>JAUNZM010000716.1:1220758-2441516 GCA_033459285.1 Clamator glandarius
CCCAGAGATCCAACTGGGTAATTACAGCTTCGGAAGAGGAAAATCTAAAAGTATTCAAGGAAGAGCGAGTAACAGTTTCTGAAGCATTTGTTCCTCAACAATTAAACAAAGCTTTCTTCGAGAATTCATGTATTAATATAGAGAAGACTAGATATTAAATTAAATATATAGCATGGGACATTCTCATTTTGCCCCAGATCTGTACACTGTATGGAGAACTTGCCTTGCAAGGAATGCTGCCTTGATAAACTGGATTCCTTTGATGCTGTTTGCTCTTGCCTTCCTTAATCTCTCCTAATCATAATAATGATTTTTTTTGTCTGCAATGCATCTGACCTACTTCCACATGCTCCCTGTCCTGCTGTTCTTTTATGTCTCCATTCTCTGTGAAGTATCAGTATCCCTCCCCCGTTCTTTTTCCATTAAAACATTATCAATGAAAATTTCTTCAAAACCAATTAAGATCCTCAGGCAAATCAGGAGATGTTTTGATTCTTGCCACTCAGTGGATGCTGGAAAACTCACACTAGGATTCTTCCCCTTTAACCAGTCCAGGCATCAACCTTTATCAGTCACAAGATACTGTTAGTCTGTATAGAATTTGTTGAAGTATTTGAACCACAAGGCTCCTAACAGAGCAATAAAACTGCAATAAATAGAATTCAATTTCTAATCACTCCAGAAAAAAAAAGGAATGTGGCAATTAAAAAAAAAAAACAAAGCTAAAAGCAACTTTGACACAGGGGCAGACAGAAAATAACTAGCTTGAAACAGTGGCAGGTGCATCACTTCAGCTAAATTATGCACCATCCGTCCTGAACTCTGCCTGAAGCAGAAGGATGGCCCTGGGATTA
This sequence comes from Clamator glandarius, assembly GCA_033459285.1. NCBI lineage: Eukaryota > Metazoa > Chordata > Aves > Cuculiformes > Cuculidae > Clamator > Clamator glandarius. The sequence goes on from JAUNZM010000716.1 coordinate 1,221,613, forward strand.
GGGTTTTAATGGAGAATTTAGAATTAGGGATTACAGTCCATGCTCCACTACAGCCAATCTATGCAGCTTTGGCTGTTTACAAAACAGGGTTAACAATTTTTCTCCTTTCTCAGCAATATAAAGAAACCAGCAACACTGAATATTGACAGGCTGTTAAGGCTAAATACAATCTATAATTAATAGTACTTAACTGGATCTTGAGAACCTGACATGGGTGCTTTGTGGGCATTTAAACTGAATCCCCTCTGCCCACAACCCACGTATCATCGGGATCATGCTAATATGAGCTAATTCATTAACCTAGAAGGATCCTGGGTAGCTGTAAGTTTTGCACAGAGCTAAGCAGGCCCTGATGTGAGCAGGGAAATGCTTCACCCTGTGTGTAAACTCTGCTATAATCCAAGAGAGAAGAGCAATGCCTTTTTCTATCTCAAGCTCAGCAGTCACCTCAGTTTCTACTGTAGTTACTTCTCCTATTGGGTGTCTTTCATCTGGCTCTCAGATATTGGTGCAACAGGTGCCACGAAAACAAGGAAAGAGCAGCTGGCCGCATGCAAACCACTTCCAAACACATGTAGGTGCTGCTGTGGACTAGAAAAGACGGCACAGAGGAAGCGAAAACAGCAGCACAGGGAAGTTCTGAGCAGATCTCAGTTTGCTTCACACAGCACGTTAATGACAAGACAGGAGGGGGACCGAGTCTGAACAAAGTCAGCTCTGACAGAATAACCCAGAAGACCTCGGGACAGTTACTATTTCTCCTCAGATCTTAATCGTTTTCCATTTTTGGCCAACTCCATTCTTCCCTGGAGATCAGGAGAGGTAATAGAAAAACAGCTTTTGCATCAAGAAAGTGATTTCTTTCCTCATTTCTGGCAGACTCCACTAGCAAACTATTAGCAGAGGTCTTGGCTGCAGGTTCTCCTTTGAGGGTCAGCACTGCTGCAGACTTTGCCCCATTCTGTATCAAACTTCACTTGATGCTTCCAGTGTCTCGTGACCCAATAAGTGAGTTTTCTATCTGCCTTGAGAAGATGACTGTCTGGACACGTCTGGCTTTTAAGATATCCATCCAGCTGAGTTAGGCAGGAGTCAAGCAGCTGCACGCACAAACTCCCTCGGTGGTGTCGTTTGTGCCGTGACTACGAAGCAGTGAAGCCAAATCAGGTCAACGGAAATCTGGTGTCATTAGCATCCAGCAAAGCACAGTCAGCCTTGGAATGGGTCTGTACATTTCATAGAATCATAGAATCACCAGGTTGGAAGAGACCAATCGGATCATCAGGTCCAACTATTCCGATCAATCACTAACCCATGTCCCTCAGCACCTCGTCCACCTGTCCCTTAAACCCCTCAGGGAAAGGGACTCAACCACCTCCCTGGGCAGCCTCTGCCAGGGAACAATCACCCTTTCTGTGAAATTTTTTTTCCTAATGTCCAGCCTGAACCTCCCCTGGTGGAGCTTGAGGCCATTCCCTCTCGTCCTGTCCCCTGTCCCTTGGGAGAAGAGCCCAGCTCCCTCCTCTCCACAACCTCCTTTCAGGGAGTTGGAGAGAGCAATGAGGTCTCCTCTCAGCCTCCTCTTCTCCAGGATAAACACCCCCAGCTCTCTCAGTCGCTCCTCATCAGGCCTGTTCTCCAGCCCCTTCCCCAGCTTTGTTGCTCTTCTCTGGACTCGCTCCAGAGCCTCAACATCCTTCTTGTGGTGAGGGGCCCAGAACTGTACACAGGATTCGAGGTGCGGTCTCACCAGTGCCGAGTACAGGGGGAGAATAACCTCCCTGGACCTGCTGGTCACGCTGTTTCAGATACAAGCCAGGATGCCATTGGCCTTCTTGGCCACCTGGGCCACTGCTGGCTCATGTTCAGTCGCTGTCAACCAACATCCCCAGGTCCTTCTCCTCCAGGGACTTTCCAGCCAGGCTTCTCCTAGTCTGTAGCTGCCCAGGGTTGTTGTGCCCCAAGTGCAGGACCCGGCATTTGGCCGTGTTGAACCTCATCCCCTTGGTCTCAGCCCATTTGAACTAGAACTGCAAGATTTGGGAAGAGTGGGACAGAATCCTTGAGAAAGGTCGGGAAGAAAAAAAAAAATCAACAGCCCTAATTCCCTCCCGTCTGTCAATGCTTCCTAACTAATTGCTTTGGAAGCAGTATTGCTGATTGCTGCAGCGTGAGGGAGAGCGAAACCTGGGCCCACGTTCAGGGAACAAAATGTTTAGAGCCAAGCAAGCAAAGGCAAAAGGACAACTGGAATCAAAGGGTGTTGTATCTGATCCAAGAACACAAAGCAGCTAGAAAAACAGACGCAGAAGTAAATCACAATAACTGGCAGGTTCTATAGGAGCTAGAGAGCTGAGAAACAAAGGTATTTCCTGTGCAATAAACCAAGAGGCATTACATAAAAGAACTACTTAATTTCAAGGGACAACCATCCTCACTCTGTGCTTTCCACCACTTTTAACGCTTCTGTGACAAACCAACACGACACCCTAATATTGCAGATCCAAGGGGGTCTCACATTACCACCCAGTCTCTAAGGTTATTTTTATGGATGCCAAGCCAAAGCACAATGAGGATACATGACCAATTCACATAGAGACAATCAATTTTACTCTGGCAATGCAAAAGCAGGACCTGGACCTCCCACAGTTCAGGCCAATGCTCTCGAGGCTGGACTCCCTTTTAATATCCCCCCCCTGCCATACACACACCTACAAGAAGGGGTGGGAAGCTGGGCTCAAATTCATTTAATTTTCTTTACTAGAAACCCAGTGAACCAGCTTTTGATGAGAAAGTGCAGAATCACGCACACGTGGCTGTTCAAATTTCCGGGAGATGCTGAAAGACATAATTTTCTTCCCTCATGTCTTCAATACCTTCCACTAAATGAATTTGCTGGCTGCTGCCCTAACACCAACTTCACAACCCCCACCACCTCAACTAATAGTGTTTGCTGTTTTGTGAGATACCTTCTGGAGATTGAAGAGCTGCTTCATCCAAGAGCCAGTCTTCAACTTGCTCTGTGCATTCAGAGGATTAATTACAGGTCTCATTCTCACCGGCTATCTTGCACTTGTCAGAACAACCGTGCAAAACTCCCCTATAAACAAGAAAGACTCTAAGAATAAGCAGGCTTAAAAACCAAAATGCACCTCTTGATTGGAGTATGTATGTCTAATCGCTAATTATGATGCTAAGGCATGGAATGAGATGATAAAAAAAAACAAACTAGCTATCCCCAGAAGACACACAATCTAATAAATGTTCGTTAGAAATCTAGCTCCTAAATCTGCTGCCCGCTGAGATAATGAAGAATGATTCAGTCAGACCCAGGCATCTTTTTAATTTCAGATGCAAAACTGCTCGGGGTTGTATGAGGCTGCAAGGTGGGAGACAACCAGCACAAACCAGGCTGATGCAGCCCAGGCTGGAGCTCCCCGTCCAGTTCCTTGGGGCGGGAAAAAGAGGGAAGAAACAGGGCTATAATGAAACTGGCCAGCAGCTCCAGGGAGGTTCTTCTCCCTCTGGACTCGGCACTGGTGAGACCGCTCCTCGAATCCTGTGTTCAGTTCTGGGCCCCTCACCACAAGAAGGATGTTGATGCTCTGGAGCGAGTGCAGAGAAGAGCAACGAAGCTGGGGAAGGGGCTGGAGAACAAGAGAAGCGGCTGAGAGAGCTGGGGGTGTTTAGCCTGGAGAAGAGGAGGCTGAGGGGAGACCTCATAGTTCTCTACAACTACCTGAAAGGAGGTTGTGGAGGGGAGGGAGCTGGGCTCTTCTCCCAAGGGACAGGACGAGAGGGAATGGCCTCAGGCTCCGCCAGGGAAGATTTAGGCTGGACATCAGCAAAAAAAAATTCACAGAAAGGGTCATTGGTCCCTGGCAGAGGCTGCCCAGGGAGGGGGTTGAGTCACCTTCCCTGGAGGGGTTTAAGGGACAGGTGGACGAGGTGCTGAGGGACATGGGTTAGTGTTTGATGGGAATGGTTGGACTCGATGATCCGGTGGGTCTTTTCCAACCTGGTGATTCTGTGATTCTGTGCTCTTCTCTCACAGCAATTCTCACACTTATCCTGATTTCCTGGCAGGTGTTTTATCCATTAATGCACTAAAAAAACTGCCCCTGCCCTCTGGGGAGCAATATTGGTGACCATACTCAATCTCTGAGCTGAGAATTATCATGTTACCTTCAAAAACTGATCAACAGCTCCACTGAGGTAACATTAAGCAACAAAACTGTCAGCTATTAAATAAATTGGGATGTGTTTTCTGTTTTCTGACCTACATATTTAATCCACTTGTATTTTCAAGGGGCTGATAGCACATGGCTCTGCTCCAAGGACAGCCTGAGAGCTTCCACGTTGTAAGTGAGCTCCAAAAAAAGTGCCGCAAGTGATGATGCAGCATTTTAAAACACATTTCCAGATGGAAGGAGGTGCACTTCCCATCCACCGCCTGATAGAGGAGCCCAGCAGGTAAAGCAGACCTACCACTTGAATTGGCATGTAAAACACATATTAGGGAACTGTCCTTGTCAGGGATATCTCTTCAACTCTTATGACTTTCTTGTTTACTTGCCCACAGGCCAAAACGCTTGGCCCAACTGCCATTCTAGGACACTGAGGGGGAGAGCAATCACATAAAAGCACTGCAGACTTGACCTAAGGCCAGTTTCTCTCCAGTGTGGGTTAAATCAATCAGCAAAGGAGCCTTTTAGCTATATTCCCTGCCTATTTCTCATACTTTCTCTTTCCTACCCATTGCCCAAAGCCACTCTCAACCTTTCCCTTCCTTCGAGTGTTATTTTTCTCCAGCTTGTCCCCACTCCCACAGTTCCATAAGTTCTCTGGCTCTCTCTGTGATTTTGCCGCCCCTTAACTCAAATTCTTGGCCAGTGCCCATGGGCCAGAGTAGCCCAAACCTGGAACAACCAAGTCAATCTGCTGCTTCACAGGGAGAGTCCAGCATCAGCTACGTTCCTGCAGACAGTTTCAAAGTGAGAACTTTACCTGCCGCTTCATTGCTGTGCCTGTAGGTCAAAAAAGCTGGAGGAGTATCTCACACCTGCTGTTGAACTTGCCACGTCTCTTGTGCACAGTTCTTATTGCTTTTTCTAGTAAACTCATATGAGATCCACTCTGGCTTGGTGCACAGGTCTTCTTCCATGGTGGACTTCTCCCATTCCTGTTCCAGACTTTTGGAGTGGCTAATGCCACAGCACGTGCCAGCAGTGACCACTTTTACTTGAATTAGAAAGTATTGTAGGTATCTCCAGCAAGACATCACCCTGAACTGAGCTGCTGTTAAATTCAGTGTTCATCTCCTCATCATGAATTTTATCTGCTGTCTTCTATCCTGTTCAGGTTAAGCTTGGCAGTTTTAACCTTTTCTTTTAATCTGCATATGAAGGTTTTTATACAGTACTTTAAGTGAAATAATGCCTATACCTGCCTAAAAGAATTACGTGTTGAAGCCCTTAAAAATTACTGCCATTTCTGGTTTTTACTGCAGCTCTATTAGAAACTGACCCTCGGCAGAGCAAAAGACAGTGTGAAGTTTTAGATAATTCCTAAGTAGTTCAGAAGTCCCGTGCAGACAAGTACTGAACTCTGAGTGGTTCTAAAGCCTTCAGCTCTATAGTTCTGTAGCCTGTGTTGACCTCAAGTTGCACCAGAGGAGGTTTAGATTGGATATTAGGAAAAAATTCTCTAGTAAAAGAATGGTGAAGCCCTGGCAGAGGCTGCTCAGGGAGGTAGTGGAGTCTCCATCCCTGCAGGTGTTCAAGAAACACGTAGCCGTGGCACTTTGAGACATGGTTTAGCAGGCACGGTGGGGTTGGGCTGATGGTTGGACTGGATGAACTTAAAGGTCTTTTCCAGCCTTTATGATTCTGTGATTCTATGGCCCTTGTGTGGCTCAAAGCTAGCTACGGGTCACCTGTGAGGGCTTAGGGCAGGTGGTACTCACTGTTAAAGACCCTTACATTTATTTGTAAGATCCTTAAACTCCTACAGAAACATTTATTTGCTTAAACAAGGCACCATACAGTATCTTGGGTTAACAAAATAAGTTTCGCCAAAAAATTATGCAAATAACCATTGGTGGAGTGCTAAATTAGTTAATTATTCTTTCTAAAGAATGTGCTCTAAAACATAAAAAGCTTTCCAGAGGCTCTTTTTCTATCACTCTGTGAAGTACACAGAACACAGGCAAGTTGCCACAAATATTTACACTTGTGAAATACCTTTTGAAGAAGGTCAGATAAGTGGCTGAGCTTCACTGAGGTCCCTGCCCATGAAAACAGACCTAATCAGCAAACTCGATGATGAAATAGTAGCAAATAACCCACTCACAAGAGGAGATCTCCCTTGCTTCCATCACTTTGTATCTGGGACACCCAGCCACTAGAAGATTTGAATACCTCTTCTAAAAATAACTGAAGATATTTATAGATGTTAGCAGATATTTTCATCCTCCAAATAAATATGCAACACTAACTCCTGCTTGGGAGCACCAGGATCTTACGGCAGCAGCGGCTGCTGATTGCAATTATAGAGCTCTCAGAAGTCAGGATCAACCGGGGCTTCCCCCTGCTCCGAAGTGAGTGTAGGAAAATAACCATGCTCTTGGGTATAACTCTGCTCTTGGGTATAAGACTATAGAGACAGCAGAATTTTCAGCTAGTGTATTTGATGTAAGTAACCACCCTGAACTTCTGCACAGTTCGCAGCCAAATAAAAGATCTTGGTTCAGTCACAGCTCTTCTCAGAGCCAGGTACTGGAAAGTTTTATCCTTCCCTGAATATCACAGGGTGTTAAAAAGAAAAAAAAAAAGCTTGACAAATAAACTGCTGTCTGTCCTTAGATGTGAGATCAGCTCCTGGGAACATAAAAGTTGCCCCAGTCCTCAAGTTCTAAGGTAGATGAAGATTTCACCAGACCTTTCACTGACTCTCCCCATGCTGATTAACACAACTGAAACACAGCACAGACATCAATGAAGGGTGAACTCCAGGCATATTGGAATTACACAACAACCAGATGAAGTGTTCCAGGTTAAGAAAGGAATAAAAAGAAGATTATCACGGGACACAGCAAAATACCAGGGTCTTGCTCTGTCCTCTTGCTCTTTGAGCCCTCCTGGCAGCATAATCTTTACTTTTGTGATTCATTTTACTAGTACCTCACCAAAATACAACTTCCCTGTATTTGGCTGTGTCTGGAGTGCACGTGAGGGGAAAAACACATCCACAGCTTCCCACAGGCCACAGCTTGGCAAGCATCTGCATCGCGTGCGACACGTTCACACCTGACAGCTCCATCAGGCTCTCCCGCAGGCTCCCTCAAATGCCATACGTCCATCCCAGCTCCAGAGAGCTTCTGCTAGCAGGTACCGGGGGCCATTTCTAGCACTTGCACTGTTCAGCCCCTCATATTCCCTCCTTTCACTTGCTCTCCTGGCAAGATTGCAATTGAGTGGGTGTGACTGGAAAGGCAGAGTTCAGATTTCATCCCAGTTGCAACCCTGACAGCCCGTCACTTTGTTTTAAGCTTTCCCCATCTCATCGTCCCACCTCCAGGTTCCTTCCCTTGGCGTTTTCAGGCACCCATCTAGCAGTCACCCTTCAACTCCTTACCCTTTTTCCGAACTAAAGAGCTTCCAGACTCCATTCCACCTGCTCAGGGTTACAGCAGCCCAACTCTCTGTCAACCCACGTCCAACATTTGGACATAGAGAATTGCCACAAGTGCCATCATTACAGCAACTGGATGTTACAGCTCCTGTATCAGGGGTTAAATCGCTCTCTAACAGAGATGGAGAAGATCTAAGATTAAAAATGCAAGGCACTGCATGCTTCTTACAGGATACTTGCCCAGCTTGTGCGGCTAGACCTCAGGCCTGATCCAATCTGCTGTGTTCACTCACTCCAGGCAACGGAGAGACGTGAATAGAAACAGGCAGCTCCGGCCACACACAGTCATAAATATACAAATTTTTAGACAACATAATTTGCATTAAATATGATGGGGAGTAGCATTAAATCAGTCACTGTGAAAAGAAGGCGAGGGCTGCTCTACCCTGTGTGTCTGATTTCCCATCACACGGTGTCTCGAATACTTTTTCCCAGCTAAGGAACGGTGCTGGACAGGTTTCAAGGCCAGGTTGGATGGGCCTTGGGCAGCCTGATCTAGTGGGAGGTGTCCCTGCCCATCAGAGCAGGGGTTGGAACTGGATGATCTTGAAGGTCCCTTCCAACCCAAACTCTTCTATGATTCTATGACATCGCCAAGTTTCCCTCAGCTCGTTATCTTTACTCACTTAGTGGTCTGCTGTGATGTTTTAAGTTCAGAGTGAGTCCAGAGAAGAGCAATGAAGCTGGTGAGGGGTCTGGAGAACAGGCCTTATGAGGAACAGCTGAGAGAGCTGGGGGTGTTTAGCCTGGAGAAGAGGAGGCTGAGGGGAGACCTCATTGCTCTCTCCAGATACCTGAGGGGAGATTGTGGAGAGGAGGGAGCTGGGCTCTTCTCCCAAGGGACAGGGGACAGGACGAGAGGGAATGGCCTCAAGCTCTGCCAGGGAACGTTCAGGCTGGACATCAGGAAAAAAGTTTTCACAGAAAGGGTCATTGGTCCCTGGCAGAGGCTGCCCAGGGAGGGGGTTGAGTCACCTTCCCTGGAGGGGTTTAAGGGACGGGTGGATGAGGTGCTGAGGGACATGGTTTAGTGATTGATGGGAATGGTTGGACTTGATGATCTGGTGGGTCTTTTCCAACCTGGTGATTCAATGATTCTATGATATTCTTTCTCAGCTCTTCCTTCACAGCCTGAGTAACAGAATTCACACCAGCTTCCCAAATCCAAGGTCATTTCTCCATGGGGAAAAAATCCAAGTGTGAGGTTGTCAGACAAAGATCTCGAGCACTTGCTTAGGAAGTCACAGAGGTGCACAGCAAGCGCCAAGTCTCCTCAGCCTTGCAGGGCCCCCACTTACATGCTGTATTAAGCCATCTCAGCCTCTGGTCTCATTACCAGAGCAAGCTGAGGCAGTTCTCCACCCACACCAACGTCTGTAACTCCTTGGAAAACCGAGCATCCAACAGTTGGGTTCTGCTTCAGATTATACCAAACAATTGCAAGTCTGCAAACTTCAAGAAAATTGGGCATGAGTGGTCTGAAGAAACGATGTGAACAGGCAAGGAGTTGCGATACAGCCCCGCTTCCCTTCCCGTCGGGGTCACAGCAGCTGGAATGTGCTTGCCTGAAGTTTGAGCTCCCAGCCAGCCATGTGATTGACCCAACTAGTCACTTGATTTCACAGCTGCCTCATGGCAGCATAGCTCCAGGAATATTTAAGAGACTATAAAGGAGGGATTAAAGAGCAAGCAGTCAAAAGAGCAGTTTTACTCTATCCCATCCACAGCATCACATTTGCACGCAAGAAGAAATAAGCCCAGTAACTGGAAGAATTCCATTCAGCAGCCTGCACACTCATCCAGGAGGATTTGACCATCAAAGAGACAGGCTGCGATAGAAAGTTATATTCTGCTCTGCTTGTATTTATACACAGATGAACTTTACATATGCATAGTCCCAGAGACTGTGTGTGTACACTAAGAGTATTTTGTAAACACTATGAGGTTCAGGGCTTTAAAAATCAATTTATTCAGTTACACTTCAAACCTTCCTCATTGCCTCGTATAACCAAACACAATGTTCTCCACAGGGGTGATGGAATAGTGATAATTTTAAAAGGGTGGGAAAACTTCCAATCTTTTGAGTAAGGCTACAGAATATTGCAAATTTATACTGTTGTTTGCCAGCATTTTGAGTATTCGGTGACTGTTCCAGCGAAATCATTCCAGAAGATAGTGATTTTCTTTTTGCTAAATAGTCTAAATGAATGGTTCATTAAAAATCTGATCTCAGTTATTCTGAATGCATATCTTTGTGAGTCTAGAATTCACTTGGATTTACAGTGCTGTGCATGTGTAGAGAAATGTGTAGAGAAAGGGTTGTTTAGCCTGGAGAAGAGGAGGCTGAGAGGAGACCTCATTGCTCTCTACAACTACCTGAAAGGAGGTTGTGGAGAGGAGGGAGCTGGGCTCTTCTCCCAAGGGACAGGGGACAGGACGAGAGGGAATGGCCTCAAGCTCCACCAGGGGAGGTTCAGGCTTGACATCAGGAAAAAATTTTTCATGGAAAAGATCATTGGTCCCTGGCAGAGGCTGCCCAAGGAGGGGGTTGAGTCCCCTTCCCTGGAGGGGTCTAAGGGACGGGTGGACGAGGTGCTAAGGTGCATGGTTTAGTGACTGATGGGAATAGTTGGACTCGATGACCTGGTGGGTCTCTTCCAACCTAGTGATTTCATGATTTTATGAAATGTGCCCAACTAAAGGATGTGTACCAGCTCTGCTTTGGCATTTGAGGGGTGTTTTACCTTGGGGAAAGCAGGGTTCACCCCCATCAGAACGTTTAAACTTTCAGTAAAATCTCTGAGTGACCCACCTCTGACACTAACCATGCACAACGCATACACCAGCATCACACCTGACACAACCACATTGTTTAGGTATCTTCCTGCTTTATCACTTCTACTAGAAAACATCATGCAACGGCAACAAGCTGTGGCATCATCACTGACAACAGCTGACGAGCTAAGGCTCTGTTCCAGGGTGTAGGCAGTGGAGTAAGCAGCCCTGTAGTCACAGAATGGTATCACGTGTACCCCACGCCCTTTCCTTTTCCAAGGACGAGCAGCTTTAATAACATAGATACGTTTTGGGTTTGTCCTACATGAGTCAGGAGGACTCTGATACCTCAAACTGCTAAAGGAAAAAAAAAATCTAACCATAAAATATCGTAGGGAAAAAATGTATTTCCTATCTCTGATGAATAGGAGCTGATGTCTGAATATGAAACATTCAGGACGAAAGCACAGCATGTCACAGAGCAATCAGCCCGACACAGTCAATATATCCATTGCCAGGAAAAAATATATTTATTCTTTGAAAACATGAGTAGGAACATCGGTAAGGACAGCATCCTTGTCTCTCCTTCCCCAGAGTCCTCTCAAACATGGCATATTTGCTACTGAAGTTATTTGGATCAAGTCTCTATCACTAACATCTACTTTTGGGAAGAAAGCCTGGCTTCAGTTGCCAATAGCAATGCTCCTTTGGCTTCAGCAGAGGCAGGACGTCACCCTGTCTGCCTCAACCCTAAATGAATGACTAGCTTTACGCACTGAAATGAAGATTAACTTAAAACTGATGTTAATGAAATTGGATGTATTTTTATGCTGATCCATTTTTCTTGATGGCAAAATACTCGCTGGTTTAGCTCCATAAGGATTCTGATCACTTAGATAATCTCCCTCTGCAATCTAGAAGCCCCAGTCCAAATTCAGCGCTCCTATATAATGACCCCTATAAAGATACAACAGTGACTTGTCTGGCTCCCACAGCCCTGCACCAGGAAGGATTTACCCTTGTCCCTGGGTTATATATATCCAGGAAACTTATCATAGAATCATAGAATGGTTTGGGTTGGAAGGGACCTCAAAGCCCATCCAGTTCCATGCCTGCCATGGGCAGGGACACCTCCCACTGGATCAGGGGCTCCAAGTCCCATCCAGCCTGGCCTGGGGCAGCCACCTCTGCTCTAGGCAACCAGGGCCAGGGCTTCACCACTCTCATCATGAAGAAATTCCTCCTTGTGTCTGGTTTAAATCTGCCCTTCTCCAGTTTATACCCATTGCCCCCCCTCCTATCACTCCAAGCCTCTGAACAGTGGCCAGAATTGTCTCACTCATCTCCCAAATCTAGCCAGAGGCATAACCAATGCCTGTGATGTGCCCTGAAATACTGGGAGGAAAGGCTTTCAGGAGCAGAAACACATGGTTTCTCACTCTTCCTTTTCCCCACCTTTTTTTCTCCCACACTTCTTTGTTGTGGTCGCAATTTATTTTGTAAACAGAGCCTAGTCCTCTTTGGCAATGGCATCAGCATCTTCTCAAAACAAACATCTAAAGCTCAGAAGAAATCTCCAAATGCAACTGATTGTCAAATATTTACCATTTCACTCCAAGAAAAATATTTAAGAGAAGCAGAACAGAAGTAAAGGAAGGGAAGTCACAGTGTTATCTCATCTAAACATCTCAAAGCACAGCCAGGCCACACGATATAAATGAAAACAGAACTTTTAACTACCTATCACCATAGCTGGGCTCTAGTGCTCCTCTCAGCACAGGCTGAGGCATCTTTCGTTTGACATACCTGGATAATTAAGTCACTCTCAAGGCTCCGGCAGTTCTAAGCCAGGTAAAGGTCCTTCTTGAACTTCCCTAACCTTGGCCATCATTGGAAAAAACAAGATAGTAGAAAAAAAAAATGTACACATGTAACAAGCCATGTTGATCAAAAAAGTCCTCACTCACAAGCAAAAAAATTAATACTTCTAATAACAAATATATATATGCCAGCTTTTAAAAGGTGAAACTGAAAAATCAGCCCAGGAGCTGTATCCACCTGGCTGTATCCCTCCCTCTCATCCTTTGGGGGTAAGTTTTTTTTCCTGAAAGCACTGGCTAACTTGCCGACGAAGCGATCAGGGCCGAGTGACCTTCAGATCCAACATGAAAAGGGCAGACAAGCCCTGTGGACACATAACAGCAACCTATAACTGGCAAGGGCTGAAACAATTCAGCTCAGCCCTTTCCTGTCTGGGTGAACTGCATGCAAGGGTTCTGCGCTGTTTATTCACATTGAAACATTTCCCGGCTTTACGAAGAGCCGTTACAGTTTTCCAGAAAATAAGCAAGACCAAGGACTGACGAACTAGAAAGAGAAATTCTGAGATAGGAAAACATCCTCCCTTTATTCTTTTTTTTTCAAGCAACGACATTCAGATGAAAAGTAAAGGCAGCGAGCTTCAACCCACAACCTACAAGCTTGGTGGGAGGCAGTGAAAGGGGAAATGCAGCGGGGATCCTCAGCACCGAGTCAAGACCTTTCTTTGATCTCTGCTTTTCTCAGGCTGCATTCCCATCTGCAGCCCACCATTTGTTTTCAGTTACACAGACATAATGAATAATACTCTGCTTGGGAAGAGCAACAAACAAGCTTTGCCAAAATCCCGCAGCGACAGCCAGTCAAAATAAGGCAGAACTAAACCCGCAAAAGGGACGATGGCATCTCATAAAGAGCGAAAGGCTGAGCTACTTGGGAATTCTCCAGGTATCTTCCATCTAGGAATTTTGGAGTCGCTCAAATCAGCGATGGAGAGATAGGGATCTTCTCCTCACACGTTACTAACTTCGCAGTCTCCTGTAGAAGGAACCAACAAACCCACATCCAGTGCCCCAAGGTCTGATCAGCAGTTAGCCACGTGGGTCCAGTCCTGTTCATCCCAATTAACTCGTCCGGTTTGACAGGATCAGAGTTGTATGTTGAAGAACACACAAGCACAAGTAAATCACATGATTTTGCCACGCCACCGTTGTAATGTAGGTATTTTCTGCATCCTCTCTCATTTATTAGCCCACATAGAAACATAGAATAGTTTGGATTGGAAGGGACCTTAAAGATCATCCAGTTCCAACCCCTCTGCCATGGGCAGGGACACCTCCCACTGGATCAGGGGCTCCAAGCCCCATCCAGCCTGGCCTTGAACCCCTCCAGGGATGGGGCAGCCACAGCTTCCCTGGGAAACCTGACTCCACCGTGGGGCTCGGACAAAGGACGTGGCACAGCTCTCCATGAGCTGCTGGGTACAGAAACACATGTGATCCACAACACAACTCCCTTCCTCATCATCGTGCCTCCAGGCCCATGTCAAAAGCAGAGCAGCTCGCAGAGAAACTGTTTTGCAATTGCACTGCAGAGGGAATAAATACACGCCAGCAATCAGATTTGTAACCTCTGCGGTCACCAAATGGCATAATTATCAGGAAGGACTTTCCACGTCGCCAACTGCCAGCACGATAGTGTGTTTCTGAAAATGCTCATGATACAGTAAAGCATCTGTGAAGCACATTATAAAGTGGTCAGGGTCAGCTACTGAGGGTAATATCTGAAAGAGATGCTCTGCTGAAGCGCTGCAGCTCCTTGATTTCAATGAAGTGCTTCACTCATTTGGAGGAAGGAGTTTGTGGTTAACGCTTAAGCCTCACTCAAAAGTTTAATTTAACTTCTGCTGATAAAACAACTCTGTCTTGAGATGAGACTGAACCTTAAGAGAGGAAGGCTTTGGTGAACAGGGTGTGCATGTAGTCTGTCCAGGGGCAAACAGAGACTTACAGGATTGTTAAGGTTAAAAAAGCCCTCTAAGCTCATCCAGTCCAACGGTCAGCCCACCACGCCTGCTAAACCACGTCCTGATGTGCCACATGTAGAATCATAGAATAGTTTGGCTTGGAAGGGACCTTAAAGCCCATCCAGTTCCATCCCTTGCCATGGGCAGGGACACCTCCCACTGGATCAGGGGCTCCAAGCCCCATCCAACCTGGCCTTGAACCCCTCCAGGGATGGGGCAGCCACAACTTCCCTAGGCAACCTGGGCCAGGGCCTCCTCACCCTCATGGGGAAGAAAATCCTCCTTATGTCCAGTCTAAATCTGCCCCTCTTCAGTTTATCCCCATTGTCCCTTGTCCTATCACTCCAAGCCTTTGTGAACAGCCCCTCCTCAGCTTTCCTGCAGCCCCTTCAGGTACTGGAAGGTCACTCAAAGGTCTCCTCGGAGCCTTCTCTTCTCCAGGCTGAACAACCCCAACTCTCTCAGCCTGTCCTTGTACAGGAGATGCTGCAGACCTCGCATCACCTTTGTAGCCTCCTCTGGATCTGTTCCAACAGCTCCATCTCCTTCTTATGTTGAGGATTCCAGAAGTGGACACAACACTCCAGATGAGGTCTCACAAGAGAGGAACAGGGGGCGGAATCCCTTCCCTTGACCTGCCGGCCATGCTCCTTCTGATGCAGCCCAGGTCACGGTTGGCTTCTGGGCTACGAGCGCACACTGCCGGCTCATGTCGAGCTTCTCATATACATGGTTTTTGAACACCTCTAGGGGTGGTGACTCTACCCCTGTCCCCAGCAGCCTCTGACAGTGCTTGACAACCCTTTCTGTGACAAAATTTTCCCTAATATCCAATCTAAACCTCCCCTGGCACAACCTGAGGCCATTTCCTCTCAGCTTATCACTTGTTACCGTGGAGAGGAGCCCACCACCCTCCTCTCCACAGCCTTGTTTCAGGAGGTCCTGTGGCTGTACCAGTACAGTATACGGACCAATAACAGTGCCACTGCAGGACCAGTACAGCACCAGTTCCAGTACCAGCACCAGAACAGTTTCAATATCAGCACATCTGATAACTGTGAAGTACCAGCACGGATACCAGTATTAGTACCAACACCAGTACAGCACCAGTACCAATAGCTGTACCAGTACAGCACCAGTAAAGTACCAGTACAGGATATGGACCATTAACAGTACCAGTATAGTATCAGTTCCAGTTCAATACCAGTACCAGTACAGCACCAGCACTAATACCAGTACCAATACCAGCACCAGTACCAGTACAGCACCAGTACCAGTAGAGCACCTGTACCAGTACAGCACTAGCAGCAATACCCAGTACAGCACCACTTCCAGTTCAATACCTGTACCAATACCAGTGCAGCATGAGTAGTAGTACAGCACCAGCACCAACACTAATACCAGCACAGCACCGATACCAGCCCCAGTCCCAGTACAGCACCAGTACCAATACCATCACCAGTCCCAGTAGAGTACCAGTCCTGATACCGGCACCAGTCCTGGTACAGCACCAGCAGAGCACCAGTACCAATATCAGTGCCCGTGCCGGCAGAGCACCAGTTCCAGTCCAGCACCAGTACAGTGCCAGTAGAGCACCAGTACCAATACCAACACCAGTTCTAGTACAGCACCAGTATCAATACCAACCCCAGTCCTAGTAGAGCACCAGTACAGCACTGGTACCAGCACCAGTAGCAGTATCGGCACCAGTGCCAGTAGAGCACCAGTAAAGCACCAGTCCCAACACCAGCACCGGACCCACTACAGCACCAGCAGAGCACCAGTACAGCACCTGTACCAGTACCAGCGGAAGTCCCAGTCCAGCACCAGTACCAGCGCCAGTCCTATTTGAGCACCAGTACAGCACCAGTACACCAGCAGTCCCAATACCAGCACCAGTCTCACTACAGCACCGGTAGAGCACCAGTCCAGCACCAGTCGCTACACCAGCACCAGTCCCAGTCCAGCACCAGTACCAGCACCAGTCCCAGTAGAGCACCAGTACAGCACCAGTCGCTACACCAGCACCAGTCCCAGTCCAGCACCAGTAGAGCACCAGTCCCAACCCCAGCATCAGTCCCAGTAGAGCACCAGTCCCAGCACCAGCACCAGTCCCAGTAGAGCATCAGTAGAGCACCAGTAGAGCACCAGTCCCAACCCCAGCACCAGTCCCAGCAGAGCACCAGTACAGCACCAGTCCCAACCCCAGCGCCAGTCCCAGTAGAGCACCAGTAGAGCACCAGTAGGGCACCAGTAGAGCACCAGTAGAGCACCAGTAGAGCACCAGTAGGGCACCAGTAGAGCACCAGTCCCAACCCCAGCGCCAGTCCCAGTAGAGCACCAGTAGAGCACCAGTAGAGCACCAGTAGAGCACCAGTAGAGCACCAGTAGAGCACCAGTAGGGCACCAGTAGAGCACCAGTCCCAACCCCAGCGCCAGTCCCAGTAGAGCACCAGTAGAGCACCAGTCCCAACCCCAGCGCCAGTCCCAGTAGAGCATCAGTAGAGCACCAGTCCCAACACCAGCACCCGTCTCAGTCCAGCACCAGTCCGAACACCATCGCCAGTCCCAGTAGAGCACCAGTCCCAACCCCAGCGCCAGTCCCAGTCCAGCACCAGTAGAGCACCAGTCCCAACACCAGCGCTAGTCCCACTAGAGCACCAGTAGAGCACCAGTCCCAGTAGAGCACCAGTCCCAAACCCAGCACCAGTCCCAGCAGAGCACTGGTACAGTACCAGTTACAACCCCAGCACCAGTCTCAGTAGGACACCAGTAGGGCACCAGTCCCAGCCCCACCACCAGTCCCAGTAGAGCACCAGTCCCAACACCAGTGCCAGTAGGGCACCAGTAGAGCACCAGTAGAGCACCAGTAGAGCAGCAGTCCCTACACCAGCACCAGCACCAGTCCCAGTCCAGCACCAGTAGAGCAGCAGTCCCTACACCAGCACCAGCACCAGTCCCAGTCCAGCACCAGTAGAGCAGCAGTCCCTACACCAGCACCAGCACCAGTCCCAGTCCAGCACCAGTAGAGCAGCAGTCCCTACACCAGCACCAGCGCCAGTCCCAGTCCAGCACCAGTAGCGCACCAGTCCCAAGCCCCGCACCAGCCCAGCCCAGCCCCATCCCCACCCACCCCCGCTCCCCTCCCGGCCCCTCCCGCCCCGCCCGGCGCGCATGGGCGGCTCCGCCTCTGGCCGCGGGTTCGGGGCCGCTCCCTCCCCGATGGCGGCGGCGCAGGGGTAACGGGGCTCGGCCCCGCGGCAGGTGAGCGCGGGGGGGGGTGTCGCGATGGGGGGGGGGGGGGGTCTGTCCCAGCTCTGCAGCCGGGGGAGCGCGGGGAGGGCTGGGGGGGGGGGGGATGCAGCTGTGTCGCGATAGCGCTCTGAATGTCGCGATCGCGGCACTGGGGATGGCGGGGGGCGCAGCAGCCTCTGGGCTGGAACCTCGGGGATTCCAGCCCAGCCGGGAGGGAAATAAAGGTGCGTGGACAGTGGAGTCTGTGGGGTCCGTGGGCGGTGAGGTCTGTGGGTCCATGGGTGATTGTGTCTAAGGAGCCCATGGGTGGATGAGGTCTATGTGGTCCATGGGCAGTGGGGTCTGTGGGGTCCATGGGATGTGAAGGTGGTGGGGTGGCATCTTTGGGGTCTGTGAGGTGAAGGTGGTGGGTTGGCATCTTTGTGGTCTGTGGAGTGTGAGGGCAGTGGAATGGGGTCTATGGGTTCCATGGGTGGTAGGGTCTATGAGTTCCATGGGTGGTGGGGTCTATGGGGTCCATAGGTGGCAAGGTGTATGAGGTCTGTGGGTGGTGGCATCTGTGGGGGTCTATCGGCGGTGGGGTCTGTGCGGTCCATGGGATGTGAAGGTGGTGTGGTGGGGTCTTTGGGGTCTGTGGAGTGTGAGGGCAGTGGAATGGGGTCTGTGGGGTCCAAGAGTGGTGGGCTCCTTGGGGTGGTGAGGTCTGATGGCTTTGGGGTCTTTAGGTGGTGGAACACGTGGGGTCCAGGGGCCATGGGGTCTGTGGCTTGATTCCCCACTCCGTGGGTGGTGGGGTCCAGGGGCTGTGGGGTCCTGTCCAATGCCTGGTGTGGTCACTGTCCCCTTGGGTCACCCCGCCTGCCAGCCAGCCACATCCCTCTGCCAGGGATCCTGACATGGAGGAGCACCCAGAAGACCTGTGGTGTGCTTGGAGGTGGGTGTATCTGGAAGATCGCCATTAATGATTCCCACCAAACTTCAATGGGGAGGTGAGGGAAGGATGGTGGTGTTTGGGTCTTGTAGGGAAAGATCTGTAGTGCGTTTGGACTGGGCGATAGCTTCAAAAGGTAAATTCACTTTTGGAGTGTGGATGTGCGTATGTACCCGCCTCTGGCAAACTGCATCCCATCTTCTTCTCCCCTGAGAACCTATCTTGTATCCCAAAGCGTGGCTCTGTGCTGGAATGGTTGTAAGAAGGTGGTCATTTTTTGTTACTCTTCACCAGATGTTGCAGAAAACAGCGTTTTGGACAGAGGCTTGGGCAGCCTCTGTTGGGATGAGCATCCGGGTTGTTGTGTTGGTCGATACCGTGAGAATGCAGTTTGGAGGAATGGGTGAAAAGCAAGGAAGTGGAAGGTTAAAAGAGACCAGTTCATCTCAAGAAAGAGCTAGAACCCTGAAGTGTATTATCCAAAAGGCACCGGACACTCCTTTCTGATGTGGAGCAGACTGAGTCGTTTCAAAGCCTCTCAATATCCATCCCAAGCGCTTGCTGTTTGAGCATGGGATGGACACTTTCTTCCACAGAACAGGGACAAATGTTCTTATATAGAGCCGTACAATTTCTTTCCTGTCTCTTCATTCCGGTTTTGCAAAATCAAGTCTAGCCTTGTGAACAATTTATTATGACTGGAAAGTAAAATATTACTTATTCCTCATGAGAAAGGAGCAAGCAAGCAGCTTGGCTTGGACTGATTTGTGTTCATGGAACTTCTTGGAGGTTGGTTGTGCTGTGCTGGGATGCGTGCCCTCCTAACTGATGGCTTTAGAATGTTTGAACATATTGAAGGCATCTGAAAGAACCAAAATTTTATCCCTTTGGTGGCAGGTAGTGATTGAGATGATAAAGGGGAGAAAAAATGGGGTGGGTCTGGCAAAAATGTATTTTGTAAAACTTGTTTTTGGAGGAAACCACAGAACTGAAAGTGTTAATGTGGTATTAATACCGCACATCATGTACAGAAATACTAGTCCATCACTAGAAGCAAAGAGTTGTTCGGTCTTTCAGCTTGTGGTCTTAATCTGGGATTTGTTTGTTTAAAAGTGTTATTTGTCAAGTTTGTGAGGAAATAAAGAACACCTGAGGCAGGTCAGCAGAAATCTCACTGGGAATTGTCCTAATTGTCTTAGATATTTATCATAGAATAGTTTGGGTTTGAAGGGGCCTTAAAGACCATCCAGTTCTAATCCCCCTGCCATGGGCAGGGACACCTCACACTGGATCAGGGGCTCCAAGCCCCATCCAACCTGGCCTTGAACCCCTCCAGGGGTGGGGCAGCCACAAATTCTCTGGCAACCTGTTCACTCTCATGGTGAAGAAATTCCTCCTTATGCCTAGTCTAAATCTGCCCCTCTCCAGTTTACACCCATTGCCCCTCGTCCTATCACTCCAAGCCTTTGTGAACAGTCCCTCCCCAGCTTTCTTGTAGCCTCTTCAGGTACTGGAAGGTCATTATAAGGTCTCCTAGGAGCCTTCTCTTCTCCAGGCTGAACAACCCCAGCTCGCTCAGCCTGTCCTTGTATAGGAGATGCTCCAGCCCTCTGGACTCATTCCAACGGCTCCATCTCCTTACTTCGAGGATTTGTGGGGGGTTTGTAGCTGGATGTTGCGGAGTTGTTGTGCCACTGGCTGATGGGTTGTGAAATATCAGGATCCTGGTTCCTAACAGTCTGTTTTTCTGCAAGGCAAAGTGAGGCGAGCTGTGATGTTATTGAGTTGCAGGGGGAAGGATTGCAGTTATGACTTAGTGACCGGGGAACAGATCCCAGGAGGAGTGGAGGGAATCTAACAAAAATGGAAAGAGTGCTACTCTGCCCATTTCCCCCGGGGGCTTCTGTTTCTTTTGTGAACTTCTGAAAAGGAAATGTCATTTAGCTGTTAGAGTGCATTGTTTTGCATGAAGTGTCAGACCGCGTTATGGGGATGGTTCCAGTCAGCTTCCCCTATTTCAAAGCAAACATGCCAAACACTGTAATATGGTTATAGAGAAATTTAGTGGGTTTTTTTCAGGCACCCGCTATACGTATTACCAAAAATAAATGATGTTTTTCATGCTTTATTATGTCTGGAAGAGTTTTGTATGGGAGAGAAAAATTGGAATGGCTTCCCTTGGCCTTTGTGTCCTCCTCTCCACAAATAAAGGGAAGATGTTGGCCTTTTGATGAACTGGGGGATTATTTTCATTTGCACTTCCTCTCAAAATATTCTTATCCATATAGTGGTTCCTATCTGATTTCAGTGGCGCTGACCGGGGCAGGAGCTGTTGTTTCGCAGTTGGTGGCTCGATACTGTTTTGGCTGATCCCAAGGAGAAAGGGAAGAAGATATTAAGAGAAGTAGGTAAATGTGTGAATTGTAAGACCCAGACGAATGGCTCTGGTGGGGCTGGGGGTCTGGATGGCTTCTGCCTGGTGCAGCCGGCGCTCCTGAGAGCAGCTCCGGTATCCGGCGCAGCCTTTGGTGTGTGGCAGCAGCATCTTGTACCAGCAGAACCGATGAGCTTGCTGATGAGGGGGTTTTGCGATGAACGTGTCGGGTCTGAGCTGAGAGGGGTCTGGACAAACCCCTTCTCCTCCACCAGGCTTGGGCAAGGATTTGAACAGGTGAGCATTAGGGAAAGCCGTTCACACTCACTGCGTGCACCTGGTGACTGCCCATCGCACGTGTCTAATGCTGGAATAAAAAAGAAATATTTATTGAGTTTTGAAGACTGTTTTCCTTGGAAAAATAAATTTGGTGTCTGGAGTGACGCAGGTCAGCAAGTCTGGGCAGTTGGAGCTGTGGATTTCCACAGTGATTTCTATTCTTACGCTAATCCTCTGAGCAGGCTGGCTGCTCTTAGCCAAGCAGAGGAGGGATGTGCATCCTGGGGACACTAAGGGAAGCCATTTTTTGTAGTCATTGTTATGCAGATTAGATCTTCCAGCCAACCAGGATTTGGAAACTCGAGTAACCGGATATAATGGTCCAGGGGCAGGTCAACAGCCATTTAGTAATTCTCAACCCCTTTGTTTGAAACGGTTTTTTTTTCGGTATCAACTTGTGTGTGTGGGTTTTTTGTTTTTTGGGGTTTTTTTTCTTTTTTAAATACGTGTTGTGTTTACGTGTACGTCTTAGTCATTGAACAATTAAAGTGGGAAAACCGAAATTTTGGTAGAAATTGTAGAAAGGCAGCAAAGCTGTTATTCTCTGATACAGCTGTGAACCGGTGATTTGAATCCTTCTGTTGGTGACTTGCTGTGTTTCTCCCACACCACCGTAGAATCATAGGATAGTTTGGGTTGGAAGGGACCTTGAAGATCATCCAGTTCTACCTCCCAGTGGATCAGGCTGCCCGAAGCCCCATCCAACCTGGCCTTGAACACCTCCAGGGATGGGGCAGCCACAGCTTCCCCAGGCAACCTGTTCCAGGGCTTCCCCACCCTCATAGTGAAGAAACTCTCCCTTACGTCCAGTCTAAATCTGCCCCTCTCCAGTTTACACCCATTACCCCCAATCCTATCACCATCTTTCTGCATTGTCTCGATTTCTGCTGTGTAAAACACTTCAGCGAGATGGACTGAGAGCTCTGTGTGCGTGTTCTGAGGTGTTTGTGTGCCCTTTTTCAACCAGGTAAAATACATAAAGCGTAATCAGAAGAGTTTGTGTTGCTGTATATTTTTTTTTCCTAGAGATTGATTTAGAAATAAAAAACAATGAGAAGTCTTAAAGAAGTGCTCCAAGGTATTGTTGTGTTGCGTATTCCTGCTGTACTGCGAGTGCTTTCTCTCCTGTAAAGAATCTGTGAGAGCTTCTGCAATACCGATTACGAGACTGGCGTTGTTGAGCACGTAAAGAAGGCTTTGTGTGTTCCTTTTCAGTGGTATTTTTTGTTGCTGGAGCCTGTGTATACTTGAGCCGACCACCGTACTGTATTTGTGTGAAGGTAGTGTTAGATTCTTTGGAAGTGTGTGAAATAATTAAAACCCGCCCTTTAAACTATTTAGTAAATTGGATTTGCTTTACCAGCAATGGGACAGGAAGTTAATCACGTTTAAGCTGATGTTGACTTTTCCAATCTGATTTTCTCTGGGAAGAAACTTTATTACCTAGTTGTTAAATGCCCAGTTAATTAGCTGCTGATTGTTTAAGCTGATAAACCAGTGTTACCCAGGTTAACTATAATCAGGTTGGTAAATATGCCCTGCATGTACTTCCTTGTGTTATTGTCTTGCTTTTTGATTAAACATAGTATTACCTATCATCATACCGGTGATTGGAATATATTTAGGTGGTACTATCAAGTGGTGATTATGACATTTAACTGTTACTCTTTGCTGTGTTCTTTTGCGCTGTGCTCAGTTACACGTGTTCTTCTGGACTTCAGTGTCATTGATGGGTCTTGAAATGGATGAGAAGATGGCTCAGCAGCTCCTGTCTTTTAACTCACCATGTAGAAAAGAAGATAAACCTTAATCTTCACTTTAAAAATCGTTGTTTAAGAACCTAGATTTTCTTTTAGTTTTATTTGTGTAGCTAAGTTGTGACACAAGCGAGTCCAGAGAAGAGCAATGAAGCTGGTGAAGGGGCTGGAGAACAAGAGGAGCGGCTGAGAGAGCTGGGGGTGTTTAGCCTGGAGAAGAGGAGGCTGAGAGGAGACCTCATTGCTCTCTACAACTCCCTGAAAGGAGGTTGTGGAGAGGAGGGAGCTGGGCTCTTCTCCCAAGGGACATGGGACAGGACGAGAGGGAATGGCCTCAAGCTCCGCCAGGGGAGATTTAGGCTTGAGATTAGGAAAAAGTTCTTCACGGAGAGGGTGGTTAGGCATTGGCAGGGTCTGCCCAGGGAGGTGGTTGAGTCACTGTCCCTGGAGGTGTTTAAGGTTAGGGTAGACGAGGTGCTTAGGAGCATGATTTAGGGATTGGTGGGAATGGTTGGACTCGACGATCCAGTGGGTCTCTTCCAACCTGGTCATTCTGTGATTCTGTGATTCATCCTGTTGTTGTATCAGCTGCTTGTGCTGATGAAGAAGCCGTAATTGTTGCCCCTCCATTCCCTTCCCAGTGTTCCCAAGTGCTTTTGCCTGTCCACATCTCAGCCTTGGATGTTCATGGGTAGAAAACGTTGATTTAGTGTATTCATTATAACTGTTTAAGAATTGGAGAAAATGGAGTTTCTCCCATTTCCACCAGGACCACAAGAAGTTCGGAGCCTTCACTTCCAGGTAGAAGTTAAGTGCTTAAATATCCCTGTGATTATTTGTTGGGTGGAGGGACGCTTGGTAAGCGGTAGTGAACCTATAACACAAAGAAAGTTCATCGTGCAAAGCACTGTTCTTGGATAAACTCATTGTGACAGTTCAAATTTCACCTGTGTCCGTTCGTTTACTTTTAAAGCGAGCTTTACGCTAGTTAAACAAGTTGTCAGTCCTGTGTAACTTTTAGTTTGGTCTTGCTCTATATTTTCTGCCTTAGAGCAAACATAAAGTCATAAAGCACGTGAACAGCAAAAGTTTGCTGGTGTCACATCACGTGCTGTGAAGAATGGTTGCAGAGAGGGACAAGAGTGATTTAATTACTACTGCTAAGTTGCTTTTCAGATACAAGGATGAAAGGTGGTATTCTGAAAGCTTTGTCATCACTTACTGGCAGATTGAGATAATCAGTTTTGCTAAAAATAACGTTGATGGCAAGGTGTTAGGTTCTTGTAAGAGGTTTGAAAATTCTTGCTGCTTGAAGAAAACAGTGTCTAATCCTCTGTGTATTATGTTAGCTGAGATATATTTATTACTGACTAAACAAACGTCTTGTTAAAATCTTAATGGTAAGGTGGGTGTTTTCAATTCCAGTCACAATGTCTCCAGGCTTGTGGGAGGTGAACTCTTTTCTCAATACTGAGAATGCTCAAGGTGTGTGTGAGAGCTCTAGGGGAGAAGCTTAATGTTTCTGCAGAGCATAGGCATAAGACTTATTTTCCTGTATTAAATCCTGTAGATTTAGATGAGATCTTAGGAAGAAATGTTCTCCTGTGAGGGTTGGGAGGCCCTGGCCCAGGTTGCCCAGAGCAGTGGTGGCTGCCCCATCCCTGGAGGTGTCCAAGGGCAGGTTGGATGGGGCTTGGAGCCCCTGATCCAGTGGGAGGTGTCCCTGCCCATGGCAGAGGTGGAACTGGATGGGCTTTGAGGTCCCTTCCAATCCAAACCATTCCATGATTCCATTACCCTTCTACTCCTTGTTATGATTCATGAATGTCTTCATTAGACTTCTTAATAGTCAGCCTATGTGCTCTAGCTTGGAGGCACGATTTATTAAAGGAAAAAGCAAGAAAGCAAAAAAGAAAGCACTTTGCTATCTTTTGTGTTGTGTGTTTTACAAGAAGCATCCCTAGAGATACAGCTCCCACCTGCTAGAAGCAGTCAATGTTTTAAAAACGTAATTTCAGTTTTTAAATTTATTTTTAATTCAAAAATCCTGTTATCCTGCTCTTTAATGCACCTTGCTTGGGTTTTTTTCCTAGAATTTACATAGCAACTGATAGAATCTTTACAAACTTTACCATCAATTTCCATATGAGCTTGTTATGGGATGTGAATATATTTCAGTAGCTACTTTTCATATGATCATCATCTCATGCTTTACGGTAAGGCCGGGATACAAACAATGAGAATTACTGTTTGGGTGTCATTGTTTCCAGTCCATACACGTGTATTGGTGTTAAATTAAAAATTGCTGGCACATAGCATGTTTGCACTAAAATGTGAGATGTGTAGGATTTTATTGTAAATCTTGCAAAGAAATAAGAAATAGCTGTGATGTTCAGATTTAAAAAAAAACCCTTTGATACAATCTTTAAAATATGTGGATCCTTTCTTGCTTCTGTGTCTGTGCAGACGTGTAAGGTGTGTGCTGGAGGCTGGTTGCGTGAGCAGCAGCTGTTTTTTATTTCAGAGGCAGTTCTGATAATTTATTCTTGAGGAGTAAATGAGATTCCTTGCTCCTTCAGTTGAGCGATGCACAAGGCGAGCCTCAGCTGTGAAGTTTAGTCAGTGGTAACTGCTGCAGCTTGTTTCATTGAAGAGACAGGAACAAAAGTTTGTTTGTAAGGACTCTGGAAGGGAGAACAAAGGCAGCAGGGACCTTTGGACCTTTGTGGCTGTGAGTCTGAAGGAGGAATTGTTCAGGAATGGGAAAAACTGCCAGAAGACCAGGGATCTGCTCTTCCCTGCTCCTTTCTACAGCAGAGTTGAACGACCACATTTAAATAAACTAAAAAAAAAAAAAATATTACTTAATGGGAAGACTTTCTTTCTTGTTCTTCCCAGCAAGGTCTGATTTGATAATCAAGTATGCAGGAGTGGTTATTCTAGTGCTTTTTTTCAGCAAGGCAATCTTTAAACAAATGATTGCATGTGCTTTTTTTCTTTTGGAAGAAATCTTAATGATTGATTGCGTCCTTAAAACATTTTTTCTCTTTCCCTCAAATCGTCTGCGTGAATAATCCTGCCCTGTGGAGCGATTTGTTTCCCTGCTTGCTGGTGCTGTTCTGATTTCACAATTATTTTTCATCCCGCAGTAGCTGTCTCCTCAAGGAAGCCAGGAGGGAATAATCCATGTTCAGAAGAAATTGCTACTTCTCTACGTTAGATGTTGACTGGCACGTTGGGGGTTACACTCTCCATCGGGTTGTCCAGCTCGAAGGTTCCGCTTCAGGCAGCGCGTTGTGCCAGATCATTCACCTTCATCAGTTTTACAAGGCTAAAAGATAGGATGGGCTGCACTGAAAGAACATATTCCCTAAATTGCTTTGTACAGAGGGAGAGAAACTACAGTATCGAGTGTTTATTCTTCTTCTTTGGGTAATGAACATAACACACCAGCTGGAAAAAGCAGGGTTGTTCATTTCTGTTTCTCAGCCTGAACATGCAGCTCATCAGTGTGTTCAGGCATGCGTGTAATGTTCACGTCTGCCCCGCTCTCCTGCTGGAGGAATACTCTGTGCTGCTCTGGAATTGTTCAGGCAGAGGGAGAGGCTGGGGTTGCCCCCGGTAGTCTCTCAGGAATTGAATTGAGTCCACTCTGAACCTGCAACTCATCCTGGTGTCGTCCTGCCTGGCTCTGCTCGGTCGTAGCAGAGAGGGCATCGCGTGGCTGGGGAGTGATGCTCAGGGGGTGCAGCCGGCCTGGCCTCTGAGAGCATCACTCCAGGTATTCCTGGTGTCCCCGAGCCCCAGAAAAGCACAGAAAGAACTGCAAAAGCTCTAGGTACCAGGAAGAGGAGTAGCCGTCATGCTTTAGTTGGCAGGTAAGTATTTCAAGCAGTGATGCTTCTCACTGCTAGACAGGAAAACAATCTGTTTCTTTTTTGCAATGTTAAATTGTTAGGAGCTGTCAGTCCCTTTTTTCTCTCCTTTTTTTTCTGAAGATGTGCATGTGTGATGGGGTTATGTTGTATGTTCAGCTGGCGCTGTCAGCTGTTCCAAATGATGGGGTATCTCAAATATTCTTTCTTATTTCATGAAATTATTGTGCCCTTTCTACCCTTCAGGTGCAGTTTCTGTAAAATTTGGCTGTGCTATAGGGAAATTCAGCTTTCTATCTTTTAGGCTGTGTGTAAACTTGACTCCCAGGAGCATGAGAAAATGGTGTGGTGGTTGCCCTTCTATTTTAGAAGTTCTTTATGATGTACTAGTTGGTTGTCACTGTGCTTATTGCTTTCTCCTCTGTTAAGATGTACAGCAGCGTGAAGTATGGAAGTTACCAAATATTTCATCATAAGATGTATTCTTTCCCTAACTCTCTAATCCATATGCAGAGCTATTGGAAAGTGCATAAGGAAGCAAATACATCCTTGGCTATTTGGTTATGTAGCCAGTCTGTATTAATTTAGGGAGAACTTAGCTGTCTAGAATGCAGCTCAGTGGCTTTCTGAACACTTTCACCTGGGCTACAAGAAAACCTTTTCTCCATGGTGTCGTTTCCCATAGGTATGCCTTGAATTTCCCATTTGTCAGATGCCAGGTTTAAAAATTAAACTGAAGTTAACTTGTAAGAGTAAAATTGGCAATGAAAACATATAGATCGGTGTTTTAGAAAACGTAATTTGTCAGTTCTTACCGCTATATAACATGCGTGTGGAGGAGGGATGCCATATGGCTGCTAAATATAACACAACTTTCTCCTGAAAGCAGTCTGAAAAGTGCAGAAGTTCGCAATCTGGTATCTGTGTTTTTAATAAGAGTGTGCTGCAGATTTTACGAATCTTGTGAGTGCAAACTAAGGTAATGGGAACAGAGCCAAAACATAATCCTCTAACATTTCAGTGTTTCCTGTGAAGAGGTGATGTTGGCTGACGTGCTGGAGAGATGCTCAGCATCTTTGCAGGTCCTTCGTTAGCAATTTCTTTCAAGTGGAAGGATAGCAGTAGCTGTCCAGGTTCCATCAGCTTTCAGTGCTCCCTACCCTCTAGGTGCAACAGCTTTTATTCTTGTTTTCTTTAAATATTTGCGCTGTTACATCCCAGTGCTGGCATGCTGGAGAACTTGATCTCCTGCTTTAGCTGTTTGAATAAGATCAGGAAAACATGATTGTGGTGGCAAGGCTTGAGAGTTGTTATTATGGATTATTAATTTTTTTTCAAAAACTTGTGTTAATACACCTCACCTTTCATGTTTTTTGTAAAATTGTAGAATCGTTTGATTGGAAAAGAGCTATGAGAGCATCAGGTCCAACCACAGCTGTCCACGGCTAAACCAGATCCCCCAAGTGCTTCATCTACCCATCTTTTAAATCCCTCCAGAGATGGGGACTCTACCACTGCCCTGGGCAGCCTCTGCCAATGCCTGAGAACCCTTTCAGTAAAGAAATTTTTCCTAATACCCAATTTAAGCCTCCTCTGGTGCAACTTGAGGCCTTTTCCTCTCATCTTAACGCTTGTTACTTGGGAGAAGAGCCCAGCACCCACTTCTTTCCGACCTCCTTTCATCGTAGACAGCGATGAGGTCTCCCCTCAGACTCCTCTTCTCCAGACTAAACAGCCCCAGTTCCCTCAGCTGCCTCTCAAAAGGCTTGTTCTCCAATTTCGTTTGTGGAGATGCTGCCAAAGTACAGATGATTCCATGTTTTAAGGCTGCAAATGTAATTGAAACGTGGTAGCATTTCTGGTGTATGGTTTAGAAGTTGTATATGTGTGTGTGTGCATTTGAAAGGAGTGAAAATCAGCGATACGATGTGCAGTGTAGTATTTCTACATAGACTTCAGTAGTGAACATTTTTGTGAAGTACTTTGCCATACAGTTTATTAATTTTCTGATGGGAAAGCCTGCGAAGAAAACAGAGCTCCAAATTAATTGTGATTTCCCTCCTAAAAAATTACCCTTCATGTCATGCTGTCACGCTCTGCTCTTTTTGGGTAGAAACCACCAAAATAGGTATAGAATTTCTGATTTAGCAAAGCAATTTCGAGTATGCCTAATGTTAGCATGTAAGTAATGCTAAGGATAAAAGGCATCGCTGAACTGAGGCAGAAATATCTGATAGGAAGAGCTTATCTGGAAAAGAATCAGAAGAGAAACTATATTGGTTATATTCCTTAAGGCCCTTAAAATATTTCAAAGGGATGAGTATAGATTTACTGATGGGGTTTTGGTGACTCAAATTGCCGTTATGCAAATTGCAGCTTGTTGGGGCAAAGAGAATTAATTCATGCACTCGAGCACATGTGCTCTTCTCTGTTCTCTCTATGAAGTTGAATTACAGACAACAAGAATGCACTTTGTTGTTCTCCATAATAAATAACAGCATAGCAGTTTTGATCTTCAAAGCACTACTCAGACCTTAATTTATCTTCTTAGTAGTCCTTTGAGAGAAGGAAAACTACTCCCTACCCTTTTTGGACAAGGAACTCCTTAGCGTGGAGATGTTGGAGGGTTTGCTGAGGGCCAAGTTGTCAGCTCTTGCAGGGACAGCCGCTCGAGAATTGCCGGCACCGTGTATTTGGTGAGTTCTTGGGGTGCTGATCCTTCTCTTTTAAGCCTGAAAATTTCCAGAAATCTGAATGCATAAAGAAATGTAGATCTGAATTCTTTGTGCTGTTTTGGATTGCCATCTGAGTGTTAACTGATGCATATTCATGTTGGAATTTCCCTTTTAAGTATTCCTGTAGGCACAAAGTACTCAAGGTTTTCTTCAGCGTGAGATGCCGAGAGCAGCGTGTGGGAGCAGAGATGCAGAACTGCCCTTCAGAAAACTGGGGTCACAATTTCTGTGTTACATGAGAAGCAAAATATAGAATCACGGAATGGTGTGAGTTGGAAGGGACCTCAAAGCCCATCCAGTCCCACCCCTGCTATGGGCAGGGACACCTCCCACTGGACCAGGGGCTCCAAGCCCCATCCAACCTGGCCTTGAACACCCCCCTGGGCAACCGGCTCTGGCCACCCTCACAGCAAAACATTTCTCTCTCTAGATCTCATCTAGGCAAAGTACGGCTTTAGAGCCTATAGGACACGTTATAAATAGATAGAAAGTGTCTGTGCCTTCTCTAATCTCCCTAATTCTTTATAAATTTTGAAATAAGGAGAAGAGGAAGAATTGATGTAGGTGCTAGATTCTCCAGGTTTTTCCTAGGTAATTGCTGATTTACATTCTCTGACCAACTTAGGGGGTACGTTCCTGTCTACAGACCTGTAGCCTACATTGGAAGAATAAAGTAAGAGTAGCAAAATAAAACTGAGGCTGCTGAACTCATCTGACAAAGCGGTTCAGGGTGGCGTTCTCATTGAATAAGTCTGTGTGAGGAGCGTCTGGAGAACAGCAAAGCTTTGTTATGCACACATTCTTTCACAAACAATAGAAGGGAGTGTTCATTAATAAATATAACTGAACTTGTTACTGTTGAAGATAAGGGACTTGAAGTCCTAGCTAGCCTGAGACACATAGATATATCACAGTGTTCATGTCTGTGGTAGATCCTGGCATAACAGACCCAAGGACAGAATGTTTAACACTCTTTGTAAACTCAAAATAGCTTTTCCTAAACTGGAATGCTTCAAAATAATGAGTAGCCCCTGAGTGGTGTGTTTATAATGTAAGGCACTGTAATTTCTGCTGGGGATCGCACCAATTTGCATGAGGAATGAACATGGAGCTAGCTTGCGGAGTAGAAAGTTGACAAGCCGTTAAACAGGTTTGAAGAATCCTTCAGAACGAGCAGCTCAGTCAGCACAATCCTGCAACTAATGCCAGAAAGCCCTGTTGTAGTTAACCTGGTGACCTTGTCATCTCAGGAAAACTTGCTGACAGCATGATGCTCCCAGCTTTGTCTGGGTGAAGGTCTCCCCAGCGTTCCCTGCTGTGGTTTGAGCTCCTAATTACTTGGTCGTGCATTCGGAGGAGGAAGCTGAAGTGATTTAAAAGTCTTTTTTTTTAATTTGTTAGAAATGCAATGACTTAGGCTGACTCAAGGGTAAATACAAACACTGTGATCCATTTGGAATACGAAATGCGAATGAAATGTCCATCTGGGGAAGCTGTTAGAAGTTTTCGGAGTTCTGAACTATCTAGTCTAGTCTTATTTTCTATATACGGCAGAGATTTTTATTAGCATAATTTTGCAAAGAACATGTTTTCCTATTTAGGCTTAGGTTCTCGGGCATTTTTGATACATGAGAACAGTAGATCTTGATTTGATAGAGGGCAGAAAAATTCTTAGTAAGGAAATTGTAGTCCCATAATCTATGCAGCGCATAAAGCATGAAATCTTCTATAAGTCTTCCTTCTGTGATCTGGGTCGCAAGGTTTCTGGAAGCTGCTCAGGCATTCAGAGGGATAAATTGGGCATCAACAAACGAGTCAGAAAATTGTTGTGTATTGTGTATCAGATGACGGTAAGAAAAGGTATCAGTAATTGAATAACGGCGTGGTTCTGGGCTATGTGTGTCTAATAATCCGTATGTGGAATCCAATGGGATAAGCTTTCAGAGAGGTGGAAATCTGATGCCTTTCTGAAGAGCACACTGCAAAAATGCCCCTGGTTGTAAATAACATTGAGAAGTCTGAACCTGGATGCCTTTCACAAGTTTCTAAAGCTGTTTCAGTGACAGTAACACACGGGAGGGATGTGGTGTTTGTTTTCTATGCCTGGATTTAATTTCTGAGCCCAAGTGTGTGCATAGGCACAGAGTTCTCCTGCACACCCCAACAAACGTCCCTTTTTCCTTTCCTGGAAGATACTCTGCATGCTGCATCATCACGAACTTCTTTGAGACTGGAGAGACTTCAATATCTTCTTAAAATAAAGTAAAATCGCATTCCTGATTAGCATTATGAGCATTACTGAGTCTCCCCATAGGGCCTTTTTGAAATTAAGAATAGAATCGTGGAATACTAGGTTGGAAGGGACCTCAGGGATCATCTGGTCCAGCCTTTCTTGGCAGGTTTTGACATGTTAATGCATGGACTTACATAGATGAGTTAAAGTATTAGCTCTTAAAGCTTCTGTTTCCTGCCTCAAGCTGCTAGACGAAGTGCTGTACGAGGGGCTAGACAGTAACTGTGTAAGGAGGAGATGTTGGAAAGATCCTGCTGTTATATTTAATGTTCCAAGTTATCATCATAGGCAACTTGTTCTTTTCCCAAATGCTGCGTATTCTAAACCCAATTGATCTGTGTGGTGTTCGAAGGCTACCCCTTCCTTTTGGAACAGCAGGTCTTGTGAAATGCATGGAAGCCATGCCTGGATTTTGTTTTTCAGCTGATTTGAAAGATCTTAAGTCTAGCAAATCGATAACTCCTGAGAACTCGGGTTGTTCCTGTCACTGAGAAGGGATTGAGAGCAGTCCTGAAGAGACGAACTTGGGGTGTTGGTTGATGAGAAGCTCAACATGAGCTCACAGCTGGTATTTGAAAGGGTTAATGTTGGAACGGCATGGGAATTTTCTAATGCAGGGGCAATAGGGTGGCCTTAGAGAATGCCTTTGGAGGACGATTTGCTCAGGTTGTTGGCTGACTGACATATGGTGTGACATACGGTGCTGTTTACCACCTCGGTGTCCGAACTTACAGGGAAACGGTGTTCTTTTTTGAACATTTAACTCTATTAAGTACTTGTAGACATCTTTCAGTGTTGTCCTGGCCAAATCAATTTACACTTGGGTTTTCTTCTGTTTGTCCCATCTGTTTGTGAGTGCTGGTTTTCAGGGGTTTTTTATGATGTAAATAGATTGCAGGGGCTGAGGGCCTGGGAAGCAGTGAGCACTTGGAAATCTCTGAACTTTTTACCTGCAGCCTGCTTGATACTAGGTTTCTTTTCTCCTCCTAGGAGATGGAAATGCATCCCAGGCCAACTAGTTGGCTGGAAAAATTTCTCTCTAGTGAAGTCTAGCATAACATCTTTCAGAGTCATCCTTGTGCCCCCTAGGAGAAGCAAACTTTTGAAACAGATTAGTTGGTGACGATAAGGAAATGATGTCAGAGGTGGCGTTGTTCTGCTGAAGGTCTGGGGCAGGAGAGGGGGAAAACCAACACGGAACAAACTTATCTTGAGAGTTGGGCAAAAGTAGCATTAACTCAGTGGAGTTTCTGGAAGAACACGTCATGCCTTTCAGCACGGGTGGAAGAGGCTTTGGAGGGAGAGAAAAAGTCACTGGTCCTTTCCAGGCAGGACTCTTGCTACCATCAAAGTTGCTGTTGAGTTTGCTGTCCTCCATCTGCACCTCTGTAGGATTGCAATGAGGATACTATCTGCTTGTTTTTATATTACTACTTTTCAACAAATACTTTGAGTACATCCCTTAAGCGTATTCATAACTTCAAAATTCTTAAAGCCGTAAAGATAAATGAAACAAATGCTTGAGCGTAGATTAATATGAAAGAAAAATTAAACAGGACTTGCAATATATGAGGTGAGGATGTAGAGTGGCTTGTGTTTTCTAAGCTTGTTTGCATTTTTGCCAGCTTCTCTCAGTCTTTTTTCTGTAGCAGATGCTACAGTTTGATAGAAGGAAAAATCGTGAATGTATACAAACAATCTGAGAATTTTTCTTCTGCTCTGATTCTGCTTTTGTCTTCTCCAGTCTCATCGGGAACGATCTGATTGCAGAGTGGCTATACATCTCCATTAACGCAGTGCAGCAGGGTTTCATGCTATCTGCCCCCCTTCTTCCCGAAGAACTGGTCGCCCTGTGAGCTGTCATGTAAAGAGAAAGCAGTGTTTCTCCTCCCCTCTTTATTTTTTCCAAGGAAATGGTTTTAAAAGTTTTAAGCTTGTATAGAATACTGTGTTTGCTACTGAAGCGTAGAGATGGTAGAAAAATTAGAGGTGAATAGGTAAACATCCAACCTCCACCAATATCCTGTATTCCCACTCTATTCCATATATATATATATGGCTAGATAATCTCACTCCAGGATACTAAGTATTGGTACTTGTAGCATATTGAATGCAAATATTAAGAAGCATATAAAGGAAAGAGTTTTTTTATTTAGGTTTTTAAGCTCTTAATGGTGTGAGGCTCATTCACACAACAGTAAAAAAATATTCTCTCCTTATAGGAAGCTTTGTGAAGATTAAGAGATTGAAACCTGAAATACCTGCATGGATTTGTCATTTATAGATTTGTTTGTGAAAACCAGTTTTTAGAACATGGGGAGGTGGTTGAGTAAGAATGTCAGAGCTGCAGGGAGGATGCAGGATCGAGAGGCGGTCCCGGTGACTAGTCTGATGCTTAAAACATAGTGGGGGATTATAAGAGGCTTTCTTAACTATTTCAGGTGTCCTTGTGAAAGTGTTTGGATGAGGGCTGGCTTTGCTTATGGAGGCCATGCATTTAAATAAGTTTAAAATATAAACACAAGTGCATGCCTTCTGCGGGAGACATGGAACACCACACTTCTTTTCTTTTTCTGTTGTCTCCCACTAGAACTTTGCGCTATGCCAAGCCTAGCAGGTGACACGTCTTTGACCGTATTCAGGAGAACTGCCTGGGTTTTGAAGTAAAATTTATTGAGTGTAGCTGTGCATGTTGAATATAGAATCATAGAATCACCAGGTTGGAACAGACCCACCGGATCATCGAGTCCAACCATTCCCATCTAACCCATGTCCCTCAGCACCTCGTCCACCTATCCCTTAAACCCCTCAGGGAAGGGGACTCAACCACCTCCCTGGGCAGCTCCTGCCAGGGACCAATCACCCTTTCTGGGAAAAATATTTTCCTGATGTCCAGCCGGAACCTCCCCTGGCAGAGCTTGAGGCCATTCCCTCTCGTCCTGTCCCCTGTCCCTTGGGAGAAGAGCCCAGCTCCCTCCTCTCCACAACCTCCTTTCAGGTAGTTGTAGAGAGCAATGAGGTCTCCCCTCAGCCTCCTCTTCTCCAGGCTAAACACCCCCAGCTCTCTCAGCCGTTCCTCATAAGGTTTGTTCTCCAGCCCCTTCCCCAGCTTCGTTGCTCTTCTCTGGACTCGCTCCAGAGCCACAACATCCTTCTTGTGGTGAGGGGCCCAGAACTGAACACAGGATTCGAGGTGCGGTCTCACCAGTGCCGAGTCCAGAGGGAGAAGAACCTCCCTGGACTTGCTGGCCACGCCGTTTCTGATCCAAGTCTTGGCCACCTGGGCCACTGCTGGCTCATGGTCAGTCGCTGTCAACCAGCACCCCCAGGTCCTTCTCCTCCAAGCAGCTTTCTAGACAGACTTCTCCTAGTCTGTAGCTGCTCAGGGTTGTTGTATGAAGCGATTTGAAAAGCTGGTGCTGTAGCACAAGAAACTGTGTGATATCAAAGTGTTTGCTGCCCAGAGGACTGTTACAAAATCATCAGCCTGATAGTCTCTTCCCTTTCCTATATGTGGTAAGAGAAAAGATGTTCTTTACGGGATCTTAGAGTGTAGTGGAGGTGGGAAACAACAGGCCAAGTGGGAGAGAGCCTTCGTGTAGTGCCTTGCGATCACAGCTGAGCCACTCTAAAAGCAGGATAGCACAGGAGGTGTAACTCAGCCATCTGCCAGTGGCCATAAGGGCTGTGAGGATGCTGCAGAAGTTTGTTCAAAGAGCTTCTTTGTGATGTAAATGTGTCTTGGACTCTGCTAGCCCTCTGCACCCGGAGGATACTTTATCCAGAGGTCAGCAACATGGTCATTAAACCTCCTTGGTCCAGGTCTGCGAGTGCCTAAAACCTCAGAGTTTGCACATATGCTTGCAAGGAGGTGGTGATTCAGTCACAACTCCAGCTGCCTTCCAACAGCTGGGCATGCAATTGAAGGTGTTGCTTATAAAGCAGAAAAGTCAGCAGAAAGGAAATGTACTTGACCTTCATCAGGTCTGGTTCCAGTGCAGAGACTGGGTCCAGCAGCCCTGCATCTCTAGTGCTGCCCTCAGATGTTCTTCAGAAGTGTTCAGCAAATCTGTACGTGTTACTGATGTGTGGCAGAGGGGGCTCATTAACCTTGTTCAACGTATCTCTTTATCCAGCTGCAGAAAATATTCCTCAGCATATGCTAATTTGCTTGAAATCCACCTGAAGACTGGATTTGAACTTTTCTCTAATGTTCTGTAAAATAAACCCTTTTTGAAGATTAAAAATGATTGTCAATGTTGGTTTCTTTTAAATAATTATTAAGCCTGTGTTATAGGATGCTTTTTTTTAGGTTGCTTTTTTGTCTTCCTAATGTGGAAGGGGGAGATGAAGTGGCTGTGCTTTGGAAATGAGGATAAATCTCTGAAGTGGCTTTACTAAACCTTCTTCACTGTTGATGTCCATCCCTTGGAAGAAGCATTGACAGTGCAGATGAAGTTTTCACCTCCTTTGATGTATGAGGGTTTGAGATCTCTTCAAAATCACCATTGCTTTAAATAGCCCCAAATATTACTTTGAAGCAAGAAGAGCTGGAAAAGTGGATGACTGATGAGACAAATTTGCTTAAGAACTTCCCATTCAGCCAAAAGATAAAACTAGTTTTCATGTGGCCTTTATAATTAATAGTAAAATTGATCAACAGAAGGCTCATATGAGTGTTTCTGTATGCAGACTCTGCACCAGCTTCTGATCTGCCAAAGAAATCCCATGCCCATGGCTTTGTGTTTTAATAAAGCCACAGATGCAGGTTTCTAAAGCCCTTTTCTCAAAACTCTTTTATTTTATAATGGTTTCAAATGTAGGGCTGTTCTTTTCTAATGTCAGCTCTTGGGGGAATGCGTCTGCGGGGCAGAAGGGGACGTTGGTTGTTTTACTTTTCTAACTGTGCTCAGAGGAGAGCTTGAAGACAGGACAGTGCTATTACCTGGTGGGTTGATATTTCTGTGAGTATATAACCTTGTTCCATGTTTCAAGCTGGCTATGGTTACAGACCTGTAAGGGGCTGGCTACTTTCTCATGACTAAAATATGATCTAGATGGGATGTCTGTGTGTGTGTAAATGAAGAAAAGACACGTACCTTTCAGTAGCTTGGGTCACTGACTTCTTTACTGAATTGCCAGAACCTCAGTCTGGGAAATGGACCCAAATATTCAGAAACCCTTGGAGTGTGACATGTCTTTTTCTGATTGACAGCAATGGTGTGGTGACCCTTCCACTCTGAGGAAGCAATCTAGAATATCTAGGTGAGCTATAGATATATGAACTCCCATGCACAGAACTTGTTGTGTGCTTCTTTGGCTCTGCTGGAATTGGCATCTAAGCACAAGAAAACAGTAATTTCAGTCCAACATGCTTGCTTTTCAAATGTGCCATTTATACGTTTTATTGAAATGATAAGGACCATAAAAAATGGAAGAAACTCCCTTTTTCAGTTACCTGTAGTTTTTTCTAAAATTTGGCTGTTGCTTTTTGTTTTCCTCTCTTTGTCCCCCCTCTTTCCTTCAGCTGATTGCAGAATTAAAGCAACCATTTGATTTTCTCATTTTCTTTTGTGGAAATTTCTGGCTAAGCTGCCACCGAGTCCTCTGGAGAACTAGAGGGGGTGTTTTCGCAGGTGAGGGCGATGGGAGCACCCGCTTTGGCTCGTAGTGGTCATAGAATCATAGACTAACCAGGTTGGAAGAGACCCACTGGATCACTGAGTGCAACCATTCCCATTGATCACTAAACCACGTCCCTCAGCACCTCGTCCACCTGTTCCTTAAACCCCTCCAGGAAGGAGACTCAACCCCCTCCCTGGGCAGCCTCTGCCAGGGACCAATCACCATTTCTGTGAAAACTTTTTTCCTGATATCCAGCCTGAACGTCCCGTGGTGGAGCTTGAGGCCATTGCCTCTCGTCCTGTCCCCTGTCACTTGGGGGAAGAGCCCAGCTCCCTCCTCTCCACAACCTCCTTTCAGGTAGCTGTAGAGAGCAATGAGGTCTCCCCTCAGCCTCCTCTTCTCCAGGCTGAACACCCCCAGCTCTCTCAGCCGTTACTCATAAGGCCTATTCTCCAGCCCCTTCCCCAGCTTCGTTGCTCTTCTCTGGACTCGCTCCTGGAAGCCGGGGCTGAAGCATCACATCTGTGCGGTAGGGGGTCCAGTATTTCGAGTATGAAATGTGTGAAAGCATTTCTGTTGCTGAGCAGTCACCTGCCAAGGAGAGCGGCGTTTAACTTGCAATGTGATTTGCCAATTGTGGGTATCTGCAATCTCAATTTTGTCAGCAGTATTTCTAAATTACATGAGTTTAGGGACAAGGAAGAGAGTTGAATCTTTTGAGTCAGTCATTTTTATCCACGCTGTTTCTGACAGTTGAAATGTTATTGACCAAAACATATTTATGTTTATTCAGCAGGAATACACTCTTCTGTAAGAGTCACCATCTGTTTCATTTCTTTTGCATCTGTGGAAACTGTTCCGTTTTTTTTATTTTCCTCTGGGTAGACTCCTTATTATTTAAAATCTACAGTAGGTGGCTAGCAGTTGTGTGAGGTTTGTTTGGATTTTTTTTTTAAAAAGTCCATCAAGTCATTGATTAATGTAATTGCACTTGTATAATCCATGCAAATACAATCGAAAAGCAAGTTATGATTGAGACCTCCTCTTGCGTTTTGGAGCCATGGGGACTACAGCGAAAGCACATGATCTCAAGTGTAGCAGGTTTTCCTACAGTTACATTTACAAGCTTTGACACTTTGGGAGGTGCAGAAAACCAAACTTTTCTGCAACGATTTCCTTCGGAAATGCTGTTCGTTGAAGTTGTGGATGCACTTGATTTAGGGCAGCGTTCCAGCGGTTGCTGAACCTTCCCCACAAGCAGTCCTGTCGGTGCCGGGGGAACTGATGTGTTTAACTTGGAGCATATGCTGGGCTGAAGTGAGATGTTAATTAGAAAATTGTTGGATTTTGTGAATTCTAACCTGTTCCTCTGTATTTCTAGAAGTTAAAGGGCTCTTTCTCCATGCTTGTTTGGCAGGTTGGTTATTCCTTTTTTGTTAGCCTTTTAGTATTTAGATTTTTTTTTTAACCTAAAAAAGAAACCTGGTAGTTCTTCTCATCACTGTCTGTAGTTGAACTGCATGGAATAGAATCATAGAATAACCAGGTTGGAAGAGACCCACCGGATCATCGAGTCCAACCATTCCTATCCTAGAAATTACTTTATTGAGATAAATATATGAAAAGAAATATCTGGGAAGCAGTCTTTTCTCGGAACATCCATACCTAGCATGCTAAGTTAAGATTGACAGTTTGGGTTGGGAACGTGCCCTCTTTGAGGGACTCCACTCTGGTGACCTTTGCTACTTTCTGTGGCCCTTGCTCTGTGCCTGTGACCACTTTCTCCCCCATCTTTTGCAGATGCTCAAGGTTATTCCTTCTTGCCACCCATATTCTTGGACTTTATTTTCTCTTCTGCAACATTTCTGCTTCCTCTCTGGGCCAAAGCTCACTCTTTCCTCCCTAGCGGAGTTGTGACCTTCGTTGTCTCGTGTTGTGGCCCCTGTTGTGGGCATCTCGTGAGCTGTGAGTTGTGCTCCTCATACAATTAGTGCCAGGTTACAGACCAGCAGGATGATCCTCTGTAAGAGCGTGAGTAATCAACGTTAGACCTGAGGAAACCCTTCTGATCCGAGACCCTTTTCCAGCTATTGAAGAATGCAATGGGAAGTGCGTTCATCGATAGATGCTGAAAACCCGTTGACCGAGCCTGTCCTTGTTGTTCAGTTGCACCACAGTTTAGACCGCAGCACTAGTTCCGTTTTTATCTTCCTTTTATCCAAACAAAACTGCAACGCTTGTATTGCCTGGCTGTGCCTCTTTAGCTGTGGGTTATTTTATCTGACAGACCCTGGGTTTTGGCTGCACCTTCTCTTCAGCGACTTGTGCATTTAAGAGGAGGTCACCACTTGAGCGTGAGAAAAAGTGGTTTATTGAATTGCAAAAGAGCATACTTGTCTCTTCGAATTCCTTTGAGAACAGCTACATTATGTGTATGGCTGTTTTGAATTGGCCCCTGCGTTTGGCAAGCGCAAATGGAAGTGGTAGTGGAGCCAGAATATTTTACTTGCTCTCCTTAGCTGGATCCTTGAAGGTTGCTGTGTCTTTAGGTTTGACTCAAGTTAGCACATCATTAAATTCGCATCACTAAATTAGGCAAATGTGTGTTTGTGTATTGGAAGTAGCTTCTTTTAGGCCATTCTATTATTGGTGATTCAGAATTTTTCATCCTATATTCTCACCGAATAAATCATGGCATTAAAATGCTTCTGGTGAGGTGGAATAATTTATGCCCTGAAGCAATTAGAAAGATGAACATTTTTATGATTAACTTTGGAGACCCATCTCTGTTTATCATGTTGTAGTTGTGATCCATGTTCCATAAATGTTGCAATGAGGACTTTAGACCAAAACAGTGGTGGCAGTGTATGGTATGCCAGTGCAATCAGAGAAAAAAACATACAAAGAATATATATGGAGGGGAGAATTCTCAATATTGCTATAAAATCTAGAGTTCATTTCCGTTTTAAAGGCCACAAAGAACCCCTGGCACACAGAACTAATAGAAAATAATTTCAAATTAATGCTTGGAAAAACAAAATCTGTACATTCCCTGTCTTTCCTGGCTCTCTTCCAGCTGCTCTTGGTGACATCAAAATAAACTCTGCCTTTTGGGCAGAATGGGGATTTGGGGTTTGATCACATGCTTATTCCAGCTGCAAATATTTGTTGTGGGACCTGCAGTCATTTTCATTTATTACATGACATTCTTTTTCCCTCCTTCATCTCCGGCACTTGGTGTAAATAAGGACTTCACACATGCCACATCTCTGCCTTTTCATAGAATCATATGATGTTCTGAGTTGGAAGGGACCCACAAGGATCATCGAGTCCAACTCCTGTCCCTGCACAGGACACCCCCCCAAAAAAAAGCCTTTTTCGAGTGTGCACACCTGCATGTATGAAATCCCTTCTCTGCATTGGATAAGCAAAGCAGTGAAGGATACAGATTCTCATCTGCCTGTAAAAGTGAGTGAATCTTGGGAAGTGGGGCCTGGATACTTAGAAATAAAATATTTCTCTGCTTGGGTTCAAATATGAAAATCCGAGCAGCCCCTCTTTAGTGATTTTTCTATGACACACTTTCTATTTTTATAAGCTACAGCAAATATGAAAGCGTTGTCGTTACTGGCAAGCTAATCACAGCAGATTTATCTGGCCTTTCAAAGGCTTTCTCTAATTGAGCTGTTAAAGAAATTGGATAGCCAGAAGATACACAACAGGAAATAATAAAACCAGTTCTCTTTGGGGAGTATTTTTACTTCATATGTTGTGTAGTTGATACTTAGAATTAATAATGGGGAGATGAAGAACTGCAGAGTGTTCCAAGGGGAAGTATAAACAAAGGGTAGGAATTCCCCTTCTGAAAAATAAATTTCTGGGCTGGCAAATCAGCCCTCTCTTTATTCCCGGACTGATATTTAAAATGTGTTCAACTTTGCAGCATCACCCTTGTTTGGAGTCGCTGTCTGCCAAGTGTTGTCCGGGAGTTAATTAATCTTGACATTGACTTTTGTCTTCATCGTAGATGTCTTAAGTGAAGTCAAATACTCAGAATTACATCGAGCTGCTTCACTTTGGAATTTTGCCAGAGAGGGGTTAGAGAATTGCTCCCCAATATGAAATAGTTGATGGTCTTGTTCTCAGCTCCTCGTTCTTTGGTTTCAGTACTGATCTTTCATACCTGTGTAAGAAGCTCAAGGAAAAGCTACTGAATTGTAACACAGATTTAACTTCTTTGAATGCTGATAACAGGGTGATGCAGCTTCAAATTTTAAGATGATTCAACAACAACAAAAACCTCTGTGTTGGTTAAGCTGCAGAAGGCACGTGTATCTATTTCTCCTCCCCAAGTCTATTTACTGTTGTTTGAGATTCTGATTTTTCATCTGCATCTTGTCTTTGAACAGTACATGTGAAAATAGGTGAAACTTTGTAGTTCTGAGCTGAAGACTGGAACAAGAATTAGGACATTTTCCCACCTTTCGTACAAAGGTTTTTGCTAGTGAAGTCTCAATCCATTGCCGTCCCTTATGACTCCTAAAAGTAACTGCCTTGAGCATGCTGGCTGAAAAATAAATAGAATAGGTAGGGTAATTGGAAAATTTGCATTGGGGTCTGCACAGGAAGATTTGTGCGTGGCTTCCCCCTTGTGTTTAAACTGCAAGGTCTTTGACAGAGCATCCCTGTGTTTTGTGGATGGCAGAGTCCTGACCACTGACCAGGCTGTTAAACTTAAGTAAATGCTAATAAAGAGTGTCAGCCCAAGGTACTTCTCTGTGCAAGGTGCGTATTGCTTCCACCAAGATCATCTTTTTTTTTTTTTAACACAGAAACAAGTAACAGAGCTTTGTGCCTCAGAGTTAAGCTACAAAATATACCAACTGGATTAGTCTCCAAACTGGATACTTCTTGCGGTGGAAACTTGGGGCTGTAAGTCAGTTACGGGTTATAGTCCTGACCTTGTCGTTGAGCTGCTTTCTGATTTTGAGCAGCTCTTCTGTGAATTGGTATCCCTGGTAACACGGCTCGGATGGCGAGGGGTTGGCAAATAAAAATATACAGGGAAGGAATTGTAGGGTTCAGTTGTGCAAAGTCTGCAATGTACTTGGAAGATCTTTAGATAGAAATACACTGCTCAGCTTCTGAAAATGGAGTGTTCCGGCATGACTTTCACACACAGCTTTGAGGCCTGAGTGTGATTTGTAGGGCTGAAGATGCTATGCTGAACTGACAGCTGAAGGTACCACTCTTTTGATAACCAGTGTAGGTACACTGATAAAAATGTGGTGGTAGAATCATCCGATGTCTGCTCTTCTTGGTGCTTTGCCATTTCTTTTAATTCAAATGAAGCTTTCTGACTTTTGTGTCATTCCTGTGGCTTTGGGGAGCGGTTTGATTATGCAATAGGAGATACAAAGCTTGCATGGAGAATAATCAGCGTTTACTGTACCATGTTTCAGAATCATTACGTATTCCCCGTGTTGATGCCGTCTGTTCCGAGCTTTCTGGCAGCTGAGCTCCGTGTTTGTGGGAGGAGGGTCAGGCTGCAAGTACGCTGGCACGTTCTGTAAAGACACAGGTATTACTTGAGTGTGCGTTTTATCTAGAATCCGTTTGACTGATTTCTTCCATGATTGAAGGGTTAGCTTAATTTTTCTTCCTCCATTGCTTCCCAGCAAGTAAATTCCGTCTTCCCACTAAGATGCAGCGTAGTAAGAGTGGGATGCAGTGTGATGAGGGGTGGAGGGATGACCGGGAGCTTGGCTGAGCGTGGTGCTGTCTCATTTTCCTGGATTTGCATTGAATAACAGCGGAGCAGAAAGGGCACCTGAAGGAAAGATGCTCTCCAATGATAGCACTATGAATTAGTGCCTCCCGGTCGCTACACGCTGGAGGCACTGTGCCTTTCTCTGAGGCATCGGTCCAAAAAGCAGAGCTAGGTTATTATTTAATGTAAACTATGTGGGTCTGGAGGTCTTTTCCTCCTCCCAGTCCCAGAGAGTATTGAACCAGTAAATTGCTCACTGGTCAACTTAAATTGCCACATCTTTATACATTTTTAGTTGGAGCTAAAAGCAGGTGAAATTTAATGTTTTGTGTTTTGGAAGAGCTGTGCTACGATAGCATAGGACTGCGTGAATGTGTTTATATGGGTGTAGTAATCTTTGAAGAACCACAAACCACGTGCTATGAATACATTTGCATTAAGCATTGTTAAATGTTCTGCTGATTTTCAGTGTTGATGAGTCTATAAAATGTTTAATATAGGAAGTTCTAAAAAAAGACTGGATGAAAGGCAGCATAAGATGTCTCTACTGAGTAGAGGTTTCATCTTAAGTGGCCATTATGCCTCAAAAGTACCAGGATTTCTGATTTTGACATTAAATTCCAGGCTTTGGAAAATCCTGTCGATACTTTGGAGCTGTTGGTGAGAGGTCGTTTAGACCTGGGAGGCAATGAATTGGAAGTTGACTAGAGGTCTGTTCCAATTTCTCTGTTCAGCTCAGCAAGGATGTGGCAAAATGATGAGAACTGTTTTCTGACTGTATTTACTGAGGTGAGAATACATATCCATCTTTGCAAATTGCTGTGAGAGAGCCTGAATTTGCTTTTTGAGTGGTAAGTGCTCCTATGCCAAGCCTCTCTGTTAAG
This sequence comes from Clamator glandarius, assembly GCA_033459285.1. Lineage (NCBI taxonomy): Eukaryota > Metazoa > Chordata > Aves > Cuculiformes > Cuculidae > Clamator > Clamator glandarius. The sequence continues at coordinate 1,265,762 of JAUNZM010000716.1, forward strand.
TAAGAGTAATGGGATGGGAGGAGTGAATTTGTTTTTAGCCTGGGAAGATGATGTACCTGTTAAAAAACCTGTCAGGGCCCTGTGTGAACTAATCAACCTTCACAGCCTCGATCCACGACCCTGGACCCAGCAGTTCAGCCCTTCGTCTGCCTCTGGGCTCTGCTGGAGGCGTGTTGGTGTCTGCTTGGCCATAGCCGTGTGGTGACTGGACCTGCACCCCAGCCCGTCCTCCTGGCTGGGAACCCGTCCTCCCTGCTCACTGTGGACCTGACCTGTGGATCGAGTGTGTCCAGAGGAGGACAATGAGGCTGGGGAAGGTTCTGGAGCACAAGTCTTATGAGGAGCAGCTAAGGGAACTGGGGCTGTTTAGTCTGGAGAACAGGAGGCTGAGGGAGAGACCTCATCGCTCTGCAGCGTCTAGAAAGGAGGTTGTAGTGAGGTGTATGCTGGTCTCTTCTCCCAAATAACAAGTGATAGGATGAGAGGAAAGAGCCTCAGATTGTGCCAGGCGTGATTTAGATTGGATATCAGGAAAAAATGTCTTTACTGAAAGAGTGGTGAAGCACTGAAGAAGGAAGTGGTGGAGTCTCCATCCCTGGAGGTGGTTGAAAAACATGCAGACATGGCACTTTGAGGCATGGCTTAGTAGGCATGTTGGTATTGTGTTAATGGTTGGATTTGATCTTAGAGGACTTTTCCATCCTTTATGATTCTGTGACTTTGCAGGTGGACCTTAGACCTACCTCAGCACTGTGATGCCTCCTCACGATCCAGACTCTTGGTTGGATCTGGTCATCACTGCTGGGTCAGTCCTGGTCGGATGCGGTAGGGCTGAGCCCTTCTGCCCAGTCTTGCTGCTCTTGGACAAGACCAGAGGCACCCAAGCCAGTATAAGTTTTATTTTAGTAGGATTGTCTCTCACGATCGGTAAGCAAGCTTATTGTACTTGGGTAGTTTTTACCAGAATTGAACAATTTAAGAGCTGAATTCAGCTTCTGTATGTAATCAATGCTGCAGAAAAAGGCCTCCCTTTCTAAGAGGCTTTCTTGGGTTAGCTTGCCCTCCCTTTTTCTTAGTTTTTTACTAAATGTAAATGCTTGGAATTAGGTATTTTTCACAGCTCAGCCTCTCCTTGGTCCTAGTTGTGTTGACAAGAGTGACAAGCTTTCTGCAGAGCGGCACTGGGGCAGCCCATGTGCTAAGCCTCCGCTTCCCCCCAGCTTTAATTCCAAATCAGCCTCCTGTCCAGATCTGCTGCTGCATTTTCTTAATCCTGAGAAATTTAGGATTTTTTTTTTTTTCCTCCAGAGGAACTATAGTTATGCTTTTGTAGCACATGTGTTGAAAAAATGAATTAAAAAAAGCCTTTTCCTGTAGTGGGAATGTGAAGTGGTTGCTATTGTCAGCTCTCAGTGGATTACTTGCATATAAATAAATTAAGGGGGGAGAAGTAATCTTTTGTGAATGCTGCATTCCGTTACTGGTGGCTGCTATGGTAACGGATGAGGGGAGGCAGCATCGCATGGTAAAGCTTAATGGCAATGAGCAGAGAGTAGCGGTGAATTTATCAGGAGGAAGGAGGGAAAAGAGCACAATCCTTTAGTGATGCTGTGAAATGAGTCACCAGTTAAGCCACTGATGGGGAAAGGCTTCCACATTTATTTACAAATGACTTAAATCAGATTTTGTTGATTATATTTAGAGCAGGAAGAGTGACAGGCTGGAACTTTGGAGAGCAGTAAATTAGACTGCATCTTCTTCCAATGATTCCTTTTTTCTGCACCTTGAATCAGCGCCTTTTTGTAGTGTGTAAAGGTGGCACTGCTGTCCTGATTGCTGGATGAGCCTGGAACTACTTTTCTGACTCTGGACCTGGCCAGCAAAAGTCAGTGGGCAATTTTCCCCTTCCTGTTCGAGATTTTGATCTGTAGAGGTGCATTTTCCTGTTTCTTCCTATTAGGCTGGAAATAAAGGGGTTTAATCCTCGCTTTCTGAAGAGAATCAGTGGGGAATGGTTTGACTTTGCTCCTTTCTTTTGCCCTTCATTAGTATAAAGCACCTCTCTCACTGCAAAGCTTTGCTCTAGAGGAGGCTGCGTCATAAATCAGGATTGAGTTGTGAAGGGAGGGTTTTGTAGGAGAGGCTGCAGGACCTCATTGTGTGCCATGCCTGACTTTAGGTGATGCTTTGAACTTGATAAATCGGCCTGATGAACTTGATAAATCGGCCTGATTTCATGCACAGCTGCTTAGTGACCCCAGTTTTTAAACTTAACCTTTTGCTGGGGGGGTGGAATTTTTCCCCCTCCATGTAAATTCTGGCGTGATTTCCATTATGCTGAATTCTGGAGTGATTTCTTTGAGCTCTTGAGGAGAATACTTGTCGTCTCAAGTTCTTCTTGGTGAAACATCAAGAGAGAATTATAATTACTGCTGCAGTGGGAGTGTTTGTGTTAAAGCTCCAGAGCATGGAATCTTCTGCAGAAACTTCACCCGAAGCTTGAGTGTTGTGGATGTCATGTAATGGAAATGGTTCCAGGAGCCAGTAAACAGATTATTTACTGTCAGTTAATAAGGGTAGGCAGTGTGGGTTTCCCAGCTGTGAAGTTGTTAGCGATGCAGAGTTCCCAGAAACGCTGGAGGGAAGGAATGGGACATGGCAGGGAAGGCAAAGGGAGGGGTTAGCAAGAGGGAGTGAAATGGGAGATGAAGAGCTGAAGTGAAAATGGTTGGAATGGAGGATGTTTAGGAGCTGTTGGAAGCTGTAGAGGAGTGACAGTAGGGCTATTTGTTGTTATTTTTTATTTTAGTGCAGAGGTGAGAACACAAGAGGAAGATTTTTTGCAATAAAAGTTAGAGATGGATGAAGGATCTTGTGTGAAGAACATTTTGTCTAGACCATAGGACACATAAAACCAGTACACATCAGCTGCACTAGTCAAATGGGAAAGCGTTGTGCATTGTGCTTTCCCTTTTTCAAACTACGGTGCCAGGGGAAGATGGAAATATGGTAGAGAGGGCAGCAAAATGCCTTGTTTACTGCACATACAAATGTGGAGAAGAAAGTACCTGTGTGTCTCCTGGGAGAGTGTCCTGCTTTTGGAGATGGTGTCGGCAACTTTAAAAGCTTGCTTCTATATTGTCTTTTCTTTTTCAGATTTTGATTAAGAGCTTACGGCGACATAGCATGACTCTCTCAGAGCTGGGCATGGGGTTTCTGTGTTGGTTGCTGGTTTGGTGTTGCTCTTTCTGCCTGTGACTGGAAGCTGAACACCTGGGGTTGCTTCATGAACTGCTGCTTGGGACAGGGTGGATGACTAACTACCTATGATGAAACAACAGTTTTTAGGTATTCTCCAAAAGTGAGTGGAGTTGTAAATACTGGGAAGTTGAATTTGGGCCTCTGGTATGTGCTCTGAGCTTGTTAAAATAAGTTCTCTGATAGTGCTGGGCAGGGAATACATCCTGGCTGTCCTCAGGAGTTAATGGAAGAAGTCAACTTTAACCAAGTGAGAGGCTTCGAGGGACCTTATCTGTCCTGTTTTATTATCACATCTCTAGGGAGAGGTGGAGCAGGTCTATAAAGAACTGCTGATTTCCATTTCAGGACAGGCCTTGCAATAAGATCTGAGAGAGGAATACTCTTGGGTCCTTGACAGCCTAATTCTGGTTGCAGGAACAGCCTTACTTTGCAGACTTCTGTGGTTTGAGATGTGCCCTGAAGGGGAAGGCTGAAAGACTTCACTGTAGGATTAGTCCTGCCTGCGCTGGGGAAGGCAACCCATCATCTTGCCTGCAACATCTTTGTTAGTCTGGAAAAGAATTTTTTGCTGTTTTTTAAAAGAAATTCCCCTTAAATGATGTATTGCAAACAGTGCTGCTGTGCAAGCGATGAATAGTCACACCTTGGATTATTACGGACTTACTGTTTCCTTTTCTCGGTGCATTTCATCCCTAGACACGTTTTTTTTGTTCTCCATAAACCAGCCCAGTGCTAAGTAGCTGAACTGAGAAAGAAGCACCTTGTTAAAGATGGTGTAAACCAACAGAAAAGCTGGGGTCACATCCTTGCCTCTGACAAAGTGGTCCCTTCTCTTGAGGTCCTTACACCATTCCTGCTAAGGCTGGCATTATTCCCTGACAATTATAAAGCAAAATAATATATGAAGAGTTTGGATTTTTTGCTTCAGAAATAATTTAAAATGAAACAAATTGTGGATAGGCATTTAAAAATGAAGTCTCTTTTTCACACCCACTTGTATTTCAGGTGCTGGGTATTCAGCCTTTGTGTGTAGTGGGTGCGAGATGTGCTGAATCATAGAATAGTTTGGGTTGGAAGGAACCTTAAAGATCATCCAAGCCCCCTGCCACGGGCAGGGACACCTCCCACTGGATCAAGGGCTCCAAGCCCCATCCAGCCTGCCCTTGAACACCTCCAGGGATGGGGCAGCCACCACTGTTCTGGGCAATCTGTTCCAGGGCCTCCCCACCCTCATAGTGAAGAAATCCCTCCTTCTGTCCAGTCTAAATCTGCCCCTCTACAGTTTATCCCCATTGTCCCTCATCCTATCATTCCAAGCCTTTGTGAACAGTCCCTCCCCAGCCTTCTTGTAGCCCCTTCAAGTAATGGAAGGTTACTATAAGGTCTTCTCCAAGCCTTTGCTTGGAATCTTTGCTGTTCTCGTGGTGGACCACAGTCACATCCCAGTTTTGGCTGCCAGGGGAGGGAGTAAATCCATGTATTGAGAGAGTTGAAGTGTTACAGGAAGATCACAGTTACTTGTAGCGCGTGTATGTTTTATGTGGTGAACTTGGTGTTTTACGATTACTGAGCTGCTAATGGTGCTCGGAGATAATACAGGAGCTATCTCCATTCTGGACATGGAAAGGCAAAAGCACAGAGAAGAACTGTCAGCATTTGAAGTCACTGGGAAACAGAGGTGCTCAACAAGCCTTTCCTGTGTCAAACGAAAAGAGTCTAGAGCCTGAAATAGAGCAGGGATGCTTGCTCTGCTGAAGTTGCTCTCGTTTTCTAGCAAGAATCCTGTTGGTGTCATTATAGTGTTGGTAATAAATTGAACCAGAAAATGTTCATTTCCTGCTTTGGAGTGATTTCCACAGAATTTTCTCAGTTCTGAGTAACTACACCAAACAAAACATGCTGGTTTTTTTTTTTTTTTCAATCTGGCTCCGCTGGCAAGTTCAGATTTTGAACCTTCATACAGCGATTCAGACTTCTGGGTTTGGCTGAGTTAGTGGGTTGGTGCAAAACAATTGCTGTTTTTAACCATCAACTCTGAAGGGGTCTATCTCAGCTTAGAATAAACTTTATTAGAATCTATGCATTTTTACCAGAAAGAAACAAGTCTGTTTATTCTAATAGCGTAGAAATCTGGAGTCCTGGTTGGATGCTTTGAAGGCGTTTTGAGGTGCTGCTGGTTATGGAAAAGCTCCCCTTGGAGGAAGTTGTCAAAATGCTTGAAAATGTGCTAATGGATTTGGAGAGGTCTTGGGAGTAACCTGAGTGAGAGAGAATTTTGTAGCTTCTGTAGAGCCATTTGTGAGACTTGGTTAGGTGTTATCATGGAGAATTGGTCCTTTTTGATTGACTAGCGTTGGATGTAAATTGTACAGTCTGTGTGCATTTTGTTGATTTCCTGGCAATGCTTCCCTGCTCGGATGGTTTCACCACGATTCCAGAAGTTATAGTGAATGGTTCCACTTGCCAACCACCAAAGAGGGACTGTGATCTTCTTTCTTCAGTCTGGAGAAGTGTCTTGGTCCTTCACCTTGGTCCAGCCACGTGTGGAACGCCATCGGCTGTCAGATAGAGTCCATTTTCCATCACATATCCTAATGTGATCAAGAAATGAATTGGTTTTGTGTTGTGCCAAAGAAGCATGGACCAGACTTCCTAATGGTGACTTTTATTTTCGTTCATCTTGCGTGGCACCCGTTTCTCAAGCTCTTCTGGCTGAGGGATATGGCCTCAAACTCTGCCAGGGGAGGTTCAGGCTGAACGTTAGGAAAAAAATTTTCACGGAAAGGGTCATTGGGCACTGTCAGAGGCTGCCCAGGGAGGTTGTTGAGTCACCTTCCCTGAGGGGCTTTGAGGGACAGGTGGACAAGGTGCTGAGGGACATGGTTTAGTGATTGATAGGAATGGTTGGACTCGGGGATCCAATGAGTCTTTTCCAACCTGGTGATTCTATGATTCTGTGATATCTTCAGCCTCAGCTCTACCTGTCCTTGGATCTGTTGTGATACTCTGGTTGTTGCATGACTCGCCTCTCTATCTTTTCAGGGTGAGGTTCCTTTCCTAGCTCTGGTTGGGACTGAGAGGCAGTGCTGGATCGTAGCGGAGGAGATGGCTGTGGGTAGTGTCAGGAGAGAAAGAGGCACTCGGATGAACCCGGCATTTGAAGCTGGGAGGGCTGGGTCTGTTGTGCAAGAGGCAGAATCCTTGTCCTAATGATTAGGAGGAAATCATAGAATTGCCAGATTGGAAAAGACCCACTGGATCATCGATTCCAACCATTCCTATCAATGCAACACGTAAAGCAAAATGAGGCAGCATATGGCAGGAATGGGAGCAGGATTGCCTGGTTCTTGCTGCAGGTGCTGGGTCCCTCTGGACCCCCGGCGTTATCTGGAGGTCGGGGTGCTCGGTGCCTCTAGAGATCTGACCCCAGAGACAGACAGGCGGCTGCCGCTTCCCGACAGCTCCAAAGGGGTTTGACGAGATCAGCACAAAGCAATACTCTACATCTTTTCAAACTGCCTGGAATGTGGGTGGACAACTCTGTGCCTTTAATAGCCGCTTGTTTCCTATGGAAGGGGAACAGCTATTTTTGGCTCCTTGCTGTCATTGAACTTTATTGCTACAAGGGAAGAGCTTATAGAAAAACCAAGTTTGAACACCACAGTGTAAGGGTTGCTCACCGAGTACAAAGCAAATTCCCTTTTACCTAGTGATTGCTTAATATACAGGGATAGCAGCACACTTGGAAGACCTTAAAAATTAGGCAAGATGAGGCATGGCAAAAGCCACTTTGCCTGAACATGTTTCAGATTCCCTGCTAATGGAAAAGGTGTATGTGTTGCTTCAAGAAGCTGTAGTTACTCTGTGCCCTTTATCAGTCGCAGAGAGGCTGTTCCAGTGCTCAGCTGGGCTTTGTAGATTCTGAGGAATGTTTTTGGTTGCCAGTAACAATGCATTGTCTATCCTGAGTGTTTTTTGGTGTCAGCATCTGCAGGCAGCAAATTCAGGCTGTGATACCGAGGTGCATGTCATGTGCGAGGCAGGAGGTTTGGGTATTTTTCTCAGCAAACTTGGTGTTTGCTAGTCAGATGTATTTCTGTGGTTGAAGAGAGCCTGCGATTGTGGTGCCCTCAAGATTTGACTTTACGCTCAGCAATAAACTAGAGCATTCTACAAAGTCATGGACTCTCTCCAAGTGCCATCAAATATAGAATCATAGAATAACCAGGTTGGAAGAGACCCACCGGATCATCGAGTCCAACCATTCCTATCATATGAAGATGTAGGTAGAAAAATTTCTCTGTATTCCTGAATATAGGTTTAGAGTGTATCCTTTTTAAACAGAAAAGAAAAAAAGATAGATCAGGTATCCTCCCAACAACCCCACCCCGGCAAATCCTGAAGCGCCTTGGAGCAACCAACCATTTCTAGCTTTTTCCAGGCATAATCATGTTGTAACTTCATGCCTTATGATAACTGCTTTGCACTATATTTTTATGTAAGGTTAGCTGTACGAACCCATTGCTGAAATTCTGAAACACCACATATCGAATTATGTGAAGGATTAATCTTTAAATCTAGCAGAGATACTAAAATTGTTGGGATTATTAGGCTTTTCTGGTAGCACGTGTACTCATGTAGATCTGGTGCTTTCTCAGTTCCCAGGATCTTTCTGGTAGTATTGACTTTATTTGTGAGAGGATGAAGTTTTTAGCCAAAGTAGTCTCCAAGATCTTAAGCTTTGAAATAGAGATGGAGGAGGCCCAGTTGCTTGGAGGTGTTTAGGAAACATTCTAGTGATTGTAATAAGGCTCCAGAATGCTACAGGAAGCAACTTTATGGTTTTGGACAGGTTTTTTGGCATGATTGAATGACCTAGTCTCCTTTTGAAAAGGCAATTTCATTATTGAATGTAAATTTTATGCATTTGTTAGAGAACACACATTCACCAGTGCCTATTATACTTCTGATGAGGGCCAGATGTGTTTCTCTGCTGCAGAACCAAGGTCATAACACAAGAAGGGCTCTGCAGTGGAGTCCTTGGCAAAAGGAGAAGTGCCTGGCCCAGGGAGAAAAGCAGGTCTTTTGAGGTTATGATATTAACTTCTGTTGATGATTTGAAGAGGGGAAGATGTATGGGGTTGGTGAGAGATGATGGGTGGTGCTGCTGTGCCAATGAGTCCGCTGCCGAGCCCTTTGTAATTAGCAGAAATGACAGCGCGGCTGTCTGGAAACAATTACATTGCAAATAAACAATCCATGTCATATAAGTGGTGTTTATTGTCACAAAGGAAATTAATTTCAAAAGCTTCAGGCCAAATCAATGTGATGCTGCCGAGCGCAACGTACCACAGCGAGGTGTTCCTTCTGCCATCCCAGACCTTTATCCTCCATTTATTCTCAGGGAAAGGAGCAAGCGGAGTGCTTTTGGGCTTTCTGGTAGGTAACACGCTAACTGGTAATTTCAACCCATTGTTCTGTAATTTCAACATTTCTCTTGTGCTTTGTTTAGTGGGGTTAAAATACTCCAGTGGAGACCAAGAGAAATCCTGTGTAATTCCCAAGTTGTGAGGTGCCGTGGACTGGGAGAGCAGCCCCTCACCTCTTATAAACGATGCCTTAATTACCAGCCAGAGTTATTCCATTGCCAAGATAAGATACTGCACTTGTTTTGGATGTTTCTGTCCAGCAGGGATGGTAACGCGTGGTTGCCTGGCTGGGATGAATGCGCTTAAAGGCTGTGGTGATACGGCTGGTAAGGGGAGTGGACAGGTTCTCCCTTTCATTTTCATTGTTCATTTGTATGCAGACCATTTGCCCGACAGCGTGTCGTACTCTTAGCATGCGTGTTTCTACTTCTGTTCCTGTGTTTTGGCCCAGTGCTGTCCTGGAAAAATGAGCTGGGTTGCATGGATGAGACTGGAGACTTGTGGTTAAAGGAGCATCTCCACCTTAGCGCAGAACTTCCACACAGCACATGAATCCTCCTCCCTGGTTTGCTTTGAGAGCACCACGGGCTTCCTAGCGTGCTCACCAGTTGTGAAGAAGTCAGAGTTAGAATGAAGTTAGTCTTCACCGGTTGTGGGTTTGGTTTAACGTTGCCAAAATCAGCAGAAAGATTTCCAGAAGCTGGTCAGGCGTATGAGCCTCTAATGGAGGTGAAATTTGCTCTGGAAAGACAACGCTTTGTGTTTGCTCGGGGGGTCTGGCTCAATACTCTGCATCTGGTGGTGGAAGCATCATTCTCTGCTCCCTGCAGAGGGTCATGACATGACCACCTTGTGCAGTTGTGCATTAAGCTTGTTTTAGTTCTTGTAAAACCACAGAAGAAAGGGTCAGAATACTGGAAAAGCACAATATTTTATTGAAATAATATCATCTGAGTGTGGAGGAGTGGCCCTCCTGTGATCTCAAGGATTTTCAGCGTGGAAGCTGTTTAAGCTGTTGCCAAGCTTAATAGCTGGGTCGGGGTGTGTGTGGATAACTGTGTCCCTTTGGAGAGAAGCAAACAGGTGGTGAAGCAAAATAATTAAAAAAAAAATGATGAAGAAGACCTTTCCTCAGCATGAGCATCCCTTAGGAGAGTGGAAGCGCCCAGGGCTGTCAGAGGGATCCCCACAGTGGTGAAGTTTGACTACAGAGAGGCACTTGGGAAGTTCAGAGGTGCCCTGTTTGCACAAACAGCTCCTGTGATGGATTAACTGTTTCCTTGTGGAGTTTTCAGCAGGTTTTGGATTTTATATGAGAAGCGTATTCTTCAAGTGTCTTCTCACGCAGGCTTCCCTCCCCTGCCCCAATTGTTTGTTTATTTTTGAATGAACACCTTTTTGTGTAAGCCTGCTGAGCACCCAGGCATCAATATTGTCATGGTAACTAGAACCGCAGCACTGGCTCTTGGCCAGAAAAGATGGTGATTCATGGCTTGAATGTGGGCGACTGGAAACAAAATCACTTCTGGTTTGATTCTCGGGTAAATCAATGAAGTGGTATTTGTGTTTGTGCTTATTTTTTTCCCCTAGGAGGTATTTTGAACACCTATCCCCGCATACCCTTTTTTTACTTCTACTATATTAAAAAATAGGAAGGATGTTCTCTACCTACAGCATCTGAGCAATAAATAGAGCTCTGTGGGTGAATACCTACCTGTTTCTGGTTTTCATTTTAGCTTAGCCTTATACTCAAAAGGTATGAAACCTGTGAGCTGGAATTTTGTAATATGGCAATTTGCTTTAATTATGGACAAGTCTGAGAACAGGTTTGTGTTTCATATGTGTGAATGTGGTCTGTGTGTAGGGCACGGCAATGCGATAATTGCAGATCAGGGTTTTCTAAATGCAACCTCAATTTCGATGTCTGTTGTTTGTGCCCACACTAAATCCTATGTTTTGTTTATATTTATATATTGCAAGAGAATAATTGCAGCGTGCACATAAACAAATGTGGATGTGAACAGCGAGGCTACAGCAGGGGCACTTGTACCTCTGGATACTGCTGGTGCTGAGAGTGAGCATCTCGTCTTTGAGAAGGGCCTGGAGAATGGTTCTTCCTCTGAGTGCTGGATCCCTTCATAGAATCATAGAGTGGTTTGAGTTGGAAGGAACCTTAAAGATCATCCAGTCCCACCCCTGCCATGGGCAGGGACATCCCACTGGATCAGGGGCTCCAAGCCCCATCCAACCTGGCCTTGAACCCCTCCAGGGATGGGGCAGCCACCCCTGCTCTGGGCAGCCTGTTCCAGGGCCTCCCCACCCTCAATAAAAAACCCAATTCTTCCTAAGATCTAGTCCTTCAGTGTGTTTGTATCATATTTCAAGAGCCTCATCAAATCCTGTAGCTGTGTGTAATTGTACAGGAACTAAACATCAGTTTTCAGTAAGAGACAAACTCACATTGCAGACGTGTCTTCAGGGGTCCCTGAAAAACGGAAGCAGTTCATGACTGAGGGTATTATGTGTTGTGTTCATCAGGGAAAGCCTGTAGCTTATCTGCTTTCCTTGATGTGTGCTGCTGCTGCTGCTGTGGCCGGAGAGTGATGCTGCTGTGTTCTGGCCTTGGTGGGTTTGTGGGAGTGGATGGGTATGAGATTTACTTAAGCTTTGGGCAAACCCTGGTGTAGCAAAGCCTTTGAGTTCGGGTGCTTTATCAGTTAGTAAGGAATCACTTCTGTCAGTAATTTAAGACTACAGTGAACTGATGTAATAGGCTTTCCAAATTTGAGTTCCATATATTCTTAATGATAGCTTTTCTGTTTGAATCTCCAGTTATTACCAGTAATACTCAGGGTAACCTTTTCCACTGTGCCTTCCTACTCTTTTGCTTTTGCTTCAACTTTGTGGTCTGAGTGATCGTTTTTTCTTTTAATCAATATTATTTTAGTGAGCTGTGCTTATAGAATCACCACAGAATCACCAGGTTGGAAAAGACCCATTGGATCACTGAATCCAACCATTCCTATCAAACACTAACCCATGTCCCTCGGCACCTCGTCCACCTGTCCCTTAAACCCCTCCAGGGAAGGGGACTCAACCCCCTCCCTGGGCAGCCTCTGCCAGGACCCAATGACCCTTTCTGTGAAAATTTTTTTCCTAATGTTCAACCTGAACCTCCCCTGGTGGAACTTGAGGCCATTCCCTCTCGTCCTGTCCCCTGTCCCTTGGGAGAAGAGCCCAGCTCCCTCCTCTCCACAACCTCCTTTCAGGTAGTTGTAGAGAGCAATGAGGTCTCCCCTCAGCCTCCTCTTCACCAGGCTAAACACCCCCAGCTCTCTCAGCCGCTCCTCATAAGGCCTGTTCTCCAGCCCCTTCCCCAGCTTCGTTGCTCTTCTCTGGACTCGCTCCAGAGCCTCAACATCCTTCATGTGGTGAGGGGCCAGAACTGAACACAGGATTCGAGGAGCTGTCTCACCAGTGCTGAGTACAGAGGGAGAAGAACCTCCCTGGACCTGCTGGTCATGCTGTTTCTGATCCAAGCCAAGATGCCAATGTCTCTGTGTATCTTTATCCTATGATCCAAAAAAGTCCTGTTTTGTTGCTAGACCTGTGATTTTCTCTTCTGTAAGGAATGTTCAGGTTCACATCTACATCAAACTCCTGGCACAGCTCTTCCCCAGAGGATTTGTCAGTCACCAGGCTTTGGTGCCTCGCACCTTGGGTGAGATGCTGTCGAGATCATTTATCCTTTGGAAGTTGGAACAGGTTTTTTGGTGCTGCTGTGAGCTCCACATCCGTAGTGTAATGAGGCCCGTGAAGTTGTAAGTCCCTTCTCCAGCTGTGGGAACGCTGACATCACTGGATCAGTGGGGCAGAAGACCCAGCACGGATTTATTTCTCCCCGGCTTGCCTGGTGGCGACCGGCAGGAGGTGTGGAGACAAGGAACTGGTTACTCGTGGCAGCAAAAATGTGCTGTCAGGAGGCCTCCTTGGGACCAGATATCAGTGTGCTCTCCCATCTCAGAATGTGTTTTAAACCGTCCTCCTTCTGCCTTCCTTTTTAATAAAGAAAAAGGACAATTGTTTTTTTCCTTAACACAATTATTTCATTATATTCTGAGGCGTGTGTGTTTACAGCATGTACAGCCAGGAGAGATTAGGTGTGGGGGAGAGGGAAAGGGGGGCTCCTCTGCCCCTTGTGTGCTTTAAAAAACATCTCTATGTTTCAAAGGTGCCATAAAATGCCTTTTTTCTCATATGAGTTGTTTGGGGGTGGGGGTTTCAACCTTCTATTACAGTAGCGGGAATATTTTTGGTTGTCGTGTTTCAATATTTTGCTCCAGTGTTGCTGCCCTTCAGCAGGGGAGAGAAGCTGGGTCAGGGTATTGTCTTGAAGAAGGGGGGAGAGGTCCCTCTGTCTCCCTGCTCTTCCACTTCATTTGTCTGTTGTCTTTTATGAACAGTGTGGGTTTTATATCATCATTCCAACTGGGAATGAATGTGGGGGAGGAGGAGAATGAGGTAATTCTCCCTCATGGGCCTCTGCTGCTGCTCGGTAACTTGCTGCTATATAACTGGCTGCTGTGCTTCCCACCTCAACTGGTGGAACCGCGGTCTCAGAGCTGCCTGGGAAGTGTCTGCCTGTCACAAAGGCAACGATTTGATTTTAGATGGTTAAGTCATCATGAAATGCTGTTTTGTTCCACTCAAATTCACAAGGATTTGTCCTACCTAGAAAATGTTTAAGCAGCCTGCATATAAAAAAGAGTCACAGAGAGTCTGACAGCAGCCAGAGGAGATGGAGTTGGAGTTGGATGATCGTTAAGGTCTCTTCCAACCCACACCATTCCATGATTCTACGATAGCCGCATATTATTTTGACTCTTGAGTAAAGCACTTCTGTTATTTGCCCTTTAGTCAGATAGGGACAAAACTAATAAAAAAGGAAATATTGAGACACAAAGTAAACTTGAGGCACAGATTATGGCAATTATTGATTCTTTCCTGAAAACTTTGAAGGTATTTGATTAACACGTCTTGTTAAATGCAAACAGACTATTAAACAGCCAAACACGTTGTTGGAGGAGAAGACTTTGGTTTCATAATTTGGATAAAGGACAGAATGGGCTGAGGTTTGTCCCTTGATAGCCAAATTTGACAGCATAGCAGCTGTGTTGGAAATGACCTTATGCAGACAAGTTCCTCTGCAAAGCTTTGTTTTTCTGTATCTCTAAGGCTACTGTGTTTGGAATCCCCTGTATTCAGCTCTGCGGAGCCTGAATGTGAAGTTTCTTGTACTTTTATGAAGCCAAAGCAAGAACAAATCACAGAATCACAGAATAACCAGGTTGGAAGAGACCCACCGGATCGTAAAGTCCAACCATTCCCACCAATCTCTAAACCATGCCCCTAAGTACCTCATCCATCCTCACCTTAAACACCTCCAGGGAAGGCCACTCCAGAGTCAACCACCTCCCTGGGCAGACCGTTCCAATGCCTAATGACCCTTTCCGTGAAGAATTTTTTCCTTATCTCAAGCCTAAACCTCCCCTGGTGGAGCTTGAGGCCATTCCCTCTCGTCCTGTCCCCTGTCCCTTGGGAGAAGAGCCCAGCTCCCTCCTCTCCACAACCTCGTTTCAGGGAGTTGGAGAGAGCAATGAGGTCTCCCCTCAGCCTCCTCTTCTCCAGGCTGAACACCCCCAGCTCTCTCAGACGCTCATCTTGTTCTCCAGCCCCTTCCCCAGCTTTGTTGCTCTTCTCTGGACTCGCTCCAGAGCCTCAACATCCCTCTTGTGGTGAGGGGCCCAGAACTGAACCCAGGATTCAAGGAGCGGTCTCACTAGTGCTGAGTCCAGAGGGAGAAGAACCTCCCTGGACCTGCTGGTCACACCTGAAAACATGGTTAGGAGGTGGATAAAGTCCTGAAAACATAAAGTCCTGAAAACATAAAGTCCTGAAACATAGGTTAGGAGGTGGATGTGGTCTGATGGCACTATTTAAAATCAGGGCTCTTGGGTTCTGGGTTTTTTTTCCTTCTGTAGTGTTTTTTTTTTTTTTGCCTTCCGCAGCCTTACTTGTAGGTAAAATTGCCTTCTTCATTCCAGCCAGATCTGCACAAGGAACTTACGTGACCTTTTTTCATGCGTTAAGTCCTGAAGTTTTTCCTAATGATGTTTGAGTCACTGGGCTGGTAGGATTCACCTGCTCCAACTTGTGCTTTTAGAAACTGCATGGTTGTGCCCAGGCTTTCTCCGTAGCTGGTGCAGACAAATAAGTACCTCCCAAGGGTGATAAAGCTGGCTGCTCTTTAGTGCTTGCCTTAGGATAAGATTGATACCCTATGAGTGATGGTGTCAAGTTTTTTATCCATTGACTATAAATGTAATCTAGGGTTGAGTAGCTTGCACTTAAGATTTCTGACACAAGTAATAATAAATGTGTAGCTCAAAAAAACCCATTGCTCTGTCTCTGAAGACTATTTGCAGGTAAAATACAGGGGGTTTTTAAACTTCATGTGCAATAAAAATGAGTTCCAGAAGGCTACAAGGTATCGTAGCTAACCAGTGCTTAATTTTCTCCTATCTCAGAGGAGAAAATTAACTTCATATTGAGCTCTTAAGTCTCTTTTGCTCCCCTTGAGAGGCCTGGGATGTGATTGAAATTGTTGGCGTAATTGCTGTCATCTAAACAGATTGTGTTTATAGTCTGTTTGCACATGTGAAAGCAAACCAGGGAACAGAGAAGTGGTTTTCCTTTGATGCCCTCGGTACCCGTGGGGCGGTCGGCATCACTGAGCATCCTTGGAGTGGAGCGGGCAGGTTTCCCTGGCACCAGGCAGTGGGACAGAACGAGCCTCTCTCTCACTGAAACAGATTAAATGCTTTTAAAATGTCTGTTCTTGGCTCGTTTCAGTTCTCTGAGTCCCAAATGCTTGTGAAGAAGCCATCACAGGGAAATATAGCGGAGGTTTCCTGAATGTGCTGAGCCTGTTGGGGCAAGAACTTCTTGTGCCTTGAAACATAATCCAAAGTTTAGGTAGAGCTAAAGATTAAAGGTAGTTTGTGAATTATGAGCATTCAGTAATTTCTAGTGTATATCACTTTATCTGAGGGGCCAAAGTTCAGTGAAGGTGACTTTATAACGATCCTTTCACGGTTGGCACTGGGCAAGCGTAACAAAGATTGGTGACAGGATTGGACTTCTCTTTGTATGAATTCTCTGTGCTGGGTTGGGATGCATTTGTAGTATCAGTGGTGTTGGTTTTTCCTCCCTCAAAATTCAAAATAAAGTTGGAATTTTGATAGAGGGGGCTGGTCTTGTTTATTAGCACGTGAAGCTGGAGTAGGTTGGTTCTCTAGGCCTGCTGTGATGTCGAGCGAAACGTCTGCTGTGTTTGACTTCATTGCTTTTACAATGTCTGTTGTAGAATGGAAAAGCTGCATATTTTATATTTTCCTCTGGTTTTGCAGCCTCCATATAAAAATTTTCTTTCATTGAAGGCAGTGACTACCTCAGAGGGCTTCAGCCACTTTGAGTACCAGGAAGGTGCAGGTGCTGAAAACGCATCAGGAATCGGTGTGTGGCTACCGAGAGCGCGGCTGGTGTTTCATTGAGAAAGAAACTGAGTTGTGACACATCCAAGCATTTCTGAACAGTACAATGTCCTTGCTTATGTCTCTGTGTTTAATCAATAATTATTTCCTACAAGCGCTTTCATGAAGGAAAATGTTTTCCATTTTCCAGCCACAATTTCAGCCATGTGGTCAGTGTGGCTTGCGCTTTGGTTGGGTGAAATATGAAGCGCGATGATGGTGGAAACCACATAGTTTGGAAGAAGATGCTGTTTTTCTATGAAGGAAACATAGTGGTAACCTACCTTATGCTTAAGAATTAACAGCACCTGCCCCTTCGCATGTCTCTTGTCGGAGTTCTGCAATGCCTCAGCTGCTGCATGACTTGTAAATGACCAAAGCACAGAAAAATAGCCGTTAACTTGATTTGAGTTCAGTGAAAGAGCACTTATGTGCATATCAGCTGAGAATTCCGAAGCACAGGCAAGATAAACGTCTTATCTCAGTTGAGATAAGGGGCTACCTCTAATTCAAGACAGGCAGTTTGGTCAACGGTCAGACAGGAAAACTGCATGGGGATTCCAGCTGGGTGTCTGAACACTAAGGATGCTTTTTTAATAGCTGATATCTTTATTAGAAACCTTCATCCTGATGTGGATGCTCCTAGAAGGCCAAAATCTCCCGTTGGTTGTCAGTGGTGATCCTTCTCAAGTGTCACTGTTCTTTACTAACAAACCCTGCTACACGCTCTGTCTTTGAAAGAGGTGGGTGGAAGTGCACAAATAAGAAAGCACCTAGAAATAAGAGTAATTCTTATCCTTTACGGGTGTTGGTGGTAAGGAATAGCTGCTGCCTGAGCAGCGAAAAGTGAAAACCCAAGAGGAGGAGTAGAAAAACAGTGATGACAGTGATTGCTGCTGCTTCTACTGGTGCTGTAAACAATTAGCACTTTTTTTCTTCTTGGATAAAGCCCATTCAGTAGCATTTTCCAGAAAAAGAGATCATTCTAGCCTACCAATACCTTTTAGATTAACTGCTTCTACAAGCAGGCATACATAGTATGTTATGGTGCACAATTCCTAGTGACCAAGCACGGAACTACCTTGCATTATTACTAATTTTTTTGATCTTTGTTTCCTACCTGTCCTGTGTCTCCTTTTCCTGAGTTTTTTATTGTTCCACTGCTGTATTTCAGCTCTGGTTTTGTGCTCCTGCTCCCCTTATGTCCACATGCTCTTACTCCTCTGGGATGACAGTTTTGACAGAAGCGGGTGTTCTGGTGACTGCCGTTCAGCCAGACGACGCTCATGCTGCGTCTAAGAGGGGTGACGTGGAAGCACAGAGCAGAAAGGGAACCAGATGGCAAACTGCTGCAAGAGCTCTGTCTGGCTGCCTTACAAGTTGATGCAAGGAAGGGGGCAAAGAAATTGTGAGCAGAGAATTGGGGCACATCTGGGGTCACACAGCTGCTCGTGCCCCGGGGCATCTCTGTTGAGTCTTTTGGCTTGTCTGCACTTGCAGTGTGTTGGAACCTGACTAGTTCTGTGAATTAACAGAGCTTTCTGCCTTGCTGTGGGCATCCTCGGGCATTTTACAGTGCATCCCAGTAGTTTTGCTGGCCCAGAGCTGAGGAGATGTGGACACTCTGGAGCCCAAACCTGTTGTGATGGTTCTGCAGCGCTCTGCTGCTGATATATTCACTGATGGCTGCCTGGACCACGTTTCACAGAATCATAGAATCACCAGATTGGAAGAGACCCACTGGATCATCGAGTCCAACTATTCCCAACAATCACTAACCCATGTCCCTCAGCACCTCATCCATCCATCCCTTAAACCCCTCCAGGGAAGGTGACTCAACCCCCTCCCTGGGCAGCCTCTGCCAGGGACCAATGACCCTTCCTGTGAAAATTTTTTTTCCTAATGTTCAGCGTGAACCTCCCCTGGCGGAGCTTGAGGTTTGTGTATTCTCCTTAGCTTCATGATGATTTTGAGTGGATGTTGCCTTTTTTTTTTTGTTTAAATGCTGGAATGGATTTAGAATCTTTCTTTTAAACACCTTGCAAGCTGCAAGTTGCATGTCCCTTTGCTGTAGTTACTTATTCACTGCAGTGCTAGGAACTCGCTTTTCTGTGAAGAAGAATAATCTGAAGTAGAACAGAATTTTCTTGGAAGCTAAATGCAAAACAGGTGTAATTTAAATTGCAAGGAGGCAAAACATTCTGCCTGGGCAGTAGGAATGGCAACCACCCAGAGAAAGTTCACATTTCTTAGTACTCCTAACTCTATTTTTACATCATGATTGACAGTTTCTGCTCTGTCACCTTGAAGTTACTTTATCTGAAGTTTGTTGAGTCAGAATGGTGTCTTACTGTTTTTATTGTCTCATTTACTTGAATGTTACCTCATCTGCTAGCCTGGAGTAGAGGAGGCTGAGGGGAGACCTCATTGCTCTCTACAACTCCCTGAAAGGAGGTTGTGGAGAGGAGGGAGCTGGGCTCTTCTCCCAAGTGACAGGGGACAGGATGAGAGGGAATGGCCTCAAGCTCCACCAGGGGATGTTCAGGCTGGACATCAGAAAAAAATTTTTCATGGAAAGGGTCATTGGTCCCTGGCAGAGGCTGCCCAGGGAGGTGGTTGAGTCCCCTTCCCTGGAGGGGTTTAAGGGACGGGTGGATGAGGTGCTGCGGGACATGGTTTAATGTTTGATAGGAATGGTTGGATTCAGTGATCCGATGGGTCTTTTCCAACCTGGTGATTCTATGATTCTATTAATTGCATTTCCAACATTTGTTCCATCCCTCATCTACTTTCTGCCTTGCCAGGCAGCACTGCACAATTCTCAGCGCTGCTTTCTGTTTGAAGCCATCACAACTCTTGTTTGCAGCCAGACTTTGCCGCGTTAGTCAGGAAAGCTTTTGGTGAAAGGCTGTGGCTGCACGTTGCAGCAGCTGTGGCT
Source organism: Clamator glandarius (assembly GCA_033459285.1). Classification (NCBI taxonomy): domain Eukaryota; kingdom Metazoa; phylum Chordata; class Aves; order Cuculiformes; family Cuculidae; genus Clamator; species Clamator glandarius. The sequence goes on from JAUNZM010000716.1 coordinate 1,284,982, forward strand.
GTCGGCGCTGGGGTGATGTGCTGGAGCCAGTGCCGTTGTGCAGGTGCTGAGACTGATAAGGGCACTGGGAGGTGGTTTCGCTCCCTTCCTTACAAGAGATTTCCTAGGCTGCTTATTCTTTGCTCCACAAACTGCTGTCTACTTCAAAAGTTACCAGAGAACTAAAAAAATCCATACAAAGGAGGGATAAGCACAGAAATGTCCTTTAAGTGACAAATGGAAGGAGGAAGGCAGGAAGATTTATCCTTTTGTGAATGTACAGCATCCCAAGTTTAATTAAAGTCCTTGTAGGTTTCTTTTGGCTTTCTTCGTGTTATTGGTGGTAAAAAGGATTTGGTGATAACTCACCTTCATGGAGAGAAATTTGTAGAATAAGAGTGAGGAGAGAAAAAGGATATGAATGAGTAAGAAGTTATTTTTGTTGTGCTTTTTTTTCCCCCTAGGGAAATGTCTGGTTAAGTTTCTGAAAAAGAACTTTTTTCTGTTTGTCATTCTTGGGATTCTGTGTGACACTGAGGTGGCAGTGGAAGAGGAGGCTGGAAATGGCCAAGTTGTCTGGAGCAAGGAAATAGGAGAGAAGAAAACGGGAGGTTGAAAACTGGGTGTCTCATGAAGGGTGCAGATTTCATTTGAACCCAAACAAACTTGTGTTTTCTCTAACAGCAAACTTCATGTTTTGTTTGAGCAACCTGATCCAGTGGAAGGTGTTGCATGGCAGGGGGCTTGGAACTGGATGATGTTTAAGGTCCCTTCTAACCCAACCATCTCATGGTTCTGTGATTCTGTGAATGATGTGTTCTTTATTCAAAGATTTCCAAGATAAGTATGTGAGATCGCTCCTCGAATCCTGGGTTCAGTTCTTGGCCCCTCACCACAAGAAGGATGTTGAGGCTCTGGAGCGAGTCCAGAGAAGAGCAACAAAGCTGGTGAAGGGGCTGGAGAACAGGCCTTATGAGGAGCGGCTGAGAGAGCTGGGGGTGTTTATCCTGGAGAAGAGGAGGCTGAGGGGAGACCTCATTGCTCTCTCCAACTACCTGAAAGGAGGTTGTGGAGAGGAGGGAGCTGGGCTCTTCTCCCAAGTGACAGGGGGACAGGATGAGAGGGAATGGCCTCAAGCTCCACCATGGGAGGTTCAGGCTGGACATCAGGAAAAATTTTTTCACAGTAAGGGTCATTGGGCACTGGAACAGGCTGCTCAGGGAGAGGGTTGAGTCACAATCCTTGGAGGTGTTTAAAAGACGGGTGGATGAGGTGCTGAGGGACATGGTTGAGTGGCAGATAGGAATGGTTGGACTTGATGATCTCAGAGGTCTTTTTCCAACCTGCTGATTCTATGATTCCATGATTCTATGATTCTAAGCAAAATAAGGAAGTCATAGCAGCCATCTCTGTAGATGAAATGAGGACGAGGAAAAAGCAATGTGCTTCATTTCATTAGAGGTTCTAAGGTAGAATTGTCTGTCTCTGTCCAAGAGATGAGTTCGAGCTTTACAATCTTTTAATGTTATTTTTTTTCTCTGTAGCTGTTATGGTGACTTGGAGCTAGTGGCCACATACTTGGAAGCACTTACTCGGCCCACAGCTCAGTTTTTGTCCATCACCAAGCTCCCAGTAAGGGAATATCGCTGGAGAAGGCCCACAGGTCAGCTGAATAACCCAGACAGCCTCATGCTGAAGCACAGGCTGGAGACCAAATGCTTTTTTTGTCTTGAGTATTGGGGTGTAGAGAAAGGGGGGGCTACAGGAGACCCTGTTCTGAGGGGAGTAGTGTGCAAGAAGCTAACAGAGGTGAAGAAGCTTAAAAAAGCAATGAAGTGTGTAGCCGTGTAGGGATGTGGCAATTGATTTTGTTTCAGTTTGTTCTTTATTACTCTCTTCTGTAGGTAAGTCAGTGCATCTATTTTTGGAATGTTGTCTGCAAGAAGTTTTTAAGGATACATTACAAAGCAAGAACAAATTCTGAAATGTAACAGTCTCTTGGCACTAAGAAAACAAACTTTAAATGATACTTTTTTTTAGTGAAAACAGAGTTTTTCAGGCTCTGAAATGACATTGTGTCCTTGCAGTAAGGTTTGAGGCAGCACAGGAGCCTCTTTACCCTGGAGCTGTGTTGGGGAGAATAATATATAGACTTGATATACGATGTATTTTTGTCTGATGTTTTAACTTGAAAATGGGTTTTGGGATTTTTCTAACTGTACAAATTGCCCTGCTTTCCTTTTTTTTTTTTCTCCTTTAATTTTTAGCAAGCTAGTTCATGTATTAAATTGAAATCTGTACAAATTACAGTTAATTATAGTCAGCTTGGAGTGAGGCCTAAAATGGGTCGCGCACAGTTTGGAGCAAAATGCAGTGAAATGATGAACTCTGCGTGGTTCAGCCTGAGATGCATCTTGGGGTGTCTCACCTGCCCCTGGCTGCTGCCCCTCCTCTCTGTTTTTGTTCTTGTTCTTGCCATCGCCTGAGCACCGAGGGGATGATGCGCTATTTACTCTCATAGAAAACTGCTAACATTAAACTGACTTCATGCTTTTATTCCCCTGGAGCTGCATTTTGGGTCCTGACTTTGAAAGGAGGTTTTTTCTCCATCCAGTTAGGAGGAGGTGATGATGGAGCTGCCTTGGAGGATCAGCAGAAACAGTTAACCCTCTCCCTGCACAGCTGGAGCTGGAGTGGCCTTGGCTTTTGTTTGTCAGTGACACGCTGTCCTTGGCTTCTTTTTTGGATTACTACTTTATGCCAGCTTCTTTCAAATGGTTCTAAATGCTATTGAATTAATTACATTAAAACAGCTTCACCGGTGACCTTGAGCAGAGTTTATTCCTAGCAGCATATCTTCTGCATTTATGTACTGACCTATTGCCTGCTCACCTCGTTGGCATCAACTGTTGTTTCACATGCCTCCATTTACATCCTCTATGGAAACTAGTTGTTATTTTAATTACAAAACGGAATATGTGTGCATCTACATTTTACTTTTGTGCATTATTGCAGTAGGTACTTGTAGAATTGGTTGCAGATAAAAATAAGAGAAGTAAAAAATTACATGCCATGTAGAGGCTTGTCTGCAGATCGACCTAAGAAGTTGTTTTGACAGTAGCTGCACTTCTAAAACAGCAGCGTGGACTTGGGTTTATCCTTTCTCTTCTTGAACAAATGTGTCTGCAGTGTAAGTAAAAGGACATTTTACTTTTTTCTTGCCCAAACTTGGGACCTCTGTGAACACAACTGGATCTTCCTCCCGTACTTTCCTCTGTCACTAACCCCAGTTTCTACATAATCATTCGTAACAGAATTGTCAAGCCAATGTGTGTGTTCAGCTAAGCCTGAGACCTTACAATCTGTCCTCAGTGAGTGCCACCACCCTGGTACTGCTCCCAGTGGATTAACTGTTGGTGAGTAATTGAAATAAGGAGGCAGTTCTGCTGACCTGGTTTTGTCACTAAAGTAAGGAGGCATATCTGACCTTGTACAGCTTTCAGGAGCTGCATAGTTGAGGAGTAGGCTGTTTATGTTGAGTTATTTTGAGGCATAAAGCTATTATTCAAAATCTGTCCTTTCCCAAGAATTAGTTTTAAATACAGTTCAAGGTGTGCATACAAGAACCTCAAGAAGATGCCCATTGTAGCAGTCAGTCTTTATTTTGCAGCTGACAGGGATCTGATGTGGTGCATGAGGCTGGTGGCATCCTAACTGGAGGGGGATGGATTTCTCCCAGTTAGTGTGTCAGTGTTCTGTAGATTTCACAGAATCACAGAATAACCAGGTTGGAAGAGACCCACTGGATCGTAAAGTCCAACCATTCCCACCAATCCCTAAACCATGCCCCTCAGCACCTCATCCACCCTCACCTTAAACACCTCCAGGGAAGGTGAGTCAACCACCTCCCTGGGCAGCCTGTTCCAATGCCTAATGACCCTTTCTGTGAAGAATTTTTCCCTTATCTCAAGCCTGAATCTCCCCTGGTGGAGCTGGAGGCCATTCCCTCTCATCCTGTCCCCTGTCACTTGGGAGAAAAGCCCAGCTCCCTCCTCTCCACAACCTCGTTTCAGGGAGTTGGAGAGAGCAATGAGGTCTCCCCTCAGCCTCCTCTTCTCCAGGCTGAACACCCCCAGCTCTCTCAGTCGCTCCTCATAAGATTTGCACTTACACAGCCAACGGGAGGGTAGCAGGATTTGATCTGTGTCTTCAGTCACAGAAGAGGTGAGGCTGGAAGTTGAATCGATAGCATTGTCTACCTCTAAATGAGTTTGGGAAGTCTACATCATGAAAGGTAAAACACCGGAGCGCAGAGGTTGTTTCACCTTAGATTTTATTGAAAAATCACCGACTCCAAAGTGTGTTTGTTTTCACTTGGCTGCTATCACTGAGAGTGGAGAACTCTTCACATGCTCACCGTGACTGTGGAGCCTCAGTTCCCAAGTTCCCCTTTCACTGTAATGACCCCTGCTGATCTGGCTCCTGTTGCTGTTTGCCTTCCCTTTCCAGTAGAATCGTTATGTTTCCTAATTGAACATAACTCAACAAACTAAGCTTGGAGAAAGCAGTTGAACCCTCCTTGCCATAGGAACTGGTTGACATAATGAGAGAGTTGATGATGTTCTGTTAAAGCTTCAAAGAAGATTGATAATGATTTCCCATCCTTGAATAGTTCAGTCTGGAGCTTTTTACTTTCAACTTATGTATTTTGCAGCTGTGGTTTAGCAGGATCTCTGAGGAAACGAAAGCAATTAGAACACTTTAGATTTAAATGTTCAGCAGTGTTCAGTCTGTTAAGGTTTTCTCAGCCCAGCAACGTGGGGTTGAGCTTTGCAAGGGCTGCTTGCTCATGCCTCACTGTAAACCTGTCAGCAGTGCTCAGTGAAACTGGGAAGGGGCTGTATTATGGTTACAGTTAGCCACAGATCTACTTTTTTTTATAGAATTATAGAAAAAGGAAAAAAAGCTCATCCAGTCCAACTGTCAGCTCAACCACACCATGCCTACTAAATCATGTCCTGAAGTGCTGGAATTTTTAACCCCTCCAGGGATGGGGACTCCACCACTGCCCTGGGCAGGCTCTCCCAGTGCTTCACCACTCTTTCAGCAAAGATTTTTTCCCGAATATCCAGTCTAAACCTCTGCTGGCACTGCTTGAGGCCACTTTCTCTCATCCTATCCCTTGTTACTTGGGAGATAACACCAGCATGCAACTCGCTACAGCCTTGTTTCAGGGAGCTGCGATGAGGTCTCCCCTCAGCTTCCTCCAGACTAAACAGCCCTAGGTCCTTCAGTTGCTCCTCATAAGACTTGTTCTTCAGACCCTTCCTCAGCTCCGTTGCCCTCCTCTGGACACTCTCCAGCAGCTCAATATCTTTCTTGTACTGAGGGGCCCAAAACTGAACCCAGGATTCAAGTATTTTGCAGGAGGAAAGCAAAAACCTATAGTCTCTGCTTACTTACTGGGAGGTTAAGAGGCCGGTCCTGCAAATCATTTCTCATCGTAGTCACTTCTGTATGAAAAATTTTGTAGAGATGGTGTCCAGCTTTTTTTTCTCTTCATCTTTTCTGTTCCTTTTTGCGGCTCTTTGAGCTTCTAGTGCCATTGGCCCCAGAGACTTTTTGTGGAGGATATAATCTTGGAAAAGTACACTTGATGGAAGCAACTTGTGCAAGAGAAATACTTTGTAAAAGGAAATAATTCATGGCTTTTAGCTTTCTGAAACCCCATCTTAACACTCCTGCTGGATGCCTTTCACTGTAAAGCAATGCAGAGGATTAGTCAGCATCAGCTAATTAGGCAGCAGCAAAGCAAAATTTAGTTTAACCGACTCTGTCCTGATTCAGTTTCCATTCATAGGACTTGTGTATTGAAACCAAATGAATAAGGACATCTCAGTCATGGCATTTGAGATGTCAGAGTGAGTGTCAGGCGAGGCATACTTAAATGAGTTCTACACCTGAGAAGGAAATTCAAGGTCATCCTGTGCAGTTCCTATACCAAACCAGCCTTCCTGTGCTCTGTGTGAGTCTGCAGGTAGCTGGAGGACCTCCGGGTTCCTTAATAGCTCTGGTGATTGGAGAGCAGAGCTTTAATTCCACTCCATCCTTCTGAAAAGGATGGGAATGAAAGAGTTGTTGGAGAATCTTCCCATTGCTATAAGTCAGTGCTGCCCGCTTAGCAATGGTACCGGGCAGGCCTGGAACAGGAGGGCGCGTCTTGGATTCCCTGGAGCGGGCTGATGGTGGAGTCTTAGAAGCCAAGCAGACAGTATTTTACAATATAACACACGGACTAGGAGAAGTGGCTTATAGTTAGGAGGTTTGTCTTGGCCCCTCACTTCATGGATGCACTCCAGCACATATTTAACTGCACGTAGACCTGTGTGTTATGTGCCAAACAGCTTCCTCTGACTTTGGACCTCACTGAGGAATGCTGATGTTTCAGTTCATGGTTGCATATGAGGACAAGCTGGATTTTACTTCTTTCACAGTGGTTCACATAAGATTAGTTACAGCTGAGGAATTTGGGAAAAACAGCTCAGCCTTTTCTGAGCAGAGATCGTTACCATTAAGTTTTGCCAACTGGGGCATTAGGTCAGCAGAGAGGAAGAAATGGATCTCTTTGTATTGAGCTTTAAAACAAACAAAAAAGCAAACTGCTTTTTCATCTTAAAACTAGGTATTTTTATGAGCATGCAGTTGTCACTGTTTAATTTTAAACAGAAGGTGTGTCCGTAGATGATAGGTCACCTGTAGTTACCTGGAATAGCTGGAATGTGATAGAGGGCAGGATAAGAGAGTTTTCTGCTTCATTCTGTCAGAACTAAGGTGGTTGAGTCCCCTTCCCTGGAGGTGTTTGAGGGACGGGTGGATGAGGTGCTGAGGGACATGGTTTAGTGATTGATGGGAATGGTTGGACTCGATGATCCAGTGGGTCTTTTCCAACCTGGTGGTTCTATGATTCTATGAACTGCACGCTGCTTTCTGTTAGGAAGTGCTGTGTATCAAGTCTTATTGCTGGTTGTTGTTAATGAATCAGTATGTTGTTCCTAAGCCATTATGACTCTGTGACTCCCAGTTTCAGTGTAGGTCCCACAATCTTCTGGGGAAGGAATGACGTGTAGCCTGGAAGCCTGAATGCTGCAACTGGCCCATCCATTCCAGTGGCTCTGGGTCTGCCTGGCTATTCTGACTCTGTTACAGATGAAAAAAAGGGATAAAATCTCCTCCCTATCGACCTGTTAATGAGGAGCTCTTAAGAGGAAAGAGCTGTTGGGAAGTGAAGACTAGGACACTTTATTAACGAGGTGGCTGCAGCTTTGGAGCAGTTTTGCTTGGCTGAAGGGGCTGGGCTGTAGTGCAGGGGAAACGTGTGGGGTTGCAGCGAACTGAGGGAAGGGAGCAGCTAGGAGTGAGCTAAATAGCAAAAAAAAAAAAAAAAGTAGAATTTGAAGAGGTGTGAGAAATCTGATGCCTCTTTACCTTTAGGCATTGTAGAGAGACTGAATCTGGAGAAGTTATTTTTCCCTGCCTCCCACACCCCCTCAGGAACACCATCTGTAAAATATTTCTCTTTTACAGTCAATGGTGTACCAGAGTAGATTAGAGCCTGTTTTTCCCAGACTTCAGAAGAGAGATCTCCAGGGACATGTCTACCCAACTTTCCAGCCAAGCTTCACTGCTTTCTTCCTTCTCTTTCTTATTTTAGAGGAATATCCTAACTATAAAAATAAAAGCAACCTAACAGTTTACTGAAGGGACTAGATTAAAAAAATAACTGATTAACTTGTCTGGCCATTGAAGTCACCTTTGAAATAGTGTTCTGCATCCAGATAAGGTCTTGGATCTTGTTGCTGTTGCAGTGGTAGGTGCAGAATCACGATGACAGTTTCTAGTCTAGTGGTTCTCCTCTGAGATTCCCACATCGCTTCTGAGTGTTCTGAGCCTTGAATATCACGTTGTCTGTACAGTGTGGCCAGCGTTTCAGGATGAGCTTCAGACAGAGATCTTATTTCTACAAGGCTTTGCTTTTGTTTGTATTTTTTTAAGCAAAAGTGGAAGGTGTGTTGTTTGAGGCCATTCTAAGGTGAGTCACGTCTGTATAAATAAAACTGCTGAGCACACTGGGTAAGCTGCAGCGTGCAGAGGACAAATGCTTCAGAGGAAGGAAAGCTGCCTTGTTAAAATGATCACATAATTGGAAATGCCCGTCCTTTAAGGCTGCTGCCAAGGGTACCTGCCACGTCATTTTTCCCTTCCCCCCATCCCTCCTTTGAGTGCAGGTTCATTTTAAATCGTAATTAACGCATTTGTCAAACCACTGGCGCTTCGGCAGAAAGCAAAAGGGGAGGAGACAGCTGCTGTACAGATGTGGATGCTGCATGTATGCTTTGGGGCACCAGGGGTGAAAACAGAACTGATGTGGGGACTGGGACCTCATTTATTCCCTGTTCCTTCACTTATGATAAATTTGAGAGTCTGCTTTCTTCTGTTCTCCAGTTTCCAATGATTTTGCAGTATAGGTAGAACATGATGATGGTGCTTGACTTCCCTGGGAATGCTCTCTGCGAATCTGACACCTGGAAGTGCTTGGTGCCAATTCAGTTGGGGGTCATTGGAGAAGAGAGTCGCTTCACTTGTGCTGAAGTTTAGAATACTGGGAAGAGCTCAGCAGATCAGCTCTCTAGAGGCCTCGCTCTGGAATACCCCAAAACAGAGGAAACCTGGGATTGTCATTGTGGAACCAAATTTACCCAAAAGTTAGGATGTGACTGCTTTATATGCATAGTTCCTAATGTGGGGTACCTGAGCCCACCCTGTGTCTAACCAGGTGGCATCCCATGATGATGGTATCCGTCTGGTTCTTTTAATGCTTCAAGTTTTGTGTTCTCCTTTAATTTATAAGTCTTTATTTCAGGTATCTTGGACGTAGACTGACATAAGGAAAGCTAGTTCTTGTGGAAAAATAAGGAAGCTTCAGGACAATGGAAACCTAGGCTAGAGTTGGGTCTTACCTCATTTCCTAGTTTTGCTGCTGTACCCGGTGCCTGCTGCTGAGGCAAATACAGTTCCTTTTCACTTGCTCGGAGTCAGCTGCCTCCACGTGATTTGTGGAGGTTTTGTTGTCAGCCATTCATCCTTGGTCCCTGGGAAAACCTGATTGGCGTGATGTGAATAACTAAGGGCTCTGAAAAACTGCACTGTGGCCTCTGCAAATTGCTGCTCGTGGACTTAATGAGCGAAGCCTGGGAACTGGGCAGATGCTGCTTGTTCAGGAAGCCACGCACACAGAATTTAACTGACTCTGATGAAACTGAATTGGGCAGGAGAAGTCAAGAGGTTCAATCAGAAGAAAGATGTCCCCCTACCCTGAAGTGCCATGGCTGTGTGCGGTTTGATGGCACATCCCATCTGTTCTGGCTGCAGGTCACCTCTGCTTTCCTTCCACCCCTTATCCCAGCCTGGGAGCATCCCTAGCAGCTCTTGGAATCCCGTACACCTGATGCCTCAATCATCTGATCAAGGAAGGAACAGAGGTATTGTTCCTCTTTGCTCATTTGCAGAAAGAGAAGCATCTTATTATTGCTGGGCTCCCTTTGTTTTTTTAAAGTAGGCCAGCACTAAAAATGGAAGTTAGATCCCAGAGATTTCTTATGATTAGCTGCAAGTTTGCAGAACGATGTGCAAGGGAGAAAGTGGGGGAGCAGATGCTGCGCTGCAAAATACTGAAATAATGTGTCTATATACCCAGATGCCACATAATGCAGGAACTTGCCACTGCACAGCAAATATGAAAATGAAATTACAGTCTCTCAGTAATATATAATAGGGGTTTTTTCTGTATAGCTTTATTGGATTTTTCTTTTTTCGCTTGGTTTATGTAAAAGAGACATTTCAAGCTTCTGTTTGAATGTATGAGTGGTATATAATCCTTGATTTCAGCAGCTTTTCTATAAAGGAGTATTGGGAGAAAAACAATGTTTTCTCCTTTTTGCAAATTCTCAAAGGTTGTTTTTTCAAAGCAACAGTGTTCTTCTCCCCATTCCTTCTTCCTCTGCTTTCTTTTTTTTCTGTAGGAGTGTTATGATCTTCAACAATGATAAAAATATATGGAATTTTTACAGAGACTAAGTTTAAAATGTGTATAATTTTTGAAGGTGCTCACTTACATGCATTGTGGAGCACCCAAGAGAAATTTTTAAAGAGATCATTCCTTTCGATAGGACTCTGTACAAGAAAAAAATCGAAAAGGATTACAAAGCCTTTGGATCTCTTGTATTTGTTCAAAATAGATGGAGTCACAAGAAGAAGTTGCACCATTCCAATGTCAAATTTGGGGTTTTCTTTTGTTGTTAACATGAGTTTGGCATGAAAACCAAAGAGGCTGAGGTGATATGGTAGCAATAAGTTCTGGAGGAGCGGAGCAGGACGTTGAACTCTTTGATTATGACCAGAAATGCGATAGAAGAAAATTCTCAAGAACCTTAGTGAGTCTTGCAGCACTCTTGTATACGGCCCACTTTCAAGGGCAAAATTCAAAATACTGAATGACTTGGCAGGGAATCCTTAAAGGTTTTTAATGCAGGAGCACGTCTGTGGATAAATCGGTGGTTAGTCTGTGTTCCTTGCATAGAAAACTCATCCCATCAAGGATAGGTTTGCGATGCTCTGCTGGAACAACTTTAGTTCAGATAACATTGAAATCCTGTGTGAGCAGCAGGGGATCTGTGACAGGAATGGAACCGCCAAGGCTGAGCTGTGATTTCAGCTCATGTGTGTAGCATTTTGTGTCCTTCTTTGCGCATCTTCTTCCTGAAGGAAAACACTGCCTGGCACGAGTGGAGCGACAAAGGTTTCCGTGCCAGCTCCAAGAATGTGGTGCTTTCATTGTCCTCTGGAATGGGCTTTGTGCATTGTTCCTGCAGGCGTGCAGTTTGGCTTCGACACCACAGCCAGGACTGGATTACGAGTCCTGCAGTGGCTGTGAAGCAAGAGAACCATCCTTCACTCTCTGAAGTGTTTTGTTGCGCTAGGGATGTTCTTGGAGCTGTCGTTGTCATAGACAAGTTATACTACTGAAAGCGTCAGATCTATCGGGTTTGTCTGCTTTGTAGGGACCTACATCATAGAATCGTAGAATAGTTTGGGTTGGAAGGGACCTTAAAGATCATCCAGTTCCAACGCCCCTGCCATGAGCAGAAACACCTCCCACTGGATCAGGGGCTCCAAGCCTCATCCAGCCTGGCCCTGAAAACCAGTGATGGGGCAGCCACAGCTTCTTTGGGCAACCTGTTCTAGTTCCTCACCGCCCTCATAGTGAAGAAATTCTTGTCTCAAAAAATAAATGAGAATCAGGAATAGTTGTAGCCATTTTCATTCACTTCTCTTCCTCCTGTCTATGATAATAAAATTATGCCAAGTGGTTTTTATTTGACTTTTATTGCATTAAAGATTTCCCAGCATTTTCTGCTTTGGAAGCAGTATGTAGGGATGTCATTTGGTATCAGGCACTGGGACTGAGAGTATTGAGAAACATAGCTGCTGCCTCTTTGAAACTTCTGCTTAAAGATTTAATTGGAAAAGTTATTTTTGTCCCTCGTTTGCCCAATGGATCTCTTTTAATTGATCTCACCTTTTCAAAATTCTATCCTAAGCTGAAAATCCACGTTTTGTCACTTCACGATATTCCGCTTAGCTAGCGCGCTTTCCATTTAGAATGAAGACTGGAATTTTGGGTTCTGTGCGGCGTTGCCACGCTGCAGCCAAGTGGAGGCTGGTCACTCAGGGCTGCTGAAAGCATTGCCACTGCCCTCAGTGCTACCAACTCTGCAAGGGGGTTTCAGGCTTTATTCTGCTAGATTTGTTTCTGAAAAGAAGGCATCTGGCTGAATGAAGAACGAAGCGTGGCAGTATCGCCAGGTTCACCTTCAGTTCAATGGAGAGAGAGGCACCATTTGGAAACAGGCTGCCCAGGGAGGGGATTGAGTCACCTGCCCTGGAGGGGTTTAAGGGACGGGTGGACGAGGTGAGGGGGACATGGGTTAGTGTTTGATGGGAATGGTTGGACTGCATGATCCGGTGGGTCTCTTCCAACCTGGTTCTTCTATGATTCTATGAAAGGCTGGTGCGTGCTCTGGGAGAGGTGCCTGGGCACAGCCGGGATGGGAAGGACGAGGTGTTTGCACGTGCTGCTTCGTAACGTGTGGGGTTTGCACTGAGTGAACCTGCTCGGTTGCATTTTTCCATAAATGATGGTGTTTCAGCGTGCCCAAACTTTTCTTTCTGAAAAGCCTGCTGCCCGTTCAGAGGCAGGGTTGTTCTTTATGTCTCTGACTTCCACTGTGGTCTGGCTTGAGGTTTTGGATTGTTTTTTCTTTTTCTCCTCTCTCCTCCTTTTTCCTTTTCTTCTCTCTCCTTTTGCTATTTCTTCTCTCTCCTTTTTCTTTTTCCTCTTTCCTTCTTTTTATTTTTCTCCTCTCTCTTCCTTCTTCCTTTCTCCATCCTCCTCCTTTTCCTTTTTTCCTCTCTCCTCCTCTTCCTTTTTTCCTCTCTCTTCTTTTTTCCTCCCTTCCTTTTTCTTTTTTCCTCTCTTCCTTTTTCTTTTTTCCTCTCTTCCTTTTTCTTTTTTCCTCTCTTTTCTTTTTCCTCTCTTCTCCTTCCTCTTTTTCTGATCTGTCCTTTTTCTTTTTCTCCCTTCTCCAACTTTTTATTTTTCCACTCTCCTCCTTTTTCTTTTTCTCCTGTCTCATCCTCTTTTCCTCTCTCCTCCTTTTCCTTTTTTCCTCTCTCCTCCTCTTCCTTTTTTCCTCTCTCCTCCTCTTCCTTTTTTCCTCTCCTCCTTTTCTTTTTTCCTCTCCTCCTTTCCTTTTTTCCTCTCTCCTCCTTTTCCTTTTTTCCTCTCTCCTCCTTTTCCTTTTTTCCTCTTTCCTCCTCTTCCTTTTTTCCTCTCCTCCTTTTCTTTTTTCCTCTCTCCTCCTTTTCCTTTTTTCCTCTTTCCTCCTCTTCCTTTTTTCCTCTCCTCCTTTTCTTTTTTCCTCTCTCCTCCTTTTCTTTTTTCCTCTCTCCTCCTCTTCCTTTTTTCCTCTCTCCTCCTCTTCCTTTTTTCCTCTCCTCCTTTTCTTTTTTCCTCTCTCCTCCTTTTCTTTTTTCCTCTCTCCTCCTTTTCTTTTTTCCTCTCTCCTCCTTTTCCTTTTTTCCTCTCTCCTCCTCTTCCTTTTTTCCTCTCCTCCTTTTCTTTTTTCCTCTCTCCTCCTTTTCCTTTTTTCCTCTCTCCTCCTCTTCCTTTTTTCCTCTCCTCCTTTTCTTTTTTCCTCTCTCCTCCTTTTCCTTTTTTCCTCTTTCCTCCTCTTCCTTTTTTCCTCTCCTCCTTTTCTTTTTTCCTCTCTCCTCCTTTTCTTTTTTCCTCTCTCCTCCTTTTCTTTTTTCCTCTCTCCTCCTTTTCTTTTTTCCTCTCTCCTCCTTTTCTTTTTTCCTCTCTCCTCCTTTTCCTTTTTTCCTCTCTCCTCCTCTTCCTTTTTTCCTCTCCTCCTTTCCTTTTTTCCTCTCTCCTCCTTTTCCTTTTTTCCTCTCTCCTCCTTTTCTTTTTTCCTCTCTCCTCCTTTTCCTTTTTTCCTCTCTCCTCCTTTTCCTTTTTTCCTCTCTCCTCCTCTTCCTTTTTTCCTCTCTCCTCCTCTTCCTTTTTTCCTCTCTCCTCCTCTTCCTTTTTTCCTCTCCTCCTTTTCTTTTTTCCTCTCTCCTCCTTTTCCTTTTTTCCTCTTTCCTCCTCTTCCTTTTTTCCTCTCCTCCTTTTCTTTTTTCCTCTCTCCTCCTTTTCTTTTTTCCTCTCTCCTCCTCTTCCTTTTTTCCTCTCTCCTCCTCTTCCTTTTTTCCTCTCCTCCTTTTCTTTTTTCCTCTCTCCTCCTTTTCTTTTTTCCTCTCTCCTCCTTTTCTTTTTTCCTCTCTCCTCCTTTTCCTTTTTTCCTCTCTCCTCCTCTTCCTTTTTTCCTCTCCTCCTTTTCTTTTTTCCTCTCTCCTCCTTTTCCTTTTTTCCTCTCTCCTCCTTTTCTTTTTTCCTCTCTCCTCCTTTTCTTTTTTCCTCTCTCCTCCTTTTCCTTTTTTCCTCTCTCCTCCTTTTCCTTTTTTTCTCTCCTCCTTTTCCTTTTTTTCCACTCTCCTTTTTCTTTTCTCCTCTCTCCTCTATTTTCTTCTTTTTTTTTTCCTCTCTCCTCCTTTTTCTTTTTTTCTCTTTCCTTCTTCCCCGCCCTTCCCTTCCCTTTTCCCTGCTGTGCTCCCTTTCCCGATGCTCGGAGTTCTGTAGCTTGTCATTCTACAGAGCCCGTTGGAGACCTGTCCCAGCAGTGTTTCTCAAGCAGACGTGCATATCGTGGCTTGTCACGTTCTGGGCTTTGTGCGTGTGGAGGAGCAACGGGAGGTCCGGCAGCTAAGGATGTGGCCGCTGTGTTCAAATACAAAGCCACTCGTACTAAAGAAACCTTTGTTTCTCAGCGTTTGATGGTTTTATATTTTTCAGTGTTGCAGGTTATGGGGGAGGGCAGCATGAAGAAAGCTTGGCAATAAGGTTTAAATATTTATTAAAACCAATCAGTAAAACTATTAATACTTTTAGAAGCACTTTTCCTGGGAAACTGTCACCTTGAACACTCATTTTTCTAGTCAAAAAGGCATTTCAAGTCCATTTAATTTTCATAATCTTCATTGAAATGCAGTCCCTTGAACTGTACAAGTGATAATTAGACACACAGTTTACTGGTTCTGGAATGCTGGGTGCTTGGCACGAACAGAATTTGAATTAAATCAGCTATGAGCTCTCCTGTTTGATCTGTAGAAAACATGTCTGCAAGCTTTTATTTAGTGATTTAAAATTAGGGGATGGCCTTGATTTAATTTGCAAATATCAGGCCTTCTCTTAGGTGAGCCAAGGTCATATATTTAAGGCAAATGCATAAAGTAAAAATTAACTGGAGAGCCTGTAGTGAGCACTAGAAGCCTGAAAAATACTGATATACCTGAGTGTGGTGGAGTGCATAAGTAGATTTCTTTATTTTTAGAATAGCTTGATTTCTAGAAAATTAGTTGCAAAATATATATATTTTTGAATTGCTTTTGTGAAATTCTCCTCTGTTTTGCAGGCAGTAAAATGTAAGGCACGGAGAAAAGGGTGTTCCTGCTGCTGCAAGTCTGCAGCCCTTTGCAGAGGCACCAGCTTTGGCAGCAGCTCTGCTTTGCTATCACAGCCCTTAAAGCTTGAAGTTGTTAGAAACATCCAAGGAAGAAACTTGTAGGCTTGAAATCTATCTGGTGCTTCCCAGAGATGTCATCCCCTGTGAGTTCTTCAGTGTTTATATTCACGCTGGATATATGAACGTATTAACAATTGGGTAATAGCGCGGTGCATGTTTCAGAGATGCTTCCAAACGAGTCTTGTAGTGCTTCCCTGGCAGAGTGGTCACCTCCTTATGCGGAGTTTGGGTCGTCTTCCAGTGGCAGCTTTTGATATTTGGTTTGGGATGGGAGGCTGCCTTCGTGTTGGGCCAGCTACAGCACAGCAGGAGCTTCCACCCACTTCTGTACTGGTATCGTAAAGTGATTGCACTTGGTTTTCCAACTTTGTCCTACAAGACACACAAAGGGAACGTGCAACTCCTCCATCTGGACTTATTCTTGCCTGGTCGTTCGGTTTCATACACTAGATGTCAAGTTCCATGTTCAGGTTTTACGATATACTTATTTTTAAGTTATATTTATTTTTGAGGAGGGCACGCAACATTTTTCTATTCAAAGAACAATCTCCACACCCTTATTGTGCCAAATGTGCACTCTTTTATGAAAGTTCTCATCCGTAAATATTGATTATGATAGCTTCTTTGCACCAAATTACAGCCTGCCCATGCCAGGTCATGATTCACCTCTGACTGCATGGCATTTGTCACCCTGGTGTCTGGCACTCTTGTTTCTTTTTATAAGTTTGACTTGAGCGTAGAGGAGCAGAAGGAAAAAATCACTTACAGAAATTACGGGCACCAAGCCGTCTTAAAAGCCGCACGTGGATTGTTGAGATATAAAAGTGACAGCCTGTTCCTCCTTGAAAGAAATGAGACGTGTTGTGCCTGAATGTTCACCTGTGTGACTGGCCAAGTAGGCACGAGTGGCTCCAAGTTGTTGGTGCCCTTTATATTCTCATGGAAGCACATCTGGGTTCCCGTGGTCACGGCCTTACCTGCCGTACCCTGACCCTGCACAGGTGTGGTGGAAAACTGTATCCTAAGCGTCGCTGTTTGCTGTGGGGGCTCCTTTTCTCTTCTTCCTCCTGCTTCCCAGGCTGTTTGGTACTGCAGCTACCCGAGCAAAATGGGATCTTTATGCAAAGAGTGGTGAAGCACTGGCAGAGGTTGCCCAGGGCAGTGGTTGAGTTTTCATCCCTGAAGGTGCTCAAAAACCATGCAGCTGTGGCTCTTTGTGACGTGGTGTAGTAGGCATGGGGCTGTTGGGCTGATGGTTGGAATGGATGAGCTTGGAGGTCTTTTCCAACGTTAATGATTCTTTGAAAATTCCTAGACCGTAGTGTTGCGCTGCAAGAGTCATGTAGTTGATTTTATGTTGAATTTTTGCACCGTTGTCCCCTTTAAAATGGCTTTAGAGCCAAGCTCAGTCTGCTTCTGATGCAGCTGTGGCTGATGTCAATGCAGGTATCTGCTCTTGGAGGTCTGTTCTTCAGCTACCCTGCGGTTCACTGCAGAAGGCGATGTCTTTCTCTCATACATAACATACTAGAGTATTTATTTAAATACTCTACATATCTTGCTAGAGTATTTAAAGTTATATTTGCTTGAGTTAGGGCACTCATGTCCTTTCAGAGTCCATGAAGAAATTTGCCTGTCTCGTGTTTGGATTCCATTGCTCTTCAGAGGTGAGCTTGAAAGGCTGATTTTGGCTTAATGATGTGCAGGAGATTGTAAAGTCTGCCTTCCTTTCTGCTCCACTCCCCGGTGATTTTTCTTTTTGCTGCTTCATTGAGAGAGAAAGAGAAATCTGTTTTGGTGAATGAGCCTGGACTGGAAGAGATGGGAAACAGAAGAGGGACTTGGGAGACCTGGACAAATCCTGCAGTAATTCATTGTGTGTGCTCGGATAAGTCATTTAATGCCCATCCCAGTGCTCATCCTCTGGCTCTATGTGCAAACCCTTCTGGTTTGTGACCGTTCCTGCTAGCACTATGGAGTTCGCTCTCCACTGGGAACCCTAGACACTATTGAATCTAACTTTCATTGAATGAATCACAGAATCATAGAATCACCAGGCTGGAAGAGACCCACTGGATCATCGAGTCCAACCATTCCCACCAATCTCTAAACCATGCCCCTCAGTATCTCATCCACCTAAAAAAAGTGGTTTTATTTGTTTATCAGTGGTCTTTAGTGGTTGATGGTTAAAACTCAAGCACTAGAATCTTCAGCATTTGTTTCTGTTTAGTAACTAATCATTTGGCGATTGTAGTACACCTATGGTTATGTAGCTGTTGAGCACTCGTAACCATGGAATCACTGCTGGAAGACCAGAGGTCTGTTTAAAATAACCTGTAATCAATGTCTTAAGAAATCTGGTTGCTGTCACCCCTGAAGATTAGGGTGTAAGCCCAGAGCCAAGGCTGCACTGGTAGAGTGCTTTTCAGGAAAATGTTGTATTTAGCAGGTTATTGTGGATTCCTTCTCTTTAATTTGTGAAGAATTTGGTTTATGCCAACAGCAGGTATTTGCAGAAGAGTAAAAGCAAGTTTGTGAACCAAAGAGAAGCCTAAGCAGCGAGCTGGCTTTAGGGAAAATCCTGCTTTCCCTTTGTCGGATGCTACAAAGGGTATAAACAACAGTGTTGGCCTTTCTTGCTCTTCCAGCTGAATTGACCTGTAGTCTCAAACTCCCCCCAAGAGTGGCGTGCTTTCAAACTGGGTCCCCGAGCCTCTAATACAAACAGTGAATGAGGTGTGTGTTTAAGGAGCTCCGTGAGAGCGCTCTTCTCTTGAGCAGGAGCAAGGGAGGCAGCAGGGTGGTGGGCAACAGCGATCCTTCAGCTCCTAACTGTGTGAGAGTCTGGTCTTGAAAGATCTCTCATGACCTTCAGGTTGTTAGACCTCCCTGGTTTCAGCAGTTAGCAGTTAAATCTGCAATAATAAACGTCTGTGGGGTGAAGGAGAGGCAGGAACTGTAAGCATCCACCCTTTTGCTGGCTGAAGAGAGTCCCATATATGTTTAGAAGAGTATTAAACACTGTAATGTTTGTACCCACCACCAAACAAGCAACTATGGCATCATGTGAGGAGACACTGCAAAGGGCTGCACTTAAAGTGAAAATCAGCCCTGCTGCAGAAGTTTGAGCCTGAAGACAAAAAGCGCGGCTTCTTACGGTTGTGGAATCCCTGTGTAGTTCCAGCTACTGAGAAAATGCTTTAAATCTGTTCTCCAGCTTGTGTTTAGTTTTAGTTATCTGTGGATTTGTGGATGTTTATAAAAGGTACCTTCTGGATGTGGGAGCGGCTGGCTCTATTTGCTTTTTAACTGCTGGTTTGACACCTTGTGTGCGCATTAAATTCTTGAAACCTAAAGAGGATGCAACTTTTTAGCCTAGTGAGGGCAGTTCCCAGTTGGGCTGATCAGATCTTCTCTGTTCTGCATTGAGGGATGGTGGCCAGGGGCATTAAAACATTGAAATGCGGAACATCGGTGGCTGTGCCTTCCTAACTCACTGGGATAAATTACCGTGGAATGACTTCCAAGATGAACTTTTTTTTTTTCCCCAGGGAGATTTTTCGTACATCTTACAGCTCATTTTTCTAGAATTTGTGTTTAACAACTTCCCCTGATGCCTTTCCCACCAGATCATGCCAACATGAAGGTGTGTTGGTTGTCCTGGGTGTTGGACCTGGGCAGTTCTGTCCTCTTCTGTGGGTCCTTTTCCCCTGACCATCATGCTTTTAGGTTTTCTTTCTGTGTCACGCACCCAAGCTTCTTTGATGATTTTCTCCATGCAAAACTAATGAAAAATTTCCTAATGGATTCCCCAAGCTCTCTCTCAATCTTCTTTTATTTTCTTGTGGTGCTTCGTAGGTTTATTATAGTTTTAAACGTTTAGATTATACCCATAAGGAAAGCAATTAACAAAAATCTGTGGTTCAATGTACTGTAATGAGAGAAAATTAAATTTGTCTTTCATCTTATTTTCTTTCTCTTTGAGAAAAAGAAAAAAAAGTGCAATCTCCCCTTCACATTCAAACCAGCCATTTTAGTCTCATTTAACTGTGCGCTGTGTTAAAAAGCTTTCAGTGGTGTTTAAAAGAAAATACCCCAGAAGCTGTGCTGTGACTGAATAGAGAATGTGCTTTTAAACAGAAAACATTTATGCCCAGTTTAAATGAAGTTAGGGATTTTTCATGAAAAGATGATCTTACATCTATCCACTGTTTGAATTGTATGTACTTCTCTGCATGGTAGCCAGAATTGGTCCTTCCCTTCCAAGGTCACAGACGAGCTGAAAATTGGAGCCACTGCAGCTTTCCTGTGGGGGAGCAGTGGGAGAAGCGTATCTTGCCTTGCAGTACTTGTATTATCAGAGAATCACAGAGTGGTTTGGCTTGGAAGGGACCTCAAAGCCCATCCAGTGCCACCCCTGCTATGGGCAGGGACACCTCCCATGGATCAGGGGCTCCAAGCCCCATCCAGCCTGGCCTTGAACCCCTCCAGGGATGGGGCAGCCACCACTGCTCTGGGCAACCTGGGCCAGGGCCTCCTCACCCTCACAAGGGAAGAGAGGTTTTCATTCATTTTGTTTAAAATAATAAGCTATGTTTATCAAACAGCCTCAGTAATAGCTAGGTGTCCCTCTGTCGCTGGGGTCTCAGCGATGATGGCTTTCTAGGTGTAGAATTGGTGTAGTTAATGAAAGATACTAAATGAGAGTTTCCACAAATACTGTTCTGAGTCTCACAACCAGAATTTTAATATGTTTAAAATGTGGGAATGTGGGAGAGGTTGCAGATGTAGAACTGGAGCTGATCAAATAATATCCCTGCAGGCAGAGATAAGACACTGGCCTATGCAAGGAGAAGTTTAAGCCTTATTTTGAAAGGCTTATTTGACAGGCTGCCCAGGGAGGGGGTTGAGTCACCTTCCCTGGAGGGGTTTAAGGGATGGGGTGACAAGGTGCTGACAGACGTGGTTGAGCGATTGATAGGGATGGTTGGACTCGATGATCTGCAGGGTCTCTTCCAACCTGGTTGTTCTATGATTCTATGAAAGATTGTGCATTTTCTGTTGCTTTGGTGTTGTTTATTTGTGTCCTTTCTGTTGAGAAGGCACCTTCTGCAAAGCATAGGCTGAAGTGTGGCTGCAGCCCGTGTTTATCCAGCCCTTATTACCACAGCTGGTACCACGCCGAATTGATTTGGCATGTTCCAGCTCATTGTATTTGTGACCTGTTGAGTCCTGCTGGTGCTGGGAGCTGAGCGTGACCTCTTCCAGAAGACGATGAACACTCCTATCCACACCACAGTGTTTTCCCACCACTTCCCTTAGCTGCCCAGTTCTTCTTTGCAGCTCCAGCCCTTTACAAGGCCGGGGGCAGGGGGGGCACCCTAGATATCAACAGGCTCCCTCACTATTCCTATCATCCCTGAGCTTTTAGCATAGCTCCTGCTTTGCTTTCCTTTGTTTATCTGCCTTTTCCAGCTCCCTGCTTGTTGCAACAAGGGCATCAAGAATATCGTTTACTTGTGAGGTGTTTGAACGAAGCGTTTGGACGTTGTGTGTGGAAAACCAAGGTGTAACTGCCTTCACATGATCAGAAAGAGTAGAACTGAATGAACGTACAGATGAGGATGCCTAAACCACAGTGTCTGCAAACTTTAATGTCTGAGGAGGCAAGAGGAATGGTGACTGTGATAGGAAGAGGCAGTGGTGGAGAAGGCAAAAATTCCCTCTTTGTCTCCCTTCAGTTGTCTTTGGGGGAATATTTTAATTGAAAGCTTTCATCCAGGAGGGTGCTGAGGTGAGATAAAGGCAGAATTATAGCCAGAATTATTACAGTGTATTCTTGTGTGTCAGATGTGCCTGACGTAAGAAACAGAACAGCATATTACTGGCTTGGTCTGGGGAAAAAAGCCTGGAGCCCTTTGTATGATTGTGTATTTAGACACATCTTTCTGAGCTGGGAGGCTTGCTGGTACACAAGTCTGGAGTGTGGATTGCCCCTGGTGCAGGGGACGGGATGCCTTTGGGTACCTTGATGCAGTCTCTAGGTGAGCTGCTCTAATGGCCTGGACTGCCGGCTCTGCTTCCAGCTGACATCCAGCTTTCAGCTTGTATGACACGAGAGGATCAACTTGCATGTGAAGAGTGTCTGGGTGAAAAGGGACCTGAGGAACTGTGGAATGAAGCTCAGAATCTTCCATTTCCTCATT
This sequence comes from Clamator glandarius, assembly GCA_033459285.1. Taxonomy (NCBI): domain Eukaryota; kingdom Metazoa; phylum Chordata; class Aves; order Cuculiformes; family Cuculidae; genus Clamator; species Clamator glandarius. Next base: position 1,306,409 of record JAUNZM010000716.1, read on the forward strand.
ACTGCTAACCTCTTGCATTGGAGAAATTGTTGCTCCCTTAGGTGTGGTCCTTTGGGTCCAAGGAGATGTTATCTTTGAGGACTTTGACCTGGGTGTAGTGAAATGTGCCTGTGCCGGTTGCCATTTGATCTGTTCCCCGATTACTCAAGCCCATTGATTCCAGACTTGGCCACCTTCCACCACAGAATCTCTCAAGCCCTGGCTCTCCTTCACAGACCAGGGGCATCTTCAAAGACAGCATCGCTCATTTCCTCACGAATTTGAAAGGAGGCAAAGTTCTTTACAGTGGCATCAGGTGTCTGATCACCTTTTTGTTTCCCTGAGCCAGCCTCTGCTTCTCTCTGCTGCTGAACCTGCTTCTGTTATATCCAGGTCTGGAGAAAGCCAAAACTTGTGTGAGGTAGTTACCATGCTTGTTTTCCTCTCTTCTGTCTCTGTTCCTCACTCCTCAGGACTTATCCCTGTCCTAGTACCTTATCTTGCATTTTCTCTAGGCTTGAGATAAACAAGTTTTAAAGTCCTGATCCAAAAATGAAGTGAGAACAAGTCCAAAGCATGAGCAGCTGTGAGGCTGATGATTTATTTCTACATAGAATCATGGAGAGGTGTGATGGTGTGAGTTGGAAGTGACCTTAAAGCCCATCAAGTTCCAACCCCTTGCCACGGGCACCCACTGGATCAGGTTGCTCCAAGCCCCATCCAACCATAGCCAACTTCTGAAGACGGACATATTTAACAAAGCTTGTGTTTCTTTTCCAATGAAGAGTTCTCTCTTTTCTGTGTCCAAGACATGTTTGAAGGGAGTAAGTTTCATCATGTGCTGCCTCCTCTGCCCTGTTGCTCATTCCAAGAGGGCAAGTGCTGAGGAATGTCTGTGCTGAGCATAAGCAGGTGGATTGCGTGGACACACCTTGGACACTGCATTGCGAAGTTTCTGTACAAGCATGAACTTGTACTGAGTGGCAGCTTGCTCAGACTCTTTGACAGAATACAAGCAGTGTGGTAATGCTGAAATTAGTCACCTAGTTGAGTGTCTGCTTTGTGAAGCTGGTGCCTCTCTGCTTTGGAATGAGATGTCACTAACAGTAAGTCGCAGGGAGTACCTATTTGTTCTGCTTCTGGCAAGGATCCCACCAGTGGAATTCATGTTTTGTGACTTAGACACGCATGCCACGTGTCCCTTGCAGGTTTTAGAGCTAGGAAGCTGCTCCTTAGCTTCCTCTTCCCGTGCTGATCCTAGTAAAGCTGAAGTAGAAGCACGCCATTTTAGTTATTATACTACAAAATTCAGATAAGAAGTGATTTAGAAGTTTTCAGGGTGGGTTTGGCTGTGGGTGCATTAGTCTTTACTGCATTAGTGTTGTGCAGAAGTGTTATCAGCCACGTTTGCTGTGTGGATGCTGTTGCCTTTGCAGCAGTACAGCACCCGCACCACGACTGGTGGCTCAGCCTGGTCCCAGACTGGGGGGAGATGACAGGACACTGTCCATTCCATGTGCTTGCTGGACATCTCCTGCCATACCTGTGCTGAGGAGAGTTCCTTTAAGAGCCTGTGATGTGACAAAGATTGTATCTGACACCTTTAAAGAGGAGACTTGGTTGGTGTTCCGCAGGATGAGAAGAGGCTGCTCTCCACACTTCAGTCACCCTCTTTCAATCCTGACCTGAGATGTTTGCAGGGCTCGGTTTTTCACTGCTACCCTCAGGTGTTCTTCCTCTTCTCCTTCCCCTGGTACCACATACACACACCCTCTGAGTTTATTTGTAGAGAAGTCAGTAGTATATCTGCTGTAGATTAGTTGGTCATCACCAGAACAGGGACTGTACCAGGGAATTCAGCACAGCAATAACTGTCACAGAGATGTAATAATACGTAGCTGTATAAATGGCCTTTGAAGATGATTAATTGTGGAGGTGTGCCGTTGTGGCAAGAGCCTTGTATTTTAAACAGAGCCTTGAGCACGGTTCTTGTACAGGGAATGTGCAGGAACGCCGGCTCCCTGTTGGAGAGGGATCGGGAGGTGTCTGCAGCCAGCTCAGCATCAATTTTATCTTCGTGGGGCAGGCAAGGCTTAAACCAGCCCTTTGGACGGTCCTGGGACTCAAACCATCCGAAGGAGCCTCTGATGTGGTGAGGGGTGGAAAAGGCAGGAATTGCAGTCGGGTTTTCTTTCTTGTTTTGTGATTCACCGAGTCCTTTTGGTATAAAACCGAACAGGAGGTTGAACCGTCTGTGAGTGGCAGTGCTCTGGGGCTTGGAGACAACAAATGTTCTGTTATATGCTGCAGCAGAGAGCAGTTTGTGACCCAGGTCATCAATTAGCAATGAAATCCTTCTCATCTTGGGCTGGCAGCGAGGTTTTTTTTCTTTTAAATATTTCAGTTTCTGGGTTCCATGTTGGCTGTTGGGTTTCATGGTTCCTGAGCGTATCGAACAAGGACTTTTAGCTAAAATCATAGTTGTAATGAGAATAGTGTTGCTTCAAGTCGTTCATTCAAAAATATATACATCTCAGTGCTGGAATGTTTTCCCATTAAATTCATTTGCTCTTAGAATCAGAAGCAATCCTCCATTAGCTTGTCATGCATACATTATTAATTGCAATCCATTTTTAATTAGTGAAAAGTTGTGCTAAAAGCAGGGGAGCAAGGCTGTCTTGCAGCATCCTTGCTCGCTCTTTGCCTCAATAACCTCAAGCAATCAAAGGGGTTAAATTTAAAATCCATTCTTGCTCAGCATTTTTATCTTTTTGCCTGGAAGAGCATTTAAACTCAGAGAAACTGTTAAAGGAGGAAAGAATGTATGGGCAGAGGTGAGAAGTGGTATTCAAGTTGGATAATCTTTAAGTGGTTGACAACAGTTTCTGTTAGGAGAGAATTGGCTGAAAAGGGAGTTCTTGGTGCAGTTTCCCAAAGTTTATTTAGGTAGTAGAAAGGTGAATCATTATGTAAATCTAATTATTGTTCCTTTGAGCTATCAAGCTAGCAGTTAGTAAGTTGGTAGTGAGTGCAACTGTGTCATGAAGCAGCTTTCCAGACTTGAGATTTGTTCTCCAATTTTATTCTGACTGTGCTGTTACCCCAAGGATTAAGAGATAAAATGTTTCCAAACCCATTGTTAATTTAACAGCAAATTGGAGCCTGCAGTTAGTGATATCATTCTGCTCTGTTCTCTTAATTAAAAAAAAAAAACAAAAACCAAAACACACCACAATTTGGGTCAAAAATTTAATTTTTTTTGCTATTATAATGATAGTTTAAGACCTAAATAAAGATAAAATGGAGACCAGATCCTGTCTATGTTAGAAAAATTATCCACTGCTATCAAAATTGTTTCCAGAACAAATAATTGAGCTCATGTGTAGTAAAGCTGCACGTGAGCAGTTTTACAGCAAAGTTTACACTAAACCACAGCACAATTTTGAGTCATGTCTTAGGATCATAGAATGATTTGAGTTTGCTGGTGCTGCGTAGTGTTTCTGCTTTCTGTGCTCCTGCTCCTTTGTCCTCCAGCACTGGCAGATCATAGAATCATGGAACGTTTTGGGTTGGAAGGGACCTCAAAGCCCATCCAGTCCCACCCCTGCCATGGGCAGGGACACCTCCCACTGGATCAGGGGCTCCAAGCCCCATCCAACCTGGTCTTGAACCCCTCCAGGGATGGGGCAGCCACCCCTGCTCTGGGCAACCTGGGCCAGGATCTCCCTATCCTCTCAGGGAAACATTTCTCTATAAGATCTCATCTAAATATCTCCCCTCTTGCAGATTCAAAGCTTTCCCCATCACCCTATCTCCGCATTCCCTGACCAAAAAGCTCCTCCTCAGTCTTCTAAGTGATGCCTTAAAGACCTTCTTCAAATGTGGCACTTGTCTGTGCACAGCCGTGTTTCTTAATAATTCCTGAGTGCTCGTTAGCTGTGAGACAAAACACTTGGTATTGTCTGACTCTAGACTCCAGAGCCCTGATCTGGGATAAAAGCAGTACTAAAAAATAATGAGCAGAAGAGTCCCTGGCCCTGGAGAATTTACAGTCCAAGTCCAAGACGACAGGGAGCACAGGATGAAGGGAGAGCTGGTGATGGTGTCCTCACGGCTGGCAGTGACCGTGTTGTGAAAGCCCAAGAAGCTCCAGCTGGTTATACTCCTGCTGCACCCCAAACACTCGGGTGCTGAGGTGGCTCCTCTGCTCCAGCGAATGCATCCTCTCTCACTAATAACTGGTTCCAGTTTGTTGGCGAGAGTCTCTGGAGCTGTACAGTAAATACATTTGTCTAAATTTCCCCCCACGGCTACTTCTGCTCTGCTGTTAAGCACAATAGTAGAGTTTAAGCTGTAACAGATGCGGTGTGGACAGGAGCTGTTGAGTGTTTATGCTTTTATCAAGTTGTGAGATGACAGCTTTGTTTTTGCAGTATGTGTTACTGTTTCTTTCAGCTTGGCTTGAGCACTGATCGCTGGGACCAGCAGCTATGAAGGTGGGGTTTAGCTTCACTCTTTAAGGAGTGGGTTATCCTCTGTGGTTACCTGAGGGTGCAGCAGAGTATTTCATTGCAGTACAGCCAAGTAGTGAATTTCCACAGATTTTCTCCCCTTGTCTCCTTGTTAATGTCAGTGTTCCAGGGTCCTGGACCACTCCGGAGACGTGTTCCTGCTCTGTCCTCATTGCCTTGCAGAGTGCTTCTGTTTGCTCCTGTTATTTGACTCTGGTTAAATTAATTTATCCATCCCAGTGAGAGAAGTCAAACCCACAAGCTGAGGGGTGCAGTCCCTGAGATGAATCCATCCAGGATCCGCTGTTCTCTGCCTCAGGTGGGGGTGGTCGAGGGGAAGGAAGAGTGCTGTAATAGTTCCTGGAGGCCAGCAGCTGCTGGTGGAAAGTCAGAATGTTTTTTTCTAACCGGGCATGTTGTTTCCTATTCAGTTCTATCTTTAGCTTGTCCCACTCCCATGTCTGTTTTGGTGAAACAAAGAAGAATTAGCACTGGGAGAAAGGGATTTAGAAACAGTGATTAGGCTTTCTAGGCACAGGACAGGTAGAACCTGTTTGACTTGGCTCACACCTTGCCAAGTTTGCATCTTCCCTTTCTCCTCTAAGTGCTGAACTGGTTGGTGCATTAGGTCTAATTAACAAGGTTATTGTCACTCACTTGTACAGTATTTAGCAAACAATATTGATCCAACCACTTAAACTAAAAACAACAGAGTTGTTCCGACCGGTTTGTGTAATCTGGGACTGCGTAGTCTAGTCTCCAATACTGAATTTTAAACCGAAGAAGTGTTTTTGTTTAGGAAGTCTTTTATCTTGGTGTCTTACTGAGTCCAAAGAAATCTGCTGTTGCAGCTGATGACCAAGAACATTTGTAGCAATCCTGTTGAGTTGAAGGGAATTGTGGACAAACCCGGGTACCTCTGGATGATCTGTTGTGTTCTGGGCTGCATGTGGAATCTTGGCTTACAATTTCAGCTTCTGTGTTGGACCTAGAGCTTCAGCACACTGTAGCAATAACAACACAGAAAGCTTGGGCCATTTTAGAGGAGAGAACAGCTCTATGCTTTGTGCCGGCACAAAGAGATTAAAACCCCTTGATCAAGGTCACGCACAAGCTGATGGCAGATTTGGGCTGGAAAGCCATCCAGCCATCATCCTGGCGTTCCTCAGTGTGTGCTGGACCTCGCTGCCTCCTGCCAATGTCTGATCACCCAGGCTGCTGCCACGGTGGTCTAGTGGGAGGTCAGTCTCATAGTGGGATGTGAATGTTGGGTAATGGTGCTTATTTCTCATTTCCAGTTTGGTGCATAACCTAGGGAATGGGATGTTGGCTTTGCGCAGCTACTTTAAAAATGGGCTGCAGGGACAGAGAAATAAACTAAGCCTTGCAGGTCTCCTCTGGGATCCCAGTGAATGTTATCCTGTTCTCAGTGAGGGGGAAGCGGAACAGCGGGTACATGAATGTGATATATCCAAGGTTATACTGCCGGCAGGACTGGGAACAGACTCCTGCTGTTAGGAACCATACCCGCCGCTGCCATCATCGAGTCATAGAACAGTTTGGGTTGGAAGGGACATCAAAACATCATCTAGTTCTAACCCCCTGCCATGGGCAGGGACACCTCGCACTGGATCAGGGGCTCCAAGCCCCATCCAACCTGGCCTTGAACCCCCCCAGGAGTGGAGCAGCCACCACTGCTCTGGGCAGCCTGGGTCAGGGCCTCCCCACCCTCACAGCAAAACATTTCTTCCTAAGATCTCATCTCAATCTCCTCTGTTTCAGATGAAAACCATTCCCCCTCACCCCATCCCTGCCCTCCCTGATCAAGAGCCCCTTCCCAGCTTTTCTGAAGCCTCTTCCAGTCCTGGAAGTTGTTCTAGGGTCTCCCCGCAGCCTTCTTATCTCCAGGCTGAACAACCCCAACTCTCTCAGCCTATCCTTGTACAGAAGGTGCTCCAGCCCTCTGATCATCCTTGTAGGCTCCTCTGGACTCATTCCAACAGCTCCGTGTCCTTCCAAAGTTGAGGATTCCAGAACTGGACCCAATCCCCCAGATGAGGTCTCGCAAGAGGGGAACAGAGGGGCAGAATCCCCTCCCTCTCCCCGCCGGCCAGATTTAATTCAGGGGTGAATCCAGAGCAGGTAAGGACACCCCTGTGTGGATCCGAGGGGCAGGCTGGGAGGCGCACAGCACAAAGGAATTCCTTTTCCTCCATCTGCCGGCTCGGAAAGGGTTACAGCTGGAATGCCTGCCAGAGCCTGGGGAGAGCTGAATCAGAGCTGGGGAGGGCAGCAGCTTGCGCTGTGCCTTTCACTTCCATTAGACCTTTGGGGTGAATGCTCTGTTTGGCCATCCCGGCGAGGCTGCAGCGTGCGGAGGGGTGTCCGGGGGTGTCCATGTCTCTGCGTGTGTGTCCGTGTCCGTCTGTGTGTGCAACATGGAGGGAGGGAGCGGAGCTGCTGCTGCCTTTCCCAGGATCTGTGTGGCCGCTTTCGCTGCGGGAGCACCAGGAGCTGGGAACCCTCTGGATGGAGTCGGAAGGTCAGTGCTATTGATAAGTCACCCGTCGCTATTGATAAGTCACCCGCTGCTATTAATTAAGTCACCCACCGATAAATGCGACGCAGCACTGCTTGCTTCCTTTGTGGTTTTCATCCTGCTTTCTGTGTGGAAATGAATGGAAAAGATCGCTTGTCTCCAAGGAATGCGACTGTTCCACTGCTGGTCCTGGCCGGCGATGCCTAATGGAAACGCGGAGCGTTGGCCAGCGATGCCTAATGGAAACGTGGAGCGTGAGTGGAAGAAGGCAAGCGTGGCGTTTCCACCGAGCAGATGCAATTCTTGCTTTAATTGGGGGTGTGCTTTGGATTGGGGGGTGTTGCTGAGCACACGGCCATGGCTGTGGTGTTGAAGGGAGAGAGGCCGATTGTCTCCTGGCTGGCTCACGCTCTGTGGCTCACGCTGTAGGAAGCAGGCACAGAATTATTTGGCGTCTCGTCCTTCCTGCGACAGTGGGGAATGAGGCATTTTCAGGGTCGAGAAGGTCCTTAGTGGCATGACTGACACCTGCATTGTTATAACCAGCACTATGGTGTATCCTGTCCGTGGCAGAGCGGAGCACACGCTCTGTGTGCTGGCTGTCTGAAAACAGCAAGAGTCACAGCAGTTCTGTGCTGAGTGCGTGTTTCTCTTTCCTTGCTGATGGCTAACGAAGCGCTGTTGATGCAGTTTGGGTTTGGGAGCGATAGTTCTGGAGGGCCAGGTTATCTCTTTCCTTGCTAATGGCTAACGAAGCGCTGTTGATGCAGTTTGGGTTTGGGAGCAATAGTTCTGGAGGGCCAGGTTATCTCTTTCCTTGCTGATGGCTAACGAAGCGCTGTTGATGCAGTTTGGGTTTGGGAGCGATAGTTCTGGAGGGCCAGGTTATCTCTTTCCTTGCTAATGGCTAACGAAGCGCTGTTGATGCGGTTTGGGTTTGGGAGCGATAGTTCTGGAGGGCCAGGTTATCGTGCAGTTAAAATTCTTACGGAATGAGGCAGTGCTGATTATCTTCATGGCAAATCGTCTCTTTCACCCTGGGCTTGGATTTGTGTTGTGGCTGATAGGAAATAAGCCTATTGCATGGCAGTTCAATTGGGATTTTCTACTTCAGGGCTGAGAGTGCTTAGATATAACATTTACTGGTGGAAAAAATGAAGGGAGCTGGGGGAACGGGTATAATTTAAAACTTGCTGTCTTGGGCATGCTCTGACTGCCTACCTGGTTCACAGATCAAGGCTGTTTCTACCAAACTAAAAGTTATTTTTGAACCTAGCTGCCGGAAGCTGCAGACGGGTTCTTGTTTCACTGAATAATGCATTATCCACAAAGTCGTGGTGTGTGCTAACTCTGCCTGCTTCAGCTGCCACTGCTGGAACCAGGGCAAGCAGCTCCCAGGAGCACTGAAAAATTGAAATGGTCTACGTTTTCGTCCTTTCTTGTAGTATTTTGCCTTAGGAAAGCTGCTTCTGAATACCTGCTCGTTCTTTGTGCCTCTCAATGACTCCGAGAAGGCTGGGTAGATGGTTTGGGTTCCCCTGACTTACAAACGAGTCCGCATTTAAAAATGGAACGTGTGTAGTGTGCTAATGCTGGAGCCCTTGCACGCCCCAGCGCCCTTGGTGACAGAAAAGGCACAATATGCTGTGTGTTAGCATCCACGTACAGACACACACACCCCGTAGTGGGTTTTGTGAACGGGAACACTGGGGGATTTTTGGTGTGGATTCCCTTGGGAATGAGTGGAGCTCACTGTGAATGGCACTTGTAGAAAGAACTGACAGTGTCAGCGTGTGGAGTTAAAGGCAGAGGAATGATTTGGTACAACCTATGCAATGTTCTTCCATGTGGGTCTTGCATTACGGGGAGGGCTGCAGATTCAATGCCTTTTGGCTCTGGTGGTGACAGTCCCTTTCCTGCTGCGTGTGCAGACAGCCCAGGGTGTGACAGACTGACTTTCCAGAGGGGAGACCTCTCACTCGCATTCCCTCAGTGCTTGCTTTTCAACGTAGCGATGAAAATTCATATTGTTTCTTAGAAGCAAGGCTCGCATTTAACAGGATAATGGAAGTATTTTTAACTTCACTCTGTCACTCCAGTGCTCCTGACTGATGCTTGGATTTCTGGTTATTGATGTAAAAGTAAATCTGGACAGACTGAGATGCTCTGGTGGGTGATTCCTTCAGGACAAAGAGAATCGCTGCCTGACCTGTAGCAGGAGCTTCATGGCTGGAGGGGAAGGAGAACAGAAAGGAGCCACACACTGAACTTGTGCAAGAGCAGGCATTCCAGGGGCAGCTGCATCAAGGCACAGGGCACAGAGCGGTGTGTGTTACTTGATGGCATTTTCTAGACTGGTCTTTGGTGGTTTGCGTTCCACATCACCAGCTCTGGGTGACTTGGCGTGCTGTGATGTTACCTCTGCCCGGGAACTGCTGAACTGCCTGTACTCCTGCAGCTCCCGGCTTTCCCAGGCTCTGGCAGCCAGGAGGATGCTCCCTCAGCCCCTGATCGAATCTGGTTTTCGTCCTTCATTGTGTAGAACAGCAGTGTAACAGTGAGTAAAAGATCTGTTACAGTTCTCCTCCAAAGCTGACAGTAATTAGTGTCTGGTTGAGATCATAGACTGGTTTGGGTTGGAAGGGACCTCAAAGCCCATCCAATCCCACCCCTGCCATGGGCAGGGACACCTCCCACTGGATCAGGGGCTCCAAGCCCCATCCAACCTGGCCTTGAACCCTTCCAGGGATGGGGCAGCCACCCCTGCTCTGGGCAACCTGGACCAGGGCCTCCCCACCCTCACAGCAAAACATTTCTTCCTAAGATCTCATCTCTATCTCCCTCTTTCAGCTCAAAACCATTCCCCCATATCCTATTCCTGCCCTCCCTGATCAAGAGCCCCTCCCCAGCTTTCCTGGAGCAGCTTTCAATAGTGGAAGCTGCTCTAAGGTCTCCGTGCAGCCTTCTCTTCTCGAGGCTGGACAACCCCACCTCTCCCAGCCTGTCCTTGTACAGGAGATGCTCCAGCCCTCAGATTGTCTCTGTGGCCTCCTCTGGTCTCGCTCCAACAGCTCCATGTCCTTCCAGAACTGGCCACCGAGCTGCAGGTGAGGTCTCACCAGAGCAGAGTGGGAAGGGAGATTCCCCTCCCTCATGCTGCTGGTCCCACTGCTTTGGATGCTGCCCAGGACATGGTTTGCTCTCTGGGCTGCAGTGGCTGTGGGTGCACGTTGCTGATGTTCTGTGGTGGCAAAGACCACTCTTGTTTACAGGAGGTGGTGGTTGTAACTGGCAGCAGGGTGTCGTTTGGGCAGAACCAAGCTCCTTGGGCTGGGAACACCGGGTATCGTTATTGCCGTGGCCTCCACTTTAATTTATAAAGGGCTACTGGCCTCGAATCCCCTTTCAGCTAGTCCCATGGCTGAATAAACTTGTGAAGCCTCCAGAAGCTGACAGTGCATTACTGCTTGTTGGGTTACACATTTACAGTTCCTCTAGGTTCGCTTTGAAGCTCCTCTGAGGTCTGAAATTTCTGGTTAATCAAACTTGGGGAAGGGCTTTTAACCTGACACTTCTCATAATGTGCAAGACGAGAAAGCCCTTGTTGCGTAGCACGTCAAGAGTTTAACACAGCTCTTTGTTTTTAATCCAGACAGTTCAAGCTGGGGGCAATTTTAGCTGGGTGATCACGAGCATCCTAGTGCTTCTGCTGGGATAAGATGATGGCTTTGTTGGACACGGAGCTGACACACAGGCGGTGGCCGTGGTTAGCTTTCGCTTGGAAAATGAATTTAGTGCAGCGTGTGGTCCCGATGGGTTTCATCACTCCAAGAGGGGACAGTTGTCTTGTTGTGACTCTGCACTTGGTCTGAGTTTCTGGGTGCTGTAAGCTAAATGTGACACATTAATGAACTCCATGTCTTTTCATTGTGTCATACAGCAGTTGCCCTGTCCGCAGCGCTGTTCAATAGCCAAGGAGCTCTCAAGCTTTTTCTCCCAGGGTTTATAAACGAGTGCTCCAAACCTCGCTCAGAGTTGGAATGCAGCAGATGAGATTTCAGCCCTTAAGGAGTGTTTGAAATGTGCAAACGTGCTTGAATTTCTGGCCACATTTCTTCATTTGTGTATTTCTTTGTCCTTTTAAAAAGTGAAACAACAAGATATTACACAAACTTTTTTTCTCTAATATAAATTCCAATTTTCCAAGCCTTTTCCATCTGTTCTCTGTACATTTTCTCTTGCTGATGCTTCAATGGAATAGCTTTACTTGCTGCATTAGAGAAATGTAATTTGTAAACATGACTCTGTCTCTTTGCAGGGGGTTCAGTATAACTGTGCTGAACTCTGTTTCTGCCATCTACGTGTGGTGGACCAAGCGTGCCATGCTTTTTTAGAAATCACTTATGTAAAATATCGAGCAGTTTTAAGCGCATGTGCCTGCAGTGACCATGTGAAAACCTGTTTCTTTAAATAAAGATGTGCTTTGTGACAACCGTATATACCATGACATATACCAATACATACCATGACATCATAGAATCATGGAATCATTAGGATTGGAAAAGACCTCTAAGCTCATGCAGTCCAACTGCCAGCTCAGCCCCACCGTGCCTGCTGAACAATACCCTGAAGTGCCACATCTACACGTTTTTTGAACACCTCCAGGGAAGGAGACTCCAGCAGTACCCTGAACAGCCTCTGTCAATGCTTCACCAGTCTTCAGGAACAAAATCTTTCCCAATATCTAATCTAAACCTCTCCTGGTGCAACCTGAGACCATTTCCTCTCATTCCATTACTTGTTACTTGGGACAAGAGAGTAACACCCACCTCACTACCACCTCCTTCCAGGAGTCAAAAGGTAAATAAACAGTGTACTAAACTACTTATTACAATTTTTACGTGGTTTCTGAGCAAACTGCATAATTCAAAGTGATGGGAAGAGGGGCTATGACCCAGTATTTTCATGCTTTCCATTAGTGGTACACAGTAAGGCTGGAACTTTGTACAGCATCAAACACTGAGCAAGCCCCTTCCGTGCTTGAAATAAGGGTGAGTTTTGATCTCAGTTCATGTGTTTGAAACTTAAGACATTTGCCTCTGAAAATGACCCCAGTACTCCGTCGTAGCTCTCAAAGATTGCCTTTAGCAGGCTTTTCCACAAGCAAAACCTACATTGGAACCAGCTCTTGGTAGTGTGAGTCCAGAGGGATGTCTGTAGCATAGGAGAAGATCTGAAGCATTTTCTGAAGATAAATTGCCATCACAGAATCACAGAATGACCAGGTTGGAAGAGACCCACTGGATCGTCGAGTCCAACCATTCCCACCAATCCCTAAATCATGCCCCTAAGTACCTCATCCACCCTCACCTTAAACACCTCCAGGGACGGTGACTCAACCACCTCCCTGGGCAGCCTGTTCCAATGCCTAACCACCCTCTCTGTGAAGAATTTCTTCCTAATCTCAAGCCTAAATCTCCCCTGGCGGTGCTTGCGGCCATTCCCTCTCGTCCTGTCCCCTGTCACTTGGGAGAAGAGGCCAGCTCCCTCCTCTCCACAACCTCCCTTCAGGTAGTTGTAGAGAGTAATAAGGTCTCCCCTCAGCCTCCTCTTCTCCAGGCTGAACACCCCCAGCTCTCTCAGTCGCTCCTCATAAGATTTGCTCTCCAGCTCCTTCACCAGCTTCGTTGCTCTTCTCTGGACTCGCTCCAGAGCCTCAACATCCTTCTTGTGGTGAGGGGCCCAGAACTGAACACAGGATTCGAGGAGCGGTCTCACCAGTGCCGAGTACAGAGGGAGAAGAACCTCTCTGGACCTGCTGGTCACGCCGTTTCTGATACAAGCCAGGATGCCATTGGCCTTCTTGGCCACCTGGGCCACTGTTGGCTCATGTTCAGTTGTTAATTGTCAACCAGCACCCCCAGGTCCTTCTCCTCCTGGCACCTTTCCACAAGGCAGGCTGAAAGAAAAGCAGATTGTATGGGGGGCTTTCCTAGACAGAAACAAGGCATGGGCTGTGAAAAATGAAACAAGAAGAGGAAACTGCACCAATGTCTTAATTTTGCCTAGTTCTCTCTGATGCACGGTGTTGACATCTTCCTATTAAAAGCGGACTTTCCCAGCTTCTTCTGCTACTGAGGGAGCTGCTCATGGGCACACATGAAAATACTTAGTTTTTTAATAGACTGGAAATCTCCATTCCCTGTTAATGATTGAGGGAAACAAGGCCAACGTCAGATATCAATTTCAGGAGGCAGTTGTTGTTAAATCCTAGTATTTGTGGTTGCAGAGAGCCATTTAATTCATGCCCAGAAGGTTAACCAAAGCTATGTTGACTTTTTTTCTTCTGCAAACTAATTTGTTTAATGCTGCCACGCTTGCTCATAGCTTTTTGCAGGAGCAATATAATGAGATTAACAAGCCTCTGATCGCTTCCATATCTGATGCTTAAATCCCCATGGGAAGCTGTGAAAGTGTTGGAGCTCTCTTGCTCTCATACGGGGGCTGCGCTAGCAAAGCCAAGAGCTGTTCTTTCCATAAGATGCTGGAGAGTTGGTTGCTGGGATGATGGAGAAGCTAAGTTTCGATCCGTAGTCTTGGAGCAGCCTGGTTTTAAGGAATGAGAAGAGATGGTGAGGTTGCCAGCCAGGGGCTTGCTTACTGGGAAGAAAAGACAACCCCCTTTCCTCCCTGCTGTGATGCTCTGGAGAGGGAAGCAGAGGTAATTATGCCTTGGAAAAACTGCTGTGACAGCTCCCAGCACCACACGGAGAGTTCTGTGGGCAGCAAGCTATGTTAGACACACCAATCCCTTCCCCGTTTCTCCTAGCTGGGTGCGGGCTGCGTGTCCTGCAATGCTTGGAATCATCTCCTCGCCTTTCGTCTCTTTGCCTGCCTCTGGCTCACAGGCTTGTAGGAATAAACCCTCTTTTCTCCATGCCTCAATGTGTGTTAATGAACATTGGAGATGCCTGAATCACACAAAAACTTTTTCTTCAGCAAATGTCTCTGGTTTTGAATACATTCTTCCTTTCAAGAGCTTGACCACACATGGAACTTGTCAGGAACAGCTGCTCACAAATAACTCCAGATGCGGACAGCCCTGAATACAATGTTCTGTTCTGTATTGGGACTGATTATGCTGACCTTTTCAAATCCGTTTATTGCTTTTTAAGCTCAGGGTTACCTCTTTGCTCATTTAAAGTATGAATTCTGAATACATATAAATCTCAAAATTCGCATGCAAAATCTGAAACTGCTTCTATTCATTGTGCTCTTCTTTTCTCCATTGGGCTTAGCAGAGCTGAAGGTGCTTTGCTGCTCTTCCAGCTGTCCCTCTCACCAGAGCTGCAGCACCTGCAGGGCTGGTGGAGCACTTGGTGTGCAAGCACTGAATCCTGGTCTGTGCTGCTCATGAAGTTCAGGAGAGAACCTCAGTCCCCTCAGAACGAGGTACTCGGTTATGCACTCAGATCAGGAATGCTAGCATGATATGGAAAGGGAAAATGTGAGCTTCTTGGCCACAAGACTTGGTGAAGATAAAATTCTCCAAGGAATATTGAATTCAGTTTCTTGATTATGATTTTCCTTATTCCTATTTTCTTTTTTTGGTGATGAAATGTCAGAGCAAAGAGAATTATAAATCCCCTAAATTATTTTCAGATGAGTCAACGTGCCGTTGGTCCAGCAGTGGAATGTGTACTGAACCACATTTACATGGTGAACAGCCAGGAAAGCCACCAGAACGAGTAGGGCTGGAATTGCTTGATCCATCTTGGCTGTACAAGGAAGAGCACGTAGCCATGCCAGCTGGAATGCAGCTGCTCCTCAAATCTGGCACCTGATGTCGAGTCCTGTCAAAGTGTTGGAGAATCCTGAGCGGTTTGTTTGCAGACAGAGAAGAATCGGTGAAGACGTGACTTGAGAGAGTGGAGAGAAGCCCTGTTGTGTGGCTGTGTGTGAGTCTCAAACTTGCTACTCTGAGCATGGAGTTCGTGTGGGTTCCAAAAGCCGTAATCTGGGGCCATAAAGAAGCAAGTGTTCACGTGGACAGGTAGTTCCATGGATTATCGACTCCGTTCCCGTTCCAGCCCACGCTCCAGCAGCGTTTGCAGCTCTCCAGAATGCCTTGCACCATCTGGAGTACGATCCTTCTGGAGAGTTTGGTACCACTTTGTGATTTGCTGTGCGCTTTTCCTCTGGATTCTGTGGAGATCGGTTCAGTGACACGTGTGACTTTGCTGAAACGTGCTCTATAAATGCAAGTTTCAGTGTCTTGTAGGACTATAGAGTCAGCACATGATGGTAGTTCTTGGGGCAGGAACCTCTGGTAGACCTTCTTAGTGCTTTCTGCTTCTTTGATCAGTAGTAAAGGTGTTAAAAATCTCTGATATATTTGGGTGCTAACACGACTCAGCTGCGATGCTAAATTACTGACTAAAAGGAAAAACAGTGAAAGCCGAATTGGTGAACTGTTTTTCTGGGTTTTTTTAATGTGACTTTTCTCATACCTTGTAAATTATCATGGTAATTAACAACAGAAACTTCAGTTTATTTTCAGTTGTGTGTTTCCTGTTGTGTTCAGCCCTGGGATCCATGTACAGTGGGGTTAGCGTATTTATTCTACTGGCAAATAGCGCAAGCAGGCATCCTTCATGGATTAAATGAGAAGGGGAAAAATACCTGTAATATCATGAGGTAAATAATGACGTATTTTCTATTTTTCTTCCTTGACAAGAGCTTTCTTGGCAATCTGACTTGTTTTTTGTGAGCAAACATGAGCTGGAGGCATGTGATGAAGTTGTGTGACATAGAAGGACTGATTTAAAAGTGTCCTGTGGCCATGGTGGGAGCGTGCGCTACCTGTGGGAGATGCCAATGTTATTAAAATCACGTGTATATACAAGAATAGAGTGAAAAAGGCAACAGACACTTGTGTATGTTATGACTTTTCTTTCCCGTTCTCTCTCTCAAGGGAATGGAAAATAATTTCACTCACGGAAATAGTGTGGATATCTTCTTTCTGTTTTTATTTTTGCATTGTTTGCAACTGAATTGGAAATGTGTTTGGTTAAAACCTCTCTCTGTTGCCACACACAGAGGGGTTTGACTTTCCCTCTGCATGTTGAGGTGACGTTTCTGTGGCTGGTGCTTGAGGTTGGACATGACACGATGATCTCGCGTGACGCACTTCCCTCTGATGAGTGTGAGAAGTGACGTTAATGTGTGATCTGGTGCTGATGCACAGTCCTGTGCTGGAACAGGGTGTATAATGCCTAATTTAGAGACTCACGATGGAATTACCAGCATTCCCCAAAGGATTTCTCCATCTCTTTAATTCTAGGCTCTCTTACAGCTTCTTCCAGCATCCGTCTCTTCCATGACCTGATGGTACCTCATCCTACCACTGGCCTCTGCTGCTCAGACCACAGTGGTGGGGTCGGCCATTCTTGGTTTTCTTATGGAAATCCCCATCAAAATCAAGGTGCGTGTATGCACCCGCTCCAAGACCAAAAGACTCATTTTAAAAAAATGCTGATCGACTAGAGCGGCTTTTCATCTGTAGTAAGATTGACCTCTCAAGCATTTAAAAACAGCAGTCAGGTTGCTGAAACATCACAAGATTGACTTTAAAAATTCTGCCTTTTAAGGCACACTTTGATTTTTGTTGGTTTTTATTTTTTTTAATTTGCCCTCCAGTGTGAGATTTTAAGTGCAAGATGGGTCCTGTTGCTCACCTTTCCTCTGCAAGATGATTTACTAATTATAGCGAAAGCTGGGAGTATTTCTTCACTGTTTGACTCCATGACTGCAGCTTTGAAAATACAAAATGTTGGGACTTGCTGTGAACTGACAAGAAATTCTAATAGTCTTTCTCGCTGTATTCTGATGTGCTTAGAATTCAAGGTCATGTCCAGTCCCAATGACATCTGTGCAGGATGTGTGAGTCCTCGTGGTGGTCTTATCTTTGCATTTCACGTTGTAGTACCCTGAAATATTGTTTTGATTTCAGAGTATGTAGAGAGTTTAGTGAACTCCAGTCCCACGGCCAAAGGGAGAGGACAAGGTGTTGATCTCACTGCTGTAACAGGCTTTGCAAATGAGATTTCGGATCTGATTACATCTAACAATATATCGACATAGGATATGGCGTTGGTAACAAATACCCATTGAGATGTAAAAATGGTGCTGAACACCAGCTGATGCCCACATTGGCTTTTTAATTAGTACCTTGCCTCTCATTGATTCAAAATGTGCCTTTGCATAGGAAAAGCTTGTGATGAATCTCCTGAGGCTCAAAAAAGAACAGAAGGTAATTTTTTTTGGCCTTTCTTCTTGTGCATACACAAAGTTTTCTTGGTGCCTGCAAAGAAATAGTATCACCAGGGAGTCTAGATGCACAGAAATTGCAAAACTCATAGGGAAGAACTTCAGACTGGTGCTTAGTGGGAAAAAGTGCTTGTGCAATTATAGATGAAATATGATCATAGAATCAGAATAGTTTGTGTTGGAAGGGACCTCAAAGCCCATCCAGTCCCATCCCTGCCATGGGCAGGGACACCTCCCACTGGATCAGGGGCTCCAAGCCCCATCCAACCCGGCCTTGGACAACTCCAGGGATGGGGCAGCCACCCCTGCTCTGGGCAACCTGGGCCAGGGCCTCCTCACCCTCAGACAGCAGCATCCCTGAGTGTGAGATGTTTGCTACTGTTTCAAGCCAAACAGTCAAACCACCACCAGCTTTTTTCTAGCAGGCAGGACCAGAGTAAGTCACCAGAGATGCCTTGTCCTCAAAACTCCATGCAATGCCACATCACTGACAGGCTGAGAGAGTTGGGGTTGTTCAGCCTGGAGAAGAGAAGGCTCCTGGGAGACATTATAGTGACCTTCTAGTACTTGAAGGGGCTACAAGAAAACTGGGGAGGGACTGTTCACAAAGGCTTGGAGTGATAGGACAAGGGGCAATGGATATAAACTGCAGAGGGGGAGATTTAGACTGGATATAAGGAGAAATTTCTTCACCATGAGAGTGGGGAGGCTTTGGAAGAGGTTTCCCAGGGAAGTTGTGGCTGCCCCATCGGTGGAGGTGTTGAAGGCCAGGTTGGATGGTCCTTGGGCAGCCTGATCTGGTGGGAGGTGTCCCTTCCCATGGCAGGGGGGTTGGAACTAGATGATCTTTAAGGTCCCTTCCAACCCAAACTATTCTATGATTCCGTGAATGCTCCAGTTGTGACTTGCTGGAGAGCAGGTTCATTCAGACCCTGTTGTGTTAGTGTAAGGTGAGAGGTTGTTTGAACTCAGTGCTACTCATGGCATCAGGAAGCACCCAGCATCAGAGAGAAGAAAGGCACTGGCAGCGTCACGGCGTTGCGATCTCCTGGGTGGTGGGTCAGAGTGGCTTCCGTGCATTGCACTGTGGTCAGCAAACTGCGTGTTCATTGTCCTGTCCTTGGCAGAGTGCCCATGTTGTTGGTGTTCCAGTCTCTGCTGGTGTTCCAGTCCTCTGCTGGTGTTCCAGTCTCTGCTGGTGTTCCAGTCCTCTCCTGGTGTTCCAGTCTTAGTGTTCCAGTTCTCTGCTGGTGTTCCAGTTCTCTGCTGGTGTTCCAGTCTCTGCTGGTGTTCCAGTCCTCTCCTGGTGTTCCAGTCTTAGTGTTCCAGTTCTCTGCTGGTGTTCCAGTCTCTGCTGGTATTCCAGTTCTCTGCTGGTGTTCCAGTCTCTGCTGGTGTTCCAGTCCTCTGCTGGTGTTCCAGTCTCTGCTGGTGTTCCAGTCCTCTCCTGGTGTTCCAGTCTTAGTGTTCCAGTTCTCTGCTGGTGTTCCAGTTCTCTGCTGGTGTTCCAGTCTCTGCTGGTGTTCCAGTCCTCTGCTGGTGTTCCAGTCTCTGCTGTGTTCCAGTCCTCTCCTGGTGTTCCAGTCTTAGTGTTCCAGTTCTCTGCTGGTGTTCCAGTTCTCTGCTGGTGTTCCAGTCTCTGCTGGTGTTCCAGTCTCTGCTGGTGTTCCAGTCTCTGCTGGTGTTCCAGTCCTCTGCTGGTGTTCCAGTTCTCTGCTGGTGTTCCAGTTCTCTGCTGGTATTCCAGTTCTCTGCTGGTGTTCCAGTTCTCTGCTGGTGTTCCAGTCTCTGCTGGTGTTCCAGTTCTCTGCTGGTGTTCCAGTCTCTGCTGGTGTTCCAGTTCTCTGCTGGTGTTCCAGTTCTCTGCTGGTATTCCAGTTCTCTGCTGGTGTTCCAGTCTCTGCTGGTGTTCCAGTCTCTGCTGGTGTTCCAGTTCTCTGCTGGTATTCCAGTCCTCTGCTGGTGTTCCAGTCCTCTGCTGGTGTTCCAGTCCTCTGCTGGTGTTCCAGTCTCTGCTGGTGTTCCAGTTCTCTGCTGGTGTTCCAGTCTCTGCTGGTATTCCAGTTCTCTGCTGGTGTTCCAGTCTCTGCTGGTGTTCCAGTCTCTGCTGGTGTTCCAGTCCTCTGCTGGTGTTCCAGTTCTCTGCTGGTGTTCCAGTTCTCTGCTGGTGTTCCAGTCCTAGTGTTCCAGTTCCTCGGGCTACCAACTCAGGTGTGAAGAGCCGAGGTTCCTGGCAGCACAGTGTGCTGGAAGCATCCTTTATTTGGAATTTTAAAGGTGTTTTATTATCACCCATCAGGTTATGGCAGTGCTGATCATCAGGGAGCAGAGCGGTGTGTGCAGCACAGGCAGCAAACCAGAAATACAGGTTTGGGGAAGAACTTTCATCATCTGCAGTGCTTGTTTACAGAGGGAAAATATTGAAACAGAAACCAAAGACACGTCTTACTCCTTGTTACATACCCGCTCTTGATCACGACTTTATCTTTGCATGTGTTTCCTTCATTGGATAAAACTGTCTTTCAAAACATATTGATTAGGAGCTGAAAGGTAGGCAGTCACCCATGAGTTTAATATTGACCTCATGAGGATGTGTGCAGACGTCACCTCTGACTAGGTGACACGTACTTGTGCTTGCTGATTCCTTAAGTGTGTTATTCATATGAGCGCTCATACCATCTCTCAAACACCCTTTCCCAATCCTAGCCCAAACATTCCTCTTTCCCAGGTCTCCTAAACCAGTCATTGAGTCAGTTAAATCAGAGAAACAGATTTTCTGATGCCGTGTACAAATACAACAGTAAGGAAAAAAGTGCACATTGAGGAATGTTATAATCATGAACCTCAAAACTTAACAAAACTGGTACTTTTTGCTACCTTTTTTTCAGACGTAGGCACCTTCAATGTTCCAAAAGAAATGAATTGAACCTGACGCGCTCTCTGTGCAATAGCAAGGGCTGGTGGAAAATTAGACCTCAAATCTGAGAAGGGACTTGGTTCAGTGTTTTCTGTCACCGTTTCGGACTGTGTTGTTTTTTGTGTGAAGGATCGGTGCTGGCTGTTCACAGAAACCAAGTGGGCAGTGTTGTCAGGGTGTTAGTGTGGCCTGGCAGAAGGTTTTGTGTGCAAACACATTTTGTGTGGTAGGAAAGCTTTTCCTGTTCTACCAGCTGATTAGATCTGTTTGCACGTGCTGGGAAAACAAAATACTGTCATTTTTAGAGAACATATTTAATTACTACTGCTTTTACAACAAAACAACTGTTGAAAGAGATGAGAATACGAGATGAGAACCGTCTCCATCCCCGAACAGAAAAGGCGGTTGCTCTTACTGACTGTGCTCCCTCCTGTAGATTTTCCTGACCTTGATGGGAGGTGTTGAGTCTGGATGGTATTCCCTGTTCATTTCTACATGGAAAATAAGGCACAGCAACCAGAAGAGGATGTTAATAGAGTTTAGAGATTGTTTAGATTTTGCCTGAAAGGCTCGTGTAGTTAACTGTGAGGATATTTGAAAACTCATGGAATGAGTGCCAAGAGTTTTCTTGCAAAACACATTGCTAAGACTTAGATTAGATGTAAAATCTTTGGCTAATTACCTGATTAACTTGATGTATTTCAGAGATAAAAAGAGAGCAGCTGATTCTTCTTTTAGGTTCTGTTAACACAAAGAACAACTCGGGTAGCTATCGCAGATGTTTTCCCAAACAAGGAATGAATATTTGAAGGAAAATATTGCAAATGGAGTTTTGTGCAAGATGTTTTGATGAGCTCCTTTGTCTCTAAGAAGGGAAACGGGCAGTGGAGGGAAGGAGCTCTGGCTTGGGCTGTCACATGGAATGGTGTCTACGCCGTGAGCTGCCCACGAGCGTCAGGCTGGGGATGAGATCAGAGTGGGCAGGAGATGTGGATAACCGAGGCCCAGCCCTGGGGGCTGCCACCAGCTGCCTTTGGTGAGAGAGCTTGGGAATGAACCTTGGCCTGGAACGGGAGAGATGCAGCTCCTCCGTCAGGCAGCGAGGTTCCTAGAGCACAGAAGGCAGGCATGGGAAATCCATGTCCATGTCCTGCTTGAAGACATAGCTCTGTAACCCAGGCCTGGTTACCAGGCTCCTGCGTAAGGGCTCCAGCTGTCTGGTCCAGCTGGTTGTTCAGTGGTTTCTTCTCCATTTGTTTCCATTTAGAATCATAGAATCACCAGGTTGGAAGAGATCATCGAGTCCAACCATTCCCATCAATCACTAACCCATGTCCCGCAGCACCTCATGCACCCGTCCTTTAAACCCCTCCAGGGAAGGGGACTCAACCCCCTCCCTGGGCAGCCTCTGCCAGTGCCCAGTGACCCTTTCTGTGAAAATGTTTTTCCTAATGTTCAGCCTGAACCTCCCCTGGTGGAGCTTGAGGCCATTCCCTCTCGTCCTGTCCCCTGTCCCTTGGGAGAAGAGCCCAGCTCCCTCCTCTCCACAACCTCCCTTCAGGTAGTTGTAGAGAGCAATGAGGTCTCCCCTCACCCTCCTCTTCTCCAGGCTAAACACCCCCAGCTCTCTCAGATGTTCCTCATCAGGCCTGTTCTCCAGCCCCTTCCC
Organism: Clamator glandarius; assembly: GCA_033459285.1. Lineage (NCBI taxonomy): Eukaryota > Metazoa > Chordata > Aves > Cuculiformes > Cuculidae > Clamator > Clamator glandarius. The sequence goes on from JAUNZM010000716.1 coordinate 1,328,353, forward strand.
CAGCTTCGTTGCTCTTCTCTGGACTCGCTCCAGAGCCTCAACATCCTTCTAGTGGTGAAGGGCAGACTCATCTTTCCCCCTGCTCCCTCTTGCTGTGTTTTTCCTCTTTGGTAAGGAGATTTGGAGATGGTTCCAATCTCACTGTTGCACTGGGGTTCCCTGTGACAAGGTGAGCTTTCTTTTCCGAGGGCATGGTAGCGAGGGAGGGATGCGAGCTGCAGACTTGCTTCCTGAGACATTTTAATAGCTTTCAGCTGCTTCTGTTATCCCAGACCTCTCCAGAAGTCTTTGGGAAGGGCTGGATGTCAGGCTGCTCTCATCCCTGGAAATTGTCTTATATCTTACCATTTTATTCCTTTGTTTGCTCTGTTCTTACCTTTTTTAACCTATTCTCTCTCAGCCTTTTCTCTTTGCTGTTATTCATTATGGACTAAAAAATTTCTTTTGCAGGTGTCAGCTCTAAAATTGTGATGATTACTGAGAGGAGAGAAAAACAGCTTGAAGAGTGCTGTTTACTGCTGTTTTCCTGGGCTCTGAAATTAATTTGTGCTGGCTTCAACAATATCTCATTTCTTTGAGAAGGCTGATAGCCCGGTCACTTCATTATCCTGCCTTTCTGCACAAGCGCCGATGGAATAGAAATGCTTGCCTTTTCCAGACTACCCTTGGGTGCTCCAGACGAATGCTTTCAAAAGCTTATCCCCACTTGCTTTTTTTCCCTGTCAAACTGAAGAGCAATGGATCCGTTCATCACCTGCCCTTTTAGGTTAACGTATTGCACTTGCAACCCCTTTTAATGTCTTTAAACTAATAGGACAGTGGCTTTCACTGGTAGGTACTTCACCACATCAGTTAAAGCTTTCTTTGTCTATTTATTTATGTTCCCAAGAGGGCATGTTATTACTGCCAGCATGAGTCAGGACAATTAAAGGTTGCAATGGAATATGCCAGCTTCTGCTGTGATGCAATATGAGCTGAAATGTTACCTTAGTCATAAAAAAAAAAAAAACCAAACCCAATTAATGCTGTGTGCTGTGTTACCTGTGAGAGAGGAGCCTACCTCTTCCCAGTATCTCCTGGGGTCACTGTGCATCATGGTGCAGGGAGGGACCGGTAAGGAGAAGTTTTGAGTGTCACTTGCCAGCTGTGTCCTGGGCTGCATCAGAAGAAGTGTGGCCAGCATGTCGAGGGGGTTCTGCCCCTTTATTCCTCTCTTGTGAGACTTCATCTGGAGTCCTGTGTCCAGTTCTGGAATCCTCAACATAAGAAAGAGGTGGAGCTGTTGGAAAGGGTCCAGGGGAGGCTACAAGGATGATCAGAGGGCTGGAGAATCACCTGTATGAGGACAGGCTGAGAGAGTTGGGGTTGTTCAGCCTGGAGAAGAGAAGGCTGTGGGGAGACCTTATTGTGGCCTTTCAATACTTAAAGGAGACTTATAAGAAAGATGGTGAAAAACTTTTTAGCAGTGCTTGTAGCAACAGGACAAGGGAGAACAGTTTTCAGCTGAAAAAGATTGCCCAGAGCAGTGGGGGCTGCCCCATCCCTGGAGGGGTTCAAGGCCAGGCTGGATGGGGCTTGGAGCCCCTGATCCAGTGGGAGGTGTCCCTGCCCATGGCAGGAGATGGAACTAGGTGAGCTTTAAAGTCCTTTCCAATCCAAACCATTCTAGGATTGTGTTTTCAGCATGGAGTTAATGTGTTGTCCAGGGTCACATTTTATGGAAAACAGGCAAACAAAGGAAAGGAGGCATCATGGCTCCTGGGTTTTATTCTGGGCTTCCCTGACTTAGTCAGTGCTGAGTCTTCTTGTGCATTATTCACCCTATTTTTAAGCAAAAGTAACAGAAATAGCTATTTTACAGGAACATTTTGATTTAATTGTCAAGAGCTGCGTCGCTGAAGTATAAAAATTATTTCAGGGCAAAATTTTATTCCCATTAGTCTTTTGAAGCAGGTTTGGAAGGTGGATTCAGTGGTTGAATGTCATTTCCAGCAGGTTTGTCCTGGTTTATTATCTTCCCCTCGCCACAGCAGGGTTTAATTTCTCCTGTAGTGGGAAAGGACAGTGCTGTGTGTCAGCTGTGAAGGGAGGTAGGATGGCAAAGGGAAGCATTCAGAAAATCATTCCAAGCACTCTTACCTGCTGAGCTGCTCTGCTCAGATGCTCTTTTCTCTGACTTTATAGTTCCTTGCTTCAGTCAATGGAGCTAAACAGACAGATTCTGCTGCACAGAGGTGTTGCCATCCTCTTGTCTTTTATTACCAAGATGTGCAAGTAGAATGGAGCATCTCCCCTATGGGGCCAGGCTGAAGGAGTTGGGGTTGTTCAACCTGGAGAAGAAAAGGCTCCGGGGAGACCTTAGAGCAGCTTCCAGTGCTAAAAGGGGCTGTAGATCAGGGAGGGCAGGAATAGGACAAAGGGGAATGATTTTCAGCTGCAAGAAGGGAGATTGAGATGAGATCTTAGGGAGAAATGTTTTGCTGTGAGGGTGGGGAGGCCCTGGCCCAAGTTGCCCAGAGCAGGGGTGGCTGCCCCATCCCTGGAGGGGTTCAAGGCCAGGTTGGATGGGGCTTGGAGCCCCTGATCCAGCGGGAGGTGTCCCTGCCCATGGCAGAGGGGTGGGACTGGGTGAGCTTTAAGGTCCCTTCCAACCCAAAGCATTCTCTGATTTACAAAATGGTGGCATGTGGTGTAGAATCTATACTGATGGAACCACGCCAGGAGGGATTTTAAAGGCAGAGGAGGAAGGGATAAGGCATGGTATTTCTCAAGTGATTAGGTTTGAGAATGGAGAATGACGGGAACGAATTGTGGTTACCTGATATGTGTTTTTTTTTTCTACCTCAGCCTTGGAAAGCACGTAAACATCTGCTTAAATATCACTGAACCTTGCTGCATGGTTGAGGGCAAGCTGCTGCTGGAATGCTGCGGGGTTCCTGCTGCAGCCAGGCACAGTGGCAATTCTGGATGGCGGAGGATTAAATGTTCTTGGAAAGCTGTTTGCAAGGTTTGTGGGGGAGAGAATGGGTGCAGGAACGTGTACAAAGTGAGCAGTGAGATCCGCACCGCTTGCCTTGCTTCATCTGTCTAGTTGGACACTAGTGTTGATGTATGAGAGGTTACATGGGGAGAGCTGTCGTGCCTCAACAGACATGAGAGAGCCTTCCTGTGAAGTTATGCGAGTAAAATGGGAGCTTGAATTTCATGCTGGTTCATCGGGAGAAAGTAGAGGACGTGCGCAATTATCATGTCATCCTCTTGCCTGGCTGGAGATGGGGGTGACTCTCCTGCCTTCCCACACTTCTGCCCCTTTCCGAGGTCGTGCTGGATTCCACAAGCCAGCATTTTCCTCCTGCTGTGTGCGTTTCTGACTTCTGTCCTGGCTGTAACTTCCCATTATCAGGAAGGGTTGCGTGCTCTTTGCAGAGGAGCGCCTGCCCAGCAGAGGTGGTGGTGAGGCAGGAGTTAAAGCTGGGTTGCCTGCTCCTGGCTGGCTCAGGTGTGCTGCATGAAGAAGCCTGGGGAGGAGAAACAACTTTGTGCGCAGAGCTCATGGGACCCGGCAGAATTCCAAGCTGGAAACTCTTCTCGCTTCTATTTATTTTACTTATTTTTTGATTGTAGCTCTTGATTCTTATGGAAGAGACTTTTCTAGCTGCTGCTATATTTTTTTTCTTATTTTTTTTCCTTTTTTCTTTTTCCTGCTGAGTCATTGCACAACTCCACAGTCACTTGTGGGGCTCGCTTCCTGGAGCCTTCAGTCCGTTTGTCAGGCACTTTTTCTTCTTCCCTCCTGCGTTTCATGTAACTGCGCTTGCTTCCAGCTCCTCTGCGCGACGGAGCCCCTTGCAGATGCTCCCACAGTGTCGCTCTGTCATCGGGGTGAGTGTGGCAGTTGGTCCTGTGCTCACTAAACTGTTATCCTGTGATAATGTTAACATGTTCAAATTATTCCTTTTCCCTACGTGGAGGCAGCCTGCGACTGCAGCTGTGTTATCTTGGAACTGGGGGGAGAGAAAACCTTGTTTGCTTTTGCTTTTCTGTTCATTCCACTCCTGGCATCTGCTTGGGCAATTAAACACCTTTCATGTTTTTCATTCTCTATAGTGCGTTAGAAACGGGGTCCTCATTTTGTTCTTCTTTGAATATCCTTTTAATCTTGTCTACAGAGCTGTCATTCACCTTTTTTCCCCCCTCTTTCTTTCTTCCCTCTTTCTTCTGCCTTTATTACTGGGTTGATGTTTCAGGGACTTGGCTTGCCTGATGTAAAATTAAAGAGGTTACCTAAAACCACAGAACTGTGAGGCTGTGCAATTAGCATGCTCAGTTTTAAAAGGGTGAAAATCCCTGGCTGACGTTTTTTTGCACTTTACAATGTCCTTGCTCTCAGTCGCAGGTTGTTTCTGTGTGGCTGTGCTTTTATTGCTCATGGTTTTCTATTCAAATCAAAACAAAACAGGAGTTTGGCGTTTTCTCCCCAAAAAGCTGTTTGTGTTTCAGATGCTTCCATCCTAATTAGACACAAGAACAACCAACAAAACTGTTCTTTTTCCTGAGCTCTGGCGTTTCCAAAGCGTTTGGGTGATGCTGCATGATGAAGCATTGCGGCTCGCTCACAACCTCAGCTGCTTGGCTCCAGCATTTGTGAGGCTGAGTTGAATGTCCTGACCTCTTTGCTCAGTGTGAAGCGAGACCTGTAACCATCAGGGAGGGATTGGCAGGAGTCCGCGTGAGGCTTCACAGGGCAAGGGGTGACCCAAGCTAAGAGAGGGTCTCCGAGGAGCGTGGTAAGGTCTTGCTGAACCCTTCTTTGCCAGAGCACGTCCCAGTGGATGCTGTTGCTGGGCGAGGTGTTTCCACCATTGGGCTAGCAGGAGTTCTCGTAGCTGTGTTCACGGCTGCTGATCCAGTGACAAGCTGGTGCTTTTTAAAATCCATTCATTTTTCCTCCAAGACAGTGTCAGTACAGATGGACCAGCACAGGGTGGGGGGGATTTGTCATCAGGTGGCTGAGGAGCAGTGGGGAGCTGCCCCTTTGGGAAACAGCAGAGCCCTTGGTGGCTTCTCAGGCTGTTAAGGAAACCTCCTGGCTGGATAGAAGAGGTGTCCTGGAGCTGTGCTGCATGAGCACTCTGATAGCACCGACCTCTGCAGCTTGGTTTAGTGATTGATAGGAATGGTTGGACTTGATGATCCGATGGGTCTTTTCCAACCTGGTGATTCTATGATGATTCTTGCAGGTTTGCTGCTCCTAGTAAGTCTTCCTGTAGGTAGCTTATTGCGTTCTCTTCCCCTTTCTCTTTCGGTAGAGGTGCAAAATGTGGTTGGGAAGGAGGAGGAGGTGTTGTGTAAACCTTTGTGGTCAGAGCTCCAGTTTAGGAAACAGCAGACTTCGACACTCCTGAGCCTGTGGGAGCCCCCTAATAACCTGCTGGTGAGCTGGGCTGGCTCTTGTCTGTTTGGCATCGGGCTGGAATTCTTTGGGGCAAGGCTGGGATGAGGTGAGAGTGCTGCAATCCTCAGGGAGTGTTCTTCCTCCTCCTGATTTTCTTCTTGATAAGATGTTTGGCATTTACATGTCTTAAGATAAAAGCTGTGCAGCTGTGAATGGCCTTTGTGGTTAGGAACTGTGAAGCTGAAGTTATTTCCTACTCTAGGCTCAATCTTCTTCTGAAATACTGTACCAGTTGCCTGGGCTGTCGGTTACTGGGAGCTTTTGGAAGATGGATGGAGGTATTCTCTTTGCTCACCTCTTTTCTGCTTTGCTTTCAATGGTCCTTACCTTGACATTTTGAGTCTCCTGGCTTATTCCAGTACAGCATTTGGTGAAATTGGGGTCACTGGGCACTGGACAATAATGCTTGTTCTCAAAAGCCCTTATAATGTAGGTTACACACGGTATTTCAGGGTTCTGCTGAGCAGCCTCTAGAGTTAATGGTTTTGGTTTATGATGTGCCATCTCCCAGTGTCTCCTCCAGAAGGAAAAATAAATCTAAATTAGACTGAAGCCTTGCCTAATTGTTCTTTCTCTATTCATCTCTGTGGCAGCAGGAAACCTAGCAGCAGGGTTTCCATTCAGTGCAGACATGTGTGCCAGCTCAAATGCTTTTGTACCCAGAATGATGTGTGGGAGTTGAAGGTAAAACTGATTGGACCTTAGTGGCTGCAGCTGGATCCTCGAGAGCTCCAGGCATGGGTTCATCTCCTTCCTGTAGGTTCATTTTGGGTTGTTTTTATTCAGTGATAAAGGTATTTATCAATTGCAAATTTTCCCAAAAGAGCAAAGGAAATGTGTTTTGGTTGTTAAAGACGGTGTCGGAGTGGGTCTGTTTGTAGTGCTGGAGTTGGTTCTGCACGAGATGGGACTGGAAGTGTGTTCTGAACCACTGAGATGCTGTGACCCCTGCGACGCCTTTATCTGCTGCTCTGTGTCCTGCGCTCAGGTTCTGCTTCTGCCTGTCTCCCCAGCACCTGCTTGTGGCCCTGCTGCCACTTCCAGCTCCTCAGCTTGCGCCCCAGAAATATAATTAGCAGGGGACGGCCAGGCAGGTTTGTTCTGGTTAGTGCTTTGCTCTTCCAGTGTTGCACTGGCCCCTGTTTGTTTGTGACACACGTTTCTCTGCTGTCCAGAAACAATCGCAGTGTGCTTTGTGCATTATGCCCATAGGACCCCCCGCCCCTTCTCCAGTTAATTCCATTTAGCTGGTTGAGAACAACCCAGTAGGAATAATGATAGTGGAAAGCGGTGCTCTCTATGCATAGAAGGGACCAAGCAGCCTCTGTTAGTGTTGATGCTGTGTCAGGCAGTGGTGGCACAGGTAGGAATGATGCTCTAAGTGTGATGCGAGGGCTGGCAGTCAGTTAAAGCTAGGCATTGAAGTTGGAACAGCTGCTCCCTGTTTGATAGGAATGGTTGGACACAATGATCTGATGGGTCTTTTCCAACCTGGTGAGTCTATGATTCTATGATTTGCTTTTGCTTATCTTTCATTATTTGTTGGGCTAATCGGGTTTTGGTGTCCTATTCCCATTCTTTTCCTTGGGAGTGTTCACTAGTGAGCCTGCTTGGGGTGGTTTTGCCCTGGCTCCGTACTCGTGCCGTGTCCCACCGCGTACATCCAGTGGTTTCTGTGCGTGTCGGGCAGGCAGGAGGTGCAGCTCTAGCAGGCAACTGGCTGTGTGTGAGTTAGGGACAAGATTCCTTCCTAAGCAGCTATTGGGACAAGCTTTGAATGTTGTTTCGTATTATGAACAGTTCACGTGAGGCTAATTGTAACTGATTACTTGATTGCACTTGATCGTTCCATGTGCTGAAAGCATCCTTTTTCCAGTATATGCTGCTGTGGGGAAAGATTAAATTCACTGTGGCTTTGTGTTGGCACTGAACTACGAATAAACAAGAGATCAGCCTAGATGAGTGTCCTTGCATCTGGGTTTTGTCATCCTTTACAGTTTTGGGGCATACTTTGGTCTTTGCTGTGCTCGATTAGTTGCAGACAGATGGGTTTTATTCCTGTTCTGTGTTACTGTAGTAGTCGAAGACTCCAGTGAAGATCGGAACCGCTTTTGCTGGGCAGTGGGGAAGATGCGAGACAAAGGGCTGGCACAGAAGAAAGTGCAATCCGATCAAACAAGGCAAAGAAAAACCAGGAATTGCAGAGGAAGGGCAAGGAGTGTCAGTGCAGGGAACAGGTTTTGAGTCAGAACTTGGTGAGTTGGTGCCTGCCTTGCTGTCGTCTGGGTGAGGTGGGAGCGTGGTGGCAGGCGAAGCGCTGCTGTGCCAGGGTTGGAGTGAATCTCCTTCATCCCGTGGCCAGCAGGAGGAGAGAGGCAGCTGCAGGATGGCTCGTTGCTTCCAGCCCACCAGAATTGTTCAGCGGTGGAGCCCAGGTTTGGGTTTTGCAGCCAAGAAGAAAGGGCAGGAGCAGCCGTCCCTTCTCATCCCTCCTCTGCGTTGAAACTTTAGAGCTGCTTTTAGCTGTTTAGCTAAAAGAGCTACTTTTAGCTATTTATTAATTGCAGATGACAGGTTAGTTCTCTTTATTTTTGTCCCCCTAGAGGCAATTTTCTTTAATAGTTTTATATTTGCTCCTGAAACAAACAACAGAAGTCCAAGCCCAGGGCTAGGTGATTCTGATTGTTCAGTGATTTCCTAATTCCTTCTTTTCTACTGGGCAAAAATGATAAGACAAATCTGTTCCTGAGGACTTCTCTTATTGCCTAGCACTGTGTCCTTCAGAAAGAAAGTGGCAAGCACCTGCTAAACAATGTCTTTCATGTGTTGCCAAGTAAAAGGGCAGGTTTATTCAGTACTATGTGCGTGTGAAAGCCTAAGGATTCTGTGTTTGTTTTTATAACGCTTTTTAATAACAAAGAGCATGGCTCAGAGCTTGTAAAAGCTGAATATTCCAGGAACTTATTCTTTTCATAAAATGTTTAAAGAAATTCCAGTTATGCAAAAGCTGAATGCAAATTATTACAGCCTAGGCCAACAGAGCTTTTGGGTATGTGTTCCGATCCCTTCCAGAACTCGAAGAATATATCTTTGTACTTATGGTACTGCATTGAGACATAAAATACAAGTGGGTGAGAGAAGAAGCAATAAATGAAGCTGCCAGAACTATGACAGAAGACCAGCATGAAGAGGAGAGGGGTTCTGTGACCCCTGTTGCTTTTACATTTAGCGAAGATTCACCAAAGGTAGTTTGAGGTTGATCTTGCAGGATACCTACAGAGCTGTGTGTTGAGGAAAAGAGATAATAATAGTTGAGGTTTGGGTCTCCTGTTCCAGCATCCCTCCTCACCCCCTGATGGACATGAAACGCATCCTTTTGGTGGGTAGCTGTTCCACTGCCCTGCAGCGAGCAGAGACATCTTCAACCAGGTCAGGTTGCTCAGAGCCCCATCCAACCTGTTGTGAAATGTTTCCGAGGATGGGGCATCCACCACCTCTCTGGGCAACTCATGCCAATGTCTCATCACCCTCATTCTAAAAAACTTCTTCTTGGTATCTAGCGTATATCTCCCCTCTTCTAGTTTAAAACCATTTCTCTTTCTCCTGTCACACCAGGCCCTGCTAAAATGTTTATCCCTGGCTTTCCTGGAGCCCCTTTCAGTGCTGGAAGCTGCTCTAAGGTCTCCCCAAAGCCAACTACAAGTTGAAAGCCACTGATCTAAACTTTTAAAACTAGGCAATAAATAGTGCCCTGTTTGTGCAGGTAGTGCACAGGGTAACTCAGAGAAATTTAGTTTGGTTTGTGCTTCCTGCTATTTGAATGATATTTCAATACTTCAGATGATATTTAAATGTTCTCTCACTGCAATATTCTGTTGTCACTCTATTCATTTTTCTTGTGCAGTGGCTTCCCAAACAATTGAATTTTGGCTTCCTGACTTCTGAACTTCCATCAAAAGTAGCAATTACATCTTTCAACTTTGCAGAATCAATCACAATAAACCATTTAGTTATGCCACATTTTCATTTTGTGGTCAGGGATTAAATACAATCCATTTACCATCTGTTTATTTACGAGCTGGGTTTTAAGCTGACCTCGTAGCTCTTTTCTGTCTTCACTTTGTATGATCCTTGAGACAGACTTCAGAAATCTTGTTTTATATAATGCAGATAGACGTAATGTAATCAGCAAAGGTGTTGACAAAGCTGGTTTAAAACATGGGGAATTAAGTCCTCTCTCAGGTCCCTGCTGTCAGCCTTCAATTCCCATCTCTTGTTTCATTTGTCCCGGGGCTCTCGAGCTATCTCTGCTTTCCATATTGCATGAATGTTTTCTTCCCTTCTACTGTATTAGTTTTAATTTCATGGACACAGAGTTTACTTGGAAAATTGGGTTGGGAGAGGGTATGCGCGCTTTGGGCTTTTTCCATCTCTCTTCATGACATTTCCTCTTTTTTTTGTGCATGTGGTGTAATTTTAAGGTCAGAAAAGATGCGTCAGTGTTTCTCTCTGGATTCCAGCTTCTTCCCCAGGCATTTATAAGCTTAGGGGCAAATCTTAGTTCTACTTTCCTAGTTTTTGTACCTTTCCTTGTGGTGATAAGTGTTGTGAAGGTCTTAAACGTCTTCTTCTCTGGAGGTGTTTAAGGGATGAGTGGACGAGGTGCTGAGGAACATGGTTTCGTGTTTGATAGGAATGGTTGGACTCAATCCAGTGGGTCTCTTCCAGCCTGGTCATTCTATGATTCTGTGATGGTCATATGTTGTATGGTGACATCTGCAGTTCTTTTACGTCTATTTTCCTTGTGGTGTTGACACTTCAGCTTGATCGCATTCTTTTAAACCCTCTAAAGCAGAATGTCCAAGGTGTATCTCTGCTGATTCGCTGTTGGCTTTGCTTTCTATGCTATGATTGAGAGTTGTGGGAGTGAATCCTTGGAGCTCTGTGCTTGCTTACATCAGGAGAGAGTGGGGTGCCACATCCTTGAAACCTTGAGCAACGTGATCCAGTGGGAGGTGTCCCTGCCCAGGGCAGGGGGGTTGGAACAGGATGATCTTTAAGGTCCCTTCTAACCCAAACCATTCTATGATCCAGGCTGCTGTGCCTTGAAGGGTCAGTGTGCTCAGCGCTGGTTTGAGGTTTCTGCACTGTGTCTCGCCTCTAGTGAAGTCCTGAAGCCTAAAAGAACTGCAAAGTCTGCAGAGTACCTTGTTTCTTCTTGTGATAGTGCACAGCAGCCACTGACTTCTGGACCTGCAGTGGCTGCATCGCGACTCTCCTTTGACTATGGTCTCTGCTAGCAGTGGCAAACTGAAGAGTGCTCAGTGAAGACAAACACGGTTGCTAGGAGCATGGAAGGTGAGCCAAGTGGATGGACGCACCCCTGCACAGTGCAAAGCGATACAAAGCTCGGTCCATGGTTCCTTTTAGTGCCCTGGTGAAGATTTGGCTATTTTGGCCTTTTGCACGACATAAGTACCGGGTTTTATTGACTATAAAACCAATGAGCTTTAAACATTGCATAGATTTGTGTCAGCAGAGACCTGATTTAAATTTGTCTGTTTGGGTAGAATTCATATCTCGGAAATTATCACTTCCCGTGGCTCTCTCAATCCTCTGGAGTCAGTGGTTCTGTGCTCTTACAATGACTGAGGGATCTCCAGGCCCAACAGCAGTGCTGTATGAATAATAAATACACTAATAAATCAGTTGTCATAGGCTCTCTCCTCCTAAATTGAGGTCAGAAAGAAAAGTCATTTGTGGGAGAAGCAGCAAGGAAAGCTGGAATGCCCTGTGTCCCCGGGGAGGAGCACAACCTAAAGAGCACGCTTGACATTTAATTTAAAAAATATATAGCTGGTCCCACATCAGTATGTGTCAACCAGACAATTAACTGTCTGCTGTGGGGAGTCTGACAGTCAAAATGCTTCGTGCTCCCATGCGAGTGCACGGCTTGCAAACCACCAGGCACCTCTGGAAGTCATTTGTCAGCACAGTTGCATCTCCCAGAGGAGAGCTGCTAATCTGCCGGTAACCAGCATGAGGTTGGAAAGACCCATCGGATCATCGAGTCCAACCATTCCTATGAAACACTAAACCACGTCCCTCAGCACCTCGTCCACTTGTTCCTTAAACCTCTCCAGGGAAGGTGACTCAACCCCCTCCCTGGGCAGCCTCTGCCAGTGCCCAATGACCCTTTCTGTGAAAAATTTTTTCCTGATGTCCAGCCTGAACCTCCCCTGGCGGAGCTTGAGGCCATTCCCTCTCATCCTGTCCCCTGTCACTTGGGAGAAGAGCCCAGCTCCCTCCTCTCCACAACCTCCCTTCGGCTACTTGTAGAGAGCAATGAGGCCTCCCCTCAGCCTCCTCTTCTCCAGGCTAAACACCCCCAGCTCTCTCAGCCGCTCCTCATAAGGCCTCATAAGTCCATCCCAGTTGTGTCACTCCTGCTGCTGTGGGACACGTGCATGCCAAAGAACCTGAGTAAGGGCAACAAACCTTCTTTTAGGGGTCCCATGGTGCTTTGACGTTCCTGCCCTTTCTCCTCTTCTGTTTAATCTACGGATCTTTTTCCACAAACCCACTTTTTATCCTTCTTTCTCTGTTGTGCCAACAGAAGTGTGGAATCACATCCAACTTGTGGATGTGGGACTCCTTCAGACCTGCAGGGAATATCATTGACTGGTGGAAGTACTCTTGAATATTCATATTATTATAACACAAAGTAGCAGAGGTTCTAGCCATCAGGCTAAACGTTAATTTATTCCTCCTGTAAAGTGCCTGTGCTTCATATCTACTCCAGTTACAGCAACGTGCTCCTCGGTGTGGGCAGGAGGGACTTCACCCTCAGTAGTGCAGGAGTGGAGAGGAGCCCCATCAGGAGAACTGCACCAGCACATTTTCATTCCTAAGGAGCAGATATGGAAATCCTATGGATGGTGAGACCAGCGCATTAGATCTGAGAACATGGAAAAGGCTGAGATGTTTCCTCGATAACAATCATATCGTGTAGAGTTGTACAAGCTCTGACTTGAGATTCATCAGCTTGACCTACCAGAGAACTTTGAAGAGAGGGTGTGAACGCAGGCTGTGCCTTTTGTGAAATGTCCTGTAAACATTTGTTCCAGTACATTTGATTCTCAATTTACAATGAAGAAGGATTCATTCATCTGAAGGGAGATTGCTTAATGGCCTCTGTACAGCCAGGACTTTTATTAATATAATGGTGTCACATTCCATCTGAAGGGCATTCAGAGCTGTTGAATGTTGAAGAAGTGGCATTTTACTGTATTTCTGTTCTTATGGCATGGATTAGATTTCTCAGTGAATTCTAAATCGTTTATATCTCCCACAAAATGGCCAAGTGTGGGGCTTGGAACAGAGCAGCTTCTTAAATTTGTTTAGCCTTTTGCGTTTACAAAACCTATTTGTTGGTGTTTTGTGTAAGTACTAGAGGGACCCCACGTATTTCCCCTCCTGTGAAAAAGAATCCGTGGTAGAAGCAAGAAAATTAGTCTAGTTACAGCTTGACATGTGTAGCAAATCGGATGTATGCATGTAGTGCTATTTGCTCTGTAAATAGTGTCAAGTACATAATATGTGTGCACATAAAAATGCGTGTATGTGATTATACGTATCTATAATAGAAACATAGAATGGGTTGGGTTGGAAGGGGCCTCGAAGCTCATCCAACCTGGCCTTGAACCCCTCCAGGATGGGGCAGCCACCCCTGCTCTGGGCAACCTGGGCCAGGGCCTCCCCACCCTCACAGCAAAACATTTCTTCCCAAGATCTCATCTCCATCTCCCCTCTTTCAGCTCCAAACCATTCCCCCTTGTCCTGTCCCTGCGCTCCCTGATCAAGAGCCCCTCCCCAGCTTTCCTTTAGGCAAGAGTAGCATTGTATTGAGTGTAAGTTAAGATGAAAGCAACAACACTGCAGGACAATCTATTTTGCCCTTGATCCGGGGAACCCAGGATGACCCTGGGAGCTCTGGTTTCATTCTCCGTGTCAACCATGAGCATGCTGAGTTCTTGTAAGGTCTGTTGAAACCATCTAAAAAGGGAAATGTCTTAAGTAGCTTCTTGCCTTCCTCTTCCTCCCTATCTCTGGCCTTAGTGCCCTTATTTCATTGCTGCTGACTCAGAAAGGTATTTTTCTTCATCCATATCAGGTACAGAAATGAAAAAGCCACTAGACTGTATACAGAAGGGAGTAATTTTACTTGTTGCATCTTCAGCCTTCTTTGGTCTCTTATCTTGGATGGCATAGAATCAAATAGTTACCATTAAAGATAAATAAAGGTTTGCAGACAGTTGTCAAGTGTTCATAAATGTTTTCTTATTTCCAGTGAAAGTCCAGAATACCTTCCGTGGGAGGAATAACAGGACTGTGTTCCAGAGTCTCAGTAGGAAGAGTTATTGTGGAGTTTTGTAGACATAATCAGATTAAGCAATAATGTGAGTAAATAGATCAGAGTGTAGTGAAAAGGACTGGGTATTACAACATCCTGTTTTTTCTGCTCTGAGCGCAGAGACTTGAACCTTGGACCTGATTCCTAAGGTTATTTTGAAGCAGAACCTGTTCTTCTCTGCGCTCGGTCTCACATCGCAGCCAACAGCAGTATCTGAAGCGTCTTCCCAGGAGCTCCCTGTAACCAGACTGAGCGTGGAGTTTGTGTAATAGATAGAGTGTGTTTCTGTGCATCTATTTTATAATCTTAATTACCAATCTATACTCTCTCTGGTCTCATAGGTTCTGTGTGGTCGACTTGCTAGACAGCAACACCTGCCTCGACACAGATCCTACTTGTCCTGGCAGGGGCTTTGGGTGAAGGAAGGTCAGTAGAAGGCAGCATTTTAGACATTCAGAAAACATGCTTCTCAAAAGGCAACTGCATTTCTGATGAGCAGTCCAGGAGGAATTGCCATAAGCCTGAGAGGTGGTGTAGTAAATTCATTTGTAATTCGAAGCGCTGATAAAGCTGTAACTTCAGTCTCATTATTTTCAAGCCTTTACCGCGAGAAAGCGTGCGTTGTGATAAGCTTTTTGTTTCAACCAATACTGTGGAAAGGTGTGTCTGGATCATGTTACCCTTCCTTTCGTTTCATTTCTCAGTGGAATTAGGCTAAATGCTGTCCGATGGCATTAGGCAAAATCTGCTGTGGAAAGATGTTTTCAGAATCCTTTTGTACAACTGCAGTATTGCCAGTCCCAAACATCTAGAAATTCTGGGGAAAGCCTTTTTCAAAATCATGAGGTTGATTTAAAGAAAGAAGGATTTTTTTTTTAGTTTATCTTCATGGGGTCCCACAATTTGCTTTTCTCTGCTACCAACAGTCTTCAGATTTTGCTTTTCATTAGAACAAGTGGTGAACTTCTGCTGTGGTGGAGCTGGGGTTGAGTGGAACAGCCACATCTTCTCACTCTCAGTAGGCAAAGAGGGAGATATGAAAGAGCCACAGCTCCAAGCATCAAGTTTTCAGGTTTACAAAATCAAATTCTTTTGAACACGTATGTTACAAAGGTGTGAGTCTTGCTTCTGATCTGGCATCCCACCTCGACGTTCAAAATTATGGTATCCACATGCAAATTTTCCTGTAGACGTACACAACTTTCCCCGTGGAGGCGTATTTTGTCTTGCCTCGTTAGGGCCAGCCTCCTTCGAGCTGGTGATGTTTGCGGTGGGAACGGCACATGGAACCAGTTAGCAGCTTCAGCCTCAGTTTTGATTCCCATATTCTCTGGGATGTGTTTTTTATTAGAGCAGAAATGCAATCACAAAGTGAAGTATAAAATCATACGGGGTATAATTGTGTAACCCATCCACGCTATGACTGCGAGTGTTAATTGCTGCATTCTTAACCCTCTGTAGGGTACAAAGGGGAGTTAAGTGCTTTGGCCCAGCCACTTGTGTCACTGTAGCAGATGGCATTGAGGGCTTTCAGAGCTTCAGATCTGGAGCTGAAGCAAAAGAGTTGTTTTAAATGCCTGTCACCAAGCTCATTTTGTCCAATGGTGCATAAATCAGTACATAAATTCGTTGAGTTCAGCGAAACCAGCCCTGCTGTGCACACTGTTGATTATCAGAATGGATACCCAAAGGAAATAAAGAGTGATCTATTAATAAAATAAAAGCCTGTCTGAATCTCATATTTAATGAAGCCAGTATGGGTGATGATAATGGCCTTGGGTACTTTGGGTCTGTGCTGTAAACCCTGCAAAAGCACAGTTATACATCCTGTGAGTAACACATCTCGCAGCGCCCTGGCTGTACGGCACAGCCAAATGTTGATTTTGAGCCTCTGATCTCTGTACAGGCTTGTAATGTACTTCGTAGGGTATTTGAAAGATGACTCCTTATCTGAAGAATAGTTTACCTTGATAAAATGAGACTGGTTTGAGCACCTCCCTGCAGAGCTGAGGCAGCTGAGGGCATTCATTTTCAGATAGGATCAGTGAGAAATGTGGGAGCTGGTGGCTCAGGACTTGGGATGGAGATTCAGGTATGGAAACACCACACTGTTTCGGGCAAAACACGCAGTGACAACTATGGGATCCTGTGGGTGCCTTTCTTCTTCTGAGGCTGATGATGTTTGCCTGGGCAATAGAAGTCATTTTCTGAAATGGACTGAAAATTACTCCTCTGTATTTTTCTGTGTTTTAAGACTTGCAAATTGTGCAGTGATTATAGAAAATTATCCCTTGATTGGTTAGGATATGCAGATTTCCCTCCAGCAAGCTCTTGTCCTGCTGTATAATGAGGAAGTCAGAGAAACTTGGAGGTCTGTAAGATCTCTGGATTTATAAAGGAATATATGTTGCCATAGAACTGAGCATCGTAACAGCCTGTGTGCGTTAGCCAGACATCAAACACAAGCCAGCAGTAGCCTTGGTGGCCAAGAAGGCCGGTGGCATCCTGGCCTCTATTAGGAATAGTGTGACCAGCAGGACCAAGTTGGTGATCCTTGCCTTGTACTCGGCACACGTGAGTCCCGACCTCGAATCCTGGGTTCAGTTTTGGGCCCCTCACTACTAGAAGGATGTTGAGATACTGGAGCGTGTCCGGAGAAGGAGAACGGAGCTAGTGAAGGGTGTAGAGCCCAAGTCTTCTGAGGAGCAGCTTAGGGAGCTGGGGTTGTTTAGTCTGGAGAAAAGAAGACTGAGGGGAGACCTCATCCTCTCTGTAACTACCTGAAAGGAGGTTGTGGTGAGGTTGGGATTGGTCTCTTCTTCCTGGTAGCTGGTGACAGGACAGTGGGAAATGTCCTCAAGATGCGCCAGGGGAGATTTATGTTGGATATTACGAGAAATTTCTTTACTGGAAGGGCTGTCAAGCATTAGAAGAGGCTGCCTATGGAGGTGGTTGAGTCACCATCCTTGGAGGTGTTTCAAAGATGAGTAGATGTCATACCTGGGGACGTGGTCTAGTGGCGGGCTAGCAGGGCTGGATCCATGGTTGGATTCAATGATCCTAAAGGTCTTTTCCAACCAAAACCATTCTGTGATTGTCAGAGTCTCAAACCTCTCTGTCCTCTTTTGCAGAATGATGAAGTCCTCTGTACACGCAGAAGAAGATGACTTTGTGCCAGAGCTCCAGAGGAGCATCCATCCCCGAGAGAGGCCGGACTGGGAGGAGACTCTCAGCGCTATGGTAAACCACCTTGTTGTGTTTTGTCCATGCTCTATCTGCAGCTCTGAGCAATCCCCTCTCACAGTCCAGTTACGCGATTTAATAGAGTTTCAGATTTTAAAATGGGTTGTGTAGTACTTTCAGCAAGACCAAAATACTTTCCTTCCCCTGGCAGTTTGTCAAGGAGAGAGAGAAGGCGCACGCTGAACGCTCCTGCCCTATTAATGCGTGCCCCGGAGCAGGGCTAGTTACCAATTAAAGGGGCCATCACATCACAGTGATTTTTCAGTCTACGTTAACCTCTTTTTCAGGAAGACTTTTGAGCATGAAGGGAACTGTATAAACATGCTCTTTGAAGCATGCGGCAATGTGGAAGAAGATGATTTTAGCCAAATGCTGGCTGAGTGTAGAGAAACAAACCATCATTCTGAAAGCCAGCCTACCAGAGGGAAGGGAACTGCAGCAAAGCGTCACAGAGGTGCTGGTCTCCTGCTTACTGAAGGCCATGCAAATGGGCAGTGGGGCACAGACAACTGTATTATCTTGATATAGTTGTTTTATTTTTAAATGAGCGAGTAAAGTCCCTGCAGTTCCACTTTGCCAGCTCCCTCTGGCATTTGCTGAGCTTGGAAGGTCAGATGTTACTTTATCAGCAGCCAGATGGGGCGATCTGATGAGGTGGAGTTATTGCAGGAGCTGGGCCTGTCTTGCTTCAGTGCAGGAGTACCTGGAAGCTTTATCTTGCTTTTAATTACCAGATTTTCTAACTTGCCTTGTTAGCACATGAAGCTGAAGAGGAGAGGGGCCTCGGAGAGGGGGAAGGTTGGAATATTCCAGTATGCAGTGGTGCTCCTGGGGGAGGGCAGTCCGTACGTAGTGTGGTGGAAATGGTTACTGGGATGTGGCACCAGTGACGGTTTCTCCCTCTCATTGGCTCGTGTGACAGGGCTTCAGCCTGAAAAACCCACGTGTACCCTGCTCCCAGACTGCCCCCAGTGCTATGGTGGCGTGAGCTGGGTTCTGCTGTGCTGCAGGACAGGCAGGCTCATCCGATATATGGACTGATGGGGGTTCTTCTCCAAGGATTATTTGAAATTTAAAGCATCATTAATTTCTGGCTGGGCCCTGTGAGGTTGATTGTGGATTAACTGTTCTTTACACAGCATTCAGAAAATTTGTAGGTAATGAACTCCCTCTGAGCAAGATATCTATTTAAATTTTAAATAGAGGAACAAAGCTAAGTGCTATGGTTTACCCTTTTAAAAGCATCATCAATACAATGTTGTAATACAACGATAATATTATGGTCCAAATTTTATTTTAAGCCAAAAAAATGAGCCCAAAACTTAGGTATCACCAGTGTCTGTGCTTGTCGCCCTGCTCGACTCCTTGTTTATCCACTGTCCGTTTTGACTTCTTGCAGTTGTCACTCTTTCAGTCTGTTCTTCCTCCTATGCGTATGTTTTCCTTCCCGCTTGTGCTGTGCTGCTGCTTGGCAGCGCTGTCTGTTCCCATCGGCGTTCCCCAGCCAGCGGTGCGTGTTCCCCGCTTCGGCGCACGCTGCTCGGTCACAGTCTGGAGCCAGGAGCGCGATGTAAATCGCTGTGTGACACCGGCCTGTCTGTAACCCCAAGGTGTGGCTCTCGGCGATGTCAGGCGGTGATTCGGTGTCTCACCTGTAACACACGTTAGCTGGCGTGCCTCATCTTTTGTTAGTGTGGACATTGTTGATTTACAGTGAAGAGAAGGTTCCCTGTTTTGGCTTAGAATCATAGAATCACCAGATTGGAAGAGACCCACCAGATCATCGAGTCCAACCATTCCTATCAAACACTAACCCATGTCCCTCAGCACCTCGTCCACCCGTCCCTTAAACCCCTCCAGGGAAGGTGACTCAACCCCCTCCCTGCGCAGCCTCTGCCAGTGCCCAATGACCCTTTCTGTGAAAAAATGTTTCCTACTGTCCAGCCTAAACCTCCCCTGGTGGAGCTTGAGGCCATTCCCTCTCGTCCTGTCCCTTGGGAGAAGAGCCCAGCTCCCTCCTCTCCACAACCTCCTTTCAGGTAGTTGTAGAGAGCAATGAGGTCTCCCCTCAGCCTCCTCTTCTCCAGGCTGAACACCCCCAGCTCTCTCAGCCGCTCCTCATAAGGCCTGTTCTCCAGCCCCTTCCCCAGCTTCGTTGCTCTTCTCTGAACTCTCTCCAGAGCCTCAACATCCTCCTTGTGGTGAGGGGCCCAGAACTGACCCCAGGGTTTGAGGAGCGGTCTCACCAGTGCTGAGTACATGGTTCAGTGTTTAGCTCCATACAACAGCCTTACATATGCACAATGTTCCTCACCGTGCAATTAATTCATTAATTCATAGAATGATTTTATTTAGAAGAGACCTCAAAGCCCATCCAGTTCCACCCCATGGCCTTGAACCCCTCCAGGGATGGGGCAGCCACCACAGCTCTGGGCAACCTGAGCCAGGTCCTCCCCACCCTTGCTGTGAAGAATTTACTGTTTAGAACATGTCCTCTTGCACAGCTCTGTGCCAGCAATAGAAGAACTGAGCAGTCCAGGTGGCTGTAAAAAAAAGAGCTTTAGAGGATGATAAAGACAAACATTCAGATCTCGGGTTTGCTGCGCGGTGAAGCACAGGGCTCCATGTAAAGCTACTGAACCTGGATTTATAACATCTTGGATTTGTGCTTGCAGTGTTGTTTTGACCTCATGCTCCTCTGAATACATTGTAGAGGTAGAAAAGCCTCACTTGCTGGTGTTCACTGAACTGAGTGAGTCAAATCCCTGCTTCAAACCTCTGTCCATAATAATGTTGTATTTATGAGATGTAAATATTTACAGGACCGTGTTCACTGCTGTCACTTCGTATTCTGTGTCTAACCAGTGCATTTAGTGTATTCTATATTTTTCCTGATTGTTTTATGCTTGAGCTTTTTTTTCTGTGCTCTTTTCCTTCATTTTGTGCTTTCTGCAGCCCCTGGTTCAGCCGTTTCTCATTGGATGCTCCTTACCTGGTAGGCAGGTTTCTCATAGAGACATAATACATTGAATTTTTGATCAGTAGGTGTTTAAGGTGCAGACCTCAGGTTTTGTTGTTGCCTGTGCTTTCAGCCTCTGGGGAGCAGAGGCTGCAGGGGCTTGGGGATGTTAGACACGGCTGTGCTGTTTTCCACTCTCTTTTCCTTCCCGGGGCAGACAGCTGGAGAGCCAACTGGGTGTGGGGCTTTGTCACTTTAGATGAATTTCACAGTCTCCAGGTGGGCAAATGCTGAGCCCAGCGACACGACAGGGAGCTCAGCAGATCCTGACACAGCTGACAGACCGGAGATGCTTCTTCATTTGTCTTGAACTTTTCCCTTGTACATGTTTTTGTACTTTGGGAAAAGGCGATTTATGCATTCACAGTTAGATGAACACGTACAAGCTGTCTCTACTCTCCCCTTTTATCCACAATATAGTTCAAAGTGCTTATTATTAATTTATGTAAGTGCTTTGTTGCCAGAGCTTTTTCTTAACAAGAAATAAGGCAAAGGGCTTTTAAATTTACAGAGGTTGAGTGTCCTGTCCTGTAAATATGAGGTAGAGACTCTATTTTTAGTATTTAGAATCACAGAGTAGTTTGAGTTGGAAGGGACCTTAAAACTCATCCAGTTCCAAACCCTGCCATGGGCAGGGACACCTCCCACTGGATCAGGGGCTCCAAGCCCCATCCAACCTGGCCTTGAACCCCTCCAGGGATGGGGCAGCCACCACTGCTCTGGGCAACCTGGGCCAGGACCTCCCCACTCTCATGAGGAAGAAATTCCTCCTTATGTCCAGTCTAAATCTGCCCCTCTCCAGTTTATCCCCATTGCCCCTTGTCCTATCACTCCAAGCCTTTGTGAACAACCCCTCCAGCTTTCTTGTAGCCCCTCCAGGTACTGGAAGGTCACTCAAATCTCTCCTCGTAGCCTTCTCTTCTCCAGGCTGAACAACCCCAACTCTCTCAGCCTGTCCTTGTACAGGAGATACTGCAGCCCTCGGATCATCCTTGTAGCCTCCTCTGGATCTGTTCTGACAGCTCCATATCCTTCTTTTGTTGAGGATTCCAGAACTGGACACAGGACTCCAGATGAGGTCTCACAAAAGAGGAATAGAGGGTCAGAATCCCCTCCCTTTCCCTGCTGGCCACACTTTTTTGAATGCAGCCCAGGTCACGGTTGGTTTCTGGGCTACGAGCACATGTTGCTGGTTCATGTGGAGCTTCTCATCCCCAGGACTCCAAGTCCTTCTCCTCAGGGCAGCTCTCAATCACATCATCCCCTGTCCTGTACTGAAACCAGGGATTGTCCTGACCCAGGTGTAGGACCTTGCCCTTGGCCTTGCTGACCCTCATGAGGTTCCCACAGCCCCTTCTCCAGCTTGTCCAGGTCCCTCTGGGTGACATCCCGTCCTTCCACTGTGGAATTTCTGCTCTTGTCATTTTATTCTGAGCACCTGAGAGGCTTTAGTCCTTGCTTGGTAGTAATTTAATCATCTTTTTATACTATTATTTGTACTTTCAACTGCATTTTAAACCTGCCTGTTTGGTGTTTGTGATTTAGCAGAAGCCAGGTGATTTTATATGTGTGTTGTTTGGGTAATTCTGGTGGATCCTGAAACTTTTTAGCTGTTAGGAAATCCAGTGCTGTAGATGGTGGGAACCAGGCTGAATGAGACGGAATGCTGGAGGGACAGACCTTACAGGAGCTGGATAAGGACACAGCTGCTGGAGCAGTCCTTGAGAGCCGCTGTATTTTGTATTCCCCCCACTCATGTTCTGTATTTTTAGAATTTGGTTTTTCTCGCTGTCTCAGCCGCCCGTTCCCCCAGCGCTGCTGCCCTGCTGAGTGACCTTCACACACGGCCGTTTTCACTCTCCGCTCCGGTTTTGCACATACAGTTAACGATATTGACTTTTTTTGCAGAACCCTTCTGAGTCCTAGGGCTGAAAAGCCATATTTGAGCCAAGTTATATTTCTGGATATGGATTTTCTAACAGTACTCTGAAACAGTAATGTTATTTGAAAGGAAAGGAGCATCTTTTCCTCGCAGAGCCTTGAAGAGCGCTCTATTTCTGTTACCAGAAATGAATTTATGAAGAAAGCCTTTATATAGTTTCTCATACCAGCCTACAAACAGCTGTCCCCAGGCTGTCATTAATGTTAGGATTAATTGTAATTTGTACTTAATATTCCATTTACCTTGTGTTATTGACCATCTGACTTGTGCTTTGCACCTCTTTATGCGTAACTTAAGTTGCACTATTTAAAAGTCCTGTGCTAAGAGCAGCTCTTGTGGACTTAATCCCCATTGCCTTTTACTTCAATTTGTAAAGATTTTGTGGGGAAGCAGGGTAAAAACAGTGAGATAAATGTAAAAATCTTTGTTTGTGAGCTCTGTCACAGAAAGAGGGCACCTGAAGCTGCCTGAGCCTGGCAGGCAGTGGGGAGAAGGTGAATGTGCTCCCTTCGAAGCCAGAAGCAGCATTTCTTTGTGTGTGTGTTTGTGCATGTGCTTATGAAAGGTTGGGTTTTCTGCAGTGTCTGCTGCTTCTTTCAGCTCTGGAAGCTTTCAAAATATGAGTTTTTAAAGCCGTGGTTGGTTTATTTACTGTGAGACCTTTCCTCTACTGCTCTAAACCAAACATTGCAGGTAACATCCCATGTTGAGTGTCTGCAGGGATCCATTCAGCAGTGAGATCCTGGCTGGAGGTCACCAAGAGTTCCTCAGCTCAAGGAAATCAGGTTGTCCCACGCTGGAGCACCTCTGAAGCGTAGCCTTTAGGACCTAAAAGAGTGCTTGTCCAGAATTAATCTGTCCATAATAGATCCATGAGGTAAATCTGTTAGAGTGATCCAGAGGAGGCCACGAAGATGATCTGAGGGCTGGAACACCTTCTAAACAAGGCCAGGCTGAGAGAGTTGGGGTTGTTCACGCTGGAGAAGAGAAGGCTCCAGGGAGACCTTAGAGCAGCTTCCAGTGCTGAGAGGGGCTCCAGGAAAGCTGGGGAGGGGCTCTGGATCCGGGAGGGCAGGGGTAGGACAAAGGGGAATGATTTTCAGCTACAAGAGGGGAGATTGAGATGAGATTTTAGGAAGAAATGTTTTGCTGTGAGGGTGGGGAGGCCCTGGCCCAGGTTGCCCAGAGCAGGGGTGGCTGCCCCATCCCTGGAGGGGTTCAAGGCCAGGTTGGATGGAGCTTGGAGCCCCTGATCCAGTGGGAGGTGTCCCTGCCCATGGCAGGGGTGGAACTGATGGAGATTTGGAGTCCGTTCCAACCTGAAACATCCCATGATTCTATGATAATGAGATTATTGAGATGATAGCCATAATATTCCCAAGTGTTCTGGGTTTATAACCAAGTTGCAGAGAGCAGGTATGATGTAGGGACCTCTAAAGTAATGATGGGAAATTGTTATGAATCCTTGAATTCACCAGATGCATAAGCGAACACGAAGGCAGATCGTTGGCAGTTGGTACGCATCATGTTTTTCAGCTTATTCTGGTGGAATTTTCCTGGGAAAAATACTAGCCTAGAATGTTTTAGAAAGGTACAGGGGTCCGACTATGTCCTAGGAAGTCCCTGTGATGATCATAGTTCTTCTGTCGGGTCAGGCGGGTTCTGAAACCTGTGGTATTTTCAGCATTTGATGCTGTAACAGAGAAGGTAACGTACCGTGGGTTGTGAAGGTGATAAAGGAGTTTTAATGAGACCTCAATATATCACTGGTAAATCTGGGACAGCAGTGAGGAGAAAACTAATTTTAAATGCAATTTATAGAAGCATATAGAGATTAGTGAGTTGTAAAGGCTTAAAGGAAGATTTGACTGTCCTTAGCATGGCGTTTGTTTCTCATGCTTGGCCCATTGCTGCCTCAGATCTTGACTGTGGCTTCGGCAAGAAGTGATGCAAAATACAGCAGTAACCAGGATTTGTTTTTTATAGTATTTTTGTTTGATTGGATTTTTTATTCAGAAATCATCAGGCAGGTTTATGAGTGTGTCAGTCCTGACCCAAGCATACGTGAATGCTTCCAGGGGCTTTGGCATGTTCTGAAGAAGAAGGCAGAGTGGTGACTTGCTTGGCCCTGCCGACTGCGGTGATGGCCAAAAAGGTGATTTACTGAAACGCTCTCGTTTCAGCAACATGTAAATGTAATACCCTTTAAGATGTAAAAACTGACATTTTGGACTTTTTATTCCTGTGAGTTACTGCTTGCAATGCCATTTATGCATATGAACCAACACCTGATGGGTATCTCATTGTGAGCCCCAAGTTTTGTTTGGCTGATCCTATTTACAGGTAGGTTATGGGCTCTAGATGTCTTTGGAAGAAAGAATGCTGCTCAACTCTGAATGTCTACCTGTAGCTACTTTTTAAAAGCCTAAAGTTCTAAGCTGTCTGGTACACGGCAAAGTTTGAGTAGATAGGAAGCTGAAATTCTGGTTTTGTCTATTTTTTTGAATGCCGTGCAAAATTCAGTGGGAATGGACTTCAGATACCTCTTCACCTGGATCCTGCAGCTCCTAACTGCTGGATTTGAGTCTTAGGAGTTGTTGAGTTTCTGAAATGCTACGGAAGCTGTTCTCTTAGAGTTTGGAAGTCAGTTTTCTGCTGATAAAGGCTCCCAGGCTGTTGACTGGGTTGGTAAGTCCTGTCCATCTCGCAGAAGCGGCAGCGAGTCTGCTCTGCCTGGCACCCGACGGCACTTTGATGTGAGTTGCTGTGTAGCGGAGAGGTCACAGGGCACCATCTGTGACACAGATAACGATGGGATAGAAATGGAATTTCGGATAGCGTGGACAGAGAGGCACTGATAGGAGATAATGTTCCGTGCGCACCATGCAGTCATCAGGCTGTAATAATAATTTGGTCAAAGCAATTCTGCTCTGTCATTGCACCAGTGACCTATATTGCATTTTCAATTCACAGAACTTGTTTTCCTTGTTATTGCTGCATGAATCAAGTGTTTTTTCCTCTGTTAAGCTTTTGGCAAGGTATCATATTGTTGCGTGTGGTTCTTTCGCTCCCTCTCCTCTCGGTTAGAGTCGTTTTTATTTTGCAGACTGACTCCCAGCGTGGAGCTTCTCCCTGAGAATCTTTGAAAACTGGGACAATCACGTAATTGGCACATTGGCTTCCATTTGGGTTTGCCAATGAAATGAGTTCAATTAAACCAGAATGGATACTGTATTTTTGGCAGTAAGTATTAATTTATAGCAATCATTTAATTTTCACTGGTGATGCTGTAGAAGCAGTTGTTCCGAGTTACGTTTACTGTCTTACAGTAGGTGCAGCCTGCAGTACAGTCTTGATCCAGGATTAAACCCCCCCCTGTTTCCTAAATTTCTGTTTTAAAATCTATGTATGTGCAACATTTGCAAAGAAGGAATGATTTTGAGTTTGCCAAGGCTGGATCGATAAAGCTTATTGTTCAGGGATTCCCCCTTTTAGTTTACTCTGCTTTTGCATTCTGCATCTCTCTCTATTTCAGAGTGAATCCATTCCACATCGGTAAATGCGATGACTTCTTAAGTCGAATGTCTGGGTCCTGTATTTCCACACCACCACTAGTATTTCTTTTTTTATCATCATAGGGGATAATGGCAATAAAAAAGATAACGATGGCACTGGGGGGTAATGGCTAATTTTTGAATGCTCCCAGTAGCCCTCTGCCAAATTGCGTGAGCGTAGGTGGCTATAAACACACATTAATGTGCATCAGGCACTCGGGGCTGGGTTTGCTGAGGCATCAGGGAGCCGAGTGCCTGTTTATCTTGCCGTGAGTAAACCACAGGGCTCAGCAGTGAGTGGGGTATCGGCGCAGCTGCTGAGGCTGTCAGTGACCACTCTGTAACCTAAATTCCAAGAAATTCAGAGTTTTTGGTTCAATTTCAGACAGTTTCATATCTCAGTATCTCTAATAAGTATCTCCCATTGCTCAGAGAAGCTGCTTGTTAGTGACAGCAAGATGCTGCTGTTCTGATGGTTGGTGCTGGTGATGCTGCTGGAATTGGTCCAGGTTATTAACTCTTGCGAGTTCTGAAAGGCAGCAGGAGCTGAGTTCTGAAGGCTGGATTACATTGGAACGCCACATTGGTTTGAAATGTAATCATTTGGGAGATAAAACTTATAATTTATTTACCTGTCCATCACTTTTCCCAGTTGCAGCTGCTTAAGAATAAGACAGAACATCCAGCAAAGGAAAGGAGTCTCAGAGTTGGTCTGCAGCATTTATAGCTGAAAATCAGTGCTGTTCTCTGTATTGTCAGCAAGTTTATCAGTTCTGGGGTATCCGTGTGGGACTCAATGTGGTCTCCTGTGGGTTCAGAGTACACCAGGCTTCCCCATTGCAGAAATCTGCTTTAGGAAGCTTCTGTCTTTAATTAGAATCATAGAATAGTTTGAGTTGGAAGGGACCTTAAAGATTATACAATTCCAACCCCCCTGCCATGGGCAGGGACACCTCCCACTGGATCAGGGGCTCCAAGCCCCATCCAACCTGGCCTTGAACCCCTCCAGGGATGGGGCAGCCCCCACTGCTCTGGGCAACCTGTTCCAGGGCCTCCGCACCCTCATTGTGAAGAAATTCTTCCTAACGTCTAGTCTAAATCTGCTCCTCTCCAGTTTATCTCTGTTGCCCTTCATCCTGTCACTCCAAGCCTTTGTGAACAGTCCCTCCCCAGCTTTCTTGTAGCCCCTTCAGGTACTGGAAGGTCACTAGAAGGTCTCCTCAGAGCCTTCTCTTCTCTAGGCTGAGCAATCCCAACTCTCTCAGCCTGTCCTTGCATGGAAGTTGCTCCAGCCCTCTGACCATCCTCATAGGCTCCTCTGGACCCATCCCAGCAGCTTCATCTCCTTCTTATGTTGAGGATTCCAGAACTGGATGCTACACTCCAGATGAGGTCTCACAAGAGAGGAACAGAGGGTCAGAATCCCCTCCCTCAACCTGCTGGCCACACTCTTTCTGATGTAGCTCAGGACATGGTTGGCCTGCTGGGCTGCTCCTGTGCTACCAGTCTCAGGACAAGAATGGTGAGAGAGGTTCTAGGATGGAGTTGGGAAGTGAATCACTCAGCTAATCCCATTTAAATATAATCCCCCCAAAGAAGTTCAGCTTTCTTTTCCTTCTTATCCAGGGTTGTTTCAGGGATTCTACTGCAGCCACTAAAACTGCTCTAGCTGCCATCGGAGGAAGTGGGAGAGGCTAGCCTGGGGCTGAGAGACTGGGATGGGAGTTTAAAAAATTCGCTTCACCTTTTCAAGCGAGATTCTCCTGAAACTGCACCCTGGGCTAACAGTGCTCCTGACATATCTGTTGTTTCAGGGAGTGGGAAAGAAGTTTTAGGGTCTCCGTGGTCTTGATTTGCTCTTTGGGTTGTACTCCAAGCAGATATTTTCAGCTCAAAACCATCTGAGATCGCTCTTTGGTATGGTTGCAGAATAAGAAGTTTTAAATGCTGGTTCTTGCTTCGTGGCACAGCTTTTTCCCTTTATTTGTATGTGCCTGGCTGAGTGCCATGGTTTTCAATCCAAATAGGTGTTCTGGCACGTTACAGTGTTGTGCATGGGTAGGAATGTCTTCTTAATTTGTTACGGGTTTTTCTCTGTGCATGTGGTTTTGGTTTTATGTCTCAGGCTCTTTTTTTTTTTTTTTCTGAACTATTGATCTTCAGGGGAAAAGAAATCTCTTGGTTTTACCTAATAATTTTTAGTGCAGTGAAACATTTTTTGAGAATCACTATCAGCTTCCACAGAATCCATGTTCTTGGTGCCCAGTTCTGCTGACCAGTGGTGTGGAAATCCCTTCCCAGAGCTCCTGCTGCCTACGTTGTATCTGGCTCTGACCTTACCCAAGTGCCATCAGCCGTTCCTGGAGAATCACACAGAATCACAGAATCACCAGGTTGGAAGAGACCCACTGGATCATTGAGTCCAACCATTCCTATCAGACACTAACCCATGTCCCTCAGCACCTCGTCCACCCATCCCTTAAACCCCTCCAGGGAAGGTGACTCAACCCCCTCCCTGGGCAGCCTCTGCCAGGGACCAATGACCCTTTCCTGGAAATATTTTTCCTACTGTCCAGCCTGAACCTCCCCTGGTGGAGCTTGAGGCCATTCCCTCTCGTCCTGTCCCTTGTCCCTTGGGAGAAGAGCCCAGGTCCCTCCTCTCCACAACCTCCTCTCAGGTAGTTGTAGAGAGCAATGAGGTCTCCCCTCAGCCTCCTCTTCTCCAGGCTAAACACCCCCAGCTCTCTCAGCCGCTCCTCATAAGGCCTGTTCTCCAGCCCCTTCACCAGCTTCGTTGCTCTTCTCTGGACTCGCTCCAGAGCCTCAACATCCTTCTTGTGGTGAGGGGCCCAGAACTGAACCCAGGATTCGAGGTTTGGTCTCACCAGTGCCGAGTACAGAGGGAGAAGAACCTCCCTGGACCTGCTGACCACACCGTTTCTGATCCAAGCCAAGATGCCATTGGCCTTCTTGGCCACCTGGGCCACTGCTGGCTCATGGTCAGTTGCTGTCAACCAGCACCCCCAGGTCCTTCTCCTCCAGGCAGCTTTCCAGCCAGGCTTCTCCTAGTCTGTAGCACCCCTCAGGTTTGCCAGCGTGTGTCCCTGCCCTGGTCCAGAGGACTGGCTCATGCAGGCTGAGCAGGCTTTGGGGACGATTGGTCAGGAAGGTGGATTTAAGGGATCCTGCCCTGGTTCAGGACCAGCAGCTGGAGCTGGAGGCCACTGCAGGAGTGCAGCCAGTGCAGGGTGTGATCACAGGCCAGGCTCTCCTGGGTAACCCTCGAACGAGCTGGTTCCTTCAGTCTGTTGTTCAGGAGGTTATGGACAGCTTATGGTATAAATTGCATGTTACAAGTAGAGACATTCTTCACATTGCTGTGTTATTAGAAGGGCTTGG
Source organism: Clamator glandarius (assembly GCA_033459285.1). NCBI lineage: Eukaryota > Metazoa > Chordata > Aves > Cuculiformes > Cuculidae > Clamator > Clamator glandarius. The sequence goes on from JAUNZM010000716.1 coordinate 1,357,378, forward strand.
AAAATGGGTATATCGCATACCGGTTTTGTGTTTCGTGCTGTTGGAAACAGCTCTCTTTATAAACAAAAAGCTGAGTCCAGGTTGGCTTTCACGCATAAATACCAATTCATGTTAGCTCCACTGACTTGGATATTGGGGTTAAATGTCAGGCTGCTGGTTTTTTCCGCCTTCCTGGTCTTTCTTCTCCTGAATTGGGAAAATTCTTCAGTTTCTAAGCCAATTTATACCTATAACACAACCTTGTTATTGCATAATTGCTGAATATGGCCAGAGACAGACAGAAGGGTGTTTGCTCGATGCAGGCAGGAATTCCTCTCTGTAGTTCTTTGTGTGATGAGAAATTGCTTTCTACTGTAACAACCCAGAGCTCCACTTGTCCTTTTATAACAGCTGTGGTTAGGATCTCCTCCTTTGTTTGTGTAACAACAAGCATCGCACGGGGTCTGGGATTTTGGGGGTTTCTTTTCAGCCAGCAAGGAGCTGGAATTGGAGTCTTGTGCTCACTGGATGCTCTGTTTTCTGTGGCTCTTTCCTCTTAATTTATTTTGTAGGCTGTACAGAGGAAGGACTCAACCCTGCTGCCTTTCCCACGCATATTTTATGTGGGGTTTGTGTTCTTAAAGCAAGTATTTCCTCTGGCAGCACGCTATTGTGTGGGGCTTGGGACTGTACCGCGGCAGCTCCTGGGGTGGGATCCTCCTGAATGGCAATCGAGCATCTCACCGTGCCTTCACGTAGCAATGTCAGCTCCAAACTTAAAGCTGTCAGGTAGTTATCATGCTAATGTTGTCCTTGGTAGCTGACCATTCCTCTTAGCTCAGTGCATCCATTTTTGTCTCTAAACCAAATGAAAGAAAATACAAGTGTGAGAGTGTTTGGCTGGAAATAACCCCTGTCCTTTGGGTGCATTTGATTTGTCTTCAGCAAATCCGTGTGAGTCCAGGCGTTCCTTTAAGCCTCTCTGAGGAAAACTTGTCATGACAGGAACCCAGCCTGCTTTCTAGAGGTGACTTGTGGTCACAGTGACAATCACAGAATCTCCAGGTTGGAAGAGACCCACCGGATCATCAAGTCCAACCATTCCCATCAATCACTAAACCATGTCCCTCAGCACCTCATCCACCCGTCCCTTAAACACCTCCAGGGAAGGTGACTCAACCCCCTCCCTGGGCAGCCTCTGCCAGGGACCAATGACCCTTTCCTTGAAATATTTTTCCTACTGTCCAGCCTAAACCTTCCCTGGTGGAGCTTGAGGCCATTCCCTCTCATCCTGTCCCCTGTCCCCTGTCTCATCCTGTCCCCTGCCCAGCTCCCTCCTCTCCACAACCTCCTTTCAGGTAGTTGTAGAGAGCAATGAGGTCTCCCCTCAGCCTCCTCTTCTCCAGGCTAAACACCCCCAGCTCTCTCAGCCGCTCCTCTTGTTCTCCAGCCCCTTCCCCAGCTTCGTTGCTCTTCTCTGGACTCGCTCCAGAGCCTCAACATCCTTCTTGTGGTGAGGGGCCCAGAACTGACCCCAGGATTCGAGGAGCGGTCTCACCAGTGCCGAGTCCAGAGGGAAATAATGCTGCCAAAGGAAGATCGCACAGCTGCTGTGCTCTGTGTCTTGGGTTCCACTTAGTGGATTACTGGCCCAGGTTGCCCAGAGCAGTGGTGGCTGCCCCATCCCTGGAGGGGTTCAAGGCCAGGTTGGATGAGGCTTTGAGTGACCAGATCCAGTGGGAGGTGTCCCTGCCCATGGCAGGGGAGTTGGAACTGGGTGGGCTTTAAGGTCCCTTCGAAGCCAAACGATTATGTGATTCTGTGAATTCATTGTTTTATACATGAGGCGGAGAGGGTTTTACCCACATAGCTGTGAGGTAGAGACCTTTATTTGAAAACACAGCAGATGAATAGTTAAGAAATTGCTCTTTGTTCCTTCCAGGCAGATCCTTTAAACTCTGGTAAGTGGGTGCTCTGGACTAAGTCCTCTGTTAAGTCTCAGGAATGAGAGGTTTCCCTTCCTTCGCCAGCTCATGGCAGTGCTTAAAAGCTTTTTTCCTTTTTCTTATTTCCCCCCTTTGGAGGGGAGAAGCTGGGAGCAGAAGCAGCACGTCCTGTGTGGTCTTCTGGGAGAGAAGAATTCCCTGCTACCCATGCCATGCAGTGAGTGCTGGCTAGAACAGTTCAGCATTGACAGGGAATGTGGAAAATAGAATTAAAAGTCCTAAACTCGAAAAAATGTTAAACATTGAAGTATTTTCTTTATTGAATGCAGATTTCTTAGCCGTGGGGTTAAGAATGTGCAGAGCTAGTATTCAGAGTTTCCCTGCTGGAAGCACTTGTCACTCTTTCACTGTCTTTTCTCTGTTATATTTCTCATTTGCCATGAGATTTTAAAGGCATCCCTGACCGGGCCACTGTTTGCCAGCATTCCCCAATCCCCAGATCGAGAGCTAAATTAAAAAGGCCATGCTGCCCCTAATTACTCCAGCCATTCTGGCCCTGAGCTCTGCCTGCACAAAAGGCAGCCCTGCAGCTCTCCTTTGGCACCTCGGAAAAGTTTTTCCTTTATATCTTTGCCACAGGGATCAAGACATTTGCAGTAGGTAGGGAGCTAAGTGATGACTTCAATTAAAAAGCAATAAAATGTTCAAGCGGTTTCTCATTCTGCAAAGATCTTTGTGCGTTTCTGTTGAATCTCGGGGCTGTTTCTTTGCATGCAATGCTTTGGGTCGCTGTTAATGGAAAATGTTGGAGCCTGCACACACTCAAAGGTACAATTTCTCCTGTGGCTTCCTCCTTGCTGAGGGAGAGTGTTAGAACGCAGCCGTATGGATGGGTACCCAGGAGCCTGCCCTGCTCTGCAGCTTTACCTCCTTCCAGTGTTATTGAACGTGCCGGTGCTGCGCTCTGCTGAGCCGGCTGCGAATAGCAGGGGTATCAATTTTGAACACGGCCAGTTTGGATATGCAGAGTTGGAGGGGGGTATTTGGTTTTAGTTTGTGCTCTTTGGTAGAGCTGCTGCAGCGTAACGGGGAGATACTTTTTTGTTTAAGTTTTTGCTGTCAGGCTTGGGCACATAAACCCGATGCAATTACTTCTGCATTTTAAATGCGTCTAAATGTCTTAAGCAGCTCTGGAAAATGTAGCTGCAATATGTTAAAGTGACACAAACAACTTGTATAAAATACCTGGGACACTCATTTGCATCCCCTAAATGAATCAGTGGGACATGGTGGTAGGAAGTTGTTGGCAAATACTTACATTTCCATCACTGAAGCTTTTTGGATCAATTTTATGTCTTCATCAATTACTACACTTTTCTTCCATTCAAAAAGTGACCCAGTTACAACCCTCCTGTGCTCGGGGACATTGTGATCCTTTCAGGGATAGTGCTTGGGCAGATAAATGCTGCCAAGCTGGGACCTTCCCTTTGGAGGTATTTGAGGTAGCGCTGACATGCTGACTCTAGGTTTAATGAAGGCATTTTTCCTTCGCTTTATTGATTTATTTATTGCGGAGAACGAGGATGGCTGTTACTCTGATATAAAGAGTAGAGCTTCCTTTTCCTAGAGTGGGACTGTGGCTGTGGAGTATGAAGCTGTGGTGAACCCTGTTTCTTCTTCCATTGTGCTTCAGGCAAACTCTTGAGTGGGATGATGCTAATGGAGGCGTTTACCTGGTGGGACCGTTCCTTTTTAACCAAGCAAAGAAGCGAGTGCTGAGCCAGCTCTGTGTAGCTACCGAGTGCTCAAGATTTGGAGTAGCAGCTGCTGTCCTTGTGCGCGAACACCCACTGCAGAGAGCGAACTGTGTGTCCTGGCCCCTGCAGGGCATCCTCTCGCTCAGGTTTAGTAGATTGTTACTCACCACAGAGTAATGTCTTTAACCAAAACAACATCTCTGTCCGCTGCTGTTCATCAGGGTCGAAGTAAAATAACAAAGCTTAGGCTTTGGGGGAAAGTTCTGGAGGATTTTGTTGTATTTGTTTTTTTCTTATTCCTCCCCTTGAAGAAAATTGATGGGAAATGAAGATGATGTAAAGGAAGGACTGTCATGGAAACCAGTGAGCGTTTTTAATCGTCTCTGCCAGTTTTAGAAATGAGGCCATGTGCTAAAGGAATCCAGAGCAATCTGGTCCCTCCAAACTGGTTTTGGTCAGAGACTGATGGTAGGAAGACGCTTAAATGTTATCACCTGTTTGATAGGCGTCCTTGCTTTGGGGTTATCTTGGAGAAGAGCAAATTTCTGCCTTGAGAAATCCATGAATTCAGTAGCCTGGGTACGTGCTGACCTGTCAAGTCTTGCCTTATATCAGTTTCTGTATATGATTTTACAGTAGTATTGTGGAAAACAGATTTGCCTGTTATGGAATTGCTGGAACTTGGTGGGATTCCATGGTTTCTTCTTGTCTTGTGCATCCCAGTGTAAGCCTGTGGCGGGAGGAAGAGGAGGACTGTGGGTTTTGCACAGGTTCAGTCTCCCCTACTGAGGATACCAAGGGGGGAACTTCATCACGTCGTCTTCACTGGACTGTTTTCTTCAATTTTATGTGTATTTTCAGAGTGGGTTACGTTTCTAGGTGTGAGGGAGACAGGTTGACATGTTTTCAGATAAATGCAATGAGACTTTTTAGGAGAAAATCCTTTTGTATTATCCAGTGGAGTTGTTAGATAGAAATTACATATGACTACAGGTTTGTGTGCTGGAAAACACAACACTGAAGTTTTCCAAATCAGGTCTATAAGTACAAAGACTAGGAAGTTCAAGCTTGGGTGCTTAAAGCTGGATAACCTGATTTTTGAGAGCTCTCTGATTCCCAGGGAGTTTGGCAGCAACAACCGAAAGTTGCACAAGTGATATAAGTGTTTAAGGGTTCCTCCTGGTGCCTCCCCAGTCAAGGGCTGTGATGATTTAGAAGTGGAATGATCATTCATTGGGGAGTGGAACACAAAGTCGTTCTTCCCAAAATGCTGAAAATCATAAAGTAATGGAATGATTAGGGTTTGATAGGGGAATGTCTTCATTTGGAGGAGACCGGTGGAGTGGTGTTGCTCAAAAGCCTTCCACTGAAATGGAAGAGGACTGAGTATCTGATAAATCAATAGACTGCCTTCTGGATCGAGCCCTAATTTGTTTACCAGGTTTCGAACCAAAGCAGATTGGTGCAGCAGTGACAGTAAGCTGTGACAATTGGACTAAATAATTTGCATAAACAGATTTGCTATGCAATTAGGAGGTTTCCATGGAACAGCAAAGCATGGAAAAGAGGGAGATGAGGAGCTGGCTAGCTAATTGCAGATGGAAATAAGTCAACTGTTTCAAAATGATTTTTAAAATTAAATTACTGCGGCACAAAGCACAAAAGATGACAAATCTCATTTGGAGCGTTTGGTTTGTGTTTGGAGAGAAGGGTAATCTAGGGTGGCATTTTGCATGCCAGGTTTTGGATCAAAACAGGTACAAACTAGTGGTTAATAAAGTGTGCTCTTCTGTAGCTGTGTGTCTTTTGGGTTAAGTAGGAAGTAGCTGCAGTTCATTTTGGAGTAGCATGGTTTCTAAAATGCTGATAAGTTTCTTACTTATCTATCCATTCACCAAGAGTTTTCTTGTGTTAGTACCTCATACTAAAGGCTGTAGTTTGGACAGGATCGCTGTTCTGCTCTTGTTCTTCATCTGTGCGAGACAGTTGTTCTGTAGCAGAGTCCGAAGACAGCAAATCTAGTTGGAGAAGCGTCCACAATAATTATTGTATTGTGTCTCTTTGTCCATTTAAATGGATGCAGCCTGTTTGTTGGAAATAAGAGATGCGTGTCTCCTTCCAGCACCGTTTGGACATCACTCAATTGGGAAAAGAGGATAATACAACTTTTTTCAGAGAGGTGCTGGCATTTGAGTCTCCTGGAGGTGTGAGCATTGCCTACACCACTTTGCATTCGACCCAGGATGGTCTCTGCCCACTGCTGCAAACTGGCTCAAAGCCCATGTTGTTCAATCGGATTTGTGTATCCATTTTATATCCCACCAGCTTCTGCCACTGATGGATGAGAAATATTAATTTTCTTCCAACAGAAATTCTGTTCTTTAGAGAACTAAGGTAAGCACAACCAACTTTGCCTGAAAGCAGCTTGTAGGAATCACACATTTATTACTATAATTAGTTATTTTCTTATGTAAAAGACCTGTAAGGTTTATTAGGTTGGTTATCCTCTTAGAGTCTCTGTGAAGTTCAACATTCAAGTGTCCTGTTAGATACCAGAGTAATTGTGCTTAGGAACAGTCTCTCACCCAGGATGGATTTACTTAAAGATACGGCTGTTGTTGTTTTGTTTGGTGAGAGGGAGCGCGTGTTCTGTATGGCTGTGAACAGTGGGGTCAAACCAGTGTGATGCTCAGACTGTGAGAGGTGCAGCTGGAGGGTGAGTGTCCTTGGTGTCACCTTTGTTGAGTAGTGTTGAGGGGGTTGCTCACAGACAATAGCTGCAGCATCCCAGTTCCAAGGGCAGTGCTGGGAACAACAGGAATTTGCCTGAGTGCAACGCTTGGAGGCCAGGTTGGATGGGGCTTGGAGCCCCTGATCCAGTGGGAGGTGTCCCTGCCCATGGCAGGGGTGGAACTGGATGGGCTTTGAGGTCCCTTCCAACTCAAACCATTCTGTGATTCTGTATATGTAAAAATACGTGGGCTCCAGTCTGTACCATGCAGTCACATTGGTTGGACTCGATGACCCGATGGGTCTTTTCCAGCCTAGTGATTCTATGATTCTGTGATTTTAAATTCCTTGCTTTTTCTTTCTTCTTCCTTGCAGGCAAGAGGCGCAGATATCCCTGACATTCCAGGGGAGCTGCCGCTCCGGACCTGTGGCAGCACAGCAAGTATGAAAGTGAAGAATGTGAAAAAGTAAGAGCACTGTTCTTTGAGTTTTCTCTCTGCTGGGCTTTGATAGCGTGGGTTTTAGCTGTTGTGCTGCAGTGCAGCTGGGGCATTTGGCAATGAATCCTGACAGTAACTTCACCTGAGCAACCCAAACCCATGCAAAATGAAGTAAATTATCTCTAATTTAGTCTCAAACAGGGGGCATGAGAGGTTATTTTTTGGCACTCTCACCTGTTTCTGGTCATAGAAGCAAAGTTTATCCCTGTTACTAAATTTTTTGTGGTCTCTCCCTCAAACGGATTAATTTATTAAAAAAACACAAACAAACCAAAGAATATATATAGAAACAAAACTAAATAGAAGCCTAAGACACGTATAAATGAGATCCTTCTTGCTGTCTTCCCATGCTCTTAGTAGCTAAACCAGCACAAGTGGGTCGCCTAGATCTAGTTTTTATTTGCTATTTTCTCTCTTTTTATTTTTTGTTTGGCCCTGTATGTTTTACTCAGAAGTGTTTTGCACAACTTTTTATTTTTTAGGGATTTTTTTTTTTGCTTCTCTGCTCTCCTAGAATGGGGTTTTTTTGGTGGATTACACTCTTTTTCTCTCTTATTCTCTCCCAGGGCATGTAATCCAATTTATTATGCTTGCAGCTAAGGTTTCAAACCTCTAACGCACAAAGGGATCACGAGTAATCAATATGACTTGGCTTGTCTTTGAGACTGCTGACTCTAGCGCCAGAGCTCCCCAATACTGATTGATCCGTGCTTTCAGATCACCTCTCCTTAGTGCTCGGATGCTGGAAGGGGAATGGCTCTTTGTTCTAGTGCTGAGCAGCCAGATGCTGCATCTCACTTCCCACTTACATTCCCGTGGGAAGAGAGAGTTAGATAATGACAATCTCATTGGCTCGCCACCAGAAATATCTATAGGAGTCTATAATAGCTTCAGCAGAAGCAAGAGCCCGTTGCAGAGCCAGAGCAGCTCCCTGTCAGCCACCGTTGTAGCTGGAGACACTTGGGAATAATTATGCCTCACGTTTGACTTTTAAAAAGGCAAAGGATAAATAGCGTTTGTTCTGCACCCTCAGATACATCAACCCAGGACTGATGGGCTGTGATGCCTTTCACAGGTAAAATTCTACTTTCCTATGTGTTTCATGTCAGGCTGTTTATTTGCACTGCGAAAATGTGTTTGTAAAGGTAGAGCGGCTTCTCCCTGCACCGTTTTGTAGAGATGTGGGCTTTGGTGTGGATGAAATCCCACGCAGTTCTTTAAGGATGCGATGATAAAAGGCACTTTGCGATTCTCCTTTCTCACTCAGTTCCTTTCCCCATGGTTTTGGTGCATCGCATCAGCAAACCCCTCTGATTGCTTGGCTTTAGGGTGAGAAAGTCGTCATTGTTTTGTATTGGCCACTGCATTTTGTAACGGTGCTGGGTGCTGAGCCTTGTTTCGGCGGCCTGGATGTCTTATGGGGTGCTTTTGATGTGCTTCAGGTTATCCTTTACCAAGGGCCATTTCCCGAAGATGGCTGAATGTGCACATTTCCATTATGAAAACGTGGACTTTGGCAACATCCAGGTGAGTTTCAGGTTTCTTTTATATACAGAGCATCATTGTGTTTGGCTGCCAACTGTCCTGGAGGGGAAGGCGCAGAGGGACCTCCCTTAAGGCTCCTTGAGTTTGTTGCAAAACCTTTAGTGATAAGAAGTTAAAGGAACAGAGTCTCTTTATTTGGAATTGCTTCAATGTGTTGACTCAAATCTGCCCTCAGCCGCGTGGCCACCCTTTGGGGCTGGGCATGATTTTATTGCCTCTGAATGTGACTGATGTCCCTGTTTTTAGGCTACATCAAACATTCATTATTGAGCCATCTGTAATAACTGCGTGTTTTTAGCTTCCTTGTGTGTGTATCTTTTAACCGATTGCATGAATGTATGCATATAAATATAAATAATTCAAGTCTATCCATTCTGTTGGTGTTCTCTTAGCTCTGCATTGTGCGTTGCAGCAGCTGTGTCATCAGAGCACGGGAAATTGCTAGCCAGCCCAAGTTGCATCTCTAGAAGTGTGCAGACTTCACTCCTTTGTGATCCATCCATCAGAAACAGAGGCAGAAACGTTTTACAGTGCTGGAGGGGGGCTGGGAACCAAGAATCGCTGCTGGTTTCTCGTGAGCAGGGCACATCTTGTCCTGCACTTAGAGAGGCAGGAATGCCTCCAGCATCTGCCAGCCTTGCAGCCAAAAAGAGGTTACAACCTTGTCATTTGTAAAACATTTCCTGTAATAGAGAGTGAATTATTTACAGCCTTTCAAGTTTCCGTACTTGACAGTTTTGCAAGCAGAATTATGCGTCCGGTTTTTTTCTGTCTCTAAAGTTCCTACTGAGAGGGAGTTTGAGTTCTATTCAAGGTTCGTATCTGCTATTATTCACACTCTGTGGCTCTAAGTAGGTCCATTCTGCTGAGCGCGGGGTGCAGACACACACACACAGAGGCACAGCCAGTCAGACAAAATAGCAGCTCAAGGGGACAGCAGCACAGAGAGCTCAGCCTCTGGAAGATGGGCTGGCACGGGCAGGAGCTTCAGCTCCCGGAGCAAATCTGACTTTCTTTATTTCCAGTTTCTCTGTACAGGAATACTGTGACTAATCCGCATCCCTGTTTTGTCTCCTGGTAATTGTCTCCTGGTAATTTGTCTCTCTGGAGCGAGTCCAGAGAAGAGCAATGAAGCTGGTGAAGGGGCTGGAGAACAGGCCTTATGAGGAGCGGCTGAGAGAGCTGGGGGTGTTCAGCCTGGAGAAGAGGAGGCTGAGAGGAGACCTTATTACTCTCTACAACTACCTGAAGGGAGGTTGTAGAGAGGAGGGTGCTGGTCTCTTCTCCCAAGGTACAGGGGCCAGGACAGAGAGGGAATGGCCTCAAGCTCCACCAGGGGAGATTTAGGCTTGAGATAAGGAAAAAATTCTTCACGGAAAGGATGCTTAGGCATTGGAACGGTCTGCCCAGGGAGGGGGTTGACTCACCTTCCCTGGAGGTGTTTAAGGTGAGGGTGGATGAGGTACTTAGGGGCATGGTTTAGGGATTGGTGGGAATGGTTGGACTCTACGATCTGGTGGGTCTCTTCCAACCTGGTTATTCTGTGTGAATTGTCTGAGTTGACGACACTAGTTTTTGAGTCATTTCAGAGGGAGGTTTTATGTTGGGGAAGGTTTTGAGCTGTTTTCTGTACATGCATATGGCTTTTGCATCGTGGAGTCCTCTGAGTTTTCCTTTGCATTGTTCAGAGATATTCATCATGCCTTGCAAGAGAGAGATCCCAGCCTTTGCCTGGCAGTTGTATTTAAAGCATTTTGAGCACCCTGATCCAGTGGGAGGTGTCCCTGCCCACGGCAGAGGAGGTTGAAACTCGATGGCCTTTGAGGTCCTTTCTGACCAAAACCATACCGTGATGCTGTGATACTTTTTTACGGATGGCAGGGCATACCTGTAGGGTTGATGTGCTGAGATTCTTGGTTGTGAGAGAGAAGTAAAATCAGTTGATATATTCTTTATAGAGTATTGTCATGTTGTTCTGCTACCAACCCTGAGGCATGTTGTGGTGGGAAGTTCCTGCAAGCAGGAGCACGAGCTGCTTAGTGTTCATTTCTGTGGTGTCGTTGTTTTTTGTGCTTCTGGTCAGTTGTCCTCTGGCACTGCAACGTCATTGAATCATAGAATGATTTGGAAGGGACCTCAAAGCCCATACAGTTCTACCCTTGCCATGGGGTCACTGGATCAGGGGCTCCAAGGCCCATCCAACCTGGCCTTGAACCCCTCCAGGGATGGGGCAGCCACCTCTGCTCTGGGCAACCTAGGCCAGGGCCTCCGCATCTTCACAGGAAAGCATTTCTTCCTGAGATTTTACCTCAATCTCCCCTCTTTCAGCTTAAACTGGTCACCAACTGCAAACCAATAACTGGGGAGGGGTGGCTCAGGAAGACCAAGCAGTTTGAGCTGTTCTGCCAGGTCCCGCCCCTGAGCTGTTTTCTCGCACAGCGTCTCTGTTGTGAAACCAGGAGAATGTTGGATGACGGCATCGTGGGAGGCACAGTCATAAAAGTGTGAATGTCTGTGTGTTGGGGAAGGCAATTCCTGTTTCCACCAGTGCTACCACTGAAAAACTGTACACGCTTAAATATTCAAGTACCTACAGCAAAACGTGCTTTAAAAAAAGTGAAGCAGACCAGCTCCGTGCCTCTGGTCCATTCCTTTTTCTAAGCAAGAGTTCTGATAGATTCCCTCAGTGTAATGACTGTGTAATATGGATAAAAATACTTTGAGAATGAAGCTGTGCTCCTGACATGTGAAAGGGTAGGGAATTACAGTATTTGCTTCGTAGGAGAAGACCAGTATTAATGGCAAAACAAAGGAAAACTATTGATAACAGCAGTAGCACTGTTCGTTTACGGACTTAAAGATTCACGTAGGGCTCATACATTTTAATCCAGCAGCATTGGTTGGTGGCTCCTTTGTGCTAGCAAGGTAGACTAGAAAATAGCAGTGGGTTGGAGTGATTCGTAAATGACAGCTTGGCACCTAATCGCGAATTACCGAGTTGCATCGGAGGAGCAGTGGGTGTAAACTCTGTTCAAAATCTATTCACTGTTGAAAATTTGCATAGCAGAAATGCAGCATTATCTAGCTGTGTCAGGAATTGTGTAATGCTGTCTATTAACAGCCTGGCCACATTTCAGGTTGTTTGGTAACGTTGATGTCACTTATAATATGGTCTCATGGTGCAATCGGTATTAATATCTTGGCATTTCACCTCCTGAGATGGTTTTAAATTAGCTTTCTGAGATGTATAAAAAAGGATTTGTTCTTATCCTTGCACCATGCTAACAAAAGCAGGTGCATTTGGAGATGATTTTCTCTTTGGAAACGTTCTGCTATGCTGCTTTCAGTAGTGATGTGTTTTAACCTTACCTGCATCTGGCCAGCAAGACCCATGGAGCATTGACAGGAATTTGCTGGTTCGCCAGACAAGAGTAGTTCATGTCAAAGCTGGAGTTACAGGAGGGTGTTACAGATTGCATTGGTGTCAGAAACTCACTGGTATTTTGCTGAAATACCTTACGTTTATTTCTGCGTTTCTTTTTCAAGGCTACATCATCAGTTCTTAAATTCACCATGCCAAGCCATGTTCTGTATAATAGGTTTATTTCAGTCTAACTTTGGATTAATGTTTAGGAGTCCTGTTAGCAGGAGCAGAACTGGATGAACCTCACTGTGGTCTGCCTCTCCCAAACAAGATGCTACACGGCTGAGAGGGACTACTCCACATTGGTTAAGTTGTTTCTGCTGTCTTCCTTTTCTCTTGAGCTCTGCTGCCTTTCCAGAGGACTTGGCTAATGTCTGCCTATGATGCCTCTCCTCTCTAGAAAGTCAGAACTCAATTCATTAATCTACAAAGCAAGTGTTGCTTGCAGGCATTTTGCTGCAGAGGGCATGTTCGCATTCAGTTAATCCCTGAGGAATGGATTAGGAGGTCCTCAACATCCCTTCCAGGTCTTGCATTGTGGTAGAAGGGGGTCACATAAAATCATAGAATCGTTTAGGTAGAAAAGTCCAACACTTAACCCAGCACTGCCAAGCCACCCCTCTACCGTGTCCCCAAGCATCACATCTACTTCTCTCTTCAATCCCTCCAGGGATGGTGACTCAACCACTTCCATGTGCTGCATCTTCCAATACTTGACAACCTTTTCAATGAAGAATGTTTCCCAATATCCAGTCTAAACCTCACCACAATTTTTAACTTTGGAAAATAAATTGTCCCAGATGATTTAGGAGCCTAAATCATCCCCATGTAACTTAAAATAATATGTTCCCAATCTGTTTCTAAGGCAGCTTGCTAAATTCAAGCATGATTTCAGAGTGTGCTGGTTGGAAAAGCCTCCTTCTTAGGGACTTGGGTTGTTCAGCACTGTGCGTGTGCTGCAGATAGCTGAGCTAACATGGAAAGCGTTGATGTTACACAGTAAACGGGGCAGCATCTCCCAGATACTGGTTTGAGTTGAAGGTCAATGGATGGACTTGGTGCTCAGCCCAGGCCAGTTTGATTGCAGGTTCCAATTTGTGTTTTAACTTAGCGCCGTTCAAGTTAACTCACTCGTGCAATTGCAAAGTATCATGGCAGTTGAGTCTCAGTACCTTTTAGGGCTTGGTAACACCCAGGGACTGCACTATTTCTACAGCCCCCCTATATTACTGGGTTATACAAGTTGGAATGATTCCCCTCTAACGTGGTATACATGGGATTTTACTTCACTTAGTGCTATGAGCCGTTAATATAAACAGAGAAGTAGTGATTAGGTGTTCTGTAAATGTATTTGCTTCCTGCCAGAAATAAAGACTTTGTTCTTCACTCAAAAGAAATAAGAGATTATCTTTTAGTTGAGTAGGTTCTGGTAATGGCATACGAACAGCCGATCAACTCTGCGCTTCCCAGATAATATTCCATGCTTGGAGAAAAACCTCTCACTAAAGGAGAGAGAAGGCTGCAATGCACATTCATATCACACCAGCAATCTTGCATTTGACACACATTTCCCCCTGCAAACAGCACAGTATCTGTATCTCTGTGTTTGCATTTATGTAGCTGCCTTCTAAAAATAACTCCCTGTCGGAACAGGGTTGGATTACGGTGCGTGGAAGATCCTCTCCTTATCTGTTAAGCCTTGGTATTGCAAGTGCTAGGAGCGTGTTATCAGTGCTAAAGGAAGTATTTGAACCAGAAACGCTTCCGCTGCGGAGGCATCCGCTGCCAGGAATTCCTGTTAGGAGCTTGGCAGCATTGTTTGCTGTTTGAATGGCCTTGGCAAGCTGCAGCCTTCCAGCCAAGATGATGGGCTGCATTGCAATGATGCTGATGCTTTGCGCCTGTAATTGAGTTTTCCTGCTGTGTTTTAAGAGTTAGAATCCTTGCAAGGAGCACTTCAGTTCTTCTTGTGCCTCTTATAATCACAGCCTGTCGAGAACATATTTTGTGGTGTCATCTTCTTTAGGTCTGCCTTTTTTGTTTTATTTAATAATATTCCCAAGAGGCGTGCTTGTGGAGGTGTTTATGCAGGAAAATTGTTTCCTGGGATGGATTGCAAAGGGAATAAAAGCGGTGAAGCCTGGCCAGATGCCCTCCGCTGGAGGTGACTGGGGGAGTTTAGAGATATTTCTACCAAGGCTCAGAGCAGCCTTCTTCATCGATCAGCTGGAAATGCTAGGGACAGAGGGAGAGCTCCCTGATCTGGGTCTGTCTTTCAGGCAGCTTAGCTTGAATGCCCTTCCATCAGTGATTTTAATCGAATCCTGCTCACTGCCTTTGGCATAGGAGGGCTTGTTCACTCCCCCAGCTCTTCTGTGGGCATGATAGTTTTCAGTACCTTGGCATTCCTGAGTAGCCACAGCCCGAAGCGTCTTCATTCTCCTCTCCTCCCGGATCCCTGGGAAAATACAGAAATACATACTAAAAATCACAAAAGCTGGCGTGAATTTTGCTGGGTGTTGATGCAATGAAAGACAGTTTTCCTGAGTTTTGCTTTATCTTTACAAATAGGAAGACGGTTATGACCATAGTGCATGGAAGGTGGTGCTCCTTTTTAGCCCTTCATCTGTGAATATTGTTAATCTCCCCCTAAATGACTTTTGAAGTACTCTGATACATTAAAGAATCATGGAATGGTTTGGGTTGGAAGGGATCTCAAAGCCCATCCAGTCCCACCCCTGCCATGGGCAGGGACACCTCCCACTGGATCAGGGGCTCCAAGGCTCATCCAACCTGGCCTTGAACCCCTCCAGGGATGGGGCAGCCACCCCTGCTCTGGGCAACCTGGGCCAGGGGCTCCCCACCCTCACAGGGAAACATTTCTCCTTAATATCTCATCTCAATCTCCCCTCTTTCAGCTTCAAACCATTCCCCTTTGTCCTATTCCTGCCCTCCCTGATCTAGAGCCCCTCCCCAGCTCTCCTGGAGCCCCTTTCCATATCGGAAGCTGCTCTAAGATCTCAGTGGAGCCTTGTGTTCCTCTTCTTTAGACCTGCCAGTCCCATTCCTCATTCTTTCTGTGGTGTTTCTTTACTGTTACCTTCCAAAGTGATAGACGAGATGTTGCAAGGGCTGCTTCAAGGACCTGGGTATATAAAAACAACCATGCTCATAATGTAGGTGGAAACTGCTTTATTAACTTAATAATTCCAGCTGCGTCTCCCTGAAAGCTGGCACAGTCTTTTGCCAGGATCAACACATTTTTAAAACTGGGAGTCTCCAGGCCAAGCTTCTCCATGCCAAAAAAAAGTTAGGAAAACATTTGAGTAAGTTCACCTCAGTTTTTGGATTCTTCTCTTTCCTGGTCTTGCATCCAACTTGCCACTAACTCCTCAGAAAAATTCTTCCCTGGAACAAGATCACACCTGTGAAATTCCAGCTGCTTGGTTTGCTTTCAGTGCAATGGGGAAGATCTCCAGCAAGGGTTTTATACTGGAAGGATGACTCGATGTGTGGAGAGGATCTCTCCACTGAACACTGGTGCTGCTCCCTCGTTTTCTATTTGCTCTGTGGAGGAAGCCAACGGCCTTGTTGGGGGTCAAGCGTTAGCAGGCAGGATTGGTTCAAACTTATCTCCCACTAGAGCCCGCTCCGTGACCTGTCAGGTTGTAATTTCAAGGCTAAGCAAGGTCTTCCCCTTCAACAAATTCACTTTACTGGAGGTGTTTGTGACCACTGAAAGACGGGGATTGCTGATGTGAGGCAGGGAGACGTCCTTGCAAGAGCTGGTTGGGAAGGGCAAGCTGGCTCCCTGGCCGAGGAGTGCACACACGCGTGTGGGAACATCCAGCTTCATCCTTCATCGGGCTGATGCTGGTGTTCCCTGTGGCTTTAGCTGTTAGGCGCTCCTAAAGCATGTTTGTACCGGCCCTTCTCACCTTCCTCCCCTTGACTGACAGCTCCTGAAATCAATAATTTATAAAGATTGATCGTTTTTACACATTAAATGGTAATTTTTCTGCCAGTGTTCAGCCAGCTGAGAACTGGATTGCCGGTCATTGAGAGAGAAGTTTTCTCTTAGTATTCATCCAGATCAATGTTCTGTCGGGTTCCACCTATGTTGTTTATATTAACCAGATCATCTAGGGGTATAAATATCAGGGCAGGCTATAATCCACAAATAATTGTTAAAAGTGAATGAGATTTATACTTCTTGATTCAATTGAACACATTTCTACCTTCTTTTTTTTTTTTTTTTCTCCTCTCTTGCCTTGAGATGCTGTTATGGGTTTATGTTGAAGGGTCCATGTCTCCACAGGGTGTGGGCTTGGGAGACCAGGGCCCAGCACCACATTTCTGTATCTGGGGCTAACTGGCAAATCTGGGATGCTCTGTTTGTGAAAGGATTTTGAGTATTCCCTGCTATTGTGGAATAGTTTGCGTTGGAAGGGACCTTAAAGCCCATCCAGTTCCACCCCTGCCATGGGCAGGAACACCTCCCACTGGCTCAGGGGCTCCAAGCCCCATCCAGCCTGGCCTGGAACCTCTCCAGGGATGGGGCAGCCACCCCTGCTCTGGGCAACCTGGGCCAGGGGCTCCCCACTCTCATTGTGAAGAAAACATTTCTTCCTAAGATCTCATTTCATCTCAATCTCCCCTCTTTCAGCTTCAAACCATACCCCTTTGTCCTCTCCCTGCCCTCCTTGAGCAAGAGCCCCTTCTCAGCTTTCCTGGAGCCCCTTTCAAACACTGGAAGCTGCTCTAAGGTCTCCTCAGAGCCTTCTCTTCTCTAGGCTGAGCAATCCCAACTCTCTCAGCCTGTCCTTCAACCGAGGTGTTCCAGCCCTCTGTGGCCTCCTCTGGACGTGCTTCAACAGGCCCATGTTGTTCCTGTGCTGAGGTCTCCAGAGCTGAACGCAGGGCTCTGCTTTGTGTGTTTCTTCTCTGCCTTCTTCATGTAAGAAAGTGCAGATGTGGATTAGCGCTCCCCCAGAACTGAACTTCCTAAAAGGAGGTTGTGGAGAGGAGGGAGCTGGGCTCTTCTCCCGAGGGACGGGGGACAGGACGAGAGGGAATGGCCTCAAGCTCCACCAGGGGAGGTTCAGGCTGAACATTAGGAAAACATATTTCACAGAAAGGATGGTTGGGCACAGGCAGAGGCTGCCCAGGGAGGGGGTTGAGTCCCCTTCCCTGGAGGGGTTTAAGGGATGGGTGGACAAGGCACTGAGGGACATGGTTTAGTGATTGATGGGAATGGTTGGACTTGATGATCCGAGGGGTCTTTTCCAACCTGGTGATTCTATGATTCTATGAATACCTTGAGACAGGTGTCTTCTCTTACTCCTGTGCTGGTGCAGAGTTCTCCCAGGGAGACCTGTACACACTTGGCTTCTCTCTGCAACTCGGGGCACTTCAGCTTGAAAATGAGACCACCAGTTAATTTTTTCTCCCCCAGCATTTAGCACTGAAAATATAGCAGAGTTTTTTGTGGACTTTGAGCCTTTATTGGTGCGTGGTGGCTGTTTGATGGCAGGAGTAAATCGTAAAGTGATGGTAATGAGCCCAGCTGTTAACTTTGGCATTGACCTCCTGCTGTTTGCTGCCGTTATAAATCATCTTTAGCAGCCTGTCACAGAAACGTATAAAAATTGTTTTAATTAGTAACTGGAACAGAGTTGTGTTGGAAAATTCTTCTTCCCTGAGGTCTTATGACCTGAAAAAAACCCAGAAAGATGTATTATATGTATAATTAAGGTATATTAAAAATTTGAAAGGAATCCATGTGCTGCAGAAAAGTAATCCCTGATTCAGTGGTGTTGAAAAAGGATTAAAAACCTTATGGGTTTGTGCATATTAAGCCATAGCGTTAGCAAGAACAGAATAATATTGCACCTATAGATCTGCAGGCATGCCGAGCTGCTGTGATGATGATAACTCGTGAACTTGGTCTTGGTCTGATCCTGAGATGCACAGAAGCGAGGGAGGCGTTTGCTGTGCCCGTGGATGTATTGGTTGTTAGACCAAACAGTGCTGGGGACATTTCCATTTAGTGTTTACGTGCTTATAGAAAGGGTCGTTTGTGCTCCTGTGCCGGAGTGATGAGGTTTGATGACAGAATTGGCAGCTCTAGGGTAGCATTTTTAACTGTTCATTCATCAGCTTAGCTCTCCAGGGGAGTGTGATGTATGTGCCTTTGGCCTGAGCTACGACCTGTTTGATTCATTTCCCGGTGAAGGGGGATAGGATATAACCTGATATTGCAGACTGTATCCCTGCCTGCTTGTCTTTGAGCTCTCTTGCTGGCTCAAGGGGGTTGGTTTGAGCAGACCAGGTATGCTCCGTATGCTCCGAGCAGTTGTGTGATCCACGTTCCAGGCAGTTTCAATCTCTCCAAACCAATCCTCCTTTCCCATCTGCTGCACTCGGGGATAATCTCATACAAGGACGCGTGGCGTGAGGAACTCAGGATTGTTCCCTCGTTGTGAAATCGGGGAAAATCTGTCTTTGAGTGCTTGGGAAAATGCTTGTCACTGTGCCCATGCTGTGATAACCTGTCCTGCAAGGCATGGAGATGCAGGGGGAAGCGCTTGCGCTAACCATGTTCAAATACTACATGCAAAATGTTTGCTGTGCTGTCACAAGGTTCCTGATGCAATATCTGTGTCTGCATGGGTGTCACGGGAGGTTTCTAGATCTGCAAAGCTCAGACCCAGGCTTTGTCCTTTGTTTTACTTGCAGCAGAGAAATCTGTGGAGAGGATTCCCTGTGGAGCTGAACTTTCCCGGGGGTCTGGATTCCAACAGATTTTTAGTTTAAGTGGGGACGCAGACACACAAGCGTGTGTTCTCTCCTGCACATACTGTTATAATGTCTAGAAGGTATCTGAACATCTTTGTAGGCTTTGATAGCTTTATTGTTTTAGCTTTATTGTTGGAGGCTTCTGCTTCCACGTCCTGCAGGCAAGGCTCTGCCTTTCGCCCCTCCTGGTGTCTGCATGGGAAAGCTCTTTCATCTCCACTGAGGATTCCAAAGATATCAATTACTTGTTTCCTCTGACCTCTTGTTTCTGGCTGTTGTGTCCACAGAACCTGCAAATTCAGTTTGCTGTGTTTCTGGTGAAGCAGTGTGAAATGTAACGCTTCCATTCTGGGTCCTGTGAACCTGCAGTTGTGGTTATTAAAAAGACAATATTTACATGGAGAAGCATGTGATGCTCTCACTGCCTCTTCAAGACCTAAAGTAAAGCTTCCTTTATCTCTTTTGAAACTAACTGAACAAACTTTGTTTCTGCTCCGCAGTTCTCTCCATACATCTACTGTATGAAATATTAATAAAAAATGAATTGTGTGCTATGGGGCATTTTTTTAAAGTGCAAGACCTCCCCACCGCCATCCTAAATTTCTGCCTTTCAAATAGTTTCCTTCCCAGAAGGAGGAGAAGCTTGGTTAGGTCTATGTATGTGTGTTTAAAGCTCCATCAAATGTTTTTTCGGACGAGCAGGGTTTGGTTTGTGTGGTGCAGTCGGAGGTGACACCTGTAAGTGCAGAGAGAGCTTTTGGCACCATCACACTTGGAGTGATGTCAGTAATAATTTAGAAGGAAGGCTGTTACTTAATAAATGCCTACAAATCCAGTGATAAAGTAAGTCAGAAATAAAAATATAAAGCGCCCTATACTTTATGTATGTTCAGGATCGATGGACCTGCCTTAAAAATAATTTTCTTCTGTTGGGAGACTGGTGTAGCTTATAAGTATTGTTATAAAACACTGAAAAATTCATTTTTAGGTAGGTGGTATTGTGTGGTCCTACCAGTTTGGTTAGATACTTAATGCTTTATAAGTTACCTTGAAATTCAGTGCAGCTGTATAATCGCTCTTATGGTCCTTGAGTATTAACCTTGCTTGTGGCAGGTGTGAGATGTCCAAAACATTCAGGCTTTAAAATGATTTATTTTGGAGTACGTTGCCATTTCATAGAATCATAGAATCACTACGTTGGAAAAGACCCACTGGATCATCATTTGCCAGCTTGAAGTAGTTCAAAAAACCAAATCAACCTCTTTTTACAGCCGATGTCCAGGAATTTACTTTGAAATGCTGGTGAATGATTTTATGTTCCTTTCTTTTATAAGTCTTTTAGTGATTATAGGTGTAGGAGTCCTGGAATGGGCAGGGAACCCACTGGGAGCCTTGGGGTGGAAAGATTTTGTATGCAATAAAGGAAATGTGGTGTCAGGACAAGGGTGCTGCTCTGCTCTGCTGGGAGGCTCCGGGTTCTTCAGAAGCAGAGAAGGTGTGAGAAGCTTCAGAGTCTGATTCTGATTCCTCCTCCCTGCACCTTCTCTTGTGGCTCAAGTTTTGATTTAGTGGCAGGCTTTGCCATTTGTTTTCAACCTAAATAAGAGCTAGATGGAGTTTGGAAACTCTCTTTGGAGCAGGGAGCTCTTAGCTAGTGCCTGCATTTTGGATTATTAATGCATTTTAGCAGTAACATGAGAGCTGTGATGTGCACTGTGAATACACCCCAGATGAGCTGTGTTGAGTTTTGTTTCCCCTGGTACATGATCCCTGCATTACTTTGAACTCAGTAAGCCTCCCTGTATCCCTCCCTTTCTGGCTACTTTAAAATAAGAAGAGTTCAAAGTAAGCAGAAGATCGTTTTAGAGCTGATTGCTCTCGATGCTCAATCAGACAGCACAGTGAGGGTTTTGTCCTGGAGTGCTGCTTCCCCTTCGCAACTGCCTTTAACATTTTCTGCCTATCTAATGTCACGAGGGTGAAGAACTCAGGCCATTCATCAATCTCTTAGAGATAGCCAGGAAAATAAAATTTCAGTTTTCTCCGTGAAGAACAAGTGTGTCAAAAGAATGAGGTTCTTAAGAGCTTCCATAGAGTGTGGGGCACAGTGACAGGATTATAGCAACCCCTTTTTTCTTTGGAGAGTGCAGTTAAATATTTAAATGCAAAGTTAGAAGCCCAACTTCACGGTTCCAGTGCTAAGTTCTCACGTGGAGCCTGTTTGCAGAGCGTAGACCTATTGCCAGTGTGACCCGAGTTGGTCAGAACCCACCTTCCCTGAACTCTCATTTGGGAATTGTAAGGGTTAGAATATTTTTTTTCAGATCTTTGCTGTTTTATCTTCTGCCTCTGGCATCCTAGCAGTGTTTTCTAAACTAGAAACCAAAACGGAGTTTCAGATCTGTCCGTGACCATTTATGCACTTTGCCTGCATTTTTAACTCTTGAAGTCCACTCTGGAGACAACCAGGTAAGGTTTTGACACATGGATCAAAAAAACAAGACACAGCTTATGAACTATTTCACAAAAAAAGAAATTAAAAATTGTATTTCTTACACTTTTTCGTGATAATTTCTTCCATACCATAAATTCAAGGCATTTTGCTTTGCTGTTCTTGCTGCTCTTCACATACTGAAGGTGCATTCTTTCACCTGTGGGAGGATTTTTCTCCCTCCCCTGGGGTTTTGGATATACACATGATATACTGCTTTTGCCACATGACCTGAACGATCTGTGGCAGCAGATGATGGGATAATTCTTGGGTGCACTTAACTCCTGCAAAAATACAGTTTCATGTTTTCCAGTTGACCTTTCCAGGTCGGAGTTTGCAATGCATTTACATATAAACACTGGAAAGAGCCGTTTTAATGAAGTGTTCTTGGTCTCCAGTGACACGAAATGTCAAAGGCCAGATGCCGCGCTGCTCTGTGCATCATGATACAGTCGCTGTTTGTGCTGGTTTTCAGTTGGTGCTGCATTGTGCCATTCCTCTCTGCCTGGGCTCTGCAGGGGCTCTGATTTTCATAGAATCACAAGGTTGGAAGAGACCCACCAGACCATTGAGTGCAGCCATTCCTATCAGGCACTAAACCATGTCCCTCAGCGTCCACCTGTCCCTCCAGGGAAGGTGACTCAACCCCCTCCCTGGGCAGCCTCTGCCAGTGCCCAATGACTCTTTCTGTGAAAATTTTTTTCCTAATGTTCAGCCTAAATCTCCCCTGGTGGAGCTTGAGGCCATTCCCTCTCGTCCTGTCCCCTGTCCCTTGGGAGAAGAGCCCAGGTCCCTCCTCTCCACAACCTCCTTTCAGGGAGTTGGAGAGAGCAATGAGGTCTCCCCTCAGCCTCCTCTTCTCCAGGCTGAACACCCCCAGCTCTCTCAGCTGTTCCTCATAAGGCCTGTTCTCCAGCCCCTTCACCAGCTTCGTTGCTCTTCTCTGAACTCGCTCCAGAGCCTCAACATCCTTCTTGTGGTGAGGGGCCCAGAACTGAACCCAGGATTTGAGGAGCGATCTCACCAGTGCCGAGTACAGGGGGAGAAGAACCTCCCTGGACCTGCTGGCCACAACATTTCTGATACAAGCCAAGATGCCATTGGCATTCTTTCCTGGCAGCTCTTTCCTTACGCAAGACAGCTGCCTGTGTGACCTCACTGACTACCTTTTAGCGAGCCCTTACTGGAGATTATTTAGTGAATGAAGAACTTTGCTTCTAGTAAAAATGTAGCAGGAATCCATATTTACCACCTGGAATCATAGAATCACTAGGTTGGAAAAGACCTTTGAGATCATCAAGCCCAACTGTCCCTGTCCACTACTAAGTCATAGAATAGTTTGGGTTGGAAGGGACTTCAGAGATCATGCAGTTACACCCCTTGCCATGGGCAGGGACACCTCCCACTGAATCGGGTTGCTCCAAGGCTCATCCAACCTGGCCTTGAACACCTCCAGGGATGGGTCAGCCACCACTGCTCTGGGCAGCCTGTTCCAGGGCCTCCCCACCTTCATTGTGAAGAAATTCCTCCTTATGTCTACTCTAAATCTGTCCCTTTCCAGTTTGTGCCCATTGCCCCTCGTCCTATCACCACAAGCCTTTGTGAACAGTCCCTCCCCAGCTTTCTTGTAGCCCCTTCAGGTACTGGAAGGTCACTATAATGTCTCCCAGGAGCCTTCTCTTCTCCTGGCTGAGCCACCCCAACTCTCTCAGCCTGTCCTCGTAGGGGAGGTGCCATGTCTACACGGTTTTTGAACCCCTCCAGGGATGGAGACTCCACCACTGCCCTGGGCAGCCTCTGCCAGTGCTTCACCACTCTGTCAGTAAATAACTGTTCAGTCATTTGTCAGCTCTATTTCGAGTTCTATATACTTAGTACAAGTTGTATATTGGCTATAACAGCTGCAGATGCTTTGGGACACCTTCAAAGATGAAACAGCAAGCAATCATGGAGATGTTGTACAGGGCGCAGCATTGTCCCTGGCAAGGAGTACAGGGGAGGGGGTGTGAATCCTAGGATCATAGTATAGTTCAGGCTGGAAAAGACCTTAAAGATCACCTAGTTCCGTGTGAGTTCGCAGAACTCCAAGTGAGTTCATCATAGAATAAAATCGTAGAATGGTTTGGCTTGGAAGGGACCTTAAAGAATCATCCAGTTCTAGTGAGTAGCAGGAAACAAGAAGTGTGTTTATGTATGTGTTTGTGCACATGAGAAGCAGAAGAGATGCAATAAATACAAGCACTGTGCTATCCCTTCAAGCCAGAGGTTTTCGATTTGGCTTAAGTTTTTGTGCAACATCTGGCTGAAAGGGGAAGTTTTTGTTTTTACACCTAGAAAAACTTTTCTTTTTAGAAAGCCAGTTTGACCGTATGCCGCTTCTGTTAATTTTCCAGCCTGTCTTTCCCAGAAGCGAGTAGTTGAGGCGAAATGCGCCCAGCTAGTCTATTCCGTGCTTTAGCATCTGCTTTTCTGTACAAAAGGCATGTGGTGATATAAAACATCTGTCAGCGTTGCGCTGTGCCTCGGGACCCATCTGCGGAACAGGGACTTCCATTTGCTTTGTTTAAAAAAACAGTGCAGGGGAGGATTTGAGATGGGAAATTGTAAAAGGTTCTTTCTCATGCCTGTACACATGGATGGGTGCACAAAATCCCGCTTGCTCCTTCCCCCAGTGAAGCTGGCAAAGCAATCGGTGAGTGTCTAAAGGTCACGGGCTCGATGCGAAAGCGTTGGGAGCCCTACAGCTCTGTGCTGGGTCTGTGTTACATTAAAATGCATTCAGTGGTCAATTGAGTCACAGATGAACCTTTATGTGGGACGGGGGGTTGTGGGCATAGCCCAATGCCAACAGCGCAGGGCTTCACGCAGCCCGATTTGTAAAGATGAGTGGTTGTTGATCTTTCCCACTTCTGGGGTCATGGGAGGAGATGGAGTAAGCTTCCCCTCGGCTTTTATCACTTCCTCCTGCCAACTACGGGGAGATTATTTTCCTTCATTTGCTGCTTCTCTTGTCAGCAAGAAGAGCTGGTATTCAGCCAAACAATAAATAATAACTTTCCCTGGGGAAGGAACTCTCAGATGTGGCTGTAGTAACTCTGATTTCCCCCCCCTCACCGCTCTGTCTTGAGTCCAGTCCTGTGAATTCCTACTCAGAAAGATGTGGTTGGCACATATGTGATGTGCAAAGCTTGTTTGCTTTGCTCACAGTCTGTTTCTGAAGCTTTGTAAAAAGTTTTAGTGGTGGCTGCACATCTCCTGCTCATTCATCTTTGCTGGATGAGGCTTTTGAAGACCCTGCCGACCAGGCTTGCAGTGGAAGTAGATACTGGTGCAAATTGGGTCAGCACTGTTTATTCTGATTTATAGTGTCTACTGCATAATGTGCAAAGGTAGACTTGCTCATCTCATTGAGCTTATTTTCTTCGTTCAAGCCTGGAAGGAGACTGCGTACCTGCAGGCAGTAACTTGGAGAACAGGGATCCCTCTGGACTTGGTGACAGAGAGGTAGAAATGGGGGGTGTGGAGTAAAGGCCAGGTTTTCCAGTGCTCCTGGAATGGTAACAATGCCTAGTTTGAAATCAACCCTCAGGAGCACATCGGGATAAGCTTAAATACTCTCCTGAGCCCCTGGAGTTACTGGGCAGATGGGTCTGTGGGAAGGACGTTGGGAGGAGGTTGTGCATCCGCGATGGGGAGCATCGTTTGGCCGTGTCGTGAATGCTGGGTTTGTTTCCTTTAACCTCCCGCGACGGGTCCTGCTGGTTCGCAGGGGCTGCCTGCCAACAGAACAGCTTCTGTGGAAGCCGGGAGATACAGTTCCTAAGGAGATTTCAGCTTTATCCATCTCCTGCACCTCCAAACACGGTACGGCCAGGCTGCTGCCTTCGAGGCTCCTCAGGGTTTGTTGGCTTTTCCCATGTGTGCCTTGAGTTTTGTTCAGTCCTCTGCTCCTCGGAGCCTGGCTCCTGGTTCCTTCTAAATGCAAAATAAGAAATGTGACTCAGCACGGTTTTAGGTTGACCCGTGCATTGGAAATAACAGAAATACCACACTTCAGCTGACACAAAAGCAAAATATCAAAGCTTAAACCTCTCTGCACGCTGCGTAAAGAAAGGTGCTTAAGGAACACAGCACTGAAGCAGGATCAGTGACACCTTAAGCAAATTAAGCTTCTCATTGCCGCAGTTCTCTTGTCCCCCATCAAAATTATACCCTTTGGGGTTTTTTTGTTGTTCTTTCTCCTCCCCTGAACTCCTGCTGATGTTGCAGGTATATATGGCATTTTTTCCAGTGACTTTGATTCTTATCAGTGTGGAAAAAAAAAGTTAATATTGATTTAGTGTGGGAGAAAACAGAAAAAGGGAGTGAGTAAGAGACTAATAGCCTGGAATGACAGGACTGTATCAATTTTCAGTTCCCTCAGAGGAATAATATGCTTCTTTCCAGCAAATGGAAAAGTAGACTATGACTAAACCTGTCACTGACCTCCCACAGAATTTAATGGATTTTGGAGCTCAGAGGAGAAAAAGCCGTCATAACTAACTCAGTGACTTTAATGCACTTTCCTTGAAAGTCAGCAGTTTTATGAAATGCTGTATGCGGGAAGATAAAAAGTATATGTATCTCATATAGCTGTAAAAAATTTATATTCATTGGCTGAAGTTTTTTTGACTGTGGATGAATGCATTTCTCAATAAGCTTAAACAGTAACATATTATGGGTTCTAGGTGGTTTATGTCCTTAAAGTGTGTTGCCAGCATATAAACCTAGGCTGTTTAAAAACGATGGACACCAACTGGAAAGCAATCTCACTCTTGGCCCATTCTAGCGGCTTTTCTGTGTCAGTAGATCCTGAATGGGCTCGCTATAAAAATGGATCCTTTTGGGATGAGGAAGGGAGTGTTGGGTTTGCACACGTTGATTGGCAGGAGCCAAAGTGAGTATCCCGCTTTGTCCAGGGGTAGGCAGCCAAAGAAAGGACGCTTTGTCTTGTGGCAAGGCCACTTTCCTTTCAAATAAATAAATAAATAAATATAGTACCCAGCTCCTTTAATTAAACTGCCGCTTTGTTTTCGGTGGCCTGAAGCCACCAAGTGGCTGGTTCCTCTTGAGGAGCCGTCTCCATTGTTCGGCACTGTCAGTGTTTGCCTGGTTGTGCTAAGCCCAACTTTCAAGACGGAACGAGGCTACATGAGCAGGAAGATAATTTTGCTGGTGTTTTCCTGAGGTAGGGGAATGGTTGCTAATCCCTGCGATAATTTGTAGTGCAATGCCATCTAGTGTGCAGAGCGCTCCAGACTTCCTCGGCTCCGGAGATCCATCGCACCAGTGGTCTTGTTGATTCTTCTTGATTCCACGCCACTCCAAACAGCTTTTGATGGAGGTGGCTGTAATAAATTATTAGTGTTGTGAACTTCGAGTTGTCAACTATCTCATCTTGAAGATTGCTTCGCATCTTTTGGAATAAGGATGTGCTGGGGAGTAGAAAAGAGCAGGAGAACCAGTGATAACGTGCCCAGCCTGAGGAGGCATTTCTGGTCACGAGCTGAATTTCTTGAAGAGCGCCCAGCCCCCATGGACACCTTTGCCCTCAAGGAGCACCTCCCACGGGACTTTTCCAACCAGCCTTCTGAACAGTCCAAAGTCTGCTCTCTGAAAGTTGAGGGCGACTGTTCTGCTAACCTCCTTCTTCGTTTTACCCTGCACTGAGAACTCTATCATCTCATGATCGCTTTGCGCCAAGCGTCCTCCAACATTCACATCCCCCACCAGTCCTTCTCTGTTCACCAACAGCAGGTCCAGGAGGGCACCGTCCCTTGTCGGTTCGCTCACCAGCTGTGTGAGGAAATTGTCTTCCACACACTCCAGGAACCTCCGGGACTGCTTCCTTTCTGCTGTGTTATACTCCCAGCCTATATCTGGGAAATTGAAGTCTCCCACAAGGACTAGAGGTAGCGATTTTGAGACTACACTCAGTTGTTTGTAGAAGAGCTCACCTGCTGCGTCTTCTTGGCTGGGTGGTCTATAGCAGACTCCCATCACAATCCCTTCCTGCCCATGGGCTCCTCTGATTTTCACCCACAGGCACTCAGTCCCATCCTGATCGTAGTCCAGTTTGAGGGTATCAATGCCCTCTCTAACATAGAGGGCTACCCCGCCTCCTCTTCTGCCCTTCCTATCCTTCCTAAAGAGTTTATACCCCACCATGGGTACGCTCCAGTCGTACGAGTCATCCCACCACGTCTCCGCAATGGCAATGACACCGTAGTCTCCCTGCCCTACCACAGCT
The DNA here is from genome assembly GCA_033459285.1 of Clamator glandarius. Lineage (NCBI taxonomy): Eukaryota > Metazoa > Chordata > Aves > Cuculiformes > Cuculidae > Clamator > Clamator glandarius. The sequence goes on from JAUNZM010000716.1 coordinate 1,384,837, forward strand.
TCCAGCTCCTCCTTCTTATTCCCCATGCTGCGTGCATTGGTGTAAATGCACTTCAGCTGGGCAGGCGTAGCTTCAGCCTTCGTAATAGGGCTCCTCCCCAACTGAGCAGTCCTTGACTTAACTAAGGCCTTTTTTGCATCATTCGTGTTTATGTCAGAACTCAAAGTCTGGGGCTGAGAACATGCGCAGTGCTTGGTAGGTGTTTATATCCAGTTTATGTTACTGATGTGCTTTCGTGACTCATGAAATACAGTTACAAATCCACGTGGAGTTCCAATTCAAAACCATGCTGAAGTGGAAGCCATCTGAATCGGACTCAGCGATTCTTTGGATCTGGTGTTGCTCAGATTCAGTATAGCAGAAGCATCACTTTGTTGCTTGCCTTGTCTGTCTTCTTTTTATGTCTTAGCTGTCTCTTACACTCTGCACTATGAAGAATATAGTTTTTCCTTTCAGTAGGACAGAGGATTCCTTTCCTCTCTAGTTCTGAATGTGAGTGGTTTGGCTGCAGACTGGCTGCCTTTTCCAGCTCCATTTCTGGTGCTGTTGTGCAATACTCAATGTTTAATTCTGGATGCTGCCCGGAGCGGGGCTGTCTCTCCCCTGGCAGTAATGAGACCTGGGCATGCAAAGGCTCCCGGAGGGGATTAACTTCTGAAAAATCTCATTCTGCTTTCAATTAATTGCGAAATCAGCCTTTCGTAGGGTGTGAAATGGAAGCAGAGAGAGGTAACACCAGATGCCTTTATTTACATGTGTTAATCAACACAGACCCAAACAATAGCAACTAATTAAACTGCAGCTATTTGAAGAGTTTGAGTGGGAACTTTGAAGAATGCTCTGCAGTTAGGTGTACGGGCTACTTCTAAAAGAAGTACAAAAGATGCCAGAGTCCTCTTGGAACCCTGAAGTTACTGTATTTCAAGGAATGCCAAATGTGGCCATGGAAACCCATCATTACATTGACTTGGCTTTGCTTTGACGGGTAACGTGGAAGCTATTTGCTTTTCCCTTTTTGAACATAGCCTGTGGTGTAACGAACAACACACAAGAGTGGGCATGTGTCCTTTGGGTATCAAAGTGCCTGTTTCCAAATATCTGCTATTATATCCACCAGGGGTAATTAACGAGAGACTAAGGGTGGTTTCCTTTGGAGACAGATGGGTTTTTTCTCTTTGGCTGCTAATTCAGAAATGGTAGGCATCAATTTTATGGGAATTTGTGTCGGAAGCACAGTTTGGTTTGTGGCCAGAAGGATTTTTTTTTTTTTTTTAGTTAACTGTTTAATTCAGCTCAGTGGGGCTGGAGAGGGAGAACAAATCCCTGGTGGTGATCATGCTGTAGATAACAGTGAGAGATGGTCTCTGGCAAGAAGCATTGTGTCACTTCTGCCCGATTCTCTCTATTGTTCAGCAGAATGATTTGATTTTTGTTCCTGGGAAACTGGAATTTTGCTGGGGTTGCCTAGGGGCTGGTTTTGTTGGAATGAGGAAGATTAATTCTCTAGGAAAGAGTTGAGGCAGGTCCAAGGAAACTTCTTCATTGTTCTTCTAGAGAACTTTACGCTGGAGAGATGAACATGATGAGCTGTAGGGCATGTTGACTGCTGTGTAGATTCTGCCAGTGTCAGGAGGGGAATGGCTCTCTGATTGTAGGGGTGCAGTACGTGGAAAAAGCAGCTCTCTTAGCAGCACTATTCCTCCTGGCAATGAAGCATGGTACCTCTTCTTGGAAACACTGTTTATAGAAACAGGCCCTTGAGATGAGCAGCCTCCCCAGCTTCAGTTCATGTGATTTTACCCATTGCTCCCAGGAACGATTTCCTCCACCTCTCAAACTGCTTCAGGATTCCAGAATACCCACATTACCAAGGAAATCAAAGAGCTGAGCACTGACTGTACTCCATACATGCACTTGGACACGTCTCCACACCCCTCACTGCAGAGCTCAGATGTCCCAGTCCGTGACTGGGAACACAAGGATTCATGGAATAACCTCCGTAAGGAGCAGCTGGTGGGGACAAGGAGAAGTGGAGCTACGTGGCACGGGGCTTGTGGATGCAAGTGCCTCAATGCACCAGGCAGGCTGTGAAGGGCTGTTCTTCAGAGTTCCTCTAGAGACGTGTGTGAACCGAAGATGTAGTTGATTTTGGTTCAGCAAACACAGTGTGAGAGATGCTGCTGCTGGTTTCTATAAACCAGACAACGTTTTCAGAGTTGGAGATTCAACCAAGCTGCTTATCTACTTGTGCAAATGATAACTGAATGTTGTTGTTTGCAAGAACGCGAGCAATTATTTCATTTAATCCATTTAGACAATCGTCAAATTGTAGCTGGTTAAAATGTGATTTGTCAGTTGAGGGAATAAACACTTTTTTGGTTATTTTCTGGTGTTTCTTTTCCCTTGTAGGAGGACATTAGCTATCTGGTAGGAATAATGTGAACAAGTAGTGTAACTAGTTTAAAAGAGGGAGCAAAACTTATAATCAGGCTCGTCTTACACTGGTAAGGTCCTTTTCAGCTCAATGTACTTATAATAATGTCCTCTACTAATTAGCAAAGCGCAGGTGATTCTCTGGTGTGGATGAGGATGCAGACAGCCCTCTCTTGCCTTCTGCAGGTCATTTCAGGATGCTGTTTGCCTTAGCAAATATGCTCGGAAGCTATTTTCTTCATTGTCACTTTGTATAATCTCTTTGTGCAGACTTGCCTATCACTGGCACATCGTTGGCGGCACCAACTGTGTGTCAGGAATTGCTCCCTTCGTTTATCAGAGGAGTCCAGGTGTGAGAGGGAGTTAGGAATCGGCTTTCAGATGGCCTGAGGGTGGTTAAAGTTAAAACTGAAACCAAAGAAACCGTGGCATCCTCTGATAAGTTTTCCAGTGTATCAGTGGAGGAGACACTTTAGTGGGAAAGAATTATCCAGGGCTTGTGAGAAATAGAGTTTTGGGGGGCGGGTGGAGGGAATAAACTGAGTTTCTATTTAACAACACTAATTTTCAGGTTTTTTTAAACAGCTTGTCTTGAGGATTACAGCCTCTCTAGGGTATTCTAACAGCTGAAAGAACAAAGACAAACTTGTAAGGGGGGGGAAATAACAATCAGCTAATGAAGATGGCTTTGAAAATGTACATTCCTATACTATGCTGTGCTCTGCTGCGCTGTACTGTACACGTGTGAGAAGTGAAAACTGATCACTTGTCTTCACAGTCATGTGTAGATGCTTTTCAGGCATCAAAGATGTTTGGGTTACACAGCCACATAGAATATAGACAAGCGTGCGTGTAAAATTGATCGGAGTTAGTTGTCAGTATAGGGAACGAACAGTAAAAATTGGGAGAGCTGCAGGAGAACGGGTATAAGGAATGGGACGAACACGGTTCTCTGTCACCTCACTGCGTCAGGGACTCCACTGCAAGAGAAATAAATAGGAGAAGTGTGCAAGAAGAGACTTTATACCATGCTCTACAGAGTTAGACTGAAAATGGGAACTTACGGGAATTTCCTGATGGGTGATGTTCATGGAGCAAGCCACTGTGCTTTTCTCTTGTGAGACCTTGCCTGGAGCCCTGCGTCCAGTTCGGGAGTCCTCAGCAGAGGAAGGACATGGAGCTGTTGGTGCAAGTCCAGAGGAGGCCACAGAGATGATCTGAGTGCTGGAGCACCTCCTGTACAAGGACAGGCTGCGAGAGTTGGCGTTGTTCAGCCTGGAGAAGAGAAGGTGCCAAGAAGACCTTAGAACAGCTTCCAGTGCTGAAAGGGGCTCCAGGAAAGCTGAGGAGGGTGTCTGGAACAGGCAGTGCAGGAATAGGACAAGAGGGAATGGTTTTCAGCTACAAGAGGGGAGATTGAGATTGATCTTAGGAAGAAATGTGTTTCCGTGAGGAAAACCTGTGACGATGGTGAGGCCCTGGCACATGTTGTCTAGAGAAATCGTGGCCAGCACAAAAAAATGACAGCAAATTATCATATAAGCATCTAATTCATAGAATCAAAGAATGGGTTGGGTTGGAAAGGATCTCAAAGCCCATCCAGTTCCACCCCCTGCCATGGGTGGAGACACCTCCCACTGGATCAGGGGCTCCAAGCCCCATCCAACCTGGCCTTGAACCCTCCAGGGATGGGGCAGCCACCACTGCTCTGGGCAACCTGGGCCAGGCCCTCCCCAGCCTCACACATGCCAGGCAAGGGTAGAATGGCTGTAGTTAGATCCACTTGCATGGACAGTAATGTGCAAAATGCCTCTCTCTGCCTCCAAATGCCCAGACCTCAATATTCTGGACTAGCAGCCGTGCCGTGGAATTGCAGCAGCAGTGTGGCATTAGTTTGTTAGAGCTAATAATGCTTTGAAAGCCTTAATTTCCTTGCTTACTTGAAATGAAACTCAGAGTTTTGAGCTGGAGGTAAGAGGGGATCTCCGTATCAGTGGTTTTTGGTGCCGAAGGATCGAATCCTGCCAGTGAATAATGATCTGCAACGTTGGACTCTGTAGATGCCTGGGGATTGTTCATTCTGTGGTCGGAGCACGGACCCCTTGGACAAGCCAACATGTTTCGGCTGTTAACTGAACGGGGAAGATTCTGACAGCAAACTTTTCATCATTTAAATACTTGTTTTCTGTGGGGAGTACGTGCAGGGAACAGAGAGCTGTTGTACCTTGACGCCGGGGCACACATCCTGCATTGATTTGCAGCTTGCACGGCACCAGGGACCAGAGAGGAATTTCATGGAGCTTTAGCACCGAGCAGTTTGATACCAGTGGAAAAGAGCAGAGCGATGAGGAATCGACTCGCCTAAAACTGTGCTGGGTTTCAGGCGTGTGATGGCAGTTTGCTGTCATTTTTTTTTTTTTTTAACCCCCTCTTTTGAGCTGCAGCAGCAGAGTTCTGTGCCGCGCCTGAACACAATCCCTGCATGCATTCCCTCCCTCTCTGTTTCTCTTGGCTCTTGTTAAACTCTCCGGCTTGTCTTGTGGGACCTTTCCAATGAGCGAGCGAGCGAGAGAGAAAGGAACACCGCTGATTTCTCTACGCTGCAAATTGAGCATGAAATGGGCAGTGTGGAAACGGCGCGCGGGGCGATGGAGGCAGATCGCAAACGCGATTCATAGGCACGTTCAGCCGGAGAAGCGGCGGCTCCAGGAAGAGAGGAGAGCGAGGGAACAGAACGTGGGGAGTTTAATTGGATTTCGCTAGCCTGGAGTTCTTGCCTTTCGGAGCCGATGCCGAGAAGGTTTTTTCAATTAGCTGCTGGGAAGCTACGGAGAGACCTGGAACGGTTAGGCCTTGGCTAAGGATCCCATCCATGGAAAGAATAGATCATTGTAGCAGGGGTAAGTAGCACGCAGCCTTCCAGAGATCCTCCGGGCTTGATATAAGATCCTTTGTGTTTACTGGCACAATATAATACTCCTAATAATAATGCTAATACAAAAGCAGCTGGTAGGATGCCTTAAGGATGGCTGCAAACGCTGATGTGACAGGAAAGAATGACTCAGATCACAGTTTACCAGGCAGTATTTTCTTTGCAGAATGATCGGGGGGAGTTTAAAGGGGCAGTTTATTGCGTTTTTGTATAGGCTGTCTGGCATTGCAGATTTTAAAGCTCAGGATAATGCAAACTGTGTCTCTGCTTGCAGAGATTAACCTGTGGCCTTTCGGAAGGCGTTTTTGCAGAGGTGGTTGGTCTGAAAGCCATTAATGAGGTGTAAGGAATTAACTGGGAGCAGGCTGGGGAGCATCCCAGCAGTGGTTTCCTATCCCAGTCGAAGTGAATGGCTGCTCAGAGACATGGTTTTAAACTTCTAGTGCATCTTCTGCTCATGAGAGAAATGAAGGGACAGTGAAAAATAAGTTAATTGCACTTTAAGGTGCTAGATGGGTTCCCAACTGTTGCTAACAATGCCTAGGACACGTCCTGTGTTGGGAGGGTTGATTTAGCAAAGGATTCTATTTAAAATGAGATGGTTTCAAAATTAATTGCCTTTTCTTTGATGTTTCTTGTGCCTTTCTTTAAAAATAAGCCTTGGAATATCTGTTGATAAAGGGAATGTAGATGTACTCTAAAGTTTTATCTGGATAATTTTGTAAAGCTTTATGTGTTTCTTTTTGATGCAGACTGTATGCATGTGAAACGTAGATGTGGATAAATCTTTAATTGAGTCCAGGGACACATCTACTCATCTTAGATGCCATGCTGGCAGGAGCCATGGCAAAACACACACTAGACATAAGTTTTACAAGATCACATGCATTTTTTTTCATTCATAGCCAGTAAATTATTAACTGGACAAAGTCAGCATCTGGGCTTTCTAGGAAAGACTTGGTGCTTACCTCTGAAATTCCTGCCACAGGCAGCTCAGTCCTAGCCCAAGCTCTCCGTAAGTCGTGCAGTTGGTGCAAAGCATCTGTGAGACCCCTGCAGAATTGTTCTGAGAATTACTGTTCCTTTGAAACCCTAAGTCACTGGGTGCTTTTAGGATGTGGCATAACTTCTGCCTTTGTGCTGGCTCAGCTCTCCTTGTCCTTTGTGGGGAAGAGCTGGACTTGCATCGCTTCCTCTTTCCTGCCTCTCTGGGCTCTTGGCTTTTCATGTGGCCCATGGAGCCCTTTATTCCTGGCACCCGGATTTGCATATGTGAATAAAGAGAATCTCTGTGTGCACTTTTGTCCTCTCTATTGGTGGCATCAGGCTGAGTGGCACCTCTCCTGTGAGCTTCTGGTCGGGGTTGCTGGTGGTACAAGACCTGTATTGCTCAAAAAGCCGAGTGTAATATTTGCCAGAAGTCAAAGAAATTGAGAGGCTTCTTGTGTTGGTTTTATGTGTTTGTGTTTGGCTGAGCAGCCAGGACTGTTTGGATTCACTGCTCTCAGATCCTCTTTGGTTTGCCTGGCAGTGTTTCTCGCACACAGAATCAGCAGCTGTGAGGTTCGAATTAATTATTTGGAATCTGTTTGTTTGACTTGTGGCTTTTTTCCTTACGACACGCTTCTGTGAGTAGCTGGGTTTGCTGTTTGTTTGTTTCTTTCTCTCTTCTTTATCTGTCACATTTGAGAAGCCAGGAATTCATAGGGAACAACTCGCTGTGCTCTGGAGGTCTGGGGAACAAACTCCTGATGAGTCCCATGCAACTCAAGAGCCTGATTTCCCGAGTTTAAAATGGAACAAGAAGTTCAAGACCTCTGCCTGGCCCAGAAATGCTGTTCATGTGATGCACTCTGAAAGGGACTTTCTGTAAAGACACTCAAATGTGTGTTCAATCTCTTGCATCCAAACCACATCAAACCCCTCTGCTTGGAGCCTGATTCGTTGTACCTGGAGGTTTCTGTGCCAGGAATTGCTGCAATGTTTGTAATTGGGTTTTGCCAGCAGTGTAATATTAATGGGAACTTCTACCCTTTCTCATTTAACCTGTCCTTGAAGTTGATTTTATTAAGGAAATGTTTCATTTATGCACTGTTGTTCTATGGAGCATGAATTTGCAAGCAATAACTTGTGTACCTGAAGATTATTTTTGTTTCCTTTTGCCTGCACTACACTTGCTGCCTTCTTCCCTTTCCTGTGAGCCCTGGTGTCTGTACAACGAGCTGTGTGGTGGGTGTAGGCAATGCTCTGGTTGGTGCTTTCCTCCAGCAGGTTTGGCTGGGAATGCTGGGGCTGTGGAGCAAGGCATCACGTCCACCTCTGCTTGCCCAAGTGGAATGCTCTGTTTTCTCTGAACGAGAAAACAATCATTTAATCAACAACATGGCATAATAGAGGCTGTGTCTTCACTGAAACCAGATGCATTCGTGTTTCTGGGGCTGGGCTTACCCTACGAGCTTTCTGCAGTAGCTGTGGTTTTGATTTCCATCAGAGATGTGCAAGCAAAACTGTTTTTTCTCCTCTGTGTTTTATCCCACAGTGTGCCTGTTGGTGGTCAGCAGGAATAGGTGGAGTCAGTGACAGATTCTGTTCATTTATCATCTAGTTCTTGCTCCCTGAAGCACTTGTCTGCGCGACGGAGTGCATGCATGTGTGCTCCTGGGCTTCAGGGCTGCCAGAGCCTGGTGACGTGGTGGTGGGGTTGGCCTAATGAGCTCCCTTGAGGATGAGCTTGCGGGAGGAACTCCGTTGCCTGCACCCATCCATTCTCTGAGATACACTTCTGGCAATGATTCCTCAACTGTGGCCACAGTTACAGGGTGCAGGGACTTTCCATGCTGTCACCATGTGGAACTTATTACCCCGTTGTATGTCTGGCAAAAGCACAACCACCCTGTGTCCACAGCAAACATTTGTTTGCAAGATACTGCTTAGTGTCGTGTTTCATTGCTGTCTTCTGAAACTCCTGGGACTGGAAGTAGTTTCCCCCTGGGAAAAGGAGAAGAAAATGAGGTCATAATGGACACAAAAATCCATTCAGGAAAGAAATCTATGAAGCAAATCTGGTCGTAGTTCTGTATTTCTCCCATGTCTTTCTAAATTTCATTACAGGTGAGACATTCTGCTTCATACGAAGGAGCCAGACAATCCAGGTTTCACTCAACTGAAGCAAAAAGCAGTTTGCAGCCTGTTTGCTTTAATGTAAGAAGTTCTAGTGCTGATAAGGTATCAGGTCTGGTTTCTCTCCTGGCCATTATTTCTATAGCCTGGACTGCACGGAGTGAAGAAATTTCATAACAGTCAATTCAGACAGAGCTTTACAGGCAAAGCTGCTCAATTCCAACCTGAAAACCTGCAGGTGGCAACTCCAGGTTGTAGAGTGTTCCAGGATGTTACAGCCTCTCTGCCAATCATCAGGAGCCCAAGGCACCGCTCTGCATGCAGCCTCATGGAGCAGGTGTTATTGAGTTCGCTATTTTAATAACATCAGATCCTTTAACTTCATGAAAACATCCTGTTTTCAGACCCTAAGAAGTTGTTTTTGCCTAATGGAGTCCCCAATGGCTGCATCTAAGGAGTTTGTATGAATATTTCATTGCTTCTGACGATTGACCTTCTTGCACGTTTAGAAGGAATAACGGGGTGAGGCCCCACGAGGAAACTTTTGCAGCAAATACATGGAAATCTGGGAAAAACTTCACTGATACAGTTCCTTGCGAGTTTATGTCTCAACAAGCTTAAGCATCAAATAGACTTGGCTTAAGAAATAAAACAAACAAACCTCAGCAGCATATACATCAGCTGCCTGCACTGGCAGCTCATCCTAGAATCAGGGATTGAAAGTGAGATCTTTCCAAGCTGTGCGTTTCTGACTGCAGCAAGAGTCAAATTCTCTCAAGGTTACTCTTGATTTCATCTTCAGTGAGCCACGAACTACATCCCGTTGTGTTTTGTGTCCGAGAGCAGCATTCCAACAGCAGTCTAGCATGGATAGTGCGACGTGGGGAGGATCCACTGATCCAAAATAGTGTGCGAGGCTGGAAAGGGTAGATTTCACAAGGAACTGCCTTCCATCTCCTCTTGCTCATAGGACCCAAGGGAGTGGCAGGAAGACGTGCCAGGAGAGGGTTAGGTTGGACAATTAGGAAAAAGTTCTTCATGCAGAGCGTTCTGGATCCAACCTCTAAATCAGATGGCAAATCCAGGAGTCAGCAAATCTTATGAGATGCCCCTTTTTTTCTGCCATCTGTAAGTGATGCCATTTGCCAAACCCTTGTGGAAGACTCAGGTACTGAAGAAGCTGCAGAAGGAGGACACACCACAGGAGCTCTGTTTCTCATTTTCCAGGCAGCATGGATGCCCAGTGTTCTCCCCTCTGTCTTTAAAGTTGTCCTCTGTGACTTCTAAGCTGCAAGAGGGGAGATAGAGATGAGATCTTAGGGAAAAATGTTTTCTTGTGAGGAGAGGGAGCCCCTGGCCCAGGTTGCCCAGAGCAGTGGTGGCTGCCCCATCCCTGGAGGTGTTCAAGGCCAGGTTGGATGGGGCTTGGAGCTCCTGACCCAGTGGGAGGTGTCCCTGCCCACGACAGGGGGTAGAACTAGATGGGCTTTGAGGTCCTTTCCAATCCAAACCATTCTATGAATAGTTCTGGTTTGCGAAGGAGCTCGGGGAGTGTTGCAGCTGTCTCAGCCTCTCTCAGAAGTACCAGGAAGCGCAGCACGCGTGCGTGACCTCTGTGGAAGCTTGGATTAAAAACACAGTAATGAACTAACCCAAAGGCAGCTATGGAACTATTACTGCATCCAGTGTGATTAAAACGTCTCAAGGACCTGCTGTGCAGTGAGTATCTGCCCTTTTCTCTAGCTGTGCAAGTTTATACGTGACATTAGGATTTATTAATCTTGAAGGTGAAGCTCAGTCGAAGGGATGGTGACTGCTGAATAATCAGGCTTCTATAGGAAAAAAAATGTCTCATGTGATTTGCTAGCTTTAAATAGTTCTGAAAGTAACTCCAGGCATAATATACATCCCACAACATTTACATTTGCTTATTGCTGGCACTTGCATAAAATCCGACCTTCCACGTACACCTGCGGTTTGGTGTGTCTTGTGTCTGCTAGGAGGAGAATTTAAGCCAGCATTTAATTTACCTGTATTGCTTGGATCCTCCTCCTGTGTTCCAGGGACGAATTCTGTTGTACTCTGCACGGGAGAAACCAGGGTGTCTTTGGACACTTTGCCTTTTTGCCACGTTTGAGTTTAATTTCAGCGTCCAAATACAAAGTTGAGCACTGTCGTGAGCGGAATTCATCTGTGATATCACAGCTGCAGTTGTATCATGTACACTGTACAGAACTGAATCATAGAATTATAGAATGACCAGGTTGGAAGAGACCCACCAGATCATCGAGTCCAACCATTCCTATCAATCCCTAAACTGTGTCCCTCAACACCTCGTCCACCCGTCCCTTAAACCCCTCCAGGGAAGGTGACTCAACCACCTCCCTGGGCAGCCTCTGCCTGTGCCCAACCATCCTTTCTGTGAAATATGTTTTCCTAATGTTCAGCCTGAACCTCCCCTGGTGGAGCTTGAGGCCATTCCCTCTCATCCTGTCCTCTGTCCCTTGGGAGAAGAGCCCAGCTCCCTCCTCTCCACAACCTCCTTTCAGGTAGTTGGAGAGAGCAATGAGGTCTCCCCTCAGCCTCCTCTTCTCCAGAGGAGAAGCAATTTCAGCCGCTCCTCTTGTCCTCCTTTCTCTCACCAGCTTCGTTGCTCTTCTCTGGACTCACTCTAGAGCCTCAACATCCTTCTTGTGGTGAGGGTCCCAGAACTGAACACAAGATTCGAGGTGTGGTCTCACCAGTGCCGAGTACAGAGGGAGAAGAACCTCCCTGGACCTGCTGGCCACACCGTTTCTTATCCAAGCCAAGATGCCATTGGCCTTCTTGGCCACCTGCGCCACTGCTGGCTCATGAAGACTGCATGAAGACTCAACACCCTGGAATAACTTTGCGTGCCAGCCTTTCACCCTGGCACTGATGGCAGTTGAGTGCACGGGCCTGCGATGTTCATCGATTGTCTGGAGATGATGGATAATGGGCCGTGCTCTGCATGGTTCAGACGTGCCGTGAGAGATTTTGTCACTCTGTGGTTAGCTCAGAGCAGCAAGCTGTGCAGCATCACTGGAGATTCGTTTTCTTCTTTTTCTTGTTGAGCTCTGTGTGATGTTTTTGCTGCTCTTGGGTACCACTTTTGATATTTCAAAGGGATAATTTCAAATAGCAGGGAAGAAATGGAGTTTCAAGTATAAAAATATTCTCTGATCATATCTTTCTTGTCTTTACTTTCTTTCATCATGACTTCGGGATATTTTTGCTTGGGTAAAGAAGACACTGCCATAGAATCATAGAATGGTTTGGGTTGGAAGGGACCTTAAAGATCATCCAGTTCCAACACCCCTGTTGGAAATGTTCTTTTCCTGCTCTGAAGCCGCTGTTCAGTATGGAAGGGAGAAAGCAAGAGAAGACGGGGAACTGTGTGGGAGTATAATAAATACATTTAGCAAAATAAATCTGGAGAGAAAAAAAAAAAGAGGCCAGATAAATAAATATATGCTTCAGAGCAATTACTTACAAAATGTTTCCCTATGTAAAAAGATTTGCTGACCTAAAATTTCAAATATAATAAAATAATAACTTCAAATAGATCTAAAACAGGGCCTGGAAGGTGACCCATTACAAGATAAACTGATATAAGTAATGGCCTCGGCTAAATGAAGATCAAGTGATGTTTTGAATCACTGGGGTAATTTAATTCCATATTTAACTCCATGGTAACTCCCGCTTCCTAATAGAAAATACCTTCACTAAGAGAGGTGATAAAAGTGTTTTCTTACAATCATAGAATCGTTTGATTTGAAAAGACCTTTGAGGTTATTGAGTCCAACTGTATGTGTACCATACCAAACTAGGTCCTCGAGTGCTTCATCCACTCATCTTTTAAATCCCTCTAGTGATGGACACTCCACCAACTCCCTGGGCAGCCTCTGCCAGTGCCTGAGAACCCTCTCCATGAAGACATTTTCACTAAATCCCAATCTAAACCTCCCCTGGCTCAACTCGAGGCCATTTCCTCTCATCCCATCGGTTGTTACTTGGGAGAAGAGACCAACTCCAGCCTCCTTTCTTGGAGCTGCAGAGAGCGATGAGGTCTTCCCTCCACCTCCTTTTCTCCAGAGTAATCAACCCCAGTTCCCTCAGCTGCTCCTCGTAAGACTTGTTCTCCAGCCCCTTCCCCAGCTTATTTCCCAATGAGTCCATGTCTCCAAGTGTTGATCAGTATTAAGACTTTTAATTTCTTCAGGATTTAGCCCAAGGATATTTGGGTTGTAGAATTTGGTTGTTTGTTTTTTTTTTTTTTTTAATAAAGCACAGCAATATTTCACAGGAAAATCAGCCTCATGTTTCTTGCTCTTGGCCATCAGACATACTTTTCACCCAATCCATACATTCCAGAGTGATGCATGAAGGTGGCATTTGTCCTGTGGTTTTTCCCTCGTCTGATTTGCTGAACTGCACAAACATCGTAAATTAGCGAGCGGGCAGGCATCAAGGAGACATTATAAGTGGGGTGGTTTACAAAGAAAAAAAAAACAAGTCCATTCCTAATTTTTTCTGACAGTATTATCAGATTTAATAGTGGTTTGGAAAGTTAATGAGCTTTTGCTACGTCTCGGTCTGAGCAGCAGAGAAACTTCAGTTGTGTGTGTCTGGTAGAGTTTGCCAGGGAGTTAACCTTAAATTCCATCTCGGAAAAACGTGAAAGGATTACCAGGTTTCCTTGGAACAATGACACATCCTCTGCCAGGAAAGGCATCAGCCTTTCCACTGACTTAAAACTCCTGGCAAGAGACACTTGAGCATTCTTGCCATCTTCGCTCTCCCTGAGAGAGTTGTACAGATGTGCACAGGGCTTGAGGTGGAACCTGCAGAAGGTTGCGCTTGCCTGTGAGGTGGATTCATTGCTGTGTTTCCGTGCTGGGGACCTCGAATCTGCTGTGACCTCTTTGTCCTGCCTGGGCCACTGAGCTGGATGCTAGCTGGGTGCGAGGTCACGGCTGGACAGACCCGAGAGGTGGGTGTATGTGAACCTCATGGAGTTCAGCGAGAACGAGGACAAGGTTCTAACACCTGGGTTGGAGCAATCCCAAGCACAATACCAACTCGGTGGAGAATGAATTGAGAGTAGCCCTGAGGAGAAGCATTTGGGGTTGCTGTTGGGCGAGAAGCTCAACATGAGCTGGCAATGGGCACTTGCAGCCCAGAAACCAACCGTGTCCTGAGCTGCGTCTAGAGCCGTGGGACCAGCAGAGCGAGGGAGGGATTCTGCCTCTCTGCTCCACTCTGTGAGACCCAACCTGAAGCCTTGAGTCCAGCTCTGGAGTCCTCAACATAGGAAGGACATTGGATATGTTAGAGCAAGTCCAGAGGAGGCCCCATCCCTGGAGGTGTCCAAGGCCAGGTTGGATGGGGCTTGGAGCCCCTGATCCAGCGGGAGGTGTCCCTGCCCATGGCAGAGGGGGAGCTGGGTAGGCTTTGAGGTCCCTTCCAACCCAAACCATTCTATGATTCTATGATAAAGTGAAAGACTCGCCTTGTTTGTGCTTTATAGCAAACTTCTAATAACTTAAACATTATGAAGTATTGCAATGTCTCTTAATCTGTCGAGAGCAGCTGTTTTCATTTTATGTATTTAATTTCTTTGATTAGCCATGAAATGCATTTGCCACTTGTTGAGAATGTGCATTTGTATTGCGTTATGCACAGATAATGCATCTTGTCTGTTGCTTCGCAGCAGGTTCTATGATGGTCACACCCGTATTGCACTTTTTGTGTGCAGATCAGAGCAGATCGTGGGCAGGACTGTGTGTGGTGCGTTCAGAAACCCCTCAGCAGGTGCTCTTGCTGCCTGCGGTCGGGGACAGGCAGGTTTCTGTTGGCATCTTGGCTTGAGATGCCAAGGATGTGTCTGACCAGCTCAGGCTTGGTAGTGGGTGTGTGTGATTGTGCTTACATTTTGCTGGAAAAGCTTGGAATTGCTTCCTGTGGTTTAATATCACATCAGTCATGTCCTTCCAGTGTCCCTGAGGCTTCTTGCAGACCCAGTCCCCACTGTGCAAATACAGTGACGTGTAAGCTGGGGACTGTTGCCTTTCTGCTGGCTTCAATCCATGCATTGTTTTCAGAGTAACTTGGATAAGAAACTGGAAGATGCTGTGTGAAATATTGAAATAGACTCCAGGAGGCTGGAAGAGTTATTCCATAGGCTTTTGCTGCTCACTAGCGTGGTCTTTCCTGCATATCCCAGTCAGTGGAGGCTCTACCCTGCTGACCTGAGATGGTTTTGCAGAGGACCAGTTTACTCAAAGCACAGATATTGTTGGTAGGTTTGGACCTTGGGAAGGATGATTCTGCTCCTTCAATTTGAAAACAGATAGGGAGAAGTTTTGAAGGGAAAAGGAATCAAACATATTTTCCTAGCCTGTAGTTTTCATTCTATAATTGTCATCTAATTATTTAACACCTTTCACATTAATATCTAACCTTAACTCAAATTCCATGGGGGGGAAATTTGTTTTTTTCTGTTCTTTTACTTTTTAAATCTTTTCTAGTTGCAGGTAAAGTTTTAACCTGTAGGTAACACACCGCAAAATGAGTTTCGTCATTGGGAGCAAGGCAAGTTTTTGATGTCAGTTATCAAACGCATAGGACAGCTTTGCCAAAGCTCTCGTAACCTCTGTAAGTCAGTGCCTGGCGTTACTGGCTTCCCAAGAGGCGGGAGATCAAGTGTTCACATCTTTATGAAGACGAAGTTGAAATAAGTTAAGAGACAAATCAAACATACGCTTCGCCAGCTCTGCACAGATTATCCTTCCCCCAGGAGAGCTGGTTGGGGGCGTTAGCATCACTTGGCGAAGAAGGGAAACAAGGAAATGGAAGCCAAAGCTTTCTGAAGGAGCTGTCGTTGACACCATAGCAGGCACAGCCCCACTAACTTTGCAAAGCAAACTGAGCTCTTAGCTGGTGAGGATGTGGCACTTTAATTTAGCAGTGAACAGTCCTGGGCTTGGCAAAATCCTTGAAATGATGTTTTGAAGTTCTTGTCGTTTGGTAGAGCAGCGCACAAGACCATTCCGCTGTGGTATAAAGCAGAAAAATGATTGCAAGAACCTCAGAAGTTGTATCTTCCATTACTTTTCTGCGTGTGGTCACACTGACAAGTGAAACATTCATGGAACAGGGCCACTGCAAAGCTGCTTCTGCTCTTGTTGAAGTCCTCTCCGCAGTCGTTAGCTCTTGGGTTTTGGATACCATGCAGGGAATGTGGCAGGTCCCGTGCACCTTCTAGGCAGGTTCCCAGGTGGAAATTGTGGAGATCCAGAGAAACAAACTGCTTGCTGTGTAGATCTGCTAGTTTGATGTGAGGATTATTCTTGGAGGGAAGCAGAAGGGAGCTTCCAAAGCCACCTTTTGAGAAGAGATGAGGGTTTGTTTTGTTCCTGTTAACCCTTCCAGTACTGAAAGGGGGCCTACAAGAAAGCTGGGGAGGGGTACTTTAGTAAGGAGTATAGGGATGAGGCAAGGGGAATGGTTTCAAGCAGAAGGAGGAGAGATGAGATTAAATCCTAGGGAGAAATGTTTTGCTGTGAGGGTAGGGAAGCCCTGGCCCAGGTTGCCCAGAGCAGGGGTGGCTGCCCCATCCCTGGAGGGGTTCAAGGCCAGGCTGGAGGGGGCTTGGAGCAACCGGATCCAATGGCAGGGGAGTTAGATTTGGATGGACTTTAGGGTGCATTCCAACCCAAACCATTCTATGATTCTGTGATTAACCTTGTTCTGGAAGATCCCAGTACGCATGCAGAATTGTGCTCTGTAGAACTAACAAGGTTTTGAGTTAGACTTCTGCGTGTGCCCTATCGTAACTCACTCTCCTATTTGCTTTGGTGCTGTTTATCATTGCAAGAGGAGTAACTAATAAATCATCCTCTGCAGCAGACTCCTATAATCACTCTCTGTATCTCAGCTCACTGGAGATGAGCTGCTTTTTCTCAGACAGTGGAAGACCACAGGCATGAGAGGTGTTTTTAATCTCTCCTGCCTATATATACAATTAAAAAAGCCTTTGCTGGCAAGCACTGCTCTTGGCAAAACTGTATAGGAATCAAGTGTGCAGCTTGATTTGTCTTTCATGTTATGGAGATGGAACTGTTCCTATCAGAGTGGTTTGATACTGAGATGCTGATTCCTTCTTTGATGGCCTTGTGCTCCTGGAGACCTTCCCTGTTATTTGGCTTATTAGCGTTACCCCTCTTTTGACAAACTGTTTTTTAGGGACCATGGTGCTTGCCAGCCAGCCACACAAAGTGTTGTTCTGTGTGTTTGCTGGTAGCAGAGAAATTTCCTGCCTGCTCCAGGGTTTAATGCGCTCGTCAGTGCTTTAGGGTGTGCAGAAAGGGAAACTGGGGAGCTGACAGACTGAAAGATGCCTTGAAATAATGTTTGCAGCACTCTGTGTTATCCATACACCTGCTGAAGTGTGATGATTCCACAGAACCATCCTTGAGGCTTTCTTTGGGTATCATAAGATGCAGCTTCTGAAAAGTTTAGGGTACCCTAAGTTGATGCAGTCACTCATCACTGCTTGTGCTAGCTATGCACTTGTGTGTCAATAATAAATGAACCTAACAGAACCTAATGCATTGTAGTTAGTTATCAAGTTCAGGAAGTTTCATGGCTATTTTGAATGTGAAAAATGAGCATTTCAGGTTCTTTATCGAGCTGTACACATAAGGTTTGCTGTTTAATGCTTTGATCAGCTGCCACGGGTGCTGCCATGATTTCAGCTGTCTCTGGTCATACGCTATGAAACTGTTACAGGGGTATCCTTGAGACCCTGCTGTCTTTGCTCTGTCCTTTAAGGAGCTCAAAATAAACTTCCCAATTTGGAGTCAACCAAATTCTGCCTGTGAGTCATGTTCAGAATCCGCTAAGGTCAAGAGAGGCTTTTGCTTTGTTGGTTCAAATCGCACCCAGGTGTGCCTGTACTTCCAGGATGCTTTGTTCATGAGGGACGCTGCAGGAGGAAAGGCTCTTAAATGTCATGACATCCACGGTTTTACGAAGAGCATTATTAGCAGAGCAAAACGTGACACATGGGGAACAGGGGATGTATGTGAATATTGATCTTCCAGGGCAGAAGGGAACAGTTAGGTTATGGGATAGAACCAAGAGGTCTTGCTGTGTGAACAGCTCTGCTCTCTCTGTCTCTTGGTAGGCTGAGGCTTTGGGAACAGGCGTTCAGGTAGCTTTTATAGCTTTATTCTGGAATAAGACGGTTGTGCACAGGCAGGGCAATGCAATGGATATAAAATATCACTTCTCTGTGCAGTGAGTTTGTTTAAACGGGACGCTTGGCAGCCTTGCAGTGGAAGGTAACTATGTGGGTGTGGAGATGATGAGTGTCTGTAGGTTAATTCCGAGGCAGGTAAACTCCTTCACATGAAAAACTTGCTGTACCGTAGTCATCCTACACACATGAACTTCACGCCTACAGGTGATTCACTTGCTATTTCTGGAGAGTTTGCGTATAGACCTGGCTTTAGATAAGTCCAAACTTGTTTAAATGACAGTATGTGTCAGAGGAGAGGTGATGCAGTTCAGCCTTTGTTTTAACCTGACCTGTACCTTTTTTTCCGCCATGCTGTGATGCACAGAATCCAACCTTGACTGTGTTCAGGGCGCTGCTGCCTCTGTCTGGGGCGTTGTCATTGCCTGGCTGCTGGTTTTTCCACTGGGCAGAGTCTGCCGGAGCGCGATGGAACTTGCGGTGCCCCTGAGCACTGCTAGACTGGAGGAACACAAAGCCTGAAATTGCATTGTGAGTTAATATAGGGAAGAAACTTTTTCCCTGAGTAGGAAACCCACATTGATCTGGAGCTCCCTTGAGTCACCTTCCCTGGAGGTGTTTAAGGGATGAGTGGATGAGGCGCTGAGGGACATGGTTTAGTGATTGATAGGAATGGTTGGACTCGGTGATCCAGTGGGTCTTTTCCAACCTGGTGATTCTATGATCCTATGATTCCCTCTTGGAACTAGGTGGTCTTTAAGGTCCCTTACAACCTGAACTATTCTATTCTACAATTCTTCCCTGGCAAATTAAAGGAGCGCTTCAAGTGTGAAATTTGATAGCAAAGGATGAAGCTGGTGAAGGGGCTGGAGAACAAATCTGAGCAGCTGAGAGAGCTGGGGGTGTTTAGCCTGGAGAAGAGGAGGCTGAGGGGAGACCTCATTGCTCTCTCCAACTCCCTGAAATGAGGTTGTGGAGAGGAGGGAGCTGGGCTCTTCTCCCAGGTGACAAGGGACAGGACGAGAGGGAATGGCCTCAAGCTTCACCAGGGGAGATTCAGGCTTGACATCAGGAAGAAATATTTCATGGAAAGGGTGATTGGGCACTGGCAGAGGCTGCCCAGGGAGGGGGTTGATTCACCTTCCCAGGAGGTGTTTAAGGGACGGGTGGACGAGGTGCTGAGGGACATGGGTTAGTGATTGACGGGAATGGTTGGACTTGATGATCCTGTGGGTCTCTTCCAACCTGGTGATTCTATGATAAAGTTGGTGGGGGGAAGCAGCAATGCAGAAATACATGGTGATGGTATTTAATCACATCAGTGGCAGCTGGCTGCTCCATTACACACATGGAAAAGTCCCTCTTACAAACTTTTAACTGCCTACAAGTACTTAAAAGAAGGCTGTAGTGAGGTGAGTGTTGGTCTCTTCTCCCAAGTAACAAATGGTAGGATGAGAGGGAACGGCCGCGGGTTGCACCAGGGGAGTTTCAGATTAGACAACAGAAAAATGTCTTCACTGGAAAGGTTCTCAGGCACTGGAAGAGGTTGCCCAGGGCGGTGGTTGAGTCCCATCCCCGGAGAGATTGGATTGGCACTGGGAGAGAGGGCCTGTGCAGAGCACTGGCTGCAGAGGATGCGAGCGTGCACGGTCTTTGAAGTTCCCGCTGGCAAGCTTTGCAGCAGAAAGCTCACTCTGAAGGGAGAGTTTATAAGTGGAACAGGGGGCTGTCCAGGAACCTCCGTGTGTGTGCTGAGAAGGCAGTGCAGGAGGAGCTGCAGTGGTGGCCGAGGGAGCCAGGGGATCCCTAGAGGCTTGATCTGTGATGGAGTGAGGGCAGTATCCAAAGGGAGGTGACCCAGGCTGAGTTCCAGCTGCACGAGCTTGCACGTGATGCCCTCCTGGTTCTGTAAAGAGCAGCCTCAGGGGAGGCTCTCGGATGTCTCCAGTTAGGTGCAGGGTTTTAAACTGCTCTGCGCTGTTGTGCAGCAAGAGCAAACTTCATTTCTGATACACATCCTGAGATGTAGAGTTTGTATTTGCTCACCAAAAACAACGACCATGAAGCAGGCGATGTTATTCACATAACCAGCAAGAGAGTGGTAAACATTTGCATGTGCTCTCTCTTCCTTGGAATACATGTAATGCTGTAAAAATATAATAAATAATGGAAATCCAAAGAGTTTCTTTGGTGCAGAAATCTTGTTAATTATCTGCATTCCCGTATAGAACTGTCAGAAAAGAAATTAGTATTCATGTGGTTATGTCTGGTGCAGGAAGAGCGTTGAATCTGTGTGCTCTGCAACTCCCTTACAAAGAGGAAAGAGGAGAGAGACACTTCAAAATGCAAAGTTACATTTGCTCTGGGTATTGGTGATCATTTATATGCAAGCAAATTCTGCCTTGCATCTCCCCCTTCCACACGAGGTACATGTCTCCAGTCACATGCTTCTGATTTTCTCTTGCTTACATTCATAAAAATACAGCAATTTATGATTTTTCTCCTCACTCTTATGTTCCTTTCGGCTTTCATTTGTTGTGGAGATTTGTTGGTATAAACTAATCCGTGATTTTTTTACAGTTAAATTTTTCTGTACATGTTTTCCAAGAGAGAAAGTGTTGTTTAGCTTGGTGTAAAAAAACCTTGGGCTACTTTTCAATGCTTTCTGGTTTTAAGTTGATATAACTTTTGCGTAAGAAAGAAAGCGAATAACTCTTGTGGCAAGTGTGGCAGTGATTTCAATTGGCATGCGATTCAGTGTCCATCATGTAAGGAGTGTGGAGGGCAGTGATGGGGGGTGTGTGAAGAGGCTGAATCCCTCATCCCAGCAATGTGCGCTCGCAGCCCAGAGGCCAACCATGTCCCGGGCTGCATCCAAAGAACGTGGCCAGCAGGGAGAGGGAGGGGATTCTGCCCCTCTGTTCCTCTCTTGTGAGACCTCATCTGGAGTCCTGTGTCCAGTTCTGGAATCCTCATCATAAGAAGGAGATGGAGCTGTTGGAACGGGTCCAGAGGTGGCTACAAAGGTGATGCGAGGGCTGGAGCACCTTCCATACGAGCACAGGCTGAGAGAGTTGGGGTTGTTCAGCCTGGAGAAGAGAAGGCTCCTGGGAGATGTTATAGCAACCTTCCGATATCTGAAGGGTCTGAAGAAAGCTGGGGAGGGAGAGTTTAAAAAGGCTTGTGGTGATAGGACAAGGGGCAATGGGTATAAACTGGAGAGGGGCAGATTTAGACTGGACATAAGGAGGAATTTCTTCACAATGAGGGTGGGGAGGCCCTGAGGTTGGCCAGGTTGCCCAGAGCAGGGGTGGCTGCCCCATCCCTGGAGGGGTTCAAGGCCAGGTTGGATGGGGCTTGGAGCCCCTGGTCCAGTGGGAGGTGTCCCTGCCCATGACAGTGGGGTGGAACTGGATGATCTTTGATGTCCCTTCCAGTCCAAACTATTCTATGTTTCTATGATCCCATACTGTGCACCTGTAAGAGAGGGTCCATGGCTTTCTGTTCCAAGGGCTCTGAATAAGGATCTCTCTTTCATTTATAAAACAACGTTTGGGAAGATATTTCCTTTCTTTATTTGCTTTGCAATCTTAATTTGTTTATGATCACTTGGTCATTTCTGTTTCCAGAGAAGACAGTTCAATTTAAGCTGCTTGAAGTGCAGGGTACCAGGAGTAGTGGGAGGAGCAGGACTAGTAGTCAGACTAGTCAAGGCAGGGATGACATGGTTAAATCTCTCTCCACTGCTCTGAAAAAAGCACATCCTGACATTGTGTTTAATGACTCTGCATGTGATGAATGGTCCATAAAGCTCTCTGTTGTGGTGCATTGCCTGACAACACTGAAATTAGGAGTTGTATTTTATTATCTAGTGCCTGCCTGAATGTATGAACTAAAAATGAATAAAGCTGGGGGGAGTCACTTATCTGATATATGAATATTTATAGAGATATTTTCATTGAACAATTAATTTTGGAGATCTCTAAGCTGGAGTTTTGATCCCAGCCTTGAACAGTTTGCTTTCCGACGACTGTTTTATTTTTCAACTATGTTTTTATTTTTAAGCTGTCAGGTGAGATGCCAAAACCCGACGGCGTGCGGGGGGCTGTGTAAGCCATGAATGCTGAATATTTTCTAGCTGAGAACTCCAGGCAAACAAGTGCTTCTCTGATTCCCCAATACCCAGCGTGTCTGGAGCAAGTTGATGTGAATGTTGTGCCTGATGCATTATTACATGCCTGGCTTGTCCCTGCTCACTGACCTGCTCTTTTTCTCTCCCTTCTCTCCACCCCTCCCTGCTCCCTTGGTGTAGCTTTCGCTCCCGGAGGAACAGAATGAAGTAACGAGGAACGGCTGTGAATCCAAGGAACTGGTCTACCTTGTACAGATCTCCTGTCAGGTAAATGTCGTATTTTCTCCCCCACCTCCTTTCGCAGTCGGTGTCGCGTTGGGTTTGACCACACGGCCTCCTGATATTCCACCACGACACTTTGTGGGGCACGTCGAGGGGGTCTCCACTTCCTCGCTCGCTCGGTGCTCCAAAGGATGTCTGTGGTCCTGCAGGAGCTGGTTTTCAGAGAGAAAAGAAGCATCTAGGGGAGAAAAGGAGTCTGTTCAGCGAAGAAGCCTGGCTGTGGTTTGTGCCGAGCTGCGCAGCAATTAGCCCAGGGCCACCAGCAAGCGTGCTTGGGGGGAGTGTTCTCTGCCACGCGGACACTCCGGGTGCAGCAGCCAAGGAAGCACGAGAGGGAGAGCTCTGGCCAGTGTTTCTGTTGATGGAGACACGCTGCTGGCAGCCAGAGGATGTGGATTTGCGATCTCTTCCCAGTTATGTCTACAGACCTCTCATGGAATTCTTTCGCTGCTTTGGGCAGAGATCTCTGCAGCTCTGTGCCACAGATCCCCTGCCTGCTGATATGGGGCTAGTGACTGCGTCCCATGCCGCGTGATAGGTTATCGTGTTTTAATGGGTTGAGTGAGGTTGTTGTTTCTAGGAGAAGCTGCATGGACAAATTCAGCTGAGAGCTAATGCCTGTCTGGTCATTTTTCTGGGCTTAACATAGCAGTTCTTCTATGATTCATCCCGGCACTTGTGGAGCATTTGTCTTAGCAATTTGTGCTGATCATCAATGCAATTACAGTGGTCTCTGTCTGTCTTTTTTAAGCTCCTTCTATGATTCTACTGATGTTTCTCTGGCACTGAAAGGAAATGTGTGGAATAGGCAGGTGAGATTTGGATTGTGTAGGGTAGGGAAAGGTTTGCTGTGGGATTGTATGTTAGTACGTGCCTAGCAGGCTTTGAGTTTGCAGCTCCTCCACCCTGACTCCACGCACGCCGCTGCAGGGAGTTCTGGGAAGGCTGGGCAGCGACACATCCCGATCTGCTTTGAAGGGGGAGCTTGACAGAATCCAAGCCGCAGTTCTGTGTTCAGCGTGATAGGGGCACAGCGAGCAGCTCCTCTCCGCTGGCAGCCCTTAAGGACACACGTGTACGTATTAATGTGTGCAGGTACAATAGTGGGGGAGGGAAGAGGCTGCAGGTGAACATCTCAAACCTGCCTGTGTCTGGAGAATTTTGCTAGCACTGTTCTAACGCTGCTGTAGCCAGTTTCGTACAAAATAACCACGTTTTAGCAAAGCAAGCCAAGCTAACAAGGAGCACTGCCAGGTTTAACAGTGGAAACGTCTGTGTCCCCGCGGTGACCAAGAGTTGGAGTTTTCAAAGGAGCTGGAATTCTGATACAGTTTGAGTCCCCCTGTTTGGCAGTGCTTAATGCAGAGATGAACCTTGTATTCTCTCCTGACTGTTCCAGGTGGGCCTACAGGAGTGCCAGTATACAATAATTTGGGTTGGAAGGGACCTTAAAACACATCCCTGTGATGGGCAGGGACACCTCCCACTGGCTCAGGCTGCCCAAGCCCCATCCAACCTGGTCTCAGACACCTCCAGGGATGGGGCAGCCACAACTTCCCTGGGCAACCTGTTCCAGGGCCTCCAAGTTCTCATAGTGAAGAAATTCCTCCTTATGTCTAGTCTAAACCTGCCCCTCTCCACTTTATACCCATTGCCTCTCGTCCTGTCACTACAAGACTTTGTAAACAGCCCCTCCTCAGCTTTCTTGTAGCCCCATTCAGCACTGGAAGCTGCTCTAAGGTCTCCTCGGAGCCTTCTCTTCTCCAGGCTGAACAACCCCAATTTCTCTCAAACCCTGAAGTGTACCACTTCTGATCCTCCTGCCTCCCCTACTGACATTTGTAAGGGTTAATGGACACTGTCGGGTAGAATTGGGTCCCTAAGCCCCGCAGAGCATGTTTGTCCAGGAACAGCCCCTGGAGCAGCAAATCCCTAGTGCACAGTGTGCCAGGCATTGATGATGCATGGGTTGAAGCAAGCTCCTGTCTCCAGCAACCGCTCTGATGCTTCAGGCAGGCTCTCGGGTGCTCTGTAGGGATGTCTCTGGGAGTACATCACAGACATTTGACTGCGTGAGGACAGCGTGGTGAGTCCTGTGCCCTGGCTAAAGATGTTGCTTTGCAGCGAGTCTTAACTGAGCTGCTCTCCAGAAGACTCAGAGGCTGGGAACCATGCTCAGCTGCTGAGAAGCTCTGTTACCTTCTTTTTCAGTGCCCTTTGAAGGATGGGCATAGAACCAGTCCCTTTCTTCAATTTTCCTTCTTTTTTCACATTTTTTCCTTTTTTTAAGTACTCCTTCTGCCTTGCCCCAAGTCTGTGATTTCCCTCTCGTGTGAGTCTGTGTCCTCGTCTCTGTCACACAAAGCTGAGGAACTTGTGGCATCTGGATCCAATGAACGGAAAGGCACGGAGGGAGCTGCACAGCTGAGCATCATTTCTACCGCGGCGATAATTCACCCCTGACATCTCCCAGCCTCTCCTAATGTCCAGGGAAAGATTCCATTCTGTCACGCTTTGGATACCAGCGGTGTCTGGATGGATTTGGCTCCACATTAGGACTGAATGGGAGGTGTGAAATAGCTCATGGAATGATAGTGTGGCAGGGAGAGATTTTGGCAGGGTGTATCTGTATCAGGCCAAAAGTGTTGAAGGAGGGAAGAAAAAAAGACTGTAAAAAATTTCACTTTGTTCGCCTTTTGGATATGAACCATAGAATCATGGAAGGGTTTGAGTTGGAAGGGACATTAAAGATCATCCAGTTCCACCCTCTGCCATGGGCAGGGACACCTCCCATTGAATCAGGGGCTCCAAGCCCCATCCAACCTGGCCTTGAACCCCTCCAGGGATGGAGCAGCCACCCCTGCTCAGGGCAACCTGGACCAGGGCCTCCCCACCCTCACAGCAAAACATTGCTCCTCAAGATCTCATCTCGTCTTGTCCCTGCCCTCCCTGGTCAAGAGCCCTTCCCCAGCTTTCCTGGAGCCCCTTTCCGTACTGGAAGCTGCTGTAAGGTCTCCCCAGAGCCTTTTCTTCACCAGGCTGAACAACCCCAACTAACTCAACCTGTTCTCACACAGGAGGTTCTCCAGCCCTCAGATCATCTCCGTGGCCTCCTCTGGACTCAGTCCAACAGCTCCGTGTCCTTCCTGTACTGAGAACTCCAGAACTGGACGCAGAGCTCCAGGTGGGGTCTCACCAGAGCAGAGCAGAGGGGCTTTCTCCTGCTTTCCCTGGCTGGTTACATGCTGGTGGCAATGGTGTTCATCCTGCTTTGGCAGCTTAAAAATTGCCTCGATTTCTCAGATGGACCAAAAGAAAACGAATTCTGTTAATTTAAAAGCTTTAAGACATTTGTGATTTGTTGCAGAAACAGGTAGCATGGGGAAGACGAAGGCTGGGCATCCTGGCAATTTTAGGTTACAGACCTTAGAGAAATAAGCTACAAGCCCTGGCTTTGGGGTCAAATGCCTTATGTTGCTGTGCCTTGCTTGGTTTGGGCTGGGCAGATACAATCTGTGTTATCTGGTCCATGAAAAGACGTTTATTTTATCGTTCCAGACAACAAAGCAAAGCTTCTGAACATTAGATTTTGTTAAATGCCCATCTCATCTGTGTTTGGCAGAGTACAGTTCCTCATTGCCACTAAGGAACTTCTGTCCTGCTCTCTCCCATCTCCCAGCTTCAGTGGTGCAAAGAGAATTATT
Source organism: Clamator glandarius (assembly GCA_033459285.1). Classification (NCBI taxonomy): domain Eukaryota; kingdom Metazoa; phylum Chordata; class Aves; order Cuculiformes; family Cuculidae; genus Clamator; species Clamator glandarius. Next base: position 1,410,723 of record JAUNZM010000716.1, read on the forward strand.
GGTTGATGCCTCTTTTGCAAAACCTTCCCAGATAAGGTTTGAAAAGAGTTTGGTTTGGAGTTGTATTTGTGAGACGTTTCTACTGCGAGTCAGGTCATGAATTACAGGCTTTGTGTGAGGTTCAGGGGGGAGCTTTGTCTCTTTTCAGCATTTCTTCTTCTTAGAGACCTCAAAAAATTAATCCGGTTTATCACCTCTTAAGAAGAAATGGGAATTTATCAACAGTTGTTCCAGGTGTTTCAGAAAAGTAGAAAGATCGGATTCTTATTTTGATTTCTTTGAACAAATTTAAATATGAAAACTTGCAAATGACTGTTGTAGGTCTTTAAATTATGTGGGAAAGAGCTGATGATAGGGAGGTCGGTTGGGGTTTTTTGGGGGGGCAGTGGAGGTGGATTTTCTTTTTTTCCAAGTTTTTCATTCATTTTCAGGAGATAGCTTTCCAGACAGGTACAGTTACTGCTGTTGGAAGGTTGCCATTGTGAAAATAAATGCTAACAAAATCCCTTTCTGTGGAAAATGAAGGGATGGGTGGATGGATGAATGGAAAGATGACTTGGTTAAACAATCTACGAATGCTTAAAATCTGAGGTTTGAAGCTGAAAAGGGGGAGGTTTAGATGAGCTATTAGGAAGGAATATCTATTGAGGTGGTGAGGAGGTCCTGGCCCAGGTTGCCCAAAGCAGTGGTGGCTGCCCCATCCCTAGAGGTGTTCAAAGCCAGGTTGGATGGGGCTTGAAACCCCTGATCCAGCAGGAGTTGTCCCTGCTTATGGCAGGGGTGGAACTGGATGGGCTTAAAGGTCTCTTCCAACCCAAACCATTCTGTGGTTCTATGAGAGTAATTACAGCATGAGACTTACAGCATTAAGTGCTTCAAACATTATTTTTTTTTGTGGAATTTTGAATGGCAAGGAGAGAACAAGAGACCAGGGTTGAAGATGTTCAGGTTCTAAAAGAGACCTTGAACGCCACCCACCTTAGGTGTTTTACTGTGTGTTTTCAATATCATGGGTGGGTTGCTGGAACAGCAATGACAGGCAGTAGAAACCAAATGTTTCAGCCTGTGCAAGCCTAAGGGATGTCTAAAAACATCTCGATCTCATGGTAGATCCTCAACCACAGCCTGACTGGTGACCTTGGAACCTTCTTTGTTCCCTGCTTTTAGTGGGATGGTGCCAACATCCTGCAAAGGGAGCCACTTTCTGCTGTGGCTGAGCTTGGTTTCTAAGACTGTTCTTGGAGCAGGAAACTCTCCTGGCCCAAGCTTGGCTGTTCGTTTTTCTGTGCCCATTTGCAGACCCCTTGCTGGCAGCTGTTGGAGCCCTGTGGCTTTGTTGTACAGGATGCACAGTGCTGCCCCTGTTCCTGTTTTTTGTTCAGGGCAGCCTCTGCTGTCTGTGCTGAGTTTGTTTTGATTGATAGAATGAGGTCTTGGAGGTGCAAGACGAAGGCATTTACGCAAATGCCTGCCACTTGTGTCTCCCACTCTGCCCTGCAGGAGATTCCAGCTCAGTATCTTCTGTCTCAACACTAGGATGTGCAAAACTCTGAAGGCAACCCCAGTGTTCGATGGCTGGGAGTGTGGTTGCATTAATAAGTGCTTCAAGGGCAGTGGTGAGAATGCCAGGAAAAACTGGGATCCAGGCAGGAAGAAGAGACAGGACTCCTCATCCTGAATGGTTTGAGAGGAGTGGGATATATTTTCAGAGACACAAATGTCTTACTCGGACTACTCAGATGTCCAAAATACAGTTCACTGGTTCATCACAGTCTATCCTGAAACCACGAATCAATTGCAGTAGGATTTTTGAGTCAAACACTCAAAAAACATGTGCATGATTGTTTTTGGTCTTAAGGACTTGTTCTTTAATATGTTAATAGTTCGGTCTTGTATGTTTGGAGCTCAAACACCTAGAGGACAGTTCCTGAGTAAGGGCTACTAACATCTCTCCTGTGAAAACCTACAGCTGTCTATGCAGATGATGCTAAGGGCCAAATTCTCACACACACACACAGCATTAGTGTGTGTTTTATGTACAGGTAAAAAGAAAAAAGACACAAGAGCTGGTCTCATCTTTGTTAATGTGATGTGTCTGTGTGGAGCATCCAAGCTGGATCGCACCAAATGCAAAATCTATTGTCAGAATATGTGTTAACTTGCCTGTCCTTTCTCCAGAACTCAGTGCTGGGTCCAACCCTGTTCAGTGTCTTTATTAATGACCTGGATGAAGGTGTAGAATGCACCCTTGTCAAGTTTGCAGATGACACTAAGCTGGGTGGAAGTGTTGATGGAGTGTCGGGGAGCTCCAAAGGGATCTGAACAGGCTGGACCGCTGGGCTGAGACCAATGGCATGAGGTTTAACACGGCCAAATGCCGAGTCCTGCACTTGGGGCACAACAACCCTGGGCAGCTACAGACTAGGAGAAGCCTGGCTGGAAAGCTGCCTGGAGGAGAAGGACCTGGGGGTGCTGGTTGACAGCAACTGACCATGAGCCATCAGTGGCCCAGGTGGCCAAGAAGGCCAATGGCATCTTGGTTTGGATCAGAAACGGCATGGCCAGCAGGTCCAGGGAGGTTCTTCTCCCTCTGTACTCGGCACTGGTGAGACCGCACCTCGAATCCTGTGTTCAGTTCTGGGTCCCTCACCACAAGAAGGATGTTGAGGCTCTGGAGCGAGTCCAGAGAAGAGCAATGAAGCTGGTGAAGGGGCTGGAGAACAGGCCTTATGAGGAGCAGCTGAGAGAGCTGGGGGTGTTTAGCCTGGAGAAGAGGAGGCTGAGGGGAGACCTCATTGCTCTCTCCAACTCCCTGAAAGGAGGTTGTGGAGAGGAGGGAGCTGGGCTCTTCTCCCAAGTGACAGGGGACAGGACGAGAGGGAATAGCCTCAGGCTCCACCAGGGGAGGTTCAGATTTGACATAAGGAAAAGGTTTTTCACAGAAAAGGTCATTGGGCACTGGCAGAGGCTGCCTGGGGTGTTGGTGGAGTCACCTTCCCTGGACGTATTTAAAAGACGGCTAGATGAGTTACTTAAGGATATGGTTTAGTGTTTGATGGGAATGGTTGGACTTGATGATCCGGTGGGTCTTTTCCAACCCGGTTATTCTATGATTCTACCTTTGTTGTTTAAAGAGTTAACTCTTCTCGTTTAGTTTCTTCTAAACAGCAGCAGTTACTCTGTCCGTTTATTGATTAGTAAGTTCAGTGCCTGTTTCAATCTCCTGCCCTGACACATGCATTCTCACCCCCACCTTCCACCTGAACTCCAGTGCCCATGGAGCTGCTGGATGAGTTCTACCATGGATGAAAGCCAAATCCATCCCATGGATGGTGGAATAATTGGGTCAAGATCCAGGTATAGAAGGAGGATGCACTACACTGTGAAGCTGCACTCTGATTTCATAGCGCCTGCTGCTTTGTACAACCTAATATTAGTGAACAAGTCTTCCATTGTCTTGCTGGTGATTTAGTACCCAAAACTCTGAGATCAGTCAGTCATATCCTTTTCCTTAATGATTGTTACCCTAATTAATAAATGAATTTATCCTTCAGTATTGTCCTAACAGCTATGAAGCAATAGATGTTAATTATGCAGTTCTTAAAGACTGGATGCAATTCAATACCTTCTCTCCATTCCCTACAGATAACAGTTAACCTTCAGAAAGCCTGGAACAGACCCAGGTTTTTCAGACACTGCAACTTGGCAGACTTTGGCATTGCCCGAGCTTTGAAAACAGCCCAGCAGCACTTATCAGACTGCTTGCCAGCTTCATACATTCTTTATTAATCCACATTACTATCGTCACATCATTTTATTTATTGCTGTTGAGAGCAGAGGGTGTGTAGTGTATGACCCAAGATTAACCGCTGGAGCACAGAACATCAAGTGATGGATTAGCCTTGTGGAAATAAGGATCGGAGTTGCTTTCTTTTGCCTAATGTGAACCAGCCCACCTCACCCGAGAAATGCCTGGGACTGAGGTTTCAACATTGTTTAACATCGGGGAAGAGGGGCTGAAAATATTCAATCCATAAAGGACTATGGTCAGGTTTTTTAAAGTTTCTGGGTCTTTACAAATAAATGCTCAGTGTCAAAGCAGGGATCTTCATGCATTCAAGGCACCTGAATCTCCCTGGCAAGCTCAGTGGGAGAAAAAATCATTAAGGAAAAGGATATGACTGCCTGATTTTGGAGTTTTGGGTACCAAATCACCAGCAAGAAGGTGGAGGAGTTGTACCACATGCTCACTTTGGCCATTCGAAGTATGTTTGTGCTCTTTGGGACTATGGAATGAAAAGGCTGTCGTCTTCTGGGCTGCTCAGGAGGGTGGAATCCAAGGTCAGCAACTGACCTGACCTGCAGTGACATCCATGCGTTCAGTCCCTTACTGATAGGACTTGTCCTTCACTGCCAGCTACAGAGTGGATTCAGTGCTCTTGTGTGGGGAATCTGCCCACTGGTAACAAGAGATAACAAGTGTAGTTTTTAAGCATTGGTATTTCATTTCTGCTTTCATGGCTCACTCTGTTTTTTGTTGGTTTTGTTTTTTTTTTTAATCTATTTAAATATGTATTATGAAAGAAGCAGGGTCAGCTTGGTTTGTTCTTGTCCTTGGCTCCAGATGCTTGAGATGCAGTCACACAGGGCTCTATCTGTGCATGGAGTTTGAATTGAGTGATTTATTTATTGAGCAACACTGCAGAGATGAACACCATCAAGGACCTGCTTGTGTGAAAGCACATTCTCCAGCCTTCAGCAGGCATAAACTGAGTGCATTTCAAGCTGTCCCTTCAGCAGACCAAAGAGAGAGGCTTGTCATGCGCTGTGCTGATGGCTTCAGCTATAACTTCAAGTACAGAAATGGTCTGGCAAGTTCATTTGAGGGTGGTGTTTACTGGGGAAAGGGGGTATCCAGAAATGATCACCACAAGATAGCAGCCTATGAGTTCAACAGACTTGCATTGGACTGAGCTGCCGTGCAGTTATTTGTGGAAGGGGGCAGGCAGTGATGTAACTGTGTTCAGTTCTGGGCCCCTCACCACAAGAAGGATGTTGAGGCTCTGGAGCGAGTCCAGAGAAGAGCAACGAAGCTGGTGAAGGGGCTGGAGAACAGGCCTGATGAGGAGCGGCTGAGAGAGCTGGGGGTGTTTATCCTGGAGAAGAGGAGGCTGAGGGGAGAGCTCATTGCTCTCTCCAACTACCTGAAAGGAGGTTGTGGAGAGGAGGGAGCTGGGCTCTTCTCCCAAGGGACAGGGGACAGGACGAGAGGGAATGGCCTCAAGGTCCACCAAGGAGGTTCAGGCTGAACATCAGGAAAAAATTTTTCACAGAAAGAGTCATTGGTCCCTGGCAGAGGCTGCCCAGGGAGGGGGTTGAGTCACCTTTCCTGGAGGTGTTTAAGGGGTGGATGGACGAAGTGCTGAGGGACATGGTTTAGTGATTGATGGGAATGGTTGGACTTGATGATCCGATGGGTCTTTTCCAACCTGGTGATTCTATGATGATTCTAAGATTCTAAGGCAACCACTGCTTCCCCATGCCCTTCAGACGTTCCTCTGTGATGGAGCCTACCACGAGAAGTGAATCGTCAGAGTAGTCCTGGTCTAGACAGGGATGATGAGCAAGAGGGAAAATCGTTTCTCTGAATTAAGTGCAATATCATGTGAATGGGCTGCTGTGAAAGTTGTTTTTAAGCAACAGAAGTTTTTATGATGATGTGGTGGATTGTTAACGTTGCGTCCTTTGGGTGTTTTGCCTTCAGAAAGCAAGCTCTGAATTAGAGGCATCAATCTACTGGTTTCCAAATTGTTGTCTCCTTAGCTCTGAAGCAAGAGTGAAAATCGCTGTTGAAATCCAAGAGGACAGGATAGCGATTATGGTTTCTTTCTCTAAGTAATGCATTTTGGCAGGGCTGCTGATCGTCGTGTGGTGCTTTGTAGACAAGGCTGGGCCCAGCCACAAATTGAAGAGGACAGTTGGCTTGATTCTGAAGAGACACTGAATCCTGCCCTGTAACCAAGCAAGTGTAAATGCAGCGCAGAGGAGCAGTTTGTCTACAATTTTACTTGTTTTACAACTTCTCCATGAGCTGGGTTTGGTTCAAAATCAAAAGGAGAGGAGGATTGTGGTAGATGTTCCTGTTTTTCTTAGCTGCCTTGATGTTTATTCCTTATAGAAGACTTTGACATGCATTCATTTGTAATAGAGATATTACAGTGCCCATTTGCTTGGGAGAGATGGGACAGAGAGTGCAAAGTAACATGTCCTGTGCGGGCTGCGAAGTTGCTTTGATCAACAAATAATGCGAGATGTTGGGTGGGAGGTTGTGGAGACGAGAGAGCTGGGCTCTTCTCCCAAGTGACAGGGAACAGGACGAGAGGGAATGGCCTCAAGCTCTGCCAGGGGAGGTTTAGGCTGGACATTCGGAAAAAAATTTTCACAGAAAAGGTCATTGGACACAGGCAGAGGCTGCCCATGGAGGGGCATGAGTCACCTTCCCTGGAGATGTTTAAGGGGTGGATGGACAAGGTGCTGAGGGACATGGTTTAGTGTTTGATAGGAATGGTTGGACTTGATGATCCGGTGGGTCTCTTCCAACCTGATGATTCTATGATTCTGTTATTCTATGTGGAGAGAGGGGAGGTGTGTGATTGTGATGCCTCAAGCATGAAGGATTTGCATGTTGATAGATTTCATAGGCCTTGGAGGAGCAGCTACACTTCCAGACAGGAGTAATTTGACATAAAATATGGCTTTATTGAACAACTTATAGGACAAGCAGGTTAGTAGAGAGGACAGTTGGGCAAGAGTTACACTTGAAGCATGAAACAGCTCAGAATCCATTCATCGTGGACCTGCTGTGAATTCCCAAGGTCTTTGTTTCCTTGGCAAGGCTGGTGGCCTCCAGCCTGGAAAGCTGTGGATGTGCGGACAGGCTGCGGGATGGAGACACGAAGCACAGTTGCGAACTGATGTTGTGAAGGGGCTGTAGAGCAAGTTTGCAATCAAGGCTCAGGCTTTGGCAGATCAGAAGGAACTGACTTTATGTTTTTCTAATGATGCATTTTTTTAACTGATCTGTGGGTTTAAAATATGGTATTTGTTTCAAACTTTGTGGTTTACCTTTTTGGGGATACTAGATATTACAGATGGTCTGTCTTAAATATTTCATCTCCTGGGTCTTGGCACTGCTTTTCAGTTTTTCTTCTCAAAACTGATGCAAGCAGCTGCCAAAGAAGCAGCTATTTTTCCATGTTGGCTCCAGCTCTGTTAACAAAACTTATCCAAAGCTGCTTCTGCTTCTTGTACATTCTAAATAATGTTTCACCCTTCTACCCTGTTTCAATGACTCTTGGTCATCTGCATCTTTAACAAACCTTTCTCCTTGAAGTGGTCGTGCCTTTTATCTCTCTAACCCTACCCAAAGGGGCAGGAGGAGACATAGAATCACTGAGTGACTTAGATCAGCAGGGACCTCAAAGCTCCTTCTGTTCCAGTCCCTCTGCCATCAGGGACACCTTCCAATAGATCAGGATGTTCAAGAGCCCCTTAGAGGTCTTTTCCAACCTTAGTGATTCTGTGGTTCTATGACAATAGTTTATTCTAAGTGCTGTGGCAGCCGTGTGTCCCGCTGCGTGGCCACCATAACGGGGCTTAGGGGGCTTTACCAAACACAGTTTCTTGGGTCTAGGCCTACAAAATCTCTTCTCCCTGGCTGTTAGCTTTAACAAACCCTTTCCTTTGTGCTCTGGGTACAAAATAATTAAAAAACTCAGCCGTGTGCTTCGGTGATGTGCCCAGGAGATGAGTTAGGAGCACAGATCTCTATCTGGGAGCCGCTGTCGCGAACTAACCTCGGGCCAGGCACTTGGAAAGTTCTCTTTGGTTTGTTTTACTAACCTTGGGCAAGTAATTTTCAGAGTTTGTTGTTTGGCTTGGTTTAAAGGCTAGGGGCTTGCTTGCTTTGGTGAGACATTGTTGTCTGTGGTTTAGTGTGGAGCACATGACAGCACCTCTGGGGCACAGGGCGGAGGGTGTTGTATTTAAATATGCCATGTCCTTATCCTCACTTGTAAATACAGATACCTTCACTCCTTGCCCTGCCACCTGTAAGATGGTAGCATTTTTACGCCTGTTACTTAACGATCTGTTTATCAGTGGCTTTTAAGGTTTCCTTTGTGGCTGTCGACTCCTGGTGGGGCCATCCTTTTAATTTTCTGAAGTGCAGAAAAGCAGCCCTCGTGCTGGCTGCTCTCCCCTCACCCCGTGTCTCTCTGTGCCCTGCTCCTCCTGTGATGTGATTTTATAAAGAGATGATTGATACCGAATAAATTAAATTATAGCATGTCAGGAGTGCAGGGAATTTCATTCTCATGTGGAAGGTTGTAAATCCTGTTTCAGGTTCAATAAGTGTCAGCAATAGGCTGGGAGGGAGAATCATAGAATACTTCTGGTTGGAAGGGACCAAAGCCCATCCAGTTCCACCCTTGCCACAGGCAGGGACACCTCCCACTAGATCAGGGGCTCCAAGCCCCATCCAACCTGGCCTTGAACCCCTCCAGGGATGGGGCAGCCACAACTTCCCTGAGCAACCTTGGCCAGGGCCTCCCCACTCTCCTTGTGAAGAAATTCCTCCTTATGTCCAGTCTAAATCTGCCCCTCTCCAGTTTATTCCCATTGCCCCTCATCCCACAACTCCAAGCCTTTGTGAACAATCCCTCCCCAGCTTTCTTGTAGCCCCTCCAGGTATTGGAAGGTCACTATAAGGTCTCCTAGGAGCCTTCTCTTCTCCAGGCTAAACAACCCCAGCTCTCTCAGCCTCTCCTCATATGGGAGGTGCTCCAGCCCTCAGATCATCCTTGTAGCCTCCTCTGGACTCGTTCCAACAGCTCCATCTCCTTCTTATGTTGAGGATTCCAGAACTGGACACAGGACTCCGGATGAGGTCTCACAAGAGAGGAACAGAGGGGCAGAATCACCTTCCTTGAGCTGCTGGCCACGTTCTTTTGATGCAGCCCAGGTCACAGTTGGCTTCTGGGCTGTGAGTGCACATTGCCAGCTCTTGTTGAACTTCTCATCCAGCAGCAACCCCGTGTCCTTCTCCGCAGGGCAGCTCTCACTCACATCATCCCCCATACTATATTGAAACTGGGGATTGTCCCGACACGTGCTGGTATGTTGGTGTTGGATCATCTTAGCGTGACCTGGTTTCTCTGTGCCCCGGTTTCTCTGTGCCCCGGTTTCTCTGTGCCCGTACAAACCCGATCACAGCCAGATATTCTTCTGCTGTTGGGATGCTCCTGGCAAAGCTTCTCCTCTGAGGGACTGAAAACCACCATAGGGTTATAGTTCCCTGAAAGCCACATGTCCCTGATCATGGGATTTTCCAAAGTTGGCAGGAATAAAACTGCTGTTGTTCAGACCAGGTCCTGGGCAGCCTTGTGAATACATGACTGTTTTTTGTGTTCCTATCTGTAATTGGAATCAGGGAGCACAGTGAAATATAATTTTAGGGGGAGAAAAGCTGCTGTGGTTTTCATTAAAACCTTTTTTTTTCTTGCGGACTGCAATTAATTGATAATAAACGGATAATTAAGGCTGAAAGGAATTAATTTGTTCCATGGAATAATATTATTAAGGATTCATGACAAATACACCAAACTCTTCGCTGCGCCTTCTGCCTCTTGTAGTCCGTCTATACATAATTCCCTTCATCTCGCGGTAGTTGGTCCATCAGGTGTCCAGTTCCTATGTTTCCAGGTGGAGCATGGAAATTTTAGTGTTTCCATCATTCTCTCCTTGCTTAAAGCTCCCTCCTTCCCATAATTTAATTTTTATGATGAAGGGAATTGATTTTAAGCTGAAAGAGATGAGATTGAGATGAGATCTTAGGAAGAAATGTTTTACTGTGAGGGTGGGGAGGCCCTGGAACAGGTTGCCCAGAGCAGGGGTGGCTGCCCCATCCCTGGAGGGGTTCAAGGCCAGGTTGGATGGGGCTTGGAGCCGCTGATCCAGTGGGAGGTGTCCACTGGATCAGCGAGTTGCAACTTGATGGGCTTTGAGGTCCCTTCCAACCCAAACTATTCCACAATTGTGTGTGTGCAGCTGCCTGGCAGCAGACTGGGTATCCTTCAGCGAGCTCTTGATGCTCTCTTCTGAGGCAGATCAACTCCAGAAGTGAACAGACATCATCCTGTGGAAGCTCTTACTGTGCCGAGTGCTCGTTGCTGCCCATCTTGGCCAAAGGGGTTGTGGGATCAAGTGCTAATGGTTCAGTACAACGTATGCATTAGCCAGCGGAGCTAAACTAATGCAAATATCTTCCAGCTTTCGGAAGATCCTTAGTGTGAGTGTTCCTTCCCCTGTGGTGTGAGGAGGGAAGGAGCAAACTCCTCTCGAAGCATCGTGCCAGGAGCAGTGAACGCGAGCATCCGTCCGTGGCCAGCGTGCTGGCCGAGACGCCTTACGCTTTCAGTCAGAAATAAAGCAGCTTTGTGTTGCCTCAGTGCAAACTCCTTTTAAGTTTTAAAGATTTATAATTTCCTTAAGTTGAAATTATACCCCAGGGGGCATGGAATCAGCCTGGACATTTGGGTAAACAGTTTGAAGCTCAGATTAAGCCACCTATGGCAGCAGCCAGAAACACTTCCCGGGTGAGCTCCAAGGGATGGATTTTATCAGCCTTGGATTTGGTTTGGTTGTGACTAAATTTCTAAGCCATTTTCCAGTGCGCCTTGTAATAGAAAAAGAGCTGGAGGGTCATGCTGGAATAATATACAGATCCCAAGTCTTATGCAGCTGTACGTGTCAGCATTAAACTCTGCTGGTGGACACTGGCATTTTTCCAGCTATTTAATGTGAGTATTTTCTTTCTGTAGGGTCAAACTGCAGTGACATTTGCCGCATACTTTCATCTCTTTTTCTGGTCTTGATTTGCAATGTGGGCTGCTATGGTTCATGAGAGCATCTGGGTGATTTCTCTCAGGAAATAAGCATTTGAACCAGAAAAGAAAGGTTTGGCCCTACCTTAAAGTAAATAAATGTGAGGTGCCACAGAGCAAACGGGCTCGGACCGTGGGACAGGAAGGTTGTGTGGGCTGGAGCTCAGTAGCACCCTTTCTAGTGTGAAGGAGTTCTTCGTGCATGGGTGTAGCTGAAAACATCGTCTTATTCTGACGAAGTAAGGAGATCTGCAAATCTTTGGTAATAAAAAGTGGGCGTATCTGTTCTGTAAATGGATTGTATCACTAATATCGACAACAGATGAACTCCTTCTGGGTTAGTTGGATGCCTCCAAGCAAGCCATTGACTGTTCAGTGCACAGCAGAGGAGAAATTGCTTCTTGCTGGATCCCACATGAAAACAATTCAATCTACATAAAAAATATACCTTTATTTCTCTGGCCTTGAGCTTATGGGAGCGCCTCTTAGAAAGAAGGAAAGGTTTTCAGCAGTCTCTCAAAGGGTTTAAGAGATGATGGAGCAGAGCTGGCTTTGTGTAACTATGGCAATGAGAATGCAAAGGATGTTTTAACCCTCCTCCCCCCTCTTCAATTTGCTTTTCCCTGTCCAGCAGTAACCACGCGGTGCTGCGGTGAGTAATGTCTGTTAGTAACGAAACCAACCATCACCGAGCTGCAGCAGTGGTGCCGTGGGGTGGCCTGGGAGGAAAGGGGGCAGATAGCAGGGCTGCTGGTGGCGCTGAGCATCCCCGGAGGAGCTGGGCTTAGGGACTGTGGAAACCTCTCCTGGCTGTGGCTGCACGTCACCTCCTCGGGCCATCGACTAGCAGAGCTGAGAATATCGCTGAGGAGCCAGGCTGCTGAATTCTTGTCCCTCTGAATCTTGTCTGATGTGATGTGAAGCCTCTATATCTTCTGTGATCTCAGTGTAATGGATGTACCTAAGGGAGGTTCAGATCTCTGACTCAGTGGAAATTAAATCATCAGTGCAGAAATTGCTAATCATAGAATAGTTTGGATTGGAAGGAACCTTAAAGATCATAGAATCTTAGAATATCAGGTTGGAAGGACCTCAAGGATCATCTGGTCCAACCTTGCTTGGCAAAAGCCCAGTCTAGAGAAGATAATGTAGTAATTTAAAGATAGGTACTAAAGGCAAAAATGCTGTAGTTACTTATTCCACTGAAATTGCTTGGAGGTGTTGGCTGGCTGGGTAGAGGGGTTTCTATGCCTCCAAATGTGAGTATTGTATACTCCAGAAGAGTGATTGAAATATTCCAGCAGAAAGGAGCTTGGATTCCCACATACAATAAACTAATGCTGTCTGCTATGACAGGACAGAACCACAGATTGTCCAGTTCCACCCCCTGCCATGGGCAGGGACACTTCCCACTGGATCAGGAGCTCCAAGCCCCATCCAACCTGGCCTTGAACCCCTCCAGGGGTGGAGCAGCCACAGCTTCCCTGGGCAACCTGGGCCAGTGTCTCACCACTCTCATGGTGAAGAAATTCCTCCTTATGTCTAGTCTAAATCTGCCCCTCTCTAGCTTATAGCCATTGCCCCTAGTTTGATCATTCATTTTTTTAATCATTCTTTTAGCACAACACTTCTTCTTGTTTTGAAAATCAGAAAAAAAATAAGAAGCTCTGTGCAGAGAGCTGAAATCTCAGCAGGCTTTCATCATACATTTCATCCTACACAGCGTGCAGGAGGGAGGGAGGAAAGATGAAATTGCAACAAGAGGAGGGATGAACCCAGATTTTCCATTTTGTGTGAAATTCCATGATTGTGGTGATGCTTTTCAATGTGAACATTTCTGTAATCAGAAAGGTGCCTTGGGCAGCCTGATCTAGTGGAGTGTCCCTACCCATGGCAGGGGAGGTTTAATTAGATGGTCTTTAAGGTCCCTTCCAACCCAAACAATTCTATGTAAAATGAAATTCCAAATAATACTTTGATTTTCTTCAAGAGTGTTGTTGGTTTTTAAGTCAGTGGTCAATTTTTCCTTTTAATGATCGTGGAACTATTTTATGGCATTATTTAACTCTTCATTTGAGACTTGATTCTTTATAAAGTTCTTCATTCTCAGATTTGTAGTTGAAGGTCTGAACCACTTCGCTGTGTTTTTCACTTCTCTTCCGAAGTCCCTTTGAAAGTAGTGGGATTTAAACATGTGCTCTGCTAAATCAGGGCCATCAATAATTAAAGAACAGAGAAGTCATTATTAAATTGGAAAATTAGAGAGAGATCAAAAATTGATTTGAGCTATGATTTATGGAAATCATTAAGAAACTGAAGAAGGTGGTTTTGCCATGTGGATATTATGTGCCTGAAGCAGTAATGTTTAGCTTTGCTATAAAACACAGGTAACAACATGAGACCAACTTAACAGCCACTTACGTGTTTCTGCTATTTTATTAACTCCCTAAATTAAAAAAGCACCCTTCTGCGAAAGCCTTCTGGCACTTTAGGTTTTGCAGGAAGTGGGAGTGAGATGTACAATTTTTATATTGATCTAGTGGAACATTATAGTATTTTTGATATTGGATGAGGTCACTGTTGGTTTTGCTGCTTTGGCTGTACAACTCTGACATCTAGCTGGGAGAAGTTAGGCTTTACTTTCTTGTGATTTGTGCTGGAGATTGGAGAGGAAGCATTAAATGTGGCCCAGATCCTTCCTGGATTGTTGCAGTGATTCACAGAATCATGGAATCATGGAACAGTTTATGTTAGAAGGGACCTCAAAGCCCATCCAGTTCCACCCCTGCCATGGACAGGGACACTTCCCTCTGGATCAGGGGCTCCAAGCCCCATCCAACCTGGCCTTGAACCCCTCCAGGGATGGGACAGACACCACTTATAGGGCAACTTGGGCCAGTATCTCCCCACCCTCACAACAAAACATTTCTTCCTAAGATCTCAGCTCAGTTTCCCCTCTTGCAACTTCAAACCATTCACCCTTGTCCTATCCCTGCCCTCCCTGGTCAAGAGCCTTTCCTATGAAGTTAACCACACACCTTGCGAATCTGGCTGTCTTTAGTTTTGCTTAAAAATCTGTTACTTGGGCTCAAAATCTGCAAAAATCTTTACTTAATACAACTTGCAGAACAGCCTAAAGCATGTGTGCTTTTTGCGTTTGGTAATGGCAGACCTAAAACTCATAGAATCATAGAATAGGTTGGGTTGGAAGAGACCCTAAAGATCATCTAGTTCCAGCCCCCCAACTGTAGGATATTAGGAAATATTCACATGTAGGTTGTTGGAATCATAGAATAATAGAATAGTTAGGACTGGAAGGGACCTTAAAGATCATCTAGTTCCAGCCCCCCAACTGTAGGATATTAGGAAATATTCACATGTGGGTTGTTGGAATCATAGAATAATAGAATAGTTGGGACTGGAAGGGACCTTAAAGATCATCTAGTTCCAACTCCCCAACTGTAGGATATTAGGAAATAGTCACATGTAGGTTGTTGGAATCATAGAATAATAGAATAGTTGGGACTGGAAGGGACCTTAAAGATCATCTAGTTCCAACCCCCCTGCCATGTTCAGGAACATCCCACCATATCAGGTTACCCATGGCCCATCCAACCTGGCCTTAAAAACCTCCAGGGATGGGGCAGCCACAACCTCCCTTGATAACCTGTTCCAGTGTCTCCCCACTCTCATGGTGAAGAAATTCTTCCTAATGTCTAACTAAATCTGTCCCTCTCCAGTTTATACCCGTTCCCCCTCATGGTATCACTCCAAGCCTTTATGAACAGTCCCTCCCCAGCTTTCTTGTAGGCTCCTTTCAGGTACTGGAAGGTTGCTACAAGATCACTTTGTAGCCTCCTCTTCTCCAGGCTGAACAACCCCAACTCTCTCAGCCTGTCCTCATAGGGAAGGTTCTCCAGCCCTCGGATTATCCTTGTAGCCTCCTTTGGGCCTGTTCCAACAGCTCCATCTCCTTCTTATGTTGAGGATTCCAGAACTGGACACAGGACTCCAGATGAGGTCTCACAAGAGAGGAACAGAAGGGCGTAACTTTATAATAACATAATAGAGAGGAATAGAGGGGAATAACTTTCTGCTGGATGGAAATCTGTATTATTGCTGTGGAGACCGAGTTCTGGACTGACACATCGTGCACGCACAGTCATTCTGAGTTCCCACCAGCATCCTGCGATCCTGTTGCACGAGAGCCCGTGATGCGGGGCTGCGATTCCCGGCGTTGGGCTGGCTTCCTCAGGAATGGCGAGAGCAGCGCTGGCCTCCCGGCGCGTGCACCACCCCTCTCATGGAAGCTGCTGCCTCTCCCGCAGGGATAGCTCGGCTGGTTGCTTAGCAGCTGCCGAACTGCTGCAGTTTTAAGGTACGGGAGCGGTGGTTCGGGGTTACCTTTATGCACCACGCTCGGCTCCCTGCCGGCTCCGCCAGGAGTTGTGCCGTGCTGGAAGAACCTCCCGGAGGAGCCGCTGGGGCAAGAGGCATCGTGGCTGTTGCAAGGTAAGCTGGCCCTGCTCGTTAATCATCTTCCTTGCTGTAGCTGCTAGAAGCTTTGTCACTGGGATGGTGGGGTGGGTTTCAGCAGCAGCAAGGAGAAGACTGGCCGTGCAGTCCATGCTCTCCAAAGCTGATCTGCACCCCTAGGGGTTTGCTGACCGTTCCTCTCTTGCTGTCAACCTTTCCTCTCTTGTGCATTTAACTCTTAATTCCTGATAAGAAGAGGCTGCAAGTGTACAATCTGACATTTAGAACTGAAATAGCGTGGAATTGCAGATGGAATTACAGTCGTTAGCAAATAGGTTTGTTCTCTGTGTGGGCGGCGTGTGAGGCTGTACTGAAATGTCCTGCTCGGTGCAGCGGGCAGGAGCAAATCCAGGCTTGCAGTGATCTCTCAGGCGGTTGTTTCTTGCACTGGTGACTAAACCTCCCTCAGCTGAAGGTCACGCTGATAACTTAGCGAGGGAGCAAGAGCTGCTTAATTGCAAAAGATGGAGACATTGGCAAGGCTGTCAGCTTTTAGAAGATTAATTATCATGGACTTGCGCTCCTGGGTTTGTTTTTCTCCTTTAGACAAGCCGCACAACAGCAGAACTGGTGGAAATCACAAAACATTTGTGTCCTGTGCAGGTACCATCTCCGTAAGATAATGAAACACGGGTGATTTCTTGTGCTGGGAGAGCACAATGCTCGGTCTGGAGTTGTCTCAAATAAATGGGACAGAAAAGAGCTGATGTGCTGGGTTGTGGGCTTTACATGCACCGTTCCTTGTAGGATTTGACTTTAATAGAAAAGTGATGCTTACAGATTTCCTGATAAATAAATGAATAGAGTAGAATTGTGCTGGGGACGACTAAGTAGGCCAAAGTTTTTTTGTAGCTCAAGTGAAGAGAGCATTGGGTCAGGAACTCCAGTTCTGGAGATCTGGGACCGTGCTTCACGGCTCCTTCTCTCACATAACACTGAAATGGTGCCGTGTCTTCTCATCCACCATGCGTTTCCCTGTGGTGTGTGGTGGTTGTCAGGCATCCTTTTGTCAGTTTTAATCCTTGACCCTGCCTTTGAGTGGCCCTGGAACCTGGAGCAATCGAATTCCTCCCTCTGACATCTTCTGAGCCCTGGCAGCACTGGCATCGCAGTGCTCCGGGAGCACCTGGGATTGTCCTGGGTTGGCATCTGTTGCATGTGTGGTTGTTTTCCTTCTCCCTTCCCTCAGGAGACGCCTGCATGTGGAGCATGAAGTGCAATGTGCAATGATTATAGAGAGTTTTTTGGTTTTAAGTACAGCCATGCTCTTGGTTTTAGGAAGGGGAAACTCAAGGAACGCTTTGCACTGGGAAAGGTGGGGAGGCTTCGTGGAGGTCCATGGGTGCCGAGTCGGTGCCCGCGCCTGCAAAACAGGAATAATCTCATTTTAGGGGCTGCACAGAGGCTTGAGAGGATTATTGGCTGCTCATAAAGTGCTTTGACCTGTAAACTGCTGCATTATTACAACATTTTTTATTGATCATAACAGGCCATGAAGCGTTTAGAAGCAGTCATTAGGTATTAAAAGCTTCACAAAGCGAATTACGCTGCGCTGCCACGGTCCCTTCCTTGTCCCCTGAAGCAGTGTGTATCTTGTCAATATTTTAATTGGGGAAATGATACGCGCTCAGGAGTAAATCTCCAGCTAGTGTTATTCATCATGGATTGTGTTTTTAATTCAGCTGAAGACTTGCCTGAGGCGTCTAACAGAGACTTTGTAAGCATCAGTTCTGCCTTCAGATCCCTGACTGGATGTTCTTCTATCGGTGTAGAATCTGATTTCATGCTGTTTATACAACTGTTTTGTAATTTACATTTGTGCAAAGACACCTTGGGTCTGAAAATGCTACCAAACCCTTGTGAGACAAGTTGAAATTAAAAGCTTTGGGTAGACTTTGTCGTGCTGGGCCGCATCCAAACCCGCTGCTACATCAGTAAAACAGGAACTCTAACAGCTGGATTGAACGTGAACGGCTGCTGATGAATTAAAACATGGAAATATTGCCAAGGCACCTTCATCACTTTCAAATGTTTTGAGAAGAAGGGTGGCTACATCTGCTTCTTATTCCTGCACCAACATTCATTTTCGTCACCCGACTCGAATGGCTGAGGAGCTTCTAAAAGTGTGATTCTTGTTTCTGTTCGTGCAGGGGAGGAGCTGGATCGTGAAGCGGAGCTATGAAGATTTCAGGGTCCTTGATAAGCATCTTCACCTGTGTATCTATGACCGGCGCTTCTCCCAGCTCTCTGAGCTGCCCCGCTCCGATGCTCTGAAGGACAGCCCGGAGGTAAATTGTTGACTCTCTAAACATTTACAGTCACCTCAAGGGGTTGGAAGATGTTTTCAAGTATGTACAAAATAGTTTTACTGTGGCCTGGGTTAGAACTGGGAGTTGATCAGTTGTAGTAAGATCAGTGTGCGAGTTCTACCCCCAGTTTCAGTGATCTAAAGGAAAATAAATACCCTGCGAATTCAGATGAATTAATGTGCTGCTGAGTGTGAAATTCTGAGTGTTGGGAAAGAAGCTGTCCTGTTAGCACCTTAGATAAGAATTTTGATGTCTTTGGAAACTTTGTCAATCGTGTGGGTATTTCCTGGCTTACTGTGAGCAACTTAACATTCCTAAGAAATCGGGCTGTTCTGGTGCTGCAGCACAGCGAGAGTAGTATCAATTGGAATGCTAGGCTTATATTTATAAACTGAATAGTATTGCATTGTTTAATTTTTTTTAAAAAAAGCTTAAGGAGTGGGTTTTTTTCTAACTGAATTAAGATATATTTTCCATTTCTTGACTCAACTTCACCTGCAATACAGAGAGCTGGAATTCCTTTGCCTTCTTGGCTGCTGATAATTTAGAGATTTATTCATGTCCAGAGTCAATCTTCTGGGAGGCAGCAGGTGCATCTTGACTGTATCATGTTGGAGGATATGGAGAGGGAGGCAGTGTAATGTGCGGCCACCAAGGTTATTTGAGCCAGCAGAGCATAACAAAACCGTTCAGCCTCAGTCTGTCTGCAGGAAGAGTGTGGACACTTCTCTCTGGGACCTGTGGTTGTGTGTTTGCCCCCTGCCATCAAGCCACTGGTATGGAAAAATCTTGACACGAGAGGTGGAGCTGGAAAGGGAAATGAGAAAACTGAGTCCATTCCAAGCATTCATAGCAGAATCCAGCTAAGATCTATAAATCAGAATCCACATTCTTTCAGTGTTGAGCAGGCGAGGATTGATTGCTGTGGAACAGCACACAGTGGCTGGAATCAGTGCCCCACTGGAGTCTACAGAGCTTTTGCTGTTGAATATAGGGAGTTGATAACGTGGGACCATTGCTCATCGGATTCATTGCTTATCTGATTCATTGGTTGCTTCGGTTTAACACAGGCTTTTTCTGAAGAGGATTTAAAGTTTCTAGTGTCTTAAATTTGGCAGAAACAGCAGTATTCCAGATAATGAATTCCTGGGTTTATGTTTTTAAAGAACATTTTAAGCATCCTTATCTCTTAGAACTTTATTTGTACAATTGATTTAATACATACTCTATAGCATGAGCCTGAAAATCTGTACTGGATCTGTAAGCACAGAAGGTGTAAAGCTCCTGGAGAGCTCTGCTGCTCTCTGAAACGTAATTCTGCAGCTGTGTGGCATCTCACGCTGTATTTTTGATGTTGAATTGACCACATTTGAGCAGGTGTTTGAGGAGAACAATGTTTTAAACAGTACTACAGTCTCTGGGCTACAATACTGCTTTATAATGCTGCCACTGAGAAGCTTTGGAGAGACCTCACTAGCTGCTCTTCAATAAAAGCAAGTGTACTGACAGAGAAGGGACGTCGCTATGTGTTTAAAAATCCTCTCTACTCTTTGAAATATTACTCTTGCCAAGGGGTCACTTGGAGTTGCCACATTCTTAAGGGTTTGCAGGTGAGGGGAAACAGCAGCAGCATTTTGTTTTGCTAAATGGTTCTCAGATGCATGAGAAGGCTCCAGGGAGACCTTAGAGAAGCCTTCTGGTACTGAAAGGGGCTGTGGAAAAGCTGGGGAGGGGCTCTGGATCAGGGAGTGCAGGGGTAGGCTGAGGGGGAATGGTTTGAAGCTGAAAGAGGAAGATTGAAATTGAATTTTGGGGAGGCCCTGGCCAAGGTTGCCCAGAGCAGTGGTGGCTGCCCCATCCCTGGAGGGGTTCAAGGCCAGGTTGGATGGGGCTTGAAGCCTCTGATCCAGTGGGAGGTGTCCCTGCCCGTGGCAGTGGTGGGACTGGATGGGCTTTGAGGTCCCTTCCAACCCAAACCATTCTATGGCTGTGTTAACACAAGTGATTTGTACATGAAGTTCGTGATGAAGGCTTTAGATTGAGGGGATCCTGGCAAGGGAAATTATGAAAATCTACATATCTTATAAAAATAACATTATTGCTTTCCTGGGGAGCTGCTTCTTTGCACATTTTTGATGTAATCATTGTAACACTGTGTTGTTTGTTGTCCTTCTTCAAATGACAATTTTCCTTGCCGAAGGGAATTTATTTCTCTAACACTTGCCTGTGGCAATGGATAATTTATGGTCTGTCCAGGCCTGAGGAAATCTCTCCAAACAATGGTGCATTAATAGAAAAACTGGATGATTGCTTCTTTCTGTTCCAGCTTGTCACCCAGATGCTGATGGCTTACCTGTCCCGGCTCTCGGCCATCGCGGGCAACAAGATAAACTGTGGGCCGGCTCTCACATGGATGGAGGTACAGTATGAAGCTTGGGTTACTCTTTGTTTCCTGACCTTAGCAGTGGAGCAAGTCACAAATGTGCTCTCCTGCCTTTCCAGAAAGAGATTTAATCCTATACCTAGTGGTATCACTGAAATGCTGTCCTAAAAGCTTTATTCCCTTGTGACTGGGGTACAGGTGGCCACAAATGCGTAGAGCAGAGTCATATCCAGTGTTAAGAATATAGGAATATAGGTGCTGTTTTCCCCTCTTGCTTGGATTTTGTCACCCAAAGCCATATCATCGTGCTGTAATTCACAAATAAAAGGAGGTGGCAGTTCCAGTGAAGCAGCCACTGGGGTGGTGGATCACCTGGGACAGTCCAGTTGGGGGCTCAAGGCTCCCAGTAACAGGTAGCAGAAAGCGCACGCATCCTTACGCTCCTTTTTGCAGGGCAATACTGAAGCATGGCAAGTTTCTAACACTATTGGAGCTCTCGCAGTTACGGTGTTTGCCTGCCCTCTTTATTTTTCTTTATTTTCCCTTGCGGTAGCCACAGAAACAATGAACATTATCAGCTCCTGTTGGCCACCACTGTCAGTTAAACTGCACAACAGAGCCTGCCTTGTGCTTGCAGCAGCACTGTTTGTGTATTGTGAATGCAGCTGCAGCTTTGGTTTCTCTCTTAATGGTCTTAAACAATAGACTTATTGGGCGGCGAGGGCAGTAAAGAATGGGGCCAAGTGCTGGAGGCCACCTGCCCGTGTCAGCAAGCTGGTGCTGGGGGGTCTGGGGAGAGGTGTGTGTGTCGTTCCACTGCCTGATGAGCCTGCTGCACACCAGGAATAGAAACAGCTATTATTAGACTGTTGCAGTTCATTTTTAAATGGTTGTGATAAGGATCGAGTGCGTTTTCCTGCAATTTTCCCTGCTGATATCGTCATCACCCTGAAATCCTTTAAGAGGAGAAAAAATGTTAGAGACCTTCTCAGCATGAGGGGAGGAAGGAAATTATAGAGAAAAATGAAACTAGAGCTCACAGCAACACAGCAGACCTAGAGATTACAGCAGACCGACCAAGCATGGAATATGGAATAACTTTGATTAACTGAGAATCTTAAAGATTTTACATAGGCAAAAAAATGTAGGAATTTTGAAAGTCAACTGAATTGCAGCAGGGGGTGGGAGCTCTGTTTTCTTAAAAAAGAAGTAAAAGAGTGGGAGAAATTTGAAAGCAGCACTAGTTTTCAGTTTGACAGCATTTACTCCTTATCTCAGTGCCTTTATCTTGAGCATTAATTCCACCTTGTAGGGAATTATTGTCCCTATTGCCATTCTAAGCACTTCAGGAGAAGCAGTGGGATACGATGTTGAAGGGAGGTGCAGCCATTCAGTGTCATGTTGCTGTTTGTACACAAAGCTGGGCAAATACAGCCTTTTCCCATTAGTTGGTGGGGACGTACGACCTTCTGAAATTCTCTTTGGGTTGTTCTTCCCCTTCCTGTGTGTGTGTGCTGTGCCCTGTGCTGTCTCGCTGTGCCGCTCTCCTCGGGCGCTCTGAGCTGTGCTGTCTCTCTGAATCAGCTTGAAGTCTCTGCCGTGTACGAGTGCTGATGCGAAGCCTCCTTGCTGTCCTCAGCTGCCTCACAGTCTCCTCCGCTCTTTATTTCAGATCGATAACAAGGGGAATCACCTGCTAGTCCATGAGGAGTCATCCATTAACGTTCCGGCTATTGCTGCTGCCCATGTTATTAAGAGATACATTGCTCAAGCAGCAGACGAACTGTCCTTCGAGGTAAATAATAGAATGATCTTCCATTCCTTGTGGTCATGGACAGAAGAGCGTAACATATGTGTCTGTGTGTGTGTGCATCAGGAACGTAATCAGACACTCTCAGAACGTTTTGTGAGGTGAAGTGTAGAAGATTCTGTCAAATACTCAGCTTGTAGTGGGTTGAACACAGGGAGGAGTTCAGTCATCTTTAAAATACAACTTTACTTGGCTTTAGGATCTTCTGATGAAGCAGCTCCTGCCTCTCAGCTGCAGACTCAGCATATTTTGTCATATCAGGTCAGGAAGATTGTCCTCCCTTGTGCGTACGTAGACACACGCCAGTGGAATAAACACACTTGTTAGCAAGGCCATGTCTAAAACCAGAAAAAAAATAGCAAGACCATTTTTAAGAGCCTCTGCTCCCATGAAAAATAACGAACCAGACTGACAAAAGTTTGGTTCTTAAAGAGCAAGGGATAATCTAAAACGGTGCTGAAAAATCACAGAATCCCCAGGTTGGAAAAGACCCACTGGATCATCGAGTCCAACCATTCCCATCAATCACTAAACCATGTCCCTCAGCACCTTGTCCACCCGTCCCTTAAACCCCTCCAGGGCGGGTGACTCAACCCCCTCCCTGGGCAGCCTCTTTCATTGCCCAAAAATATTACTTGATGCAGAGTAGGAGCTGCTGTGGAGCAAAGAGCTGAGAGATCAGACCACGAAAGTCTTGGGTACCTGGCTCTACCCAGAGCGTGGTGGTTTATGCTCTAGTTGTTTCCATGCAGCGGTGCTGTCGATGGAGTATATTGTGTGGTGCAAAAAGTGTACAGGAAAACAGTGCCCAAAGGATCTGTGATTACATTCTTAGCATGCAGTGCAGGAAGTAAAAACAATAGTGGTAGTCTTATGCTACCAGGGTTTGGTTCACATTCCAAATCAAGACAGTTATCAGAACCGCAGTGATCAGAGAGACGTGGGTATGTCACCCCCAGGTTACAGTGTGTGCAGCGCATGACATGGGCTGTTGGTGTCTCAGTGTTAGTAAAAGCCCTTAGGATGGCACCCCCAGCTTGGAAATCGTACCGCTCTGTGCCAGCAGGTGGACTTGACCTAACAACTGTCACAGAGTCCAGCAAGTTCACACAGAATCACAGAATAACCAGGTTGGAAGAGACCCACTGGATCGTCGAGTCCAACCATTCCCATCAGTCCCTAAATCATGCTCCTAAGTACTTCATCCACCCTAACCTTAAACACCTCCAGGGACGGCGACTCAACCACCTCCCTGGGCAGACCGTTCCAATGCCTAACCACCCTCTCTGTGAAGAATTTTTTCCTAATCTCAAGCCTAAATCTCCCCTGGCAGAGCTTGAGGCCATTCCCTCTCGTCCTGTCCCCTGTCACTTGGGAGAAGAGGCCAGCACCCTCCTCTCCACAACCTCCCTTCAGGTAGCTGGAGAGAGTAACTACCTGAAGGGAAGTTGTCACGAGGCGCAGTAGGCAAGCAGGGAAACCAAGGCACTTGAGGCTCCCCAACCTTGGGCAGGGAGAGGCTTTGGCAGAACAGAAGTGGAATATGATCAGTTGGATTAAAATGCTAAGTTCTGTTCCCTCACGCGACCTCTCTTCTGGTTTAGCTGTTGTTAATTTTTGATAGGCAATTGCCAAAGTAGCTCCTTGGCATTTGCTCCCCAACCCTGAGGAAAATGCCCGGCTTCTCTGCTCATTGCAGTAACTGCAGTTTCTTTCATGGTTGTTTGCTTGAATTTGCTTTGCTGTTCCCTTGGGGAAATCACTTCACTTCCGTGTGTCTCAATTATCCCTGTCTGAAAAATGGGGATGCGTTATCTTCCTTGTCAAGCACACTGAGATCCATCAATGTAAAACATCTGATAAAAGCTGGGCATTGCTGTTAACAGTTATTGCTATACCTGGCCGCTGTGTTTACTGAGGTCCTGCCCCTCCTGCTCTGGCCATTTTCAGAGGCCACACACTTCTTGGTTCCCAGCAAGCCAAATTTGGTATGGATTCTGCTCATTTCCTTTTAAATGGTCGCAGTGTTACATGTTTTATGGGACTGAGCAAAGCTTCAGAAAACCTGTTTGGTCTCCTTGGCCACTTCCTTTCCTATTGCTGTAACTCCACACCACCTCTGCTCTGCTCATTTTCTGATTAAGAAACCGGATCCAGTGGGATCCCATGGCAGGGAGGTTGGAACTGGATGGGCTTTAAGGTCCCTTCCAACCCAAACCATTCCATGATTCTATGAAAAGCATGTCTTGGGCAGTTTGTGAACTACAAAGGACTTTTTGCTATGAAAGTAAACAAGAATACATAGGTCAATGCCTACATACACACATACAGGGCATGTAGTAAATATTAATTTGACTGCCTGAGAGTTATTTCCCAATAGCTTTGGGTTGTGCTTCGCCACTAGCCACACTTTGAGCTGTGACTGATGTTCCTGTTCTTTTGCAGGTGGGAGACATAGTGTCGGTCATTGACATGCCGCCGAAGGAGCTGACCACATGGTGGAGGGGCAAACACGGATTTCAGGTAGGATTTCACAAGCATCAACAGTGACAGTGCAACTGGATCAGAGGCGCGAAGTTCAGCAGAGGCTTATCCCTGCTGTGCCTGAGCGAGGGTACTCGTGGATATGAGCAGAGTGTCCCTGCTCCAGCGGACAAGCCCTTCCCCTTCCTTTTCTGCACTTAGGCACATGGTCTCATGGGAGGTTGTCTCCCTGCATAGCTGCGAGGGTTAGGGGCAGCCGTGACCTGATGCTGGTGGGTGCTTTTGGCGCACCCCTCTGAGACAGCTGGTGCTGCTGTTGGAATCATCCCATTCCTTCTGCTGTCCAAGCCAGACCAGGTGGAACGTAGAAGTTTTAGATAAAGCTGGTTGATAAGACACTTCCACTGATCAGGGACATCCCACCGGATCAGGCTGCCCAAGGCCCATCCAACCTGGCGCTGAACACCTCCAGGGATGGGGCAGCCACAGCTTCCCTGGGCAACCTGGGCCAGGGCCTCCCCACCCTCATGGTGAAGAAATGATGTTTTCCTTCCCAGAGAGTTGTTATTTTCTGCCTTGGATTTTCTCATTAGGATTTTTTTTGAAAAGGACTTTATTTACAAAACAAAACCCAGAAGCTGCTGTAGGCTGGGGGAACTTTCTGCCTCCCTACGTTTCAGCTCCTTTCAGGTGGGAGGGATTTTCATGCTGCGGTTGCTTTCTGTGGGAAGGTGGAATTGTGAGTTTGCTCAAGGTGGGGGTCAGAATTGATCGGACATTTGCACATTTGGGCCTGGAAGGTCTTCTCAAAGTACTGCAGGTTTTCCCTGGCAAGCCTTATGGTACCAGATCCCGGTTGTGGTTCTTCCGTCATTAATACTGGGGCTGCATGCAGTTGGGTCTCCCAGCACTAAAATCTCATCTGAATGGAGTGTTAGTTACATGATTCCATTTCTGTCTGATTAGCCAGAGCATGTGGGATGCAGCTTTTCTTGGCTTTGTGTCAGATGTGGGAGCTCAGATAATAACTCATTTGTAAAACCAGAGCAGCGTGGACACACGATACCTGCTCTGAAATTGAATTTGTTTCTCGAGTTAACATATCGATACTGCTTGAACAAACTTGCCTGCTATTCTTCTAGCTCTGAACTGTGTTGTGTCTTTGCAGAGCTTATGTTCTGATCTTAGAAAACCTAAAGCTGTACCTGCTGTACCATCAAAAATTAGTGAAATACTTTAGTACTACTTGGAATGATCAGGCTCTGCCACATTTAACTTCCAAGTGAATCAATAGCATGAAACAAAACTATTTTGTGATCTGTGCCTGCGTGCAAACTCTTTGCACAGCGCAGGTTTATTACAAGGGTTCGGTGGCTCCATGCAGGACGTAGGTTCCATTAATCAGTGGCAGCTGCCTGCGTGCCAGAGACTGGATGAAATAGTGACTTGGTATGAAGAGTATCACCGGTGATTAAAGATGTGCGAAGGAATGGAGCTTTGTGGAGTTTGTCCCTGCCTTCTGCCTCAGATCAGAGCAATCCTGCTGTGCTGCCCCAGCACAGAGATATGTTGATGAGCAAACATCAGGGACCTGGGGGTGCTGGTTGACAACCGACTGAACATGAGCCAGCAGTGGCCCAGGTGGCCAAAAAGGCCAATGGCATCCTGGCTTGTATCAGGAACGGTGTGACCAGCAGGTCCAGGGAGGTTATTCTCCCCCTGTACTCAGCACTAGTGAGACCGCACCTCGAATCCTGTGTTCAGTTCTGGGCCCCTCACCACAAGAAGGATGTTGAGGCTCTGGAGCGAGTCCAGAGAAGGGCAACGAAGCTGGTGAAGGGGCTGGAGAACAGGCCTGATGAGGAGCGGCTGAGAGAGCTGGGGGTGTTTATCCTGGAGAAGAGGAGGCTGAGGGGAGACCTCATTGCTCTCTCCAACTACCTGAGAGGAGGTTGTGGAGAGGAGGGAGCTGGGCTCTTCTCCCAAGTGACAGGGGACAGGACGAGAGGGAATGGCCTCAAGCTCCTCCAGGGGAGGTTCAGGCTTGAGATTAGGAAGAAATTCTTCACCAAGAGGGTGGTTAGGCATTGGAACGGTCTGCCCAGGGAGGTGGTTGAGTCATTGTCCCTGGAGGTGTTTAAGGTGAGGGTGGATGAGGTGCTTAGGAGCATGATTTAGGGATTGGTGGGAATGGTTGGACTCGATGATCCAGTGGGTCTCTTCCAACCTGGTCATTCTGTGATTCTGTGATTCTGTGAAGAGGGGTTTGTCTGTATCCGTGTGCAGTCAGTACTGACACAACAGATCGGAGCAGCTGCAGAAACACAGCACCGCATTCTGGCTTAGCAGAACATTAGGGGTGGAATAATCTTGCATCTTAAATCACAAGCAGGAGTCTTGCACAACGTACATCAGATCCTGGCCACTGAGCCACACTTCTGGAAAGGCAGCAGCCGTGAGATGTTTCAGTGGCTCTCAGCGTGTGTTTGCACAATGCGGGGAAGGGAACTTGGTGTGTTTTAGGGAGTTGCTGCCTGTCAACTGAGACAGAATAACAGGCTGTCTGTAGGCTCTTGTGCTCCTGCTGGCTGTGGGGTGAGGTTGGTTGCTCAGAAGTGCTTTTCAACAGCTCCCTCTCAGCTGGCAGGCAGTAATTTCATAAGCCAGGCTAATGCAGTTACAAGCGCACAACCATCTCTTCACAGCCACGGGTCTGATTTGCATTGAGGTGCATTCGTCCTGTGCATTGACAGTTTTTGTCATTTCTCTGATATGTGCTTCTCAGAGCTTTTCATTTTCATCAAATGCCATTAGCTGCCAAGCGATGCAATTTTGTCGGTGTACAAGGAGGGAGCGGAGTTTGTAACCTGGGTGTGGAGCTGAAGGCCCATGAGCTATAATGAGTACAGAAAGAGTGGTCCTGGAATTCCTTGGCCACACCGACTGCTGCAGGGAATTCAGAGAAAGGGAATTTCCCTCTGGGGTTGACATAGTACACCCAGAGCTGTGTTACAGGTCAGGACAGGATTGTGCTTGATAAATGCTTAAAAAGAATGTGCAGGTGAAAAATGTTGTTACAGTGATATCTGTAAGAACTGATGAAGCTGTGCAGCCTTTAAAACATTTATTATAGGCAAATGACTCTGTTTCCATTTAGGAACAATAGCCATCGTAATCATGATGGGAATCTGTTGATCCAGCCATTTTAATTATTATAATAAAATAAATCAGCAAAGCCCATCGTGGCAGGAAGTTGTGGTTCTAAGAGCAGATAAAAGGAGGAGGTCTGAACATGAAATGTTTGAACTGTTTGTTCACGTTAGGTCTCAGTTTTTTGGTTTGTGCTTGGAAAAGAACAACATTTTATCAGATGGACGGCAGCTTAAGTGGTAAATCAGAGAATCGTTAAGGTTGGAAAAGACCTCTAAGCTCATCTAGTCCAACCGTCAGCCCAGCCCCACCAAGCCTGCTAAACCATGTCCCAGAGTGACAGGAGAAGAGCAGGATTTTGCTGGATGTGGAAACTACTTTTTGACTTGAAAGAACTTAGGTGGTTTTGTGCATTTACCAACTGGGAGTTGTGTCTGCCTGTGTGGAATTGCATTCATTTCTGCATGTCCCCCCATCAGAGCTGATGGAGGGGGTTGAGTCCCCTTCCCTGGAGGGGTTTAAGGGACGGGTGGACAAGGTGCTGAGGGACATGGCGTAGTGTTTGATAGGAATGGTTGGACTCGATGATCCGGTGAGTCTTTTCCAACCTGATGACTCTGTGATTCTATGATTCTCTGTGTTGGGCAAATGGAGAGGAGGCAGGGCTACAGATCTTGACAGAAAAGCAAATCCGAGAGGTTGCAAGTCCATTCAGTTTCAACTGCAGCTTTGGTTCCGCATGGAAGTCAATTTATTCTTTGCCAGCCAGAGCTCTTCTTCAGCAATGAATCCTCATTTTTCTTATCCTTCAGATTTCTGCGTTAGAGTTGCGGATGCCTTTCTCCCGGCACCTGATCTAATGACTGCAGAACAAAACAACCCACTGGGCTTCTTATCATTTTCTCTGCTTAAAGTAGAATGATTTTGAAGACATTTTTCCTCTAGCCTTTTTCTTTTCAAATGCACTTAGTGAGTCACTGCTTTTATTGTAAGATTGTTACCTAAATTACAGCCACCTCCACATTAACAGCCTCCCAGCCCTCTTTGTTCTCCTCTTACTTTTCTTCATGCTTTGTCTTTTCAATCAGTAGCTCTCTTGCAGGGAACCGAATCATTAGGGACAGCCCCTTTTTTGATGCACAACTTGCCTTTTGATGTGCTGAATAATTCTGTCTTTGGGCAGAGTTTCATTAGTTGCACTGCTGCTACACGGCAAGAGTCTCAGCCTGCTGGGGGGTGGACAAAAAACTAGGAAAGGTTTTGCATAACTGGAGTGAACTGGCCATTTTGAGGGTCAACCTGTGCTTCCGTGAGCTTGAACTCGTTGTGAAACTCCAGGCCCTCTGTTTCAGACCATCTTCCATGCTGAACCTGCACACAGGCTTCAAGACTCAATGAATTTCCCAAAAATAAACTTCTGTCTTGGATCATTCAGAAGGAAAAGGGGCTGCTGGTTGAGGGCATTTTTTCCCCCTTGTGCATAATTTTCGAATAAATAAAATATACATGGTGGGTACCAAACTTGCCTGGGAAGGCTGAGTGCATTTTTGTGTCCTGTGTCACTTTGGAAACACCAGTTCTTAAATGAGAAGCCCAAGTCTGATTTCTGGTTCACATGTATTGATTTGAGGACTTGGTGCAGCCATCTGGCTGGTGGATGGTGTCACCAGCAAAACAGGTGATGTGCAAGAGCCCTGTGGCCATGTCACTGGTGACCATGTTTCTCAGCCAAGTGGCCACTTCCATTTGTAGGACGACTACCTGAAAGGAGGTTGTGGAGAGGAGGGAGCTGGGCTCTTCTCCCAAGTGACAGGGAACAGGACAAGAGGGGGAGGTTATTCTCCCCCTGTACTCGACACTGGTGAGACCGCTCCTCGAATCCTGTGTTCAGTTCTGGGCCCCTCACCACAAGAAGGATGTTGTGGCTCTGGAGCGAGTCCAGAGAAGAGCAACGAAGCTGGTGAAGGGGCTGGAGATCAAATCTTATGAGGAGCAGCTGAGAGAGCTGGGGGTGTTCAGCCTGGAGAAGAGGAGGCTGAGGGGAGACCTCATTGCTCTCTACAAATACCTGAAGGGAGGTTGTGGAGAGGAGGGAGCTGGGCTCTTCTCCCAAGTGACAGGGGACAGGACGAGAGGGAATGGCCTCAAGCTCCGCCAGGGGAGATTTAGGCTTGAGATTAGGAAAAAGTTCTTCACAGAGAGGGTGGTTAGGCATTGGAACGGTCTGCCAAGGGAGGTGGTTGAGTCACCGTCTCTGGAGGTGTTTAAGGTTAGGGTAGACGAGGTGCTTAGGAGCATGATTTAGGGATTGGTGGGAATGGTTGGACTCGACGATCCAGTGGGTCTCTTCCAACCTGGTTATTCTGTGATTCTGTGATTCTGTGTGAATGGCCTCAAGCTCCGCTAGGGGAGGTTTAGGCTGGACATTAGGAAAAAATATTTCAAGGAAAGGGTCATTGGTCCCTGGCAGAGGCTGCCCAGGGAGGGGATTGAGTCACCTTCCCTGGAGGTGTTTAAGGCACGGGTGGATGAGGTGCTGAGGGACATGGGTTAGTGATTGATAGGAATGGTTGGACTCGATGATCCAGTGGGTCTTTTCCAACCTGGTGATTCTCTGATTCTATGATTCCTGTAAGTGATGCCCCTTGGAGATGGGTGAGGACCTCCTGAGCAGGAGCTGTGCTGGCTGCACCATGGAATCCAGGTGAAGCTCTCATCTCTCGGCCCCAGACACCACAGGGTTGTTGCTTGGCAAACATCAAATGGAAAATTCCATTCCGGAAAGCCATGCAGGAATAAAAAAATTGGTGTTTCCCTGTAAGGTTTTGCTAACCTATCATGATTTAAACTAAAAGGTATAAAGTTTTGAATGAAATATAACCCATTCTTTAGCTTACGTCAAATGCAAAACCCAACCCAAATGTGTCAAACAATGTTCCAGCTGCCATTTGTGCTGCTGCTTCTTTCTCACCTGTTTAAATGCCTCGTCGTACACTGAAAATCGTTGCTGGTACTTTGACTTTTCCCCTTAAAGCCTCATGTATCTCCCAGTTGTAGCAGACCCTGGTGTAGCAATGATAAAAAGATATAGGAGCTTTTGCAGAATTGTTTGCACACAGCAGCAGGCTGTGCTTTCTTCCTTAGGTTAAGGTGTGTAGTGATTTGTTTAACCTTTAGATGACCTTGTATCTATCTAAATATATACTATCCTTGCTATTAATTTTCCTACGTTGCCAAATCCTTTAATCCTGGCTCAAGCTCTATTAGTGCCTTGCTACATCTGTTGAGATTAAGTCTCGGACTAAACTCATTTATTTATACAAAATCATGGAAAACTTTCTGTGGGAGAAACAGCCGCATCTTTTAAGTGGGTTGGAACAAGGCACAAGTTATTGGTGATGACCCTAAAGATGATCTCTTGGGGATCTTGCAAGAAAAGCTACAATAAATAAGTCAGAAAATGTAAGCCATCAGAAATCTTACCAGTTAACATCAAAGCACTTGTTGGCACCAGCACAAGTAGTTATTCTCTTTCCCTTTCCATTATAAATATTGATTGCGAAGGTGGCAAAAATGATACGTTGAGAACAGGTAGAGTGGTTTATTTGGGAAAGGCTTCAGGATATCTAGAAGCAGTGCCATAAACATCTTGGGTCCGCTTTCATTTCTAACCTCATGTTTAATATTGCGTATTGCATCCAGAAATAAGAGACACGTTATGGCAAGAATCAAAGGCAAACGAACTTCAGCTTGCAGTGTGGGATTTGGGGTTGGATTTTGATCCAGTGTTTTCCATTGCGATTAATGGAAGATTGGTGTCCAAGTACTTTGGGTTTTTTACACATCTTGGCCTAAGATGTTGGCAATTAAATACATTCTCAAGGCTTTGAGAATGAAAGGAATGGTATCACTCCCGTTGTGGAGTCTCCCAGATGTATTGTTTGGGTGATAGGGCTGAGACTTTCACTGGACTTATACATTTTTCTTAGCTTAAAAATTCTCTCCTGCATCTCTGGCACAGGAAATGCCCAAGAGACACGCGTAGCTAAAGAATTTAAGAACCATATAATGCATTTTAAATACCGATACTTTTGTGTGTGTGCCAATTAGCCTGTTTCAGTACATCTCCCCGCAGAGCAGCATCACTTATGAAGACCCCTATGTAGTGCTCGGTTTCTTGTGCTAATGGCATATTTCTATCTATAAATTGAACAAAAATCACCACTGCACTGAGTAACTTGGAGATATCATCTCCTTGCAAAATCATCAAGCTGAACAGAGTGAGTGGTTGGGTGAAGCTGTGCATCAGCTCATGTTTTAGATGGATTCTTCAGCTCTGTGAGTCCCATAAGCTGAAGTGTAGTGTGCTGTCTGGTCTAGATTCCAGGGAGCATCGAGGGTCAGAGAATTGAGGTCTATTGATCCAGAGTGCCACTCTCATGACTTCTGTTCCCGTGCTGTCATAGTCTTCTCAAAAAGCATCTTCTGAACCTTTAATATTAAGTGTGATGGTTGATGAGAAGATCACCTGGAGCTGGCAATGTGCACTCGCAGCCCAGACAGTCAACAGGAACCTGGGCTGCATCAGGAGAAGTGTGACCAGCAGGCGAGAAAGGGGATTCTACCCCTCTGTTCTGCTCGTGTGAGACCTCACCTGGAGTCCTGCGTCCCGTTCTGGAGTCCTTAGCACAAGAAGGACAAGGAGCTATTGGAGCGAGTCCAGAGGAGGCCATGGAGATGATGATGAGGCTGGTGAAACTCCCATATGAGGACAGGCTGAGAGAGTTGGGATTGTTCAGCCTGGAGAAGCGAAGGCTCTGAGGAGACCTTAGAGCAGCTTCCAGTCCTGAAAGGGGCTCCAGGAAAGTTGAGGAGAGGTCCTTGATCAGGGAGGGCAGGGATAGGATGAGAGGGAATGGCTTTAAATTGGAATGGGGAAGATTTAGATCAGGCATTGGGAAGAAATTCTTCATGATGAGGGTGGGTGGGGAGGCCCTGGCCCAGATTGCCAGAGCAGTGGTGGCTGCCCCATCCCTGGAGAGATTCAATACCATGCTCGATGGGGCTTGGAGCCTCTGATCTAGTGGGAGGTATCCCTGCCCGTGGCAGGGGTTG
Source organism: Clamator glandarius (assembly GCA_033459285.1). Classification (NCBI taxonomy): domain Eukaryota; kingdom Metazoa; phylum Chordata; class Aves; order Cuculiformes; family Cuculidae; genus Clamator; species Clamator glandarius. Next base: position 1,443,453 of record JAUNZM010000716.1, read on the forward strand.
GAACTGGATGGGTTTTAATGTCCCTCCCAATCCAAACCATCTATGATTCTACGGATTACAGTTTGTCCTCTTACTTGTCCAAAACCTTGCTGGATTTTGGGAGTGTGGGAAGAAGTTGGCCGATGTGACTGTTACTTGTTGCTTCCCTTGGGGAATTTGGAATAATTTGAAAGTGTGGAGTGTTTACAGACCGTGCACGACCCTGGCACTGAGTTACTTGGGGGTTTATGGGTGAAAATCAACTTAGAATCATAGAATCACAGAATAACCAGGTTGGAAGAGACCCATCGGATCTTCGAGTCCAACCATTCCCACCAGTCTCTAAACCATGTCCCTAAGCACCTCATCCACCCTCACCTTAAACACCTCCAGGGAAGGCGAGTCAACTGCCTGCCTGGGCAGACCGTTCCAATGCCTAACGACCCTTTCCGTGAAGAATTTTTTCCTTATCTCAAGCCTGAATCTGAGATAAGGAAAAAATTCTTCATGGAAAGGGAAAAGGTAACAGTCTGCCCAGGGAGGTGGTTGACTCGAGTAGGTGGTCGACTTGGAGTAGGAAAGAGAGTTGTTCTTTTTCTTTGGAGACAGAAGGGAATTGTGCAAGACTATTAAATAGAGATGGGAATGTTGTCCAGCCCCACAGCACTGCCTGCCTTGTGGCTCCAGTGAGTTTCCTAGATGTGCTGACGTGACTGGCAGCAGTGCTGGCCCCAGTCCTTCTGTGTCGATGAGCGCGGGGCCCGTCCACTGGCTCTTTGCATTGTTGCAGCGCTTGACCAAACTGTGGCTGCCTCAAGTGCCTTGATGCTTTCAGCTCTCCACATCACATGCCTGACACGGGTCAGGAAATCCTGCTGATGGCTTAAGCCAGGGCTTCTCGGAAAGGTGGTGGTGCTTGAATTACACATCACGGTGCCGAAGCTGAGTTGGGTGGGGAGTCAGGGTATCAGAGAAAAATGCCTGGAAATATGGACTAAGGATAAAAATTAAAGACTCTGGTCTGGCATGACTTTCATCTGGGATGAGAGCGAAGAAGGAAGACTCTGTAAAGCAGAGAGAAGGCTAGGGTGCTGGGAATTATCTGCTTGGTTACATCTAGCCTGCATCCCTTAACAGTGAAATCATTTCGCTTCTCCTCAGATTTAGAGACCATTGAGTGAATTTCTGCCAGCACATCTTATCTAAGCAAAACTTTTAAGATCCTCCCCATCCTCTAGCCTGTAACCCTCAACGTGGGTTTAAGCCTGTCTCTGAGTTAGAGGGGATGCAGGAAAAAATGCTGGGTTCAGAGGTGTGTAGCATGCCCTCTCTGTCCCGTGTACCAAGCTTAGAACACAGACTTATAACCATATTTTATGGAAATGATTGTTTGGTTTGGAGACTTCTTGGCTGCATCATTTTGAAAAACTATTACTGGTCATTGGATGTTGGATAATGTTTTGGAGCATCAGGCAAGCACAGTTTGAGCAAAATGTTAAAACAGGTGCTGGTTTTGCTGGTTCAGATCAGAAAAACACTACATTCACTCTTCTGCTTCTCTTTTTGTTTTTGCTACAGGTCGGGTTTTTCCCTAGTGAATGCGTCGAACTAATTAACGACAAAGTTCCTCAGTCCGTAACCAATTCTGTGCCAAAACCAGGTATGTGTATTAAATTTTCTGATGGAGTGGAGTTCTCTTTTTTGTGTTCTACCTTTAATATCTCCTTTACACGTCCCACGTTGTATTCTCTGTGTTGATCATCCTCTGTACATACCACATTCTCCTTTCTGTGTGTTGACCATCCACATGTTAACACGTTACCGCTCTCTGAAGAGCTGTTGATGTTGAATGTCTCTTATCTGTTGTGTTTCATAAGGTGATATCGGTGTCCAGCTCCTGCATGATTTGAAAGATTTTAGGCTTGTAAGAATTCTGGATTCCTTTAACAATCTGTGATTCTGTGCAACATCCCAGTTCTTGGTGTCCAGAGACCATTGTACCTTAGGAATTTTTTCATACAGAACATATAGGCAACTCCAAAATGATTATACTGGCTTAGATGAAATAGATTAATTAAGTACTGGAAGCTTCATTCTCTGTAGGATAGATAGAAAATGTATGTAGTGTAACTTGGAATCCTAATTGCTTCTGCTCTGGGTGTGTGACTATATCTACTTCCTACTGCCCTTTGGATAGATTTATATTGTATAAAATACAGGCAAGTTCATACTAAGCTCTGCTGAGGAAAGGAAAATTGAATAGAAAATGAGATCTTGGATCCGATTCTGCTGTTATCCAAGTGTGTTCTAGGAGTGATAGCAGATAGATGTGCTCCCTTAGCCAGTTTGCAGATGACACCAAGCTGGGTGGAAGTGTCGATCTGCTGGAGGGTCGGGAGGCTCCAAAGGGACCTGAACAGGCTGGACTGCTGGGCTGAGACCAACGGCATGAGGTTTAACAAGGCCAAATGCTGGGTCCTGCACTTGGGGCACAACAACCCTAAGCAGAGGTACAAACTAGGAGAAGTCTGGCTGGAAAGCTGCCTGGAGGAGAAGGACCTGGGGGTGTTGGTTGACAGCTACTGAACATGAGCCAGCAGTGGCCCAGGTGGCCAAGAAGGCCAATGGCATCTTGGCTTGGATCAGAAATGGTGTGACCAGCAGGTCCAGGGAGGTTCTTCTCCCTCTGTACTCAGCACTAGTGAGACTGCACCTCGAGTACTGTGTTCAGTTCTGGGCCCCTCACCACAAGAAGGATGTTGAGGCTCTGGAGTGAGTCCAGAGAAAAGCAATGAAGCTGGGGAGGGGGCTGGAGAACAAGAGAAGCGGCTGAGAGAGCTGGGGGTGTTCAGCCTGGAGAAGAGGAGGCTGAGGAGAGACCTTATTGCTCTCTACAACTACCTGGAAGGAGGTTGTGGAGAGGAGGGAGCTGGGCTCTTCTCCCAAGTGACAGGGGACAGGATGAGAGGGAATGGCCTCAAGCTCCTCCAGGGGAGATTCAGGCTTGAGATTAGGAAAAAATTCTTCAGGGAAAGGGTCGTTAGGTGTTGGAACAGGCTGCCCAGGGAGGTGGTTGAGTCGCCTTCCCTGGAGGGGTTTAAGGTGAGGGTGGATGAGGTGCTTAGGGGCATGATTTAGGGATTGGTGGGAATGGTTGGACTTGATGATCCGGTGGGTCACTTCCAACCTGGTTATTCTATGATTCTATGATTCTGTGATAACAGATCTTGGCAGAATTTATTGGTGGTGCAGCTTTTGTTTTATCCTTCTGATTTGTTAAAATATATCTATATATTCATCTGCATAAAGATCTTTTGTATCAAGAGAAGCAGTTTGAAATTGCTGATCGTCCTTTGTGCAGCCGGCGAGTTGAGTTGGGAAGCTGATTAACTGGTGTGCTTTTCCTCTGTTTTAATGATGTTCCTTATCATATGAGATTGCCAACGTGATTAAAATAAATAGATGTGATTCAAACGTTTGACTTTTACTAAGGGAAATGCATTTTGTCAGATCTTGTGATACAGCCTGGAACTTTCAGTTCCATGGTAAAGAGCCGTGAACACCCCAAGCTGCATTAATCTGCATGCTTCAAAGAGCCGACAGTCCAGGGAAGTGGTTTGCTCAACTATTGGCATCTCCAGCCTTTGTTGTTCCTAGGAACATGGGAATGAATTTGCTGGAATCGGTGCACTGAGATCTGTAGCAATTCAAGTGCTGCAGCAGATAGTCAGTCCACGAATCCGGTATCTTCCTTTTGTTGTTTGAAGCTGATCTCTTAATGCTACAACCAGTCACTTCTCTTCCCTCAGTCAGTGAAACCATGTAGATAAGGGCAGCTTTAAACCTAAACACTGGCCAGGGTGATAGATATGGTCATAAACAAGTGTTTGTTATTTAGTAAGGCTCAGGCAATTAACTGTCATGGGCTACTGATGAGTAGTTTCTTGCTATGCTTTAATGAGAGATAATGAAGCAGCATAGATGAACAGACGCAATTTGGCTTTAACAGCACACCAGGGAGTGGATTTCCTCTTTAGGTCCTGGGAAATGTTTGCTATAAAGCTGATACCAAAAGCGCAAGTCTTGTTCAAAGCAATAAGTTGGAAGATATTGCCAAGTCATGACACTGTCCCTGCTGACCTTCCCGGAGAGCTGTTCTGTGCCTTCAGTTAAAGGGAAAAGGCTTCTTGAGAAGAGCACAACTGAGCTTTCAGGTGTCAGGTCTGCTAGAACGAATGCTGCTGTTCCCGTAATCCTTCCCTGCCCTTCCGCTGCACACAAACATGCCTCCATTTCTTTGTAGCACTCTGCTTTCTCTTTTTTCCACCTTGGGAGGCGGCAGCGCTGGGACGGAGGAACCAGGAGTCTGGAAGCCTCTGCCATGGTTGCTAAAGAGGTTGGGACTCAGCTGTAGCTCGAAGGAATTGGGAAGGAGATTCCTGTGGCTCAGGCATATGGAATGTGATGCTGGAGAGCTCGAGGAACCTGTGTGCCTCAGAGGGCAAAATGATGTGTGAAATACAGAAGAGGTGAGAAGCTGAAGTGGGAGGAAGGAGCTCTGGTTTCCAGGGCCAGGTTACACACAGCTGCAGGAGCTGGCTCACCCTGTCACACAGCCTGGGAGGACACAGGGCAGAGGAGGGCTGCTGGAGCACCCTCGGTGGCTTCAGCGGCACTGCTGCAAAAATAGGAGTCAGACCCTGCCCAGTGGTTCCTCCAGAGCCTCGCTGGGAATTGCATTGCTGGGTTAATGCAGAAGAGCTTGCATTTTCCTCCCCCATATTCCATGCATTTAGTGTATTCTAATCTACGGCTAAACAGGGGATTTCTCACACGTTTCACTATCCATTGTCCTCCCCCCACCTACATTTGAAACATGAGATTGGCTTTTCCCAAGGAACAGAGATTCCTGAAAGGAACTGCTTGGAGCTTTTGCCCTTTCTCAGCACTAACAGGGCATTTCATCCAGAATTGATGTCAAGTTTCTGATCAGGGCTGGATAAGACATCCTTATCAGCATGCAAACTTCATTTTCATTAATCAAAATACGATGTGTGGAACATCTAGGACATTTTGTGTCTGCGGGATAAAGTTCTTCGCCATGAAGGAATTTACAAACATAGAACTCCTTGTGCTGTTTAATTGTCCATAGATTTGGCTGGGTTGAGTAACCTAATGAAAAGCAGATGGGAAGCGAAGAATTTCCTGCCCTGAATTTTTATTATTATTTATTATTAGTGAGTTTGATTTGCAGAAGTGATGGGGATAGCATTTCAATAGAACCATGAAGTACTGCAATGGTCTATAATGCAGTGCAAATAATAACAGAATTTCATGTGAAGATGACTGATGAGAAGGTCGACATGAGCCAGCAATGTGTGCTCACAGCCCAGAAGCCAACCACGTCCTGGGCTGCATCAAAAGAACGTGGCCAGCAAGTTGAGGGAAGGGATTCTACCCCTCTGTTCCTCTCTTGTGAGACCTTATCCAGAGTCCTGTGTCCAGTTCTGGAATCCTCAACATAAGAAGGAAATGGAGCTGTTGGAACGGGTCCAGAGGAGGCTACAAAGATGATGTGAGGGCTGGAGCACCTTCCATACGAGGACAGGCTGAGAGAGTTGGGGTGGTTCAGCTTGGAGAAAAGAAGGCTCCGAGGAGACCTGTAGCGACCTCCGAGAACCTGAAAGGGCTATGAGAAAGTTGGGGAGGGCGATTTACAAAGGCTTGTGGTGATAGGATGAGGGGCAATGGGTATAAACTGGAGAGGGGCAGATTTAGACTGGACATAAAGAGGAATTTATTCACAAGGAGAGTGGTGAGACCCTGGAACAGGTTACCCAGGGAAGTTGTGGCTGCCTCATCTCTGGAGGGGTCCAAGGCCAGGTTGGATGGGGCTTGGGCAGCCTGGTCCAGTGGGAGATGTCCCTGCCCATGGCAGGAGGTGGAACTGGATGGGCTTTGAGTTCCTTCCAACCTGAACTATTCTGTGATTCTGTGAAACACAGGGAATGGGTGTAACTGCAAGCTCTGCTTTTAGGACCAGTATTTTCTTTAACTGGGGAGATACACACTTACACCAGTACCTGGGATAAAGAAAAGGAATCAGGTAGGAAAACAGTCTATTTTATTCAATTATGAAAATTCAGAGTAATAGGACAGTATTTGGTTTGCCTTGAGTCACCTCCAAAATATGTATGACAATGAAATTTGGATTGTCAAGCTGTCATCTCCCACAGCTCTGCAGGAGGAGGTGTTTTTGCAGAGGGGGGTGTGTGTGTGTAATGTGTGTGTGCGTGTGCGTGCGCACAAACTGACACCTGAAAATGAAAGACAGTTTCAGCATTGCTTAACCAAATTGTTTAGCATTTTCTTCTTCAAACTTTTTCCACATGAGAACCGCAAACAAGGAGTAGAGGTGCTCAGGAGCTGTGGGGTTACCTGCTGAGTAGTTGCACTGAGCCTGTGCCCCCACTTTTTACATGTTCGGTGCTGTAAGAAAATGCTTTTTTCCTGATGAGATGCAAACTGCTCATCTGACTGTTTCTATCGATGTGAAAGCCCCGGTATGGATCCAGAAGGCAGGGTGGGCTCACCAAACCCCAGATTTTTCTTTTTAAACTCAGACACAACACTGCAGTGATAATCAGCCTCCATTATTATATTGAATTGATACCGAATATTTCATGGCTCACACCATTTAGTGATGATGTCGCTGAATTTTGGTACTGCGATAGATGGAATAAGCTTGGGTTTATAAAGATTTTCAAAGGAATATTGGATGAAAGGTTGCATTTGCATTCCAGGTATTCAGTGAGAAGTGCATCTCTTAAATATTCATTGTGCTGCTTAGAAGCAAAAAAAGTGAAGAGCTGTTTTGTTTTTTTTCCTTCGAAGTAAACGTTTGGGAATTGCCTGTAGATCGTGGCTGTGTTTTCCCTACTCATTCCCTTCTGTCCATCTCTGGCTGGTCTTTTCTTGAACAATGTGTGTGTGTGTGTTCATGTTGTCCCTGCTCGTCACTTCAGTGTGGTTAGCAGCAACGTCTTGGTTCTTTGTTTCAGTCCTTTCTTTCTGATAAATCTGGATATTTGTAGTTTAACAATACTTAAAATCACATCTCATGCTTCGCCTCATACATGCAATTTGTTTCGTGTCTTTTGCTAACAAGCAGCATCTTGCTGTGTACTGAATCTTTACCAAATTGGTGTGTTTGGGTTGAAGGTCTCTAAATGTGGGTGCCGCTAGGGAACATCTGGATTCAGTGGGAAAACAAAAAAGAAGGGATACTTAGAGCTTAAAGAAAGTAATGGGGCACAGGAAGGACACATTAAAGGGTACTTGTTGGTATTACAGGATCATAGAATGGTTTGAGTTGGAAGGGACCTCAAAGCCCATCCAGTTACACCCCTGCCATGGGCAGGGACACCTCCCACTGGATCAGGGGCTCCAAGCCCCATCCAGCCTGGCCTTGAACCCCTCCAGGGATGGGGCAGCCACCACTGCTCTGGGCAACCTGGGCCAGGGCCTCCCCACCCTCAGTGTGAAGAATTTCTTCCTTATGTCTAGTCTAAATCTACCCCCAGTTATGATCTGTTGTAAATGAATGTTTTTTTAAACATAAATAATGGATTAAACTGGGTCAGCATGCCAAGTACAGATAATCCAGTGAACTTCAGGAGGAAGGATCAGGCAACAGACTGTTTGAACCTCTTGAAGACTCTAGCACGGCCCTGAACGAAATGCAGAGTTACACTCGTTATGTTCGAGCACTCGCAGCGCTGCAAGAGGTCGTGCCTGGTTTACAACAGGCTCACTGTGAATCCCTGGGCAAAAGAGCTTGTGGGGATTTATTTAAAAAATAAAAATAATACCAGGAAAAAGAAGATGCAAGGAGAACGTATGTTCTGCAGAGGCCTGGGCTGAACAGCCGCTTGACACCGATGAGCGCATTATGTCTTAATTAATGTTTTTATAAGGAAAATATGGAAAGGTGAAATGTATGCAGTTAGCGCCAGTGTCATTAATCTTATGTAAACAAACTAGTCTCATTAAACCTAAATTAAATGAAAATTGTATGGAGCCAGGTACCCAGTCCCAGTGGGGAAGCAGGCAGGGGATAAACACGCTGACAGACTTGGGGCTGCCAAATAGAGTTGTGGGTGCAGGCATCCTCGTAGCTGCCGTGGAGACTGGACAAAGGGGTCAGGATGGAATTCCAGGGATGTGAGGGTAAAACCTACTTCTTTAGGGAACTTGCAGGCACCTGGTGGTTGCTCCCAGACTTGGAGAGACACTGAGAGTCAGCCTGGTGGGCTGGGTGTTCAACGGGGACGGCAGCAGGACAGCGGCGCCTCGCTTGGACCCCAGATTGCACCTGCTCATGCCTGTGGGGAGCCTGTCTCCTGGACTTCGTGTTTTCTCTCTTCCATGCAAAAACCCCCACCTAACACCAAGGCAGCAAGAGAAAAGGCTCTGCCTTCTCGTAATCTTGAGATGGAATGGATCTTAAAGCCCCTCCCGTTCCACCCTCTGCCTTGGCCAGGGACACCTCCCACTGGACGAGGTTGCTCACCCTCCTTTTCAGGGAGAACACCTTCTGTCGATAGGAAACATAGCTTTGGGGTGATTTTGATTTTCTTTTTGCACAGAAGGAAAAATAAGATAAAGCAGCTGTCTGCTTTAGCCCCAGCAGAAATGGAGCAAAGCTAAATGTGTATGGCCCGAGACACAAAATGTAAATTTACAACTCTGGGAATTGTAAGTGGTTGACATTGTCCATCTATCTAAAGAAAAGTTACATCTTCCAGCCTGGTTTCTGTCTCAACAAAGTCCTTAAACATGGGCTGAACTGTAAACACGTGCTTAGCAGGCACTGAAATAGTGCAAACAAACCCTACCCTCGGCAGGGATGGGGCAAAAGTTCAAGCATGTGAAGTGTTTTGGGTTTTGTTTAAGCTGCAACACGCTGGGTGGGGAATTCTTGGATCCTAATGAATTTCCAGAGTGATCAGGGAGTAAAGCACCGATCAGCTTGAAGGATGGGGTCTGTGGTCGCGTATCGCACTGTGTAACCTGGCTGAGCTGTATATGAGATGAACCCAATTGCAATGGGTGCATATTTTAACCAACTGCTTTTTTGTTTGTGTTTTTTTTCTTCTTCCAATTATACCTTGCCAGTCTCCCCTGCCCACGGAGCCCGTCCAGCGTCCTGGTGCTACTTCCCCCCTTGTACGTTTTCATTTATTCCTTTTTCTTTCTTTCACTCTTTCTCTCCCTGTCTCTCTGTGTCTCTCCCTTTCCTTTTCTCCTTTCTGTACATGCACTGGTGCTTTGAAAGATACTCAGGGAAACCAAAACAAACCTTTAGTCTAAGCTGCCTATTAAAATGCTCTCTGTACATAAAACAATACAGCAGGGAAACAAAGACACCGATTCCAACTCATTTCTGTTGGAGATGACAGAATCGTTTTGAAGCAATAAAACCTTAAGTGAAAGAGATGAAATGCCAGGCCATGACATCTGAAAGAATGAGAAGTTAAAAATGGATGGTGGAGAGGAGTTAAACACGGCTCTGAAAGTCTGGGAGAACTTGAAAATCTTCAGAAGCAGAGATTGCTTTTTTTAAAAGATCAGGAAATGCTGTTTGTGCTTAGCATCATTCAGTGCCCAGAGAGTCCTGCTTTTTTGGATCTTGCTAATGTAAACCTCATAGCAATAACCTAGCACTGGTAAAATTCATAACTGTTTCCATAGAGTTAGCATTTCTTACAGTAAAGGTCTCATTTACACATATCCACTCCCGTTGGGATGGTGCTTGGGTTTCATAAATCAGTCTTAAAGTTGGATATGCATATACTGCCGATAGACATTTGTGTGTATATACACGTATAGATGTGCTCTCCCCATGCCCATACACTCTTAGAATGTGTTGGTGTAGAGACTGTGCTCTTGTAACGTGGGCAACAGGCATGGGGTTCCTGTCGACAATGCTTCCTCCAGGAGAAGAATGCTATTTCACAGCAAATTTCTTGTTTCTGATGTGAAGGCTCCACTTTCTGAGCACCTTCCTGAGCACGTACGCACATTATGAAATGCTTTCCCAACAGAGAGGGAGAAGATTCAGAGAGGAAGGGGACAACGGGGTTTGTATTTCAGATACAGTCGTGGAAATTGCGTGGAATGGGACATCTTCCACTGCACGTTCCAAACCCAACAACAAGAGCCAGGGAATATTTAACCTGGGCAGAGTTTTTAAGAATTAGGATGAAATCTATGGCTGTATCCACTGCCAGAAGGTATGGGAAGAATTGGAATAGTGAGTGCTCGTAGGATGCAAGGAGTTTCCTTTTGACACACAGGTGTGGAGAAAAGGCTTTTCTTCATTTTTTCCTCTTCTGTGCCTTGAATCCAAGAGCCCTTCCAAGCATCATCCCGATAAAGCTCAGTACCAGTTAACTTCTGATAATAAAGGCAGGGTTGGGCTTTTTGCCCTTTTTAAGATGAAGATAAAAGATGTCTTGTTACCTGGAAGGTGAGCATCCAGTCATTCTCCTTTTGAAGCTGTTTGTGAGAAGGAAGAACTACAGCAGCTATGTTATTTCTGCTCAAAGATATAAGGCCTGTTAGTGGTTCTGCTTGTTTTTCATGTGAAATTAATATCTTTTGAGAGCCGCGTCCCTCTGTGAGTCATATAATTGCAACAGAGACTAGAAACTTGGCTGTGGCTGCACACAGAGCACCACTGGAGAGATCCTATGCCCCATCCCTCCCACGCCAGAGCGCTCCTCTGTGGTCTGCACTGGTGTTCTTGGTTTTAATGTTTCTGTGTACCAAAGATCATGGTTGCACGTCTTCTGTTACTGGTAATTCCAGAAGATACTTCATGCATTTTTTCAGTATGGAAGGTTTGAGGTCCTGTTTGGGCTCTGCTGGTGTTAGGAGAAAGCTCCTTTCTGGGCTCACGAAGCAGTTTTAGACACTGAAGTTCTTTTTTTGGCCCTCAGCTTCTCCAGATAAACCGAGCAGAGACCTGAATAGGGAGGCAAGGACTGAAAATTTGTTTTGAAACTGGGACAGAGTGCCTCTGAAAATGAGGTCTAACTCCTTACTCTCCCAGCCCTACTAAAAACCGTTGTTATGCAAGTCACAGCTATGTTTTAAACAACCAGCATCTGCCAATCTAAATTGAGAGCTGGTTTATATATTTTTTTTAAACTCTTCTTACAGTGGCCCCTCTGTTGACAGTGATATGTGTCCATTATAAATGTACTTGCTCTGGAATTGAGAATTATGCTGTGGTCACACCTGAGCCAGCTCTAAGCCTGGTTTTCCAGGTACCAGTAGTACCAGTTCAGGCCGTCTTCATCCTCAGCAGGTCCAGTTTGCTTGGGATTTGAGTATTTACTTAGCTTATTTCATCTCCCTCCATCTTTTTTGCTGTTTATCCTGTGAGCTTGGCCTATCACTTCTCTCAGACTTCATTTTGCACGTAGACACTGCTGCTTAAGGACACTTCAGGTCTAGAACGTGCCAGAGAAGCAAAACCTAGAACTCATCAGCCTAACATCTGGATTTCTCTAGCACTGTTTCTCTATTGCTGTCTCTACAAATTAAACTGTTAGTCTCCTGTGTTTGTTCCAGGAGATATTTTCATTTACCTGTGTCCTTTCTCTTGCCTCCCGTCTGCCCTCCCGCCCTCCTCCCACCTGACCTTAACCGTGTGCAGATCTGGAGATGGATAGTGTAAAGCCAGGTTCTGCATGTGTTGCAGGGAGTCTGAACCAGTCCCAGCTGAGCTCAGGTAGAGCCTGTTGTGTCCAGTTGGTCTCTCAATGTCCTAACCAAGTCTAACACTGTGCGTGATAGCAATAGCTATTTACTAACACTCTAGGACTGGTTACGGAAACTACATGTAGCTGAAATAGTTTATTATTCTTTTTTTTTAAATTTTAATATTTGTTGGCTAGAAAAGATAATAGTGTCATAGAACGGTTTGGGTTGGAAGGGACCTCAAAGCCCATCCTGCCATGGGGAGGGACACCTCCCACTGGATCAGGGGCTCCAAGCCCCATCCAACCTGGCCTTGAACCCCTCTGGGGATGGGGCAGCCACCACCTCAACCTCATTGTGAAGAATTTCTTCCCAATGTCTAGTCTAAATCTTTCCCCTTCCAATTTAAAGCCATTCCCCCTTGTCCTATAACTCCAGGTGCTTGTAAAAGCCCCTCCCCAGCTTTCCTGGAGCCCCTTTCAGCACGGGAAGCTGCTCTAGGGTGTTCTTGGAGGCTTCTCCAGGCTGAACAACCCCAACTTTCTCAGCCTGTCCTCATATGGGAGGTTTTCCAGATCATCTTTGTGGTGTCTTCTGGACCCATTCCAGCAGTTCTGTATCCTTCTCATGCTGGAGATTCCAGAACTCTACACAGGACTCCAGGTGGGGTCTCATGAGATCAACATAGAGGGGAGAATCACCTTCCTCAACCTGCTGGCCACTGATATTAAGAATCTGCTTTCTAGCTGGCAGATTTTCTGCAAGTGACTTAATTCACGTCAGGGATTCCAATCCTAAGGGTTCTGTGTAACAAGACCAGCTCTGATATTGCGCATGCTCTGCAGTATCAGAGGCTACGTGGCGATTGATGTGCATATCGTGAATTAGCCAGCCACCGACTGCTGAATTTCTAAATATAAAGTGTTCTTTTCCCAGGCTTTCAATTCATGCCTCAAAGATCTATCCAAAAAGTGTGCCAAAACCTACTTGACCATGTTCTGGAGGAAAGACTCTGCTTGAATAAGAGAAAAAAGAATTGTGGTTAAATATGCAGCTTTATTGCAATGTAAATGACCTTAATGTGTACCCAGTTGCACAGTGATAGCAGAAAACAACTGTGGTGTGTTGTTGTTGATATGGCAACGTTGCTGTAGCTTTTCAGAAGTAACATTAAGTAAAAATGAAGTATTCCAGTGGAACTGAGGAACTGAGAGATGTCTGCGGCACATGTTATGTACTTAAACAATTTGAGCGTCAGTTCTGGAGAGATACTTGATAACAGAAGTTTCTTTTTTGTTTCGTTAAATCATATCTGGACTTTTCGTAGAATCACAGAATGCCAGGTTAGAAGGGACTTCAAGGATCATCTTGTCCAACCCCCTAGGTGATCTGTGATTTAAATGAGGTGGCCCAGCACCCTGTCAACATGAGCCTTAAACGTGTTCAGTGTAGAGGAATCCACCGCTTCCCTGGGGAGATTTTTCCAATGCTTCACTGTTCTTATGGGGACAAATTTTCTTCTGGAATCCAATCAGAATCTCCCCAGGAGCAACTTACACCCATTGCCACTTGTCTTTTCCATGTGACTCCTTGTAAGGAGGGAGTCTCCATCCTCTTGGCAGACACCCTTTATGTGCAGATTCCTGGTAATAAGGTCTTCTCGGAGCCTTCTCTCCACAACAATGGAGCTTTTGTTTTCCTGGATCTTCCAAGTGCTTTGAAAGAAAATATAATTGTGGCATTTTAGGAAAGAGTGGGTAGCAGACTGTGCGAATGTTGGCTAACAGCAGGCCAGACCTGGGCTTTATGGTCAGGGAGGAGACATCTCGTATTTTCTGCTAAGTGTTCCGACAACATGTTGTTCTTTCCTGTCCCTCTGCTCCCTCCAGTCACTTTGTATTGAGGCTGAAATGAGTTTGCAGGGTGATGTACCATACATAGAGATCATCCCGATCGATGCTTTGGGGAAAATGAATGGGTTAATTGAGGCTTGATATTCAAGTGATGTTAATAAACACTCAGAGCTCACTTGGGCCCTGCTGCCCACAGCACTGGGGAGATGTTTTGGTTTATCGAGGAGGCTGATGTGTGTGCAACTGGGTGATTTCAAGTGCCTGATGAGCGACAGGCATCTTTTCTCATTATGTCTCAACTGGTGGCAAATCTTCTTGTAGTGCCTCTCTCTGCCTCTGCCCAAATCCTTGTCTATATTGCCATTGTGACCCTGTAAAGTCACCAGAGGCAGAGTTATCTTTTAACTAGGCTGTAAGGTTTTCTTTTCCCCCATAATAAGTGTTGAATGCTTCCTCTTAAAATAATATTTTTTTGTAGTCTTATTACTTTGCATCTTGGATATGGTAGGAATGCCAGTCAAGTTTTTCATGTCCTGGTGCAGTGAATTCTGATAAAGGGCTTCTTTACTCAGGATTGCTGCAGCAATTACCTGGTTTTGGAGAAAGGTGTTATTGCTGTGTCCATCCAGGGGTTGGTCTTCAAATTCATGTACAGAATTGAAGTGCAAATCAAAACTACAGCAGCGTTTTCCTGTGAGTTTTTAATTCCCATGGAGTCTTCCTTTCTCTTTGCTCTCCCTCCCTTCAACTGATTCTTCCCCCTCCTTTTTTCCTTTCTGTTTTTTGGCAGAAGTAGAAGGGGGATGAGAGCTGAAGTGCTGCTATGGATGGGATTCAGCTGTGCAAGTCACACCATCAAATCTGTGATTCTGCTGGAAAAGCAGGAGTTTGGGAGAGCAGCTCCCTGGAGCCCACGTGCTCATTGTAATTCATTGGGTGTTGGGGTGCGAGAGCATCCCCAGAGCAGCAGCCTGGGTCCTGCCCTGGATAGCGGAGAGTCTTTCTCCAGCTCTGGCTGCAAGGCTGAATTTGGCTTAAAATCGAATTTTGCATCAGCAAGCCAGCGGCACGGAGGAGTGTGATGTGCTGCTTTCTCAGCTGTGACGTGGGAGAAGGAAACAAATCTCTCTCTCTGAGTCTTTGCTCCCTTCTCCACACGGGGACACATGGCTTTCCCCTCAGCCAGCCACCAAGACACAGTATTTCCAGTACAATTGGTTCAGGCAAAGGTATGAATATCCCATTTTGCAAGAGGACGAGTTTTTATTTTTATGTTTTCCTCTAGAGCTGCATGAAAACCCACCTGAGGATCACTGAGGTTGTTCTGTGATTGCTCACCTTAGGAAGCACAGGTATATGGATGCAGATTCCAATGTGTAGCAGTTTAGGGAGTCCTCTACCAACCTGAGACACGCAGTGGGTTTACATGGAGCTTTACAAGTTCTCAAAGTTAAAAACATCAAACATTTCTTCTGCTCTTCATGATGAACCTCTGACCATGGGAATGTAGTTTTGTGTGTAACTTGCTTTTGAATTTAGGCTTCTCTGGCAAATCTAAAAGACCATCTACCTCAATAGAATCTGTAAATCTGGGCTAGCCCTTAAGTGAGAGATGAGCAAGAATTTCAAGTATTTCAAATCAGTTCCTGAGGATTCACAGCATTAGGAAGTCAATGTGTTTTTCTTCTTTCTTAATCCTTTAATCCTGTAACAGTGCAGGTGTTCTCTGACAGGAGCAGGGAGAACCAAGCGTGCATTTGTGCAGGTTTTTAAGCCCCCATGGTTGTGTTTCTCACCCACCGACTCTCTGGACTTTGAGGTGGTATTTGGAGCTGATGCAGTATTTGCAGTCTGAACGAACGGCTATTTTTGTAGCATTCCCAAGGTGCTATGGAAACGCGGCTCCGTGGTTATCAGGAAGTTGGGAGTGAATTGGTTGACATTTTCTTTGAGAAGCCTGGATTGGAAAGCAGGGAGAAGAGAAGGGATTTGGGTATCACTGCGGTGTCTGAGGGGGGAAGCCTGGCAGGGCAGGAGACTGCGCTTTGGGAGAGGTCCAGGCTGACCCGAAGGGGCACCTGCAAGCTCTGGAGACCCAAGATGAGGAGGAGGAGGCTGTTTGGAGTCATGATATAATTTATCTCAGGTTTTATTTTCTAGGTAAAGTAAAAAGAGCATTCTAAGGCATTACCACCCCTGAGCCCTCCCAGCCCCTAAGGAGAAGCAGTTGTAACTTCGGAAACAAATGTCAGGTGTGCCTGCAGTTTGCAGGGAGAGGTCATTTCACATAAACGTTGCAATTTCTTTGTGTGATATCCTTAACAGCACCGTGCAGGGCATCTGTGGATGAGCCCTCTGCCTGCAGGCTCGGCTCAAAGCTGCCCTGATGCTTCTCCTGGCATAGCTGACTCTTCTATAAATATGAAAAAGATCCCCCCCAGGGCTGACACAGCTGTGCTGGGGGTGTTTAGCCTGGAGAAGAAGAGGCTGAGGGGAGACCTCATTGCTCTCTCCAACTACCTGAAAGGAGGTTGTAGAGAGGAGGCTGCTGACCTCTTCTTCCAAGTGACAGGGGACAGGACAGGAGGGAATGGCCTCAAGCTCCACCAAGGCAGGTTCAGGCTGAACATGAGGAAAAAAATTTTCACGGAAAGGGTCATTGGTCCCTAGCAGAGGCTGCCCAGGGAGGAGGTTGAGTCACCTTCCCTGGAGGTGGACGGGTGGACGAGGTGCTGAGGGACATGGTTTAGTGATTGATGGGAATGGTTGGACTCAGTGATCCTGTGGGTCTCTTCCAACCTGGTGATTCTATGATTCTATGATGATTCTATGATCTGAAAAAAACCAAACCAACCAAACACATAGTGCACCCCCCCTGCCAGCCCCCAGTCTGGGGTGGGTGCAGCCTTCCTGGCAGAGGAGCCCTCGCGTCAGCCTTGGTTCTGTCCAGGAGCAGCAGAGCTCTCTGCTAGTTGGGAAACCTCTCCCATCACAGATCCTACATTTCCACAGGGAGGCACCACTGGGGTAACTGCAGCGTTGGGAATCAGCTGCTGAACTCACAGGGAAATGCCTGGAACGCAGGCGGAAGGAGGGAACAGATTAATTCCTGTATTCCCTGTAGTGCAGTTCCCCCTCATGTGTGGTCGCTGGTGGCCCCCGAGCTGTTCTGAACAAGTGGAACCCCTAGACAGCAGCTTCAGGCTTCTCACGTTTTGACAGGTAATGCTTTGGCGAGTCTTGGCTGTGTTTCCTGGGCAGTTTTAATCGGAAGAGAAAACAAACGAGCGTGGTGTGTGGATCTGTGTGATCTGTAGGCATCAGTTCAGAAATGATTGTGCAGATCTGTGTTCTGGGGCAGTAAGAAGGAGGTGCATCCATGTTTCTGTTAGGGAAACACGGCGTTTGGGAATGGCACACTTAACCTTTTCTGAGAGGCTGAATCCACCAAAATAAGATGACTACTTGAGAAGCGGTAAAACGTGGCTGAGCACAGGGTTTTTGTAGGCTCCAAGGTGCTATCAATGAGGCCAGCTATTGTTTCTCATGTTCTGTGCTGTGTTCTCACTCTGCCGGCTCTCTGCTTATTCAGGTTGGGAGTGTGTGTGTTATTTTAAGCTAGGTATTTTTTTTCCTTTCTCACAAGCTCTGTCAAAGTGGGACTTAACTCCAATAATAGTTGGCTTGAGCAAAACTCCGCAGTTATGGTTAGAGCTTTGGAATCATGGGAAAAGGCAGGTTGTTCAGCTCTGCTTTTCCTCCTCTTTCCTCCTGAATAATCCTGAATAATTGGCGTGTGAGCCAACTTTTGGCTTAGAAATCTTTTTAGGCAGCTTTAACCCTAGAAGCTAGCAGGTAGCTGTGATCTCTTCTTGCACTGGTGTGTGGATTGATCAAGGGTCATGCTGGTGCGTATCTGAAATCTCCATCTAAAACCTGGTCCTGTTGAGTTCACGTAGGCTGAGCCTCATACTTCTCTGCCTGCCAGGGAGCAGCACAGGGGCTCTGACTCCATCTGGCCATCAGTCTGATGCCTGCAGGGACCCGTGATGATGTTGGTGCCTGCAAAAAAGGATCTCTGTGAGAATATAATGTTAAAAGTGAGTGGAGCTGAAGAATGTGTGCTGGCAAATTTCTCAGGTTTGTTTGGTTTTCCCAAAAGGTCTTGGTTTGGAAAGAGCAGTGATGGGTGTTTGGAGGATCCCTAAGGGAGCTGTGGTGTGTTTCTGCCAGGGATCCTACTCAAGCAGCTGAGAAAAGACGGTTCCTCTTCCCCCTCTGTCTCTCCATCTCTCTCTCTCCTTTCTTCTGTCCTTCCCCTCTCCCGGCAGTGAATTCAGCCGCTGCAAACTGCAGATCACCTCTTGTCTGTGGCCTTTAAGGCTGCTTCGCTAGCTCATGAGTCAGCCTGTCTGTGATTAATTCAGAAGACCTGGCTGATCTGAAGTTTTATCTGCTGGATTTCACTTAAGAGCTTGTGTCAGTGCCACGCTCTTTCTTCTTCAGCGTTTAATCCTGTAACTGCAGTGGGAAGTGTGCATCAAATTCTTTTACTTGTTCTCATGGGAACATGCTTTTGCTTAAGAAAAGTAAGTGAAAGTCCTCTCTTACCCGCTTGCCTACATATGGCATCGTTCCTTACCTTTGTGAATGGAATATTTAGAATATTTTTCTTGCAAACCTGGACAGCCTTGGCCACATCCACCAGAAGAGTGAGGCACTGGGTGACTGCCCAGGTACTCTGTGACATGAGAAACCTTTATCTGGTTTCTGTGAGTCAAATCAAGTCCTGTTGCAAATCAATCTGTTGTGTGCAGGACTGTTCTCTTGTGGGTTGGTTTTTTTTTCATGTCCCTCTCTACTTTCATCTATAACCTTAGCTTCTCCCCAGAACTCTTCTGTAAAATGGGAAGATTTGTTTATTTTGGGAGGTTCTTTGGTTTGCGAGTGTGCAGGGTAAATGTAGCTGAGTAAGAAGCAGCATTGGAAAACACTGGCTGTCCAAATTCTGCTCCTGGTTTGAAGCTTCCTTCAGCGGTTAAATTTGCAAAACCAGAAACTGGAAGAAGCTATGGGGTGTATTAATAATACTTCTTAGATTACTCTGCCTTCTCAGTACTTCTGTCTGCAATAACTTTTGGAAGAAAGGTTAAACTTCAGGACGCTGTAAGGATGGAATTTGTGACAAGCCTTTTGGTCAATGATTTGAAATGCCTGGGCTTGTTAGCTGCATTTAAAAGATGGATATTTATTATCTACCTCTTCTGCTCCACTGAAAGCTGATGAACACATAAGAAGCACAGAATGCATCTCTTGCACTTGATTTGTTCCTTAAAATTGTCTCAGGGAGGGAAAGCAAGACTGAAAGTGGGGATTATTTTATTATTTTCAGTCTAGATTCAGAACACTCAAAAGAGCATCCCAGTGTGCTGAGTGCAGAGGGGGCAGAGATCCCCTGTCTGGGGCAGAGCCCATCAGCTCCAGAGCCAGAGGAGTTACATTGCCATGGTGACAGAACTCTTTAGCCGTGATGCTGTGCTGTGCCAAACACAGACTTCTTGTTTCCAGGTGCTGCAGAGCCACAGCCCTGGTTGCTCAGGTTTCATTCCTGAAAGAAAGGTGTTTTGTAACAAGCATGAAGTATTTTTCTTTACAGAAAGCAATGTGCAGGTGGGGAAGGGTGTGCCACTGTACACCACGGGGGAAAACATCTCCTTGAGCACTGCTGATCATCAGGGTAATGATTTCAAAGGCAATACCCCAATCTGCAGCCGAGGGAGCTCTGTGGTACCAGCGATGCAGCTCTTCTGTCCCTGCTCTGATCAGCACAAAGAGGATTGGGCCATCTCTGGTCCTGGTTTGAACCTGTGCCCCAGCAAACTGTGCGAACCAGAATTTATCACGGTGGGGTTCATCAGCTCTGTAGGATCCTGCCTGCCTGAGCCTGACCTGTGTTAAAAAACGAAAGCCGAACTGATCTGGGCACCATATATCGGTTTGGGGTACTTAATAGTGTGACTCAGCAGACCTTGTGCTGCTTTGCTCTTTGGAATTGTTGTTGGATCTGTATTTTGAATTGCTTCTGTCATGTTCACTCCTCATTTGTGTTGGGATTTTACCAACTTTTATCAATAGCTTCAATAGGAAGAACATTCCTGGAATGGTGAGATGGTACCAGGAAGATGGTTTTGTGTTCAGCATTGTACACAGGGGCATATAAAAGCAGATTTAGGAGTGATGCTTGGCTGCTAAGGAAAAAAGTAATCTGACAGTATGATCGTTGTCCAAGCAAAACAATTCCAGTAATAAATGCCGAGTATAATAAGCAGCTGGAGAATAAGTGTTATTGGAGATGTGAGTCAGCAGGCAATTTTGAAAATAGCACATTTGCTTTAGGAGAAACTGTGAGCACCAAAAGGAATGAGTTTTCCCCTCCTGATCATCAGGATGACTGCATAAATAGAAGCAGATTCCTCTTTAATCCTTCTGACCCTGAGGTTGTCCAGCTTATCTAGGAAGCCTGCATTTTAAAGCGTGTGACAGCAGTTGCTGAGGTTGATAAATGGTATTGCAGCCTCTTAAGGATGGAGGATCCTGAGGACCAGCGTGGCCAACCACAGCAGCAGCAGTGTTTACTCCTCAAGCAGGTAATGCCAGCAGCTTCACTGGCACTAGAAGAAGGATGGAAGGCTTCTCTGAAGTTCCCAAGCCCTGTGAGCCTCTTAGCTGTTGTCCCTGCTGCTGGTGCTGCCCTGGTGTGGCCAGAGCCAGGGATCAGGTCAGGTTAGGGAAGGTTCCCCTGTCCTCTCTGGTGCGTGGTGTGCTGGTACAGGTGGGGTTTAGAGCGGGGCTGTAAACGAGATCCCCGTAAAACAATCCGTGTTCCTCTCCTTTGGTTTTACGTAGCAGAACTCCTCAAGAATTTTTAATTGAATTTGTTTCCAGTGATGCGATCAATGCGGCCGCAAACTGTGCTGCTTAAGCACCGCTCTGAGGAGGGAGGCAGATGTCCTCAGCACTGAGGTGAGACAGGACAGACACCCACGTGCAGCACGTCTGCTGCCCCCAGAGCGGAGGGCAGAGGGGCTGCCCTGTGTGGGGGCCAGCCCACGTCCGCTCTGCGCCTTTGGATGTGCTTCCATCAGAGCATCCAGGCACGCTCCGCATCTCTCCCTCCCTCTGGACATGCTAGGACAGCCCTTCAGCATGGACAGGAGGATTTGCAGTGGGCTTCCATTTGCCTGCTGGGGAGTGCAGGGATGGAATGAGGGGAAACGGTTTTAAGCTGCAGGAGGGGAGATTGAGATGAGATCTTAGGGAGAAATGTTTTGCTGTGAGGGTGGGGAGGGCCTGGCCCAGGTTGCCCAGAGCAGGGGTGGCTGCCCCATCCCTGGAGGTGTTCTGCGTCAGGTTGGATGGGGCTGGGATCCAATGGGAGGTGTCCCTGCCCGTGGCAGTGAGTTGCAACTTGATGGGCTTTGAGGTCCCTTCCAACCCAAACCTTTCGTGATTCCATAATTCAGTGATGGTTCAGGCGTGTCCCCTACCTCTGCAGTGTGAGACGGGGCTCTGGCCGCGCTGCATTCCTGCTGATCCCCAGGCAGAAAGATGAGGTTCAGCACCATGCAAGGAATGGGAAAGCTGAAGGTGAATCGGAGCATGATTCTCCTGGCCCCGTGCCTTGGGCGCAGAGACAAGGACGCAGAGGTGCTCACAAGCTCAAAGAGGGAGGCAATGCTCGGTCAGTCCTGATAAGTGGGGTTGGCGAGAGGTCATAGGTTATGTTGAGAGAAAACAGAACTCTGATATTCCCCAGACAGAGTGGTCTTCTGCTCTCCCTCCCTTTCTGATCCCGGGATGGGCCAAGGGCCATGGCCCAGCTGAGGTCAGGGGCCACCTGGGCAGGGAGAAGGAGGGAAGGAGCCTTCCCGGGCCTGCGGGAGCCAGAGCATCCCTGGGGCAGCGGGCAGGGGCTGCGGGAGCTGGAGCATCCTTGAGGCAAGGGCTGCTGAAGCTGGGACCTGAGCATCCTCAGGGCAGGGGCATCCCTGGGGCAGGGATTGCAGGAGCACCCTTGGGGCAGGGACCGGGGGGACAGGAACATCCTTGGGACAGGGGCTGGGGGAGCAAGAGCATCCCTGGGGCAGGAATTGCAGGAGCATCCCTGGTACAGGGGCTGGGGGAGCCAGAGCATCCCTGGAGCAGGGGTTGCAGGAGTATCCCTGGGGCAGGGGTTTCAAGGGCACTCCTGGAGCAGGGGGAGCTGAAGCATCCTCAGGACAGCGACAGGGGTTGGCAGGAGCATCCCCGGGGCAGGGGTTGGAGGAGCTTCCCTGGAGCAGAGGGAACCGTAGCATCCCTGGGGCAAGGGCAGGGCTTGGAGGAGCTTCCTTAGAGCAGAGGGAGCCGGAGCATCCTCCGGGTAGGGATAGGAGTTGCAGGAGCATCTCTGGAGCAGGGGGAGCCGGAGCATCCTCCGGGTAGGGATAGGAGTTGCAGGAGCATCTCTGGAGCAGGGGGAGCCGGAGCATCCCCGGGGCAGGGATAAGGGTTGGAGGAGCATCCCTGGGGCTGAGGGAGCCGGGGCATCGTCGGGGCAGGGGCCGAGGGAGGCAGAGCATCCCTGACACAGGAGTTGCAGGAACATCTCTACCTAGGGCTGGGGGAGCCAGAGCATCCCCGGGGCAGGGATAGGGGTCGCAGGAGCATCCCTGGGGCTGGCGGAGCCGGAGCATCGTCGGGTCAGGGGCTGGGGGAGCAGGAGCATCCTCGGGCGGGGGAGTTGCGGGAGCGTCCCTGGGGCTGGCGGAGCCGGAGCATCGTCGGGGCAGGGGCTGGGGTTGCAGGAGCCTCCCCGGGGCAGGAGTTGCCGGATCGGGCAGCTGCGGGAGGCGGCTCCGGGCGGGGCTTGTCGGGGGCGGTGTCTCCCCTCTCGGGGCGGGCAGAGCCCGGCTGCGGGCGCGGAGCGGAGCGCAGGTAGGAGCGGGGTGCGGGCTGGGAAGGGATCGCCGTGGAACCGGGGGGGGGTTTGCCTGTCCTGACCGGGGGAGCGGGCGGCTGAATGGATGCTGGGGCTGCCAGGAGCCCTGTGTGCGGCACTGGGCATCATGTATGATGTAGGGCATCATGTATGATACAGGGCATCGTATATGGTACAGGGCATCGTGTATGATACAGGGCATTGTATATGGTACAGGGCATCGTGTATGATACAGGGCATCGTATATGGTACAGGGCATCGTGTATGATACAGGGCATCGTGTATGATACAGGGCATCGTATATGGTACAGGGCATCGTGTATGATACAGGGCATCGTGTATGATACAGGGCATCGTATATGGTACAGGGCATCGTGTATGATACAGGGCATCGTATATGGTACAGGGCATTGTATACATTATTGGGCATCGCGTATGGTACAGGGCATCATGTATGATACAGGGCATCGTATATAGTACAGAGCATCGTGTATGATACAGGGCATCGTATATGGTACAGGGCATCGTGTATGATACAGGGCATCGTATATGGTACAGGGCATCGTGTATGATACAGGGCATCGTATATGGTACAGGGCATCGTGTATGATACAGGGCATCGTATATGGTACAGGGCATCGTGTATGATACAGGGCATCGTATATGGTACAGGGCATTGTATACATTATTGGGCATCGCGTATGGTACATGGCATCATGTATGATACAGGGCATTGTATATGGTACAGGGCATCATGTATGATACAGGGCATCATATATGGTACAGGGCATTGTATACATTATTGGGCATCGCGTATGGTACATGGCATCATGTATGATACAGGGCATCGTATATGGTACAGGGCATTGTATGCATTATTGGGCATCACGTATGGTACAGGGCATCATGTATGATACAGGGCATCATATATGGTACAGGGCATCATATACGGTACAGGGCATTGTATAGGGCACAGGGCATCGCATAGGGCATCATATACAGCACCAGGCATCATGTATGATACAGGGCATTGTGTATGGTATAGGGCATAGCATATGGTACAGGGCATCATGTATGATATAGGGCATCACATATAATACAGGGCATCATGTATGGTCCAGGGCATTGTATAAGGTTCAGGACATCACATAGGGTGTCATATACAGCACCAAGCATCGTGTATGGTTCAGGGCATTTTATACGGCACAGGGCATCGCATACAGTACAGGGCATCATATATGGCACCGGGCATTGCATAGGGTACAGGGCATTGCATATGGCCCAGGGCATCATATATGGTACAGGGCATCATATACAACACCCAGCATCACATATGGCACCGGGCATTGCATAAGGTACAGGGCAGTGAATATGGCACAGGGCATTACATATGTTACAGGGCATAATGTATGGCACTGGGCGTCGAGTAGGGTACAGGGCATCATATCCAGCACCAGGCATCTCATAGGGTACAGGGCATCACGTACAGCATTACATATGTTAGAGGGCATTGCATATGTTACAGGGCATCACGTACAGCACAGGGCATTGCATACAGCCAGGGCATCGCGTACTGCACGGGGCATCGTGCCGGGTCAAACAGGTCTCACACAGGCAGAGCAACTCCAGCAGGTCTCCCAAAAAGATCCTCCTGCCAAGGGGTAGCCTGCAACTGGAGTTTTAGCCAGATCAGCGGGATCACGTCTTTAGCCAGATGGAAAAATACCTGTTACTCAGTAATTTCCAGTGACGCTCTCTCCTCCGGCACCCTGGCTGCTGGCTGCTGGCTGCAGACCTGTTTTTTGATGCTGGGAGAGTAGATCCGTGGTGATCTGTGCCCCTGGGCCAGTTGCCTGACTTAGTGTTGGCTCTGAGAGCAGATCCTCATGGATCCCTGCCCCTGGGCTGGTTACCTGGCTTGGTGTTTCTATCTCTTGCCAACCAAAGCCTGATTAACACGACAAGCCTCCCCACCTCCCACTAATTGTTCTATTTCTGTTCCCCTTTCACTGATCTCTCATTTCAGGTTTCTGTTGTGCCATTCTGCTCAGGAGGTACATAATTATAAAGTGTTTTATTGGACTCTTGGGTCATGGGCGCGTAACAACCAGAGCTGTTACAGGGAGCCTCTTTCATGCCTGGGATGGTTTGTGTGACAATTCCCACCCAGATCCCACGGGAGAGGGAATTCCAGCTTGCCAGCCCCCTCCCACTCAGTCAAGTATTCCCACATGGTCCTGGGGGTTCCAGAGATCAGTGCTTCTCTGCTCAGATTTATACCTTGCTCCCAAAGAGGCTTCTGACAGATGGAATGTCTACAATTTGAATTTCAATAGAATTTTGCATATCATTTTATCTTTTTGTTTTCCCTGTTTCTCCAGGCTGGCACTTGAAGCCCTAGGATGCATTCCTCAGCATTAATAGGGTTGGGGCGGTTGTGAGGGAGAAGGGGGATTCCTGTTTAAAAATGCACGTCCTTTGTTTGCTGGAGCCCTGGGGCAGGGAATGCACACTCTGAAAAATAAAATTCCCAGGGAGAGTAGCTGCCTGTGAGCACAGGAGACACTTTGCATCACAGGAGAGAGACTTTGCAAGTAGCCATGGCTCATCTGTTCTTATTTGTTCAGAAAAGCTCCTCGAAGCCATAGTCCATTTTAAGAACTCAGTGCCCCGCAGGATCTTATTATTTATGACAGAGGACACGGAGGCCTTCCCCTTCCACTCTTCCCTGACCTCCTTTGTTCTGGGCACCACACAGATGTGCTGGAAGAGCCTCATTTGAAATCAAAGCACTGGACTGCTAAGATAGAGGAAAAGAATAATGCAGGCAAACCAAAACAGTATCTGCATTCCTAAGTCTTAGAAAGCACATTTAGTTGGCTGCAAATCCCCCGTCGGATTGGGCCCAATTTTCATTTTCAGGAAGGCTTTTTTTTACTCTTCTTTAGCTGTGTGAGGAGGATGTATGGGAAGACATCATTTTCATCCTCTTTGAAGCTCTTATATCCTGTCAGTGCTGCATAAAGTGACTGGGATGTGAATGAGGCTTATGTCCGTTGTCTTCAATATAGTTTCCACTCTGAGTGAGGAGGAATTCTGCCTCCAAAGGCAAAACCATGTCAAAATCATGGCTAAAGTATACGTAATTTAGGAGGTCAGGATTTTAACTAGAAAATGAATCAGAGCAATATTGATCTTGGAAGGGGAGATCACTGTAATTTAGAAGTAACTAAGATTGAAGTAACAGCTGTGCCGTGTGGATTGAGCAAAGGGAGGTGGCGTGCTTTGACCCGAGTCTCCTCCTTATTCCACTCCTGCCTCTTCCTGATAGAACAAAACTATTCCTTCCCAGTGCCTTCCCAAGGCTTCTCTCTCTGGGATTGGACTCCATCTGCCGAACTCCTCATTATTCAACTTCTGTCATCTGTTGATTCATGTCAACTCCTTTTAATATTGCTTGCCTCCTCCCACCACCCAAGCTGGAGCACGCTGCCGTGCAGAACTGGAGTAACTCGACTGCCGCAGTCACTCCGGTTAGCCTGGTTTAGCTGATGTCAGGATTGGGCTGAAGCATTCTTTATGTTTGAGTGACTCGTGAAGGCTCTGGGCCGCCCGCATCTGTCCAAAGCACTTGATGTTTTGTTCGGGTACGGCTTGGATTGCTGTCAAGGTTTTGGAAAATCTCCTGCAGCGCTGCTACCGTTTGTAGCAGAAGGAGAAATCATGTGGGTGAGGCTCAAGCAGCCACGCTGCGACTTCATTGAGGCTGTTCCGAAGCCTTTGGATCAGGAGTGGGTGCTGCATGCAGCATGTGCCCAGTCAAACAAGTAAAAGTTTGAGAACAATCAATTCTTGACTTCTCTGAAGCTGCAGACAGGACAATAAACATTTGGTTTAGATTGTATTAAAGAGAGGTGGAGGTCAGCCGTTAAAGAACTCCATCTGTGAATGTAGCTGGCAGCTCGAGTAATTGCCCACAGAGAATGAGTGGTATTTTTCATTACTGGAGATTGTTGAGCTGGAGAACCTTCTGCAGTTGAACCTGCTGCTCTCGTCTACTCGATGGCTTAGGAGAATGTCTAGTGCACAAATACCTGGTTGATGCTGATGCTTGGTCGTTGGATGTGGATTCTTCCCTGGTTGTACTTAATGCTACTGCACCTCTTATGGAATCATAGATTCACAGAATTATTGAGGCTGGAAAAGACCTCTAAGCTTACCCAGTGTAACCATCACCATGCCTGCTAAACCATGTCCCAAAGTGCCACATCTACATGCTTTAAGAACCCCTCCAGGGATGGAGACTCCACCACTGCCCTGGGCAGCCTCTGCCAAGCCTTCACCACTCTGTCAGTAAAGAAATTGTGTCTAATACTTAACATAAACCACTTGAAGTTCAAGACAAGAAATCTGCTGGCCAGTAATGCCTTCCGTGGGACACCTTCCATCACCTTTGGGATGGTTCTCAAATAGGGTTTCTTCTCAAACTATACCAGTTGTGTAAGTATTGGAGACCATTCCGTTTACAGCATCACGTGCTCTTCAGTGCAGATTTGATGCTACAGGAAGGCTTCAGTACATTTCGGTGTCAAGATTTAACATCCTTGGGTGTTGGGTGTGTGTGGGCATGCAAGGTTGAATAATCAGGCTGTCCCAAAGTGAACATGGTCTCCCTGATGGACAAAGCTCATGGTTACCTGGGGCAGAATGTGATTTTTCAAGAGGATCATTTATTTGATCTTCAGAGTAAGTGAGATAAGCACAAGAGCTGCATTAAACTCAGCTGGAATAGAGAGGCTTAGCAAAATGTGGTATGACCGACAGAGAAAAGATGTTGCAGGTGTCTCCCTTGCTATCCTTATAGCTCTGTCTTTCCCAGTTCGTCTCCCCGTCCCTCTGCTGGCCTTGGGAACTCTTTTTGTGTCACCTGGGCTGCTGCTGCTGCCTGGTGTGCTGAATGCTCTCATCTCTATTGTTTTTTCTTCAATTCCTCCCTAGTTTCCTAGTTTTGACCTTCGCTCTGTTCTTGCCTTTGGGCTGCAGCCCCCTCTGTGATCAGTTCCAGTCGTGAGCTCTTGAGGTGCTTGTGTTCCCTGACCAAACCCATCCCTGCTGTGGTGGCACTGAGACTCTACAAATCAGCTCAGCTTTTTTTCCCAAATACAGTTCAAGCACATTTAATAGAATTAATAGATTGCCTTTGGCAGCCCTTGTGTCTTTGAAAGCTCCCTCCTTCCCCTAGGCTGAGGATTTATACCTCCTGACCATGTCCTTCTCCCCTCAGGGCAGCTATGCTGTGCTCCAGGGAATTCATTCAGAGATGCCTTGTGGTCTGTTTGTTCACAAGGTCAGAACATGTTATCTTAATACTCCCTTGTGGCCTTAGAGGCTGTGAAAGGATCAGGAAAGGAAAGGATCTGGAAGGGATCACGGGTTTCTGTCCTGTGCTGGGCTGCCTGTGTGTAGGTGACACCTCCACATCCTTCTGATCTGGTGATTATTGTTCACATCCAGGCGTACGTCACAAATTTGGTGATGCAGAGTGTAGAAACAGTTCCTGTCATTGTAGATAATTCATGGTTCTCATTCACCTTTTCACACTGACATAAAGAAACCTGCTTCACGTGGTCCAAGCTGTAGATATTCTGTGTGCACATCATTACAGAAGTGTGTGCTCTGTCACATAAAGCACTGCGGCTGGTCAGCTTGTGCTGTTGGCTTCTAAATTTGCTGTCCTCTCGTTGGAAGGAGACTTCTTAGACCCTGCAGCAGAGGCTGACAGAGCTTGCTGTGTGATCTGGGCATGAATACGAACCGAGGGAGTAGCCAGGCTGGTCGGTCGCTGGTGCCAGATGGTCCCGTGCTGGCCAAACTAAGCCAGGACTCCAGCTTGTGCTGAAGGTTGATGTTGGCAGGGAGGTTTGCACTTTTCTGAGACTGTTGCTTATGGACACTGCCCAAAGGACAGCTCTGGTAGCCTGGGAGATAAAAGAGATACTAATCTTTGTAAATAACACCAGCAACATTGCTTATCACTTTTAATGACCTACTTTACTCTCTGTGTGTATGGTGCTTTCATGATAACTGGAAATGCGTGTTTATTTGTGGCTGGGTTTTGTCATTATAGTTAATTTTAGTGGGCTTTATTTAATAACACTGAAATTAATCACCTTTAACATATTTCAAGACTCCTTATAACATAGAGGCCTGCCTTAACTGATGGCAGCCTGGCAGGAGATAAATGCTGCAGCATCAAAAAGCAGGCAGCGTTTCTATTTTATTTTTCCTCTTCTTTATAGAGTGAACCAGTAAGTACACATTTCTGAAGGTTATTGGAGATAGAAGGATATTTTTTAAGCTCTTCACAGAATCACACAGAATCACAGAATGACCTGAGTTGGAAGGGACCCACAAGGGTCATCGAGTCCAACTCCTGTCCCAGCACAGGACACCCCAACATTCACACCGTGGGGTCTGAGGGCGTTGGCCAAACCCTTCTGGAATGTTGCTTCCCTGGGAGCTGTTCCAGGGCTCCACCACCCTCTGGGGGAAGAACCTTCTCTTACATCTATGGAAGTTTAAAATCTCTTCCTGAAAATCTTTATGACCAGTGAGGGACCCCATTGCACAGTTATTGGTGTGAAATTGGTTGACCATTCTTCAAAACCAGCATCCTCGTCAAGGACTAAAGGACAGTGCTAGTGGTGCGTGGTTCCAGATTCTGGTTAGGTTTTTAGGGCTGTATAAATTAGCTTCCAAAATAGAATCTGCTGTGGCAGGAGGAGAGTGTCTTGTTGCTAAGGAACATGACGGAGAACTGGGAGATGTGACTCAGTTCTTGGCTTTGTATAATTTTTCTTCTGGGTCCACAGAGCACGGTGAGCTTGAAGGGATGGATATTAAAAATATTTACTGAGGTTTTAAGGAGGGACTGATAGAACCAGTGTGAAGGCCTTGCTGATCATCTGCAGAATCAGGGGCATAGGAAATATGTGGGTGAGGCAAACCAAGCTTCTCCCCTCCTGATTTCTGGTACTCCTCTTTCTTCTCAAGAGCCTGTCACTGCTCCACAGTAGAGTTTAATTTTAGAAGAGAATGGTCTTGAGAGGCAAATAGCCAGGAAAAAAAAAATAGCTTAACTTGCTGTGAATCTTACTGCAGGGAGAATGAGAATGATTTGAGTTGGAAGAGATCTCAAAGCCCATCCAGTTCCA
Organism: Clamator glandarius; assembly: GCA_033459285.1. NCBI lineage: Eukaryota > Metazoa > Chordata > Aves > Cuculiformes > Cuculidae > Clamator > Clamator glandarius. Next base: position 1,473,248 of record JAUNZM010000716.1, read on the forward strand.
TCTGGGACACCTGCCACGGGATCAGGGGCTCCAAGCCCCATCCAACCTGGCCTTGAACAACTCCAGGGATGGGGCATCAACAACTTCCCTGGGCAACCTGGGCCAGGGCTTCCCCACTCTCACAGGAAAACATTTCTCCCTAAGATCTCATCTCAATCTCCCCTCTTTCAGCTGAAATCCATTCCTCCTCATCGTCTCCCTGCACTCCCTGATCAAGAGCACCTCCCCAGCTTTCCTGGAGCCCCTTTCAGATCTGGAAGCTGCTCTAAGGTCTCCTCAGAGCCTTCTCTTCTCTGGGCTGAACGACTCTAGCTTTCTCAACCTGTCCTCATACAGGAGGTGCTCCAGTCCTCAGATCATCTCCGTGGCCTCCTCTGGACTCTCAGGCTCTATGTGCTCCCAGGCATGATAGTTCTGCAGTCAGGGCTGAGATACACGGTATCGTTGGACTGTGTTTTAATCTTATGGTTGTGAATCCAGAGTAACTGCATCCCTGTGAAAACTGCACAGGCATGGGAGGGCTCAGAGGTTGATGCTCCCCCACTTGGTTGTGCCTGAGCGAATCCCACTGGCTTGTCCATGGGCTGAGGATGTGGTTTTGAGGTGTTGATGGTTGGATTTGATCACCTTAGAGGTCTTTTCCAACCTTAACAGTTCTGTGATTCTGTGAGGTCCACCTTCCTTCGCTTGGACTGCCCCAGCAGCTTGACTTCTTCCTCTATACAGGCAGATTGTTTTTAATCCAGGTTGCTGCCGTTTCTTCATTCTGCAGGGTTCTTGGGAGCAACCTTGGCATCACTGTTCATCCCACAACTGTGCCTCCTGCGCTGGCTTCATCCAAAATGCATCAGAAGTTAAATCTCATTGCTGGGTTGGGGGTCAAATGTTGCCCGAGGAGTTGGAAGCAGGCTAGAAGGCATTTCACCTCTGCTTGCTCTTGGCAGGAGCTCAGCATACCTGCAGCCTCCTCGGCTCGCACGGCTTACAAGGGCAGCTTAGCCTTACCGGGCACCTACTTGCTTTGCTGTTCTCTTTTACAACCTGTCAGTGAAGAGCTGCCTGCTTGGATTTTCTCCCTGTTCTTTTCTTCCCCACCCAGGAGAAGCCGAGCTCTGTCAGTGAATCACTCTTGCCTAGGTCTAACACTGGATACCTCTCAGCCTGAAAAACTCTCACGCAGGGCGGGCGGCGATTCCGATCAGAGCAGTGTGGGAAGCTGGGTTTAACCGAGGAACTGAGCAATGGCTTCAACAGGCTGCTGATAAATGAATTTCTGGTTACTTGACCTGCTCGAGCATTGCTCTGCCAGCGTCTTGGGCTGTTGCACCGATCCACTCTGGGAGTGCGGTTGTAGCAGTTTGCTTAATGATGCAGAAAACAAGACAATTATTTTAACCTGAACTGAACGGCTTAAAGGTGAACAGATTTATTGTGTATTAAGAACTCGGGTTCCCTTCCTGATTGGTGATGTAAGCAAGTACCAAAGACATCCCTGGATCCTGGGAGTGGATCCATTGCCCCATTTTCCAACCTGGTGATTCTATGATTCTATGATTTTCTGTTCAGTGCAGAGGTGATCCCAGAAGGCACTTGCTGTCCTGGTCACCAGAAGGAGTGGAATTCCTGCAGTACTGGAATTGGCTGGGCTTTTCTCCATTTTTAAATCCCTTATCTGATGGATTCATTTTTCATTAAGTCAAGCAAGATGTACTTCATGTATACAGCGTCTGTAAAATGATTCGAGTGAATACCTGCGTATTTGTAATTGCTTCCTTTGTCAGGCTGTTGTAAAAGCATCTGTCTCGGGTCCATCACCTCCAGCCGCATTATCACAAGAGCCTGAGGGCTCTCGCCCTTTGAAATTCCACACAACTCAGGATGAGACTCCATTTATTTTTGAGCGGGGCTGATATGAGATGATAAATGAGCCACTACTTTCCTGTGATGATGGATAGAACCGAAAATCTGTCCTAACTTTGTTTGTTGTGTCGGTACAATCTGTTCATTTATTGTGTGTAATTAAAAAAACCCGTCAAACTGAAAACACTCCTTTAATTAAAGCCCCCACAGAACAGTTTGTCATGCTCAACGCTTCTACGTTTAGTTAAATTAGATGGGTTTGATCGTTGAGAAGGCAAACAGGGATTTTGTTGGAGATTTTAGGATTTAGGGTATTCCAGTGCGTTTTGCTGCTGCAGATCAGCGTGCTGTCACGCTGCTAAAGGGACTTTATCCAAAACCAGAACGTTACTCTACTAACACAGACAGAAATACGTTAAGGTTATTTGAATCAGGTTTATTATAAATAGAGGGACCGCATCAATACCTGGTAGAGTAGAAGGGGAAATACTCAGCTGTTTAAAGGGATTACAACATCACAAAGCATCGCGTGGTATGACTTTGTTCTTGGAAGAGGGTTTTTTGCGTTGTCTGGTTGAAGAATACCCTGTCTGCTTGCATGAAGCATTGCTGCATAAATCTCTCTTCTGCTGAATCCCAGGTGCCGAGGCTGCTCGCGGGATTCCAGGCTCCGCGTGTTGCTGGGCAGTGGCGGCACTGAATCCTTTCTCACCAGGGCTTCTCATCACTGCTACTGCCATTTGGCTCAAATAGCATCGCTTTGCTGAAATCTGATTACAGTGCTTACGGTTTTAATGCAGGTGGAATACACGGTTGCTTTTCCCCTCTGGAATCCAAAACTGAGTGGGACAGAGTGGTTTCTGGTGTTGCCTTGCGGTGCTGTCGGAGTCTTTACAACTTCCTGGAGTTGTAAAGGCTTCCTCGCAAAGCCTACCCTTTATACCTAGTGGTTTGTTCTGTTCAATAGAGCTCTTCTGTTGGAGTTAAACTGCTTTTAAATCACGTGCACAAAAGCCCTTTTGTTGGGGAGGCTGGGGCCCTCTCAAATGAAAGTTGGCATTCCAGGGCATTGTTCTGCTTCCCATGCAAACCTGGGCAGCCTCTCCGCCCCAGTTCCAGCCCCTCCACTCCAGTTCCATCCCCTCCACCCCAGTCCCATCCCCTCCACTCCAATCCAACCCCTCCACCCCAGTCCCATCCCCTCCACCCCAGTTCCATCCCCTCCACTCCAATCCAGCCCCTCCACTCCAGTTCCATCCCCTCTACCCCAGTCCCATCCCCTCCACCCCAGTTCCATCTCCTTCACCCCAATCCCAGCCTTTCCATCCCAGTTCCAGCCCCTCCATCCCAATTCCAGCCTCCCCACCCCAGTTTCATGGGCTCACTGGTGTCTCTCACTTCTGTCCGGTGTTACTGTCCTTTTCCTCGGCTGCGGATGATGCTTCTTAGAGGCTGGATGGTTTAACAGCGATCCATTACACCAGCATCCAGAGAGACCGCGGGGCATGGCGTGGAGAAATGGAGCAGGAGGTTTTGAGGAGTGTCTTCTATCTCTAGGCCTCTTATATTTTTTCTAGAGGGGATAAACTGCATGTCTTCAAATTAGCAGCTTTAGTTTTCATTAAACAGAGCAAAGGCAGTAATGCTTTTATCTTGTGAAGGCTGGAGAGGACTCAGGGATGCGACAGTGCCCTGGTGTGGAGAGTATCTCCACAGCCGCAGGGAGGTTGGTTCCCTTTGCTGATAGCTGGAAGGGCAGCCTATGGTGCTTAGAGACAAACACCCTCTGAGTTCGGGTATCGTTAGTCATTTATTTGTTCTGGAGCTGCCTAAGACTTTTGGAATGAGAGCCAGTAACAAGGAGTTTGTTCTGCTTGTAGATTACGCACTGTGTTGTTGATGTCCATGAGATTACTGGATTTGTTAGTTTAGCCTTGTTCATTTTTCCAGAGGGGAATATCGTCACTCTTGGGTGCTGCCCACCTTCCAACATGCCATGACGATCCTTCCGTACACTCCCACCTTGCAGATAAATGTGTCTTTGTGTTACCTTCTTCCATTCTGTCTGTCTCCTATTATTTCTGCACTAGCCAAGAATTAGAACGAAAGCCAAGTCTCGGTTCAGTATCAGACCTTGGAAAATCAGTTCCTGTCAATAATTTCTGTTAAGCTTGCTACAGTTCTTAGGTGCTTGGTAGAACACGTTGTGCTTTGTCCCTGCCCACCTGAGCCACATCTAAAATGAAGTGGGGGTTTTATTTTGTTGTGCAGTGTCGAAAAAACACGGCAAGCTCATCACCTTCCTTCGTACATTCATGAAGTCGCGCCCAACGAAGCAGAAACTGAAGCAGCGGGGGATCCTGAAGGAAAGGGTGTTTGGCTGTGACCTGGGAGAGCATCTTCTCAACTCTGGCCATGATGGTAAGAAACAATCCATTCTTAAGTTCTTCCTCTTTTGAGAATCTTATTTCAAGGTGATCATACCTAGCAAGGGATTATTGGTACTGGTAGAGAAATGTGTAAAAAACAATTGATGGCTGAAAGATGAATTGAGGCTAATGCTAATGAGAAGCAAGCATTGCAGTTCGATGTGGGAGCACTGGAGGTGGGTAGAACTACTGAAGATGAGTTCTAAGCCTCTTGGAGTCTTTGAATAAATATTAAAATCTTTTTGCAGGGAAATAAACTTTATTAATGTGCCAGTGAATTATTAGCTGGGATGTCAAATCCATACATTTAACTTTTCTAACAAGAAACCCTAACCTTTCTCTAGCTTTTATGGGATTCTAGCACAGTTTGCAGTGTAAATCCTTCATCTGCCTTTTCCCTTGGTTTCACAACGTCGACAGGAATTAACTGAATGTTATGTTTTTGTCACAACTTGCTTTTCTCTCAGTTTGTTACAGTGAGTTTTCCATAGGTCTCCTTGGTCCCTTTTGCCAGGGTGGTGGCAGGGAAGAGCTGGCCATTCCAAGAAAAAAAATCACTCCGTTGTTACTACTCTTTCTCGGATGAACTTTGGTTTCACCTGCTCTTTCCTACCCTCTCCCCGTAAGTCTCCAGCCCAGGCTGTGAAGTCAGGGAGGTGCCTGCCTTGCCAGGAGCAAACAGAGGACGTGAATTCTTTCACGGTTCACCAGCCAAGGTCGTTCCCATAAACAGCCCATGCTGAGGATTATTTGGAGAAGCAGCACGGAGCAGCCATGGGCCACAGCCAGTTTGCCCAGGAGTTAAAGCCATCAGGAAATTAGGGATGGGGGTGGCATCACTGCTTGGCTCTGTCAGCTTGCTGATCCATTCTGTATTTTTGCTCCTTGCCTAATGTTGTCGATTTTGCAGCAGACCTCCTGTGCCAGAGTTGTTAATTTGATGTCTCCCAGCTCTTGCATGCTGTGGAGAAGTGACGCGAGCTGTGGGGAGGGGAGTTACTCTGTTAAATTTGTTTCCAGTGGTACTTCAGACTCCTCTTTTGTATTAAATGCATTTTGGAAAAGCGATGGTAGAGGGTGAGGAGCCGTGTTGTGCGCTTTTTCCAGCTGATGCAGTTGGTAACAGCCCTCCTTTGCCTGCCATGAAGTGTTTTACTACCAGCTGGTGGATAATATGAGCTTGTTCTTATGGAATCAGGACTGTGGCAAGGCTCATTGGCTTGTTAATTGGAACGAGTAGAGATCGTTATTGCTGAGACTTGAAAAGCGTCAGAGAGCAAGAAACTGGGTGGCTTGGAGACAGAAACAGACAGTAACCCTGCATCAGGAGTAGGCAATCTGCACCACTGGGTAGCTATAAAGACGGGTTTATATTCCTCCTGTGGGAACAATCTTGGAGGGCAGGAGACATGCCGGCAGAGTGAGCTCATTAATGGGAGAGAGAGAACTCTCTTTTATCCCCAGCCCTCCCCCTGTCCTTTTAGTTAGGCACAAGTCAGCAATAATTAAAGCTTTTCCCTGCCCTCTGCACTGACTTCTTCCCCTGGCTTTAGGTGGTATGCATTTTATGTAGCGATAAAAGACACATCCTGAGCTGAATTAAACTGTTCTACCTCCACTGGAGACTCTTCTTTGAGTATGTGGGAGCTCACTTGTCCTGGTCACTCTGTTACCATCACATGCTACTGTGACTGAGCTGTGCTAATGAGGTCTCTTCATCTGAGAAGTAATCAGTTGCTTTCACCCTTGATTTAATAACTCTTTCCTAACTCCCTGAAGTGCAGCAGATCCAGTTTGAATGTTGCTAACAGGGGCACGTCTCTATTTCACACAGCAGGAGTGTGTTTTTCCTGTGTGATTCAGCTCTCTGACCTGTATTCTGAGTGACGTAATCCCCAGGACTGGTTTTGTGGAGACGTTTCTGGGTTCCTGTGATTCGAGCTCTCTGCATGCACAGCATTTTCAGATTCCCTCAATTAATGTTCTTCATTAATGGTCCTCAGCCTGGGAGCCACCTGATCTGCTGAAAGGGGATTGAGATATCATGGGAGAACCTGAGTTGAATTAGAGGGAGAGAAGGTGCAGTGTGCATGTTGAGGCTGTCCTATGCAGGGACAGGAGCTGGACTCGATGGTCTTTGTGGGTCCCTTCCAAGTCAGGACATTCTGTTATTCTGTATTCCTTCACCTCATAACCAGAACACAAAGAAGTGGTTTTACCACATCGCAGAGTGGTGTAGCTGAAGTTGGTGTGTGGTACTGGCTGGTGATGCTTTGGGACTGCAACATAAACCACCTCAGTTCAGAAAAACAAGAAAATAACCCAGTCCATTCAAAGATTGATTGGCATTATTGCTGGGTTTGATGGGTTGCTGTCCAGTACCCAGAAGATGTAGCAGCCCTGAAGAAGAGAATGTCATCGTGGCTGAAAATGAGCAGTGAGGCATTCATGTGCTCCTCAGAACTGTGATAATGAACCAAACTGGAGTGAAGAATTGTATTAATTACCAGTTTTGGGAAGCTGACAAGATCTGAATTCTCACGATTTGGCTGTGAAACAGCGTGAGCGCTCCCAGTCGTGCAGCCGAGAATGTCTGAAACTTTGCTGAACTGGGCTTGTCTTTTAGATAGGAAATAGGGAGAGAGGAGCAGACCGAGAGAATGAAGGGGATAAGGAAGGACAGAAACTGAGACAAGTCTGACATTTTTTTGGTAAACTCCACATTGAGGCAGCTGGCTGGGATTGTTTGGCCTGGAGAGGAGTGTGGTTGCTGTTGGGTGTTGGTACAGCCAGAAGGGAACCGACGCACACGGAGGAGGCGCTTTACCTCCCTATGCTCTTCCTTTGGGCTCAGCGAGTCATTGCCCTCCTTCTGCATCTGTTGTGTCCGTCCCAGAAGGAGGATAAATTGGCCTGAGATAGACAAGGGGAAAGGGATGCAGAAACATGAGCTTTCTTACTGTTACAGAGCAAGAGTCCTGGTGGTACCGGCCCCAAGAGCTGCTTGTGTGAGCTTTACGTTCAGCATCCACCCAGGTGTGAGCTGGCAAAGTATCTGTCTTGGTTTACTTGAGTATTTGGGAGGAGTCTTGCACTGAGGCAGAGTGCTCGCTCTTCTCAACGGTTCCTCTCGGACTGGCTTGACAAATCTTGCATCTGATGAACTGTGAGACTGGGGAGTTTCTCCTTTGGGGAAGGTTTCTTGGTAAGATGGGAGGAATGGAGCGAGCAGGCTGGTGTTGCTTCTGCTTTTTCATTTATGGTGAGGGTGCAATTGCCTGGTGAGGGCCCAACCTAGGTTGCCCAGAGAAGTGGTGGCTGCTGGAGGGGTTCAAGGCCAGGTTGGATGGGACTTGGAGCCCCTGATCCAGTGGGAGGTGTCCCTGCCCATAGCAGGGGTGGGACTGGTTAGGCTTTAATGTCATTTCCAACCCAACCCATTCTGAGTTTCTGTGATAAATAGACCTTAAATTTAGCTCACCCCAATTAGGAAGAGCTGTGCTTGCTGAGGATGTGTGTGTTTGGCGTGGGAGCTTGTTAAATGCTGCATTGCAGCATCTGTACCATGTCCTCATTCACACCTCAGAATATTTCTGAACAGAGCTCTCCCCAAGCTCCTGGATTTCTGACGGGTGTCGGAGTCTGCAGTTAGCAGAACTTTATGCCTGGTGAAATGGAGAGGCTGGTGTGCTGGTTCTTGGCACAGCATGTGGCTGCGGTTAAGGATTTATGGCAAGACCAAGGTGGGCTGGACAGAGCCACTGTGCAAACAGAGCGGATAGGTGGTCGCAGCTGTGGTGTTGCAGGTGTGATGCTGTTTCTTTCAGTCTCTGAGAGCTCACCCAAGGGTTTGGGTAGCAGCCCCTCAGCCAGGTCTGGTCGGCACAGCAGAGAAAACCCACATTGCTCTTCTGCAAGGAAAAGAGTTGTGAGCCACAGCAGAGAAGGGATTACTTATATTCAAATGCTGATGGGAATGATGTGCTGGAATTGGTTGGACTCAGAGGATGGGGTCTGTAATCCTGGCAGTTCTTTTTCTATGCTGAAAACATTCCCTGGGGCCTGGTTCTTGAATCATAGAATCACCAGCTTGGAAAAGACCCACCGGATCATTGAGTCCAACCATTCCTATCAAACACTAAACCATGGCCCTTAGCACCCTGTCGACCCGTCCCTTAAACACCTCCAGGGAAGGGGACTCAACCACCTCCCTGGGCAGCCTCTGCCAGGGACCAATGACCCTTTCCATGAAATATTTTTTCCTGATGTCCAGCCTAAATCTCCCCTGGCGGAGCTTGAGGCCATTCCCTCTCGTCCTGTCCCCTGTCCCTTGGGAGAAGAGCCCAGGTCCCTCCTCTCCACAACCTCCTCTCAGGTAGTTGGAGAGAGCAATGAGGTCTCCCCTCAGCCTCCTCTTCTCCAGGCTAAACACCCCCAGCTCTCTCAGCCGCTTCTCTTGTTCTCCAGCCCCTTCCCCAGCTTCGTTGCTCTTCTCTGGACTCGCTCCAGAGCCTCAACATCCTTCTTGTGGTGAGGGGCCCAGAACTGAACCCAGGATTCGAGGAGCGATCTCACCAGTGTTGAGTCCAGAGGGAGAAGAACCTCCCTGGACCTGCTGGCCACACCGTTTCTGATCCAAGCCAAGATGCCATTGGCCTTCTTGGCCACCTGGGCCAGCGCTGGCTCATGGTCAGTCGATTGTCAACCAACACCCCCAGGTCCTTCTCCTCCAGGCAGCTTGATGCAGATGATCCCTCTCTCTTGGTAGTGAGCACAGGTAAATGGTGGCTTACCCTGAGGTGGTGGGATCAGTGTTTATTTCATGAGACAGTCCATACTCTAAGAGAGCGGTCAGTAGGTTGAAAGTAAATGGTATTTTTTTGTACCTCTTTATGCATGTGTTGTGTTAATGCATCATCACCTTCCATAATTGGAAAAGATAGATTTAGAAATAGCACTCATTGTTAATTGATGTTTTCCATACTGAAGGATTAGCACCTCATTTTTTAATTATTGTAAAATACCAGTGGGCTGTGATCAACAGGAAGAGGCGTCCCTTTTCCAGCTGAAAATGTAAACACCTATGAAAGACAAGGTTTACTGCCATGCCTGACTCTTGCTCTCTGTCCTTCCTACTCTTTCCAGCTCCTCAGATTTATTACCAATTGTTTTAGACAAGTTGGGTAGGATTAAACAAAGAATAAAATAAAAGCTGAGACTTTTCAAGATCGAATGGTAGCAGGATAGGTGATCTTGATCCTGTTATATGCTGGGCACTCGCTGCAACTGTGAGCAAGGAATGGGAAGGGATGGGTTTATTCCCTTCTGCTGGTTGTCGTGCTCTTCAGATAAGCTCTTCAACAGCACCTTGGGATTTCTGGAGACTTTGCAGCTTGGTGTGGATCCTCCAGGTTCTCCTTCCCAGTGAGCAATCTGCTGGCTGCAGTTGGGTGGTGATGTAGTTGTCTTTGATGCTAATTTATTGCAGATTTGAGTATAGAGGGAACACTTACCAGAAGAAAGTAACACAAGGAATGAGATCTCGGGCAGCATCTTGGCAGGGATCTGTAAAATCTGGTTCCCCTTAGCTCAAGCATGAGTTTGGTAATCTCTATGTCATCTCTTTGGTTCCTGGTATTAATGTGAGGGGTCCTTTTACTAGCTAATAATTTGTGTTATAATGAAAGTCTGCCTGGCTGGCTTTGCATCTCTGCCATCTGTAAAGGAAGCCTTGATTTGGCCTTCAGGACAGCTGAGTCTTACGTAGTTAGTAATGTTAGTTTTTTTCTGATGTTTCAGGGGGTGAATTTAATCAGTTTTCGCTCTCTCTGTTACTGCTAGAGAATGAAATGGAACTCAGCAAACAAGAAGTAAAGCAAACTGCTGACAAACAGAAAGTTATAAATGTTGACAAAATTATTGCTTTTTCCCCTTCCTTTCTTTAAAAACTGCTTTTAGCTGTAAACACAAGGCAGCCTCTGAAATCCAGGAACTCCAATTTATGTTCTGAAAGCCTAGCTGAACTCCCTGCTCATGATGTCCTTGATAGGGAATTGCTTCACTTCAAGATTTTTGCTTCGGAAAGACTTGTTAACATTTGCAGAACCTCCATCAGAAGGAGATCCTGGGCAGCTCAAGTAGTAAAGAGTTAACCTGGTGGAACAGGAACCTTGGAGTGTGGTTCCCCGAGAAATTGTTAGGGCTTGAATGCTGGCAGCTACATCAATAGATCTGTTTAGGCAATACCTGTTTCTTCTTATATAAAGATTTGTTGAAATGGTGCATGAAAAAGGGAGGTAGGTGGGTGTTAGATGTGCTGTGTGGATTGGAGTGATGGAATTGGCCACAGTCATTGTGATGGGCTGAGGAGCATGTTGACTGTGGATCAGGCTGAAGGTTTATATTAGACCCATTCGTTCTGTGAACGGACCCAACCTTCAGGGCCTTTTTGTACTTTTAATGGGTATTTTCAGAGTATCCAAGCTGACAAGTTCAAATGCGAACTACAAAGCTTTTAAACCTCCAAGCAGGTTCAGCTCTGGCAGCTCACTTTCCCTTCTGACTTTCTTTTTAAGCATTTATAAGCCTAAAAGAGTTGATGATTAGGACATAAACCTAAGTTTTGAAAGGTTTTTTTTTGCATTTCTTTTCTGCTAAGACACTTCTTGTGTGAGTTGGGCAAATCACCTAAAAGAGGATTCTTCTCCTTTCTCTTGGGTATGGAACAGTTATCCTAGTCTGAGGTCACTTGTAGCCCTTTAGAGCTGATGGAGAGGGATTCCACCTGCCTGCCAGAATACAGATGTTTAAACAAAAAAAAAATGGATTCTAACTTCCTCATTGGCACATGGAAAGGAAAAACAGCGCACCTTTACTTATCCAGTAATTTTTGTAATGCCTCCTTGATATCTGGGGAAGAGAACTGTAAATAAAACACATGGCAAGAGGAGGATTCATATAGAATCATAGAATAGTTTGGGTTGGAAGGAACCTTGAAGATCATCTAGTTCCAAGACGCCTGCCATGGGCAGGGACATCCTACTGGATCAGGAATCCCCCTGCCTGCATCAGGTTGGTCTATATATACAGGTCTACAGCTCACAAATTGGTTTGGAAGAATGTGTTTTGTCTTTCTTGACAAGCCCACCAACTGCAATGCTTGAGGAAAGTGGAAATCGTCCTGTTCTGCTTCTTTTATAGTTTTTCTCTGTGCTGTGTTCCTATGGAGAAAATGGAACTAGTTGTGTAAGACGTGACTCATCATTGTGATAGAGCAGATCCCACACCGGAATGTTTTATTTGGTTCACAAAAACTTGTAACTGGTCCATCAGTGCCCACCAATGAGTTCAGGAACAGCTGCCTGTGGATAGGGAGGATGTGGTTTCCATCACTACATTTTTTACGGTACTTGAAATGTTTAAAGTTGTTTATAAACTGAATACCATAGAGAGACTTTAAACAGCTTCTCCTCCCCAAGTGATTTATTTCTGTGCTTGAGAAATCATTAGTCAAGGGGAGGATTTGGCACGTGCTCTTACTGAATTGCGTTGCATGTTGGAGCCCAAACCAACCATCTCTGGTCCTGGGTCATTTCCTACGTGGTTTCCCTTGGGCAGGAAAGGACTATCGACCTGTCCCAGCACTTTTGCTTGCATCTGGGTCCATGTTTGCCAGAGCTCTGTGTGCAGGCAAGTGTAAATGAAGGAAGAAATGGTTGTAATGTTGCATTCTGGGGTCGTAATTCCATGTGGCTCTTGGGAGCTGACACCCTTTTTAAGTTCACAAATATTAGCTGTGCTGTTCCATGTGTCCAAGAGTCCTTCATGAGGCTTGGAGCCCCTGACCCAGTGGGAGGTGTCCCTGCCTGTGGGCTTTGCTGTCCCTTCCAACCCAAACTATTCCATGATTCTATGATCCAGCTACCCCTTTTTTCAGGAGACTGCCGAGATTTTGAAACCCGTCAGCCTCAGACATGCCACAACCAGTTTCCTTCCACTATTTCACAATTTGTAGTAATTTTTTAATCAAAATCCCTCTCCAAAGGACTTGGGCAATCGCTGTCCCATGCTGTAGTCAGAGTTCTGGCTGGGGTGCTGGGTGCTGGCAAGCTCACACCTCATCTCTCCCACACTTTTTGTGCCCTCAGGGAGCTAGTTTGGTATCTCCCCTTCCATCTCCACACTTGTAAAATCAAAATAATAGTCCAGATCTGCCCCTGAGGTGCCACAAGCGTAGGCTTCTAATCTTTGTAAAGTACTTAGAAGATGAAGGGCATGATATAAACATTAAGTAGTATTTATTTAAGTGTTCGCACAGGTTGGCATGTACAGATCCAGAAGAGCCTTGTGAGCACTTGTAGGAAATAAGTAGACTTACCTGTATGTATGACCTGTGTTTAATTTGTTCTTTGGTTGGGTTTGAATAATTTCACAAATCTAAGCCTGCCAGCTGTTTTGGAAACCAGACGGTGCTGAATTCGCTGCCGTGTTTCTGTAAATTGTGAAAAGCCTGAGTTTTTTAGGTATCTAAATGGACCTTCTAATCTGGTGCCATGTGCCTCTGCTCACAGAAACCCGTGTGTCAAAAAAAAAGGACCCACAGCCTGCACAGAATTGCGATGGTTTGACCCCAAAAGGCGGAGGAGCAGAGAATGTTCCCCTTCCTGCAGATGCAGTGGTTGAACACAAGTTGATACTTGAAAAGCCAATAGTTTTGATCCTTTTGGGGCAAATTTCCAAATATAACAGGTACTGTTATTGCACCACCAAGTGCCCCCTGAATGGCTGGAACTCTGGATTATGGGAAGCAGGGCTGGCATTACAGAGAGATACATGGGATCCCCGCAGAGAATTACTTGCTTGGAGAAAGCACTTGCAGAAGGGAAGAGCTAAGCAGCAGCACAAGCTTTTGCTGTTACGAAGAGAGACAGTTTCTCTCTCTCCTTTTTCACCCTGCCTGCAGCTGTGAGAAGCAACATTCTTCATGCCTGAGTGACCTGGAGGACAGCAGGGAGTTGAAAATTAATGTGCATTTCGAAACAGTACAGCTATAGGGGAACAAACACAAGAAAACATTGCAGGAGTTGCTTGTGCTCTTATCCCTTGCTCCACTGCAAACCAGGTAGATGCTTTTTCTCTCTCAGCTTATTGTAGGAAGTGCAGTTGTTGTAACCAGCAAGTCATAGAATCATTGAGTTGGAAGGGACCTTAAAGATCATCTAGTTCCACCCCCTGCCATGGGCAGGGACACCCTCTGATGGATCAGAGTCTCCAAGCCCCATCCAGCCTGGCATTGAACACCTCCAGGAATGGGGCAGCCACAACTTCCATGGGCAACCCTGCAGTCCAGATATGAGTATATTAGTAGTATCTGCATTCTGTTTATGGATATCTTGTACTAAAAACAAAATAGCCAGCCCTAGAGAATGAGGTGGGTGCAGCCTGGGTGATAGCTGCCCTGTACGAAGGCTCCAATCTTTGGTACCAACGCAGTTAGGCACCGCGTGCAGCCCTCAAGTGCAAAACGCCCCGGCACAGACGTCCCAACAGCATCCAGAACGTTGCTGATCTCGCAGGACCTGAAAAACCCGGTTATCTGCCTTCCGGGCTTGATGCAACTCAGTGGGATTTACGTTTCTTGGGCTTGAACTTTGCACTTTGTCCTGGTTAAACTGCCATAAAAAAGGAGGTCCAGTCATAAAAAGCAGAGTCCAGTGCCAGGGGCTAATTCTGCAGATGGGGGCTGTGTGGTATCTGCTCCTGGGACCGGTACATGGTTTATGGCCCCTCTTCCATAATGGTGCTTTCCCAAGTGCCCAGGTCATGCTTCCAATAAAAATGTTCCAAGTTACCAGGAAATAGTGCAGTGAGTGATAGCCAGCCTGGACTTTGCCCAGCGTGATAACATTAATGTGGGAAATGGGGAAGAGAGAACCTTGGAGAAGGTTGCTGTTGAGTTGATCTTGTTCTTCTTTCTTACTCCTAGTGATCTGAACAAGAGGACGTGGATTTAGGGGTGAGACAGAAGTCCATAGAGAGGAATCTTTTAAATTAGATTTTTTTTTTTTTCTGGTGGGATCTGCATGCTTACAGAATAACCCGGGCAAGCAGCTCGCTGCGTGCCAAGAGCCCCTTATAGACAACAGAAAGGAAGCTTTTAACCTCTCTGTCCCATGCTGGTTTGTACCTTCTGTGAACTCTCCCTGTAGGCTGGAGGGAGGAGTTTAAGAAATGAGAAGTTTGAAATGAGGCTCCTCGACAAAGTTACAGCCTGAATTATTACAGAGTTTTACTGGGTATTTGTTTTTCTTCTGTTTTAGGAGATATTTGGGCAAATATGTTGCAAAATTGAGCTAAAAATAGGAAGAATGGCTGGGGTGAAAGCAACCATGTTTCTTCAGGCGAGGTTATTCAATGGAAGGTTTTTACATAGAGTCATAGAATGGTTTGGGTTGGAAAGGACCTCAAAGCCCATCCAGTTCCACCCCTGCCACGGGCAGGGACACCTCCCACTGGATCAGGAGCTCCAAGCCCCATCCAGCCTGGCCTTGAACCCCTCCAGGGATGGGGCAGATACCCCTGCTCTGGGCAACCTGGGCCAGGGCCTCCCCACCCTCACAGGAGAACATTTCTTCCTCACATCTAAGCTAACCATCACATAACCATGCATTAATTTGGCAAGGGAGATTCTTTGGCTAATTTCAGATGGGTGGAAGTTGTCCAAGTCTTGGCCAGACGCAGAATCTCGAGGAAGGAGCACGTCCATAATGAGCTTCACCCCATTTGTGTTGTGCTGGGTGTTCCTGGGACTCTCTGCCCTCTGCATGTACCCATCCATCTGCATGTTTATACAGGCAATCTGGACGATTTGGAACGAGCCGTCTCCACCTAAACTTCACCTTGTGGCTGATTGTTTAAATTTATGTTCTTGTGGCTCAAAGCACAGCCTTTAATCTGCTGTCACGCTCCCTCACTCTGTCCTGGTTTTTCATAGGCTTCCTACTCATCATTCCACGTTTGATGGCCATGGTTATTACCTGTGTTTAGGGAGTTCAGCGTGGCACTCGGAGCAGTTTATTCCATTTTCCTTGTTCCTGCTGGGCTGCAGGTTCAGCGTTCTGGGTTTGCTATGTGTGGAATTCAGCTGAGCAGCTGCGTTTCGGTGCACTACGGACCATTAACCAGCCAGCAGCCCGGGCTCGTGTCGGTTCAGTATTGTGAGAAAGCTGCTGCTAGAGGGGAGCTCGATGGGAGGCCACCTCCCCCAGGCTGAACAAATAGTTCTGATTCCAGTAACGTGCTAAGAAAATAATAACAAAAATAAAGCCAGCCTTCCAAAACCAAGGGAGGGGAACATTGTGAAAGATTAAAAAGAAAAAAAAAAAAAGAAAAAAAACAAACCCCAAGGTGATAGGAAAGGCAGAGCACTGGATTTCAAGATGAATCAAAATGTTCTTCAGAATGAAAACTATAAAACTTCTGCGCCTTCTTAATGGCAAAGAATTAACCAGTTAACGAGCCCTAGGAGACGCAATAAACCTTTCAGACCAGCTGAGAGATGCTCAGGAATGAGCTGAGTAAATTCTTCGAGCTGCTGCAGTGATGAAAGGTGCTGGGGTCTCTGTTGGTGAAGTATCCACGTTCCCAGCCCTTTGCACATCACTGCCTGGAAATACCTGTTATTTGAGACACTGAGGGAGGGAAGGAAGGGGAGAAGATGATGGATTTTGGAACAGGAGATGTGTACGGTGCTGAAGTTTTCACAAAGAAGTCAGTGTTCAAGTAGAGCACTTACTGGTGGGTTCTCACAGGCTGAGATGGTGACCTCGTTGCAGAGAGATTATCTGGGGTCAGCAGCTGGAGGTGGTGCGGCTCAGGCAAGGAATAAAGGCAGCCGTGAGCGTTAGTGCATGTCTGATACCAGCCTGGGAACACGGAACTAGAAAGCGCTGTGTTCAATGGCTTTGGGTACTGCAGTATAAAAAGGACCTAAAGCTACTGGAGAGCATCCAGAGGAGGGCATGGAGCTGGAGGAGGGTTCAGAGGGGAAGCCATAGGAGGAGCGGCTGAAGTCCCTTGATTCAGCCTGGAGAAGAAGAGACTGAGGGGAGACCTTATCATGCTCTGCAGCTTCCTCACAAGGCGAGGAGGAGGAGCAGGCACTGAGCTTTTCTCTCTGGACCTGAGGGAGCGGCAGGAAGATGCCAGGGGAGGGTTAGGTTGGACATTAGGAAAAGATTCTTCCCCTAGAGGCTGGTGGAGCCCTGGAACAGCTCCCAGGGAAGCAGTCACAGCACCAAGCCTGACAAGATTCCAGTAGCCTTTGACCAACACCCTCAGCCCCACAGTGTGAATTGTGGGGTTGTCCTGTGCAGGGACAGATGCTGGACTTGGTGAGCTTTGTGGGTCCCTTCCAACTCAGGACATTCTGTGGGTCTCTAATTGTGTAATAAACTAATTCTGGGCACAGAAGTTTCCTGAACAGAGATTGCTGGGGCTGGAGGAATATCCTGTGTGTACCCTGCGCGTGCTCCCTCTGCGTCTCTCCTGCAGTGGCTGCTCGTGGCAGCTGCTGGAAACCAAGTGCTGAGCTCAGTGGACCTCTGTGGCTGTTAACACAAACCACGTGTGTCATCACGGCTGGTTGTTATAACTGCAGGAATCCACAGTAATTAACGAGCGTTAATAGAGTTTTAGTGTAGATGCTGCTACATCCTGTGAGAAGAAATCCCTATCAGTTTCCCACTGTGATGCATCTGAGACTCCTTTCCCATCCAAATCTGGTGGCTGGTTTGGGATCTAGAAGCCAAAATGAGGACCTGAACACTGTGAAGTTCACCTCTGCAGCAGGGGAGGGATTTGTGCTGTAGACAGAGAGAGCTACCAGAAAAAGGGATGTCAGGAGGCTGCGGTCTTGGTAAAGCAAAACTTCACAAAGTGAAGTCTTAGCTCAAGCCATCATCCTGTTACGTTCCAGTGGCAACAGACACTGTTCCCTTCACATGTATATGCAGGTCTGTAAGCATGGAAATTTATGTTGACTGAAGGGCTTGGGATTCAAAGGGGAGGGGAGGTCACACGCGCATGGAACTGTCAGGTGTCGTCTCTGTTCGAAAATCAGAAAAATCAAATCACCATTCCAGCACAGGGCCTGCAAGTATAATTATAGACCTGCTTGAATTGCAGTCACTTCTCCAACCATGCAGAATTTCCCCAAAATATCTGTGCTGCTGTCATGATATATTTAGCTTAAAGAACAGATCGTCCTGGTAACCAGATTAGGAAATGTGTAGAATGAGCCTGATAGATTTTTTTTTTTTCTCGTGTCCATTCACTCTTCTAAGCACCAGTAAGGACCTCAGGAGTTGGTGCTGGTGCTATGTCCCTTGCTTTCCTCCTGTTCCCCCCTGCCCTGGTTCCCACTGTCATAGCAGGTCGTTGTGCAGCTGAGCTGGTACATAAATACTGTCCCTATCATTCTGTTTGTTGACACAGGTAGATAAACCCTGGCAGGACGAGGCCTTGGAAACCTGCAGAGCTCGCTCCTGGTGGCACAAGCCATCGGTTGTGAAGTGCAGGTGGCGTCCCAGCAGTGGTCGGGCTGTACAGGTAGACAGGAGAGTTCCCCCACCCGCTGTGTGCATCGCTCTGCCTCCTCACTAGGAATGAAGCAGGCAGGGAATGAATATGCTGCTTGTTTGCTTACTTATTTATCATAGAATGATAGAATGGTTTAGGTTGGAAGGAATATTAAAGATAATCTAATTCCAGCCCCCCTGCCATGGGCAGGGACACCTCCCACTGGATCAGGGGCTCCAAGCCCCATCCAACCTGGCCTTGAATACCTCCAGGGATGGGGCAGCCACCACTTATCTGGTCAGCCTGTGCCAGGACCACCTCACCCTGATCGTGAAGAATTTCTTCTTGATGTCTAATCTAAATCTTCCCCCCTCCAACTTAAAGCCTTTAATGGCTTCATTTATTTCAACAGGTGCTATAACACTAATACCAAGGGGCCCCTATTCAGATTCCAGTGTGGACCATTGTAGTCTTGGGGGGTTTGCAGCTAAGCACCAGCAGATCTTGCCACAACCCTTTAAAACTTGGGTAGACACCTTTACCCCCAATCCTTTGCAGTTCTCATAGCTGGGAAAGGGAAATGCTGATGATGTGCTGCCGAGCCCAGCATCCTCAATCTGTTCACTGGTGAGATTAGTGACCTCTCAGCTTTTGTAATGGGTGGTGATGGGGCAAGAAACACGTGGACGCCTCACATAGCCTCTCTTGGTTCTTAGGGCAACCAGGATGAGAGTGGATCCTGTGTGCCTGGCCATCTAGGGTGCTGTGGAAGTAAACAAACCACTGTGTCAGCATGTAAAGCCTTGTCCTTGGCCTTCTCTGCAGTGGGTGGTGCTATTCTCATCTCCCTGCTTTTCTGCACCTATTTATACCTGAGTTCCACTTGTCTCATGATGCTGTAGTGCAACACAGAACATATTTCAACCCTTTCTGGCAGCTGCTGGAGTTTGATACAACTCCACGTAAAGCCTTAGAAACTTTCTTCTCCAAGACATGAAGCAGCATTAGAACATGGGTCCGTCTGTTCCTCCTGCCCTGCTCTCGGACCTTTGGCTCGCGGTGCTGCAGTGACTGATGCAACTTTTACCAGCGTGATCTCCAAGTGGGCATTTGCTCAGCGGTGAGGAACTGTTGCTTATCCTCAGGTGCCTGAACATGTGTCTGGTTGGTTCCTCACGCCAGCAGTTGTAGTGCTGCTCAGACCTCACAAGGCTGCCAGAGGTACCGTTCTTCGGAGCGGATGCTGAGGTTTCCTTCTGCAAATCCTCTCTGGCTGCAGGAGTGGAATTCCCATTGAACCTACGGGGAGAGCAGAAGGTGATCTTTTCTGTTTCTCTGCCCCAAAAAGCAGGATTTGGTTTCCAAGGCTCTTTCCATGTCATTGCTTAATGTGCAAGGGCTCTGCTTGCCCCAGAGTCTGCACCTTGTGTTGGAAAACAGCGTGAGATGCTGTAAAAATGCCTGGTAGCGTAATATCAGGGTGTGACTGGCTTAGTGCTGACTGTCTCTTGGTGTCTTTAGACCCTGAGCCTGCATGACTGATGTGCCACACAGACTGACGGTTTCCTTCTATCCTGCGCTCAAGTGAGGAGCGGATCTGCCATCAGACCAGGATGTTCCTGCTGATTTCCAGGGAACCATCAAAAATGAGTCTTCTCTCCACTGTGAGAGTGCTGCAAGCTGGGGAAAAAAAGCAGTGTGGGGGCTGGGGAAGGGAAAGCCTGGAGCATCTAAGTTCAGTAGCACTTTGGAGGAAGGACTGGCAGATGGCATTTGCCGCTTGGTATAAGGGGATTTGCCACATGACCTATTCAGAATCTGTGTCACATGGCAAATTGATCAGACCTGGCATCTAACGTAAGATTAAATCTAGATCATCACAGGAGGTGCAGCAAAAAGGGGGTTTGTGGAAGATTCCACAAGGATCTGAGCTACTTCCAGGAAGATTTGCTCACAAGAGCTCAAGCCTAATTTTCTGTCTGTGTTCAGGGCAGTTGTATCTCCCTTTTATAAATAAAGCAATTTGCTCCTCCTTGAGCTGACGAGGAAGGACAGATAGCTCCGGCAGTGGATGCTGCATGCAGCTGAGAAGTCAACTGGAAGGAATTGGTTGGTGAAGCGGCTTGAATATTAACTTGACACCTAATTATATCCTCTGGGCTTATTTTTTTTCCATTCTGTCATACCCTGGTCTGTCTGCACTTTTTGTGAGCATGGTAGATTGTGTAGCTATTTAAATGTAGTCACGCTCCAGTAGGTACTAGGGATGGAATTATCAGCTGTAAAAACTCTCCTGGCCCTTGTGCAGAAAGTAGCATCTCCTTCATGTCTGTATTAGCTGGAGCCAAGACGTATAGGTTAATCCCGTATAGATTTGAAAACAAGAGTGTTTCCTCAATTTTATAGCTCTTCTGGAATGGAATTTAACACCGTACTTCTTGCGGAAGTTGTGGTGGAGCCTGCACTGTCTCTACTTGTCCAGAATTGACTTTTTTCAGCCCAGTTCATATCCTGGCATTTTTTTAAAGCAAAGAACACTTCTGACCTGTTTCCACCCCAACTCCTAAAGTTATATCTCTTACAGGCTTTCTCCTCCACAGAAGAACGGAAGCA
This sequence comes from Clamator glandarius, assembly GCA_033459285.1. Taxonomy (NCBI): domain Eukaryota; kingdom Metazoa; phylum Chordata; class Aves; order Cuculiformes; family Cuculidae; genus Clamator; species Clamator glandarius. The sequence continues at coordinate 1,493,728 of JAUNZM010000716.1, forward strand.
GCGGCCCAGCTGGGCTTAGTTTATGGCATCTGACGAGACCATAAATAACCTGAACTAGGACTCACATCCTCGGCTAACCGATGACACTTTTTCTTCAGTCCCCCAGGTCCTCAAGAGCTGCACTGAGTTCATCGAGAAGCATGGCATCGTGGATGGGATATATCGCCTGTCTGGGATTGCATCCAATATCCAGAAGCTACGGTAAGGATGCTCTTTGACAAATCTGTTTGCAGGGGACGCGTGAGGCATGTGCTGGGGCCAGAGGCTCCGCAGTGAGACAGGCCCTTCCAGCAGCTCCGGTGCGTGTGTGCAGGCTGTAAGCGAGGGCTGGCACACGGGGTTTTCCACTCTATCAGAGCAGTGCAGGGTTGTTCAGTAGGCTTCATTTTGCAGGATGATTTCCTTCAGGGTAGAGTATCAGAAGGCTCTGGGATCGTGGTGTCACTGGGCTGTCACATTTCATTCTTGTTTCCCCTTGCTCCTGGAGCCCTTTTGAGCAGCTGATGTTTTTCCTCGTACTTTGGACTCCTGGCATATTAGCAATTAATTGGGAATAGTTACATAATTCCTGGTGGGAGGCATTGGCACGCTGTGCGGGGGGAGGCTAGGCGTGTGTCCTCCCCAGTGAGGAGATGCTCTCCTCACACCAAATGCGCTTTATCCTTTTGTGAGGCTGTTTTTCCTCCTGTCATTTGATGTGCATTTTTCTGTTGTGAGAGGACTGAGAGAACCTAGTGGGATGTGACTAATTCCAATGTTGATCCTAGGCCCACGGCCTCCCAGAGGCAGCAAAGGCGTATTTTTCATAAGAAGGAAATCCTTTCTGTACCAGCTATTCCCAAGTTCAGTGGACAGGTTTGAGCCAGTGCAGTTACAGTACAAACCCCTGTCTGGATGGGCTTATTCTGGTTCAGCTTAATACTGTTTCTCATCACAGCAATTCCATTTTAGCGTTCTGCTCCTGAGGCTTTGATATGCAGGCTCCAAAGCCTCTGATTGTAGCTGTTGCCCACAGCAATCTTGGCTGAATAAAACGTTTGCCCTTGCTTCTATAGCATCCCTTTAATTCCCTATTTTGACTTGTGCTGGATCATCTTTCTAATCGCTGCCTCAACCCATTTTTTTCCCCCTTTGTGTTGCCAAGACCGTTTTCTCCTCCAGTGTTTTCCAAAAGTGCTTTAAAAACGATTTTCTAAAACTTTAACGGCATAATTCCCTCATCCAGGACAGGGAATGAAGTGACAGCCTATTTTCAATTTTCAGAGATGTTCCCAGGAGAAAAGGAGGGGAGTACCTGGCATAACTTGCAGACTCTCTCCGCACTGTTCATCTAAATCACTAGAGGTTTCCATGAGTGTTGGGTTAATATAGGAGCTGTTGCATGGCTGTAGTTTCCAGCTATATAAACAGATCATTAGGCTTATTTCAAAGCTAGAGCTGCAGTATCCTTATAAATGAGTCACTCTTCTTAAGTTTCACACAGAAGGATTGGATCTCTGGGTTTTAAAGGGCTTTTTGGTTGGAAAGAAAGTTATAGAATTTATTCCACATGGGAGATCAGCTCCAGGACAGAGGTTGGCTCTTCAGCAGCCGCCTTGGTTTGGCTGGCAGGCAAACCAGAGCGAGCGCTGAGCTGTTGGGTGTATCCCTGTGTTCTGGCTTCTTTTGACAGGCTGTGAAGTTGTATTCGACTAACAAAGTCTTCTCTTGGGGTCCAAAGAAACAGCAGGTACTTCTTGAAACAGGTACTTCTCGAAACAGCCAGTACAGAGAAAAGAAAGGCTGGGTGAAGCTGGACTTTCCTTCCTTCCCTCCATATTCAGCTTCTGCAGGGGTGTGAGGTTCATTCCTAGGGAAATAATACTGGAGTAACAGGAGTCCTGGAGCAGGGCAGGATCTGGCCAGAGGATTCCAGCCCGGGCCAAGTGTATTTATATAGAAAGGGCTGATGTCTTTCCTTGATCTCTGTTCTGTGGGTCCAAGGGTAGGAATTGAGTTTCTCCCCCAGTTATAAGCAGGTGATGAGTGCGACCGTGCTGCGGGAGCTGTACTGAACACCGAGGGCTGTGGCTACAAGCAGTCCGTCCGCTGGGGAGAGCAGAAGGCTTTATGCCCTCCTCCTATGCTGTCTTTGGGATGCGGAGCTGGGATAGACTGTTCCCCCGCTCCTGCTCACAGCCTGGCACAGTACAAGCAGCTTCCCTGGCATGGGCTTTGTGCCCAGGGGAAGGCAGGAGCACCTTCTGCTCTGCTCAGGGCTGGATGTTTGACCATTGCGGTTGCAAAGACTCCTGCTGCCCTGGATGTGGGCATGAACTGGTTCTGTCCTGTAGGCACAGAGAGATAAGCTCTGCATCCGAGCTGTGCTGAAGGTTCGTTCTACCTTGTGTTAGAAACTGCCTGGCTTGGATTTGGGAGAAGCCAGGGGTGCTGCCACCCAGCCCCTGACACTGCTGAGGTTGTGTTGTCAACAGGATGATTCTCCGGATCAACGATACCTGGTTTTGGGTTACAGCTTCAAGTCACTGCAGGGAAAACAAGCTTCAGCTGATGCAGCCGTGCTCTGGTGGCACCCTGTGCCACGATTCACTGTGCTAGCCCCTGCAAATCCCTCCTGCTAAGCTGAAACAGCACTCCCATGCACAGATCGGAGCAGCGAGCCAGCCCTTAGCCTTCTAAGCTCGGCTTTTATTTCATGAATGTTAGTGATTTTGATTTTTCTCTCTCTGAAAACCAAGGGACTGCTCGGGGATGATCTTCCTGTGGTTGCTGGCTCTCTCCCCCCTGCAGCAGAGGCTGCTCAGCTCACCAGCTCTTCCCAGGGAGTTTCTGCACACACTCCTCTCCATGTGCAGCAGCTGCCGATGGCACTGCTGTTCTGCACATCACTTTATCACTTCAGTTTCCAGGCCTTTGAAATGCAAAGGGACAGTGGCTTTCCTTCAGGCTTGTGCACGCTGCTTGTCAGGGCAGCTCCCAGTCCCAGCCCTTGGGAGTTGGATACTTGGATTGTCTCTGCGGTCTACAGATGCTCGCTGGAGGCTTTGTGAAAGGCCCTGGGATTGCAGACTAGCCAATACGTTGTAAGACTCACTGGAAATACCATATTAGAAAAAATAAAGCCTAATTTTGGAAAAATCCAGTCTAGCAGCACCACAACCACTGATTGTGTGGCTTTGATGACTGGGTATTTATTTTTTTCCTGTAAATCACAAACCTCTTTCTTCTTTTGACTGTAATTTTTACTGGGTTTTATTTTCATTCGTCCTTTCCAAACCCCTTTGCCCATTTTTTCTGTTCTTATTCCCAGCCACGAGTTTGACTCTGAGCAGATTCCTGACTTGACAAAGGATATTTACATCCAAGACATCCACTGCGTGGGCTCCCTCTGCAAACTGTACTTCCGCGAGCTCCCAAATCCCCTGCTGACTTATCAACTCTATGAGAAGTTCTCAGTGAGTACAAGGCAATGCCTTTCCCTTTCCAGTTCACCTTGACTTCATCTGCACAGGCTGAGCAGGGTCCTGCCCTGTTTAATGTCTTTATCAATGACCTAGACGAAAGCATCGAGTGCTCCCTTAGCAAGTTTGTGGATGACACTAACCTGGGTGGGAGCATCGATCTGCTGGAGGGTAGGGAGGCTCCAAAGGGATCTGAACAGGCTGGATACATGGGCTGAGACCAATGGCATGAGGTTCAACAAGGCCAAATGCCGGGTCCTGCACTTGGGGCACAACAACCCTGAACAGCTACAGACTGGGAGAAGTCTGGCTGGAAAGCTGCCTGGAGAAGAGGGACCTGGGGGTGCTGGTTGACAGCAACTGAACATGAGCCAGCAGTGGCCCAGGTGGCCAAGAAGGCCAATGGCATCCTGGCTTGGATCAGAAACAGCGTGACCAGCAGGTCCAGGAAGGTTCTTCTCCCTCTGTACTCGGCACTGGTGAGACCGCACCTCGAATCCTGTGTTCAGTTCTGGGCCCCTCGCCACAAGAAGGATGTTGAGGCTCTGGAGCGAGTCCAGAGAAGAGCAATGAAGCTGGTGAAGGGGCTGGAGAACAAGAGGAGCAGCTGAGAGAGCTGGGGGTGTTCAGCCTGGAGAAGAGGAGGCTGAGGGGAGACCTCATTGCTCTCTCCAACTCCCTGAAAGGAGGTTGTGGAGAGGAGGGAGCTGGGCTCTTCTCCCAAGGGACAGGGGACAGGACGAGAGGGAATGGCCTCAAGCTCCACCAGGGGAGGTTTAGGCTGGACATCAGGAAAAAATATTTCATGGAAAGGGTCATTGGTCCCTGGCAGAGGCTGCCCAGGGAGGGGGTTGAGTCCCCTTCCCTGGAGGGGTTTAAGGGACGGGTGGACGAGGTGCTGAGGGACATGGGTTAGTGATTCATAGGAATGGTTGGACTTAATGATCCGGTGAGTCCTTTCCAACCTAGTGATTCTATGATTCTATGATTCTGTGTCCATTCCACATTTGGAGCACAAGTAGAAGGCCTGGGGACACTAACAACGTCTCAAAGGAATTCCCCCATTGTTTGCCGTTCCCCAAGGATTTCTCAAACAAGAGTGGGATTAGCAGCAAATAATTCCTGGAGCTAACGCCCTCTGCAAGGAATTGTGCTGTACAGTTAAGCTGTAAAGTGGCCCAGATCTTGATTTACTTGGTCTGGTCTGTCCCCAGGGGACAGAAGCCTCTCAGAAGGTGGAGCAGAGCAGCAGAATCCACCTCACTGCTGAAGGACACTACATTGGCCATGGTACAGGATGCTCTGACAGGTGTCTAGTCTTGTTTGCAGCTAAAATCCCTTCCTGCCTCTTTCCAGGATGCCGTTTCTGCTGCTACAGATGAGGAGCGGTTGGTTAAAATTCACGATGTCATCCAGCAGCTGCCCCCTCCTCACTACAGGTCAGTGCTCCCCTCAGGTTACGGCTCAGGGTTTACGAGAAAGGATGCGAGTGCAGTGTTACCTCTCAAGACACCTGCCCTGTGTCTATTAAAAAGGTTTATTGCTATATAAAGTGGATTTATACTTTAATTACCTCATTACCAGACAAACACTACATACTTGGCACAGTTTTATTTGACTTCCTAATGCCATGAAGGGTCTAACGCAAGCAGGTTCTGTCAGAAGGGACTGATATCACTAAGGAAATTGTTTTAGTGGGAGGGGGGCACAACACCAGTTCTAAGAATCGCAGCTGAAAAAAGTGAAAGGTGGCCAAAAAATTGGTTCAGGCATTCAGTTCGATTTGGTCAAGTGTATTTTGTCTCCAATATCCATCCTCTCAGCCCCTGCAATAATACCAACTAAAAAGAATCAGACAAAAAAGTATGTTGACTGGTATTAATAACTAATACTGTATGTTAATATGTCTATAAATAGCATTAATAACGAATTATTGTAATGATGGTAAGAAGTATGTTAAATAGTCTCCATCAATTTTGACTTGTAATTGGTATAAATAGCTAATTGCAATGTATGTTGACACTTATTTAACTATTAGTAGCTGTTGTAATTAGCTGGACCAGTTGTGGTGCTGTATCCTGAGTGATCCCCCTGACCGTGCCTGGTGTCTGCAGGTGGATACCTAATGGCTGTGGATATCTAATTGTAATATTTGATGATAATCATCGACTGGCGTATCATTTTATGGTCGTTGGCCCACCAGTTGTGGTGCCTGGAGATGATGTTTGGCTGGGGATGCTCAATTGTAATGTTTGATCGTCAGTGAGCATATTAATTTCTATTTCTAATGTATGTTAATTTGCAGAACCAGTTACAATTCGGTATCCTGGCATAGAGGCTTGCTGTAATGCATAGAGATATTTATTTGGATATTGATGACAATTTATGATGATTTGTGCTAATATATATTTAAATTTATTTATTTTAATGTATGGTGATTATCTGAGCAATTGCAATGCTGTACCTGTGTGATATAAATAGCTTTGTAATACCATATATGAATATCAATATCTTATTATATAGTCGTTAGTCTTAACTAATTAGTTAATAATTGTAATGTCTTATAAGCTGCAACTGTGTGATGCTTGCTATTTAAATAACATTAATTAGCATAATGGCTGGTAGTTTGTATTCACTAATTGTAATATTTAATGTTAATTAAAGGAACAGGGCCTTCAGAAGGATCTTTTCAAAAGTGATCTCATCCCTTTCATCTCATTTTCTCTCCTGCATTCTGTCTTTTCCCTAAAATGACTCCTACTTTATGGAGCGGACAGACTTGTTGAACTTGGAGACGGTGCTGTGTGTGCCTGGGGCGTGGGTGGCACTGGATGCAAAGTGCTGTGGGCGGACAGGGCTGCCGCTCCCTTCCTTTCCTGAGGTCTGCTTGGAAAAGGAAAAAAAAAAAACCAAACACTTTCTGCAACTCTCTGGTGATGCAGGTCCCAAGTCGTCGGGGTGCTGGAGATGTCTATTTTGTTTCCAGCCAGGAACATGCATCTTCTCTTCAAGCCTTATCCATTTGGGAGCAATAGGTCCCACAATCAGCTTTTCTCCATTCCCCAACCCTCCCAAAATAGGGTTCGTACAGACACGAGCCAGGGATGCTGCCAGGCAACGGCACGGAGGAGGGTACATCAGCATTTTCATTACCAACTCTCCGCTCCCTCCTCCTTTTTTTCAATGTGAACAGAAGCCTCTGAAGTTTAACCTGTACGAAACCTGTAGTGGGTAATTTCATAAGTAGAATTCAGACAAAACGTGCTGGTTCTTGGTATCCTGGGGTGTCTAAAGAAGCGCTCCTGCCCTCTCTGAGCTCTCCCTTCTCCCTCCTTTCCCCTGTCGGGGATTACTGTGGGAGTGAAGCAGCCAAGTGATGGGTTTCCAGAGCGCTTCACTTCTAGATCCTGCCGTGCTGGGGGCATGTTGATTATTTCCATCTTCCTTCATGTTCTCTGATCCGAGCCTTGGACTGATCTTGGATGCTTTGTGTCTCTTCTCTGAGCCTGGGCAGACCAGGCGAGGCTCCCCTTACTTTACTGTCAGTCTCAGGGTACAGTTCAACACTTTTTGCTGTGAGCTGTCAAACCAAGAGGCAATGATGACCTGGGGTTTGTTTTGTGAATTGCAGCCTGACTTTGCTCATTGGCGCTGAGCATTTGCCTGTCTCCTGTTTTCCAGGACACTGGAGTTCCTAATGAGACACTTAGCCCGTCTAGCTGATTACTGCTCCATCACAAACATGCACACCAAGAACTTAGCAATCGTCTGGGCTCCAAACCTCCTCAGGTATACACTTTTTTATTTCCTATTTCTATACAAAATACGTTGTTATATTTATAAAACAGACAGATAACCTGTTCTCCACAAAATCACAGCTTTCAGCAGCCGAGAAAGAGCTCTTCCTTTCTTCCGCCCAGTGTGCTTTTCTCCTCCAGTACAGTTTCCAATGGGAAGTTATTGTAAGCAGGGGACTGAGACCAGCTCCTGAACTAGTGATGTGAACTTGCCCCCGCTGTTATCAAGGGAACCACGCGGAGAGAGCACCCTGGTGTTATTCTGTCCCACCACAGTGCCCTTCCACTGACTGCAGATAAAGGAACGATTCCCTCCAGCCCTCTTGTCTGATGATGATTTCCCCTCTCCTGCTTCCATGAACCTAGTGTGCCCTTGATCATCCAAGGAAAAGTTGTTCAGTGGCATCACTGATTTCCCAGTGCATTAGTCTCTAGAGCCTAATTTGACAGCCTTTGGCTGCAAGAATTCAGACTTATGGAAATGATCTGGGATAAATCTGTCCCCTAGAATTTGTTTATAATGTGCATAACAGGGCAGCTTAAAATTAATGATGTAGTTCTAAAATTTTGCTTTAAAACAACAAAAAAAGAAAATCACCCTGACCTCCATTGTATTGATCTCTGGACTGCTTTTGTTCCCAACCTAAGAAATCTGAGTCATAGATTCCCCAGTGTGCAGTTAATGAGGGTAAGCTCTTTCCTTCTTGCTGGCAATTCACCCACAAGCAGTCAAATGATCTCATCTGAGTTTGTTTTTGTGAATGTCAGGGCACTTGCTGAGCAGGATCAGTTGGAGGCATTGCCTGCTAGGGGAGAAATCACATTAGGAGGCCACGGCGAGTTTTGTGCAGAGCCATCCTCAGATTCAGGGAAAGAGCTAGCAAAAAGCTCCCTACTTTGTGTATGAGCACATTGACCTCAATCCTGACCTGCCACATGCTCCTTGTCCTTCTAGCCCGGGTGTTCATAGAGTTATGGACTGGTTTGACTTGGAAGGGACCTCAAAGCTCATCCAGCCCCACCCCTGCCATGGGCAGGGACACCTCCCACTGGATCAGGGGCTCCAAGCCCCATCCAACCTGGCCTTGAACCCCTCCAGGGATGAGGCAGCCACCCCTGCTCTGGGCAACCTGAGCCAGGGCCTCTCCACCCTCACAGGAGAACATTTCTTCTTAAGATCTCATCTCAATCTCCCTTCTTTCAGCTTCAAACCATTCCCCCTCGTCCTGTCTCTCCCCTCCTTGATCAAGACCCCCCTTCATTAAGACTCAAACCTGAACCCCAAATGTGGATGTCAATCGCTACAGTCAGTGTGATCATTTGTGTAGCGCTGCAATGAGATTTGATCTCTTAACTGCCTCGAAACTCTTGGCTGCAGGAGCAGCCAGGCCCAATAGCTTGACATATGTCGAAGCCTTTCCTGAAAGGAGCACATTTTCCCATGTTCTTCCCTGTCTGCATTTCATTTAATCTGACTTTTCTTCAGATCAAAGCAGATAGAGTCTGCCTGCTTCAGTGGAACAGCTGCCTTCATGGAGGTGCGAATCCAGTCCGTAGTTGTGGAATTCATCTTGAACCATGTGGACGTCCTCTTCAGTTCCAAGCTCAGCTCAGTCATACGGGATGGAGCAGGTGAGCATCTTCCTCCATTAGGATCGAAAAAAGGTAGCAGACACTCAGTGGAGCTCTGAGCCTCCCAGGGACATTTGAAATAGTTTGTTACTATAACCCAGAGGACAGAATGCCAGGTTGATGATGTTAGAACCAGGCAAATACAACCTGGTTTTAGAAATGACTGTTGGTACTTTTCTTAAAAGCCAAGGATGCTTTACAGAAGTGCACATCTTAATGTTTGGCTGCTACTTTTATGTCCTAGAACTGATGAATCATAAGTAATTTCTTAAATCTTTGTCCCTCCTGCTCCCTCCCCTTCTTTTTACAACCAGTGCTGTCAATGCCTTGCGTGCTTATCCATGTGAGCTGTCTTGCAGTGCAACATGTGATCTGTCTGCCCCGATCAGCACCTTAGAACATAAACTGAAGAGAACTGATTTAAAGAAAGCTCTCTGTATTCAGTAAGCTTGGCACTAAGAAACTTAATCTTGCTCTTAAAAGGAATATTTTGACATCTGGTACCCTGGTTATTTCCTCCGCACAGTCCTCCTGGGTTCATTAGCAGAGCTCGCAGCCACACGGCTCAGTCTGCGCTGCCCTGCGGCTCTCACTCTGTTCTCTGCTCGTGTTGCTGATTTGTGGCTTTAGGATGAGGAGCAAAGTGCAACCCATTTGTGCCCAACCCTGGAGCGCTGGAAACATCATTCAGCCTTGGAACCTACAAATTCCTTTGAGTAACTTTTAAGGCCAAAAGCACACCCGTTCCATTGAAGAGGAGCAGAGCCGCACCAGGAAGAAAGTTTACTCTGTCTCTTAAATCAACAAACATGGATATCACAAGCTGTTATTACTCCTAAGCAGCATTAAGCCTGTACCATCTGCTTTGATAACCTGAAAAGTGAACAGGTTACCACCACCTGTGGAGTGCAAATACCTGTTTTTCCAGTGCATTTGCCGCTCCCCACTTTTAAACAAGCCCTGCCTCTCCTGAGGATTGCAGAGTTGCTCCAAGTCCAGCTTTTTTAAGTCAACAGGAGCCAGGGGTTTGCTTGGCTGAACAGTAATAGCCCACAGCAGGCTGAGCTCTGCCAGGGGAAGATAAGTATTTTAAGAGTCCCAGCCGAATGATTATCCAGGCTTAGAATGGACCATGTAAATTCGGCTAATTGTTTAATGACTTGGTCATTTGCATTCAGCGGGCTCTGACACGACTGGCAGGGAGAAGGGTCAGGCTGTTTCACAGCCTGTCAGCCAAGGGTGGGAGCATTGTGCTGCGGTGAGGCAGCATCCTCCTCAGCGCTTCCAGGAGCCTCTGGTTTTGAGCACAGCTTCTTACAGGCAGGTACAGGTGAGAGGGGGAAGGAGATCCCCAGAACTGGGTTAAGCCATTCCAGGTAAGGTTGTTGCAAAGACAACCAGTACCCAAACCTCTCCTAGGGCAGCATTTACAGCTGACAAACACACACCAGGCTGGGGACAGTTGCCACGAGAGCTGTGATGCCAAAGGGACAGTAGCAGAAGTGGAGTCAACCAGGATGCTGCTTGTGAGGACAAACTCCCCCCCCACCCCTTAACTCAGGTGAGAAGAACCATATGAACACCTGCACATAAGCAGCGGTGAACAAAAGCTGTCTGCTCTTCCGTGAGGCTTCTTGTGCCCCTCTGCTGTGCTCTCCTCTGCACTGCAAGCTCCCTTAACAGATCCAAGCAGCAGGAGGCACCATCAGCTACTCTTAGAAAAATACGCATGTTTATCTCATCTCCAGAAACAAGCACGAGGTTTAAAAAGGCCATGAATAAGACCCATGGCTTGATCCTTTTTATTGTGTCTGCCTGCATGTTGGTTTGTAGCAACTCACAGATGGCTTTTCCCATTGCACCCAGAGGTGGATCCTGGGAGTGACTGAAGACGAGCTTTATAAGAAGAAAAATCATCACTGCCTTTAACAGAGTTTTGCAGAGTGAAACTTAAAGCACGTCAGTGAACATTTCCAACCTACCTGCCTCCCCCTGCCTTTTTTTCTCGAGTACACTAATCCGCTTTTAATTTTGAGAGGGGTTTTTTGGCATAAACACGCCTCTGCCAAAGTGGCTGTTTTGACTACATCTTTCAGTGACTGGGATAACAAAGCTTGAGAAAAACACAGCACCTCCCTGGACACACAGACCCGAAGCTTTGATCTCTGTACTGCTGGTTTCTGACTCTCCCTGTTGCTTGTGGTTTTGCCTTACAGGGCACAGTTCTTTATCGCGGCCCAAGTCGCTGTTGGTGTCTTCGCCTTCCACGAAGCTGCTCACGCTGGAGGAGGCGCAGGCACGGACGCAAGCCCAGATCAACTCTCCCATCGTGGCAGACAGCAAATACATAGAAGTAGGAGAAGGCCCTGCAGCTTTACAAGGGAAATTTCACACAGTCATAGACTTCCCGTCCGAAAGGTAGAGACAAGTTTCCTTTCCAGTATGTGTCATAGCTGGGAGTTTTGATTACAGAAAAAACTAGTTGTACATGAGGTGTTGTAGCCTGTTTTCCACCTGTTTTGGATGTTGTGAGGACTCAGCTTACCTGAGTTGTCTAGTGGACTCAGTTTAGCCATAAAACCTCTGTGCCACTCCCTCCCCTTTAGCAGGGTTATTGAATGTCTAAAGCCCTGTTGCACGTGACGCGTACGTATACCTGTACTCATCATGTGCACAGAAGTGTAAACAGGGCAAACACTGGAAATCTTAGGACTTTCCAGATTTCAGGACTAAGTGCCTCTAAGAAATCCAGATTCCCCTCGAACTGGAGCAGTTGGACAGATATGACACTAGAAATTAAATATGGCAGTGGGAGGAGGTGGGTGCGATTTTACAGCATGACCAAGAGAAGCTTTTGATACCTTTTATGGCTGCACAGTTCGTCAGAGAACTGGCGCATCCGCCAGCTCGATAAAAGCCATCCCTTAGCAGGTGGGAGTATTGAGCTGCTGGAGGGTAGGAAGGCTCCGCAGAGGAACCTGGGCAGGCTGGATTGATGGGCTGAGGTCGATTGCCTGAGGGTTAACGAGGCTCAGTATTGGGTCACAACAACCCCACACAATGCTCCAGGCTTGGGGAAAAGCAGCTGGGAAGCTGCCTGATGGAGGAGGACCTGGGGGTGCTGATTGGCAGTGGCTGAACCAGCAGTGACCCAGGTGGCCAAGAAGATCAACAATATCTTGGCTTGGCTCAGGCATGGTGTGTCCAGCTGGAATAGGGAAGGGATCACCCCCCTGCCATCTGGTGAGGCCACACCTTGAATGCAGGGTTCAGTTTTGGGCCCCTCACTTCTTACAGTTGAGGGGCTTGGAGCACATCCAGAGAAGGGGAATGGAACTGGAGCTGGAGAAGGGGCTGGAGCCTGGGTTCTGGGAGTGACTGAGGGACCTGGGGTTTTTTACCCAGAAAAGAAGAGGCTGAGGGGAGACCTCATCACTCTCTCCTGGAAAGGAGATTGTGGTGAGGTGGGTGCTGGTCTCTTTTCCCAAGTAACAAGCAAAAGGATAAGAGGAAGTAGCCTCAAGTTGCACCAGGGGAGTTTTAGAGTAGATATTAGGAAAAATTTCTTCCCTGAAAGAGTGGTGAAACATTGGGAGTGGCTGCCCAGGGCAGAGGCAGAGTCACCATCCCTGGAGGGGTTAAAAAAATTCAGCCATGGCACTCTGGGACATGGTTTATTAGACAGTGACGATTGGGGTGATGGCTGGACCAGATGATCCTAGAGATTTTTTCCAACCTAAACAATTCTATGATTCTCAGTGTGGAGCCTTTGCTCACCTGCATTGTTCCTGCTTTGTGTAGTTTGGACCAATTTACCCCATACCTAACAGATGAGTTATAAGAATGAAAAAATCTTCAGCTATTTAAAAGAGACCAAGTTTCTAAGCTTTTTTGCAGCAGAAACCAGACTGTTCTAATAACAACCAACCAGTAGCCCGAACTATAACGTTTCCCCCTTCAATAACGTACTCTGTTTTCTTACTCCAGAAAAAGACCACCCAGCAAGATGAAGAAATCGCCGGTTGGCAGTTGGCGTTCCTTCTTCAACTTGGGAAAATCATCATCCGTGTCCAAACGCAAACTGCAGCGCAATCCCAGCGAACCCTCAGAAATGAAAGCCATAGCCCTGGCAGGTAAGGGTGTAAATCCGGCTTTAGCCACGCAGAATTGCAGAATTGACATTTACAGTATGCTTGTATCTCCTTCTAGTGTTCAAGCCATGCATAACACCTGCAGTTAACCGCTGTCTTTCTTAAATGGCTCTCACATTAGCTCAGGAACCGAACCTGCTGGAGCCCATGCCTCTAACACTTTGCTCCAAATAGTTTTTGAAAGACACTACGTGGCACTGCTGCAATAAGCCTCAAAATAATTCCTTCTGGTGCTGTTATTATGAAATAAGAATACAGTTCCCTTTGCTGCTCTCAGAAGACACACAATGAAACTGGGTAAAGGCACTTTTCCACACACACAGTTGCCCTGAAAGCTGTACTGGTGTAACTAGAGAAGGCATCCAACAGCCTTTTGTAGCCACATCCAGTGACGTAGATTCAGAATTCTCATCCCTTTCCATATACAGTTTACTGTCTCTTTGCACAGTTAAAAATAACAACAACATGGTTTTGCAGTAAAACACACCACAAATCCCTAAACACCGCCCAGTGAGGACTTTTATCCCATCTTCTTCATGATGCAGCTTTCAAATTATAACCCTTTTAGTCTTCAGTATAATAAAAACATTCTAGGAATGCCCTTTAGCCTGTCTCTTCAGAGCACTTGTTTAGTGCTTATAAAGTGAGTTGTGCAAATGTTACTTTCTCCTTTCTTTTTAAGGGGGTTTGTTTGCTGGCAGAAACCAGCCACTTATTCTGGGTACCCCCAGACAGAGCCTGTAAAATGAATATCAAAAATTGATGCACTCTTGTAATTGCCTCTTGCCCAGCAGTGTAGAACCATGGGTTGAAGGAGGCTCTGCAGGGGAGTCTCCGCTGCAAGACGAGGGCTGCATCAGTCTTGGACAGCAAAGCATATTAACAGTGGGACAGGATAAAGGTTCTTTAAGGGCTTTGGAGTTAAAACAAAACCAAAAAAAACCCCAACCCTAAAACAAAAAGCACTTTTTGCTCCCAGGGCTGTGGTGGTGTTGCTAGAAACCCATTTGTTTCTTCCTGCCACCATTGCGCAGCCAAATACAAACTGGTTTGATAATTCAGCTTCTCACCATCTCGGTTGCATTTCCTTAGGTGGACGAGGAGACAGCGGGACTCTTCGCTCAGCTAAAAGTGAAGAATCACTTACTTCTCTGCATGCTGTGGATGGTAAGGCAAAATTGCACCTGCACTCCTAGTGCGTGTGGATTAAGAGAGGCAGCTTGACATTACTGACGGCGCATTTTCCATCCCTCCAGTAAAAGCTGGACTTGCTAATTAGGGAAGCAGCTTAGTGCTGCCCACCATGGGTGGGATCACAGAGAAATGCTCTTTGGGTCTTTGTTTTCTTTCTAAGGTAAAAAAAGCAAGCTTCTTGCTCTGTTTTAGCTAGCATTGCTTACATTCATTCCTCACCATCTCTGCCTTCTGTTCTAAGGTGGAAAAGACAGCATTGGGAAAGAAAATGCTTTCTGAGAAAGCCTTGGGTCTACAGCACACTTAAACTAGTTTTGGTTTTGCAAACAGCTTCGTATCAGACTAAATCAGACCTGGCAACTGCTGTAAAGGAGTGTGAGCAAACTTAATTAACAGCTAGTGCTAATTACATTACTTTTGTGTTTAGAGTTCACCAGGTGAGCGTCGTGCACACTGCCTTAAGGCTACTTTATAAACAGCACCAAACCATCACCTCTTGGACAGTTAGATTGACACTAACTCATATGTATATACTCATTCCCAGGTGAATCCAAACTGTTTCGACCCAGACGGCCTCGGTCCAGCAGTGATGCCTTGTCTGCTTCATTCAATGGAGAGCTCTTAGGAAACATGAATCGCTGCAATTCCTATGACAACCTTCCCCACGACGACAGTGATGGGGACGAGGGGCTCATCCACGTTCCTGCCCTGATTTCTCCTCGATCTTCTGAAGACGTTGACCTGAGCCCACCAGATATTGGAGTCGCTAGCCTGGATTTCGACCCAATGTCTTTTCAGTGCAGCCCACCCCAAGCAGAGTCTGAGTGCCTGGACAGCACGTCCCTGCTGGAGTCAGTCGGCATAAATAAGGAGAAGCCAAGCCTGCTGAAGAAGGATGCAGAATCAGGCAGCCAGTCCCAGACACCAGGCAGTGCCACGAGCTCTGAGCCAGTCTCCCCTTTCCAAGAGAAGATGAGTCCTTTCTTTACTCTGGACCTGAGCCCAACCGAAGAGAAGGCCTGCAAGCCCATTGCCTTCTCACCCAAGATGGGACGAAAACCCATCAAATCTCCACCGCTGACAACATCAGAACCTGTCTCCTTCGCCCTGCCCAGCCGCATGTCAGAAGCCATTGGAGGAGTGCCCAGCATATCCAGAAACTCCTCTGCTTCCAGCTGGAGCAAAGGGATTGGTGTCACTGAAATCACAAACAGGTCCCCAACCCAGATGTCCTTGCCCCTGAAAAGCAGTGAAACAGGAGCAGGGGAAGGAACCCACCAAGAGCTGCAGCAGCTAGTGGCTGCTGGCAAACCAGAGTTGCCAGAAGAAGGGGAGAGACCAATGTCAAGCAGTCAGAATAAGACTGTACCCACTGGACACACACAGCCAGGTACAGTGCATTTTCCTCCATTCTTTCTTTAAGTTCCCAAAGGGACCTGCTCTCAAAACCATCCTCCTCTGCGTGCCTTTTAGGAGAGGGGAATGCCCGTCAGTTCTGATCACAAGTGTCTTGCAGGGCTGTGCAGATCAGTAAGGTCTTAACCTCTGCGTTTTCCCTACATCACACAGATCTCAGATAATTTTCCATAGTACACCGCTCTTTTTTTTCTCCCCCATCCTTTCATGCGTGAAAATCTCTAGCATGTCCTTCTAAATCATTTCAGCCAACACATCTGAGACTTTTCTTTTTAAAATTAAAAATTTGCCAACACTTGAAGAAGGGACCTTTTTGCCTAAAAACCTTATGATCAAAATTGTGTAAGGGTATCTCATTCTCTGCTACCTACTTCCTACCTCGCTAGAAATGCAAGAGGAGCCTTTTAGACAATCTCTTGTGTTTTTTTCCTTTTTGTGATGAGCCACTGTGCTGTTGAGCAGCAGTTGCATGTGAGACAAGGAGTGTTTCACATCAGAAGGAATTGCCACTGTGAAAGTGTGGAAAGCATCTATTTTTTTATAATAGCCATTAAGGTTAGGTCACTCCTTATTGGGTAACATAAAATCACTCTCTCTCTCAATTTTCCCCCCATTAGGAGCAGTTGCCCTCGACTCCCCCCAGGATCCTGTTCCCGTCAGTTCTGTGTCTCTTATCCCTCCTCCTCCTCCGAAAAATGCAGCGCGCATGCTAGCCCTAGCGTTAGCCGAGTCCGCACAGCAAGCATCCGCTCAGTCTCAGAAAAGGCCAGGAGATGCTCATTCTGAAAGCACAAATTATGGAGAGGCTGAAGCTGGCACAGCTCTAGAAAAGCTCCATCTCTCTGCTGGTGCTCCAGACAAGCTCCACCTGTATACCGGTCTGCCTGAGAACCGCCTTCACTTCCCGACCGGTGCACCAGCAGAGCAGGATTTCCAAGGTAGCAGCACACCTGGGGAGCAGAACCACCCGCCAGGTGCACCTGGAAACCGGGACCCCCCAGCTCTCCAGCCTGGCATGCCTGGGGACGTGCCTGGTAGCAGAGGTGCAGAGCAGGAGCAGTCCAGCTTCCATCCTGGGAAAGTGGGGGACAAAGAGCACTTCCCTTCCCATGCTGGGGCCTGGGAGCACCCGCCCCATCCCACTGCAGGTGCACTGCCTGACTGGGAACCACACAGCACAGACTTGTCTGTAGATAAGCCCGCTCTCCGTCCATGCGTGTCCGTGTCTGGGGACAAGCACCACCCTCCTGCCTGCTCAGCCGATGACAACAAGCTCCAGTCTCCTCCTGTCGGAACCGCTGGGGAGAAAAGCACCCCGGCTTCCATGCCGTACCTAACCACCATCCCAGCAGCAACGGAGCCTAACCGTGGGCCAGCAGGTCCGGCCACGACGCAGGCGGACGTCACTGTCACCGCTGCACAGTGCACGCTCGCAACCAGCCAGCCCGCCCCAGCGCAGAGGCAGGATCACCAGTCGGCAACGGGACAAGTGCCAGCGGCCTCCGCAAAAACATCGAGCGGTTCCAGCCAGGTACGTGGATCTGCTCCCAGCGTCGCACGTGCTTCCAAGTGCCGCCTCCATGCACAGCGAAGCTGTAATTGCAGGAGGCTGAGCTCTGGAAGAGTCCATCCAAATCCAAATAGGAAGAGGCAGGGGATTCACAGGTTGCTGGAGATTGCACGTGTACAAGACACACACAGCTTTATAGGAAAGCAGCACAAAATTTCTTAAGCAAACACCCAGTAGACCTGTTCTCATTGATTTTACAGGAGAAAGTATCCAGTGGGGTGGCTAACACACAGGTAATGAGAGTTTAGAAGTGCATAGAAACAAGAGTATTGGCATCCTCTCTTCAATGAGGCTGACAGTGTATTTTTCCGACAGGCTTTAGTAATGCAGGTCAGATTCCTGGTGTGCAAGTTAGACATGGAAACATTCATTCAGAAATCCAAACTACCCACTGCCCTTGAGGCAGGCACACCTGCAGCCTGTCTTAAACACTATAGCCGTGTTTAAGGTAGGGGTTTCTGCTCTGTTACACCACTTGATCCACTCACCAGGGCCTAAAGAGTTCTAATCCAGGTCCTTTTTCTTTAAGACAAGCAGACCACCTACCAAAACACTGGCAACTGTGTAAAAGCGTTAACCTGTTGCTCTACAGAGACAGCCACCCCCTCCTCTTTCTCTAGTTTGACATCTGCAGGGATTGCTGTTTGTGTCAGATCCTGATGTCTCCCGGAGGCACCACAGGAGCTGCAGGAGGGAGGATCCACATCTGCTGCTGCAGTGAACAGCGCTAGCTCTGCACAGCAAACAGAAGCCAGCAGCAAAAAACTTCCAATTGAGCTAATCCATACAAGTATCTGTGATATAACATATTTCAGGAGACCTTCTAGCAGCCTTCCAGTATTGAAAGGGGCTCCAGGAAAGCTGAGGAGGGGCTCTTGGTCAAGGAGTGCAGGGAGAGGATGAGGGGAAGCGCTTTTTAGCTGCAAGAGGGGAGATTGAGATGAGCTCTTAGGAAGAAATGTTTTGCTGTGAGGGTGGGGAGGCTCTATCCCAGGTTGCCCAGAGCACGAGTGGCTGCCCCATCCCTGGAGGGGTTCAAAGCCAGGTTGGATGGGGCTTGGAGCCCCTGGTCCAGTGGGAGGTGTCCTGCCCATAGTGGGGTGGGACTGAAGGGGCTTTGGGGTCCCTTTCAACCCAAACCATTCCATGATTCTGTGATATTTTAACTATGGAATAGGCAGGGGTGAAGAGATGCTTGCCTCTTAACAGCTACTGCTTTCTTCCCTATAGGCATGGGGCGCAACCGCACCAGAAAAGCCACCAGAGCCTGTGCCTGTTTTTGTCTCAGAGAGCAGTTCTGCCACCCGATGCACCTCTTCTGTGCCCACGGGGCCCCAGAGCCATTTGGAAAAGCCTCGGGAGACGATGAGGGCTCCCCCACTGCACCTGCGGTCCGAGTCCGTCCCTACTCACTCCTCCTACAGCTTTACACCCCCGGTCCCACCCGTGAGAACACTGGAGAGCAAAATTGCTGCCGCCATGCACTCGAACAACGCAGACGCCATCACTAACTCCAATTATCACACCTTCCTCTCTTCCTCCATGCTGGCTTCCTCCGTGGAGGAAGCCCTCCTGCCCCCACCTCCGCCTCCTCCACCCAAGCACGCTTCCCTGCAGCCCGTGTACGTGCCGCATCCCAAGCCAGAGAGCATCCCCGAGGCCCCTGGGCCAGACGGCTACCTGCACCACAAGCCGGCTGCCATGCATCAGTACAGACCGGAGAGCGTTCCGCCTCACGTCCCCTACCACAGCAAGCCTGACCAGCACCAAGTCTACCCCCCTCGCTCAGAGACACCCAATTCCGCCAGCACTCGCTACAACACCTACACGAACCAAGGGAAAAGCACCTCGGCTCTCCACTCCAAGCCTCGCAGCCGCACCGAGTTCGTGTCCTCCGTCAGCCCCACGGGCCTGCGCGCCGCCAGCTATGCTGAGGACGCTCCCCCCTACCCCACGATCCGAAGGGTTCAGTCGCTGCATGTCCCCACCCCTGCCGCCTCTGCCATTCGCTCCGTTCCCATTTCACGGACCGAGGTGCCTCCGGACGACGAGCCGGTGTTCTGCCCACGACCCCTCTATCAGTACAAGCCATATCAGCCCCACTCCGACTACCACGTAACTCAGCTCCAGCCTTACTTTGAGAACGGGCGGGTCCATTACCGGTACAGCCCTTACTCCAGCTCTTCTGGATCCTCCTATTACACCGCTACCGATGGAAGCTTCTACGACCTGGACCCCTACAGCACGGTGCGGGTCAGGCCTTTCCACGCCCTGCCCAGCCGAGACTTTGCATCGTACGCGTCCCGGCTGCAAAGCAAGGGGCTGTACCGCTACCCCAGCCTGGCCGCCTACCCTCGGGGAGGCCTCGTGAGCCACCTGGCAGGCAAGGAGCACAGCTTCATCAGCAGAGACGTGCCTCCCGCCCCGGACATCAAGCACATGTACATGTCCTGGGACCTGGAGGACATGGAGAAGTACCGCATGCAGTCCATCCGCCGCGAGAGCCGCACGCGCCAGAAGGTGAAAGGGCCGGTGATGTCCCAGTATGATAATGTGGCCCCAGTGCTGCCAGAGGAACTGGGAGGGCTGGATGCGATTCACTTGCGCAGCAAATCGGATCCTGGGAAAACTGGCCTCCTCACGGTAGCGGAAGGGAAGGAGGGGAGGTACCCAGGGAAAGCGGCTACGCCCGAGGGCGACGAGCGTTACTACATGCAGCACCCAGAGCCAGAGCTGGAGAGAGCCCACTACCAGGGCGCCTACGGGAACGGGCAGTCAGAGAAGCCGTCCCTTCCCCAGAAGCAGAGCAGCATCCGGAACAGGAAGCTTCACGAGCCGGGCTGCAGCGTGAACGAACACAGGACGCACTTGCAGCAAGAAGCAAGCCATAGGCAGCCTTCCGAATCCAAAAACGGGCCCCCTTATCCCGACTACAGGACCAAAGGGGGTCCGGAGTCCTCCGAGCCCATCGGCTACCAGCACCCAGGTGGGAAATACAACATCCCAGTGAACCAGGAGACGCTGAGACTGAACCACAAGGAGGTGAGGTTGGCAGAGGACCGGCCGGATTTGGAGAGATCTCGAGCCAGGCCGAACACATCCATGGAGAAACACTCCAGAGACTGCTATAAAGAGGAGGAGCACGCCGCCTCTCCCATGGCGCCGCCGCCCAAGCCCGAACGGAGCCACAGCCTCAGAGTGCAGCACCCCGAAACCGTGGAGAGGGACTCGGCCCTCCTCTACCCATACCAAACCCTTGGGAAACGCCAAAGCACTATGACTGTGGTGTCCCAGTACGATAATTTGGAGGATTACCATACCATGCCTCAGCACCAAAGAGGGGGCTACGTTGGAGGCGGGGGGTTTGTGCCCCCCAATTTTACCCACGTGCACAGTAGAACTTATGCCACGGCGCTCGGCCAGGGAGCCTTCCTCCCGGCAGAGCTGTGTTTGCAGAGGCCCGAAACAGAGGTCCACGTGGAGTGAGCTGGTGCGGGGGAAGGAGGGATAGAGTCTAAGCAGCCTCTGCTGGACAGTGGACTGTTTTATTTTTTCAGTGATGGAAAAAAAAAAAAAAAACAACCAACCCAACCCTGCCCCGATGAGCAAAGCAACCCCACCTTCAGCCCCATCCCAACCAGCCCACCAGTCACTGTTTTTATGTATAGAGATAGAGCTTTTTCATGTAGTTTTGAGACAACTGGAACGATGGGCAGGCTGTCGGCACACAGATGTTGCCAGAGAGGCTGGGCAGAGCTGAAAGAGATGCTGCTGGGGCAGGGGAGGGAGGAAGGAGAAGTTTTTCCTTCCCCGGATTTGATGTTGGCAGTTCCCACCGCTTCCTCACCGCGCCTCCATGGTCCTGTGCATGAGGGACCGTGCATGCAGCCGTTCTCCGTGTGTCGTACCTTGTTTTCCACTGCTGGCTTCCAAGAAAGGGGCTCCGTGCCGTGATGCCTTGGAAGAACCGCTGCTCTGCCCCGTCTGAGGCTGCGCAGCAACAGTGGGCCAAGAGCTGGGCTGGGGGCAAAGACTTCCCAGATGTGTTCTTCTTGAGGTCCTGCCTTTCCCTTGAAAAATAATACTTGGGTGTAGTGGATCCACTTCAGTTGCTGTTAAGTGGGTGGGAGCCTGTTTTGACTTCAAGCCTGCAGAATGGGGTCTGAAGTATACAAGGCACTTTTTCAATCGCTCGCTTAACAGGCTGCTTCTGACTACAAGAAATCAAACGACTTTAAATTTCTCTGTTGTAAGCAGAGGCCAGCTGTAAGGCAGGTTTGCATATCTCATACCAAAAGATAAACACCACACAATAATACACCAAACCACACACACATGGATGGGAACAGCACAGCCTTTTCATGCCCATTCCTCTTTACTGCTAAGCTACAGCCCAGATGATTTAATACCACGTTGTGGCTGGCCAGGCAGTATCCTCTCCCTCCAAAAAAAAAAAAAAAAAACCCTAGAAAAATAAAATCTCTGTATCATTATGTCAGCTTGTAAATGGAGCCCAGCTCACCTGCTGGAAGTGACTGTGTAAGTGCCAAGTTACCTGCATGACCAGCTACCTGCCCCGGGCCAGCTCCTTGCAGCTCTTAGATCAGGGAATGCTCCTATTGACCTCAAACTGCGGGTCTACAGGACACGGCTTTCTGTACCCTTGAAGTTCTGTGTTGGCGAGGGGACCCCCTGTGAAGTCGTGGCACATGGTGTAGTTAGGTGCTGTCTGTGCGCTGTGAAACAGTATCGCCTCCCGCATCGCGAGTGTAGCTCTCCAGTACTCAGCAGTAGGGACAGAAGGCCAGTGCACTCTATAATACACCGGTAACCTCATCCTAGGTGTTTCAAAGCTTTCTGTATTGTAAAAAGCCAGGCAGCATCTCTCGTGCGGCCTCTTGGACCGCCCAGGGCTCCCTAGAACCCCCTCCTCATGAAGCACATCCATTTCGTTAGTCAGGGCTTGCAAGCAATACTTGAGATTTAGGAGTTTTTAAATGTTTGCTGACAAATTCCAAGGCCATTACTCTTCCTTGTGGTTGAAGAACTTCTCTACCTGTTTTGAATTTCTAATGTTTTATTAATTAAAACCCTGGAGGTCCTGCAGTTAGCGCACAGCTATGAAAGTCAAAGGGAACTTGGATGGGGTTTTGAACAAAAGTTTTGTGGCTGTTTTGGAGCTTTTAAATCTTAGGGAAACCCTAATTCTGGTAGGTGACTGATCTGTAGTTGTTTGCTTCTTTTAATCTTGTAGCCTTATACGGGGCTGTTTTGGTAACGCTACCTTGTGGTTCTAGTTTCTTGTGCAATGCTGTTGTTTTAAGCATTTTGTTTAGAAGAATTGCTCTTACATGTTACGGAAATAAATCTGGCAGTCAGGAGGAAAAAATAAAGCAGCACTGTGATGCAGGTTACCACAATCTCCTTGTGAGCAATTGCCAGGTAGAGGGGTCAGGGTTTTTTTGCGAGGGAATGCGTTGGTGATGTTTGCTTTTAAGGAAAACATAAGAAAAATACACAGAAAGAGGCTGTTAGGTGAGCCATGTTATGGCCACTTCTGTCTCCATTGCTGGCTGACTCCCAAGGAAAGGCTGACTTGCCCGCATTCCTCGGTGTGGGCTCACCAAGGGGGTCTGATTGAAGTCCCTGCTCTCTAAACAGAGGCGTGTGTTGTGCAAAAACCAGTCCTGGCCCCCGACCGCTGCAGCACAGCCTCCCCACAGCTGCTGGTTACCTGCCGAGGTCTCCAGCTGAAGCAAGGACAACGCGTTTGGTTCAGGATATTTGGGATTCAGGTAGCGAGAGCTGTAGGTGAAACCTCGCTCTCTGTGAAAGCCTTAACTCCCCACTCCTGCCCCACAGCAACTCTCCTAACGTCCGTTTTGGCCTTACCTTAACCAGGGCTATCCTCCTGCTATGAGGGGGCTCAACCCAGCTCCCAGCAATTGTCAGCGCCTCTGGATTTTCCTCTCAGAGCCACTGTCTCCCTCTAGAGATCAAGTGCCATCCCTGGGTACCTTCTGTTCCTGATGTCTTGTGCTGCTGCCTGAGCCTGGGCTCTTCGGCTGGCTGCGTTGTGGGAAATGCCAGGCGCTAAGCATCCTCTCGTCCCGTGGGAAACGAAAGCTTTCAGCGCCTTTCAAGAAGAGCTTCTGGAGGTGCGCACCCCTGCATCTAGATAGCCGCAACAAAGAAAGAGGCGGGTCTCCATTAAAAAGACACACAGAGCAGCAAACCGAGTACCCAGCGTCCTCCCATCCCTCTGCTCCAAGGGCTGGAAGCTCTTGGAGAACCCAAACATCCATGTACAAGTGCTGAGCCACAAGTACAAAAGAAAAGCAAGGTTCAGACACCAGCTTTTCCCAAACTAACACAGGTGAGCACCTTTATTCTGGTGTCGCTACTGCCTGTAGCTCAAACATCCAGCAAAATTCCACAGTTGTCCCCACATCCACCCACGCAAAGCCATATCGTGAACTATGCAGTTCCGCTCCTGCACTGTGGTTGGGCCGATGGTCCTTGGAAGGAGTTTTGCATTCTCATTAATTAATAATTCATTAATACAGTCAAGATGCCCCTTTCCAAAAGTCACGGTGAGATTAAAAAGGGTGTTGTGCATCAGAGCAAGGAGGGAAGGTCGCACCGGGTGGTGGATGATCTGGAGATAAGGCAGTAGTTGAGTTCCTGGTGTCCTAGCAGAGAAATGGGAGAGAGCAAGGGGATGGCAATGCAAATACTCCCCACTGCAAGTCCAGTTCTGCTCAGAGTAAGTACTTTATTGCCTGACCTTATCTCCACCTAGATGACGAGCAGCTGTGTCCTTAAGTAATTCCCTCATGCTTCCCACAAGCTATCTGCATCTTACGTTGCCACTTCCTAAGTTTTCCGCTGCGTTTCTCCCTGAAGTATGCAAAGGTTATGCAGAAGTGTTCTCCAACTCTGAATTTCCACTTTGGAGTGGAATGTGCAACCCATAGGAGATCTTTCTTTGCAAAGGGGGAGTGCGGATGTCAGGCGAGTAATGAGGACCGAGCCCCCCGTGAAGTCTTAGGTAAAGCATTAATTTCTGATTTTTAAGAGTCTTATCAGGTGAAATCTTTATGCATCTACGATGAAACACCCACAACTTTGTGCCTACGTCTTTCCAGAGATTCTTGTTTTAGGCTCATCACATGAAGGGGAGGTCAGTGAGGAATACACAGCGGTAGTAAATTGCTACACAAAACCAAAACCACCTTGAGAACGTAACTGTTCCTCTTCAGCCCCAGAACCTCACGTGTACTCTGCGATTCCTCAGTACGTTGACAGGGCATTGACTGACGTGATGTATTTTATGTGTTAGGAAATCTGGATGAGAAACGGTTTTACTTCCTTTAGTTAAAGGCGGCTTAAGGCATGCAACTCCTTTCCCAGAGCCTCGTGCTACAGCTACCCAATGTGAAAGGCATGGTCTGGTTTAAACGAACCCACAACGAACCTGTGTGTGCAGAGTCTTGCCTCGTCCAGTCAGGGAGAGGGAGGGAGGGAGGGGGGAGAAAAGGGTTGTTTTGCAGTTCATTTTCCTGCTGTAGAAGACTTGATTTTTTTCTTTCCCTGAGCCGCATGAGAGAAACACCCCAGAAAGTCTTGGGTTACCTTTGGAGTTCCCTTCACTTTAATTTATATAGTGTCTTTTTTTGTGAACTGGTGTAAAATGTATATGCTGACGAGCTCATGTATTTTTATGTAAATATTTTTTGTGGTTTCCCCACTTGCCCTCCTCTGTAAATATTTAGAATTCTCATCTTCTTCTCACCTTGTATGATGCAGATGTGGTTTTGTTTCTGTTTTTTATTTGTACTGTAATGCAACAATCCAGACTGAGGTGTCTTGTGGTATTAAACAAAAGCAACAGTCCCACTGAGCTCACACTCAGATGTACAACTCGACAGCATTAATCAAGCCAGGTTAAAAACTATTCTGTTGTGTTTGTGTGTGTTTTTGCCTCTGCCTCATTAATTCACAGGGTATTTTTAAAAAGCAGGAAAAGCTGGTTTAGAGCCAAACTTTGGAGGGATGCTGGCAGGCGTCTCTGAAGATGAAGGAGGAGGTGACTTTGTAGCCATATGCCAAGGCTATTGCAGAATCACTCTCCTTAAGGCCATGTCACTGCTTACGTATTCGGTTACACTCGGGGCCACGGCTGCTTCGTGACAAAAAGTGAACCAGCCTGGGTTTTTTTAGTCTCCCTCTCTTCTCACCCTGCATGACGGCGCAAGGAGAACGAGCCTGGCACTCGTGCAGAAGGCACAGGGCAGAGGAAGGTAGGACTGACAGATGGCACAGGCCACCTTGGCCCTTGGAAGCAGCAGGGAGGGACTCGAGGCACCGCAGTAATATTGTTTGTAGTTAATTACCAGCAAAAACATGATTAAAGGGAGCTAATGTCATACATTTTTAACATTGTAAGAAGGACTTCTAGTAGTCTTTTCATCCAGTAAGTGTTACGCTCTTTAGAACTGCTGCCAGTAGGAAAGAGCATAATGCTCCTCTCCTCCGTGGACAGTACCTGTAGGGCACGGTCTGCCAAGGGTTATTGCTGCTCTGGGCACGGAATCAGAATCACAGAGCGGTTTGGGTTGGAAGGGACCTCAAACCCATCCAGTTCCACCCCTGCTTGTGGCTGCACCAGAAAATCCTGCACAATCCCAAAACAATGCAATTCCCATGCTCAAACATCTCATGGAATCATAGAGTGGTTTGGGTTGGAAGAGACCTCAATCCCCTGCCATAGGCAGGGACAACTCCCTCTGGATCAGGGGCTCCAAGCTCCATCCAACCTGGCCTTGAACCCCTCCAGGGATGAGGCAGCCACCCCTGCTCTGGGCAACCTGGGCCAGGGCCTCCCCACCCTCAACATGATAATGTCTGATGTAAATCTTCCCCCTTCCAATTTAAAGCCGTTCCACTCACCCTATCAGTCTGTGCCCTTGTAAACAGTCCCTCTCCAGCTTTCCTGGAGGCGCTTCAGGTACTGGAAGGACAGTGTAAGGTCTCCCCAGAGCCTTCTCTTCTCCAAGCTGAACAACCCCAACTCTCAGCCTGTCCTTGTATGGGAGTTGCTCCAGCCCTCAGATCATCTGTCAGTCAGGCCCAGAACCCATCGGCAGGAGCACAGAGGGGCTGCTGGCTATCAAGGTTTGTGCTAGATCCAGTTTTTGAAATCTTCACCCCCCTCACTACCAAATCCTCACTGCAGTCCAGATCTACTGTTAACTCTCATTCAGCCTCCCCAGCTAAACAGGTCCTTGTAAGAAAGGTCCCACCAGCAAGATGAGCAACCCACCCCTTCCCTGTTCTCTAGCCTCTGCTTGGCATCGGGAATTCCTTCTCTTGCAGAGCAACACTGGCAGGACAGGGGGGACCATAGGGTGCATGCAAACTATGCACCTGCTACATTTCAGTACAAACAATCCCTCTGTTTGCCACAGAAGGGCACTAAAGGCCTTGGGCATCATGCTTTTTTTGCCTGCTGAGCACCAGCAGAGGCTGTTGTTCATCCAGAGCTGAACAAGAATCAGACCTTCACACACCTCCATGTGACCCTTGCTCTGTGCTCGCTGTTCACCCCCACTCGGATAAGCCCAACGAAGAATCATTTTTTAATGTCACCAATACGGATGTTGTCCTTCAGGCCAAAGGCAGAACACCATGAGGATGACTTGGCAAACAAAAATCTCTTCTAGAGACAAGTTCACACCTGAACTGAAGTGTTTGTGGCAGCTGGGTGGGTTTTCTGCAGAGTACATTAACTGTCCATGACGAAATCTGTCCAAAAGAGTCAGATTTGGTGGGTAAGGGAATAGTAGAGACACAAATCCACTCTCTCAAGCAGTATCCCCAAGAACGAGTGTCCCCCCCTCGCCAGTCAGTTGAGCCTTAAACCACTTTAAAAGTGATGCTCTGCTTTCCTGGCTGGCAAGGACACCTCTTTAAATAACACTCAAGACCACAGTGAGCGTGGAGGTTACCAGCTGGGTGTTTTGCACCACATGGAGACAGGACTTGATGTGTACAGGGAATGCTGAGAGCATTCCTCAACTGCACCCTTAGTCCTCTCCCCACTGATGGGGATTTTCCCTACCAAGGGAAAATCCTGTATGACCAACTTAGTGGCTTTTTGTGATGGGGTGACTGCAACAGTGCACATGGATAAACTGATGGATGTAACCTAACCAGAGCAGTGTGCAGTCGCAGCACAGAAGACAACGATATCCTGGGCTGCATCCAAAGAAGCGTGGCCAGCAGGGTGAGGGAAGGGATTCTGCCCCTCTGTTCCTCTCTTGTGCTACCTCATCTGGAGTGTTGTGTGCAGTTCTGGAATCCTCAATGTAAGAAGGAGGTGGAGCTGTTGGAATGGGTCTAGAGGAGGCTACAAGGATGATCCAAGGGCTGAAGCACCTTCCCTATGAGGACAGGCTGAGAGAAATTGGCTTGTTCAGCCTGGAGAAGAGAAGGCTCCGAGGAGATCTTATACTGACCTTGTAGTACCTGAAAGGAGCCTACAAGAAAGCTGGAGAGGGACTATTCATAAAGGTTTGTGGTGACAGGACAATGGGGAATGGATATAAACTGGAGAAGGGCAGATTTAAACTAGACATTAGGAAGAATTTTTCACGATGAGGGTGGCGAGACACTGGAACAGGTTGCCAGGGAAGCTGTGGCTGCCCCATCCCTGGAGGGGTTCAAGGCCAGGTTGGATGGGGCTTGGAGCCCCTGATCCAGTGGGAGGTGTCCCTGTCTATGGCAAGCAATGGAATTGTATGATCTTCAAGGTCTCTTCCAACCCAAACTATTCTATGATTTAAGGAAAAGAATAAGGAGGAACACACTCGGGTGTCTCTGCCAGCCTGTCCCAAGTAGCATCCTCGTGGCTGAGATTTACAGAAAGAGCAGACTGAGAAGGAGGGGAGAAGGACAGGTTCAAGCTTTAGAGTGTGTCCAAGGACTGGCAAAACCCTAGGATTACAATCAGTTCTGCAGAAATGCTTCCACCAGGTAGCGCTGTTAAACCACATTTGTCTCTAAAAACCAACTTTTCAGACCCCCTAATAAGTTTATGTCCCGTTCTAGTAGATTCTGTTCAAGTTTCTAACTCCTGCTATCAAGGTGTGGCTTCTTTTATTTACTTTTCGTTTTACAAAGAAGATCAGTCGAGTCCCGACTGCTCCTGTTGTATACGGAGCTCCTGGCCCAGAAGTAGTGAACTGCAGACCCAGGACTGCATCCCAAGGGCAACACTACAGTAGGTTTGCTTCAACACTGGAGAAGTCATCCAGAAGCAGCAACAGGTACTAGAAAAGCTAGGAAGATGCGGGACTGAAATAAGAATCCTGTGAGCCCCTCACCACAAGAAGGATGTTGAGGCTCTGGAGCGAGTCTAGAGAAGAGCAACGAAGCTGGGGAAGGGGCTGGAGAACAGGCCTGATGAGGAACGACTGAGAGAGCTGGGGGTGTTTAGCCTGGAGAAGAGGAGGCTGAGGGGAGACCTCATTGCTCTCTCCAGCTACCTGAAGGGAGGTTGTGGAGAGGAGGGTGCTGGGCTCTTCTCCCAAGGGACAGGGGACAGGACGAGAGGGAATGGCCTCAAGCTTTGCCAGGGGAGGTTTAGACTGAACATGAGGAAAAAAATTTTCACAGAAAGGGTCATTGGGCACTGGCAGAGGCTGCCCAGGGAGGTGGTTGATTCACCTTCCCTGGAGGGGTTCAAGGGATGTGTGGACAAGGTGCGGAGGGACATGGGTTAGTGATTGATGGGAGCGGTTGGACTCAATGATCCAGGGAGTCTTTTCCAACCTGGTGATTTTATGATTCTAAGAATACTGGGAGAAGTGGTGGAATCCCCATCCCTGGAGATGTTCAAAAGATGATTAGATGTCATACCTGGGGACATGGTCTACTGGATGACTTGGCAGATCTGGATCAATGATTGGACTTGATGATCTCAAAGGCCTTTTCCAACAAAACCCATTCCATGGGTCTATGAATACTGCTCAGTTCTTCCCTTGCCTTTCTCCACCCTGCAAGGGTTCCTTGATAGGATTAGTTATCAGGCTGTGCACCCAGAAGATCTCCCTGGCCACAAGCACCGAGTGCAGCATCTATCAGCAAAGCTCATGCAAACACAAGAGTCTCGGGCACAGACACACACAAAGGCAGCATGCAGAGTGCATCGTGTTGAACCTCTCTTCCCAGGAGAGGACTGGGCGGGAGCCAGGACTTGACTTCTCCTCTTCACCCTCATCAGGGGCCGAGTATCTGCTCCAGGCAGTCTCCTTCCCCAGGGTCCAAGCAGGGCAGCAGGACACTCTATCCTCCTGCCCCTGCGAAGGGACCTGCAGGCAGGGAGGCCTGCAACTGGGGAGGCTTCTGGTGCTCCTCATGAGCAGGGCTTGACAGAAGCTTGGCAGAGCGGCACAAGAATAAGGGAGGGACACGGGGAGGTCACACAAATCCCCCAGATTAGCATTCCTGGCACAGAAGCAGCACTTGGTGCAGGAACAGCCTGCCATCGCCTCAAACAACAGGAGATCACAGGGCCAGGTTTGGAGGCAGGCAGCCACCAGAAAGATGTACACAGAGCAGATCTGGCTTCTGAGGATGGGAGGGCATCTGCCTGGCCCTGCTCCCTTCTAGCAACGCTGCCCATCACAAATTTCATTTCATTTATTAGCATCTTTTCTTTTTCTTCGGAGCCCCTCTAAGTAGCAATTCTTGAGCTATTTGTCTCACCTCTTTGTTTTTTTTTCTGATCCCTGTTCAAGTTCCCCAAGCCCTTACCTGGTCCTAAAAGGATGGAAACTCATCTTCTACCACAGAGGACAGGGATGAGGAGGAGGGATGGCTGCACAAGAAAAATACATGAATCCAACCCACCACAAGCATTACTGATGAGCAGTTGTGTATTCATGTTTCACCGATATAGAGAAAGTTTGTTGATAATAATCCATGAAGCAACAACTTCCCAACCTGTGCTTGCAAGGAGTGCCATCACATAGAGAAGGTACTTTAGCATCTTAGAGCAGTCGCCCAATTTCTGCAATGGAGCAGGAGAAAGAAAAGCTGAACTCCCTTATATTTCCTGTATGTGAAAAGCTCCTTTGGAAAAGAAAACACTGTTAAAGCGGGAAAACCTTTTAACGTGGGAATTATTTTCCTCAATCAGCAACACAACTTCAAAAGCAAACCCAAAATGTTTTCACAACCTCCCCAAAACCACGAACTCTTCCCTTCCACCTCAAGGGTTATTTAAAGCTTCAGGACGAGTGCAGCGGTTGACATCTCTGCTCAGTGGGGAGCTCTGTTGCTTGGAAAGGAGTCAGAGCTCTCCCTCCTGGTGAGCCCAGCTGCCAAGGCAGCTCCCACAAGAGCTGGACGCTGCCTCAGACCACCACTGCTGGGAGCGACAGGCAGGAGAAACCCCACAGACAGTTGTTGAGATGCATTTTCTGGGTACCTGACCAGAAACATCGTAGTCTGGTCTGTGGAACCACTGAGCATTTGGAATTGCTACCCAGTGTGACAGAAGCCACGTTTGGAACACCTGAAGGGCCGAGGTCAAGGATTGGGTCACATCAGATCCCCCACACCTGCAATACCACTGAACTGGGCAGTTTTCATAGTAGGTTTGGAGGGATAGATATGCCAACAGCAAGATGGGGAGATGCCCCTTCTTAAGGGCCAGAGGGATGATTTACTGTTTCTGAAGCATATATTGTAGATACAACAGCAATTGATGAAAGCCTACGAGGCTTTAAGTTAGCCATTCTTTTTTTCAGAGGAGGATTTGAAGCAGTACAGGGATGGACAAGACAACACTGAAGAAAAATTATTTAATAGAGGCTGAGCAAGTGAACACAATCCATTCTGCAACACCGAGAGAGACAGGCTGGGAGCTTTGGGAAAGGATAACGGAGCTGCACAGTTTGAGACTCCCATAATGCTTATACACAGAGGTGCAAATTGAGATTCACCAGAAAACTCTCTTCTGGCAATTCTCAGCTTTTAAATAATCTCTTTGTAACCCTGGGACCACGCTTTTGTGGGTTTGCATTATAGATGCAACCGCTGCTCTTTGCTTCTGCACACACATTCGCATTTTCCACAGAGCACGACTCCGCTCCCACCCTCAGCCAGAGCAGCCTAAGTGTCCTCATTCCAGCTTTCTTTTATCTCATCTCCTGGATGAAAAATAATGGAGCAGTGGTAAGGGAAAGACGAGAGCAGGCATGCCTGTTGGGAGTTTCAGGCCAGACAGCAAGAAGCTTAAAACCTGAACTGGCCAAATTAGAAAGAAGGAAGCTCTGTTTATTCACATCTACCCACAATAACACCACTGGGAAAGAGCCTCTGTCAAAGACTGCTTTAAAGCCCCCATCATGAAGAGGAAGAAAGAAAACAAGGAATTCTGATTATAATCTGATGCTGATAGGTGGCTGATAGGAGTGGTTGGACTCAATGATCCAAGAAGTCTTTTCCAACCTGGTAATTCTATAATCTCTTTTTTTTTTCCCTCAGATATTGTGGTTTTCTGGGTGCATCACAGACACACTCAGAGCTTGAAATGTGCAGAGGTCAGACCTGAGCTGGGTGTACACACAAAGCTGGAGAAGAGCCAAGTAGAGGTGAATCCTTAGTGCCAAGGAAAGCAAGTGTGGTGCTTGAACCTCAGTGCACGATGAGATTTTAGGAGGAAAAGTTTACCTGTGAGGGTAGGGAGGCCCTGGCACAGGTGGCAAGTGGGAGACGACAACAGGACTCCACAGCTACTACCCAAGACACCAGTGTCCTCCAGGGTATTATGAGACAAGTGGTGGATTTTATATTCCCAGCTTCAAATAAGCCTCGTGATTTGTTCTCACATGCTGATGTGAAACAATTCAGACCTATAGATCCTCCAGGAGTTCCTCAACACTCAGCAAAGCCTCATTCAGGAAGCTGAACATTCTCTTAGCTCAGAAGGCACAAAGAGCTAAGGCACTATCTTCAAAGGTAATTAAGCAGCTAATCAGTTTTGAGAGGCTGAGCTTCTATCACTAGCTGGAAATATGAAGCAGAATTATTTCTCATTTGTTTTCCTAGGCAGCAGAATAGGGTGGAGAGCTGTAATGACCTGTGACAGATGCATGCTCAGCCTTTCCTAGTCTGAAGGTTTGCTTATGTTCACTCTCGGACACATGAAGTGAACGTTGGGGGTGTCCTGTGCAGGACCAGGAGTTGGACTCAATGATCCCCGTGGGTACCTTCCAACTCAAGACATTCCATGATTCTACAATTTGCATGCTAAGACATCCTGGACATAGACTTGCTACCCTACAAGTGTTTCAGCACTTGAGGAACAGAAACATCAAAGCAATAAAGTTTGAAGGGGTTCTTTTTCTCTCTATCCATTCAAATTCTTTGGAACATTTCCTAACTTAAGATTTTCCACAAAAAAAAAAATAGTCTATAGAAAGTCCTGACTTTTTCTTCCTAAAGAACACGGGAAGAGGAAAATGAAAAGTTGAAAGCAAGGAATCTGAGAGATGGGACATCAGAGCCTCTTGTAAAACTGCCAAGTTTTTCTCTCCAAATCAAAGCATTGCCCTCTTTGTAGCATATAGCCCTCTTTCTTCTGGCATTTTTCCAATGGAATGACACAAGTTCTATTTAAAAGGACTTTTAAAACCAGCTGATGGCTTTGTCTGCTTGCCCCCCAGTTCTGCCAACTGTAAGACAGAGATAACGAACGCCTGCTAACGACAAGGCCCGTGCAGGAGCCCCTTCGTCATTCGGCACCAGGCTCCACGCGACAGCTGTGAATTGTCTCCCGTGTACACAAAGCATTTTCCATTTAAACGATCATTAAAGTGTTTTCTCTGAACCATAACCAACAGATGAGGCAGCACTCACCCCTTCTGCAAATGGACTTCTGCTCGGTGCCTGGAAACCACCCACAGCTGCTGTGCATACCTCTCATGTATGACCTAAAACAAGGGTAACAAGGCAAATTGCTGAGCACCAAAGGTTTGGCAAGCAAGCTCGTATCAAGAGTCACTTGGCCCAGGGCCACCAGCCAGTCAGCAACCACTCTGGAAAACAGTTTAGGAGCCCCGACTTCCAAGCCTTTCTGCTCTACCTGCTAGACTGAGCTATACATGACTTGCTGCCTCGATTACATTTTCTGCTTCCTTCTTCCAAGGATGGTGAATGCTTTCTGCAAGGAGAAATCCATTATGCACATTTCCCAGAATACAAGCAGCGCAAAGCACCTCAGTGTCCTTTTGGAAGGAAACAGCAGAGAGACCGTGCAAGGCAAAGCCTGACATTATATTTCTATAGCCTTTCAAGTTTCCTTTGCCCAAACAGCTCTGACGAAATCAAATCCCACCAGGACTCCTGCTGTGACCTCTACTGTGGTTCTTCTTTTTCTGCTGAGCCCAAATGTCCCTCTGCAAGAAAAACAGCCTCTGAAACTGAGTTAGGACAAAATAAGTGCTCTGCGCATTACATGGGCAGTGAAGTATCAGTCTGCTGCTGAACTTCAGGGAAAAACTCTAAGGAAAGGACATTACTCCCAAGGCTTCTCTAAGCAGCAATAATTCTTTCAGCCAGCTTCGAAGCTAATTCTACGCTGCCTGTAAGGCTGCAGAGTGGATGAGCTGTGGATGGCTTCTAGGACAAAGCAGATTAAGGGAACAATGTTTCCAGACCCCTTTCCTACTAGAGGATGGCTCAGACCATGGGATGCTGACAGGAAAATCGTCTGACCATCACGCAGGCGTCAGCTGTACAAAATATGAAATAGCCTGATTTCTTCAAACAGTCATCAAGGGAGGGAAGGAAGAAAGTGCTAGAAAACTGCAGGATGCGCACACCAGACCACCCTGCCGTCCTGCACAGCACCACAGCCAGTCAGCTTTGTTGTCCCAACCAATGACAGCTCAGTCACCTCACAAGGGAAGGACAAAGCATCACACATCTATCTTTGGATGCCCGAGGCTGACAAAAGCTCACTGTGACAGTGAATCCATCATTACCTGCAGGTTCTCCCCTCACCTTCGCTCCACTGGCTCTTCTCCCAACAGATGAAGTTGTCCACGGGATGCCCCTTCCCAGACCCACTTGCCCACTGAAGTCCTTACCCTCCCGCCCCATCAAACAGGGCTCAGCTCTCAGCACTGCTCCCTGTTTAAGCGTAGGACTTGTCATAAGACAGCAGAAAGATGATCTTCTCTAGTATCAGCTCATCGTGAGGCAGATACACGGCCAAGCTCGAGCTACAGTTTCTGCTTTTAGTATCAGTTTAGGCTAAAACTTTTCACAGCATAGATGTGCAAAGCCAGTAACGACAGTTTCCTCTCTCATCTAAGACATCATATATTCATAAGCAAATGCATGCAGAGTGCCTTGATTTGCTCCACAATTACTTCTAGAAGGGAGTTCCACAGATTTTGGCATAGTATGCATACATGGAGTACTTTGATTAGTTCAAAATTAACGTTTTGTTTTTAACTATAGTGCCATTCTTGTTTTGATCTTGCATTCTACCAGTCTCACTGACTCGGGGAAACATCATCTCCATAAAATAGTGGGTTGCAATGAAACAGAGATAATTTCCACATCGTGGCCTTTCAGGAGGTAGAAGTCCTGACTAGCTCTGTTACTTCTCAATATATATTTATGCCCTCTAGTCTTTCTTAAGACAGCAGCAGGGCTGCTGCCAGTCCACAGAGGAAAGGGCAGGAGGTCCAGCCTGCGCACGCTCCTACACTTTCATTATCACCACTGCAACATGCTGCCTAGTTGTAGTATTTTTAGACTGGAGAAAAAAAACTGGGGATTTATCAGAGACTTATTAATACAAAAGTGACACTAATACACCCGCGCTGTTCCATTTTCCCTATACTTACACAAATTGAGTTTATTCCCTTCCCCTCTCCAGCTTTTCTGGACAAGGAAATTGGTGTTGATGCAACCACTGCAAGATCTTGGGCGAAGACACCAATGCAGGAGAACATGTACAGGGGGACTTCTGCAAGGTTTTAAGGGACTGGGTTGGGGCAAACTCAAGAATAGATACAGCCTGGGTGAGAGCAGCCCTGAAGAGAAGGACTTGGAGATGCTGGGGGATGAGAAGCTCCACAGGGGCCAGCAATGTGTGCTCGCAGCCCATAAAGCCAACCGTGTCTTGGGCTGCATCCAAAGCAGTGGGACCAGCAGGGTGAGGGAGAGGATTCTGTCTCACTCTCCTGAGATCCCACCTGGAGTCCTGTGTTCAGTTCTGGAGTCCTCAGCACAGAGAGGACATGGAGCTGTTGGAGTGACTCCAGAAGCCATGGAGATGATCCAAGGGCAGGAGCACCTCCTGTATGAGAACAGGCTTAGAGAGTTGGGGTTCTTCATCCTCAAGAAGGGAAGGCTCTGGGTAGACTTTAGAGCAGCTTCCCGTGCTGAAAGGGGCTCCAGGAGAGCTAGGAAGGGGTTCTTGATCAGGGAGGGCAGGGATAGGATAACGGGAAATGGTTTTGAGCTGAAAGAGGGGATATTGAGATGAGATCTTAGGGAGAAATGTTTTGTTGTGAGGAGGCCCTGGCCCAGGTTACCCAGAGCAGTGGTGGCTGCCCCATCCCTAGAGGTGTTCAAGGCCAGGTTCACGGGGCTTGGAGCCCCTGATCCAGTGGGAGGTGTCCCTGCCCATGGGACTGGATGGGTTTTGAGGTCCCTTCCAATCCAAACCATTCCACAATTCTGTGATTCTATACAGGGTAATCTTCAAGAAGACAACTTTCATTCCTGCTGTGGATAACAAGCTTGACACAGACCACAAAGTCAGACAGGGAAATGAGCCTCAGAGCAAGCGTGGGGTAGATGCACACACTGATGATGCAATTCACGGACAATATTTTCACATGCTGTGGAACATCCCACTTTACAGAAACTTGTTGACATGTGAACAATCAAGGCAATTAATCTGAATAAGATTTGCATAGGTAAACTGGATTAAACTCCTGTGTGGACACATTTATCCAGAGTTAGAAGCAGGCTGCTTCTAATTTGATTTTGAGGTAAACAAGTCAAGGCCACTTTTATTCTGAATAGGAGCCATGCTACAGGCCAGTGTGGTTCAAGTAATCCACTTCAAATTCATGCTGTTAGTTACTTTGGAGTAATATCCTCTCAAGCATCCTTGTTTCAAGAAGCTTGAAGCAAGACTATAGAGCAGTTCCTTGAGGAAACCCCCTTATATGGTCTGGGGGCAAGCAGAACAGATCCAACATTGATGAGTTGCAGGGTCAGAGAGCTGGGGAACAATTCCAGCTCCTTTTTTAGTGGACAGCGATCTGCCTCAGTCCTTGGAGGTGAGCAGAAGCCACAGCAAGGCTGAGCTGGTAAAACGGTTGCTCTGGATTTGCTACTTCAAGTTAGCGGTCAGGCAACATTTGGGCTTTCAGCCCGTTTTTCTACGAGAGCCGTTTCTGGCTTGGCTGTGCAGGCAGATTATTTAACAGAAGGACAGGGGAGAAGGGGGAGGGAAGGAAGGATTTTGTTTCTCCAGAGAAAGCTGCTGACAACAAGCAAAATAAAATACCCTGGAGAGAAAGCGCTTGACAAGAGACTAAGCCATAGGAATTGTGTTATTGGCATCGCAGGAGCAAACCTGGATGGAGTTATTGGCTGACATTTGAAAAATAGAAGAGCTGAATAGACAGTGCTGCGCTTGTAAAAGAATGAACAGAAGAGCAAAGGTGCTCAAGCAGGGAGGAGAAGGCAGGGTTTGTGTGCAATGAGACAGGCAGCAGCTTGCAGCAGGGATACATCTCGTTGTCAGCCCTGGGGCTGATTAGAGGGCAGCTCCAGGACAAGCAGATGATGGTTCCATCTCCTTCCCCTTGCATACTTTTACCCCCACTGTTTCACACAGAAGCTTATTTCATCAGGTCTGTTTTCAATACAAGGCTACTGCAGCAACAATAGCAAATATTGAACATATTATGAAGCAATTCATTCAGCTGGACAGAGACATTTTAGAGGGAATTTTGTCTTGATAAGATAAGCAAGCAGTTGGCTGCAGAGACAGACACCGATCAGAATGTAGGATTCGTTTTGCCCCCCTAAGATAATTTATATTTGGGGAAAGAACAAATACAAACACGCATAAATATCCAAGAGGGATACAAGATCCTGTCTTATCCTCTAAAAGGAAGAAACACTCCTCCCAGAAACATTACAAGTTAAAGTTTCAAGCCTGGGTACATTGGCAAAAAAAAAAATAGCAATCAAATTTGACTAGAAGCCCAGACTCAGACACAGCAGGGCACAAGCAATCCTGGAGGTTCCCGGAGTGCGTTGATGACAACATCCTTGTCCAACAGATAGAAGAGCCAAGGAGGAGAGAGTCTATGCTGGATCTCATTCTTAAAGACAAGGAAGAGCTGGTGGGGAACATGAAGCTCAAGGGAAGCCTTGGCTGCTAGAACCATGAGATGGTGGAGTCTGAGAGCATTAGGGCAGCAAGGAGAGTGCACAGCAGGCTCACTATCATGGACTTTGGCCTCTTCAGGAACCTGCTTGGTAGGGTACCATGGGATAACAACC
This sequence comes from Clamator glandarius, assembly GCA_033459285.1. Classification (NCBI taxonomy): domain Eukaryota; kingdom Metazoa; phylum Chordata; class Aves; order Cuculiformes; family Cuculidae; genus Clamator; species Clamator glandarius. The sequence continues at coordinate 1,531,565 of JAUNZM010000716.1, forward strand.
TGGAGAGGAGAGGGGTCCAAGAAAGCTTGTTAATGTTCAAGGATCACCTCCTCTGAACTCAGGAGTGATGCATCTTGACAAAGAGATGGATGCCCCATCCCTAGAGGTGTTCAAGACCAGGTTGGATGGGGCTTGGAGCCCCTGATCTGGTGGGAGGTGTCCTTGTCCATGGCAGAGGGGTGGAACTAGATGAGCTTTACCGTCCCTTACAGCCCAAATCATTCTGTGATGATCTGAAAGTTAGATGGAGGACTTAATTTTGGAGGACAGAAGCCCCAAAGATAATGAAATTCTGACTGGTTTTGTGGAAAGGGTGGCTGGGTAGAGGGAAGTCCCAGCAGCATCCCTCCTTTTGCATGAAAGGCTTTCACAGGAGGCAAATTTTACTAAGCTTCAGAGCCCATGCCTTGAAGCAGAAAGCCTTGAAGCAGCTGAGCTCCACTACCTCTCTGCTCACAGAATGGCTTGTTTAGAAGTTCATGTCATTCATTGTGTGCAAACCCCTACTACAGATGCAATCGGTTTACAAACAGCAATTAAGTTTGAACTTGCACTAGAAACACACAGTTAATGAACTAGTTAAACTTTTGAATGGATGTAGTTAAAGGAACATTTTTTTCCTAGCATAAACAAGGCCACGGGTTAAGTACAGCTATTCCAGCAAGTACAAGCAGGAGGGGGAAGTGCCTATTAGTATCTGAGCTTAGAGAATAATTAGTTTTACCTCTTTCTCTTCACAAATGAGTTGGAATAACTTCCAGTTTTCTTTCATCTATTTATGATGGGAAATTTGCAAGATTATTCCTGCAAATAATTAGTTATTGATCTCCAGGTTTGCTTAGGGAAAAGCACTCAGGAGCAAGTCAATCTATTATTCAAGGAACATTTGTTCTTTAGGGACTTATGTCCCTGGGACCACACTTTTGGTCTAGTACTGACTAAGCACAGCTTCAGGTTTCCTCTTGGTGGGGGAGGGAGGTGTCTGAAGTCCCATTTTTCAGAGTTAAATGCTTTTTCTTCTTCCCACTAAATGTCTTTTCACCAGTATTTGCTTAAAATATTTTGAATATTTCTTGGAGAAAAAAATAGATATATTATTATTATAGGAACACTTTCCAAGCATTTAGATGGTCTAATTTGTAACAGTGTTGAACAAGACCTTGGATTCCTTTTAAACCTGCAGAGCTGAGGGACAACTGTAGATGCACACAGCTAGGGACAGATCTTTAACTTCTGCTCAGCTTCCCAGTTAGAATAGCCAAAGCTCTGGTCACCAATAACACCATCCATCACACTTTTTCTTACAAAACCACGTGGATTTCAGTCATGCAATGCAATCTTTTCCCAGCGTCAGGACCTGGCATACTACATATTGAAGTGACTCTTCAACCTATCTTAACAAAAAGCCAGCCAACCCTCTCGAGGTCAGTAATTCCACCAGGAAAGCACTGAGCCACCACCACAAACTCCTTCCTATCAACCTCTGGTCCCTTTCCCCAGAGACATGTGAATTAGCACATCTCTCCTATTCTAATTTTCAAGAAGCATTTATTGCTCTCTGATTTCAGTTCAGGTTGTATTGAGCCACTCCCAGAAAAGCAGAGCAGACTTTCAGTCTGCAGTAATTAAAGAGGGGCAAGAACTAAGCAAATTAGCTATCAAACTTCAACAACTCTGCTTCATGCTTCCTTGGGCTTTGTCAGAACAAGCCGCCAGTGCATGATATCTGAGTTTTACAGACAAAAAAAAAAGATGTGTGTATGGGGTAAAGCAGCCCCCAACAGACCGATGGAGACTGGCAGCGCTCCTGTGCTGGCCAAGCACGCCCAGGTGAACAGATACAGGCAGTAACCAAGGAAACCGGTGGGGACCGACATCATTGCTGATGCCAGAAGAGTCTGGAAAGATCGCACCCTGCCCTGCACCCAAACGGGAGCACAAAGCCAACCATGCAGCTCTCTCCAAGTCGTGGAGGGGAGAATGGCAAGCAAGCTCTGGGGTCTCCAAGCATCCATGCTGGGCTTGCACTGGGGAAACAGGAGGATACTCCCAGCTACTCTCAGCATTGTTTTTCTCCTTCACTTTGCAGCTTGCTAACTTAACATCAGCCCATGTTTACCTGCATATCATGCACTAGTCATACCCCAGTCTGCAGCAACACAAGAAGCACAGGCTGGTAGAAGATAAGCACCTTGCTCCATGTCCCATTTTAATAGCAATGAGCTCTGTGATGAGAGACCTGAAAGTTAGTCCACAGCCAGCCCCAGACTCTATGCCATTATGATATTGCATTGCTTTCCTTCTTGCATATCAAGTGCAAATATTCCTTTGGAAATTCTCCTGCATCAGCAGACACACTGGTGTAGCTGCATCACCAGCCCCTCCGCAGATTTTCAGTAAACACTGCTGTTAGAGATGTCCTGAACCAACCTGCTACAGCTCTCTCCCGACTGTCTAGACTTACATGATTTTAAGTGCTACTTCAGCTCCTTCATATTCCATTTCCCTGCTCATCCCCCACCTACACAACAGCAATTCTTCAAATTGCATGCAACAAAAGCCTCCAGAAGTGTTCTCCATCCTGCTGCAATCACAGGAGATGCTAGTTTGAAATGTACTTTTTGAAATTATCAAGTCCAAACCCAGCAGTGTTTGTTAATACAAACGCCTTGAGCTGTCCTTAAGCCTTCAGCTTCCCTCCTTCCCACAACTGTGATGCTGTTCTCAGCATCAGGAACAGCTTTAGTGCTTATTCCTTTTAACAGTCCATGGAAAATAGCATCACCATGCAATGATGGGTTCAACAGAAATCTGCATTTCCTGGGCAAAGGAAGTAAATTTCTGTTTGGTTTTGGATTTGGGAGGTTTTTGTATGCTCTTTAAATGTATGTTGTGAAAAATAAGATCTTCTCTTGAGTGGTAGTAGATAAATATGCCTTTAAAGGAACGGTTTCTTTTGTAAGCCAATAAGGGGATCTGTTCCAATGCACCATCCTCTTTGATAGTACAGGACAGGATTAATAGAATTATAGAATGGGTTGGGTTGGAAGGGACCTTAGAATCATCCAGTTCCACCCCCTGCCATGTGCAGGGACACCTGCACTAGATCATGGTGTTGCAAGCCCCATCCAGCCTGGCCTTGGACACCTCAGGGATGGGGCAGCAACCACTGCTCTGGGAAACCTCATTGTGAAGAATTTCTTCCTAATGCCTAACCCAAATCTTCCCACCTTCCAATTTAAAGCCATTCCCCCTCAACCTGTCACTCCATGCCCTTATAAGAAGTCCCTCCCAGCTTTCCTGGAGCCCCTTTCAGTACTGGAATGTGACTATAAGGTCTCCCCGCAGCCTTCTCTTCTCTAGGCTGAAGAACCCCAACTCTCTCAGCCTGTCCACATGGCAGAGGTGCTCTAGCTCTTGGATCATCTTTATAGCCCTCCTCTGGACACATTCCAATTGTTCCATACCCCTCTTATGGTGCAGATCCCAGAACTGCACACAATACTACAGGTAGCTATTGGCTTCCGTAGTCATTAATATCCAGGTTGATTCTGGGATTGGATCCTTCGGCACTGGCCTTCCCTTACAACACTAACCATGAGAGAAACTGTTTGCACCATCAAATCATCAGCAGGATTCACAAGTAGATTTGTGTAAACATACTACAGGTCCTAAGCTGCTTGTTTGGTAACCAGCCCCAGCACCACTCTATCTATTCCTGCATGTTGTTCTCACAACCTGCTGGCTCCCCTTGGCTGAGTCACTGTGCCTTTAGGCTTTGCTTACGGTCAGACTATCAATCACCACTTCATACGCAACTTGGCCCCCATGGGCTCTCATCTGGAAGTTTCAGGAATGTGTAGAAAAACCTGGCTCTAGCACAGAATTTGAGAGTAGAGAGAATGAAGCCAAAACCTGTACTTCACAAATCTACGTTGCATTTCACAAGTCATTTATCCTCACGTTGGGATGAGCGCAGAAAATGAACTTCGGAGAACTGGAAACACAGAGCCCATGTATTAATAGGAACATAGAATAGTTTGAGTTGGAAGGGACCTTAAAGATCATCCAGTTCCAATTTGCGAAATCCCTGCTTGTGCAAGCAGATGCCTGTTGGGAACTCTACAGCAGATGCTGGGTGGTAGAGTAAGTCCCTGGTCATAGAATCATAGAATACTTTGGGTTGGGAGGGACTCAAAGCCCATCCAGTTCCATCCCCTGCCATGGTCAGGGACACCTCCCACTGGATCAGGGGCTCCAAGCCCCATCCAACCTGGCCTTGAACATCTCCAGGGATGGGGCAATCTCAGCTTCCCTGGGCAACCTGTTCCAGTGCCTCAATACCCTCATTATGAAGTTCCTCCTTATGTCTACACCCAAATGACTCTTTCATTTTTAAAGGCGTCATTATACAAGATTGATGAGTACCACCAGTTCCATTACAGAGTTTGGGAAACTGAGGCACAGATACCCCTGAGGTCACAGAGGGCCTGTAGCAGAGGACAGTAATACTCAGAGCTCAAGACTGCAAGGGCAATATCCTTACTTGCAAGCTACAACTGCTCTTACAAGAGTAACACTTTGTCAGCATCAATTGATTAAGGAAAAACCCCAACACTAGGTATAGAATTACTCACTAACTCTCAGCACAGCTGTAGAAAACTCCAGTAGCTTTAAAAAGCCAACATGATCTTAAGCAGTGACACAACTACACGTTAGAAGCTCTTGTGTTGAGCAAGATAATCGCATTTTCTGTCACCAGCATCTAGCAAAGCACATCAGAAGATGAAATTCAGAGGTCTCTCCATGGTCAGTCACAGAGAGAACCATCTGCCACAGCCCTTTAACACTATATGTGCCACTCCCCACTCTCAAAATCGATCAAGAGGAAATCAAGAGCTCAGATTTAAGGCATGGGTGGACGAGGTGCTAAGGGACATGGTTTAGTGTTTGATAGGAATGGTTGGACTCGATGATCCGGTGGGTCTCTTCCAACCTGGTGATTCTATGTTTCTGTGATTTGAAACACTCACAATAAGAAACTCTAAAAAAAGGAAATCTGTATGCAAAGCAACACTGTGCTACAAACGTAAAGTCACAGAACAAACTGCATGAGTAAAGAACATCGCAGACTTTGGTTAAGTAGCATCCTGGTTGCTATTTAGTGAGGTGACACTTAATCATCTTTAATACACTTCTAAAACATCCCCTGCTGAAGTCCCTGCTACATTAAATGAGCTCATTGCCTTGCAACGATGTAGATAGCTGGAACTGCTACAGAATTACACGGCTTCTCTGCCCCAGATAAGCTTGTCACCAGCAGATTCTTCCACCCCCTTTTTTCCTTCCCATATTAATGCCCTCCATCATAATAAGAATTCCTACCCACTGCCAAAACTCAATTTACACTATTTACTTTAATGACCTCATTTGTCATCCTAGCATGTGTGTCTGCCTCTGGGACTGCAGCCCCGTCAGTCTGCCAGAAGGTCTCATTTACAGTTTGCTCTTTCATTATTATTTTTAAAGATTAAATTGCTTCCATTTCAAGGCAAACAGTCTGGGAACTCCCACAGCCCAGAGGACACCAAGATACATTCATACATCTGATCAATAATTTTTAGGGTTACTTACATCTCAATCCCAACTGACTCGCCTTTGATACTGCCCCACAACCTCATCCATCTATTCCCATCACCTTTCACTTTGTTATTCCTTTTCATCTTTGCAACATATACACACTGGTTATGACACTTGAATACTGCCATAACATTCCAAGTTGGAGGAGGAAATTTAACTTTTTGCTTTTTCTTATTTTTGGGGAGGAGGGAAGTGAATGTGATCACGTCCTTCCCCAATGCATCAGTTCATTTGTTCTAAACCACATTTGTTTCTCTCACAGCTTGACTACTCCGGTGAGGTATACTCCTTCCTATTAGATTATATTTCTCTCTTACGGTGTGTCTCCAAGCCTGACGTGCGCAGTAAAATTCAATGTTAATTAAGTCATTTAAATGGGTTAGGAAAGAGCTTAATACTTCATGTTTTATTATATTGCATGTTTGTGGAAGCAGGATCTCTCAGACTGTTAGGATGATGGCTAGAGGAAGCCTCCAAAAACACAGCATCTGAACTAAAGCAACACAACACTCCTTCAGAGCAAAGGAACTGAATAGTGAAGAAATTCTTCCTTATATCTAGCCTAAATCTGCCCCTCTCCAGTTTATACCCACTGCTCCTTGTCCTATAACTTCAAGCTTTGTGAACAGTCCCTCCCCATCTTTCTTGCAGCCCCTTCAGGTACCAGAAAGTCAATGTAAAGTTCCTTGGAGCTTTCTCTTCTGTAGGCTGAACAAACCCAACTCTCTCAGCCTGAAGTCGTACAGGAGGTGCTCCAGCGCACGGATCATCCTTGTAGCCTCCTCTGGACCTGTTCCAGCACCTCTATCTCCTTCTTATGTTGAGAATTCCAGAACTGGACACAGTATTCAAGGTGAGATCTCATAAGAGAGGAAGAGAGGGGCAGAATCCCTTCCCTTCATGTCGGTCTGCAGCATCTCAAAAAAACCCCTACAACCATTACTCATCTTGTTTGCAATATTGTTAAAAGGAGGTATTATAAGCCATTTTCTTGCTTAGGAGAAATTCTTCCATTCCTTTGCCTCCTCCCAACTCAACCTTTAACTGACTGGGACAAAGTGTGGCCTCACCCATGCAGCCTCACAGCTTGTGGTGCTGCTCCTCTGCATTTCCAGCTCATCTTACAAACATTTGCAAAGCAGACTGGACGTTCGCTGGACATCATTTGCAAACCCCAGTATAAAGCTTAACTAGAACAAACAGATTAACTACTAGGAAAGTGGAGGTAGGTGCCAGATTTAGAATCACAATGTTAACTGTTCCTTCAGTATTTAGAAATGCTTTGCCCAGGCTAACTGAATCCTGTCTTAACACAAAAAGAGAGTAATGAAACTTCCCTTATAACTAGTTTAGGAGCTCAAAGTTATTTCAAAGTTACTGAGCACCCATCTCATTTCCCCCAGCTCATGCGACCGCACAATGATTTCTTTCTTGCTTTCCTTCCATTGCAAACTTTTGTCCAAAGTCCCAACAAACATTATCAAAAACCTTTATGTCTCCCATTAGTGATTCCCAATATGCTGATGTTTCTTCAGAAGTCTTTCTAGAAAATAAATTAATCCTAAATGAATACAAGAGTACTTGTTATTTATACAGAGACATCCTTGCCTGGGATGTCTTTTAACTAGACTTTGGCAGAAGCATAAGCAATAACATCTTTTCCAGATATATTTAGTCTGATATAAAATGTAGGTATTTTCTAAGGAAAAATATACTTCAGAGTTCTCGTTTATAGGGAGACACAAACCAAACTTTTTAGGTTGTTATAGATAATATATGATGGTAACTCAGCAATAAAACAATTTTACAGGTTATGTATGATGTATAAAAGCATATAAATATTACTCACTGTCAGATGATCAGGTTTCTGGTACACAGGGAGAAGATGAAAGATATTATAAGAGTCTTCCTGGACTCCCTTAAGTCTTGCTTTGGCTGATCACATGCAGAAAAGAGCAGCAGCAGGCTGAGGAAAAACAAACAAGAATTGACAACGTTAGATCAGCAAAAAAGCATTACTAGTGTGGTCTGAAATAACTTGCTAATACAGCAGCATCTCTTAACAACATCAGGTAGCGCCAAAAAAGATGCAAACATTTTAGAGACTGTGTGTTAGAAAGATAAAAAAAAAAGCTTTTAGACTCAAGATCATTGTTTTTCTTCCTTAGAGCTCTTTTTTAGTTAATCTGTGGAGGAATTGTGCCATTAGTATGCAGCACAGACCAGCTGATGGCCATGTAGACAATTAAAACCTGAGATTCAAGGAGTGCAGGGACACGACAAGAAGCTTGAAGCTGAAGGACAGGAGATTGAGATGTGATCTTAAGCAGAAATATTTCACTGTGAGGGTGGGGAGGCCTTGGCCCAGGTCACCCAGAGCAGTGGTGGCTGCCCCATCCCTGGATGTGTTCAAGGCAGGCTGGATGGGGCTTGGAGCCCCTGATCCAGTGGGAGGTGTCCCTGCCCATGACAGGAGTGGGACTGGGTGGGCTTTGAGTCCCTTCTAACCCAAACCATTCCATGATTCTGCCATTGACAAGGACTATTTACGGCTTCTGTAGTAGCTGCTTTCCAAACAAACATAGATGGAATATTAATAAAAAATGGTAAATGGAATTTACAGGTGAAGCAGAGAATAATTCTTATTTTTCCTGTTTTACAGCTAGGGAAAATAGGCACAGACTACTGAAACCATTCCAGCAAAGCTCTGGAGAGGCAGAGAGCTTGAAAGAGGCCCAGGACTGTGGTTTACAAGGAAAGCCCATCTCGTACAACCTGAATCTTCCTATGATCCGTAAACCAAAGATGACAATGTTGCATAAGCAGGTATATTCCTGTAGAGAGCGTTATGTTTAACAAACTAGACTCTTCTGGTACTCTCTGTCAAAAGAGTTTCCAATCCATTTAATAAGAGTTAAAGGCTCTTTCCAACAGACACAAACTTCTCACACATGGCATATTCCAACACCTACTCTAACTGTATGGAGGAATTTGTAGTCACAGCAGGTAAACGAGCTGTGGACAGGGAACACAACTAATTTAATAGCATGAATTATTTACACATACATTCAGGAAAGCCATCTTGCTACACAGCAGCCCCAGCAGCAGGGATTATTAATTTATAACTCAACTACAGCTACATTAAACTGAACGTGCCTTCCATAAAAACTTAACCGTGGAGACCCAGAAAACATTGCCTAACCCATCCAGAAAGTACAACTGGGTTCCCTAACAAAGCGTCTGCCATCAGCCAAAAATCAATCACATCTCTTGGGCAATGAAACAACAGCCACTAGGTTCCAATTTGCATCCCGACATACTTGTCTGCTGTGCCCATACATAGCAATGCATTCCAAAGCAGGATTTGCCTTTAAGCTTTTGTAAGCTTCCAAAATAGCATCAAATTCCTCCCTTTCAGAGCAGCAGAGCAAATGCATCTTCCTCCCTCAGCAAGCAAAACCCTTGAAAAGATAACAGGGAACATCCCCACTCCTGCAATCCCCCCACTCGTCCCTGTTCAGCATCAATCTGATAAAAGGGAAGAGGAAAAAGAGACGCCCCTTAGTGAAAACAGAAGAATCACTTGGGGCTGGAATGCTAGGAATAACAAGATTTGATGAGAAAGTGAAGAAGGCACAGAGGAAAGGAGGGAAATGGAAATACCCAAACAGAGAGTCAAGGAGAAGGAAGCACAGCATGAAGTAAAACCAGAGCCTGCACAGAGTCAGAGTAGAGGGGTATTTAGTCAAGATAAGCAAGCAAAACTAGGGAGACACAGGGCCAATTCCATCCAGAAAAAGAAATGTAGATAATAAAATAGGCAGGAGAAACCTGGTCAGCAATGAAAAGTCTGAAGACAGAAAGAGATAAGGAAGAGGTAAGACTGAACATGGGATGAGAGCTCCCTGCTCGATAGCACCCCTTGGCAGTGTTAACCATCAGCTTCTAGTTTGGTGTGAGTTTCTATCATGTAAACACCTCATTGTGCAACCTCAAGACATGGCTTTAGACAGATGTGTTGTCTTTTCTCGGTTTAGCTCTCAGTCAGATGCTTCGTATCCTTAAATTCTGCTTGTGTGTTTTGTGCCATCTGCAAAGAAACAGAAGCTACCACCCTATGCATGTCCCCAGCACGCCATTTATCCTGATAAACATGCTGAAGGCTGGGCAACCTGCATCCTTACATGTTTTTCTGCCCGATATATGGCTGAAGAAGCAAATTAATCTTCATAGAGAAGGAACTCAGTTCCCTTTAATGACTAGAAACCCTCTGTAATGCACTCTGGTCAACATGAAATAATTCCATAGAGCACAATCTCATGGCAGAGCTGGCTCTATTGTTAACTCTTTGCTAAAGATCAAAGCTGAAAAGGGCAGGTTGGATTGCCTGTTTTCTTGGTGATTTTGAGTGTTGCCGTTTTCAGGTGAGGCGTTTGGTGCTTCCCGAGCATCCCAAAGGCACTTCAGCGTTACTGAATAGCCCTACATGAACATGAAGCAGCTCTACCTCTGCCTTGCCCAGATGCACTTCAGGCACTTTCAAGACATCCGTGTTTGCCCTACTTAGAAACCACTTTGTGGTACTGCATAAATCACCTTCCAGGGACACATCTTGGGTCAATCCTCCCAAGTTCCAAGCCTCCTACATCTGGGCAGGAGAAGCATCCTACCATGCCAGCACCTCACAGCCTCCTTCCTCCCTTCTCCCTTTAAAAGAAGGGAGGTGGGGAACCTCTTTACTCTTTGGGCTGGTTTGAGACTATCACTGTGTGCAAGTTACCATCAAAGAGCATTCAGTGTCACTGCTGGGATTTCCATGGCAGTGACATCCAAAGCTGTCAGACCCCTGCTGAGGCTCCATGGAAAGCTGAGCCTACAAACCAGGGCACTTAGATGGCAGCCACAGAGCCTCCATATAAATAAGAAAAAAACCCTAAACAAACACCAAAACAACACCAAAGAAACTACCTGTTAACTGCAGATACTGGAAAAACAGGGGATGATCCCAGCAGAGTGGAAATTCTCCTGTGTCAGAGATTTCAGGCAGCATGAGAGACAGCTTCAAGCTGAATTTGGGAGGAGAAAAGATGATAGCTTCTGGATGTCTAGGGGAGGACAATGGGACAGATGCAAACAGGAGACAAAGCCTTTGAAAAGTGCTGCCCTTTTGGCACCAAAGAAGACAGGAAACCCCATAAGCTGCTTTAACTCCAGCTCAGAAACCAACCTTATCTTGGGATGCATCAAGAGGAGCGTGGCCAGCAGGGCGAGGGAGGGCATTCTGCCTCTCTGTTCCTCTCTTGTGAGACCTCATCTGGAATACTGTGTCCAGTTCTGAAATTCTCAACATAAGAAGGAAATGGAGCTGTTGGAATGGATCCAGAGAAGGCTACAAAGATGATGTGAGGGCTGGAGCACCTCGCATATGAGGACAGGCTGAGAGCGTTGGGGTTGTTCAGCCTGGAAAGGGCTCTGAGGAGACCTTATAGTGAACTTCCAGTACCTGAAGGGGCTACAAGAAAGCTGGAGAGGGACTCTTTACAAAGTCATGTCATGATAGGACAAGGGGCAATGGGTATAAAGTAGAGAGGGGCAGATTTAGGGTAGATATGAGGAAGGATTTCTTCACAATGAGGGTGGGGAGGCCCTGGCACAGGTTGGCCAGGGAAGCTGTGGCTGCCCCATCCCTGGAGATGTTCAAGGCCAGGTTGGATGGGGCTTTGGGCAGCCTGATCCAGCGGGAGGTGTCCTTACCCAGGGAAGAGGGTGGAACTGGATGATCTTTGAGTCCCTTCCAACCCAAAGTATTCTATGATTCTATGAGCAGGGACTTACTCTACCACCCAGTATCTGCTGTAGAGTTCCCAACAGGTATCTGCTTGCATAAGCAGGGATTTCACAAGCCCTGGAGAGGACTCGGTAGCCTGTGCCTCAGGTCCCCTCTTACAGAGTGGTCGTGGAGGGCAACAGGACAAGTGTACCCCATGCAGGCATATAAGCACACGTGGGGGAGATCTCATTACCTCCTTCGCCAAGGCATTTGTTTCTACGGCACCTACATAGCCGGTAAGTAATTATTATTTTTTATGTGCTGCCACAGCCCTGGTCAGCAGCTAAGAAAGAGGTCAGAGAGGGCACAGGGCTCATAGGAAGCTCTCAGATTCAGAGCGAGTTCCCCTACAGACTGGATTTGAAACCTTAATCACATTATCTGTCTGCTCTCTGCTTCAGTTGCTCTCTTTACAAACAGTCATAGTAATACCAGCCACTCATATGAAATACTTCAAAACACAAACCCATGAAGCATAGACACAGGTCATGTTATCGTTACAGGCTGCTACAAACCCATACACCAAAGAAGGAAGGAAAGGGGCAAAGGGGGACTTTTTGGCCAACAAATCAGGACCGTTAGCAAGGACAAAAGGCACAGAGCAAAATAAAACTGATTTAGATTCCTATATACTTCAGGACAAGGATCAGGGATCACTTAGCAGAGGAAAAAGCACCTATTGATAACGATGCAACATGCATTTGATCATTGCCAGGTGCCACACAAACATCACTCACACTAACAATAGGCATATAACCAGACTCTAAAGCACAGCAAGCAACTTCAAGCAACCACTGTAAGTGCATCATCTACCGGTTACCCACGTCACGGTACAGGGCAGGGACAAATCCTACCTTGGGAAGGGCTCCGTCACTGGCTACCCTAAGGACAAACTAATTATGAAGAATTATGAGGCAGAAGACCTCAGAAAGAGGCGAACCATCTTTCTGCAATACCAGAATCATAGAATCATGGAATAACCAGGTTGGAAAATACCCATCGTATCATCGAGTCCAACCATTCCCATCCATCACTAAACCATGTCCCTCAGCACCTTGTCCACCCATCCCTTAAATCCCTCCAGGGAAGGGGACTCAACCTCCTCCCTGGGCAGCCTCTGCCACTGTCCAATGACCCCTTCCGTAAAAAATTTTTTCCTAATGTTCAGCCTAAACCTCCCCTGGGGGAGCTTGAGGCCGTTCCCTCTCCTCCTGTCCCCTGTCACTTGGGAGAAGAGCCCAGCTCCCTCCTCTCCACAACCTCCTTTCAGGTAGCTCGAGAGAGTAATAAGGTCTCCCCTCAGACTCCTCTTCTCCAGATTTCCTTCCTTCCAGATTTCCTTACCTCCTTTCTCCTCCACGGCTGTTCTTTTTCCTCAATGAAGCAAGGTGGAGACAGAACTAAACTCACCCCCCCAACCACATAGAAAACTTAAATCAGAAAACTGCAGCAGAGAAGCACGCCACGAGCATCAGCAGGCTCCATCACCACAAAGCTCCCACAAAAGCAATGTTATTCTCCTCAAAACAAAACCAAATCCAACCCATACTCTTCATCATAGAAAATCACAAGCAAAAATAACTCAAACACTCCCACTCTTTCCCCTCCAACCTCCCCTGCTCCAGCAGCTATCAACACCTGAGTGGGAAGGGTAACCAAGCCCACCTGTGAACAAAGCCACCTTGATCCTACTTGTCTCCTACTGGTCAGTGGTGGGGTTAGAGCTGAAACCCACCAACAATATTTCAGTGGGGTTTTTGAGGACTTAGGAATACACCAGCTTAGTTCCTGGCATCTCAGAAATGAGCTGAGTTTTTCCAAGTTTCCTGCTTGTCCACAAAAATGTATGGAGAATTCAGTTTTTTTCTCTTTTTCTCCTATTTCTTTCCCCTTTTTCAGGATGTTAGGGGAGGAAACAAGGGTATTTTACTTATGAGTCCTTGTTGGAGAACTTGAAAATTATTTTTTCATGACAATATCCACTTAGGAAAAAGCAATTCTCTTCTCTTTCAGGAAGAAATGGTTTCATTAAAAAAAGAATAAAAAGGTAAAATGGTACTTTCTAACAAGAAGCTAGAGTCTAGTCTTAATTTATTAAGTAGCAACCCCGGCCATGCAAACACGCATGCTTTGTTATTCTCCCCAGTGTCCACACTTGCAGCAGGCAAGATTCTTGACAGTATTTTTTAGTTACCAGCAGTGCTTTGGTTAGGAACAGGAAAAATATCTGTCTGGTACATAATCTGTCTTTCTGATTTACAGTCAGACTTTCAAGACTTAGCCCAGGTCAAAACTCAGCTCTGTCTCCCTGCCTTATTCAGCAAAGGACACTGAGCTGTGGCTCTGGGGTCCCAGCAGAGCTGTGCCAAAGAGGAATTTGGCCTGGGGAATGTGTTTAACATGTTTCTGTTCTCATGGTAGCATTGCAGAAGGTAGCCACTATCAGGCAAAGATTTTTTTGTCTAGACCGATGCTAGGAGACGGTAAGCAAACCCTTCCCCATCACATAGCATTAACAGGATTCCTGTGACAAGCTCGTGCCATCACGGCCGGGTCACGTTGCCTCCAGGATTTGCAAATGGCAGGAGATTTCACTGCAGCCTTTGGCCCCGAAACACAGAAACTTTGAATCATCGACTCATTTGGTTGGAAAAGACCTTTGAGATCGTCAAGTCCAACCGTACCTGTCCGCTACTAAATCATGTCCCTAACAAGCTGCAGCAGGAGCGTTTATGGGAGAGGTGAAGGATGAAAAGGGTCAGTTTAAATACCAAGAAGTGGGTAATGCAGTGGGTGACAGGGCCAGGGTGCAAGATCTGGCTGCCCCTGCCAGCTTCCAGCTGTGGGGTGGACAAGGTGAGATCCCAGATCCAGCAACAGCCCCGGGGGTGGCATGTGGTTGGCAATACAGGGGAGGGAAAGCTAAATGCTAATAAGCAGAACCTGGAAACAACTTCTCTCTGCGATCTACAGATCCGGTTTGTTACTTCTTTGGCTTAAATTAAAGTCCTTACTTAATGAGGTTGGGCACAAAGCCATTTTGCCACAGACTTCTGTCGCTAGCATTGTATTTATAACCGTGATATCAATACGCTCCGCCCAAGACTGAAATCCCTTTCTATTTTGAGCCGTGCAAGAAGAGAAGGGCAGGGTTCCTGCCCCAAGAATTTACGGTTTAAATGGGCTGCAAGACAGGATGAAAGGGGTGCTTTGGAGTCCTGCAGTATTCCAGCGTCAGAGTCTGGGGGATGTAAGAATATGGTCTACTAATTGAATGCATGTTTGCATTTGCTGACCAAAAGAGTGTTTCCATAAATTTGCAAGCCCTGACATCATTTCGAGTCTTGCCCCTGAAGGAGGAAAGTCAAGGGTATTTGTAAGCTTTTAATCAGCCACTTCCTCACCCCTTTGGTTCGTCAGGGTAGAGCTGGCAGTGGGATGTCCTTGCAATTCTGTCAGCTTCAGAAATGCTGATCTCCCTCACTGGTGATTGAAGTTCTCCCTGAACCTCATTACCAGCTCTCCCACTTGTCTGACCCACATCAAAGGGGTTTCCTGAGGCTTTGACAACAATCTCCCTGCTTCCAAGGGAAAGCTGTTGAAAGCTTATTTTTTGTAAGAAATGATTTAAGGGAGCCGAAATAGGGTTTATGCATAGATGGAAGAAGCTCCAGTTTCGCATCCCACCATGCACAGTAGAGGTCCTCTACAGTCAAAGGGGAATAGAAGGCCTGAACAAGTCAGCGCTTCCACCCTGAAGACCTGACTCTCAGAAGATGCTGCAGCAGGATGGGGATGTAGGTGTAGGTTCCATCAATACTTCAGCAGGAGGTTAAGCTGAAATGTGTGTAAAATATGGGAACCCTAATCTGGTCTACAAAGATGGAAAAGCTGCTGCTGGTGTGAAGCTATGGAGGTTCATGTTTTGGTGTGGAGTAATCAGATGGAGAGGGGGAATTTATGAGAGAATGCAAGGATCGGACAAGGGGGAATGGTTTGAAGCTGAAACGAGAAAAGATTGAGATGAGATTTTAGGAAGGAATGTTTTCCTGAGAGGGTGGGGAGGTCCTGGCCCAGGCTGCCCAGAGCAGTGGTGGCTCCCCCATCCCTGGAGGGGTTCAAGGCCAGATTGAAAGGGGCTTGGAGCCCCTGATCCAGTGGGTGGTGTCCCTGTCCATGGCAGAGGGTGGAACCAGGTGGGCTTTGAGCTCCCTTCCAACCCAAACTAGTCCATGATTCCATAATTCTATGATTTATCCTGAGTGAGATGGAATTCATGCTGCTGCACTGCCCCAGAGCCTGAGCTAGCTGGCTCTGCACTCCTTGGCCTCACCCCCTGACATGGCAATCTCTCCTCTGATTGCAAGACAATCAGGACTGAGGCTTACAAAGCAGCTTAAGACAGGGAAAGCTGAGTGCCTAGACCCAAACTGGACTGAGGGTGCTCACAAAACAGTACCAAGCGTTAATGTGCGCAGACCTATCTGCAGTGTGACAGCTTTTCATCATTGTTATTCATCTTTAGCACAAATTCTTAAAGAAATAAGTGAGCCCTTATTTCCCAGCTCTGAAAATGCCTCTGGGCATCACATCCAAAGCAATTTCCCTCACTGGAAGATTTTGTGTCTAATGTCCCCCTTGTAACAGTCACTCTGGTGCACTGGCTCAAGAGCAGAAAGGAAACGTGCACGAGCACGTGTGCACGATGGAGTCTGTGTGCACGATGGAGTCTGTGTGCATGCACAAGCAGATCTGAACGTGTTCATACCCCGAAGAGCATGGCAACAGGAGCCACTGTCCTTCTCACCATGTACTGGTGGTCACTCCACACAGCAAAACCCAGGAGGGCTGCATGATGCACCTGCCCTAACTCCTAGTGAGCGTCACTTCAGGCAGCTGTTCAAGGGTGATAATTAAAGATGGGTCTCCAAATCCATAAATCAAAGAGATGAAGACCTTGAAAAAGGGGACAAAAGGAAGAAAAAGGACTTTAAAATATGCCCTGTGCTGTCTAAAGCTGAGATAGGTTCTATCCAGGTGCAATTGTGTTTCAGAAACAGCATGCTAAGACTCTGCAAGTTCTTTGGGAATCCAGGTGGGAGGAAGCATTTAATCTCTGAGTGTTTGTGTGGCCTTGAGTGCTTTGCTCTGCAGTTAAATCATAGCCCTGCTTCCCTCCCTGGCCTGCCAGGGAAAAAGCAGACAACGGTGGCTCCCCAAAGAGAAGCTGTCGAGCTGAGGGGACGTGACTGGCTATGAAAAAATACCAATGGAGAGCAGCAGGGAGATTTTTCTCCACAATCCAGATACACAAGGAGGTAGCTTAACGAATAACAAAGCTCCATTAATGCCTCCCTTATGAGCATTAACATTTTATCAGCATCAGTAAAGTCACAGAACAATCGAGAGGGAGAAATCCCAATTCACAGCAAAGAAGAAACCAAGGCAGAAGAGGGTAAAGGGTCCATATATCTGAAATGTTTCCTAGCAAACATCCCAAGTGGACACTTAATCGCTCCAAAGCACTACTATGTTCATTATCAGTGGCATCCTCTGGCTTCAGCCAGGCCTGTGGTCTCCCTGCTACTTTTCAACCCCACGTACCAGCTGCAAGGTGCGTGGCAGCTCAGACTGGCAAGTTGCATCAGGCAGCTGGGAATCAAAGCAAGGGAAGCCCCTGATTTTTCAATTCTGAGGTCCTCAGCTCTGGAAGGATATAGATCTATTGGAATGAGTCCAGAGGAGGCTACGGAGATGATCTGAGGGCTGGTGAACCTCCCACATGAGGAGAGGCTGAGAGAGTTGGGGTTGTTCAGCCTGGAGAAGAGAAGGCTCTGGGGAGAACTTAGAGCAGCTTCCAGTGCTGAACGGGGCTCCAGGAAAGCTGGGAAGGGGCTCTTGATCAGGGAGGGCAGGGATAGGATGAGGGAGAATGGTTTTCATCTGAAAGAGGGAAGATTGACATAAGATCTTAGGAAGAAATATTTTGCTGTGAGGGTGGGGAGGCCCTGGCCCAGGTTGCCCAGAGCAGGGGTGGCTGCCCCATCCCTGGAGGGGTTCAAGGCCAGGTTGGATGAGCCTTGGAGCCCCTGGTGCAGTGGGAGGTGTCCCTGCTTGTGCCAGGGAGTGGAACTGCATGGGCTTTGAGGTCCCTTCCAATCCAAACCATTCCATAATTCTGTGACTAAGTGAGGATGGCCTGGCCTCTGATAGGAGCTGTAATGGATCACTTAAAAGCCAGAAAGGCACAGAAGTTTCTTGCTTTGAGCACCCCAGATGTATAGGTGCTTTTGCAAGCTTTAAACCAAACCATCTCCCAGAGTCCTTCTGGCAATGATTTGCAGCATGGGTGTGAGAAAGGTTCGCTCTGTCCTCGGCACCTGTATGAGGCTCTGGAAGGCAGAGGGTGAAGTAGGTTGACCCAGGTACATGCTCTGCTAGCAGCCTTGGAGATCACTATCCTTGTTCTGAGAATGATGCTTTTATTTACTTTATTTTTTTACCCAAAAACACCCCTCTAAACTTATTCTCTCACACTGCAGAACTGGACAGCTTTTTCATTAACTATTTCCCACTCTGATTTCAAGGGAAAGCAAAGTCACATAGAGTGTCTCCCAGAAGATGACAAATGGTCCAACAATCCTGCTTGCCCTTAACAAATGAGGCCAGGAAGAATAATTACAAAGATGAAACCAGAGATTTCAGGCCCATCTGCTCAAGTGACACAAAATCTCAGCCTTTTAAAATAATAAAGTGCTAAAAAGTTTTGTAAGTGTTCAGATAGCTCCGCATTGAGGTATGCTTTGATAACAAAGGGCAAAAAGAAGTGTTAAGAATATGTAGTTCTAGAATGGTTTTGGGAAGTATAATATATTGTGATTTAAAGCATTTGATCTTGCAAGCCCTAGAATGACACGCTTCTGTATTTCCTTTATTTCCAGGGTTTGGGAGAGGGTCCCTGCTGTGACATTGGTACCTGTTTCTAATAACATATAGTCTTATTTCCCCCAGAGGCTTCTCCTGGCTCTCACATAGCGTCTGATCCACGAGATTGACACTTGAGAGCATCAGAAGTCCTAGAAATAGGATGCTCAGTGACTAAGACAGGGTGAGGTGGTTCAGAAGTATTCCTGGTTTGCATTCTTAGCAGTACAGGTTATTTGAAGACTGACTTTCAGCATCTTTGCATCTCAACTTCCCTGTCTCTGAGAAACATGTGAATGCATCTCACTGCTCACTCAAAGATGACAGTGAAGGCAAATTCAAACATGAGTAATGTTTGCAAACTAGCATGTGTTTCTTCTATATGCAGACATCCCTACAAGGCTTCATAATCTTCCTTTAGGCTAAAATCAGATATCTTTTTAGCATTGGTTTTTTTTTTTCCCCAAGACATATAAAACAGAGAGAGTAGCAGAGGTTCAGGTTCCAAGAGTGAGAATGAATGCAGAAAAGACACCAAGTTCTGAACAGCTGCAAGTTAGATGAAGCTATTTTAAAAATAAAAGATCCTGCTATGCCGTACACCAGGCGGGACAGTGAGTGGGTCTTTACTGGGGACAGATTCTGCGGAGTCTATCTGGAACTAAAGTAGAATTCTTAATGAAAGGGAAGTGCAGCACTCTAAATTTAGATGCAGTATTAATGCTTTTAAAAGCAAATGCATCTATAGCCATGGAGTGTCTGAAATTTCACTGACAGTATTTCTTCCCATCAGGTCAAATCTGAAACCCATGCAGCCCGTAGCGAAATCCCCACTGGTTTCAATAAGCCCTGTGCTCAGCTTTCTTTTCGTGTCCCCCCCTGCCTTTGGTTGCCTGTGCAGCTAAATGAGACAGTCTGCAATCATTGAGGCTTGTATTTCCATTTTGTGCTTTAGCCTTTCTGAGAGCAATGAAGAAGGTTAGAGCTTGCATAGTAGGGCTGTGAAGATGATCTGAGGGCTGGAGCACCTCCCATATGAGGACAGGCTGAGAGAGTTGGGGATGTTCAGCATGGAGAAGAGAAGGCTCTGGGGAAACCTTGGAGTAGCTTCCAGTACTAAAAGGGGCTGAAACTAGATGGGCTTTAGGATGCCTTCCAACCCAACCCACTCTATGTTTCTATGACAATAATCTGTTGAGTGAGACAGCAAAATAAAGAGCAGGCCAAATCGTTTGAATCTCGAGTCAATAGATATCTTTGGAATACCCAACCTGTTAGTCTAATACTGCTTGTTTGTGTTTTAGAGCTGGCTTCTCTATTGCACTCCAGGTCCATTTACATCAGATGCACCATTCATCATACAATAATACAGGCAGGAACTGTGACTGCTCTGGTAAATCGCTTTTTGCTTGTAATATGCTGATCTCCACGGGACGTCAATGTATGAGATCCGTGGACTGAAGGCAGCATTGCAATCTGTAGTATGACAGCTGTACGTGAGGGATTTTCTTATCAAAACCATACTGCGATTTATTGTTTAGTAAAAAAACCTTGATTTATAAATATTTCAATTGAGAAGAATATTCACCGGCTTTCCAGTGCCAAAGGATGATCAAAGAGGATCATCTGGATGGATGCTAGGACTCAAGAGCTTCAGCTCCTCCACAATAAAGCCCATCAAAATCAAGCAGGGATCGAGCTCACGCTTTTTCATGGGATCACTAATACCTGGCAATTTCCCATTTATTCTCTATTCTAACTAAGCACACAGAGTGATAGGCAGAGGTTGAAGACTGACATTGGTTGTTATGAGCAGAGCCAGGAGAGGTGCGTTTCTTTGTTAAATTAAAAATTATAACTCACCTGTCCTGCCAAACTCTCTCCTTCCTCATAAGGTCAAGAAACTCTGACTGATGCATTAATAAAAAAAACCCACAACTCCTGTCAATCACTGCTGGGCTTATCTGTTAGAGACACCTCTTTCTGCCAACAGTCTAGTTCTATTTTTACTGAGCAAATGCTTTCACAGCTCAGCTTCCATGTGTGTGCCCACTTCAGGCGTTGTTCACACCTAGTTTACTCTTAACACCTCTCAAGGACCTTGCAGGTAGGTGTGAAAGGACTCGTCCTTTGGACAGCCATGTACTCTGATAAGAAGGGGGTAAACACGTAAGAACCAGAGTTGCTGTCAGCACTTAAGGCTCCTGAGCAGGGACAGGAGAGAAAAGGGGCGAGGGAGGGTGTCTTCACTCCTTCACAATTGGTCTCCAGTCTCTCCCTTCTCTCTTTGTAAACAGTTTGGAGTTAAAGCCGTACAAGAGCATCCTCTCAGCAAAGGCAGGTGTCTTTTGGGCTTATTTCACCCAACCTGCAACTTTCCTGAAGTTTTCCATGTGCAACATTAGTGGCACAGCCCTCCAGCAAGGGGTCAGTGTATCCCCTGGTACATGACCAACCATCTGAAGAACCTAGTTTAAAACTCACAATCCCAAACTAATAAATTAATTAAAACTAACTTCCCTGCATTGCCAGATATGCTAGAAGTTCACTGAGTAATCTCTAGGAGCACAGAGGGCCAGGCTGTGGCAGCTCATCCTAGAGTCTTTAGGATTGCCTTGAAGGACGTCGCTCCCATCCTTTGCCAGTTGCTATGACTTCAGTAAGAGGTGTTCAAAATTGCGAGTTCTAACCCCAGTGCAGTCTTGGCAATATTCCCAAAGCATCCATCTCAGTGACAATTAAATAAGAAATATGAATCCCCTTGCTATCAGTTTAGAGTTTTTCCAGTAACTTCCTACTTCGTCTTTGGAATGTGGAAAGAGGACCGCAAATTTAATTGTGATGGAAATAAATCTATATACCCAATATAATTTGACTTTAAAGAATGCTCCTAGTGCTTAAAAGCTATCAGTTTCCACCTCTGTTATTAATAGAGTAGGTGCAAAAGAAATCAGACACTCTTCCTGGGATGAACCAAGCTGATGGAGGGTTGGCCAACCTGTGCCCTGTATGTTGGGCTCTTGAAGGCTATCTGGATGCCTGCGTATCAGAACATTGTGTACAAATGCTTTGCTGAATCCAGCCTGGCTGCGATTTACCACTGCTAAGAATAAAACTTCCTAAAAATAAACCTGTACGTTCCTGGCTTTCTTCCTTTCTTTGTTTTCTTACCCTGTTTGTATTCTTCCCCTCTTTCTCTCTTTCCTTCCCCCTACCTATCTAGCAGTCCTCTTTTCTGCATTTTGTGCAGACTGAATATTCAAAAATCTCTCTCCTTTTCAGCACTGTCAGGCTGGGACCCCCACAGCCACAAGATTACCTACAGGAAAGTTAGATTCATTTACTAAAATTACTGATACAAGAATAAAACGTTTAAGAGCCAGGCCTCTGGTTTCCAATCATTTTACAAATACTTGTAACAATCAGTGGACTATGTAAGAAATGAATCATCAGATCGGTTTGGGTCAGGAAAAGGCTGCTTCTTAATGTCAGAATTACAACTGGATGAATTTCAATTGAAAAACAAATAGAAACCCCAATGGCTCAGAGACTACAGGATCCTTGCAGGTAGGTGACGGACAATTACCTTAATAGCATAAAGTTCAACGTCATAAAGTGCTTTCCTTATCTTTACTTCAACTCAGACACCTCTATGTCCTTCATTTTCCCTAAAAAAACAGATTGGCACAAAAAGTATGAGAAATTTAGGACTATTGTTTTTTAACTCCCATTTTGCATTCTTCCTAAGGGAAAGTTCCAAGTAGGGTACCAGTCCCTCACTTGACAAAACTAAGGGTTACTGGTTCTTTCCTCTAACATGGCAAGTGGGGCAAAAGTTTTCAGCTGTGACTGACTGATCATTTTAGAAACTCAATTTGCTCACCTTGAGAGAATCTGATTTTCATTGGACATCAGAGTAGTCCTTCCTACTTCAGTAGAGCGTGAATCTCACTCATAATTATTAAGCCCATTTCATATTCAGCTTCTACTCTCCCTCATGCAGAGCAGCATCAGCTTAAGGGTTCTCATCTCATTTTTCCTTTTCCCATAATTCAGCATTTCCGCATTAGCAGGGCTAGGGGGGAACCTTCTCTGAAATGTGTTCTTTCATTGAAGGTTTCCAACCAGGCTACATTTTTCATGGTCTTTATTCAGATCAATCATGTTAAAAGCTGATGTTGCATTATTTAATCTTTGACAGGCATAGAATTAAGATACAGGTTTATTCACTTACAGAAAATGTCAGACCAGAATTAGATGATCACTTTAGGGATTGAATCTAGCTACGAAGATAGCTGCTTTTTCAAGCAGAACATGTTCACCTTCTAGCCATATTTTTGCCCTCAGTTCTATTGGCAGGAGAATGGGATTTATTAGACCCTGGAGTAAGTTCGTGGAAAAATTATCCTGTTCTTTTCTTCAGTGGAAACACTATATAACTGAATAATCCTTATCAAACTGTGCTGTACCGGGTTTGGTTCTAACACAATAGAAAGCACCCTGGGTAGCATACACGGGCACAGGAATTTTAAGGACTTGTGCTTGAGGGCAAGTCAGATTGTCTGCTGAGGCTATGGTCTTGTCTGGCTTCAGACAGTTCTATTTGTAAATCTATATGTAAATCTATATGTAAATCTGTGCTGATTTACAATAGCCTGGACATTTCCTTCTGCCACTGAAGTTTTCCACATACAAAGCACGGTGCTCTTGAGATCAGTTACCAAAAGGACAGAGCTGTGCTCCAAGGAGATGGTCATTTCGTGGGAGAGATCGGGATATCAACAAAAACTTCTTCCTCTTGATCCACTCACCTGGGTCAGGGAGCCCACTGCAAGTATAATCCATCTCCTTAAATAGTGTTCAAACATCTCAGTAATGAAAAATAAGCAACTTTGGAGCTTCTGGCTCTGTAGCGTGCTGAACCTCCGCTTTACTGGATGAAATCATAGAATGGTTTCAGTGGGAAGTTCAAATAGCATCTAGTTTTAACCCCCTGCCATGGGCAGGGACACCTCCCACTGGATCAGGGGCTCCAAGCCCCATCCAACCTGGCCTTGAACCCCTCCAGGGATGGGGCAACCACCCCTGCTCTGGGAAACCTCTGCCAGGGCCTCCCCACCCTCACAGCAAAACATTTCTTCCTGAGATCTCACCTCAATCTCCCCTCTTTCAGCTGAAAACTGTTCCCCCTCATCCTGTCCCTACCCTCCCTGATCCAGAGCCCCTCCTCAGCTTTTCTGGATCCCCTTTCAACACTGGAAGTTGCTCTAAGGTCTCCCCAGCCTTTTTTTTTTCCACACAGAACAACCCCAACACCCCCAGCCTGGCCTCATACAGGAGGTTCTCCAATGCCTAGATCATCTCCGTGGCCTCCTCTGGACTGGCTCCAACAGCTCCATGCCTTTCCAGAGCTGTGGACTCCAGAACTGAACACAGGGTCCGAGTAAGGCATCACCAGAGCACAGTGGAAACTCAGACATACCCAGCCACTGATATTTTCCTTGCCTTATGCATTGCGTCCCCAACCATTAACATCCCCAGGCAGCTCACCAGCCCTCGGAGAGTGGGAGCTGTGATGGGAAATGACAACAGTGCTCCGGAGGTCCCACCACTTCTTTTTTTAACTGGTCCTGAGCAACATGTCAGCTGCTTTCCCTTCTCCTGGAAATGCCTTTTCACAAGGAGCGATGTGCTCTGGCAGTGAGTGAGTTAAGAAGCAGCCTCACTAGTTTTTCTCCTGCATAGCTGAGTTACCCCCCAATCAAAGGAACAGCCTGTTTTTTCAGCATGGATCTTCTCCTCCTGCTCAAGAGGTCACAGATTGCCAGCCTTGTTTTAATGAGCTGTGTCCTGTGAATTTCACAGTCACTTCCAGTCTAATAAGGGAACCCACAGGGGTGGTGTTTTCAATTTGCTCCTCTTCCCCGGCGAGTCTGTACCATACATCACACGGAGCAGCTCACAGCTGGTGAAAAAACAAAAGAATTTGCTTGTATTCCCTATACAGGGATTTTATAATTCAATATTTATTGAGATTGGGGTCCTCCCATTTGAAAGGCCAAACAGTTTGTTTTACTATGTGTGGGATATATTACATTAATATAGAGAACAACGGCTTCCAAGAACTAATTGAGCGACAGTGTTGAAAAGCCCTGAGCGCTATAGAAATATTATGAAAATCCGAGAATCCTTAATGCTTCGTCGAACCCAGCCTCACGCATACAAATTGAACATAATTGGAGTCTGTGTTCCCACCATCAGAACTAAGGGCTACTTTACAACTCAAATGACACCTAAACCTCTAATTTTAATTTCAAATTCCCTCAATAAAAGTACAGCCTGATTGTTTTCCTCCTTTCTAAAGAAGACTTATAAAAAAGTGAGCAAATGTAAGCTTTATTTAAATGTACAGGAATGAACACCACTATCAGCTGAAGTTTGTTGCAAAGCAGAACTTCTCAAAAATCCATTAATCCCTCCAGACGTCAGATATTCCCATGTATACACAGAAGTAAAATACTATTACTCAGTAAATATTACCTCTATCCCATGAGATATTCAGGATCTGTTTTCAAGTTCTAATCTAAAAGGAATGTGAAAAAATCCATTATTTTGTAGTATAGACTGTATCAATACTCATCCAAAAACATTTTATTTGAGATACATTTTCTTGGCACTGGGAAATTCAGTTGCTGTGTTGAACAGAATTAAAGTGTTTAATTTCAGTGAGGTTTGGCAGTAGCTTATGCTTCTCTACCGTCTATTAGTGTCAGAAATGAGGTATAGATCTATTTCCAATAAATGTTTATATAAATATGCTTGTGTACGGATTAATACAGACTATAAATTCAATGTAAGACACTTCACAGTGAAACACGCACAGTGAGTCACTAAAAAGATTGAGAGAACTTCATCTTTTTGAGGAAAGATTTGTTAATTGGCCTGCGGAGCACAGGAGAGATATATGATCAGAGCGAGAGGAGACTTCTCTTCATTGGTAGGAACCTCCCAAACAGAGAGGAGATGGAAGTGTATCTTTATCTGTCTCTCACAAACATTCCTAACTGGCTTGGATGTCATTATGAATAGTCCTTTACTTGCTTTTCTGCTCAAATTGTTTGAGTTAATGTGATTTTTCAGTTAAATGAGTAACAAGAAATTCCTCATCAAAGGTTGTAGCAAGTATGTTAAACACAGCTGGAAAACCTCAACATGTGTCCCTCCATCACACTCAAAAGCTAATTACATGCTCCCTTTTTTTGCACAACATGGAAGAAGTGCCAGCCACATAAGGAGTGGGAGATGCAGAAAGGTTTTCCAGTGACATGAGAATGCCTCCTGGGGTGCCCCAAGATAGAATCGTAGAACGGTTTATGTTGGAAGGGACCTCAAAGCCCATCCAATTCCATCCCCTGCCACAAGCAGGGACACCTCCCACTGGATCAGGTTGCTCAGCCCCATCCAACCTGGCCTTGGAGAGCCACAACTTCTCTGGGCAACCTGGGTCAAGGAGTCCTCACCCTCACAGCAAAATATTTCTCTCTAAGATCTCACCTTATTCTCCCCTCTTTCAGCTCAAAGCCATTCCCCCATGTCCTCTCCCTGCCCTCCTTGATGAAGAGCCCCTCCCCAGCTTTCCTGGAGCCCTTTTCAGTACTGGAAGCTGCTATAAGGTCTCCCTGCAACCTTCTCTTCTCCAGCCTGAACAACCCCAACTCTCTCAGCCTGTCAGACACTTAGACCCTGCAGGTCAGCAATGAGGCTCATTTTCATGTCCCCACTCTATAATTCCCATCAGCTCAAGGAGACATTATTAACCTTAAACCCAGTTTTAATTTCCATGTTTTTCTGGAAAATCTCAAAATGTCAAGAAAATATTCTCCCCTGCGTTTCTGGAATGACAGATTCTATTGCCTAGAGAGCAGGAGAAGGACACAGGGTGGAAAACAAAGAAAACCAGCTTTACCTACACTACAGTTAATAAAAAGTAAATGTCAAATGGGACAAGAAAAACTGATGTGATACGGAGGACATGATCCATGAGAGACTCTGAGTAATGAAAAGGTCAGGGGAACCCATAAATAAAGCCTGGTACAGGCAAGATCTAGGGAGGCAAAAGCTCATCAGAAGAGTGCAGCCGCTCAGGCAGTTTAATGAATGTGTTTTATGTAAATGGAACAATTACTATTCCAGGTACAGAAACTGTCCTCAGTCTGAACACTACACACACTCCATGTGAACCATCTAACTGAGGCATAAACTGCTCACATTCCATGTACAGATTGCACCGTACAGGGGTGTGGTTGCAGGGATGAAGAGCAACTCCCACTTCTGTGAGGCTGCCCCGTGGAAACTGGGGTCGGATTCCTTGAGGTTTTGGTTTGTAGACACCACCTTCCTCCATGTAAAAGCACGTGAGCCTGCAGGATCTGAAGGGTAAAAATGTCTCGTCTTAAAATTTGCATGACTGCAGGGTCTGACATGCAGCTTCACTCTCCTTTGTTTGGTCTCCCCTACAATTTGGTCCACAGTTTTCCCCAGACAAGACAGGTTCTTTTCCATGTTAGTGGACACACTAATCTGAGTGAAATCACAGGGAAGATGACCCACGCTTCTTTTAAGTGCTCTTTGATGCCCTGTGGCAGTGTCCCGCTACACTGATTGTTGCACAAACGCAGAACAACTCCTGCCTTGGTGAAATTGAAGTCAAAAAAACCAAAAACTCAGCCAGCTTCAAACTCAGGATGTGCTCATGCACCTTCCTGAAATGGAGCCTGAACAGATCCTAGAATCGCAGAATGGTTTGGGTTGGAAGGGACATCAAAACATCATCTAATTCCAACCCCCTGCATGGGCAGGGACACCTCCCACTGGATCAGGGGCTCCAAGCCCCATCCAACCTGGCCTTGAACCCCTCCAGGGATGGGGCAGCCACCCCTGCTCTGGGCAACCTGGGCCAGGGCCTCCTCACCCTCACTGTGAAAAATTGCTTCCTAACGTCTAATCTAAATATTCCTCCTTGCATTTTGAAACCCTTCCCCCTTGTCCCATTGTTCCATGCCCTTGTAACAATTCCCTCCCCAGACCTGGCTAAAAAAGCAAGATGTTAGCACTGAGTGGCAGAGAATTGTGTGGTGGGTCAGGGGAAGTCAGGGACGAGAGGCAAGTTCTCTGAGTCACAGCCTGTCACCTTAACCATCAATTATGCTGCCTTCCTCAATATTGTCTTTAATGAAGCACAGCACTTTGTTCCAGGCTAGCTCGGAGCAGTTATCCATGGTGATGATTGCCCTTTACGTGTGTTGCAGGAGAAAGGGCCAGGCTGACCATGCTGTGCTGGTCACTCGGAAGCCACCACAGAGCCCGTCCCGCTCGCAGGATCTTGTAGCCTCACTGCAAGAAGGCTGCAAGCAGATGGGTAGAAAAGCCAGGCAGGGGAAGCAGAGGGCAGCAAGACAGCGATGATTCAATAAAACCTGACGTTGTGAAATTAAATGTGAAAAATATGTCTTTTCTCTGTTATTGAAAGGTGCTCGGAGAGTTGTTCCAGTTGCCCCGCAGGATCTGGGGTCCCGCTCCTACTCCCTCTCCTTTTCCAGCTGCTGTTTCAGCCACGCAGTCTGTCTCTTTATTCAGCTTGGCAGCAGGGAGCGGTTTCGTTTGGGGAAGGACAAACCCCTCATGGCCTCCCTTCCCGGGTCCGTCAGGCGGTGACTCTGCCTGCACCTGGCATCTGCCTCCCCTCTTTCTATTCTGGGAGGAAGAGAAGCAGCTGAGCTCTGCCACCGTATGCGCAGGAGGCAGATGGGGCGTGAATTCCGTGGCGATTGTACTGCTCATTTGTTTGGCATAAAAATGACGGACACATGATGGAACAACCCGGAACAAACATGGGGGGGGGGGGGGTATGAATGCTGGATAGCTTTTACCATCATTAATTTTCCTGTTAGTGAGAGAGCTGCTTCTCATTCTGTGATAAATCTGCTTAAACATGGAGGGTGTAGTTGTCATCCCGATTCCCATCAGGTGTTTTATCTGATGGGTTGTTCTGTTCCTAGGATTTCCCGTAGTGACTTTCTTTCAATCGGGGATGATGAGAACAGACATTTTGGCTTCCCTGCTTAGGGAGCAGGGACATATGTATGCACCGCTGGATATTTGGGTGACAAAGGGAGAAAGGGGGAAGCATTCGCTTCCTCTAAGGGATAGAAACACAGATTCATATAATTTTTTAATTAATCTTTGGCTTTATCTGCATTTAGTTTTGTGAGCTCTAAATCCATGTGGGATTCAAAGATCACAGTAAATTTAAAAAGAACATATTTTAGGAACATATCAGGACCTGAGGGAATGGCAGGAAGATGCCAGGGGAGGGTTAGGTCGGGCATTAGTAGAAGGTTCTTCCCCCAGAGGGTGGTGGAGCACTGGAACAGCTCCCAGGGAAGCAGGCACAGCACCAAGCCTGAAAATATTCCAGAAGTCTTTGGCCAACAGCCCTCAGCCCCACGGTGTGAATATTGGGATGTCCTGTGCAGCGACAGGAGTTGGACTCAATGATCCTTGTTGGTCCCTTCCAACTCAGGACATTCTATGATTCTACAACTTTAAGATCAGCTTTTTTTTCTGACACAAACCCCAAAAGCCTTCACTGATCAGGACAATAAGTTCAGTAGTTTCTCAACCTGTTTGCGTATACTATAAAAACATAATTTCATTAAACCTCATGATAAGTGTCTTAAGGGAAAACACATTAAAAGAACAATGGGTCAAAACTATGATGCGTGAGCACTGAGAAAATGCAGGCGAGCGATGCTGAATTTGCACAGTGTAACTGCAAAAAGCATTAAATCCTTAAAACTCTGCTGCAATGGTTTTATGCTGAATGAGGAGCTTTATGAATATTTCAGTTATAAGATGAGGCTTGACAGAACAGAGTTGTTTCAATTTTGAATCGCCCTTCATTAAACAACTTGCCCTGTCTGGTGTTAAATTAGACCCAGTTGAATCCGGCTCCACATGCACTGGGTGATACTGGGACCTCATGAACTGGAACCACTGTGCTGCCCCTCCTGCTATTGCTTTGAATAGACCAGCCATGGATTGATTCAGGAGGCACTGAGCTCTTGCCATCCTCTTTGGCAAACAAACCCCTAGTTAGATGGCTGAGCCAAGGCTTTCTCCCTCCTCCTTGCCCACTGTTATTTACAGTATCTGGCTGTTAATTTAAAGGCTCAGCTTTTTGCTGTGCAGTGCTGCACCTGCCCTCTCTCTGTGTCAGATGCAGCATTAGTGGCTCGGTAGCAGCAGTGTTAGTGGCTCTCAGCCATTCACAAAGCCAGTCCTGCTCTTTCAGGACTGCAGAAATACCTAAAGAGCACGAAATAAAGCTATACTGCATTGATCATCTCACTCCTACACCCGGGTAAGGAAAGGTCATTGATTTTCTTCTCTGTCCTACTTTGAGATGGACTATGATACAGATGTTTTGTGAATAAAAGCAGAGCTTTACAACCTTTAGTCACTCCACAGAGCTCAATTCTGTACTTGCTTACAGCAGTGACCTTCAGCACTTGCTGAACCAGTAGCACCACTGAAGTCGCTCCATGATTGCATTCGTATCAGCACACAAAATTTAGATTTCAGTGGCATTTTAGTTAGATTTCATGCTTTTGGGGAAAGTAGTTGCATGGTTGTGTTACTTGATTCTGGCTTAAGCAGGATGCCCAGACATTCCTGCAAGGCAAATAACAACCTCCCTCCAGTAAAACTGCAGGATTAGGCTTTACTTTAGAGCAGAAGCAATTCTACCAGCACCTGCTGTTCAACACAAGCCACATGTGTATGGATTTTCTTACAATAAAGTCTGGAAGTATAACCCTCCCCTCCTGGAAAGCACAGTTGCTAGTTGAGTCACTTTCCCTGGAGCGGTTTAAGGGACGAGTGGACGAGGTGCTCAGAGACATGGTTTAGTGATTGATGGGAATTGTTGGACTTGATGATCCGGTGGGTATCTTCCAACCTGGTGATTCTATGATTCTATGATTCTGTTAGACTGAAGGGTCGACTTTGGGTCTGCTAGATGATGGCAAAGTGGAGGAACTCCTGGGCTCCACTTGAATGGCTCCTGTTTCCCTGAAAGACAGCGCTCTCCCTAAATGAGATCAGAATTTGGCCTTGGCTTCTTCAATGAATAAAATCATAGAATCATAGAATCACCAAGTTGGAAAAGACCCACCAGATCACTGAGTCCAACCATTCCTATGAAACACTAAACCACGTCCCTCAGCACCTCGTCCACCAGTGCCTTAAACCCCTCCAGGGAAGGTGACTCAACCCCCTCCCTGGGCAGCCTCTGCCAGTGCCCAGTGACCCTTTCTGTGAAAAATTTTTTCCTAATGTCCAGCCTAAATCTCCTCAGGCAGAGGAGCTTGAGGCCATTCCCTCTCGTCCTGTCCCCTGTCACTTGGGAGAACAGCCCAGCTCCCTCCTCTCTACAACCTCCTTTCAGGTAGTTCGAGAGAGCAATGAGGTCTCCCCTCAGCCTCCTCTTCTCCAGGCTAAACACCCCCAGCTCTCTCAGCCATTCCTCATAAGGCCTCATCAGCTTCGTTGCTCTTCTCTGGACTCGCTCCAGAGCCTCAACATCCTTCTTGCAAATAGGTAGATTCTCCTGCTTCTTACACCCATCCTAATGACTGGGCATACCTGGAAATGAAGTCCTGACCAGGGTCGCTCCAAATGTCTGAATAAGCCTCTCCATACTTATCACTGTTTCACCAGCCTTGAAATGGAAATTGCTGCCACGTTTATGCCTGAACTGAAAGCCTGCCTAGTGTCCCTGTAACTTAATTAAGTATCCTCTCCATCATCCACCAAACTGCTGCTTAACACATGCTGGCAACACGCCTCTCCTATATTGCAGCAGATACGGCTGGCAATGCATGGAGCTTATCACGGGGTATTAATTACTTAGGCATAAATAACATTCCCTCTTATCTCAGCTTCATGAGCCTCTATTTCTGATGGAAATATATTCATGGTAACAAGTGAGAGAAAACAATGAGGGGGGAAATTCAAGCCTTAAAAAATGAGTGACATGTCTAGAAATGAATGAAAGTTAAAGCCAAGCAAATTAAAATGAAAGGTGAAGGTACATTTCTAGCAGTTGTATTGAATAACCTCTGGCACCAACTACCAAGGAAAAAGCAGGGATTTTCTTCTCTAGGTATCTTCAGGTCAGTTTAGAAATGTCCTTTAGTCAAAACAAATAGTCTTAATAAGCAGAGGTGTGGAAAGTTGTACAAAAGGAAAAAGGAATCCAGGCATGCAAGGCAGCTCAGCCACACGTGAGCTATGGTGACTCTGCACAAGAACAGAGCAGGTAAACAGCTGTGAAAGGGCTTGACTTGCAGGGCTCCCTCCCACTCCAATCCCCAAACCCTCCAACAAAATCAAGCAGAATGACAAAGGCTTTACTGTAAGCAATTCTTTCCTGCCTCTATTCACAGCCCATTATCTCCCCTGCATTACAGAGGTGTTTCCCAACTGCCTTGTCACAAGGAGAAAAAATAAAGAACAAGAAATGTAGCTTTTGTTTGCTCAAAAACTCTCATTAATGAGTGCAGGACAGAAACGCACACCTGGAATTAAATTACTTCAATGATTCAGCACCAATCAGGGTTACACGAAGTGTTTGCACCTTGCAGTGCAGGGTTTGGCTGTTTGGTGTTGGAGAATCGTTTATATGTGTGGTTTTTCCTGCCAGAAGGATGATGGGTACGTTTATGTCTGTATGAAGATGTCCCTGCCCATGGCAGGAGGTTGGAGCTGGATGGGCTTTGAGGTCCCTTCCAACACAAACCATTCCATGATTCTATGATTCTGTGATTCTATGATCCTATGATTCTATGATACTGCTGTGAATTTTGCTTATCACTGATACATTTATAAGGTACACAAAATTACTCAATGTTTTGAAAATGTATTTTTAGCTCTTTTTCTGGCTACGTTATTTAAATATGAATGGCTATTTGTGCATGAACAGTGTGTTTACAGGCTGCAAATGCTTCTTGTGGAGCATTAGTTAATATTTTTGAAAGTACAGAGCCTGATGAGTATATAGTATATATTGGATATTTATGTGAGTGGACACATCTATGAGAGCTACTTCAACTCACATAAGAGATGCAGAATTGTATTTAAATGTTCATTCATACAGCAAAGAGAGGGTCTATTATGGTGTTATTCCCATGGGTTATTTTCCTGCACATGCTTGCAGAGCAGCAGGAAAGCCAACGTAGTTTTCAGGGATGACAAGTCCAGAAAAGGAAGGGGTTCTCTCCCTCGCCTTCAGAAAAGTTCAATACGCTCACTAAATTACATGTTTCTTTGGGATACATTTCAGAAAAAGGAGAACACAGGACAGCCATGGGGACTGCCTGAGATGCTTTCGAAAGGGCATGACTTGATGGCATTACCAAAACCCTCATAACTGGTTGCTATGCTACACAACTTGAAAGGATGGTTCCCCACTTTTAATACAGCAAATGCAAGGTGCCTTCAGCTCCGGAGGATATTGCCCTCCAGGTGTGCTCAGCTTATTAAAAACACAGGAGGATGTTTCTCCTTTTCTACAGAAGCCAGGGAAGTTCTTTTGCTTCTGCTTACACAGGCTCTGTTTGAAGCATCGATTCAGCAAGGTTCTTAGGCATATTTGCAGATTTCAAACACAGAACTGGTCCGTGAAGCCAACAGAGTAGCCAGCTGCTTGCTAAAGAGAGGAAAAACACCCTCCTTGTACTCCTCCCCATGTACTACATTAGAGGAGGAGAAAAATACCCTTCTTGTCTTGCTGCCCAAGCACTCTATTAGATGTGCACCCCGCTCCAGTACACACGATTCAGCAATTATTCTGCCAGCAATACTTAATGTGAAACAACAAAGATTCCTGACATGTAGGATATGTGGCTTCTCAGACTTGACAGTGTTAGGAAAGAGCAGTTTGTATGCTGAAATCTCAAGGGCAGTGAGCAGACGCAATAACTTCGTAAGCATCTGGAGATGAGTGGCTTCTCTCTGGAAGATAAAAGCCATGAAGGAGAATCGTGCAGAGGCAATCTAGTGCCGTTTTCCAAGCTCTCTGTCTCTGACATCCCATAAGGACCCAGCAAGCCCTCTCTCAAGTTGAATCGAGCTGGACAAGTCAAGTCGTTGCATAGAGCTTACATAAAGTCTCTCTGAGGGGCTGAATTTGCCTCTGCCTTTCATGGAGCTGTTGCAGCTTTACTTTCTGTTATGATCCCCTACGTTAGGAGTTCACTGTGGCTACAGAGCAGAAAAAGTCTGAAAACCAGTTTCGGCACAATTATTTTGCAGAGGTAGAGTGAGAAGAAACCTCTTCCATTTTTCTCCCTGTTTTTTTCCCTCTGTTCCTCTGAAGCTGAATATGGAAAAGGAAGATGCTGAGCAGAAAAGCTAAAATGAGACCTTTCTGAAAAACACTGCTGACTCCAAGACCGCAAGATGCTTTCTAGAACTGACAAGCATTTCAAATGAAGTTACTTCACTTTGAAACTTACTGTGTAACATAATGGTAATTCCTACATCCTGAAGGCCAAGCTGACTCCTGGCTCTTAAAATGGTGTTAAGTACAACAGAGTCTTGTCATGTTCAGTCTTCCACTTCCCTCAGAAAGAAATACAAATTTTATCTACATTATAGCACTGGGCCTCCAATTAAATAATAGCTCTAACCCCTACAGGTAGTATTTTTTTTACATACATGTCAGTAAGACCGTTGTTTTCTATTTTCAATTTATCTTGTCTTTGTTTTTATATGGAGAGGTAAAGCCATATTTAAGATCCCATATTTAAATGTGCAGCTCAGTCCATCCCTACTACAATGTATATTTATTCCATAGATATATATCCAGTCCTTCCTATATGGCAAATAACTCCTGTGTACTATATATTCTTCATTCCATTTAGATAAAGAAGTTATTCTGTAGGTATCTTATTTTTCCACCAGACTTTGGGGGATAAGGGGAGAGATTTTCCCCAACAAGGCCATTTTTTTTCCTACGTTGTTCGAACTTGTAGCAATTTTTCATTTCACAGACTGGTTTTCCTCATGTTTTCTGGTTGTTACCCTCCTCTTTGGGGAAGCGTGGTTCTGTGCCCACCTCTTTATCAAGACCAGGATTGTTAATGGTTTGGCACTTCAGAGGAACCGCAACCTTAGTTGAGCTGCAGGACAAAACATGCCTAAAGCACTCAAGGTGACTGACAGGTTGGCATGAGGAGGTGTTCAAAGCCAGGTTGGATGGGGCTTGGAGATCCTGTCCCAGTGGGAGGTGTCCCTGACCATGACAGGGGCTGTAGCTGGATGGGCTTTGAGGTCCCTTCCAACCCAAACCGTTCTATGAATCTATGTTATCGCTTTACTACTGACAGAAGTGGGGGAACTGATCCTGATTTTGGACACCATCCAACGTGCTTGCACCAGCCTGGCCAGATGGCTCCAGTTATGTCAGTGCACGTTCCCATTAGCTACAGGAACATCAGCCTCTAAACCTTTATTTGAAAGACGTACTTTACAGAAGAGCAGAGAATATTGCAAACTGTTACCTACCCCATCTGCCTACTCCAGGGACTCTGTCTGAAATTCCAGAACATTTCAGACTCCCAGATGGCTACTTACTCTCTCTTAAATCATCAGCCAGAACTGAAGCTGGGATATCCAGGCCAGAAAAAAACCTTCACTGGATCAAGATCTAAGCTTTCTCTAAACACAGAGAGCTGATGAAATGTGTTAGATATTCCTTGAAGAGAGAACTCAAAGAAAGCACTTCACTTGGAGAAGACAGTAAAAAATATTGGATAAATATGTGAAAGATTTGCAGTGAAAGTTGTCCTGTTGATATGAGACATTTTGTATGAAATAAATCACAATGACCATGAAGAAAAGACTAAAATCCATTTGAAAAATAATGATGGCAAAAAACTTCGCTGCATACCAGAGAGGCTTTTTCCTCTTCTTTTAATTTAGCAGTAACAATGTCTACAATACATTGACTCACAAATTAAATGAAGGTATGAAACCACATTCTTCATACTGAGATGGAACATTCTGGACTTTTACTTTTTAAATGCTCTCTCAGGGGGAACAGTTCTGAAATCAGTGAACAACTTTTGAAACAACCAGTGGTGGGAATTTTAATTTTAACAGTGATCATATCTAGTGACCCTTGTCCATAGAGATCAAAATGCTTCGTCAACGAGTGCAAAGGTCTGAATCTCACTGTACAGATAAAAGGGGAGGGAAACTGAGGCACAGTGCTGTGCAGCGACTCGCCAGGATCAAGCAGCAGGCAGCAGAGATCTGGACATAAATCTCAGCTCTCTGACTCCCAGTCAACTCCTGACTTGCCAGGCCACGATCTCCCAGCGTGTGGGGCTATCTACTGTCCTGCAGTCCCTGTGTTATACAGGCGAATCTTCTTTCACTTCTCCCACTGTCCCGTTGGCTCCATTCAGTCCTGCCAGCTCCCTGCCTTCTTCCTCCTCTTCTTCTTCTTCTTCTTCCCTTTTGGCTGTCTCTGCTTCTCTGCCTCTGCTCGGGACGGTGGCACCGGAGAGGTGGCTGAGGAGCTGGCCTTCGCGGCGGGACTCGGCCAGCTCTTTGGCACAGCACACAGGGGTGTGGGTCTCGTAAGTGCTATGGAAGCTGTTATAGTCGACCTCATAAAAATCCTTCTCCAGGGTGAGGACGGGAGTGAAGCGATGTCCCCACAGCACCTCTGTGTCCATGTAGGAGCTGCGAGCCTGGCAAGTCATCCCTGGGTAGAAAGAGAAGGATGTTAAATGCAAAGCTTCTTTACATGCTCACCCATCCACTTGCATTTAAAAGCACTTTGATGTTATCTCCATACCTGATTGCTCTGGGACACTGAAAAGGTCTTCGCTTAATAAGCCTCACACGAGTCTCTACCATGAAAAAACTGAGCACTCAAAAAGGAAAAGGGATGGGTTCATCGCCACATCTTCAGACTGTTTCCTCAACCTTGAGCTTAGGGGGTTGAAGTCTGGTACCAGTAAGCAGCTTCCCTCTGCCCTCACATTGCTGTGCTGAGGTGTCATTTGTGTGGCTGATATTAATGCTGCTGCTGGTGAATCAGGCTAGAAGGACATCCAGCTCCATCAGTGCTCCTCAAATCCTGATCACACAGCCCCTGAGCAGAAGGAACCACTGCCCTGCATTCCCACGATGTCCGACCCCCATCCCTCAGCAATTCCCCCCTGCACTGAGGTTAAGGCACCCAGACATACCGGCCAAAAGGTGAAGGGGGGCCAGAGCTCATAGTGATTTATCTGGAAAGTTAGCTTTTAGATGGTTCGATCAACTGTATTGGGCTGGCAGAACCAAAATCCCCAACACCACACAGTCAAGAACACAAACATATTGAATTCCGTGCATTAATGGATTGTGGATCGAACGAACAGTGAGCAATAGGAAACCGATATTTGTCAAGCTCCTTCTCAGCACCAAGGATTAGTGTCATCTCATATAAATGATTTATTTGCTTTGAAAAAGTTTAAAGAGCAGCTTTGCAGAGCAGGGAGAAGCCTTCAGCATTGGCCTAACTACAAACAAGTTCTCTTGGAATCACCTGCCAATGGCAAAGGTCACTTCTTTTCCAAATATTTATCTTCCACTTGTCTTAATTGCATTACTATTTTAGAAATAATTTTGATGAAATCTGGAAAACCTGACCTCACAAATCCTCTCACTGGTCTTTTTCAGAGGGTAAGAGATTGGAATACATTCAAAATACACCTTTGATCCAGTTCTTGGCCAATACTTCCGAGTCTAACTCCTGCAAACACAAATGGAAATCTAAAGCAATGCACAGGGGGATGCTGCTGTGAAGAGCACAGCACAGATTCTCACCACATGAGCTCAGCAGTTTCAGGCACTGAAATCTCAGAGTAATCAGAAAATTCCTTTCCCTTAAAAAAAATAAAAGTAAGGTGCCTTTGTGTAAAGATGAATATTTTGTTCTCCTAAGTGCTACAGTCCATTAAAAGGCACTCACACAAGCAAGTTCTCTGGAAAGCCTTGCTTGACTCTTACTGCTTTCCTTAGTTCAAAGCTATCAGGCCACGAGAATATTAGTTGCTTTTTGATTCCTGAATGGGGTAAAGACCGATGCTGACACATGCCACACTGAGAAATTTCCAGGTCTGTATCACAGACTGAAAAGCCAATTTCCCCCCCCAGAGAAGATCTGCAGGAGTATTTGCTTCTGGGCAGGAACAACAAGTACAGAGTTAGTCACAGTGTTCCAGCGTGCCTGCTTCCTGGACTGGAAGGAATCGGGAAGTGCAGAGGCTGCTACAAAAAAATACAGAAATGGAAGAAAAAAATTACCCCAAGTGTTTTTGCCTTAAGAAGATGAGGTACGGCACCTTTTCAGGAAACTACCAGCTTTGTCTTTACAAGTCAAAGCCAGCATGGAGACCACTCCTGACCGTGCGGTGACACCACAACGTGCAGCATCACCTGCCCTGGACTCCTCAGTCCTCGGGTGGAGACTGGTTAATCTTCACTCTCTCTCATCAGCTAGCAAGGAGCAGCTCATGGAGCCCTCCTACGCCTTTTCTCAGGAGAGCTCTGATGATGAGACTTCTCACACCACTGGCTTTCCTGGGCAAGGGCTTTTATTACGACTGGTTTAAGGGTGGTGACACAGGGCTAATCCCATTTTCTGATGCTCCCTCGTGCTGGGAGGCCAGAATGCTGGACAACCTGCAGGATGCTTGTGTGTGACAAGGAGACAGTTAAAATAAACCAGCCCTTTTGCCTTCAGACAGTGCTGGGTTTGCACCAGAAATCAGGAAGGCCTTCAAGTGCCTCCTCCAAGTTCTGAGTGCTTTCAGAGCCCAGCAAAGAGAGCAGGAGAGGGAACCACTCAGGCTTTCAGGATTAGGTCGTGATTCTCACAATGACCTTCCAGGTGCTGCAGGAAGGTGCCACGTACAGGTCCCCAAGGCCAAGATGCTAAATGTGGGGGACTGATGCATCCCGAGAGAACTCCTGCCTTATAATCAGGGCCTGAAATAGTTCCTTCCCTGGGGAGAGTACCTGACAGTGAACCTGAACTCCAGAGACACAACCATAGTTATCTCCTGCTGTAAGTATTCAATTAAGGAAGGAACAATAGAAAGCTTTCAGCAACCAAACACTGCACACCGCCAGCTTCCTGCA
This sequence comes from Clamator glandarius, assembly GCA_033459285.1. Classification (NCBI taxonomy): domain Eukaryota; kingdom Metazoa; phylum Chordata; class Aves; order Cuculiformes; family Cuculidae; genus Clamator; species Clamator glandarius. The sequence continues at coordinate 1,570,224 of JAUNZM010000716.1, forward strand.
GTAGCTGCTTTCTGTAACCCCAGGGGTACACAGAACCAGCACAATAAGACAACTTGTAATTGCTTCATAATCCCATTCAAATATTCATTTTTAGCACATGTGCAGTGGTGGTTTAATTGCGTGGGGACATACTGCCTGGCAACTCCTACATTACCCAGTAAACAACAGCATTGTCTCTGCTTCGAATTCCATTAAGTGCCTGCTTTGCAGGCGGCCCTGTGCTCTCCAGCCTGGTTAATTAATGCATCTCTAATGTCCCTAGCTAATTACCGCCTCTGTAACTGCAAAAAGATGACGGAAGAGGTGTGGAAACAATAAACTTTATTTTCACTAAGAGCACATGGGTGCAGCCGCTTTCCACTTACACACAGTGTGCACTGTGCTCTCTGGGCTACAAATATCCAAGGTCTCAGTGGGGCCTGCAGTGGGGCAGAGAGACTTGCTGGACTAAGATCTATTGTACGTGGCCGTGGGGTCCCTGCAAAAGTCAGTGGTTTTGTTTCTTAAGCCTTGCTTATCCGAGTCTGTGGGATACCTTGGCTGTGGTGAATCTTTCTGTCACGTAGCATGGCCTCAAGTTGTGCCAGGGGATGTTTAGACTGGATATTGGGAAAAAATTCTTTACTGAAAGAGTGATGAAGCCCTGGCCCAGGTTGCCCAGAGCAGTGGTGTTCAAGATCAGTTTGGATGGGGCTTGGAGCCCTTGATCCAGTGGGAGGTGTCCCTGCCCATGGCAGGGGGTGGGACTGGATGGGCTTTGAGGTCCTTTACAACCCAACCCATTCCATTATTGTATGAAACGGTGATTAGAAGTTTGATTTTCTTCTAAACAACCTGGTTTTAAAATAAAAAAGTACATTTCATATCACAGAATCACAAAATAACCAGGTTGGAAGAGATCCACTGGATCATCGTGTCCAACCATTCCCATCAATCACTAACCCATGTCCCTCAGCACCTCGTCCACCCATCCCTTAAACCCCTCCAGGGAAGGTGACTCAACCCCCTCCCTGGGCAGCCTCTGCCAGTGTCCAACACCCTTTCTGTGAAAAATTTTTTCCTAATGTTCAGCCTAAATCTCCCCTGGTGGAGCTTGAGACCATTGCCTTTTGTCCTGTCCCCTGTCACTTGGGAGAAGAGCCCAGCACCCTCCTCTCCACAACCTCTTTTCAGGTAGTTGTAGAGAGCAATGAGGTCTCCCCTCAGCCTCCTCTTCTCCAGGTTAAACACCCCCAGCTCTCTCAGCCTCTCCTCTTGTTCTCCAGCCCCCTCACCAGCTTTGTTGCTCTTCTCTGGACTCGCTCCAGAGCCTCAACGTCCTTCTTGTGGTGAGGGGCCCAGTTGCATAAAATGTGAAATATGTGAAATCTCTACTTTCAAGTTTTAGCTGCAGCTTTCTCATCTCTTAATTCAGCTTTCAGTTGCAAACAAAACTCAATTCTAATTGAAACCAGAAAACAGTTTGTACAAAGTTATAAGCAGATGCATCAATTTTTTAATAAAGCTGGAACCAGTTCCAGGCTTTTTAGAAAGCTGGAGACCAGAGGACATTCCCATGGTTTCAAATTCTGTAATAAACATTTCATAGAATTTGAACAATAATTTCATTACAGCAGGATCCTAAGAAGTGAATTTTTTGTCTGTCGGCTGGAGTCACTGCAGCGCAGGATCAATAGCAGAGTTCGTGCATGTTCCTGTTTAAGGCAGCCAACAGAGCCTTCCTAAATGACTCATTTCTAGTTCCCAGCAGATGAAAAGATGCACAATATATAGCTATGTGTATTAAACCAGGTGTTTCATTACATCTGAGAACAGGGAGAGTAACTGAGGACAGACTGGTGTGTAAAATAGATGTCGGGGAACTCTACCAGTAAGGCACTTTTCTGTCATCAAAATCAGCTGGGATCAAGCAGCTTACATTTTATCAAAGACAAAGGAATGTTAATACGTGGTGACAAAAAGCAGTTATTTGACGGGTTGCTCAGTGAGGAGCCTGTTTTTTCTGCAGTGAGCTCAATGGGAGTTGCAGATTTCGGAAGGTTTCACTGCTCGCGACGCCGCTGATTATGCAACTGGAGCAGCCGCTTCTGGCTCTGCCACGCTGCTAGGAAAAGTGGTGATTGCTCCTGATTGTCAGGTCTCCTACCCTTAGGTTACCCGATAACATCAAATTTCATTATCACAGGGCAAATCTAATCACATTTGCCACTGTTTGGTGACTCAGAGAGGAATCAGCAGCATATCTCCAGCTGTTGGAGGGTGCAAAATTTGGTCAAGATTACCATCACAACCAGTACCGTCCCCGGCAGTTTAACAGGAGAGGGCAAGGGGATCACAAAGCATCATCTACCAGCCCAAGAACCTGCCACAGGCTTTGATTTGATCACATCAGCAGTGTAGTCGAATCTTTCAGTGCTCCTACACGGCCTGAACTTTCTCATTGGGAAAGATATCCCAAGCCCTGGGGCTGTCAAGACAACATTTTTCATCAGCCTAAAATTAACTCTCCTCATTTAAATGCCACCGAGCTCAGTGATTATCTGCTGGCAAAATGTCATGTGGATGCTGACTGTATCCTAGCCCTATTTGTGAGGCTCTCACTGCAGTTCAGACACAGATACCGCTGGAAGTGATTTCAAGTCTCTGTCCTTGTTTTCCTACGCTCCTGTTTGCAGAATGACTTTCCCCCTTGTACTGGATGCATAATACATGCTCCTCTCCTTGAGCTGAGCTCCACCTACACTGCAAGGGTACAGAGGAAGAACTGATGGGCTCAGGGGTACAGTGACAGACTGATTTAACTTAGGATGGCAAGGTGTAGTTATAAAATTTTTAACTTCTATCACTCTAATTAAGAAATACATGACATTATATGAGCATGAGCGTTTGGATAGTTATAAAATTTACCAGCCCCTTTGCATTAATTAGATCGAAGAACGCTGCAGTCTCCAAAAAACCAGTATTCCTCCAATCTGAAAAGGAATATTGGAAGGTAGAAGCATGGTCTTCCAATTGTTTGTGCTTATCTCCCTTAGAGGAAGACATATCTAGGCTTTGACAGAAGCGGAAGGCTAAAGTTGGAAGAGAAGAGAGACTCTTCAAATTATCTGCCAGAACGTCTTGTAGGATATGGGGGCTGCGTCATCACCTGGATTGATGGCTTACAGGAAAAAATATTAAAACAACCAAAAAAAATTGGACTCGCCAATGTTCTGTGTTTGAATCAGCCAAATTCTTCATCATAACCCACTTGGATTTTTATGCCAGAGGAGACTAATAGGATTGTAATTTATCTGAATGCTCTCCAGGCATGCAAAAGCTCCGAGGTACAGGGGATGGGGGAAAAAAAAAAGAGCTTATGGTTAAAGATCTTGAATTCAATTGCCATGTCTCCACCAGGCAGAACCTGAGCACCTAGCTCTCACCTCAAGCCCTTCACAAAGGTATTTACAGTGACTGCAGAGGCATCTAAACCCATCAACATCCACCTCTAAAGGACAACCCAGCTGATGAAAAGAATGACCTGAGAGGTCACTCTCATCCCTATAATTAGATAAGCAGTGTCTGTAGCAGTTCTGCAAGGTCCTTCTTGCAGAAAAGAAAACTTAATCTATATGCAAAGTGCAAAACAAACCAAAAAGACAACCCAAACCAGATGGTGAATGTATGAAAATGCTATTTAGGGATCTCACCCTTCCTTTGTTCTCCCATGAAAATCATGATTAATTTCAGGATCTCTTATGTTGTGGCTACTTCTTTTGCTCCTGTATTTACAGCATGGAAATTTTACCGCGTCCTCTCTAGAAGTGGATAAACTGAGGTGCAAAAAAGCTGCTGTTTGCCTACACTTTCACAGGGACAAGATGGGGTAAATTACTTCTAATCATTAAACCACTTTTTATTACACAGACTCTAAGCCAGAAATATATATGCTATCCTTTCCTAAGGGTTTATTAAAACTTCATTTAGTGACTGGACTAATCAGGCATCTGGACTGTCTCTGGTGGCTTATTTAATGGTGGTGGGAAAAAGAGATAATGAAAGCCAGTGAGGACCAAGAGTAAAGTAACAAGCACTGCAGTCTCTGTGCCCAGACAATAGCTGTGCTGGACCCTGTAGACACAGAGGGAGGTTTGCAGGACAGCTACTAATAAATCAGGTTTGGTTAATTGTCAGTAAACAGCAGTGGAAGGGTGAAGCTGGAAGAAAAGAGAGTCTTTTTGAATTATCAGCCAGTAAGTCTTGCAGGACACGAGGGCTGTGTCATCACCCAGAGGAAAAAAACACATTGAAAATATTGGAGTCTCAAATGCTCTCAAATCGAATCAGCCAGATTCTTCATCATAACCCAGCTGACTCTGCATGCACATGGAAGGGAGGATCTGAACCTCCACAACTCTTCTGCATTCCAGCAGCCTCGCTTTATACATTAAACTCAGGATCAGGAGGGTAAGGTTTGGCCAACAACAGCCTAGGTCTGTTCTGCAAACAGGATAGGTCTAATTTTTGTTGCCGCCGTGGGGAGAAGAGGGCAGCGAAAGCAAAAATGTATTCATTTTGCAAACAGATTTTCCACCTTCACTTTCTTCCCTTCCATTGCGGGTCAAGTGTGGGCCAGTCGATCTTGACAAGTGGCCCTTTCCTATACGGCAAAAGGGAATTAATGCCCTTAAGTAATCTCTGTGACCAATTCATTAAGTGGGCACTGTGAGCGATGCTGCTGCTTTCAAGATGCCCACGGAGCAGCGCGGGAAGCCAGACCTCTTGTCATCTCCATTGATTTTGCTTTTACAGTGGTTGTTTCACTCAGCAAGGACCACAACGGAGCCGCCCAGAAACTTGGTCTCCCTTTGCTGTTTTTTTTAACCTGTTGTAGAGTCACAGTGCTTCAATCACACAATGATATTGATTGGAAAGAACTCTGCCAGTGGGCTTTCTGCTGCAGCTGGCTTCATGGCTCGGGCAGCAGAATGGCTGAGGGTCCCTGGAGAGCTCTTGCCAGAATAAGACAATGTTTGTTTTACTTTTCAAACCCACTGCGTTTTAGGCTGCCTGGAACATTTCTTGGGTCTTGTGTTTATCAGTGTGTTGTTATTCATCCTTTTAAAACTTCAAGTCAACTTGCAAAAAAAAGCCATAGGTTTAAAACACACTTTACTTTGTAAACAGAACAACCTGAAGCTTTTAGGGAACTTAAGTCAACTTGAAAACAAAAATATCGCTTTAAACCACGATATTTCATTTTGTAAAAACCCCGATGACTTGAAGTGTTTCAGCTCTTCAGAATTTGTTCTGTAATTGTCATTTGAAAATATTGACCATCTTTGCCTTCTACTGAGTCAGAATTAAACTTAAATGTCAGTGAGAAGAGTTACTTGTTTGACAGTAAACAATACATTACATTTGTAATATGCATGTAGTTGGTCAAAGCTAGGGGAAATAGTGAAAAAATTGCCGTTACAAGTGTTCAATGAAAAATATACATGTTTTTACACACTACGCTGTGATTTCTTTAGTCATTTGTACACTGACAATCACCATTCTGACCTGCTTTCAAAATACCTTATTGAAAAAACATTGCTATCTTTTCCCCAGCAGAGCAGGATGCACACACACACAGTGTGATTTGTTGTTGTCTGCAAAAACGGAATAAGTTTCCATTATTTTTTCCACCTGCCAACAAATGCAGAGCTCAGCCCCCTCTGAGACCGCACACTGGACTTGCTTGCTGCTCGTGTGCTGGGAACGGGGCTGTGGATGTGACCAGCTGCACCTCGGAACACTGATGGTGGTGGTTCCTAATTTTTCATAGGGGTTACTAAGGGAACAAATGGCTTGTTGCATTTTTACACTGCCCTGAATCTGACCGGGTTATAGCATTGTCGTGCTCTGAGTAAATTATACCATTCCTGAAAGCAGATGGGGCTCAAACAATATGATGGGAAGGAAAGAAATGAAAGAATTTGCTTGGAGAAAATTTTAGAGTATGGATTATCATCCCCCAAACTGCTTTGTCAATATTGCAAAGTGGGAGGACGAAACAGGAAAGCACAAATACTGCTTCTGCAAGCCACTCTCGTTGTGGCAAAATATCACACCCCCACGGTCACCATATGTCATTCAGAAAACCATCTCAGCCTCTGAATCAGATAATGGCATCATCTGAAGTCCACCCTGCTCCAAGTTCTGTGCAAACTGGCTCTTCTAGCTCCAATATTGGAATTTCACAGCCTGTCTTCTGAGACGAGAATAATTCATTTCCACAGATGTATGCTCCTTAATATCATTACACACTGGCCTGTACAGTCCCTCTGGGAGAGAAGCCCATTTGTAAAGCAATATTATTCCTATGCCATGCTTTTAATTCTGAGGTTGTTATTGGTAATGACTTCCTCTCATGCATATCTAGCGGAGGCTGAGCTTTCATAAGAGGAAGGCAGTGCAGTAGCTGCTCAAACAGAATTTGATAGTGTCACTGTGTGGTGAGGAAAGAGGCTTTGGACAAACAAGGAAATGCATTCCATGCTCATATTAGGAGGTTCTAAAATGTTTAGGCTACAAAATAAGCTTCCATTACAAATCTATACCTTTGACAGTCTTTTCCACCCACTCCTTCTTTCGACACATCTCTACAATGTTCTGCTGGGAAAGAATATTTGCCTGGTAATGCCAAATGAATGTAGCATATTTATTTGCTCAATAACACCACTTCTACAGCACAGTACTCCAACCTGGGTACAGTGCAAGCTCTACAGAACCTTCTACCAGCTCTGTTTGGAAAAGTCATCTATCACTACGCACCTAATGACTAAAGGGAGGTGCTGGGACACCGAATCAGCTCTCTAGAGATCTGCCTTTACACAGAATCACACATAGAATCACCAGGTTGGAAAGGACTCACTGGATCATCGAGTACAACCATTCCCATCAATCACTAAACCATGTCCCTCAGCACCTCATCCACCCATCCCTTAAACCCCTCCAGGGAAGGTGACTCAATCCCCTCCCTGGGCAGCCTCTGCCAGTGACCAATGACCCTTTCTGTGAAAAAATTTTTCCTAATGTCCAGCCTGAACCTCCCCTGGCTCCTTTTTTTTCTTTAAGTACAAAGGTCTAGGATGCAGGAACCTGAGAGACTATTTCCCCTTACTTCTGGCTGTTAGGGGACAAGGACAAATCTCAAGAAGGGGGACAAGCAAGGACTAGAATCCATGAGATAGGGTGCTCATATCACTGAGTAGTGTTTTCAGGCTGAAAACCCTCGCTAGTGTTTCAGAGAGAACCCACACCTCACCCAGATGGAAAAAGAGAAAACCACAGAAAAACCTTGGGTTCACAGTACAATCTCATAATAAAAATCCTTAAACACCAAAGGGCAAAGCAACTTATAAGAGCTTTTTCTTTTTTTGCATCTCTGACTCTTTCTGTGTTCCATGTCTCGAGATTGCAGTGCTCTACTGGGCGCTGCCTGCAGCCCCGTTCCTGTTACAGGACCTGGTTTGATCAAGGGGTGCTGCCAACCCCAGACCTGGAAAGCCTGCCTGAAGGGAACATGAGCATCTCAGGGGGCTGAAACACACTAGCTGTCCTAGAAACAAAGCAGGCAGAGCCTGCCAGCTCCTCCATGAAGCCTAGAATAAATGAATGAGCCGCAAGTGGCAAAAGTGGCCTCTTCTCCCAAGTGACAGGGGACAGGACGAGAGGGAATGGCCTCAAGCTCCACCAGGGGAGGTTTAGGCTGAACATTAGGAAAAAATTTTTCACAGAAAAGGTCATTGGGCACTGGCAGGGGCTGCCCAAGGAGGGGGTTGAGTCACCTTCCCTGGAAGGGTTTAAGGGACGGGTGGACGAGGTGCTGAGGGGCATGGTTTATTGTTTGATAGGAATGATTGGACTCAATGATCCGGTGGGTTTCTTCCAACCTGGTGATTCTATGATTCTATGAAAATGATGCCACAGTGCTGTGTTTTCTAGATGAGACTTCAGAGTGGAAGCATCCTCCTCCCCAGCCAGAGCCCCTAGAGATACACTGCATCCCACTGTGGAAAGGAGCCTGGAGGCCTCTGTGGCCACTCAGTCACTCATCTTAAGAGGCAAGTGGCCACCTCCCTTTTCTACACTTTGGAAAGTTGAGACACACATCTTTTCCGGATTTATTATCTACGAATGTCGGGTGCTTTCGTCGCCTGCCACAAACACACCCATAGGAGGAAACTGGGAGTCAGCTGAGGAGATCTCCTAATCCACACATTACACAGCGTTGCTCTGCACTGTTAAACAGCTGCTGGGCTGCAGGAGTCACAAAAGCAGGTTCTGTGTTTCTCTCCTCAAACTCCTTTTGAAAATGTCCTGCGTCACTTGCAAGGCATTCTGTTCCAGCACACACTGGCTTATAGGATACAGCAATTCTTGGGTGCTTCCTTCACAGCAAAAGCAAAAGCAACACTACAGCACTATGTAAAATAGCACAGTCACAGCCCATTTTTTAATAAAGAAGGGAAATGGAAAAAGATTTGCACCACAAAATTTGATCAGAGGAAGCAGGACCACAAGAGATGTCATGAATTCCTTTAGGTCATTCCTTTTTTCTCATGGATCCGTTCTAAGTGGTGATGGACGGCTCCTTGACTAACCCTTCCATCTGAATCCCAAACTTACAAAAGGAGTGTGAACACTATAACATGAGCTAGAGGGCCCATCTTTTAACTGATAGTGATCTCAGACCACAATATCTCACCTTAATCAGTCACTAGAGAAGGACAAATCTTAACATCTTCTCAGTCCAGGTGACATGACAGGAAAACCTTAATGCCAAACGGCACTCTGTTTTTCCCTTTCCACCCTCAAAATGATGCCTGATTTTTGACAAGTCCTTACCTGTTGCTTCCACCATTCCTTCCAGGATGACCACAATTTCAAACTCCTCCTTCTCCAGTTGGGTGCGGGACATCTCCCAGAAAGGGCTTTTCTCGTTGATTTCATGCGAGATGATAAGTGGCGACACCAGGAACAACCTGTCATCTCCAGTGTCAAATCCCACGTTGATGTCTGTTTGGTTCAAAGGGATAAACTCTCCTTCTTTGGTCTGTTTGGACTTAATCAGTTTGGCTCTAATGGAAGCCTCGACAATGTGGGAATTGCGGAGGTCTCCAACCCGGAACATGAGACAGAGCTTCTCATCCCTCATGGAAATGACTGCATTGTTAGAAAACATGAGGGTTTCAGCCCTCTTCTTTGGTTGGCTGATCTTGACAAACATGCATCCCACCATGAATGCATTGACAATGGAGCCCAGGATAGCCTGGATCAGGAGCAGTATGATGCCCTCTGGGCACTTTTCCGTTATGACCCTATAGCCATACCCGATTGTTGTCTCAGTCTCGATGGAAAACAGAAACGCAGAAACAAATCCACTGAGATTTTCAACACAGGGGATCCAGTTCTTATCTTCGAGATGGTCCAGGTCTCCCCGGATATAGGCAATGAGCCACCATATGAACCCGAAAAACAACCAAGTGATGGTATAGACCATAGTGAAGACAAGAAGATTAAACCGCCACTTGAGGTCCACGAGCGTAGTGAAGAGGTCACTAAGGTATCGATAGGTTTCTTGGACGTTTCCATGGTGCACATTGCACTTGCCACTTTTCTCCATGTAACGCTGACGTGGCTTCTTACCTTCTGCTGATATGAGGCGGGTGCGGTCAGTGGCAATAGGAACATCATCACGAGCCTGTTTGGGAATCTTCTTAGGCTCTCTGGACGTAACTCCGATGTCCATGTCCTGGTTCATGAAGATCCTAGAATCTCCGGCCATGGCTGGGCTGAAGGAGAATAAAGAAATAAAAGTTTAAAATAGGAGGAAAAATGCTGAGGCAAAAGCCATTTCATTTTACTGTCTGAACCATTATGAGACACCAGGACAGCAAACACTGCAAATATTAATGCTGCACTGACAAACTTCACCCCATGCTGGTGCAGGGCTGGATACAAGCTGATCATATGTCAGGAAAGCTTTTCGCTAGGGCGATGTCTTTTGTTTTGGGAAGCACTTTGAAAGGCTTCAGCACTTCTCTGACAACAGCCACTTGCTAAATATAAAGAAAGCTGCATTGACCTGGGTGTTATATATCGATTCGTAAGACACCGTCTCTTCAAGCATAAGCCAGCTGCCAGTTGCTCTGCTTAATGGACTAGTGGAACCTCAGAAAATAAGCACTGTCCAGGAGTCATGGAATAGGTAAACCTTGATATGGGTTTTTGGATTGGTTTTCATTTGGTCCTTAGATTTTTTTGCACTCAAAATTTGCTTGAGATCACTAAGAACAAAGTGTAGATATGTCAACATATATTTTCGAGAGGGATAGGAGTTTTTTTGTGCCTCAGGTTTTAGGTGCATACCAGGAGAAACCTTGGAAATTAATAGAAAACACTGAGCACCAATGTCTACCTAAACATCCTAGAAGAGTAAATTATGCATGAAGCTTTCCCCTAAAGTCAGCAAAGAAAGGCACCTCCAGGGATAATTCAAATTTCAGGTGTGCTGAATCACCTTCTGGAAGCACCCATTCCCCTCCACAAATTATTTTGGGAGCCTGGACTCCAAATGTGAAATGGGCTTTTAGTTTAGATTCTTGAGTTACGTGTCTGAAGGTGTGATGGATCCAGGCCCACTGTTGCTCAGAAGTATTAGAACCCACCCTTTACTTCCTCTGACATTAGCCAAAGCCACCAGACACTCTTAGAAGCGTAACAGACGGCTATTAACAAGCCAACATGAAAAACTACGCTTAACAAGATAGAAATAAATACTACAAAATGATGGGTGCAATGATTTTTGCAGATTTAAATGTAACATCCTGTTTACTGAGATGATTAGATACTTTAAAAAAAAAACTGTACATGTTATGTTGAAAATAGAGACTCTCGACTCTGAATGCAGGGCATCGACAAAATCTCTGTGCCATCCTACCTAAGAAGCCTTAGGGATATCAAAGAGAGAGCAGCAATATTCTCTATGGCACTCATTCTCTGCATTGTCCTCTGCAAATCCTATTAAAACCTGACTAAATCTATTACTGCTCCCTCTATCTTTAATCTGCTTATGAGTCTGTGAATGAGAAAAGGTGTAGAGATACAATTAAGAGTATCTTGGGGAAGACAATTTTAAGATTGAACAAAGTAGCTCCATCTTCTCGGTATTAAAAAGCACAAAGGGTGGGCGGGAAGGAAGCAGAGGCAGGATGAATAAATGAAGCAACAAATTTCCACTTCCATTCTGCTGTAGCCAAGTCTGGTTAACAGCAAAGAATTACTCTTAGCCCTTGTATAAGTCACCATCAATCATTACTCCAATGAAGCAGCCAGAGCCTGTTGCTGGAACCATACCCGCTGGCTCTGTTCACCAGGGAGCCCAGCCATCTGTCCGCAGCACAGTCCCAGAGTTTCTTCAGGCTGGCAAATTCGCCTGGTTTGAAGGGTTCGGGCCGGTGCTGAGCCAGTGCAGCCACGGCAAGAGCTAAATCATAGGATTTGATTATGCTGGATGTTGGAAGTTAGGAAGAATCATGTCTGCTACCCCCACTGCATCTGAACCTGGACGTGGGATAGATAAACCCGACACCGTGCTGTTCTCCTTCTCAGACAGCACACAGAATCATAGAATCATATAGTAGTTAAGGTTGAAAGGGACCTTAAAGATCATCTAGTTCCAACCTCCCACTAGATCAGGCTGCCCAAGCCCCATCCTGGCCTTGAACACCTCCACCTTGGAAACATGTTCCAGTGTCTCACCACTCTTATGGTGAAGAAATTCTTCCTAATGTCTAGCCTAAATCTGCCCCTCTCCAGTTTTTACCTGTTCCCCCTTGTCCTATCATCCCAAGCCTTTATGAACAGTCTCTCTCCAGCTTTCTTGTAACCCCTTCAGGTATTGGAAGGTCACTATAAGTTCTCCTCGGAGTCTCTTCTCCTCCAGTTTGAACAACCCCAACTCTCTCAGCCTGTCCTCATACAGAAGGTGCTGTAGCCCTCGGATCATCCTTGTAGCCTCCTCTGGACCCGTTCCAGCAGCTCCATCTCCTTCTTACTCTGAGGATTCCAGAATCAAGGAGTTTGGCAAAATATGAATCCCTACCGCTATTTCTTTCTCTTCTGAAGGTAGGACTCCTGAGAGTTGGTTTGCGGTGTATTTAGACATATCTTTTCCACTGCTTGTTGCAAGTTCAGATCTCCTGGACCACTGGCCTGGCCCTCTGCTGCCTTGTGGTGTGTGTCTGTACACGTGGGTGCAAAGGGTCTGCTGGATGCTGTCTGATTGTAAGGGCTCATGTCTACACTCACTTCCCAACAACAGAAAGCATATGCCAAGTGCAAGTCAGAATAATCGCACCGGGGTTTTTATCTTTTTAATAGGGAAAGAAACATCCCTTCCACTGACTTCATAGGAATTAGGTACAGAGAAGAACCTCTTCCCTTCTCCCTTAGGAAGATTACTTTTTGGCTCTGTTTAATTACTCTAAAATTATTCCGTTTTGACTAAAAAGCTTTTGATCCATCTATGTGTAGAAATGTAAAAAGAGGCAAGGGTTGCATGTTTTCAATTTAAAAAGAACTGGTTTAAAGATATATGGCTATAAAAGTTATAGCTGAAGCTGAGCTTCCCTTACACTGACACTACGCGAGAGAGAACAATTCCACAAAATTAATCTGTAGTGTAAGGATTCATATTTTAGATCCATACCAAAGAGACCAAAAGGGATCTTGAAGTATATTAAAAAGAACAGAATAGAACAAAAACAATCTAAAAGCCTAAATCCCTAGAAATATCACTCTGCTGAAGCAGGCTGGAGGGACTGCCCATTAATGAAAGCACAGGGAAATCTGCTTTAACTGAAACACTCAAGGGACAGCAACGTCACTTCTCTAATGCTACTGATCTTTAACAATAGGTCAAGTGAAATCTTTCTGGACAACCTTCAAGAACACCTTACAAGTGGTCCATTAAAGCAGAGAAATTCCTGCTGTGTATGAACTTTACTGACAGCTTCGGTGGCATTATTGTTTCTCCTAATATTTAAACTCCCCCATCGTAGTACAGGCATAAACTCAGTATGTGGTTATTGACAATAATTAAGCAGATGAATCTTTGCAGTAGGTTCTCTAAAAGGAATAATACTGGTTAGCAGTTTGGGAACAGGTTTGGATGGCTGAAGTCTAGCCAGAGATAGTAGTAGGGATTCATATTCTGCCAAATAATGTCAGTACTTTTTCTCTAATTCGGAGCAAATCACTGCTTTTCCCTCTGCTTTAATTCCCCAACTGTGAAATCCGTGAGATGGATACAAATAGTCTGCAAGATCCTAGGCACAAGAACCTTCTAGAAAACTTGCTATCATTCCCTTATTAGTTTAGCTGCTCTGGGGAACCTTAGCACGATTGGCAAGATGCTATAAAAGGAGCACTGTACCTACGTAAGGGTTTCTTAACTCCTTCACTGTATGATGGACTGTCCCTGCGATCGAGCACACACAGCTTTTCCAGATAATGGGAATCACGTGCAAGCATCTCACAGAGACTTAGGTTTCAGTTTGTAAATCACTGCTTCCCCCAGCAAAGAGATGTGTGAGATGAAATTGCCTCTTATAGTCACACGCGCTGTCCTGTTCCATTGGCATTTACCATCTTTGGGGAAATGGGGCCAGGATAATAAAAATGTCACTTTGTACAAAGCTGTTTTCCTTTTGGACAGGGTTCTGCAAAGGAGATGTGAGTCAGTGTATTATCAACCTTGCAAAGAGGCTTTTTATCAGACTGGCTGCTGCTCAGCTTTTGCCCAGACTACAGACTCTGGGGCAGGCGGTGACATTTTGGGCTCTTGGATTCACTGAAGTAGAGTCAAGCTGGGGTTAGCCAAGTCTCTTCAGGAGGCATTGTTCTGCAGAGCTGACTACAAGCCCTGCCTACAGAGCTGATGTGCCCCCTGATAGCTCCAAAGCTTCAAGGTAGAAACTTGCTGAAGAAATCGCAGAAGGTAAAAAAAGAAAAGTCTGCAATAAATACTTTCCCCTACTGACCACAGTGACTTTTTTCAACTTAAATAACCTCTGATCTTGCTTAAGTAGACGTGAGTTTTGGTGGGGACAGGATTTGCTTCTGGAGAGGTCTATACTGGCAGGCAGGAGGATTCTGAAGACATGAATTCATCATCAAGACTGTGTAAAAAGGTTTTGTTTGTTTTAAACCAGATGCCAGTGTTTTCTTGCATTATGAGAATAAATGAGCAACTGCTCTTCAATAAAACATCCCACACCTCCCCAAGTCAGTGTTCTACTTAATTCTGCCATCTCTTCTCCCAGATAGAGAGTCCTATACTGCTCAGCAAGCAATCAATACAGCACTAAATATGAAATAAATCATTACTGAAAAACTCGATCTGGTTCGTTGGTTGCCTGTTGGCCCACACCACATACACAGAACCTGGGTCACTGTCCCCAGAGTCCTCTGAGCAACACCGTCTTCATTGGGTTACACTGCAAGAACAGAATGAAATTCTTAAATCAACAGATGCAAGCAGCGTGGGGAAGCTGGTGGCGGAACAAAGCAAATTCAGGTAGTAGCAAAGAGAATGAAAGCATTGACCACTGAACATTGAGGGCCAGTGGAAAGATTGAAGAAGAAGTATTAGGAAAAGATGGCCTTCGACAAGCCGAAGATGAATGGCTATTTGACAGGTGCTGACTGCCAAGTGGGGCTTTGATTTCCCTGAGAAAGGCATCCTTCCCACTATATTTTTATTTACAGCCTGCGACTGCACGGTCGACAATGCCAATATGAGATAACCTTGCGAGGCACACATATGCATGCAAGAAAAAGAAAAGCGGGAGAATTTTGTGCAAATCATGTCATCTTTCAGTTTTCTGACTTATAAATAGAGATGATGTTGCCTCTTTAGAAGGTGCTTAGAGATCCACAGGTGGAATGAATGATGCAGAAGAGTTATGCTGTTCAAAACCAGAGCAGAACATGAAGGAAATTGCACAAGAAGGGAGACCCGTGGCACTTTACTAATAAACATGTGGTTCAGAAGTTCCCTCATCCAAGTAATTGCTTTCCAAGTGTAATCGCACTCAGAGCTGGAGTAGGAAGATGCCTTTCATTTCCTCTCCGAGTTTTCATTAAGTCACAGCACTGCTTTTCTAACATGCTGACAGGCGTGCTTTCACACCGGAGTTCCTCTGGGGCTGGAGGAGACACCCACCCACCCACCAGCGCACAGAAACGGGTGGCTGATGATTAACTAGGCAGCTACTAAAGATGCAGAACGACTTTGTGGTTGTTACAGAGCCGGGCTGATGACGGCGTCTGTCTGCTTAGAGTTCATTAGGCTCAGAAACACTGAAACAGAAGGTGTGCAGTCTTTCCACAGAGAATACCTTGTAAGAAACTCTCCCTGGGTAGGAAGCCAATATGACACAAAGACAGACAGATCTTAGGGACATTTGCACTTTACTTTTTTCTGCTAATTACCTCCCAATCTGTCCTTCTCTCCAGCAGAGCTGTATAATCACAGCTCTAGCATCCCTGAGCCCATTCATTGTCAGTGTAGCAATGTGTCCCCCCCATTCCCAGAGTATACAAATGATTCACGGTGTTTAACGCAGTTTTCACCTGCTTTAAAATTTTAATCATTTCTTTGTTCCAAACTGTGGAACCAAGAAGTGCTTCATTTCCCATATCTCAAGCTGGGGAAATGAGTCACAAAGGCAATTGCGTCTTCCACATTCCCACTGGGAGGCAGTGGCAGGGCAGGGAATTAAACCTAGGGTTTCCAAAATCCCGAGCAAGTGCCTATAACCACCACACCACTTTTCTTCCCTTCCACCAATCCAGCAGCAGTGATTGTAGTCCCTATCTGCTTCAGGTGTGTCTACAGATTACTTTGACTAAACATTAGCCTGAGTTATCAGCATGAATAACCCAGCCAGATTATTTCTAATGCCAAGAAATAATCTGTTCTCTTAAGTACCTACAAGTTTCACATAGATTTTTTTTCCCCCCAACTATGGATTAAAGTATCAAAAAATCCCACCCATAACATAAGTTTGCAGATGCATTGACTTCAGAGCAATGCAGAAAAGAGAGGAGCAACTAAACTGTAATGACAATAGAGGCTGGGCTGGGGCAAAGTTTTTATTTCAGAGAAAAGATGAAAATTATAAAGCGCCTTGCGAGGCATCACAAAACCCCTGGTGCAGGCTACACCAACTTGTCATAGAGCCAGGACTGGAGAACATGGGGTTCCCACAGCATTTGAGCACTCTGATCTAGTGGAAGATATCCCTGCTTATTGCAGGCAGGTTGGAATAGATGATCTGTAAAGATCCCTTCCAACCCAACCCATTCTATGATTCTATGATCTACTCCTCCACTGCACTGGTTTTGGTTAAACCACGACACCGCTGTACAAGAGCTCAAGTGCACAGAACGGAGGGGAGGATAGAATCCACTCAACTTCCAGTCAACTACCTGATACCTCATTGAAATAAAGAAGTTGAACATGAAATGTATGTGTGCAAAGAACGCAATCACAATATTATCCTCCTAGGTGTTTTATTCAAATGATATTTAGGCTGGACATGAGGAAAAAGTATTTCACAGGTGGACGAGGTGCTGAGAGGCATGGTTTAGTGATTGATAGGAATGGTTGGACTCTATGATCCGGTGGTTCTCTTCCAATATGGTTTTTCTATGATTCTATGATACTCTACCAAAAACCAGAGCCTGAAAAGAAACCAATTTGATTGTTCCACTTCCAAGGAAGTGTCTCTGCCTCAGACACTCTGCAGCCTCTCTGTTCTTTCACCTCAGACTCTGTTTTTAAGGGAAACTTATGGCATCATTGAAAATTTGACTGTTATCTTTCAGACAACACAACTGCACAAAGGAAAAGAGACACTTGTGTCCTAATAAGATGCTCCTGTTTCTCCTGCTTCTGACTAGTTAACTCAATACTGGGAAGAGCAGAACCTCAGTTTTAAGTGAAAATCCTGCCCAAAGAGCACTAAGGTTCCTGCTCTCTATTGTTTAGATCTCTCACCATTACAGCAACTGAGAATCCCTATGTAATCCTGCAGCTGGCTCTAAGAAATGAAATAAAATTGAAGGATGATTATATCACTTCATGCTTCTCCAGTAACTTGCATCAAAACAGTTCAAAGATGAACCAAACAAATTGAGGCTCTTTCTGCCCCAAGACATTGAACAGGGCTATTAAGCACACTGTGCATCTGTCCTGGGAATCAGAAATGATCCTGATCCTTCATCTCCAAGTGAGTAGGAACAGTGAGGGAAAGACCTGAACCCTGCAAGTGAAATAACTCCCCTAACACAAACACTGCCAGCCACACTTCCCACATACTACGGAAAAGACTGGTTGCTTGGGTCAGTCAGAGAACTAGCAAGAGAAATCAGTTCTGTTTCCATCTGAGCTACTCTATTATACAGCCAAGGTATTTGTCTACTTGAAAGTAATAGGGTGCAGGAGGAAGGAGCTGCTTGATTACCCCTAAAATCAGCTGATAAGTTTTTGGAACAGGGTCTCAATTCTCGATTGGTTCCTGAAACTCTCAGGTCAAACCAAATGAGAGACGTGCTGTAGAGAAGTTAGTACATTACTTCCAACCAGCCTGTGCTAACAGAGAAAGGACTCCAGGCACCTTTCTGACCGATGTAGCAGGACATTGGTGAAAAAACTAGTCACACTTTGACCTCCCAGAGCCATAAACACTCCTGGGCATTCCCAGTGCACTAAATTGCCTGTCCCCTCCAAAGGCTGAACATGTCACTTCATTGTCTGCAGACTACACTGCAAGGGCTCATCAAACCCTTAGCTAACCAGTAAATATACTAACTGTACTAAGAATTTATTCTGTGACTCTGGGTGGATTATGGAGTCAGGCCATGCTTTTCAGGGCTGCTTGCTGATGAGTGCCCCCCCTGCCTGTATTCCAGCAGTCTCGACTAACCTGGTATCTGAGCAGTTCATCATTTTTAACGTCTTTTCCAGCACAACACCGTTACTAGAGCTGACAGTGCTTTTGCCCAGAACAACATCTAATTCCCGGCTTCCCAAAGAGTTCCCTGGCAGGCGGCGAGTTAGAGCACATCGCTAGTTTGCACCCTGGCAGGTGAAACCTGACCTCAGCTGCTTGTCCTCCTGCCTTCTGGGATCTTTTGCAGCCTGAGAAGAAAAGAAGTGAGCTGGGAAAAAATAAAGAGAATTGGGTAACTTACTTGCTAAGCGTGGCTCTGCATCAGTCTTGTGCCTCGGCACTTGGGGGGTACGGGACGGTGACAGGGCTGAGAGGTAGGTGGAACAGCGGCTGGAAAAGTGTCCGATCCATGCCATCACCACAGAGCTGGGGTCGTCTTCTGCTCCCTGGGCTGCCTCCTTCCTTCTTCCCTCTGCCTGCTATTAGAAAACATCGATGTGGCGCGGAAGATGTAACTGCACACGCCTCTCTGTCCCTGGGTATCCCCGATTCCCCTGCTCTGTCGGAGATGATGCGGGGTGCTCCGGACCCTCACCCTGCGCTGCTGCAGTCCTACTTTTGCCTGTCAAATTCCTGCCTTTCCTTGTTCCTGTAGAAACGGATTCCTGGTGGTGTTAAGCTTTGCGAAGGGCTGGGGCAGAGGGGAGGGAGGGGAGCGCACTGCGTGTGCTGGGGAGCATCATCTGTTCTGAATGAGCAGCAGAGGGAAAGGTGGCAGGAGGGGAGGAGAGGAGGGGAGGGGTTTAAGCCGCTGCTTCGTACAAGAAGGGATGGGGAGAGGGGAGAGGCAGATTCCCTGCCTGGAGAAAAGGCGAGGCACCTGCTCCCTGCCAGTTTGCCCTCCCTGGCAGCTCCCCAGGCGCTGGGTGCTCCTCTCCCGGGTTACTGGGAGGGTCCTCATTCCTCTGGGGGATGAAGGCTGACGGTTCTTCTTTTAAAATCACACAAACAGAACGCAGTTCCTAAGAAAAGGAGGTCAGGGAGAATGGCAGAAGCTGCACATGGAACAGGGAGCGCATCCTCATCAAACTCCCTCTTCCAGGCTGGACCAGGGCTTGGGGGAAAAGTAGGGAGAAGGAGGGAGAACAGATTCCTCTAGTGCTCTTCCCTCTCCTGTCAACAACCATAGAGCTACAGAAATGATGTTTGCTGGGTTGTTTGCCTGTGATCCCCCAGGGAACGGGCTCAAAGCTCCTTGGTGGTTTACTGTAGTTTTTGTCTTTCTTTGTTTTCTTCCTTTGTTTTCTTTTTTTTTGGGAGGGGGATTGATAACATCACCCCATCTCCCTGGTTTGGTAAAACATTTCCTCTTCTGACAAGCAAACACCAGCCAGCTGCCTATGAGATAGATCTGCCTGGTGGCTACTGGTTACCTTCAAGCTTTGCTCCCCATCCCCTTGTCCTCCCTAGTTCTCTGTTCCAGGACCACATACATCACAGCCCATCAAGAATGTTTCACAGAAGATTTTCTGGTAAGGAAAAGAGAACTTTTGAAAACTAAAGCACTGTACAGGAATATGTCTGTATTGCTGGAATTCAAAAGCTCTTTTTTCCCCATGTTCTGTTTTGAATGGCTGTCAATTTTTTAAAGTCTGTTTAAAGTTACACTACAGTTAATGAAATACATCAGCATTGGAAGGACATTCCTATTTTACTATATGGACATTTCGCAACTTATTCTGTTTTGGAACAGGAAAAACATTGAACTCCTAGAACTTTTTGTCAATCAGAAAATCTGATTCCTGACTATCTTAAATCCAGGATAATAACACCTTATTGTGGAAGCTAGACTGGAAAAATTCAAAGAGAGACATGCCAGAGGAAGGAAAATGTCATTAATAATCACATCATACTGGGGTTAAGCCAGCATCTCTCCTCCCAACATTCTGCTTCTCAGATCTGCACTTGGAGGTTGGATCTGGCTGGGTGGGCTGGGGACTTGGAGCCAGACCAGGGGCTTAGGACATTAATAATTAGTCCTGTGGAGGTAGTTTTGCTTTTCCACTTGTGGTGGGTGTATGTTTCCCATGGACAATGATATCAGACTGGCCAATCTGGCTTGAGTTTGCATCAGAACAGTGCTGCCCCACCCCGGCTGCAAACTGTATGGAGGATGAAATTCAAATTACACTGGAACTATTACAATGAAAGTAAAAGGCGTGGCAATAAACTGCTGATTAAATCCTATCAAATTACATTAGATCTTCTGCCTGCTCATAACAGTTAGGAACATTCTTTTCAGCAATACTTAAGATAAGAATGTGTGTATTGAGGATACATGAAGTATCCTTATAGAAATTCTATTTAGGAAGTAAACATATTTTTAAAAAAAATGTACCAAATTGTTATTCATACAGCAGAAGTGTCAGTCACCTCTAAAATCACACTGTTGGCTTTCAGAGCAGGTTAAGTCCCTGGGTGCTGCTTCACCTGCAGGAAGGACAGTGTCACCTTCGTAAAGGCATCAGATTTGCTTCTTCTTTCATTTAGCCTCTTTTAGTAAGATTTAGAATAAATTTTAGTGCTAGGAAGAGCGGCCCTAGAAGAACAGAATGTCTGCAAAGCTAATGTGGTCAACGTTAGGAGAAGCCTTCTTTCCCACCTCACGCATAGCAAATCAGCATCTCAGAGGACAGATTTTCCCAGCTGGATTAGGCTCACAGGATGGTCACTTCTGCAGTGACCACTCGCCACCTTGAGCTGTCCCACTGCATGGCTCATTCATGAAAAATGGCTCTGGGTTTCATGCAATGTAAATAAAAAAACCTTTTCCCTTTTCCAGCTGACTCCTGCCTCTCCTGACAGGAGTAAAACTCTGCTAACAGGCAGTGCCACCTGCTGGCACCGCATCCTTCCAAATCCTTCCCCCCAAATGCTGATAAAAGTGGGGCACAGTGAGGGTTCAAAGTGGAATCTGGATGCTCCCAGCTCCCACCAAGCTGTGAGGCTGCAGAGAGCCCTGCTTCCCCAACATCTCACTTATATTGTTCAGCTGGAAGAAAGAGACCTCTCCTTTGATGAGATTGGGGGCCTCAGGAGCAAGCGTGCCGTTTCGACACTCTTCTTTCTTCTCCACAGCTCTGCCGACGTCCTCTGCAGTCCCACAGTGCTGTGTCCACACCCCTGTCGTGGTGTTGGCTCAGACAAGAGGAACATCGCAGCCCTGACCTGCTATCAGTGCGTTTGTGGCTGCTGCCTCTCACAGAATCTATACACACACACTGTGAAGGCCACAGAGGAAAGTCCACTTGAGGGCTACCTATTTCAATCAAAGATAAAGGCCTTTCAGGAGGATTTATTTAATTGCCCGAGAGGTAGCGCTTTGCACATGGGTCCATCTTGGTCAACTCGCTTCCTTATTCCTACATTGTGAACTCATGTATTGTTTCATGTATGATTTATAGAATCATAGCATCAATAAGAGCTGAAAAGACCTCTAAGCTCATCCAGTCCAACCATCAACCAAGTCCCACTGTGCCTATTAAGCCAGGTTCCAAGTGACACATCTACACGTGTTTTGAATCCTTCCAGGGACGGAGACTCCATCACTGCCCTTGGCAGCCTCTGCCAGTGCCTGATAACACTATCGGTAAAGAAATATTTTCTAATAGCCAACCTAAACCTCCCCTGCTGCAACTTGAGGACATTTCCTCTCATTCTATTCCTTGTTACTTGAGAGAAGAGACCAACATCTGCCTCACCACAACCTGCTTTCCAGGAGTTGCAGAGAGCAATGAAGTCTCCTTTCAGCCTTCTTTACTCCACGCTAAACAACCCCAGGTCCCCAAGTTGCTCCTCACAGTCTCCATTCTCCAGCCCCTTCCCCAGCTCCATCCCCCTTGTCTGGACACACTCCAGCCTCTCAATGTCTTCTTGGAGTGAGGGTTCCAAACTGAACCCAGGATTTGAGGTGCAGCCTCACCAGAACCGAGTCCAGGGGGATGATCCCTGCCCTGCTTCTGCTGGCCACCCCATGGCTGATCCAAGCCAGGATGCCGGTGCCCTCCTTGGCCACCTGGACACACTGAGGGCTCATGTTCAGTCACTGTTGATCAGCCCCTCTGAGTCCTTTTCCGCTGGGCAGATTTCCAGCCACTCTTCCCCAATTCAATTTCAATAGACATCTTCCAGTTTGCACTAATTAATGACAAGGAAGATCTGAAAGCAGTTTTCCAGCTGGAAAAAACACTTCAGTGAGGCAGTGACATCAATGTGCCCTTGAAAAGGTGAATAAAACATTGTCAGTGGCCTCACAAGTTTGAGATATGTTAAAGAACTCTGGGTACCAGCTTGCTGCAGATGGGTAGATTTAACACAAAATGGCAGTAGAGTTCAGGCGTACCCTCAGATTGGTGTGTAAATAAGGAAACACAGAAGGATTGCTTCTCTGAGTCAATAACACCAAGTTCTCTGAGGTCTGAGATGAGATTCATCTTAGGTGATGCTGTTTGGGGTGTGCTGGTTCCAGTCTGAACAGCCTTGCCATTTCCTTTCTAACTGATGAAGAGCCACAGTATCAGACCCTTAGATTAGAATGGAATGAACAATCTAATTCCAGGAGTGTGTAGATAAAAATTTCACTTCAGTGCAACATCTTGATTTTCTTGGGGGTGCCCACAAGCTCTGATAGCTGTGCTTCCCTGCTCAAAGGCCGTACAGGGCTTATTTACAGGGGTGGAATTATGGCAGCTGTGGAATGCTTAGTTCTTGGATTTGCAAGCAGAACAAGATGCTAAAGAACAAACTTTAGTCTAATTTTGGTACAGCTAAACAGCTCCCTGAGGACATTATGTATATGAAAGGCTTTCATAAAACAAACAGTTTGGATTTTTGCTTGTTCCTACTGGTCTGCCCTGCTGCATTCTGTTTTTGAGCTAGCAAATTGGGAGTAACCTCCATTTCCCTGGGGTTTCATTGCACATAAATGAGCCATCCCATGACATTTAGGACCCAAAGGGACGGTCTTCAGTCTGAGCACCAGTGACAGAAATTGTAGCTGGCTCTGCAATCAAGGGTGGCTGTCTTCAGCTTTGCATGTATCGATTGGAAAGGGAGAAAGCATCTTCAGGGAGCATTTTAATTTATCATGCAATTTGGTCTCTGGAACGAGAGATGTCTCCTTGCTTTTGTCAACCGTTAACCTACCATCTCACTAGAGGAAAACAGAGTTGTAAGAGCTGAGGTTGGAAACAGCTTCTAAGATTATCTCATCCACCTCCGCTCCTCCTTGGTGCTCTCAACTAAACGGGAGCTGAGCTTTCCAGTAAAGATGTGACACCCACCCACTCTGTCTCGACTTCCTTTTGTGTTTTGGGGCTTATTAAACCCCCAAACTCAAAATGAAACTTAGGAAGCAGGAACAGAGGCAGACGAAAGGAAAAGTTTCTGCAATAAACCCGAACTCCTCCGCCTTCCTGAAGCCCGTGTGGAGGAGTCTGGTGCCATTCCCTTTGATGTGATAATGAGAGCTAATGCTAACCTGGGGAAAGAGGCAGCTCTTCTCTCAGCTCTGTGGGGCTATTGCCTAGCCCCAGTCTACACCAGCCAACACACAGCCACAGTCGTGCCTCGCTTTTAACTTCTGCATTGCCCACTAATGGGTTAGTCCAGTTCTTAGTGAACTGCTGCTGTAATTAATACTAATTAGGCTCTCGTTTTGCAGGTGCTGCAGCAGAACCTGAGGCTGGAGGGCACCCAGAGCCTGAACTTCCCCAAGGCCCATGGTAGCTTTGGGGCTAGGAAATGCTGCTGGGGGGCACTCGGGGTGAACTTGCACACTCCTGACATCTCCTCTGTGGAGGAACCACTCCAGCTTCCACAGTGCCTGGCTGCTCGCTGCTTGCGAGCTCAGAAACAACAGCAACAAAAATGCCATTGTTGTAGCACAGTGCTAAGAACAGCAAATTTATGAAAGCAATTTCCTTGCCTGGCTGCCAGAATTCAAGAAGATTTCTGAGATGAGCAAATGCCTTAGTTCTCTCTGGTGGGAATCACTGCATTGATTTTACTCCTGAAAACATAACAGCCTTCCCTTTGCAGAGAGGGTTGGGTGCATGCAGGTCTAACCAACAAAGGTGTAGTCTACTTCTCTAACTCAGCCAGCAACCAGCCCCTTTCCTGAAAAATGATCTTGCCTCCAGCTTGTGTTCTTCCCAGCAATGGTAAGAGATAGACAAGAGATAAAGCCAGCAGCTCCTTTGTTTAACTGGGGGTATCTAACAGGGTATTTAGTTGATTCCAAGGGATTCCACAACTGTCTATCCATGGGAGCATAATAGATTCAATTTTGCTTCTGGGCACCAGCAGGAGCTAAACCAAAGCCCAGTGTGTGCACCTGAAGTCCTAGATTGTCACCAACAATCCACTGAACATCACAGGTCAGCGCAACATAGAACAACTACTGCCTACTCTTCTGTGGTTACTTAGCAAAAAGCACAATCAACCAGGCAAAAACAATGCCCTGAAGACAGGTCTTAGGCAATGTACATCAACATGTCTGGTTTATTTAACTGGCATAGTTTAATCCTTTTTGCCATCTACTTTTAGCAACTCAGCATTTGTTACAGCAGGTCTCAAGTCACTGCTTTGAGTTCACTCCAGGATTCTTATCAGTTCTACTCTGGCTGCAGAAAAAAGTGACCCCCCTGACTCTAATGAAGTCTCATTATTATTGTTTAATCCTCCGTGTGTACCTGGCAGCAGACTAGCACCCCTGGGTACTGTCAGAGAGCCTTTCCCCAGAGCTGCCCTTTTCTTACACCCAAGTGCATTCAGGTGACCAGCCGGGCTGGCTGTGGAGCCAGGAGGGCTCAGCTGGAGAGCCCAGCCAGCCCAGCTCAGCAGAGACAGATTAACAGGGAAGACCCAAGCAGTTAACCTTTGGCTCCTCTGCTTCAGTTAGTGGTGGCTGTGGTGGGGCTCAGCTCTCACGGAATCACAGAACCACTAGGTTGGAAAAGACCCACTGGATCATGAGTCCAACCATTCCCATCAATCAATAAACCATGTCCCTCAGCACCTCGTCCACCTATCTTTTAAACACCTCCAGGAAAGGTGACTCAACCACCTCCCTGGGCAGCCTCTGCCAGTGCCCAATGACCCTTTCAATGACAATTTTTTTCCTGATCACTAGTCTGAACCTCCCCGGTGGAGCTTGAGTCCATTCCCTCTTGTCCTGTCCCCTGTCACCTGGGAAAAGAGCCCAGCTCCCTCCTCTCCACAACCTCCTTTCAGGTAGTTGCAGAGAGCAATGAGGTCTCCCCTCAGCCTCCTCTTCTCCAGGCTGAACACCCCCAGCTCTCTCAGCCGTTCCTCATAAGGCCTGTTCTCCAGCCCCTTCACCAGCTTCGTTGCTTTTCTCTGGACTCGCTCCAGAGCCTCAACATCCTTCTTGTGGTGAGGGGCCCAGAACTGAACACAGGATTCGAGGTGCGGTCTCACCAGTGCCGAGTACAGGGGGAGAATAACCTCCCTGGACCTGCTGGTCATGCCGTTTCTGATCCAAGCCAGGATGCCATTGGCCTTCTTGGCCATCTGGGCACATTGCTGGCTCATGTTCAGTCGCTGTCAACCAACATCCCCAGGTTCTTCTCCTTTTGGAGTGAGAAGGGTAGAGGGAGGGTCAATAAAGATTCTAAATGTGAATTCCTGCTGCAACATCATAGTGATTGCTGACTACACAGGACCTTCTCTGCACACTCTTCTCCCCTGCAAGGGCTGGAAGTTGCTCTACCATGGGGATTTTTTGCTTTGTCAAAATTCCAGTGCTCAAGTTGGGCAGCAGAGCTCCCCTACAACTGAATTTTATACTTTTGCCTACAACAGACCTTCCAGCCAATTTCTGAGATGCATCTCACTACAACAACTTCCAGGGAGTCTTCAACAGCAAAAATAATTGTTCCCTTGTTCCTCACAGTCTCTATGTCCCGTAACCAGTCTGCATGAACTGGTTAAATTCAGGAACTATGACAGTATATTAGAAAATCCTAGTAATAGTGAGGTAACTCCTGAGCTGCTGGATTTACACATAATTTACTAACATTTTCAGCAGTTTTTCAGTCATCTGGGAGCTTAAGAGAATAATTTCTAGACTATTTTTTCCCAGACCTTGCAGCAGTATTCAATATTTATAAGGAATTCCCTGCCTTGGTAGCAACAACTGATGGTTATGAAAAATAAGTACACTATAAAAAGCATTCATAAAATCATAGAATCGTTTGGTTGGAAAAAAACCTTTGAGAATATTCAGTTCAGCAGTATCTGTCACTACTAAACCTGACCCCTGAGCACTTCATCCACCTGTCTTTTAAATCTCTCCAGGGGTTGTGGACGGCACTACTGCCCTGGACAGCCTCTGCCAGTGCCCGAGAACCCTTTCAGGGGAGAAATTTTTCCTAATATCTAATCTAAACCTTCCCTTGTGCAACTTGAGGCCATTTCCTCTCATTCTATCGCCTGCCACGTGGGAGAAGAGTCCAACACCCAACTTGCTACAACCTCCTTTCAGGACCAGCAGAGAGTTATAAGGTTTAAATTCAGCTTCCTTTTCTCCATGCTAAACAACCCCAGGTCCCTCAGCTGCTCCTCATAAGATTGTTTCCCTTCCTCAGTCTGTTCCCTTCTCTGGATGTGCTCCAGCCCTTCACTGTTTTCTCTGAGTGAGGGGCCCAAACCCGAACCCAGCATTCGAGGTGTGGCCTCACCAATATTGAGTACAGAGGGACGATCACTTCCCTGCTCCTGCTAGCCACGCTCTTTCTGATCCAAACCAAGATGCCTTTGGCTTTCTTGGTGAGTTGGGCCACCGCTGGCACATGTTCAGCCACTATCAACAAGCACCCCCAGGCCCTTCTCTGCCAGGCAGCTTTCCAGCCACTCTTCCCCAAGCCTGCAGCATCGCATGGGGTTGTTGTGTCCCAAGTCCAGCACTTGGCACAAAATTAATATTGTAATTCTGCCAAAAACTCCTAGATGAGGCTATTTCCAGCTTTTGCCTGACTGGTTGATGTTAAGTTCAAACAAATAGAACTTGAAAGGTTAGGAAAGGAGAGGGCACATGGGAATTTGCAACAGCTACAACAAAAGATCTTTCTTTGCTTACACAATAAATCATCAGGAACAGAACGACTCTTCCGGATTCTACTCCAGATGCTTATTCAGAGACCCACACTGTGTATGAAATGCTCAGATATTGCAATAGGATTTTGTAGCACACAAACAAAACCCTCCTCCATCCTCCAAATAACATTTTGAGATTGTGCTGAATCTAAGCTTTTCTGCAAAAATGCAAACGGCTCACGTTTAATGATGCAACAGAGAGAAAAGATAAATCTCTCTGTCACTGTAATAAAGCGTCTTTTTATGAAAACTCCTGTATTCTCGCTGGCTGACAGTGCTGGACCCGATCCAAGGCTGTTTACAGAGCCAGCGTGGCTGGATCTCTGACTCCTGGCACATCTGTACCTTTTGTTCTTGACATATTTGTGTCTGTGGAGCCAGCTGACCTTGAAACTCTCATCAGAGGGTAAAGAAATAATAAAGAAAGCAGCAGCCAGAAAGCTTCCCACCTCCCCTATATTTCATAGTTAATATCAGAATATTTTTCCTCTGTTCAGTTTGCACAGAAATGACATTCAATAACACTGAAAGTGCTCTTGCTGTCCCTAGAGGGGCCTGTTCAGAGTAAAACCAAAGGAAATTAAAGACCTATCAAGCAATCCCCCTATACTGGTTCATAAATATAAAACTGCAGGCTGTGACTGGTTAAAGCACTGAGGACGAAATGTGCTAAAACTCTGTGCCTTGGGTCCCTCCGTTCCTGCCTCCCCCGTATTCCCTGCTCTGCAAGGAGATGGGGTAGGTTCCCTACTGCTCGTTATCACTGCGTGGCTGCATAAAACAGAGGATGAAGCATTTGCTGTGGGACTAACATGTCACAGTGCACTGGTGCTGTGACAGTAAGGCTTTGCAGCCATCCCTAAAAATACTTTCTAACTGCAACGTGCTGCAGCTGCCTGGCCCGACACCTCCCGTCCCTCCAGTCACAGACTGGTGTGTGATGGGACACACTTAGGCAGCACTGGTGTGCCTGAGGCAGATGATGCTGCAGACAATAGCATCTGAATTCCCCAGGAAAAGGAGCTCTGCAGACATCTGCTTTGTGGTCCTACCAGACCCTGAGGGGAGACCTCAGTGCTCTCTCCAACTACCTGAAGGGAGATTGTGGAGAGGTGGGAGCTGGGCTCTTCTCCCAAGTGACAGGGGACAGGACGAGAGGGAATGGCCTCAAGCTCCACCACGGGGAGGTTTAGGCTGGACATTAGGAAAAAAAATATCAAGGAAAGGGTCATTGGGCACTGGCAGAGGCTGCTCAGGGAGGTGGTTGAGTCACCTTCCCTGGAGGGGTTTAAGGCATGGGTGGATGAGGTGCTGAGGGACATGGTTTATTGATTGATGGGAATGGTTGGACTCGATGATCTGGTGGGTCTTTTCCAACCTGATGATTCTATGATTCTTTGCACAGTCTTTAAGTGAGCTGTCACACCTGGAACACAAACCACAGAGTTACTCATGGGGAATGTTTAATTTGGAGACCTTCCTTAAATCTTCTCCCAGCCTCCTCAAGAGTCAATGTATGAGTTTTGCTGTGACCTGCTTTACCACCGAATTAAACCACGATGCAGACCATGGAAAAGGACCTTTCAGGCAGTTCTGAGAAAGAGCTCAAGCTGCCAGAAGACAAACGGAGTCCTCTGCAATCTCCAGAGCCAAACTTCTCTGAATGTATGCTGAATTCA
The DNA here is from genome assembly GCA_033459285.1 of Clamator glandarius. Classification (NCBI taxonomy): domain Eukaryota; kingdom Metazoa; phylum Chordata; class Aves; order Cuculiformes; family Cuculidae; genus Clamator; species Clamator glandarius. The sequence continues at coordinate 1,599,073 of JAUNZM010000716.1, forward strand.
GTCACGCCACTGTGCCCACAAGAGTGCTCCCTTACATGCTGTAATTTGTGCACCAACAGCTCACTAAAGTTGCAGAAAAACTGCTGGATTTACTCTGCAGTTACTCAGTGACTTCCCTTTCTGGTGGGATTTGCCTGGGGCTTATTCATTTGTCACTCAATTCACCATCTCAAAATGCCAGATCTACCAAGTAATACAGTTGTGCAAAAAAAGATGCATCACCCAAATAGATGGAATTCACTTTACTTCCCTATCAGTCATGAAATTCATCCACTGCTTGATACATCTGAGCCTGAGATTAGGGAGTTCAGTGTAATCTGATCAGTGTAAACTGCAGGGAGTGCAGGGATAGGATGAGGGAGAATGGATAGAAGTTGCAAGAGGGGAGACTGAGATGAGATTTTAGGAAGAAATATTTTCCTGAGAGGGTGGGGAGGCCCTGGCCCAGGTTGCCCAGAGCAGTGGTGGCTGCCCCATCCCTGGAGGAGTTTAAGGCCAGGTTGGATGGGGCTTGGAGCCCCTGATCCAGTGGGAGGTGTCTCTGCCCATGGCAGGGGTGGGACTGGATGGGCTTTGAGGTCCCCTCTGACCCAAACCATTCTATGAATCTATGAATCTCAGGGCATTATGAAACTTTCTCAGCATTCAACACAACCACAGAAATAACCGAGATGACTACGAGTCACACTGCTCTGTTGTAAACGCAGACAGAAAGAATTATTGACTAGATTTCCCGGAATGTACCAGTGTAAATGAGGCATAACACCAGAATTGTAGACATGTCAGAAAGCATAGAAATAACTTATCCCAGGAAATATGATGCCATATGGACATGGTCTTTGTTCTTTCAGTTCCCCAGGCTTTTCTGTGTCATGATGTTTTCTATCGAGATGACTGGGTTATGTCATCCTAGCCCTTAAATTGCCCTGAGCTGCGGTGTTCCCACACTAACGATACCACTGGAACTCGAGGGTTCAGTACTGCCCCATTCAAGTGGATTTATTTGTGCTGACATCTTGCACACACCTTGTCGTGCAATAAAGTTATTGCAACGGAATTGCCAGAAAGGCTACAATCACTGCTTTGGGTGATCTGTCAGGGACTTCTCCAGCACTCTGAGCCAATGCCAAGAGAATTCCCTCTGTACCTGGACCAGATGTTGTTCTCATCTGAACTATGTTAAATCTGAGATAAAGCTGCTAAAGCCAACAGACAAGCAGTGCTGCTGTCACCCTTGTTTCAGCTCAGAAATACACTCCTCTCTGTGTCCACCCCAACCCCTAAAAATCAGCAAAACAATCACATCTGGACAAGAAGTTCAGCTTCTCTGATTTCACCTGGTTGTGGTGCAAAACCATTTTTTGGCATCTGTATAAGAAAAGGGCGAGCAATTCTTTTATTGGCAACACTGACCCAAATTTAAGGAGGAAGATGGAGCGTAGGGATACTCGGGGAGGTGTGGTGTGAAAATGCTCACACAAGTCCTTTTTTTTTTTTTAATTTCATCTTTTCCTTTCTCCTTCTTACATCCTATTAAAGAGATTTTCCTGTGTCAGGTCCAGAGGCAGCGTAACCTCAAGCAGTCCCTGCTCGGGCCAGCAGAGGGTGGTGGGCAGCCACACTGGGGCTCCACTCTCCTGACCAATCCAAGGGATAAAGCCACTCTGAAACATTATTTAACCATGTATCCCATCTGAGTATAAAAGCTTAAGCATCAAGCAGAACCTTTACTGAGACCTCATTGCTCTCTACAACTACCTGAAAGGAGGTTGTGGAGAGGAGGGAGCTGGGCTCTTCTCCCAAGGGACAGGGGACAGGACGAGAGGGAATGGCCTCAAGCTCCACCAGGGGAGGTTCAGGCTGGACATTAGGAAAAAAATTTTCACAGAAAGGGTCATTGTTCCCTGGCAGAGGCTGCCCAGGGAGGGGGTTGAGTCACCTTCCCTGGAAGGGTTTAAGGGACGGGTGGACGAGGTACTGAGGGACATGGGTTAGTGTTTGATAGGAATGGTTGGACTCGATGATCCGGTGGGTTTCTTCCAAACTAATGATTCTATGATTCTATGAAATAAGATCTTTCTCCGTAACTTTGGGATGGAAATGGTACCTGCCGACTTGAAGTACTTTATCCATCTATGAGGGTCATGCATGACTTCACGGTTTAAGAAAGTTCCTACAAGTTACTGTGCAGAACAAGCGTGTTTTGGCACACCTACCATGTGTAGAAAATGCCAGGTGATGCCTGGGTTCATCTCAGTGTGGGTTACAGAGACCAGCAGAGCACCATGCTGCAAGAGGTGATGGTGCCTGCCCAGGTGTAAATCATGCTCCTCTTCAGAAAGCTCCATGGATCGAGACAAGAAACAAACACATTGTAAAGGGGAATCTTCAGCACAAACAGACCATGTATGGACATATTGTGAGAGGAAGGACAGAGGACTGTCTTCAGCTACCTAGCTGAGTTGTTGACTCTGTCATGGAATAATCACACCAAGGGAGATGAGGAGACAACCTTACTCAGAGTTGGCTCCTTTCCTGTTTTCTATTCCAGCACTACAGTAGAGGCTCTAAAGGCAGTCGTGTATCACCCAGAGCAACATGTCCAAAACTCAGCTAGGAACAGTACAGGGAGAGCTGTGCCTGCTGTATATCACCACCCCTCAGAGGAAATGTTTTTTCCAGTCTGCATACTAAGCCTTCCATAGATAAAGACACACCACTGACCATTTTCATTGCTCATACAAAGCTCGCAGGCTACAGCTGATCCTTCAGGCTGCTTTCTATTACCAAAAGTGGCAACAGCTCTCTGTTCTTACTGTGCTGCTGAGTGACTCGTTCTGATGGGTTCACTCATCTGTAAAACAGTCATTCGTTACATGGCTATTTCTAATGTCTTGACCTTCAAAAGCAGAGCCCAGGGTTTCTGTGCGTTTGTGTAGTAACTGTACTTCTCTAAAAAGCAGCCAAAGTTCCTGCAGTTCTTTGCTGAGGAAAAAAAACCCCAAGATACTTCATATTTTTTCCTTTTGACAACAGCAACCACACACAAAATCAATGACAGCTTTTATGGGTACAGTGTGAGAGTGTCAGCCCACTTTGCTGCCCTTAGAAGCAAGGACAAAGTTACCTTGCAGCTCTCCTACTTCAAGTGGTAAAGGGTCAGGTGTGAATGTACCAGAGGGAGGACAAGAACTACAGGGGCCGCAGTTCGCACTGGCACTGCCTACGTGATGTACATTCTTTTCAGTCATACTTGTGGCTGCTCAGAAGTACAAATTTGCCTCTTGGATCCAGCTCTCCATGCAGAGATGAAGAGCTGCATGCCTGCTTTTCACACGACCTGCCTCTATGGGGCTGTGAACAAAACTTGCACAACAATCAACACTAACCCTTTTCCCAGAGAAAGAACAGAACAAAGAGCATAATACATGTAAAGAGAATGTGCTGTTTCTTCACTACTCTGTCCTGTGTCTGTGTTGCCTCTGGGAGCGTATTCTTACTCCTGGGAAATGACTACATAAAAAATCACTCTACGCAACTTGCTCACTCCCTTACCCTGCCCAGCACTGTGAGCTCCATCCAACCCATCAGCTGCAAAGGGAATTCAACAGAGCTCTGGTTCTTTCAGGCGACATGATCTCAGCTTTTTCTCCCATGAGAGATCAATGCCTGACTTCAGTGGGTCAGGCTATCAAGTCATGATTTCTACCTTGTTTTGCTTTCCTCTGCCTCAGTTATCATCTGTGAAAAATAGGATGTTGACTGCTTCCTGTGTCTTTCTCTCCCTCCCCTGCATTCCTAAAGAGAGGGTGAGTTTCATTTATTAATGCTGATAGAGTCTATGGAGACTTGCAGATAAAAAGACTCGATGTGAAGCAGAATATGATGTTCCCCCTTGCAGAAAGCTTATGCTTTATATTCTTTTCAAAGCACATACTGACATTGCTAGGCAACTGTGACATTGTCCATAATAAAACAGTAATAATAATAAAAATACCCCAAACCTGAGCCTAACAGTCTATAAAATGTAGCTGAGGGCTGCTAGGTAAACAGACAATGGATGGAATGAATTCCTAAAGCTGGCAGAAAGAGAAGGCTAAAAATAGTCAATTGGCAACTGAAGCAAGAAGTAATCTTATAGATCCCAAGGGGGATATGACCACCATCCAGAGGGTCCTGCCTTGGAGATCACTGAAATCTGGAAGCTTCTGAGGAGCAGAAAGATCGGTTGATTGAACTGTCAAGGGACCGTAAAGACTGGCAGTATCAGGGATGGCTGCTCGTGTGCAGGGACTAATGCAGTGTTGTATCTATGTAGAGCTCCTCCTTTCCTCATCTGCAAAATACGAAGGGTGGAAAAACAGAGGTACAGGAAGCAGACTTACCTAAAGTTCATATTCAGTTCTCCAGAACCCTATTCTCTGTTCTCCAGAACCAAAGTTCATATTCTATTCTCCAGAAACTGAATTTTGCTGGTAATGTTTAACACGGCCCTAGAAAGGCAACTGCAATAAGTATAATACAGACTAATCTGCTTATTCCTGTGTGTATGAACGTGCTCTGGCAGAGAGGACAGGTTCTCCTAGCTGTGCAGTGAGCCACCCTGCTCCCTATCATATCAGCGTTGCTCGAGCATGCAGGTTATCACAGCTCCAGAGAAAGCCCTTGGCTAGACATGTCTGTGCTCACAGCGAACCTGGGCACCTCAGGCACTTGCAAAGGTTCATACAGGGCCAACTCCTCGAGAGCGGCGATTTAGAAACATCTCATGCCCTTTAGAAAAACTTAAGCTTCCACAAATTCTTCCTTAAGTGATCCAGAAGCGTGTTTATTCGAAAAACAATGAGAGAGGAAACAGAGAGAGGATGAAACAAATCACGATCCCATTTTAAGGTTCTGTAGTATCTGATCCATTGCAGCTCAGAACCCCTCATTAGAGCTCGTTCTTCTACTGAATTAATAAGCATTGTCACTGAGTTGTAGCTAGTTACCACTTTTAATACATTATTTATAATGGAATGATGAGAGCTCTAAGGCCTGATGTGGGAGACTGGTGCTCTTAAACAAACCCCAATGAAAATGTAGAAATAAAACTTCAGTGCCTGTTACCTTGTGATGCTGGGTGTTCATTGACTTCATCCACTTCCCTACCTACAGTCTCTTATACTTCTATTTTCCCAGCTTCTACCAGAAAAAAATATTTCAGACACCTCCCAAGTCAGATGCAAATGTCATTGTTCAGAGCAATCACCAGGTTTGCAGCATCGTACGCTCATGTTTTCATTGCAGAAAAGGGGCGAGGTGACAAGGACACAGCTGCCAAGGTAAGAATATGGTGCTTTCTGTCAATACAAGCTTTATCTTTTCCACCGTGTCCTTAGCTTAACTTTTTACATGGAGGATTCAGTGACTAGAAAAAGGGAAGTGACTCATGACTTAACATCCCTCGCTGTGTTCTGCATGGGCGATTACACCCCCTGTGCCCAGCTCAGGGCTGCGGGGAGGTGCTGGTAGCTCACTGCTCCGTGTCCTGCACTGCCCTGCCAGGTTCAGTCTCTCCCCAGCACAAGAGCCTTGTGCTAAACCCAGCTTGCTTCCACTGGTGAGGAAAGAAGTGCCTTTGTTGCAGTCCACCCATGCCCTACATTTTCAGGGGAAGTAAGGACTTCTCTGGCACCCACATCGTCTGCCAAGCAGCTGAATTACAAGCGAGTACAAGTAATCAGCTTTACTTCTTGAAGTGAGAAGCTGGCGTAATTTCCTCTATGAATAGAGTTGCATAAACCCCGCTTTCCCCATGGGGCACTGTCAGCAGAGGTGTTTGACCCTGTGGGCTTGCCAGGGGACTGGTGAGGATTCCAGGGCCACACTGCTCCAGGGAATCCTTGTCTCAGCTATGCTGTTTGGCTAAAGCCAGGGCTGAAGGCTTGTCACTGACTTTGTGCTTTCAGAAAAGTCACAGGAAGAGCGTGTGAATGCGCCTAGAAGACACAAAACAACTCATCAGTGAGCAGCCACACTTCTCTCTGATGCTATGGAGCCACAAACACTGTTTTCCCCTCTCAAGCTCACCTGCAGAAAGAAGAGGGCAGATAATACCTTGCTGCAAACGGGCCCTCTGTTGCATTTCAGCTGCTGAATGTGGCTTCAAGGAGTTAAATATCACTGGTCTCTGCCTTCCTGGATTGCCATGCATTGTCAAGCCAGCACTAAGCCAGCTTTGTTCTTCAATTTAAAGAGCCTATGCATTTAAATATTGTCATTACAGTTAGTGGAGGAGGCCAAGGGCTTCACCTACCTGCTGTCTAAGAATAAGGAAGGCTGAAGTGATTAAGAACCATTTACTTGCATCAGTAACAATGTTTGAAGGTGCTGAAAGGAATGAGGGGTAGAATTACCTTCATCTGCTACACTGTTCTTCCATTTCTAACACTTGCTGTCCTAGAGATTTACACTTTCTCCAAGCTTATCTGCATGCTGGCACACGTGGCTGTTAATTTAAGGAAGGGTGTTGGTGAGACTCCCTGCTAAATGGAGCGAAAAGTCGGTTTTCTCATTTCTCTCTCGGCTGCGGTGGCGCTAATTAACAGAAAAACAAGGTTGGGGAATGAATCAGAACTGTACGTACATCAGACTGAATATTCTGCCTCCCGTTACTGCTGTGTTCATTGCTACACTACTACATTTTGCTCGTATCAAATGAGACGTGAGTGGAAGGACAGAGCCCTCTCTCCTGGGACTCGGAATAAAATTGCAATGGATTTCAAATCCCTCCTCGTGGTAAGCACAAAGTAAATAAGTACTGGGAGGCTGCCAGCCTAGGCACGCTGAGGTTAATGAATAAACAACTGCCTGCAGTGCTGACTTGCCTGCTATACTTATGACATGTATCTTTGATTGCATCTTAGGGAGACCTCCTCTTCTATAAATAGTAATTCCAGAAGATAAAGGCATTAAATCTTTTTTCCCTTTGACAAAATGGAAATTGTCACCATTTAGACAGAGAAGCTGCTGTCAGGCAAACAGGCTTTACATGGAGACCTTGCTTTTTATAGAAAATGTAGACTCTATCGTGGAAAATAGACCACCAAAAAAAAAACCAAGAAAAAATTGCAAATATAGCAAAGTGCATTTTGAAACTGTTTGCTCAGTCACACCTTGTGTTCCCCATTTCTTCTTTGTGGGAGCTGCACTCAAAGCAGGCATTGCCAGGAAAACCACAGAGCAAGCTCAGAAAAGTGGAGGTGGTTGTGAATGAGGAGAGGTGCCGGCATCCCAAGGTCACTTCTGAAAAGGGGATTTAATTGCTCGGTTATGGCTGCATTGGTGGCAATGTTACCCTAGGTGAATGGAATAATCAATTTAACACATATAACAGCCTAAATTTCCAAGTGTCCTGGGTGATTTGGAATGTCCAGCAGGGGAGACAATGAAGAGAAGTCTTTTTGCAGAGGAGTTTGTGGGAATCCGTGCCACTTACGGGGTCGCAGGTGGAAAACCTAGGAGTCATTTGTCGCTTGTGAAAATCTGGGTCATTTACTCCCCTCCTCTTTTCTCCTTTTTTTTTTTTCATGCCAAATATAGAAATAATTTTCTGGCTCCAGAATGAATAAAGTTGTTAATTATACTCTTTCCTAAAAACCTGCAATTGAAATTTGCTTGGGGAGTTTCTGAAAGCTGTGGAAAGCTATTCTTTTTTTTTTAATATTCTTTTGACATGTCTTAAAGGAAAAAGGAAGAAAGCCCTTTTGCTTTTAATTTCTCAGTTTTGAGGATAATATTTAACAGAAATAAATCCCTTTAAGGGCTCAACTATGCTCTTTGAAGCAATTGGGAAAAAATCTCATTGAATTTCATTGCAGGAGAACTGCTTGCTGCTTTGAAGAATTATGTTAAACAATCTGCAATACGTTGTGTGATGCAAGAATATTAATTTGTGCCATCGTGAACTGCCAAAAGTTGAAAACAACGGGATTCCTGCATGGACTAGGCATGGTATAAAAATAGAATAATAGAATCATAGAATGGTTTGAGTTGGATAACCAGATTATTTCAAAGTATACCACACCAATTAGCCCCCGGTACAAATACCTGGAGCAATTCCATCATCAACTCCTCGTGCTAGAAAAGCCTATGTGAGTTGGTATCACTACCCACATACCTACACAGGAATGTTGAGGTGGATTAACATGCTTTGGAGGCAAAAAGTGCTACTTGGGTATTATCAAATGTGTTATTAATGACGGAGCTATTAAAACCATGGGATGGCTCATAATAGAGCTTAATTCCTTCTAGCAGTGATTTTTGTCTTCAGAATACTCTGGGGCAAATGCTTGCGTAACTGAATCACAAAACTCCTGGTGGTTTCTGTAACCAGGTCTAGCTCTGCCCAAGCACTAAATAACTTACAAATCCTGCTCCCAAGCTCCTCCAAGACTCAGAGGATCCTGCTTGCAGAGTGTCCTTCACCCATCCTTGGTAGGTGGCTAGAAGCTCTAGGTTCTTGTTGCTGTATAACTGAGGGAAGATCAGTATCTAGTCTGGGAATTGTAATGTCAAGGGTTGAATCATAGAATCATAGAATCACCAGGTTGGAAGAGACCCACCGGATCATCGAGTCCAACATTCCCATCAATCACTAAACCATGCCCTTCAGCGCCTCATCCACCCGTCCCTTAAACCCCTCCAGGGAAGGGGACTCAACCGCCTCCCTGGGACTCGTCTACTTCCAGCAGGCCTCCAAAAGATAGGGATATGACCTGCTCCAGCCATCTAAGTCCTTTCTCTGCTGATGGAGAAGGATGGGCACTGCTACAAGGCATCCTTAGATAACTGTCTGAGAGCAAGAAGAAATGCCTTCAGGCTCTAGAGAAACCGGAAGAATCAGCTTTATTAGACACCTAATTGTTGCGTGCTGTAGGTAAGTGGGATGATTCCCAGGTTAGGTCACTCGTTCCCTAATTGACAGAATGCAAAGGCGCTCTACCAAGAGATTGAGAAACTCAAGAAATGCTCATTCCTTTAAGCCACAAGACAACAGCGCTGCAGAGAAAGTAACAGCAGCTTTACAGCCACAAGTGAACCCTGCAGTCAGTTGGCTGCAAAGAGTTCTGACGGGCTCTGCGTCTTGGCTCAAATCTAGGAAGGAAAGTCTAAGCAGGAATTTGGGCAAAGGGCACACATCTTACAGCACAAACCAAATCAATCAATCTGCAAAGGGCTCTGCAGAATAAGGGAGGTACCAAGAGGCATCAGGTTCTTTCGAAAACCACACCACTCATGCAAACAAAAGGCCTGACCCTCACAAGTCATCAAGATGCTTCTGTTGTACTTGTACTGGTGGGATTGGAAAAGAGACTTTGGTGACAGTGAGAGTAATGTCAGCTTCTTCAGGTAATATTGCACTGCTTTCCCTACCTCGGGCAGCTCAACACTTCTGCTGTGTTTTTCCTCCATCCAGCAGCCATTCCTCTGCCTTCCACATACCATATATAAACCGAGCCGCAACGTTAATGAGCCATTGCATATAGATGAGCTGGCAACCAGTCTGAGCTGACACAGCCACACATAAAAGCCAAAAAGGGCCTTGGGCTTTCTTCCTTTGATACAGAAGCTGTTGGACCAAAGTCCTGTGGAAATTGCGTGGTCTAGGGGAGACGAAGCAGGGCAGCTTTTTCTCCTACCTACCTTCTGCAATCACCTTCACCACTTACAACATAAGGTAAGAGGCTCAGGGCCATATGGTTTTCTTAATAGCTGACTGAGAAAATCCATCCTATTACCAGATAAATTGTCCATTTGCTCCCTGCTCAAAATTATTACCTAAAGGCTACAGCAAGGGAACCAGAGAGTCTTTTCTGAGGGTATATGATGCATGGTTGCTAGCCCTTACTCACCGGCTTGCCTTTCCTTGGGCAGCCGTCTTGATAACTCAGCTTCTTCTCCCATAAAACTATTTATTGAAGAAAATCTCAGCATCTGCTGCAGCCACCTCAGACACAGGAGGGTGAACATGGCATTTTGGGCATTATTCTTCGCTGGGAGTTCTGAGTGCATGGGGTTGGAAAGGCCTTAAAGTCTGGCTGTGCAAACAACCTAGGGTGGGAGAAGCTGATCCAAGTTCACCGAGTTGTGTGGTATCTAGCAGTAGTGTTGGTTTAACCCTGTATTAATATCAGCCAGTATTCACCTCGGTTACTTAAAGGCTAAGCGAGTATACCCAGGCAGTTAACAAGCAGCAGGTAATGATTTTCACAGCTATCTATACCTTAAGTTCAAGGCGTTTCAGTTTCCCAGCAGCAGGGGCACAGCAGGAGCTCCCTACGTTCAGATTCGTTGAGATGCTCGGAGGCTGCAGTAACGAGTTTCTCAAAACTACCGTTAAAAAAAAAAAAAAAGTAACCACCCTTAAATTATCTTCCATTTTGGGCATGACAACATGTAGTGCATGGTTCACTTCCTCAATCTCACAGTCAATTACATTTCTCAACCCATATAAACAGCAGCAGGGAAAAAAGACAAATCTGCATATGTGTTACTAATAAATCTAAAAATCAGGGCACCGCACTTAAGGGTTGACTTGTCAGAAAATGGTAATTAAAAGTGTTCCAGCTGACAGTGCCCCTTTAATGAATTATTAGTAATGTTCTCTGAGAACATTTGATGAAAGACACCATAAGAGTTCTTACTTAAACAAACCAATTTTCTGCATGATGCAACCTCGCTGCGCAAGAAGGGGGAAATGGCCATTAAAGAATCAAATTACGAAAATAAGAAAGTAATGGTTTGAATGATCAGGAAGAAACAGGTGCCCCTCCTGTGCCGATGGCCTCCATCTCCTGTACCACAGTTGTTTTTTTTTTTGGGTGCTTATCTAATAACTGCCACTATTTTCTTAAATTCTGTTAAAATAGCCCAATAAGGTGTAGCATAAAGAAGCTTTCGCCATTACTAAGTGTTAACAAGCGCTAGACTGCAGTGCTTGACCAGCTCAGTGCCAACTCAGTGCCCAGGGACTGATCTTTTCAACTAATTCCTAATCATGCTAGAAGCTCCTGAGCAGTGGTATGAGCATTACACAAACTTCAAACCAGTCTGCTCAGGCTGGGCAGCACCAAGCACACCCTCCTTCCATCCACAGTCCTATAGGTGCCTTTACATCAGAGGGCATTGGGCTCTCGGGTGGAAATGCAGACAGCAAGCAGCTGGAGGGGGTACACGAGGACTCGGAAATACAGCTCTATTTAGTGGGAGCAACGTGTGGAGTGGGGAAGGAGGAGGGCAAAGGGCACTAAGTCTTAATCAGGGATTTGTATTTGGGTGTGAAGGAAGCAGGGGGCTGGGAAGTGGTGAGACAGTGGTGGAAAGAGGCTCTCATGCCTCGTTTCCTTCCACTGATTTTCTTGCTGGTCTCCAGCTCCATCCAGATCTGTTGTTCATCCTTGGCTGTTTCAGGAGAAATGTAAGAGAGCAGCTCTGGGCATTCACATTTACTTGGCCGAAGCTCTGTGGACCCAACCCTGTAGCTGGTAAGCAGTGAAATTCTGGGGCAACTGGGTGGTTCTTGAAGCGAGGGTGGTCACGGTGAAAGCACTTTCCAGCCACAGCATTCCGAGTATCCCACACCTGAAAGCTACTCTTGCCTTTCAGCTGTGATCAGCAGCTCACCCTAACACTCGATAGTTAAGGTGCATACTTGAGTCTTTGGACTGCAATGGAAATAAGGGATTTTGACACAGAAATGCAGATCTACCTTCCAATCCAAACTGCTTCATAAGTGCCAGTTGCCTGTTCCTCAGCACCAGAACATGCCAAAAGATGTTCTAGCACTAGATATCTGAGGTTGTTTTTCTTGTCTGTAGAACAGGACGGTAGCTGGAGAAAAGTAGCTTTGTAGTTAACATTCAGAGTTTTTTGTTAGCCCACCCTGAATATTTTCACAAGACTTTCCTAGAGAACAGGTAACTTGGAGCCCATTCAGGCTTGTGGGTGGCTGATGAGTTTGCACACTCCATCCTGAGTGATCATAGAGGTTTTACTCATTTCTTGATTTTACAGTGCAGGGTTTTGCCACGTGAACGTGCTTTCACTGCAGCATCCCATGATAAATGTGAAGTAATTTAAGTTGTCTCATATTTTAATAAACTCTCTCAGCTACCTTCTATACCATAGGGAGAAAAGTGCACAGAGTAACCATGGACCAGGTAACAAATAGCAAGAAATTGTTTAAAGCCCTAGGAATTTCTGTCCCAAAGAGAAAAATTAGCAGTTATGCAAGTGATGCTTGCATCACAGGATGCAGTTACTGCGATCTGAGTGGCCATGCTGTGTGTAAATGTTCACTAATATCGAGAGATAAAACAAGGAAGTTAATCTCACGTCCTTTACTCATTTACAATTTGAAGGTTGTCTCTGATCGTGGTACCAGGTTGCTCACACAGCCTGGTGGTGGGCAGGTGAGATGAGATGCTGTGAAGAACAGCTCCTCCAGTCCTCATACACACTCTAACTCCAGCGTCACTCTCAGATTAGCTCCTGGGCTTTTCTAACATTTTGAGGGGTAAAGTGAGGTGAGAGTAGTGCTTGGCTGGGTTTACACCGCTTTACTAGGACTCTGGAAATCTCAAATCACATCCCGAGGTCTGCTACATAATTGAATTCTGCACGGACTAGGGCACCCAATACAAGATTTCTAAAAGCTTGTTAAGAATTGAGGTAAGAGCCTCACTCTTGGAAGCAATTTAGTCCAGGTTCAGGTTAGGGTCTTAACAAAAGCAGAAATGTAACTCAAAATAGAAATCTTGGTACCTAGAGCTGCCTGTGTAGCTGGAGACACAGGTAAGTTCAAGACCAGTAATTGGCTGGAAGCAATTCACCTTGAGATGCTGTTTTCTAAGAATGAGGAGGAACTCTGAGACACTTGAGCTGCTAATGCAGGCACTTCAGTAAGTTCCCTCAGGCTGGTGGAATGTATTGACATCGCAGAGAATTCCAGCAAGACTTAAGCTCCTAAAAGAATTGTGAAGTTGTAAGATGCCAGTGCAGGTTAAACTGTATTTTCCATGGGAAATGAGGCAGTAGGCTGTTTGTGAAGGGTATTTAAGAATTCAACATGCCTCTCACTTTTCTGTCTGTGGAATATAAGGATCTTCTTCAGGAAATGCATTAGATGCTGAACCAAAACAGGCAGAAAAGGCCTCTGGGCACTTAGTGAAAGCATAATTTGTGTACAAAGACTTGCACAATGTAGGGACTCATAATAATCTAAACTTAGACTTTCATTTTCCAAAAGTATCTGCAAATCAGTTTAGTATGTGTCCAACCCCAAAATGTCATAGCATATCCCCTTCTCTTTAACTCCTTGCTGAAAATATGAACATATTATGCATGCAGAAGCTTTTCTCTTTCTTAGATAATAAACACTTTCCTGCCAAGGTAGCTATTGGGCATCTCTCATAGATATTCTTCTAAAATTGGAGCTCCATTACGATTCTGACCCCAGCCAGGTGACACCCTGTTGCCAGTTCACAGCAACACATGCAAGAGGTCTTAAAACTGTTTGCAGTCATCGAATTTAGCCACATAACACAATCACTTCCATCTAACGAATAGATGAGGAAGCAGACATAAAGGGGAGAGCACTTGTCCCACAGTACATAAACAAATGTGTCAGAAACAGAGCTCAGCTATTTGGACTCTCCAGGGAATCCTTTATAACTTGACTGTTTCCCAGGTCCTGCAGCCAGAAGCCTTCTTATTAGGGCAGAGTAGTTTATTTATGAGTTGAGACACAGTACACTCACTAAGTTTAGTTTTTGCTGTAAAACAACAAGGAATAAAACGTGCTAAATACTCATCTCTGGCCTTGGTAATAGGTTGATTTAATTGGATTTGATTTTTCAAATGTAGCATCTCAAGTCAGCCATAAACTCTAGAATTAGCATATTGCATCTCAACACAGGAGAGATTTTAAAGTAGCATAAGGAGATGAAGTCCATGCCCAATGAATTTCAAATTACACTGAGGATGAACTGAACCGTATGCATGTCAAACCAAAACTGTGCAGGCTCTGAGTGCATCAGGCTGCACAGTTATTAATGGCTTACAGTTGCTATTAAGAATGCAAAGTAGTTATTTTGCACCCAGTTTCTTCATACGTCTCTTCACATCAATGACCCATGTGTTAGGTCAATAACTCATTCAATGCATACTGAAAGCCAAGAACGTCTTGCAAGGTAATTACACTTATAGAAATAATTAGAAACACAAAAGTAACTGAAGGATTGGAGTAGAAAAAGCTCTGGTGGTGAGATACTGCCTGCCCCAGGGATAGCAGACTGTCCCTGACTTTAGATTTTGCAGCCGGTGTCCCTCAATAGCTTCAAAGGGCACTGAAAGCAGAAATTAGCCTTAAAAGGGGCAATTTTGAGTTTCAGTATTTCAGGGAATACTCAGGTACTCATGTAACTAAAAGCTATTTTCTTCCTGCAAATGTGAAAAAAGTAGGACGTTAGGCAAATAGCTGCCTACTGAGTGGGATCCTCAGGATCTGCTCCCGAAATTTGTTTAGCTTTCATGATATTCAGTTGTAATAAGTCATAGGAACAATTTAAGCAGTCTGCTAGGCACAAGAAGGCTCTAATTCAGACAGACAAAATTCACTTTGTCCGACCTTGCATGAAAGAGCACCAAATGCCTTTAATACCTCAGGCTTCAGCGGGGAATATCAGCAGGCAGGCTTTTTCACCACCAGTGCCTTGGGACCCACAAACTGGCTTTTAACACCATGACAGGGGCTGCTTTCCATGCTCTCCATCCCTACAGAAGGCATTGGAATGACAGCTGTCACCCACGTCACGATGCAGCAGTCAAGAGGAGCCGAGGGAAGGGAAGTGTTGAGATGAGGCTGTAATGGGGCAGGATGTATCTGGAGAGCTTGGTTGAACATCACAGAAATCAGGCTTCAGGAACCAGCAGTAGGACAAAATCTGCCAATCAAAGTCTGCGGTGCTGCCAACCTTGTGATCGGAGCGCTGTATGATGAAAAGAAAGCTTCCAGACTACCGGTGTCTGAAACTGCTATTGTTGAACCTTGACTGATTAAGCAATGTGGCATCAGCTGGGAAGTGCCAATCCTCCTTGCAGCCGCTGTGACCCACACGAGAGCCCAGCGAGCAGAAAATGGAGCATCGACAGCACATGATGTGCTTCGATGTCAGCTCAGCTGGAGAGATACACAAACACCTCTTGGAGGAGAGAGGCTGTGGCATCCTCATGGGTACAAGAAAACATGCATCTGTTGAGGAATGCAATGAATCCTTTCCCTTTTCATCATCGGTTTCTTTGCTTTTTAAGTGTACAGTAGGGATTAAGAGGCTGCATTTCCCCTCCCAGGTGCTCCCATCCCTTGTGTTACCAGCTTCAGAGCACCTGATGGATCACAGCCACCAGGATAGTTCTTGATACTTCTGAGGTCAAATGCAAGTCAGGAAAATTAAGTCCTATTAATGGGGAGCAGGTCTGGAACGATACTCCTTTCAACACATCTGCTGGAAAGCTTCCGAACAACAGGCAGGATGCAGGCAGAGGAACTTACCTCACACTCATGAAGGAAACAGGCTGTTAATATTCCTGTGATCCTCAGTACAGAAATTAAAGAAACAGGGACAACTCAAATACAAAACTATAACAAATCAATGCACCTAGCAGAGAAAGAGTAGCAGAAGAACTAACAGTGGAAATTACCTCTGTAAACTCTGTCTATGGGATTACCTTGTGAGAATACTAGTTATTAAAGGAAGGGGGTGAGAACTGCTTAAGAGCGAGCAGTACAGGGCTTATGCTATGATGTCGCATGTGTTTAATCTCTGGCAAATGAGATATGCCATGGCTGAAAACTACCCTACACAGCTCAGGGGTATAAACAGTGTGAGAGCTACACCTGTACACACACTAACTTCTTGAGAGAAAGACTTCCTCACTTTTTCTTCATTTACCTTAAGAAAATAATAAAATTAAAATGAAAAACTGCTGCCTTTCATCTGGAAAAAATAGCAATAATTTGTATTTATAGCACACAATTGCTCCTGAAAGCTCTCTCAATACTTTGTAAGCATTGGCTGTGTTCAGGCATCGTTTCAGTTGCTACTGAAGCAACATCCTGCACTAGCAGGGCAGGGCAGTCCAGAAGTTGCTTTGTAATAAAACAACACTTGACATAGTGAAAAAATTTTTTCTATAGTGAAATAGCCTCACAGTTGTATGTAAAGTAGTGGAATTGCTCTCATTTCCTTTGCAGACAGGGAATATGAATTGCAATGCAAGGGAAACTGAGTGAGACATAGAGCCAGGGCCACAACTCAACAACTGCCTCTTTCCAGATCAATGAATCTAGGATGAATCCAGCGTTCTCTTCTTCATGTCCTTCCCATTCCAGGTGCAGCTTCAGGCTCTGCTGCAGAACGTGGCTGCCATCTATCATACCATCTGGGACACCTCCAGTTCTTTTCTCTCCTAGTCCTACCATCTGAGAACTGCTTGGGACTGAGGTTCCCAACAGGAACCCAGCGAAGCAGGGATTCGAATCTGGGTTATCTAGAGCAGCGTGGTACGCCGCTATAGCTGGGTGATTGGCAGCAAACCAGCACAGCATAGTGGGGTTTTTGCCAGTTTAGAAATCAAAGTCACCTTGATAACCACAGAAGACTGGGATACTGAAGTTACAGCCTAGCTGAAGGTAAGGACTACAAGAGAACATAGCTCTTAACACAACATGTAAATATCCCTGAGCTGCTTCCTAGGGTAACCACCCACTTTACTGTTTACCCTGGTCTGTAAGGAGGTGAAAGATTGCAGCAGAGCAATGCAGTGTACAATCCACACCATGAGTTACAAGCACCTGGTTGGGGTACCAATGAGTTATACACCCTCTACATCATAAAACCACAGTGGCAGGACTCAAAAGAACTCTTCCTACTGCAGTATCATCCAGGTTAGGTGCCCACTTGCCTTTCCCTCATCCTCCTCGTGTTCATACAGAGGAAGTGTTGCAGATAGGACAAATTATATGTCAAATCCTGCCTTGAAGGCTCCCCAAGCAGGCAGTGTCTGACCAGTCAGTAGGGCTAGCAGGGCTGGTGCAGTCTATCCTGAGTGTTCTGTTACCATTTCTCTCCCCTGGAGCTGGAATTAGCAATTCCCTGTGATGTGAACTATTGCGAGAAGACTTTTTATCATGGCAACGTTTGCTTTCTTGCTTTTGTTCCTTTAGCATTGCACAGAGTGCAGGGAGAGCAACTTCATGGTTTTCTTGTGCACTGAGCAAACAAGAACCTTTTCCCAACCACATCGAAAAGCATTTCAACAGTGCTAAATGTTTTCTGTCAGCAATCTCCCCTGCACCCAGAGCTGGGTCCTTTTTTGGGTCATATGAAGCCACAATCAGTTTAAATTCACTGGCACTTTGGAAGGAGAGTGTATGTGAAAGGAAGCTTTTATATGTCAAGGTAATGCTGAGATACCTTATGATTAGATGCCAAAGCAGGGTGAAAACTGTTCACGGGAGGTTTTGCTGTGGGCAATGGCTCTCTTCTAGCTGTGCTGCTGATGCTCGAGTCAGCTGCCTCAGCCTTCAGGGCTCCCGCTGAAAGCCCTTTTGCTGCACCCTGTTGGGGACTGAGACTTGACATTGCCAACCTGTAGAAACGAATTGTGAGTTAATCATTCAACCTCTTAAATACTTCAGCAAAGAACGTGAATTGGCTCACATGACTCTGTCCAGTTTCCCTGTGACTTTTACGGGTGGTATTTGAGCAGGATTGCCACCCCAGCCTACCTCTTACTGCTCTTTGGTTATAGGCAGCTTCTGCTCTTGGTCGTACGAGTGGGAATGCATGAAAACCTGCCTCTCCCACACTTTGAGAAAGCAAAGCCTTTTCCTGACAATAGAGAGGAAAAGTGACTGGACAAAACCTAACTTTCCCCTCTAGAAATCTTCAACAAAAAGCAAAATATTTCCTTTTCAAGACTTCTCAGTAAATCAAACTTAATTGTCTTAGAGTAGAAAACAGTACTAGCACCACTGTTGGTGACTTAAATCCCTACTTTTGTTCTCCCCCAACCACAACAACGTGTCCTAGAATCACTAGGTTGGAAAAGACCTTAGAGATCATCAAACCCAACCACACCAATCATGCACAAGTCCACTCCAATGAGAATGATTCTTTTGAAGTCTTTCTGACTAAATTACAAATCCCCAAAGGTACAATTTGCTTGAGGAATGATTTCCCCGAGAGATGCTTCCTAATGAAAATATAATATTTCCAGTGGAAACCTAATTGTCTGAAGACAGAAATAGTTCTGTTGGGAAATCCTGCTGTACAGTAACAACAGCTGAGCTCTCAGCTCTCCAGAGGCTGGAGAAGCAGACCATCCACTCTGTAGGAATTCTCTGCTGCAGCAGAAGGTGCTATGGGAGGTACAGTATAGTCATGGAACCTGTCCATCACTGCAAAAACACCAAATAACCACGTTTTCTTTAGTCTCTATGAAGTAGTCATTACTAGAGGGTGATGGCAATTTTTTTTGCCTGGACTAGTTATTTGGCAAGTGCAGGAAGGGAGTGGCTGTGGGCTGATGTTGGCTTCTCACCCTTGTGGCACCCAGGGCAGGAAGAAATGCTCCTTCTGGAGGTGGAACAAAATCGTAACGGTGCTTGTATGAGATGCAGCATTTGCTCCCCAGTCAGCTGAAGTCTTTAAATTCTTTCCCCCAATAGATGTAGTCATGGATTAATTTTGTGTGCAGCACTAATTACAATGTTATTGATTGCTATCAATGATATTAACGCCTTTACTGCTGTCCATCATTTACTTATACACCTGAAATAAGTATTTTAGCTTTCAAGGATCCCAGACTGCTGAGCTTTCAAAAAACAAGATTGTCTTGAGTCGCCACTGCTGCAGTGCCCGTTCTTTCGGATATCTCATGAATTAATTCTTCTTTCAAGTCAGCTTTGTGAAGGGAAACTGCAGCCTATCTTTTCAAACCATGCATATGTGGCATGGTGCAAGAAACACCGCTGGGTGCAATAGTTACTGCCTTTTATTACTGAAACCTTATGTGAAGTTTGACTTCAAGGTGGACTTTGACCCCAGGGTGCACTCAAGTAACACTAGGGCAGCTCAGCAGCAGAATGCACCAGGCAGCAAACTCTACCAAATGTAATGAGAATACAAAGCATAATGAGAAGAGAGATCTGATTTTCAGGCAGGGGTTCATAAATCCCCCTGCTATAGGCTGGCAAGGCATTAGAGTGGTCTTCCTAAAGTGACTTAGTCCCTTAGCCAACCCACAGCTCTCACAGAGTCAATATATGTTAGAGTACGTTTCCTTCACTTAAAAACCAGGACATGGGGAACAGGTCATGTCCTTGTTGTGTTCCTGGTAGGAATACAACAGCCCTTGTTCAGCCAGTTTGAAAGACAGAAGGATGAAATTTCCTTCCTCCTATCTAAAGAGAAAAGGCAGGCACTTAAGAGCACTCCTTCATTGGGTACCTGCACAAAGCTGGCTAGATCACACCTACGTGTTTACAGTAATCTGAGATGAAAGATTCCTCTTCTAAAGATCATAGAATGATAGAACAACCGGGTTGGAAGAGACCCACTTCATCATCGAGTCCAACCATTCCTATCAAACACTAAACCATGTCCCTCAGCATCTCGTCCACCCGTGCCTTAAACCCCTCCAGGGAAGGTGAATCAACCACTTCTCTGGGCAGCCTCTGCCACTGCCCAATGACCTTTTCTGTGAAAAATTTTTTCCTAATGTCCAGCCTAAATCTCCCCTGGTGGAGCTTGAGGCCATTCCCTCTCGTCCTGTCCCCTGTCCCTTGGGAGAAGAGCCCAGGTCCCTCCTCTCCACAACCTCTTTTCAGGTAGTTGTAGAGAGCAATGAGGTCTCCCCTCAGCCTCCTCTTCTCCAGGATAAACACCCCCAGCTCTCTCAGCCGCTCCTCACAAGGCCTGTTCTCCAGCCCCTTCACCAGCTTCGTTGCTCTTCTCTGGACTCGCTCCAGAGCCTCAACATCCTTCTTGTGGTGAGGGGCCCAGAACTGACCCCAGGATTCGAGGTGCAACAGTACTCAGGGTGGTTACTATAAGTTAATGCACAACCCACAAGTAGGCAGGTGCCACTTCGCATCTCCTGCTGAATAATGCAAAACAGGGTGTAAGATCCTTTGGTGCATCAACTAGAAATTCCAGTTGGACTTTAGTTTGGCAAACTGCAGCTGTGACAAAGCTCCAGGATTAACATGCTGAGCCCAACTGAAGGATTGTATTTCCCAGATGGAATGGACATTCTAGTCAATACTCTGGAGGCACAGTCACTGCGTTCAGTGCTCAGATCTGCTATCAGCAATAAATACTTAATGATGACATTGTTAGATCCAAGAAGAAAGCTGCCTGTGTCAGCTTCCTAGTGCCTGCAGGACTCATCCCTTTGCTTAACGCATCCATCAAATCAGATTTTTTTAGGTGTATCCCTAGGGCTAGCTGGCCACTTGAGGTGAGCTTATATTCTTGCTGTACTTACAACTGCTTCAACAGAGGTTTAGCGCTCTTTGGCAATCCTTGATTCTGATATAATTTTGATACAAGCAGCAAGCCAGGGAGATGGGAAGCCGCAATTGTCATCCCATCACAACAGACACATTCCAGCTCTACCCAGGGTAGCCAGAGAAGGGTAAATGAGCTGTACTCTCCAAAGGGCTCAGTAATAAAGCAGCCAACAGATAATACACCATGAGACTAAGTGTTATAGTTTGCTTTTAGAATAAAAAAGGATTTTATAAGGCATTAGGAATTGGATATTTCACATACTTTGTTCAGAGTAAGTTCAATAAAAATAAAATCACAGAAAGCAGTGAAAGAAGATCTGAGTTTCGTAAAGGCCTGAACAGGACTGAGAAAAATAATCCTTTAACTCTGTATCCCTATTTCTTCTACGTAAGCTTCTTAGAACTTCATCTGAATCCCTAACAAAGATGTATTTCTAACAAAAGCTGAGCTTTCAGAGGGCTGCTTTTCGTTTATACCATCTCCCCCTAATGATTGAGTTCTGCTAACTTTCCTCGTCTATCCACTGCTGTGAGGGAAGAAATACATGTGAATCCACAGATATCAGAACTTCAATGAAACAGCAGGCGATGGAACGTTGTTCTTGTCAAATGTTAAACACCTTCCCATTCCTTCACTCGCTGATCTTCTCAAGCACTGCACGTGGCTGAGATTAAAGCCATTTCCTTGGAATAATGTGATCCGCACACAGTGTTGCACAAAGGTCTTATGCAAAGAACA
The DNA here is from genome assembly GCA_033459285.1 of Clamator glandarius. Taxonomy (NCBI): domain Eukaryota; kingdom Metazoa; phylum Chordata; class Aves; order Cuculiformes; family Cuculidae; genus Clamator; species Clamator glandarius. The sequence goes on from JAUNZM010000716.1 coordinate 1,620,432, forward strand.
ATTAAAGTCACCTATCATTATCCCCCACACTCAAATTGCTTCCAAACAAAAAAAATTTCAAGCAAGCTGGAGGAAAGAGGACCAGCTAGTTAAGTTTGTAAGTGAGCAGAGGAACCATCGGGAACTGGAATGATGGTTATTCCCTTCTTGCAGTAACACCGAGAAAGAAAAAGGTAGAAAATGCAGCTGTTAACAACCTACTCTCTGGGCATTTATCAAATAGTCCGAGTGGAGGAACTGAGAAGTTAGGAAAGATCAGGGATTTGAGAATGGAAATCTAAAGGTTTCTGCTTACTCTTGTGATCCCTGTAAAAGACAGGAGTGGAACAGGGAAATGGAAACCCCTTGTTTTCATAGCTAACCTTGACATGTCATCTTTATTCATTGAGTAGTTTTATTGGTAAACGCCCCGTTGTTTAAGATTACAGGCAGTGCAGTGCACTTTCTATAAACATATTGTGCCTGGGGATAGCAGCAACTCTGCTAATTCCCACAACAAGGAATTTCACGTACAAGACAGACAGCAATACTGTTTGTTTGGGCCCAACAGGAAGCATATCCTGGTAAATATTAGCTAAGCTGTAGTTGGGTTACCTTGGTCGATCTAAACTCAGGGACGTTCGACGCTGAGTTATGTAACTCGCTTTATACCATCTCCTCTAGACTCCAATATGCTCGCAGTGGGTGCATACAGGAGGGGATTTTTCTCCTGGTGAAGCAAATTGACGCCCTCCATGAGGGCAAGACAGGGAGAATTCCTTCATCATCCTGCCTGAAGAAGGGTGTGATTCCTCTGCCGCTTTGATCTTCCCTGGGCGGCACAGCAGGGCATTGTAAAACAGCTTCTGGAGAGGCCAGGAGAGATTTAAAGAGGCAGGAGAAAAATGGTAAAGTTCAGGGTCTATTTTCAAGTTTCCAGCTTGGTGACCACATCAATTATTTCTCTTTCATCTCTTCTGTGATTATGATATTATATGGTTGGACTCGATGATCCGGTGGGTCTCTTCCAACCTGGTTATTCTATGATTCTATGATTCTCTGTTGATTTGTGCATCCTGATGATGGCTCAGATTTCTGAAGAATGCTGAATCACATCTTTGTGGCTGGGATTTATCACAGCTCCTGCAGGAGTAGATGGGTAGATTACAAGCCAGAATTTTCCTTCAGATTTCTTCTCTTCCTACCTTTTCACTAGGATAAGGAGCAAGCCTGCAGTAGCCCGGCTGTTGCAAAGGGACACATGTGCAGTTTATGATGCACGGAGCGGGTCATCCCAGCATTTTGCACACTATGTTAGTCTGGCAGTGACAGTCAAGTCCACATTATTGCAGAAAACGATAAAACCAGATGCCAGCCACAGCTGAAGCCGAGTGGTTTTGTGCAATAAATAGGAATGTTAGGAGTGAAATACTGGAAAACTTCTTTGAATAGTGCTTTACAAGGAATATTTCATTTTTCTCAAATTATACTTTAATATTAAAAGCACATCAGGAAAATAAAACCTGAGAGTTGTTTAGAAAGTCATCTCATACCCACCCTCCCCCCTTCCTCAGATGTGTGCTTAAACTTTAACTTTTGTCAGCAACATTCACAACCAATAAATTCAAGAGCAGAAGTTTAAAACAGTGAAAAGCTACATTACAACAGAAGTGACCTTCATTTTACTCATTCTAATTTTAATGAGCGGAGGAGAAAGGTGGTTCCAGTCTCACTGCAGAAGGCAGGCAGCTGTATGAGACAAGTTAATTCTCAGGGTCGTTGATACAAATAAGGATGTTAAATAATAGAACTTACTTCTGGCTTCACAAAATGCAATTTATTTGTACTTAGATGATATTATTGATAATTTAATAGCTTCCCTTTGCTACTGATCATCAGATCTAAAGGTTTCCTCTGGGTCCCATAATGATGCCCAGTGGAAGGATTTCTGGTTCGCTTCTCTGAGTCAATCTAGATGCCTACAGAGTAAATGCAAGTAAGACTTTGCTAAAGAGCCACCCATTCCCCCACAAAACAGTTGTGGGATGAGACAAGTGGGCTCTGAGGGCACATGTACTTCCTTCCCTGTTAGGAGTCAGCTGCACAACTGGCCCAGGGAATTACCCACCCTGTAGGTGGCTGGAGTTAAACTCACATCAGTGTATCTAATCCACTACACGCCCAGGGATTATATCCACTATGGATGTAAGAAATTAGGGCTGAAGGGAGCCAAACAACTTTTGCCACAGGTATTTAAGCCCATTATTCAGCCCTGAAATCAAGTGAAATTTGGGCAGTGCATTTGTCAACAATTTTAGTCCTAGCATTTAGCTCCTAGCCAAAAAGGAAGCCTGGATGGGACAGAGCTATGAGGCAAGGTTTTGTGTATATGTCGTGGCATCTAAAAAGCACCCCAATAATCCCAAAGGGCTGTTTTAGTGTCACTCTCTGTTGGGAAGGGGAACGCAGCAGCAAAGTAACAGTAGTAAAACATCAGAAAGCCGCAGCATCTCCTGATCAGAGATGCACTCTTCAGAAAGTCTTTCTAAAGGAAACATCATCCGTAGCAACTAGAAGATGCCAAAATATTCAGATCTCTGTGGCTGGGGACACTCTGTCCTTCAGGACACAGCAAGCTCAGACATCCTTGATGTGAGTCACCAGTGACAGTGTTTTCCCCTGAAGTTCTTAATTCCTGTTGGTTTTAAGGAGAAGCATTTTGCCTCCAAGAAATACAACTACAATACACAGCTAAATGCAGCCACATGAGAAGAATTTTGTCTAACAAAGGCTGAATAAATAGGCATGGGAGGGTACGCTTTCAGGGTGGGTTCACACTGTGCACTAATCAAACACATCCTCTCTGGTAAGGAAACACATTTTGGGCTTGAAGGGCGATTAACTCTGAAATCAATTTTTTCTTCTAAGAACATTCACACGTTTGGGGACAAAATCAGACCCTCAATCTGCCCATGAACAAGGCAGGCAATCCCTAATTCTGTAGTCGACCAACTTCTCCCCACATCTGCACAGCTGAGAATTTTCCAAACAAAGGTTGGTTTGAATTCCAGTCTGAACACATCTGTAGCACGTTCTTCACCAATGACCAGTATTCCCTGGGTCTCCTGTTGACACTTTCCTTTAAGGATGCATTCTGGAATCCAGTTCTTTAGTCTTAGTGTTACTTTTGTGGTGAGTAAAAATCCAATTCTCCTGCTGCTGACATTTAATATTTTCTTTTATTCTCACTCAGAAGTCCTATTTGAGATGCTTTTGTGATTCCAGAGGCTGAAATTAGTGTATGTATTAGAGGTCTCAAAAACATATATACGTATATATTCTTAAATATACTCTCAAACCCAATCTAAGGTAAAAATAACTGCATCTCTGTCTTAATAATATCTTCTGTACTTCCTCTCACTTCTTCCTAAATTCGCTATCCACATCACATCCAGACTCTCCTGATGCCGGCGTAACCACACACAATGTGGACAGGTCCCACTTCACCTTCCAAAGGGCAGAAAGACCTCCTCAGATCCCAGCCTCTCCCCACCAGTTTTCCCAAGAGATGTCCACAATGAGGTAACCTGCTTCTCTGTGCCCCCACTTACTCAGCGGAGCAATGGATAAGATTAACAGTTGACTGATTCAAAGTTTACTGAGCAAGCCAAAGTGAGTATTTCTGCTGGAATGCTCCTTAGGCAAGAATTTGTTAGTTCCCTCATACACTTACTGGAACTTTTCCCCACCAGCTGAGGGAAAATATGCAAATTATATACTTTTTTCCTAAACAAGTATCTTGAGACTTCGTCAGAATTTACTCCTCGCCTGCAGCTGTAAACAAAACCTACCCCACATATTTATTATTTCTTACTCTCCAGGACACTATCAGCAGAGGGAATGTTCAACTACCTCCGGAAACGCTTTACCAGCCACATCAGAGAACGTAGTCGACGAAGAGCAAGGCTTGTCTCCAAGGATGGAAGGTGTAACATAGAGTTTGGCAATGTAGAACAGTCAAGGTTTGTCTTTTTGATTGATATATGGACGACTATCCTGGATCTCAGGTGGAGATACAAAATGACTATCTTCATTTCAGCGTTCTTAGGCAGCTGGTTTCTATTTGGTCTCCTTTGGTACGTTGTGGCATACATACACAAAGATCTTCCAGAATTCAATCCTTCCATAAATCACACCCCCTGCGTTGAGAATATCAACGGCCTGACTTCAGCTTTCCTGTTCTCCTTGGAGACCCAGGTAACCATCGGTTATGGCTTCAGGTGTGTCACAGAACAATGCGCCACTGCCATTTTCCTGCTCATCTTCCAGTCTATCCTGGGGGTGATCATCAATTCTTTCATGTGTGGTGCCATCTTAGCCAAGATATCAAGGTCCAAAAACCGGGCTAAGACCATCACCTTCAGCAAGCACGCCGTCATCAGCAAACGTGGAGGGAAGCTCTGCCTCCTCATTCGGGTGGCAAACCTCAGGAAGAGTCTGCTGATTGGGAGCCACATCTACGGGAAGCTCCTGAAGACCACCATCACCCCAGAAGGAGAGACAATCATTTTGGACCAGGTCAACATAGACTTTGTAGTTGATGCTGGCAATGAGAATCTCTTCTTCATTTCTCCATTAACTATTTATCATATCATAGATAAGAACAGCCCATTCTTCCACATGGCAGCAGAAACCATTCTGCAGCAAGATTTTGAACTGGTGGTGTTTTTAGATGGCACCGTCGAAGCCACCAGTGCTACCTGCCAAGTGAGGACATCTTACATCCCAGAAGAGGTGCTCTGGGGTTATCGCTTTGCTCCCATTGTGTCCAAGACCAAAGAAGGGAAATACAGAGTAGACTTCCAGAACTTCAGCAAGACAGTGGCTGTGGAGACTCCCCACTGTGCCTTCTGTCTCTACAATGAGAAAGAAGCTAAAGCCAAAGAGAAGAAAGGTTATGACAATCCTGGTTTTGTCTTGTCAGAAGTTAGTGAAACCAGTGACACAAAAATGTAGTTCCAGATATTCAAGGTACTGTATATTTTCATATAATGAATTTGATCTTGAGAGGATTAATAACTTAGTAAAACAAAAATGAAACACACAGGTTTGGTTTTACTCTAAAACAGCATTTATCTTCTCAAAAGACTCAGAATCAGAGAACCAGAGTACCAGTGATCTCCAGAACACTATTTAACTATGCTATATATATTTGATAGAATTTATATTTTTATACCTATGGGACATTTAATGAAGCTGCTATGTCAGAGTGCCCAACTCAATTAAGTTCCCAAAGTCATGGAAGTCTGTTAAAAAGCTTGAACAGATGATGAGAAACTTTAGGACATGGTAAAGAATCAAAGATGTTGGAAAGAGACCATCAAAAGGGGACACAGAAGGAAAAACTAAAGAAGCCTAAGGGACTTGGGAGCCAAAACTTCAAAAAAAAAAATCTGTGTTCCTCATTGCCAAAGTCACCTGTGAAAGCAGACTCTCTGGCTCCAGAAGACTTGAGGGCTTTTGAACCTTTTGAACCAATTCCTTCTTTCTTTGGGGCTCTACAGAAATGGAGCATTAAGGGATTCCACATGCTTATGAAGACAACACCTGGGCCATCCTGCTCCTCTCCTGCAAAAGCCTTTGATTCCTTTCAGGGGAAAATAGGTAAATGGAAATGAAAAGTGAAGAAAAACAAGGAAAAGCAGAGAACCACTATTGGAAAAGAGGAATTTTGCAGTGTCTTCCCAACTGCTTCACCCTCCAGTTACTCCTCTCTGTATTTTTCCATTAGCTGGCTAACTGTGAAAATAGGAAACATCTGAAACTGTCCAGAAAGAAGGTGAAGCACAGCAGGGAGGTGAAGAATACATTGATTGCTTCACACCTGGCAGAACAGCAATCCACTGGGAGAGGAAGTTACTGGCTCTAGATGTATCCTTCACAAATAATCCACAATGCAAACACAGATTATCTTTGCCTTTGAAGCACAAAGGTCTTGTTAAAACAAAAAAACAGTACAGGAGGATCCCAGCAACGGTGGGTTTCAGATTTGGTTCCCAGCACAGTAAAATGTGCTGGGAACAAGTTCTGCTCAGTGGTAGCTAGGTGGTGGTGGAACATTTTCTGGGTATGGTTTTTGATATTTAAGCTTCAAGTGCAGTAAGAAGCTTCAGCGAGTTTTGGGTGAATTTCCAATTCCTCACAGCTTTTTTCCCCCCCCAATTAGTTCTTCTGAGAGTTCAAGCAGCAGACCAAAGAGAGAGTGTTTTGGGGAACTCTTCCCAGGGGTGGGAACTTTTCCCAGAGAGGGACTTTTTATAAAAGCCGGTAGTGATAGGATGAGGAGGAATGGCTTTAAATTGGAAAGGGGCAGATTTAGACTAGACATAAGGAGGAAATTCTTCACCATGAGAGTGGTGAGGCCCTGGGACGTGTTACCCAGTGAAATTGTGGATGTCCCATCCCTGGAGGTGTTCAAGGTCAGGCTGGATGGAGCCTTGGGCAGCCTGATCTAGTGGGATGTGTCCCTGCCTGTGGCAGGTGTTTGGAATTAGATAATCTTTAACGTCCCTTCCAACTCAAACCATTCTATGACTCTTTTCAATTAATCTCATCTGTTTTCAACACCATGGTAAAATGGAATCATCTTCTTAAAAGCTGCTGGACTGAGTGGTTTTAGAAGAACAGGAGAATTAAGCAAGTCAAATGATAATAAGACAAAACTATTTTGCAAATGAATGTAATGTGAGTATGGAAATCAAGATTGGGGAACTAAGAATGTTTGGGGCTCAGTCCCAGTGTAGCATCAACTCTGTTGGTTAGGAAGAAATCACTTTAGTATTTATCTCAGATTTGCCATCTGTAACACGGGACGTAAAGTACTTATGCTGTACAAAGAACAATGTTTTGAACGATTATACCACTAAAGCACTTTAAAAAGCAACACTCAACAGCCTCAGTCTTTCTTCTCTTCAATATACCAATGTTGCAGCCTTCTTCACTTCTAGATGGTGAGCCCAGCACACGACATTCTGGTCTCACACACCAGAATTACTAGAACTGGCTGTGCTATGGTTGCACAATGCTAGAACCACCAGCTGAAACCTTTGAGGTAATTCATAGCTGTTGCCCAATAGCTTAAGGGTTGTTTTCTGCAACCTTGCAAAATAACATGGTCAACTGCAAAAGTATTTTTCCAGTCCCGGTCACAGCACCTGAGTCCCTCCAACCATCAGTGCATCCCAGATTGTCAACTTAGGACAGTTCTGTCATCCTCTACTCGCAAAAGCACAAACAATGAGTGGTTAGTGTCCACCGACAGAAACCCAGGAGGAAGAAGGGAAGTAAAATGAAGTCTCAAGAATCCTGGCTTGTCTGAACCAAAAGGCTACAGTGCTGTTCAGCCCTTCCACAGACGCTGCTGCATTTCCTTTCGAGGCTTCCTGTACAGTTGCCCGGGGCTTAACTTCCCTAGAAAGCAGCACTGCCAAGGCCAACAAGTCATACCCCTGGGAGAAGGGATGCACCAAGACACCTTTAATACAAGTATAAAAAGTGTCTTCATTCTACAAAAAAAAAAGCACAAGTCAATAGGAACCCCATTTAAAAGGTCAAACCCAGCTATGCACTGAGGGGATGGGGAAGATTTCTACTTTAAACAAAGCTAGTTTGAGATGTTAGTGCTAGGGTAAGGAAAAATAATCGAATATTACTGGAGTGTCTATCCATGAGGTGGTGGACATCCTCTCAAGTTTAAAGGATCCCTAATCAGTGAAGTTCCATGCACTGCCCTTGGAAAGCCATCTCAAAATTCTAAAGCTCCAAGTTCTTTGTGACATAGATCTTTAATCTTTTGCCCTGTCTCCCTACAGCACAAGCATGAGGAACTGTTTCTCTAGGTCTAGAAGCATGAAGTACTCCCACAACTCAAACAGAAGATACTTGAGCCCCCTGCAAAGCTGATTACTTGTAATTCACTCTATTCTAACAGTTGTACCTTTCTCCAGAGCTTTCCTTGCAGAAAGAGAAGGGTGGCTGTGATTGTTTGCAGGTTTTAGTGTTACAGTAAGTGACTAGCTATGGCACAGAGAAGATACAAAGGGGACAAAACCACAGTTACAGAACCACAAGGTTGTAAAAGACCTCTTAGATCCAGTCCAACCTTTCCTACCAATCACTAAACCATGTCCCTGAGCACCTCATTCACCCATCTTTTAAATACTTCTTAGGATGGTGACTCAACCACCTACCTGGGCAGCCTCTGCCAGTGCCCAATGACTCTTTCAATGAAAATTTTTTTCCTGATGACTAGTCTGAACCTCCCATGGCTGAACTTGAGGCCATTCCCTCTTGTCCTGTCCCCTGTCACTTGGGAGAAGAGCCCAGCTCCCTCCTCTCCACAACCTCCTTTCAGGGAGTTGTAGAGAGCAATGAGGTCTCCCCTCAGCCTCCTCTTCTCCAGGCTAAACACCCCCAGCTCTCTCAGCTGTTCCTCACAAGGCCTGTTCTCCAGCCCCTTCATCAGCTTCGTTGCTCTTCTCTGAACTCGCTCCAGAGCCTCAACATCCTTCTTGTGGTGAGGGGCCCAGAACTGAACACGGGATTCGAAGAGCGATCTCACTAGTGCCGAGTCCAGAGGGAGAATAACCCTCCTGGTCACGCCGTTTCTGATCCAGGCCAAGATGCCATTGGCCTTCTTGGCCACCTGGGCCACTGCTGGCTCATGTTCAGTCATTGTTAACCAACACCCCCAGGTCATTCTCCTCCAGGCAGCTTTCCAGCCAGACTACTCCTAGTCTGTAGCTGCACAGAGTTGTTGAGCCCCAAGTGCAAGACCCGGCATTTGGCCTTGTTGAACCTCATGCCATTGGTCTCAGCCCATGGATCCAGCCTGTTCAGATCCCTTTGGAGCCTCCCAACCCTCCAGCAGATCCACGCTTCCACCTGGCTTAGTGTCATCCACAAAATTACTTAGGGTGCCTTCAATGCCCTCATCCAGGTCATTGATAAAGACATTGAACAGGGCTGACACGGTCAGGGTTGACATGGCCATGGCCAAGCTATCAAGCTTACTTAGAGGGCGATCATACTGGGACCTAAATGGCGATCTAGGGATGAAACCCTCCTCCCATGAGCCTTCCAGTGATCGTCACCTCAGGAAACGCCTGCCAGCCCCAGCAGCCAGCTGTGCACCAGGCAGGAGATAGAGCTCCAGAGTCAGAGCCCAGCAGCAGGGGAACCATGAGTGGAATTTCCTCTTTCTGTCCGGAGAGGGCCATTTGTCACTAGCAAGATAAAGGCCTGGGGCAGAGAAAAAGGGTTATCGGGGGACACGCCACACACTCTGGCTCTCAGGACAGACTCCATAGGAAATCTATTTTGGGGGCTGTCACCTCTACTGCCATTAAAAGAAAGTTCAGTTAAGAGGATGAAAATAAATTTAATCTTGCTGAGCAGAAGTGGCTGGATAGAACCACAGACCTGATACTGGAAAACAAAGACTAGTTTCTTTACACATGACACTGTTTCATTTTTACATCTCCCTGGCACTCTCCTCAAGTCTCATGGCTGTCCTCTCCATCCGTGTCCCCATCCATCCTGCAGGCTGTCCATAATGCCACAGCAACAATTAGTCTTTTCCACAAAGGGGAACACGCAACAGAGGCCAACAGCCTCATCCACACCTGAAGGGGCTGGAGAATAGGCCTTATGAGGAGTAGCTGAGGGAACCGGGGTTGTTCAGCCTAGAGAAGAGGGGTTCTCAGGCCCTAGAAGAGGCTGCCCAGGGAGGTGGTGGAGTCACCAGCCCTGGAGGCATTTAAAAGACAGATAGATGAAGCTCTCAGGAATATGATTTAGGAGTGGCCAGGGACTGTTAGACTCAATCTTAAAGGTCTTCTCCAACAGATTCTATAATTCTACACAAGGAACAAGGCTGAAGAGAAAGTCCTGTCTCTTCAGGAGAAGAAATCAGACCATGTACTTACTGCTGGATTACAGCCTATAGGATTCAGCTGTGAAAGCGTTAGCCAGGCAGCTAGGCTTGGGAATAATGTGTCTGCACTAAACTTCATTTATCTTCTCATTTCACAAACAACATGTTTCTTCTACTGTATTTATTTTAAACACTCATTCAAGCTGTGCATAATATTTCAATCATTTTGAAATAGATTTCCCCTCCTGCTGGCAGATGAATAAGGCATCCTGCTGACTGCTGGAGAAAGGGCCATGAATTAAAATAACTGCTTTTGGTAAACTGACACACGCTAGTTAGCAGCCCCCATACACTTGGTGGAAAAAAAAAGACCCCTAAATAATAATAAACCAAGCCCTGGCAAAGTGCTTTGATACTCACAGTGACTGTCACTGATGGCATGTGGCAGATCACTGCTAAGCAGCTCGCAGCAACCGCCTGGATGAGCTCTGAGTGTACACGCTTCCCTGGAAACTCAACTACTCGCCCATAAACAAGTCAGCAGTATGCAAAGCCCCGACACAAGCGAGAGCAGCTGAGGTGTCACATCCTCTTTTCTCTCCCCAGGCAGCAAACTGATGTGGTTAGACTCATGTGTGTTCAGCTTTATTTCTCCTTCCTTTTTATTTTGCCCCCTTCAGTTCACCCGCCTCGAACCGTCGTGGTGCTGGGCCAATTCCTGCTCCCCACGCAAGCAGGAGAAACAGCAGCACAAGGTGAGGAATGTGAGCAGAGCCCCAGCCACAGTGGGGACGGGAAAGCTGAGCAAGTTCCTAAACCCTCTGGACAATCTTCAGCTTCTTGCTGTAGCCTGAGCAACAGCGTGACCAGCAGGTCCAGGGAGGTTCTTCTCCCTCTGTACTCAGCACTGATGAGACCGCTCCTTGAATCCTGTGTTCAGTTCTGGGCCCCTCACCACAAGAAGGATGTTGAGGCTCTGGAGCGAGTCCAGAGAAGAGCAACGAAGCTGGTGAAGGGGCTGGAGAACAGGAGGAGCGGCTGAGAGAGCTGGGGGTGTTTAGCCTGGAGAAGAGGAGGCTGAGGGGAGACCTCATTGCTCTCTACAACTACCTGAAAGGAGGTTGTGGAGAGGAGGGAGCTGGCCTCTCCTCCCAAGTGACAGGGGACAGGATGAGAGGGAATGGCCTCAAGCTCCAACAGGAGAGATTTAGACTGAATATTAGGAAAAAAATTTTCACAGAAAGGGGCACTGGCAGAGGCTGCCCAGGTAGGTGGTTGAGTCACGGTCCCTGAAGAGGTTTAAGGGATGGGTGGACGAGGTGCTGAGGGGCATGGTTTAGTGATTGATAGGAATGATTGGACTCAATGATCCAGTGGGTCTCTTCCAACCTGGTGATTCTATGATTCTCTGTGACGATACCCTCTCTGGCCCTAAATCACATCTAACCCTGTGACAAGAGAGAGGACGTCTATAGCCCTCTCTCTGCAGTGTCTAGAACACACGATATGTTTCCGGAGGCCAAGTTGACATTCCTGTGGTGGATCCATTTGCCCAGGGAAGCTCATGACCCAAACCAACTTAGTGCTGCACAATACAAATCCTCCCTGCTCCAGGGAGCTGGACAAGGCTGAAATGAGACAATCTTCCTTCACCTCTTGCTTTGCATACCACTAGCTGAATATAAGCATGGAAAATACAGAAGCCCTTGCTCTCCTGGGTGATGGCATCTCAAGCCAGCTCTGCAGAGACCAAGTGGCACTGTGCGGTGGTGACATCCAAGGATCCAGTGGTATCGCTTGGGGGTGACAACAAGACCAGGCAGAGGGGATGCTGCCAGAGGGCTCCCTATGTGCCTTCTGCCTTGGTGCCGCTGGATGGCAGCCCTTACCTCCAAATCAACCCAACTCCCAGCTCCGTGCTTGCAGCGACCCTAAACTTCACATTTGCAGTGAGGGAAATTTAACAGTGCGAGCCATGGCAGTCTTGAAAGGGCAAAGCAAGAATTTATTGGGACTGTTCCTTATTTTATTACACAAAGTTTAATGCATGTAGTGACTTATTTTTGGCAAGAGCTCTGCTAGCTGAACGTTTTTAGCCACTTCACAGAAGTGTTGGGAGACTTATTTCAGTGCAATGAATTCGGAGGTGATGGGTAAGTGGAGGGCTGGGGGCTGTAAACATCACGTCTGCAGCAGCAGCCAAAGCACCCTCAGCAGAGTCTGCAGTAGGTCTGGGAAGACCTGTGTTCCATCAGTAACTCCTAGCAAGCCACTGTTCCCTGCTTAGAGCCTCAGTTTCCCCAGCTGTTAAAAATACCACCACCACAGGCCACCTCAGGAAAGCATGGAGCTCTAGCACTATGTTAGTTCTGCAGCAGTGCCCAAGAAAGTCTGTTCAGCTGATGCCCCCCTCTAATCTGGAACCATTCGTGGTACATTACAGAGCCTACAGGAACTCACACAAAGGATCCTCTCCCACTCTAGCTGTGTTTGTAAAGCTGATATATCATTGGGCAGCTTCTAGAGGTCAAATTTCCATACCTTTAAGCTCCTGTGCCAGGAGCTTTGTAAACACCATCAAAGAATCCTTAAGCCATCACAGAATCACAAGATTGGAAAGACCTTTGAGATCATCAAGCCCAATTGTCTCTGTCCATTATTAAATTGTATCCCAGAGCACTTCATCTACCTGTCTTTTAAAGATCTCCAGAGACTGGGACTCCAACACCTCCCTGGGCCACTTACCGAGAACTCTTTCAGTGAAGGAATTGTTCCTACCATCCAAACTGAACCTGCCCTGGTACAACTTGAGGCCATTCCCTCTCATTCTATCGCCTGTCACTTGGAAGGAGAGATCAGGGCCCACTTCACTGTAGTGATGAGGTCTCCCCTGCACCTCCTCTTCTCCAGGATAAACAGCCCCAGGTCCCTCAGCTGCTATCATAACCCTCGTTCTCCAGCCCCTTCTCCAGCTCTGTTCCCCTTCTCTGGACACGCTCCAGTCCCTCAACGTCTTTCTTATAATGAGGGATCCAATACTGAACCCAGGATTCAAGGTGCAGCCTCACTGATGCCAAACACAGGGGCACAATCACCTCCCTGCTCCCGCTGGCCACGCTTTTACTGATACAGGCTGAGATGCATCAGTCCCTTCAAAACACAGGGCAGATCCCAAGCGCAGAACTCAGAGGTAGCAGCACCCTTCTTAGTAAGATCTACCTTAAACAGCAGCCCCTCTTTTTTGTTTTAATTTATCACTGCAGTATTTTTAACTTACACTTATGCGAGTCTTGAGGGTGACACTAAAACCCAAGTGTGGGATTCAGGTTATTACAGGCATCATCTGCCAACACTCGGAGCACAACCTCCTCCAGCAGCCACACAGAGACACTTGGAAAACAAAACTTGACCTCCCCAAGGGCTGGAAAGTCTGTTCATCCCCACACATGACATGCCAGCAGCAGCCAGCACAGCCCTGCAGCAGAGGAGGCTCCATTGGCTCATGCACAAGGTGTTACAGCAGCAGGGAAGGTAAAGCAAGACCCACACCAGACTTCACAGCTCCAGGAGACAGAAAGCTAACAAAAAGCCAAAGCAAATAACAAGTTTGCAGCAATTCCTGGAAAGGAAGAAGCAAGCTCTTGTGTTGAAATAGCCGTGCACCAAGCTGCCAGAGTCCGTGGGTCATATCTCCTCCTATAGAAACTGCTACGTAAAATAAGAAATCTGGATCTTCACCCTTTTCTGCCTTCTCCAAGGCAAGGAGCAGCTAGCATCTCTTCTGCTAAAGAAACTTCTCCTGCACATAAAAACCTTCCTGCTTCTTTTCTGCAGCTCTTTATACTTGATGGAGTAGCAGCTCAGCTGCAAACAATCCTGCCATCACCACTCCACCTGCTCGCGCAGAGCCCTGTGAGGGGCAGATCCTTCCTCTGTGGAGGCACAGAGTTGATGGGCTTATTGCTGTGGTGGCCTCAGATGTGCTTTTCTTTCTTGTGTTTCTTTTTAGTCAGTTTAGTATCAGGATCCATTTGCTACTGTTGAAGCCTGAAGAGCTGGATTTTGCCAAGGATCTCTAATTCTCTTCTCACATAATAGAAGAATCTGGGCTTTATGTGCACAGATTTTTACCTCTGTGGATGAAAAAAATCATGACATACAAGCTAAATTACTTGTAATACGTCATTCTTTGCATGACCTTAGTCGGAGGTCTCTTAATTCTTTTCTAATATAATAAAAAGTCTGACCTTATTTGCAAAGAGTTGTGCTTTCACAGATGAAAATCATAATGTACATGTTATGCTAGGTATTGTGCAAAAGTATACAAATAGGGTCTTTGAAGTGAATTTATAAACCCCAGCCCCCGATTTGCCTCTAGACTGCAGCTCTAATTGACACCAAATGCAGCAACACTCAGTTTGATGTGGGAGAACCTGAAGTCTAACAAACTAATTTCACAGAGGTCATTAAAAATACTGTGCCAGCACAGCAAAGCAGCCTGTAAAAACATCTATTATTGTAATAGTATAATAAAGTGAAGCTGGCTCCTTTAACCCTGAATTTACAGAGCGATGGCTCTTTTCTTCTGGGGGTAGGGGTGGGAAGCAGCAGTTGGGTTCATCCGCACCCTCCTACAGAGCTTCTGGTGCAGTCACTTACTGCCATTGGAAGGGTAAGAGCGTGTATGAAATCCACCTTCACATGAAATATTTGCACCAACAGGAGTTGCAACAAATTTCCCACATAGTTAACATCTCATTAGGACTAGGTCCGCTTGTTGAGCAGCAGTGTGAGAAATACTTCCTTCTCTTTGTTGACAGGAAGGTCAGAACATGGGGAAATCCCTCTCCCTTGCAACAGTGATAGAAGCCCACGGCTGTTTGGAAATTCATCCTTGGGGTTGAGATATGATGCTTGGGTACCAAAAAGCAGTCAGCCATTCATGTATACAGGGATGGGCTCTGACATCCAAGGATTACAGATAGGAGTCATCTCAGATGCTTGACACAAGAAGTAGAAAAGGAGTCTGAAAGGAGACCTTATGGCTCTCTACAACTGCCTGAAAGGAGGTTGTAGTGAGGTGGATGTTGGTGTCTTCTCCCTGGTAGCAAGTGACAGGAGAATGGGAAATGCTTCAAGACATGCCAAGAGAGACTTAGGGTGGATACTAGGAGGAATTTCTTCACTGAAAGGGTTATCAGGCTGACCAGGGAGGTGGTTGTGTCACCATCCCTGCAGGTGTTTAAAGGATGAGTGGATGTCACATTATGCTCCGGGACATGGTCTAGTGGTGGACTTGGCAGGGCTGGATCGATGGTTGGACTCAATGATCTGAAAGGTTTTTTCCAACTGAAATCATTCTATGATTCTGTGATTTGGCAGCTCCTAGCTTGGAGTATCTCACAAGGGCTTAACCTGGGAGTTCTCTGCTCTAGGCTCTAAGCCATGATTTAGTGGGGATAAAAAGCCTTGTTCAAAATACAGTTGAAAGATTCTAAACTTGATGCCTGTAATTAAGCAGTAAGAACACCTTCTTGTTCTCCCTTTCCAAGTTCCTCTGATGCTCAGACACAGAGGCAGATACTTCTCAAATACAAACTCCAGCTAACGGAGCTGGAGCTCAGGGACCAGTCTATGTATAGAAGGTGAAATGTAAAGGTGTTCTAGTCTGACATATTTAAATTAGATCCTGTTCAGTGTTTGAACTACGGGAGCAAAACAGAAATACTGTGTAAACATTAGATTACTAGAAACGAACAGCTAAATTACCACTGATTTCAGTGGGAACTGGGTTTCCTGATGAGATTTGAATTCTGAATATCAACGCAGAGAAGATGTTCTGCTGTCCCTGCTGACTCACAGCTCACAACCATGTGATCCCAAACATCTGTTTGGTAAACTTTCTGATTTAAGCCTGAAATACTTGAATTCCGTCTGCCTTGTCCTCCTGGGAAAAGCAAAAAATAGCATTAGTACTGTCAAATTCCTTGTTTATTTTGTCTCAGTGTGTCCCAGAAACTTGGATTGGGAGGGGAGATCCCTGTGTTGTCACCCCTAGAGCTTCCAACATGGCAAAGTCAGGCTGATATTGGGGTGTACAAATGGGCTACTCCAATATCTATGTTATTTCTTGTTCTTTCCTTGAGGAATGTGAACTATCATGATCTTGCAGAAACAATAAAAGGTGTCTGGGAAGTGCCCCAGCAGTCTGAAGCTGTCTGGCACACTAGTGTAAGATCTCTTTGCTCCAAGACCTCTTTATTCCGTGGGAATACAGCCTGCAGTGGGCAGCAAACTCTATCTAAACCCAAGATCCAGCTGGCCATATTTTGCTAGCAAAGACATCTTAGCCCTCTGAAAACTTTTAGATTCTGCCTTGAGATGGTTTTGTGTGCTCTCAGTCTTCAGCTTCTCCTATTGCTTGAAGCTGGGCAGGCATCTCGTATTGAAAGTAAAGATTTGGTATTTCTATCGATGATGCACGGCCAGAATGAATCTGGATTGCTCTAGAGTGAAAAAAAATCCAGAGATAAGCAACAAAATGCTCTTATGACTAAACAGAGCAACTATGGGTGAATACACAAAGGGAATGGCTCAGTGGTGGCTGAACACACTAACATCACTGCCTTTCAGAGCCCAGCTTGCTAACGGAGCCGGTGCAAGCCATTGTACTAGAAACTTAGCAACAAAAGGTGGTGTGCAGAGGAAGGAAATGGTGTGCTGGTGCAGTTCTGTGTTTCTAAGGGTTTATCAAATCTGCAGAAAGATCAAGCTATCTCTCAGGACCATGGTGCATCTGCAAAAATGCAGGAAGCGCCGTTGCCTGACCTTTATACACAATCAGAAGACTCCTTGGTAGCGCCTGTTTTTGCAGCCTCTTGCTCCACCTCAGGAATGCTTTGGAGCACTGGCTCTCCCTGGGGTTTGGGGAGAGGTGGGAAACATGAGTGAGTAGGCAGGGTGGGAAGACACACAGCCTTGCACACATATGTTCTGTCGGTGACTTTGGGAGTTCCCTGAAGAGCAAGCAGACGAGACGGCTGTTAGGTCATCACCGTTCTCGCAGGGAGGCTGCGTGTTCTGGCAGTCGGTGACCCCATCATGGGGCAGCAGGCAAGGGTCCCCTCCCAGCACTGTCTCCATCCTCGTGTGAGACACTTCACCTCCTTGAGCATTGGCTACTTTACCACTTTCTCTGTCTCTCTCTCTCTCTCTCCATGGGCAAAAGATGCAGCCTGAGATTCTGATTTAGACACATCAATAACTACATTAGCTGTGATAAACACTAGCTCCAGAGACACAAATTTTCTGCAGGAAGAGGTCGATATTGTTTTATAGCAATAAGGATTGTGATTGCCACCACTGTGGAGCTGCTTTGTTTTCCTTTTAAGCTAAATTTAATTTTGAGGCAATGTTCATTCTTTATCTGCAGCTATGAGAGTGGAGGGAGAGAGTGGGACAATATGATGCCTTCAAGAAGAAAACCACTATTTATTTTGTCACATTTCTTTACATCATCCTCTCCATACAGCCGATTCATTGTAACACTTAACTACATTTTTTAAAAAACACCGAGATTACTTGCAAAATTATATATATTTTAATATCCAAAAAGTACATTGCATATATATAGTAGCAAAAGCCCCATTTCCATGGGTAATTTCTTCATACTTAAACTTTGCGATTATTGCAGTAATGTTACTTATAAACATCCCGAAAGCACTAAGACCTAAACTGGTTAGCTTGATCTTATTTTCCATCGTGTTAAATAATGGCATCAGTGCTTCTGTTTAAAGTTACGAGCAGACTATAATGTTCCGGTTCCAGGCTCAGCTCCTGCAATCGGATGCATGTGGACCAAATCTTGCACCCACACAGAGTCCCAGAGGTTATGTCTAGACTAGATAGTTGCGATCCTGTTAATTGGCTGCCCGCTAATACAAGTTAGCTAATAGGTTGTACATTTGAGTCTTCCCCCTCCTGTAGACATCTGTTCTCAAACACAAAACGTTTGTGGTTTACTCCTCTGTTTATGGCACCAAACCACCATCAACATCTGCAAAATTAGAGATGGCTGAGGGGGTTGGAATGTTTAAAATGTAAATGAAAACCCCCAGTGAAAGTTTGGCAAGAAGTAATGAGAAGGCTTTGATATTTTTCTCCATGAGGCGGTTAAGAACTTTTCAACATTCAAGATTTTGGTGAAAAATAACCATGGAATACTGAGATAGTTGCTTGGAAATGCTGGTGTGTGGCTTCAATCAGCTTCGATGCAAACATGTGAGTGAAGTGGAGTTAATTCACAGACAACCATGACAGGATAATACAAAAAAACCTCTACTCTAGACAAACCCCAGGGAATCCGGAAGGTTTCTGGCTACTTTGGGGTCAATCATGGATCCAAGTGCAGGACCAAGGCTGTCTCCAACAGATACATTACTCAGGTCTTATTTTTTAATCTTTTTTAGAAAAAAGTACAAAGCTACAGCCCAAATGTACAGATTGAAAAGATGTACAAATTACATTAAAAAACAAAACAAAACAAAACAAAAAACAACCCACAAAGAACTGAGCTGACAGTAAAAAACAAACCTGCATTTGTGACCGAGGTCAACTCGTTTTATTTAATCTTTCTTTTAAAACTGTGAGATATAGGGAAAAAAATAACTCTGCATAACTTATACAGTAATTTGCCTTCTGATTTGTTGACCCTTTGGATGACGGTCTGACAAACGCACAGCGTTCGCGAATCGGTAGCATTTAGTGATCCCTAAGGCTCTGGCTGAGCTCAGGGCCTGCTGTCATTTATTTTCTTTCACTTTTGCTTTCAAGGAATGTCTGTGCTTGACATTGCATTACTTTTTGTTCTGGTTTCTGATGTTTCTGGAGTAAATACACAGTCTAATGAAGTTGTACACTCTAGAAAAGTTCCTTCAATGCCCTTTACTTCTTAAAATATACATGTACATATATATATATGAATATATATATATTTAATTTCCAGTTGGGTGAAAATCCTCATCTGCCTTAAAGCTAAGATTCCAGTTGCGGTCCCCTGCAGCCCAATGTCCTCCACTTAATGGTCAAGTGGCCTACCCTCTCCGCAGCAAGAAAAAAACCCATGTAGTCATCTTTTCCTAAGACCCAGAGTTGGATCTTTGTCTTGTCAAAAGCCTTTGAATCCTTAAAAAATTTTCTCATCAAAAAGCGAATAAAGATTCCAGGTGATGATGAACAATCTTCATAGTCAATCCCTACAGAGGACACAAGCCTTAAAAACCAACGAAAATGCAGAGTACTGGCCCAAAGAAGCATCCTTCTCTCAGTTCAAGACACAAGAGGCAAAGTTATAAAAGTAGAAAGGTTTGATCCAGGAATAATCAATATCCAGTTTTACTTCTTCCCCAGAAAGGCCGCAATGATCCATTAAGGGTCCCCCCCAAAAACGTAAAAATCCCAGAAATAAAGAAGAAGTCCAACCAGACTGATAAAGGCTACTTGAAGATAAAAGCATCTAGTAATAGCTGCCCAAGTGCGGTGATACGTGGGCGTTGGGATGGCGAGGGACATTGGGGTTTGGATAAATGCTTCCTGCAGGGGAGGTCCAATAAGGTGAGGCTGCTCCAAAGAAACTGGATGAAGTGACGGGCATAGAAGAAGGGTGCGGAGGGACAAAGTTCACCTTCTGCTGGTGGGCATGGTAGGACGGCATGTAGGAGAGATCTGATGGATACTTGTACATTGACGATTCAGTGGGATGAGGCTGAAGAGCCTGGGCAATGCCATGGAAGTCAAATTTGTAGGCATACCTTTTGCCATGCACTTTGGTCATAATGTTCTTATCGTAGTAGTATCGGAGGGCGCGGCTCAACTTGTCATAATTCATGTTGGGCTTGCTTTTGCGTTCTCCCCAGCGCCGTGCCACTTCGTCAGGGTCCGTCATCTTGAATTCCCCGTTGGTCCCTTCCCACGTGATGCAGCTGGCGTTGGAACTGTCCGACAGCAACTCGAGGAGGAACTGCCACAGTTGGATCTGCCCGCTCCCTGCCAGAAGCAAGCCAAAGAGGAAAGGAAATGACATTGTGCTTCCTGCTTAAAAGCAAAGACAAAGGCAGGAAACAGAAGGACTATCTCGATCTTTACTGGGAACTGCTCCTTCAGGCTTTAGAAAGTCTTACATAGGAATGGATAAACTGTTCCCAACAAACAAGTTAGTCAACCTTTTGTTCTGTTCATGAGTTTAAGGTCAGATTAGATTTCATAATGGTCGCCTTTGGCCTTAAAATCTTTGGACTATTCATAAACAGAGGGTTTTTTTTTCCCGAGCACACTGTTCTGCAAGACTTTTCACTGAATGGTTGACACAGTACGTTTCGACTCTCAGTCGCTCACTGTTTACCATGGATACTGTTTTGGATACCTACAATTTCCTTTCCAGTTGCTGATGGGGTTTTCATAAGATTCTTTCTTTCCCAGACTTAGAGGACTCCCAGTTTTATTTGTGGGGTTACACAAGTAGAAAAGAGCCTTAGCATGTTCCCTTGCAAGCACTCAGTGCATACAGGTTTGCTTAGGCCAAGCAAGAGTTGCTCTAAGTCTTTTTCTCTGAAGTCAGGGTCTGTTTTCTGCCGATGACCTGCTAGGAACACTCAATATGTGGTGACTCTCAGAGATGTTTTGTGCCTTTGTTTGGGCTGGTCCAGAGCAGGCTGAGAAAAACTGCTCTGGACTAGAAATCTGAGAGCCCAGCATTAAAGTCCCCTATAAAACTCTTCTTACAGAATGTTGTTTTGGGGTAAGAGCATTCAGGGTGGCGATTTTGTCCTCACAAAGATGACGTTGCACCACTTTCCTCACGTTTCTGTACAGATTTTTGCCAAGCACTCGAGAGATCACATCTACAGAAGGCAACGGCTCTCACAGCCCACCCCGAGGGCAGGGGACAAGAGCTGCCCACAGACTGGAGCAGGAGATCAGAAGGAAGGAGAGCCCTTGTGGTCTGAAATTCAAAGGTGAACTCACCTGGATTAGCAAGGCGGCTACTAGTGGGCCCCAGGATTTGATAAGGATCTGAAAATATAAAAAAAACAACAAAAGATATTTTAAATATCTATTAATCAAAATGAAACAGCAGTTCGTTATTGTTTGTTCTAGAATTCAAATTTTCACTTTCTTTCTTCACTCCTACTGCCTCTTCTCCTAGGGCCTGGAACAGACTGGATGTGTCCCTTATTTCTTCCTTAGCAAACAACCACTAATTATTTATGGAATCCAAACTGGCACAGTGGTTCTGGCATTGGTTTCAGAGTTGCCTGCTTTAAAAGTTCATAATCTCTGTGGGCAGACCCTACACGACATATCAACTAAAACACACAAAACATGAAAAAAGAAGTGTAGGACAGTAGAGCAGTAACAAATAAGGCATTTTTCTATTTCTCCTAATAAAAAGAGCTGGACAGCAGATCAGATTTTCAAATTCACTTGTTAGCAATCAAGATTGCTCCCCTCTGAGGTTGGTAAAATGCTCACCCAGCTGTCCTGTACTGAAGCAGGGAGAGTTTATTCAAATGGGAGTCACAGGACAGTTACACTGGCTCCAACGAGACTGAGTGTTTCTTGAAAACCCCACAATGCATTTATTAGGAATGAATTTCTTCCCTTTTTGTGGGGCCTCCTCAGCCCTAATCTCTACACTTCTCCTTTGCTTCTCTCTGGTTTTGGTGATTTGGATCTATAACATTTGCTCGTGGATTGAATCAAAGCCAAAAGAACCAACCTCCTAAAAAACAGGGGATAGAAAGCAGCTGTGCAAAGCAGAGAAGGTGGAATTTAGCTTTTCAAAGGCCCCTTGGGAAACAAGCAGGAAACACTACTGCTTGCTGCCCGACAGGGTTTGCTTTTCTTATTTGGTTTTCTTTGACGCAAGGGAAGCCTTGTTGATTCTGTTTGGAGATGCTTCCACTGCACATCACGGCCGTGGAGGTGAAGAGGTAACGAGCAGACACTCCTCCGCTGCGGCATGATCGGCTCTGTGCCCCTCGCCGCGTCGTGACCTGCTACACAGCATATCGTGATGCTTCAAAGGAGATGCAACTGATGCTCAGCACTGCATGCCGCTCAGCTGAAACAAGGATGTTTCTTTGAATGGGGAAGGACAGGGCAGCAAAACAGAAACCGCTGGGAACAATCGCTGGTGCTGCTCGGTCATGGCTGACTCATTATTCTGAGACTTCCCTCTAAGGCTCTGCCTGCTGGTGCTGTGCCTGTGGCTGGTGCTGCTTGGCACATTTATTCACTCAGCCCCGAACAAATCTAATTGCTCAGCAAATGCAGCAGGGACAGAATCAACCGTTACCTGGCTGGGGCCGCTGCTGTTCTGTCGTCTTGTTCACATTTTGTGTCCCTGCAACAGGAGGGCCTGTAAAGACAGAGAAAGATCTTGTATGAACTGGAACAGGGGAGGAGGAATGAACAGAGAACAAGGCAAGAACAAGATGCGTTGAACAGGAATATCAGCGACTAGGATGGGGCAAGTTCTGATCCCAAGAGCTGACAGTTTTGAAATTGCACTGTAAAATTAAGAGATTTCACTAGAAATTAAAGATTTCACTGTAAAATCAGAATATGCAAATGAAGCAAGAAAAAATATTATGCAGGTACTTCATTAATTGTCTG
Source organism: Clamator glandarius (assembly GCA_033459285.1). NCBI lineage: Eukaryota > Metazoa > Chordata > Aves > Cuculiformes > Cuculidae > Clamator > Clamator glandarius. Next base: position 1,643,020 of record JAUNZM010000716.1, read on the forward strand.
TCTTTTATTTTAACTTAACCCATTCTAGCTTACATCCATGATCGAACAGAAAATTGGATTTTTTTAAATCTATCAGTTTAAATCTATCTTCTTCCATGTTGTAATTTTTTCCATTTTTTTTTAACAGGAATTCCTTTTTATACAACAAACGGTTTGATTTTATCAAATTGAACATTTTGTTGAAATTATCAGGGCTTTTCTATAAATTGGTTCAACATTAATGTCTGTTCCCCCTCTCCATATCATTTGTCATAACAGAAAACTGTAACTGAAAGTAACAGCTGTCACTGGTTTAAATTGGAAGGGAGAAGATTTAGATTAGACATTAGGAAGAAATTCTTAACTATGATAGTGGGGAGGCCCTGGCCCAGATTGCCCAGAGAAGTTGTGGCTGCCCCATCCCTGATGCCAGGTTCAAGGCCAGGTTGGATGGGGCTTGGAGCCGCCTGGCCCAGTGGGAGGTGGAACTGGATGGGCTTTGAGACCCTTTCCAACACAAACCATTCCAATATTCTATGAATCTATGACTCTATGATCCTGTTCCTAATGAGATGTCTTCCACGGTCTACTGTGATTTCAGAAACACTGTAAAATCAGTATGAAACATGAACAGTTAGGTGTGCAGGGGCTTGGAGGGAGGGAGGGGATAGCTGCCTTCCAGACTTCTCAGGATCTGACCAAACTGTCTGCATCTGTCCCTAAACAAATCACACCAGCCTCCAGGCAGTGGTTAGCATGGAGTCTATGTTTTACAGAGGATCTGCTCCTGGACTCTTAAGAAAATCCTGAAAGTATTAGGGGTACGTGCTGTCGCCTTCACTACTTGATTCAATAATTAAAGTACTTGTGCCAATCTCCATTTCTTTTCATACAGAGTTCTCACTCTTATCTTACTGACTCTTCCAGTGCTTCAGCCCACAAGCCGGCTGTGGGTGTATCCTCCCACAACCTCATTTTGATCTTCCACTGAAGAATTTCTGATCCCAACTGGGAGATCTTGCCTGATCCAGTGAGAGGTGTCCCTGCCTACAGCAGGGGGGTTGGAATTAGATGATCTTTAAGGTCTCTTCCAACTCAAACCATTCAATGATTCCATGATTCTATCAACTTACTTTTGGTGAGGCCAAAATTCATATCACTGCCCCATCCTGTTCTCCTGATTTCATCATAGGAGGGGTCTAATGGCAGAAGACAACAGGCACAGAGGGGTGGAAATCACCTCTTCCCAGAAAGAACTTGCAAGAATCTAGCTTTGAATCTTGGTTCCGGCTGGCTCAGTGTTACACAGATCCATCATTCTTCTTCTCCCTTGGCCCTTTCACAAAGGCGATGGGGTGTAAATACAGCAGTGTGAGCAGCTGTTAGAGTGACGCTCAGGGCTGACACATCTTGATCACAAAGTATAGTCATTGCACTCAATTTAGAGTCCAAAAGGCAACCCCTTTGCTCTTGAAAGAAGGTTGAGGTGAACCCTTCTGCCATTTCACAGAAAATAAATGGTGATTTTAAAACCAAGGAAGGCCGAGAACTTGATGCGTACACTGATTTTAAGGAGGGGAAAAAGCATCTTCTCAAGTGGAATTCAAAATGCCCTCTGACCACGCTGCTGGGAGGGAGCAGGCCCTGCCCGTGTCCCCTTGGGCTGCCCAGCTCCCTGCAGAAACATCCCAGCACATTCCTGCCAGCGCTGGGAAAGCCGCTGCAGCTTTGAAATTACAGCCTTCTAGTCATTGGCATGAAAAGGAAAACAGAGAAGGGATGGGAGAGGGAAGGGGAGGGGAAGAGAGGAAGAGAAAGAGGAGGAGGGAAAAGAGAAGAATGAGGGAAAAATAGAGCTCATGTAATCGGCCTGGGTTTTATTTTTATTTTACTTATTTGTTTTTTCCCTTTCTACTAGAAACCACAAACCTGCTGCAAATAGATCAGACTGAAAAACAAACCGGTACGGTTTCAGCCTGGGACAGGGAGTGCAATGGGACATCTCGGAGGGAGGTGACAGCCCCAGCCCTGCTGTCCCCAGAAGAGAAGAGCTGCAGCACTGAGACCTGGCTCATGGCCTGGTGCTTCTGGGGAGCTTCATCCCCAGGCTCAGTCCTTGGCAGTTGCCACTGTTGTAATTGAGATGCTATTTGTCCTTGCTGAAAACCCATTGTACAGATCCAATTTGATCTGAGGGTGTCCAGCACTTGGGCTGCTGTGCTATGGGTGACCAAGATCAGGAGAGCAGAGATGAGCTCTGAAGTCACCACTGGCTTTTCCCATGTCCGCTTTGCAGCCAGTTTCTGACTTTCATTTCTTCCCTGGGATTCCCTCTAGCATAGGGCTATTAGAGTAATGCCTTGGGAAATATTGTGAAAAATGGTGAATTCTGTGTTTGGAGAGAAAGGCAAAATCTCAGAAATTTCCACTGATAGAGACGCTAATGTACTTTTTGGTTAGCTCAACTAGAAACTACTTTGCCATTATGTAATTTTAATGGAAATGTTGCTTACATGGTGGCCCTGTTAAGAAGAGAAGCAGCAATTAATTTCCCAGCAGGAAAGTTCTTTTCAAAATGGGGGGAGGGAAGGGAAATTAATTACCAAAAAAAAAAAAAAGTAGCAGGACTCATTGAAATTGTTCAGTTATATCTGACCTTCAGGTCAGAACATTGACCAAAGCGGATCCACTGCTACACATGGGCTGGTTGATTCAGATCATCAACGTGTTTTTAGTAAACAAATAGGCTCCCATCTGGATAGATGGTCATCATCCTCATCCTCCTCCAGATGTGGAAATGTCACAAGGAGGACCCTGCTCACAGTGCCACAGAACGAGTGCTCAGTGCATCTCCAGAGGGGTTTCTAACTGATAAGTGACACAATTCCAATCAGATTTGCTGGCCAGGTGTGTATTGCTATGGCTTCTTGGACTTCGCACCATCATGGCTTGGTTCTCCTGGTCAAAACTATCACCTGAAACCTCTCTGAATGGGTTTTCTTGGAGTGTAAGTTGCAAAATGCCAGCTTGGAAGGACAGCATGCATGGGACTCAGCCCAGGTTTAAGCCAGGTTTACCTCAGATAAGTTCCTTTGCCTCAGTTTTTCCTAGGTAGGATGGATTATGGAGTGAAGTGTGGGCACATCTAGGGACAATTGCACTGGTGGTGTTTGGACGAGACTTAGCCCCAAGCGTGGCTTTGCAATGGTAAAAAGGGTTAAACGCAATAGTTAGCTCTATTGCTCACTCAGCTCCTGCAAGCTTCCAACTCTTTCTCTCCCTCTCAGAAAAAAAGAAATCCAAATCCACTAAGCTATTTTTGTTTTGTTTTCGCAAAAAATCCATGCAAAGTGAAAGAACCACACCAGCCCTCCCACGTTCCAGGCCCAGACTCTGAAGCTGAACGTGTTTAAAACAAAATGAAAAAGGCAGAGTCAGGGAATCCATCCAGAGACTCGAGTTTCTGCAAAAACAGTATCATTCCCAGGACCTGACACCCAGTGGCTCAGAGAGATCCTACAGAACTCCAGCCAGACGAGTAGTTACCAGCAGAGTCTTATTCATCATTAAAAACACTTGGATTTTACACCAAAACTTGCTGCGCTATGGAAATTCAGTTAAGACGTGAACCGAGCTCCTCTTGTGGTGTAAATCAGCAAACAGCTACTATGAAGTCGGGGCAAATTTATACCAGCTAAGGATCAGGTCCCTGAGTCTGTTTGAGACTTAAAAGGCCCAGTGGAACAACAGTCCTGTGACAAATGTGTGTTCAATACAAAATGGAATTACAGAGCAGAAAATAAATCATAGATGCTTTCAAGAAATGTCATTCTGCAGCTGTCTGGTTTATGTCCAGAAATTCCCCAGAACGAATGTGTACTCTATTATGAGTAAGGTAAAGGATATTAATAATGCTTTGCACTTTCACAGCACCTTTCAACTAAGGATCTCACAGCTTTGCAAACATTCACACTCACAGCGCGCCTGGGAAGAAGGTTAAACATAATTTTATTTATTTACATGCAAAAATACACTTTCCTCCAGCTTTAGCTGCCTTTTCCAGATGAAGTGTCTTTCCCAGAGATCCGGCTGTGTGGAACAGGCTGTGCAGCATTGGTCTCTGGACCCTTTCTAACCTTGGTCCCTGTATCTACCTTGGCTCCTACCTCGCCACCCCCTGCGCCGTTTGGAAGTTCTCATCCTCTGCTGTGCATCTCCTCTTCCAGAGTTTATTGATTCCTCTGGAATTAGATGTAAATCAGAAACAACACAGTGGTGAAACAGCCTGCTGGGCTCTGTGAAAGGCTGAGAAAAGGCTTAGAACACAGCAAAATCAGTTAGATCCAGGCTGAGAATTAGGCAGGCTGTGCTGTAAAGTTTGAGAGATGACCTAAATTATCCAAACCACTGCAGTTTCTTCTTGTGGTGCAACAAAGAGGATTTGATATGAGGAAGAAGCCAAGGACTGTGTCCCAGTGAGCCTCCGGCTGAGACTGTGGGACATGGAGGAGGAGAACGGCTGCCCATGGTGCTGTAGAAGAGGAGGAGGCACTGGAGTCAGGAAGGTGAGGCAGCTTTGCTGAACCACCAGCCCACCTTTACAGACAACCCCCACCCCTCATCGCACAGCTTGAGTGCCGCTACGCTCCCATTCCCCACACCTCTAGGTCATGTTTAGTCTAAACAGACTAATGGGCTCGTATATTGCTGGGGGAGATGGACAGACACACACAGACTCACTTCCCTAGGAAACCAGGCTTAAAATCCCCAGGCAGATTTCCACACCACAATGAAGACCATCCCAGCTGCCCAGCAGAGCTTTCAGCTTGAACACAAGCCAAGGAACCAGCCATTAGGGAATCTGTGTTTGAGATATGATGTATTAGAGAGCAAACCCTCCCTGATAAGCTTTAAAAAGTTCTTAATTTTTTTTTTAAATGGTGTCTTATAAATCTTAAAGCTTGGGATAGAGGGGAGAATCAAGGGGGGAGGATTTCAGCTGAACAATAGGCTCACAGTCCCTGTGCTTCCTGAACCGCTTGGTGAGTGCTGACAGCCCCTTCATCCTGCCCTCTCAGTAGGAGCTTTTTCAGACAAACCAGATTCAGGCACAATTTTGCACTCCCTGCCTCGAAAAGGCTTTCTGGAGATGATGGGCACTGGGCCTGTAATATCCTCATTTTTCAGGTCTTTTTGTTCCAGGATGGATGCAGCGGGGCTGTGTCATTTATGGACTAAACGCTTCATGGGCACTAGAAGGGAAACTCATCTGAAATGCCATCCATGCCCTTAATTGCAGGCAAGGCTGGGAAGTGTCCTTCCAGTACCTGAAAGGGGTGTACAAGAAAGCTGGAGAGGGACATTTTACAAAGGCTTGGAGTGATAGGATGGGGGGAAGTGGCTTTTAATTGGAAGGGGGAAGATTTATATTAGACATTAGGAAGAAATTCTTCACAATGAGGGTGGGGAGGCCCTGGCCCAGGTTGCCCAGAGCACTAGTGGTTGCCTGGAGGTGTTCAAGGCCAGGTTGGATGGAGTGACCTGATCCATGGGGAGGCGTCCCTGCCCATGGCAGGGGATGGAAATGGATGATCATTAAGGTCCCTTCCAACCCAAAGCATTCAATGATACTAAGGAATAACATGGTATGTTTATTGTATTCATGGCACCACTGCCAGGAGCCGCAATTCTTTTGCAGCCTGACACTGTTTGCTTTTTGAACCACTAGGTCTCACCATCAAGGGTCAGAGTGATTGCTCTGAACATCTGCTGCCTCTGTCAGAGCTGTGGGCAGCATTGTGCCTGGGCTAATGTTTGGAAGATGTCTAGGGAGAGACGGGGGCAGCACCTCACAGGGTATGTGGATCCCCCAGCACGGTAGGTGCTAAAGCAACAGAAAGGGCCCACCAACCTGTGCCTGTTGGAGCTGATGCCTCCGAGCAGACTAGGCAGTCAAAGGATAGGAAGTGGCTTGGCCTAAGTCATGGGGACAGACCCAGGAAGAAAATAAAGGTAAGTTTCCCTAAGCTCAGTGAATTGTCTGACCGCTTACTAACACTGCCTCCATTCCCCTTCAAAATACACCAGCAGCCTCTGTGCGGGGCTGCCCTGCTGACTCCGAGAAATGATAACAACAATAACGACTGCAGTCATTGAGCCGTCCTGGATCCCTTCCCACAGCATCTTGGGGTGCCTTACAAAGGAAAGTTCACATGACAGAAACCCCCCCAAAACCAAAATCCAGCAGGAGCTGCTCCTGAATACTCTGCCTCCCTTGGTTTGGGAGCACAGGCAACGTATTTCCAGACAGGACTTGTCTGGAAGCAAAGTCCTTGTCTTTCAAGGAAGCAAATCAAGAAAAGGAGAAGGCTGCAAATTTGAAGCAGGCTCTGGGATCCATGGGCTTCTCCAAGTGGAACACAGTCCGGTTTTTGAAATGAGACCTTCTGCCTCAATAGGAAGAAAGGGTCCTGGCTTGATGGCTGGAATTTAAATTAGCTTCTTTAAATGGGAAAAGCAGAACCAAGCGTCCTAGGGGATGCAGGCTTGTGATTAATCTAAGTAGTCACTTGGGGTCTATCTTGTGGCAACTACTTTTCAGGGAGAGAGCAAAAGGAGAGAACAGGACCTCACTGCTTTTCCTCTCAAGGTGAGGTTGTGTGTGGTGGCACTATTCTGGTATCCTGGATAAGTCCCAGTGTAGGCGCATGGGAACAAAAAACATTACGGCTGCAAACCAAACATACAAGCAAGGTCTGCCAAGCTGCTGAGCATCCAGCCCTCACACTCGGTCATTTAACCTCCTGGAGATCACATTGAAGAGGTGGGGTTGTATTTAAAGCCAGTTGGAGAGAAGAAACCTAGACTGTGGGTTTCTCCAACTCCTCCTAGAAACATTAGACACTTTGTGTTAAATGATGGCAACAAACATAAAGATCGTAGAGTCTGTCAGGTCCTTCCCAGGCGCACTCTGGCTCCAAGTACACGTACTAAATGCTCAAAACAGCACAAGACCTTACAATGTCAGCACAAAGGGGTTTGCTTGGGTACAGTTTTTCTTAGCACAAAGGTATGAAGGCTCTGGATGGGTATCATTTGTCTGCAGGAGATTTGACAGTGTGTGGCAGAGATGGTGGGACAGGACTAGAAAGCAGAGCAGAGTTTGAGGAGTCCACCAGCTTTTACAAACAGCTACAAGAGCTGGTTAGTGAGAATCAGCTATTGGCTTCCATTAACATTTAGCCCCATGGCGTGCTCCCAGCTGTGAGGTACATGGGTGTCCTAACTGCTTACACTGAGACTTTGAAATCTCCCCCACAGGATCATTTATTTTGCAGTGATTTACTTTTCAATGCATTATTTCTGCTAATAAAAGCAATTGCTTTGCCTGTATGCTATGTGTCACGCTCTGTGTCATTCACAACCAGTATTGCTGGGGCTGCTCTCATGATTGTGTAACACTTTCCAGTGCTTTCAGACTCCAAACTCATTTATTTCTGCTTCAAGACCACAATGTCCTTCTCCCAGCACTAGAGAATCACCAGTACGGAGATCATATGTGGAATTCAGTAATTCTAAGTCTCTCCACTAAGAGGAAGCAACTAGCTGAGTGCAGAAAAAGTCCTAAATAATTTCAACTCTACATTATCAGACTGTTTCATAGTTTTTGCAAACAAATTATTATCAAACATCTCTCCATTGCTATTCACCTCTTTTACAGATAAGGAACTGATACAGAGGCTATGAGAAGGGTCCAACTGTTGGATTTACGTACAAAATCTGTTGCAGAGCTTGGACACAAAGAGCAGTTTTAACCTGGGGAATCTCTGGAAGCAGCTGACAGCCTGGTTATGTGTTGTTATCCATATGGAAATACAGACAAGAGTGATCAAACATTCCTGATTCAATTCCTACTCCAGCTCCAGTGGTGGATGAAAGTACTGTGGCTGAAGCCCACTTATTTCCAGCGTCAGATAGGATCTGGAGAGTAACGTAGTGCACACACAGAACTAGGATTAGGGATTTCCAAAGGGGACTCACTCAGCTTGCCCAGACTGGAGCATGCTTAGGGCAGTCCCTTTGGAAGCAGGTCACTCCAGCATGAGATGTGTGATCCCTCTCCCTCATTAGACTTATCCTGCAAAGGTGACACAAGGGAACTGCTCTGCCCCGCAGCTCTCGAGCCTGGGGCTCTGCTCCCCTGCTCAGATTTGGAGTCACTCATTGTTTGGTTTGAGCCAGAGGCGACAGCCCCCAGTTGTGTGAGTGTGGCTAGAAAAACATCCCAGAGCCGTGCAGCGGTGCAACTTCCTGATTCATGTCTAAGCTACCCTGCGCAACGCTGACAAAGACACATTATGAAGAAAAGGAGGAAGTGTTGAGAATTTTTGTTGTTGCCATTGCTTTTTTTTTTTTTTAATATCAGCAGCAGAAGTCCCAAGGCGCGGGGCATGAAGGCTGAAGTATGTGTCCTAAGAATCCCTCCCAGAGCCGGCTTTGAGCAGCAGCCGCTTTCCAGTCAACATAGACATCACTGAGCTGCGCGGGGCTGCAGCCAGGACCAGCAGACAGGCATCCCACTGAGAAAACGCGTGGGCACACAAATGCCTTTGCTGAAAGGCCCATTTCTGAGCCCACTCTGCACAAACCCATCCAAAACACACATACGGGGGCACGCAAACGTGCCAACAGCGCTGGGTGTATCTCCCCTCCCAGCACACGGAGGGGTAAAACAGAGCAGTCAGCGCGCTTGCAGCTTGCGCTTGTTGGAAATCAGGCAAATGCAGAAGTAAAGCAAAAGAAACGCGTATTCATGGGGAAAAAACTCTAGACGCAGCAATCCATGCACGAGGGAAAAGGGAAGGGATGACACACTTGCGCAGACGTTGCAGCTAGCGTTTTCACAGCTTAACTTGTTATCAGGAAACAAATTTACTCTTGACTTAGGAAAGAGCCAAAGTGCTTCCAAGAGCTTTCCAAGGGAGGGACTGCACCCCAGCAACTGTGTAAACCCCCCTCCATGTGCAATAACACTGCTTGCAGCGCACCCTCGGCAAAAAAATAATAGCTCTTTTGCTGGGAGAAAAGGAAGGATAATGGTTACTTAGAAAGTGCTCCAGACAAGCTGTCAGGTTGAATTCAGAGAACTGGAGTCTACTCTGGGACAGCGCTGGCTCGGGGTGATCCCTTGTGAGTTGGGTTTCCTGCCTGCTACAGCTTAAAGACAACGATTCTTTGTTTCCAGTTTTTCTGGTGAAAAAACACACGCCTGCCTCCGAAGAGGGTCAGAGAGAAAGCAGACAAAACACTAACTCTGGAATTTCAAAGGAAAACAATTAAAAAAAAAAGAAAGAAAAAAGAAAAATCCAAGTGCGCTCGCTACTGTCTCTGCTGAAATCATAAATCCCCAGCTCGGCCACACAGTCGTAATGAAACAAGCACTAAAAAAGCCTCCCCTTTTTCAGCTCTGGAGCTAAAAATGGGATATTTCATCACCAGGCACACAAATATCATCGGCAAATGTTTTAGCATGTACAGACTGTTAAGAGGGCATAACGCTGCGACTGTTTTTTTCTCTGACACAGCTGAGACAGGAGGGTTTCTAACTCAGGCTGTGAACAACGGGAGCTTTACAGACACTCTCAGAAGAAGAGTTTCCTCAAACTGGTCAATATTTTTCACATGACAACCTTTAGACCTGAAAAATGACCTTTTCAAGAGGATTGTTTTATGTAGAAGTTTGAGACTCTTTTCCTGTGGGAACTATGCTGCCTATGGGCTCTTTACCCCCCTGCCCTTGTCCCCCAAAACTTTTGAACCTGTCACCCAAAACTGTCACCAGATTTGACAAGCGGGAGAGAGGGGTCTCAGAGAGTTCCTACCAGGGTGAAGGAAGCTGCTGGGGAAAGAAGAGAGATTGCAGTCCTGATGGCGAGAAAAGCAGCTGCACAGACTTGGAGGTTGTTAGGGAGCAGGGAATCTGCATGAGAGATCTTGTTAATGCTCCATCATTAGGAAACACTTCCCTAGGGGCTCACATTGAACATGGGTACAAACCCAGGGGAACCATGCTGGGTGAGTTTCAGAGCTCTCTAGTTTGTTTGTCTTCTTAAATTCATCAACAACCGAACAAAACATACAAGCAAACACTCCTTCTACTCAAACATCCCTATGATTCGCACAAGCACTTTGATAATGCAAACATAAACATGATAAGCCACAGACCACATCCTTAAAACTCATCTCCTACATCTGTATTCATGTACTCATACACGAGTTTCTTTCCTCACTGGAAAGGCAGGTAGCACAACGTATTCTTCTGTGTTCTACTTGGATTTGGGTTGAATTTATGAGACTTTGGGCTAGTTTACCACAATTCTGAACTAACTCTCTTGCCTTAGGCAGAGCCTGGTGGATGCAGAGGATGGTGCTGGAGGATAGAGACCCGTGTAGGATCCAATCTTTTAGTCAAGATCACATCTAACCTGTAACTGGAGGCAAACCTCCCCACAAAATCAGTCCACTGAACGTGATGTGTGGATGTAGGATGTATCAGCCAAGCCATCCTTCATCCCACCCTCCCACCTCCTGCACAAATGCCCTCTGCACTGCGTATCTGCTCATACTCCAAAGCACCACATGTGCCACGTCAGACATGCCTGTTTGGACACATGCGATTTTACACATCAACACATCATGATTCTGCCTCTTTTGAAAATGCCAGAACTATCCTTTTTGGGTTCAAATCCCGCAGAGAATTTAGGCTTGTCTATTAAACATACCAGTTATGCAGACCCCAGCGTACTTAAAAGTAAGCATGGAATTTAAAAATGTGTTGGATTGAGGCCAGAATGCTCACAGCCATACGGGACACAGCCCTGTGGCCTCCTAAATGTTGTATGCGAATATATTTTCCATTTCCCTGTGGAAACCTACTTAAATGACACCATTCTGAGGGCAAGCAATTTAAAATCCCCACAGACCTGGGCAGATAATGTGGTTTCAGATTCTTCTCCAATGTCTCCTGTACCTACAGTAGATCAGTCATTGCTCCAAACAGGCACGGAAAATGAAGCAGAGCATCTCTTCAGTGGAGCACTGGGAGTGGGACACATCTTTCCATTCAGCAATGAGAGGAACTTCATCTTATTTTCCAGAAAATTGTTCTTTGGCCAAAAAATCCTAGTGATTTTCATTAGAGCAATTTATTTCTCAAGGGCAGCTGAAGACAATTTGTACCAATGACGCTAAATACCATACTTTTGGGTGTTTATGAGGCTGAGAAGCAAAAAAACTCAGGGAATGAAAGTCCTTTGAAGATGACAAGGTTTCTACCTATCTGATCTGAGAACAAAACACACATGCTTTCATGCTTTGTGCCCCAGCTGTATGAGTTTATAGTATCTGTTTCTGCTATGAAGGCAGTTTGACTCTCCGAAAGCAGTGCCACAGGTTCCTCCGTATGCAGAGCTGGCATTGCAAACGAGAAGTGAGAGGGCAGAAAATAGAAGGGAAAAAGGGAGTGAAGTTATAGCTGCAGCCAGCTAAGGCAGTTCTTCTCCTGAGCTACGGCACGAAAGCCAGTCGGTGCTGCCCTGGCCAGCGTGGTCACCTCCAGTGGTGCTCCAAGGTGGCTCCATCCTGGCTGTGGTGCAAAGCCCTGATGGGTCTATCACAGGTTTTGGTCTGTCACAGCTGTACCTTTCTCTGCCATGTAGGTTCTTTTTTATAGGATGTGGATGGAATAGGTTGTATGCTCTTTGCATACAACCTATTCCTCACTGGATTTTTCACAAGCAGTTTGTCTGGATTGGTGATGTGATCATGGAGAATGTGCAAGAAAAACTACAGGATGAGTGAAGAAAATAGAATTTTTTCCTGTCTCTGACACGTGTTGTACTGTTTCATCACCTCCTCCTGCTTTTGAATCCTCAAGGGAAGGAGGTTACAAGATTTTGTTTGTCTGCTTTTATTCACAGTCAGAGAGAGAAGAAATATTTACAAGATTAGTAGTTTCATAGAAATGTTTGGTTGGAAAACATCTTTGAGGTCATTGAGTCCAACCATACTTGTCCACTACTAAACCAGTTCCCTAAGCAAAGATGCATTAGCCTAAAGAAAAGAAATGTTTCGTCTTTTGAGAAGTTCAGGATACAAGAAAATACTTATAAAACCCCATTATTTTAAACCTGAAATTCCTTTTCCAAAAGAATATAATTATCTTGAAACCAGCAGTTCATAGAATCATAGAATCATAGAATCATAGAATCATAGAATAACCAGGTTGGAAGAGACCCATCGGATCATCGAGTCCAACCACTCCTATCAATCTCTAAACCATGTCCCTTAGCACCTCATCCACCCTCACCTTAAACACCTCCAGGGAAGGCGAGTCAACCACCTCCCTGGGCAGACAGTTCCAATGCCTAATGACCCTTTCCATGAAATTTTTTTCCTTATCTCAAGCCTGAACCTCCCCTGGTGGAGCTTGAGGCCATTCCCTCTCATCCTATCCCCTGTCACTTGGGAGAAGAGCCCAGCTCCCTCCTCTCCACAACCTCCCTTCAGGTAGTTGTAGAGAGTAATAAGGTCTCCCCTCAGCCTCCTCTTCTCCAGGCTAAACAACCCCAGCTCTCTCAGTCGCTCCTCATAAGGCCTGTTCTCCAGACAGTATCATCACAGAGAATCATAGAATCACCAGGTTGGAAGAGACCCACTGGATCATTGAGTCCAATCATTCCTATCAATCACTAAACCATGTCCCTCAGCACCTTGTCCACCCATCCCTTAAACCTCTTCAGGGACCGTGACTCAACCACCTCCCTGGGCAGCCTCTGTCAGTGCCCCTTTCTGTGAAAAATTTTTTCCTAATATTCAGTCTAAACCTCGTCTGTTGGAGCTTGAGGCCATTCCCTCTCGTCCTGTCCCCTGTCCCTTGGGAGAAGAGCCCAGCTCCCTCCTCTCCACAACCTCCTTTCAGGTAGTTGGAGAGAGCAATGAGGTCTCCCCTCAGACTCCTCTTCTCCAGGATAAACACCCCCAGCTCTCTCAGCCGTTCCTCACAAGGCCTGTTCTCCAGCCCCTTCACCAGCTTCGTTGCTCTTCTCTGGACTCGCTCCAGAGCCTCAACATCCTTCTTGTGGTGAGGGGCCCAGAACTGAACACAGGATTCGAGGTGCGGTCTCACCAGTGCAGAGTCCAGAGGGAGAAGAACCTCCCTGGACCTGCTGGTCACACCGTTTCTGATCCAAGCCAAGATGCCATTGGCCTTCTTGGCCACCTGGGCCACTGATGGCTCATGTTCAGTTGGCTGTCAACCAACACCCCCAGGTCCTTCTCCTAAAGTTGATCAAAAAGCTTTAAAATGAAGCGAGGAAAACCTTATTGCCTAGCAGACCAGACCAAGGCTGCGGAATTCCAAGCTTCGAGACCAGTTTCATGCCTATCATGAGTTTCTTCTGTGATATTGGACAAGACACTTCACTCTACTCCTCAATTCTTTATCTGCCAGCCTGTCATGTTCACATGCCTCTTATCCTGTCATCTTATCTCACAACTAGCACTGGGAGCTTGAACCAGTCGCAGGAGGTTGAAGCGGGTCGGTTTATTCTGTATTCAGACACGCAGTGAATGCAGAGGAAATCTGCGCATTGGAGGAAGCAATGGAAGAGGAATAGATGGGATTTCAACATTTCCATGCTAGTTCTTAATTTTTATTTGAGTATCCCACGGGAGTGTTTAGCCCTTTATTGACACATGATGAAAGTACCACGTAAAGTTAAAAATGCCGAGCTGACAGGAATCAAATGCAAACTTCTGTCAGCTGCGCTAAAGAAACACACTCAAGGGCAGTAAAACTGGAGGGGGAGGAACATTTTTCCTTCAAATTTCTTTCTGCCTGAGTGACTGGAGGCTCAGCTCGCAAAGATAAAGGGTGCAAAGAAATCCTGAGGAGTGCAATTTTATACAGGGCATTTCTCTTTAATAAAAAAAAAATATGCAGCTTTCTTTCCTTTATTTTTAGCAACCACCTGGCCTGAGATAGAAAAAGCTCAGTCTTGGGTGAGTGTGCATGTTCGTGGGGGAAACGGTGGAGGAATACGTGTTTGTGTGTCTGCTTCATTCGAGTAGGAGCAAGCTTAGCTTTTCTTAATTTTAAATACAGGACTGTTAGCATCAAAATAATCACAGAGAGGCCTGAATGGCTTTGTCTCTGTATAATGTACCATGATTTATCAACTAACTCCTGTCTCATCAAAAGAGAGCATGTGCCAGGGACCAGGCAGCTCAAGTGGATAGTTGGACAAAAGAAGCTGCTGCCACGTCCAAGGTCCAGGACAGATGCTGGAGATGAAATGCAATGTGGTGCAGTGAGAAAGAAGTGCTGGTTCTAAGAGCAGTGGAGTCAATGAAGGAGCCAGACACACCGTGCGTGTTAAACGCGTGATCTCAGTTTGTTGCAGCCTTTCAGTGAAATGGGGGGGAGGAGGTGTCTCTCCAACTTCTTCAATACGAGACTTTCTGCCTTTGCCTGCTAACTTTTGATATGCAAACGTGTGGCTCATCCCCAGAAAAGCATAGAAACATTAATATATGAGGCAAGGAAAATCTCCTGAAATGAGAGCAGACTCCTTTTGGTGGTGTATCTCATGTCAATAACTGTCTGACTGAGACTTACTGTCCTGTCTGGGTAAGGGATGCACATCATACCCATCACACCAACTCTCAGTATTTTATTATGACTGAGAATCCATTTTTTCATTAAAAATAAGAAAAAGGAATAGGATGAAAACTTGAATAACCTGACTGAAGGATATACAACCACCTCGAAAGCCTGAAGGATTCCCAGATATGTTATTAACTTTAAAACTTCAAGATTTCTAAGCTCTATCTACATGACTAGAATATCAAATAGATTAAAAATATGGGGTTATTTGAAAAAGAAAACAAAAATGTTCCAAAATGAAAGTATCCATGAGATACACTTGGTCTTCCTTGCTCGCTGAAATGACCTGACCCGTTCAAGAATGGTTTTGGAAGACTTGGGTGGCCTTTATTCAGTAATGGAATTTATTGGAAGAAAATGTTATCTTTTCAACTATGAACTCACTCAGAGAGAAACAGTGTCTCAGCTCTTACTGCATATCTGAGGTTTCAAGTTGTTTCACATAAAGAACAGAAAAGATGTCCTCAGTTCATCAGCTCAGCAACACACCAGTGTGGAAGTGACAGATATACAGTCTATGCCACAAGGCTGGCTGGAAAAGAGGAGATGTGATTTTCAGCATGGATGGGGCTGAAAATTGTGAATTATTCCATTTTAACCATCCTGTGTGTGCATAGGAGTTCAGAAGGCTTTCATGCGAAGGATATGATTAAAAGAAATCTAGTTTTAACCCAATCAAAACCACTGTGAAAGCATAGGAAGCCAGGACATTTATATGCAAAAGACTGACCTTCTTTGGTGGCAAGCCGTGAGGAAGCTTCTGTGTGGGATGGAGTATTGTAGACCAGCAGTGAGCTACCTGCAAGGAAAGGAAAAGGAATTATTGCAGTTTGAATGCGCTTTGCCAATGGGGAGCTATGCAGGCAGCTAGAAAATGCAATTGCTAGGATCTAAAGACCCAGTGTTTTATCTCATTAGGCACACTTTTTTTCTAATGGATATGAAATGAAAAGGTTGGGTGCTGTGTGTCACACCTGGGCTGCTGTTTTGCCTCTGGCAAATCAAAATAAAGACATTTGCTACCTTCACTGAACACCTTGATATCCTCTGTTGAAAACTGATATCAAAGGGTTAGGCTGTGCAGTACGTTTATACGGGTACGATACCCATTGGAGCGGAGCCTCTAGAAATCACTATGGCACAGGCTGTGTTACAGGATAAGGAAGAAGCTTTCCCCTCTCTCTCTCTCTGGCCGTGATAGAGAAATTTCCTGTTTGAGGAACACGCGGTAGAAAGGACATGAATTGCACTGTCAGGATCTGAACATTTTTAGAGCGTCACGTGCTTGGTTTTGGGCCAACAGCTGCAAAAGCCTCACTGGTATTCCAGAATCTGCCATGCTATGTGAATTTGAAAGTAGTTTTCTTGGTTCTGAGTGGTCTTCCCATCCAGCCCCACTTGCAACAAAATTAATAAAGATAAGCACAAAAAGGAGCTCACTGGAAGGTTGTTTCGCAGCCTGTGGTGGAAATGTTCCTTTCTCAGCACTTTACTTTGATTCTCCTGCAAACTCTTCTTCAAATGGAGGAAGTGGCCCTGTGATCTCTGGAAGCCGGTGTGTAATACACATTTCATGGTTGTCTAGTTAGATGTGCTTACCCTACGCAATCTTCCAGGCTCACCTTTCCTACAGCCCATTGGAAATGTTCCCAGTGTGCCAGGTGGTGACTTTCGTAACAGCCTAGAGCCCTGCTTGGTAGGGACGCATGTGAGCTGGAGGAGGGCAGCAATCCTGCTGTGAATCGGTGTGGACAAGAAGTGCTCTTACCAACACTTTTTGCTATTTGACCCTACACGTCCCTCTATTCAGTGAGGTTCTGCCCTGTTTAAAGTACGTGGTCCTAAACAACACACAGCAAACCGTATAGATTTCTGCATGTGCTCTGCTGACCCTGAGCATCTTCCAGATTCTTTGGCAGGGCTGAGAGTAACTCTTTTGCAGGTACTGCAATGAGACTGGTTAGGATCTTGTGACTAAGCCATGCAGTCTCCTCATTCCTGCAATCCACATGCTCCCAAATAACACTGACCTCACTTGCCCCTCAGTAGTAGTCACAGTGTGTCTCCCTCTCCTCCGAGAGCTGAGGATTAGGCAGTTAAACAGCCATTGCAATTGCTGGATCTTACTGGCCCTGTGTTCCTATGGATTTCTTCTCCTCCCCAAAACCAAGCAAAGCCAAAGCCACGCAGAAGCCAGTATGTACGCAGAGATAGGAGGTGTTGGAAAACAAAGCCTACCCATAGCAAGTAGAGGATGGATGCTACCAGATGCTGCTGCAAGACAGAGGATATTTCAAAAGACCAAAGTGGATAACATGGTCAGCTGGGAGGGGTCCCAAGGGTACTTAGACTGTGATGTGTGCACAGAGCCAAAGCGATCGGCTTAAAATATGAGAGAGATGGGCTGGTTTTTTTGTTGCTACTGGAGAAGGAATTGCAACAGCTTTGTCTGCCTACCTCATGCTTTCATCAGATGGTTTCTGCCTTTGGCATTTCTTTCTTGAATATCTGTGGGGAAACTCCTGAGCACTGCTCTCTCCTGTTCAGATTATTTGAAGTAAATCCTGAATACGACGCCCAGCCCAGCTTGCCCCTGCCAGACAGGGAAGTGCTGGGGAATTCAGAAACTCAGTTTTCTATGACTACATAGGCTGCAAATGCCTGGTTGCCTTGGCTGAGGAAGTGGGGGTGGGGTGGTGAACAGCGCTAAACATGCCGGTACGATCAACCTATAGCTACTTTACACTAAAAAATGCAGCCCAAGCCACTGGAAAGGGCCGGCGCCTCCCCTAGTTTAATTGCTAAAAGTTCTCACCTTTGCCCGACAGTCTGAGGTTTCTGGTGGGAACACCACAGAAAAGGAAATGTGTTTCCTATTAAGCGTTTTCAATGAAGGAGGGAAAGAGAGAAAGCCAGAGACACAGATCAGGACAGAGAGAAGCAGACAGACAGAGGCCAGGCTGCTCCCTCCCTTACTCATTCTTGGGTAAAACGGGCTGTGATGAATTTTCGTTATGTTCTGATTCCCCCTGCCCCTTGCTGGGTCAGGGATGCCTTAGATTAAATCAGCTCTTTCTGGAAAGACTGGTATTATTAATAGAGTGTAGGACTATTCTCTTATAATTACTACTAAACGTGTTATCTTATGGCTCCCCTCACCTTTTCCTTTCTTCTTTTATTTCCCTTGCATTAATTAAAGAGGAAGATGGAAAAAGACTGAAAAACAGAGTAGGAGAGTTTTTTCCCCATAAAGCCTTCTTTGTCACCAGGCAGCTCACCCTTCTGAGATGCAGGAACATCTTGGTTTCACAATCGTTAAGTCTGTTTAACCCGGAATTCATTTTTATCCTGACCTTCTGAAGGCGATGTGGCCTTCACTCTACAACTCCTGGTAGAATTGAGGTTCTGCTGCATTTAGCAGGGTAGTTTGGTTTGGCATTAATGCACAGCTCCAAACCACAAAGCAGTTTTCTGCTTCTGTTTCTCACCACAGCCTCATTCTTTCCCCTTCGGGCTTTTTTCATTTGTACACACCACGCACAACCGACTCCCCATTACTTGAGAGGAAAAGGACGGGAGGGGACAGTTCAAGCTTCTTTTGATGTTCATCCCAAACATAGCATGAAAAGATTCGAATCTCCCTTCCCACTGCCCACAGGAGAAGATGCACCAGGCAGACTGTGTTTGAAAGAGAGATCAACACAGCAGTCAGTCAGTCTGTCTGGAGTCCAAAGGTGCAGAGGAATGAAAAAGAAGAAAAGGTCAAGGTAAGGCTTCACAGTTTCAGAAAGGAAACTGGAAGGAACATTTAAAGAAGGATAATTGTTTGGCAGGGGGTGGGGAGAGACGGTAAGTTCCCTGGAAAAAGTACTGGAGGGTGTTTTGAGAGACTCCAAAGGATAGTGTGTGCTGCAGACTTGGGTTCTGCAAGTTTGAAACCTCATGAATATCAAGAACGTCTGAATTCCTGACTGCTTCAATCGGCTATGGAAAGAAGGAACAACTTCAGGATTCTTATCCAGACCTAGGTTTTGCCTGAAGGCTAAAGGTGCTGTAATACAAGTTTGGTTTAGTCTTGATTATGTGAAGTAGCTCACCTGAACCTCCTATCTCCAAAACTAGAACTGAGCTTTTGTTGAGGTCTTGCAGAAGTTAACGGTTCATTTTTTCAATCTGGCCTCAGACATACCAAAATAAAGTATTTCAGAGGCACTTTTGAGAATGCTTTCACCCTGATCTGAACTGTAGAACACTGAAAACCTTCTGAGGAAGTGATTTTTTGGGAGGTCTCCTTGCCTGGTTAGCAAACAGGCTCAGAACGTTCACATCAGCTTTGTCTCATGGAAAACAAACAGCAAAGTTGAGGATTCACCAGTGACCACATATCCAGCTTGACATTCTGAGAGGACAAATGCCTTTCAAGAAAGAGGATGGGCAGATGTAAGCAAGCCCATAGATCTGCAGTTCCCCAAATTTCTCCTGTGTTTTGTTGCCATCGTGTATTCCCTATCCTAAGTAAGAACAGAGCGGGATGTCTCTGAAACAAACCACCTTACAAAAGGGGAGAATTAATGGTAAAAGATCATCTCCCCATGGCACTGATCTCAGAGGCTCAGTGCTAAACATCCACTGGAAATCAGTCTGGAAAAACAATAAGCTCCTTTCAAAGGCGTTACTCCATGAGGGAGTTAACCAGCAATCCAGAAACCAGACTGTCATTAAGCAGCACTAGGAACAGCTGCAGGGTAAGGAATGCTCTTCAGAGGCTGCCCGACCTCCACTCAGACAGGAGTTTGCTTTAATAAGGACAGCACTCGTATGATGTCTTAGAACAGCCCAAGGGGCTGAACAGAGAGAAATTTCTAATCATAAAAGCTGGGAAGGATTGGGATTAAATTCTTCTTTTGTATGCATCCATGTAAAACCAACATAACTGATTTGTCTGAATCCAGCAAAGCTGCTCAGGTTTTGCACTAGCTTAATAGCACAAAATCACTGTAGGCATTCCCCTTGGCAGAACATTATGTTGTTATGGTTATTATTCAGCACACATGCAACAGTACTTAAGTGTTGAACTGCATTAGGACTCTCTTGTGCTAGGTCTTGAGAGACGTGAGATATGTTCTCTGCTCCACGGACTGTCTGTCTCGACAGACAAGACCAACAAGAAGCAGGATGACCAGCTCCATGCTACAGAAAGTAAAACTGAAGCACAGAGGAACCCTGGTAAGATTTGTTCCTCCTAATTTAGAATCATAGAATGGTTTGTGTTGGAAAGGACCTTTAAGATCAACCAGTTCCTAAGAAGAACTAAGCAGGACTCTTAAGTAGATTAGGTAGACTTACAGATAATGAAAACATCTGTGGCTATGTGATAAAAGAATATAAATTTGCTGTGGAGATTAGACCAAACATTAACTGGTGTGTCATGGGTAAATTATTCTATAACTTTGCAGTTAGAGGGCTTTGCACTTTCCATTATGGGACATGGTTTAGCGATTGATAGGAATGATTGGACTTGATGATCCAGTGGGTCTTTTCCAACCTGGTGATTCTATGATTCTATGATTAAAGCTTCTGGTAAAGAGTGCTTCAAAGTAGGACCCACAACTGTCTGGAGTTGGAGATTTTATGAGTTCCTGGAGGCCCAGGTTTGTTGGAGAGAGGAAAGAATACAAGTGTAATTCCCTACATGTGAGTGTGCTGAAGCAGACATCAATCAAATGACCTAGTACTCAAAGAACAAATTTTGCTGAACATCTTTCTTGCTCCTTCTTGTCCCCCAGTAGAGTATGTGATAGATCCAGAAGTCCTTTTTTGCTGTAGTAGCCCCTAAGACAGCAGCTATGAGCAGTCTTCTGAGATACTTCTGGAACAGCACGGTGCAGTAGCCCAAACGGGAACAGTCACATTATGGTTAGCACACATGCTTGAGGCAGAGAATCTTCAATTCAGACCTTTCTGAGGCTTCCTGTGCAACCATGAGCATGCCCATAGCTTCTGAATATCTCCTTTTCATCTATAAACAGGAGGTTAAGGGGTATCCTTTCACCACAAAGGTGTGCTAAGGGGAATTGTGTCACGATGAGGCCAGAGGACTGGAGATAAATCCCACATGCTCCAATATTTTTTCAAGTCAAACACTTTTATAGCTGTATAATTATTTGAGGACTGAAAAAGCATGGGAACGTGCCATGAAACAACGTAGGAAGGCAGAAAGACAAAGAAAAAAGTAAGTTTGCTCCCCTGGGACATCAAATTGTGACATAAAGGCAGCTGAAGATGTTTCTGTCTGGTCAGTGCAATAAAGCAGCGAGACAGCATTTTGTTAGGGTGTTTCTCCAAAGCTACTTAGTGTTGCTCTCTCCCTGCCTCTGCTAAAATCAGCGGAAGCTTTAACTATCACAGTGGGATAGGAGTTAGATCACAGATGGGTGCTTCTGTAAGCCCCACCTTTATTTTCTTAGAGAAGCTGAGCCAAGAAAATGATTCACAAGAAAGAAACAAATTGTTGGATGTGAACAGTTTTTTTGTCCCTCGTGACTTCATGATAAAAACATTTCCAATCCAAAACCATCTGCAGATTTCATCCTGTTTCATCAGCAAAGAGCTGCTGGTGCACGGGGCCAGGATCGGTGCAGCCACAGAGTAGCTTTGTGACCAAGGTTTGCACTCAGAATAACGTGTAAGGCAGTTTTGTGAAGCCAGCGCCTCTTCTGCCCAACCTGCTGACTTTGGCTGGGCGAATCAGACGCTTTGTAACGGGAAATGGTTTTAAATTCCCACAAGATAAATGCTCACGCGAGGCACTTGCTTTTGAATTGTCTCATTGATAAGGCTTGAGAACCGACAGAAAGAAGCAAGGGAGGAGTCGTATGGTTTTCAAATCAAAGAACCAGGCTGAATTTGGAAGGGTTGGCAGAAGAGTTGGATTCTTCTGATGCCTCAGTTCCAGACAGCTTCTTCAGGGATAATCTCATGTGTCAGAGACACCGCTGGGGTGCTTAAAGGGAGTATTGGAGGAATTACGTCTTTGCTTTTGTAGCATGAATGTGAAGAACTGGATACAATTCCCACCTTTACCATTTGCTGCTGTCAGGCGAATTCCTGATTGATCCTACCTATCTTTAGATGCCTGAAGGCCTTAAATTAGAAGCCTGGTCACACTGGTCTCTGTTTATAGAAAAGAGCCAACAGTGTATGCTGAAATTCAGGATGATTGTCCCCTAGCCACACTTTGCCTTTAACACCTGAAATGGCTTTGAATTGGAGGGAGGAAGATCTAAATCTAGACATTAAGAAGAAATTCTTCACAATGAGGGTGGTGGACCAGGCTGCCCAGGGAAGCAGTGGCTGCCCCATCCCTGGAGTGGTTCAAGGCCAGGTTGGATGGGGCTTGGAGCAACCTGATCTAGTTGGAGGTATCCCTGTCCATGGCAGGGGGTAGGAACTGGTTGATCTTAAAGGTACCAGTAACTCCTTCTAAGTTAATTTCATCTTTCCAACCGTGTCTTTATTCCTCCCTTCTTTGTCTGCTCTCTCTGCTTGCCTTTTCCCTCATCCTTGCTGCTATTTCTCCTGCAAGAAAAGCCTCAGGTGTTCAGTACTCGTGGCAGCTTATGGTATCAGCACATCTTGCTAGAGCCAGGGTGAGTGTGGACAATACTTACTTTCCCTGAGGTAACTGAGGTGAGACAACAGCACTTCTGTGTTGTAGAGGGAGGTGGTTCGGAGGAAGTCATCCTTGTTCATTTTGCAGAGCTCCTTGCCGTCCATATTCTGGAAGATGGTGGTGTCAATCTCCATTAATCCATACTCCTTTATAGCCCATTCCAGCCACTGGCGCACGTGTTCCTGGGTCCACAGGGTGGGATCTGGCAGAAAAGCACAAAGGATGGTAATGCTAGTCACAAGCCTCAAGCCCATAGCACTCACTGTAGCCCAAAAGAGATGACTGTAGTCAAAGCTAACCATCATTTCCACAACCAAATGGACTTAATTTACTGATCCAAATGCATTTTGCCAAGATCAGCAAGTCCTCTGAGCATTAATTGATCCCACTGGCAGTGGGAGTTTTCTTCATTGTCTCCCACCTGCCTGAATTTTCTACCTACCTTGGAAATTTTATACCTTGGAAACAATATTATTGACAATGGGTTGTGACTTTTCTCCCTCTGGAAGAAGCTCCAAAGGGGAAACTCATGCCTTTGAAAGAGAGTGCTTGACACAGCTTCGGTTCTGCAATGGTATATAATTACATCAGTGCTGTATAAGTCACACCATCCTTCGCAAGTGCATTACAAAGCCCCAACAGATGGCATGGTAAAGTCTGGGGATGGCGGTATTTACGGTCAGCAAAAGGACTCTGAAAAAAATATTATTGCTTAAACAGAAGAGCTTGCCATGTATCTGAGTCACATTCATTCACCCGCTGACAAGAACACAATTCTACCTCCGCTTGCCCTGTAAAACCAGCCTGGCTATTGGAGGGCAATGTGGATTTTATACTGCCTCATGCATCATTATCGACTGTCAGCAAAGCTCCAGCTGTGGAATCTTTATTGCTGGTGATGACGTAAGAGAGAGACTGAGCCCGGCTGGATTCTCAGACCCCATGGTGATGGTTTGCTGCAGCAGTAGTTAAAAAAAGTCTTCATCCTTTGAATTTTGAAAAGAATGTTAGATCAGAAAGTCCCAGCAAGAATTTATGCCATGATACCATTGTACAGAGTCATTTTCAGAGCATATCTGCATTTTCAGATGTTTCCTGTGCTGTTTCTCTCCATTTCAAAATTTAAGCTCCAAATTCATGTTCCATTGCAGCTGGAGAGGACGCAAGGTCAAGCTTAACCTTTGGAGGTGTGGGATCTGTCCATCACAGCTGGTACATCCCTCTAAGACAGATCCCAAACACCTCGGCTCTTAAGGCAGCTGAGAAAATGGATCAGAAACCTGTAGCCATCACACAGCTGGTAGGCTGTGCTCTGGGGAGGGGCAAGAAATGCCTCTGCCGTACATTTCATAGTGTATAAAGTAACGTCTTGGCCCAGAACTGTGAAATGTGTACAAAAGGTACAGATAGTAGTGTAACCTGGTTCATTCCTTGGCACCTGAGTTCCAGAACATCAGCATGAAATGGAGAAGTAAAATCGAGCAATATGGAAATTACAACCATGGCATTTCCTCACTGGATTTCTAGTAAACCTGGCTTGATTAAAGCTCAATTCTAAACATGGAAATTACAGCCTCATATATTTGCAATTCTACTTTGGGGAAGAAAGATGGATTTCCTTTATGTTTTGGCAATAGTTAATTTAAATTCTGCTTTCTAAGCACTGACAAAAGGCTATAAATTTTACAATGCAAGTATTCAAGAGACGAGTCTCTTTTTAAGTTAATTGAAAGAGTTATTTGTCTTGAGCTTTGAACATGGAGATGGCTTAGAGAATTTGTGGTCTCCCTTTAAACAAACACTTTTGAATTTCAGATATTTGTTCAGGCTGTTTATTACTGCAAAAGACATTGAATGGTCTCTGAAAAACTGCCTTCATGAGACATGGCGCAGAGTTCTTGTTATTATTGCTATTGCAAGCCTAATGTGACATTATTCTAGCCTATCTTCACCCTAATGTGCTATAAATCTTTACTCTGGATTATATTAAAATTTCCAAATGCCTTTCTTGGATGAATTGAGCCTAATATCCTGCAGCCAGAGATCTGGGATGATGTTCATTATTGTCTTCCAAAGTCTGTTAAATCACTGCTATTTCACAAGTATCTGAAGGTTTTGATTTGTGGATGCTCAGACGGGTGAAAAAAGCCCTTTTTTTCACTTTCCTTCAACAAGGAGATGAATCTTTCTCTTCCACTGAGGGCACCAAAAGTCATTTTCCCTCTTTTGATGCTAAACTTTAGCCCACTGCTGGTCTTCTTAAATAGGCACAAATAGCACGGTGAAGAGCAGGATAGATTTTCCCTCTTGACTGTCCTTAGTTCCCCTTAAAATGACAAGCTGGCTTCAGCTACCACCTTTCTAGGCAATGCTGAGGCTGAAAACACATCTGATCCTGGCAGTGATTAGGTCAGCCAGGCTCTCAAAGCAGAACCTAACAAGGGCTTAAACAGTACTTGGAGATTTGCTGTCAATCTTTTATTGGCTTCCCTTCACCACATTCAGCTCAAGCTTTTCCTTTTCATCCTAAATGGCAAACAAATGCTCGGGAATTGTCATCTGTTCATGGTCAAGCCACGATCAGAAAGCAGAGCTAAATTCCACGAGTACATTTCTTTCTGCCAATAGTTCGACTGCTTGACTCGGCTACAACCCTCGGTGAAACTATCACAAGGCTGGTGGAAAAGCTGAACCCCTTGAAATAGGAGGAAGTTTCAGCATGCAGATTAGGCCAGGACTTGGCTCATCAAATCTCCCATGCTGAAAAGATCCTGGCTAGCCTGTGCACATCTACGGTGTTTATAAACTTTGTGGGGAAAAGACTCCCTCTCCTTCCAGGTTCAGACACCACCGGTTGCCTGCCACAGCAGTTCTCATCCTTGACTCTCCAAATGTACCCTGCCAAGTTGAGATGGGAGGTGTGGATACCAAATACAAACAGAGAACTGGATGGGAATGTTTCTGGGTAACGGTTTTTGGAAGGATAATGTAGTTCCTCTGAAATACCTCGTTTTTCTGGGGCTTTTTAATTTTGCTTCTAACAAAAAAATATGAAAATAAAATAGCTCATTTTGAATCAATTTGACATGAAAGTGCATCTGAGCCCTGCAGAGCATCAGGAGAGTTATAATTTGGGTCCACTTCATGCTTGTTCTTGCCTATGAGCTGCGCTCTTTGATCACACCATGCATGCCCCAAGAAGCACTGCAGATTCTCCTCTAACACGTTACAGGACATGGCTTTGGTTCAACACCCAAACAACGCTTCATTCCAGGAGGGGAAAGAAGAAGCACTGCTAATCCATTTCTTATTCTTATTCAAGGGAGAGCATATAGTGGGATATGGGAAATTCCCACTACCCAGAAACTCTGCTACTTTCCTTAATTTTTATGAGGTTTGTGAGAAAGAGAATTCCTCAGAGAGTGGACAAGCAAGCCTTATCTGTTCAGCTGGATATTTAAGACAGTGCATGGAAATATGACACAAGGAGTTTGGTGACGGTGGTACCTGCTGGGACAATGACTCTCCTCTCATTGGTGGTCATGTTGGGAGGAGGCCCGTTCTTCTCATCCATGTAGGTGCCGTAACTCATGGTGTTGGACTCTGTTCCTGCTCCGACAAGTTTGCTGCATTTGTTCACACTGCAGTCTACAGGGGACTCCCTGAAATACAAAAGGAAACAGATTACTTCGCATTATCAAGCACTTTTCCTCCCTGCTGTAGCAGAAGGAGGTTTGGGTTACAGAAATGGTGAGTATCCCAAAGGTGAAAAGTTGAGGGGAGTTTCTTTACATGTGGGAGAGACCAATCCCGGCCTGCCACATGGATGTCATTAGGTGATCTGTGAACCACAAGCCTCAGAGAGGGGATCTCTGATAATGAAACCAGTCAGAAGAAAGAGAGTTGGAGGTGCAAAGAAGAGCAACTTTCAGATAAAGGCAACGGTAACCATAAGGTCGCACTCGGTGCCTCTGGAACTCACAAACCAGATAGAAAGCAAGTGCCTATCACATTGGTCTGTCTACTGGTTACACCCCCTGCACTCCTTATTGCTCAGCTGCATTTTAGTAGCCCTTCAGCTACAGCTCGTTGCTCTGAGGAGCCCTTGTTGCACTGTTTCACTCTTGTATTGTGTTAAAACCAGCCCTGCACATCGTTGTTCTGTTGTAGCTGAGTCTATCGCTGGGCTGCGCTTCTCACCTCATGATCTAAGGCATTTCTGCAGAGTAAATCAGAAATACAGATACCCCTTCTCCATCTTATTAACAAAGAACATAATGACCATGCCAAAATGGCAGGATAATCATAGGAGAATTCTGCAATATTAACAGGTACCTAGAGTTGTCTTTATTCAGGGCTGAGTGTAACTGCTCTTGTCTGCTCTGAACAGTTAAACAGCCCCAGGCTTGTCTACCACTTGGATAGGAAACCTAGAAATCTTAGCTGCTTTAGGTGTGAGGCAAGAACTTCAGACCACAGAAACTGTGTGCAAAAAAGGCTTTGGCTCCAGTTTTCCTTCTGAGGTGGTGGAGTGATGAGGAGGGAACATTTAGCAACTCAGGTGGCACTGTGCTAAGACCTGGACTACATGCAGGCACTTGGCAAGCAATAGGCTTTCTCTGTCCTGCGCTGGGAGAATTATGAGCGTCCAAACCACAGATAGGGAGAACAGATTTTGTTTTCCTCCAGCTGCCGGACTAACTCACTCTTTTATGTCACATAAAATACCAGTTCACAGCCTGACACATGCGCACAACATCCCAGGGAAGGGCAGCATCATTCCCCTCGCCCGTACAACAGCGCATTCATGCGCGGCATCAACACAGAGCAAGCACGGAGCCCACATCCAGGGCAGCTCAGTCCACTGCTTTCATCACACAGTCGTTCCTCCTTCTCTGCCAGAAGCGAAGTGGCTTGGGAGGAAACCATTCACGGAAGGGTAAGAACTATGACACTGCACCAAATCCCACCCTCTGAGTTCAGCTGGAAAGGCTTCCAGGTCTGGACACTAAACAAATTTGTTTCTTAATCTGGAGGGGCGGGTGGGGGGAGGGGGGAAATTACTGAAATTCAGTTATCATGGCTGGGAGATAAATGCTCCACCGAGATATTCTAAGGCAGATGGTAATTTTTTCCTCATGTCTTACTGAGGGAATGTTGCTTGAAAATGGAAATAAGATGTATAACTTACACATGTTCGAATTTAAGTTTTTACTATTTCTCCTACTGTTTTTCCAGGCAGGGAACCAAAATCCGCCTTCAGAGAGACAAACTGCTGAAGGTTTAATGTCCCCGTGGCCGTCAGAGTCGAGTCTGAGCAACTGCAGGGACACCAGGGTTTTCGCAGGGAATGTGATCACTTCTAAGGCTCCGTTGAAACTCTCTGTGTCAGGTGTTAAATGTTGCCTGTGCTGGCAGGGAAAAAGCCCTGAAGCAGCACAAACGATCTTGTTCTTTCCTGAGGTACACGCTGTCCTGAGAAGACTCGGTGAAGTGGTGAAAGCCTCTGTGCTCCAAGGTGTCAGTCTGTCCAGCTCAGTGCTGACATCCCTGGAGGTTCCTGGTCTCCTCCCTTGCCCTGCTGAGACTGGGTGCTGAACTGAGGTGGTGTGGGTGGCCCAGGTGGTGGGGCAGACCCCAACACACACCCTTCCATACAGATGCCCACTGCTTTTGGGATGAAGTGCTCACCCCTTCCATCACAACAGTCAAATCTCCTTTGTGCTCCCCGCTGTCAGCATCTCCCAGGTGCTGGCATTGCTGGCACAACTGCCTCTGCCTTAGGACCTTCTAAGGGGTCACCCCGCACCTCCTGCTCTGTAGTAAAATCTCTCTGGAAAACAACCCCCGCAGCTGAGACACGAACTGCTTGTGATAAAATAGCTACATGTGTAATACTCCATCAGAACACAGGAACAGAATCGCAGAATCATAAAATCATAGAAAGGTTTGGCTTGGAAGAGGCCTCAAAGACCATCCAGTTCCACCTCTGCCCTGGGCAGGGACACCTCCTAAGGGATCAGGTTGCTCCAAGCTCCATCCAACCTGGCTTTGAACACCTCAAGGGATGGGGCAGCCAAAATGTCTCTGGACAACCTGGGACAGGGCCTCCCCACCCTCATCGTGAAGAATTTCTTCCTAATGTCTAATCTGAATCTTCACCCTTCCAATTTACAGCCATTTCCCCTCATTCTACCCTCCCCAGCTTTTCTGGAGCCCCTTTGGGCACTGCAAGGTGCTCTAATGTCTCTCCAGAGCCTTCTCTTCTCCAAGCTGAACAACCCCAACTCTCTTAGCCTGTCCTCACAACAGGGGTGCTCCAGCCCTCGGATCGTCTTTGTAGCCCTCTTCCAGACTCTCAGATAAGTCCATCTTCTAAACAGCTTATCTGCCTGGGAGTGTGCGTGCTTTCTACTGGCATGAAATGACTCACATGGAAAGACCACAGGGTCCTTGGCTGCCTCTGCTCGCTCTGCTCGGCGTTGTGCGCATTCACATGACCGATACAGCAAAGTAACAAAAATAACACCGACTCTGTAAGACATCTCCTCAGTGGTTTTGTGATGATTTTTCATTTCGCAGACTCTTGGCTAGGCAGTTGGGACCCTGCCTCCCTCCGCCTTGCTGTGTGAGTCTCAGCAGCCAAACACAGACAACTGAGAGTCAGAGACAGATCTGAAAAAACTTTTAAGGGACTGTGGTGTCCTTACCAGCCACTGCTTTACCACTGCAGGAAGAGAAGCCACTATTAATCCTGCAGGATTAAATGTGCTCCATGTACCTGGCAAAGTGGTGTCTGTGTGGCTGAGTAGATGCCTCTCTTCTCTCTGAAAGCTTTTGGGGTGGCTGAATTTGGAGCTAACTCCGATAATGGGGAACAGTATTGCCAAAGCTTAACTGGGCAGGAGACCGAACTGTCCTTCCCTGAAGAAAAATACCCTGAAGTCTTTACCGGCAGCAAGCAGGAAGATCCTTACTTTCATGTCCTCTGTAACCTCACATCTCCAACCAGATCCAAACGGGAAATGAGGCAGCACTACCAGATCGAATCATCATTGCTGTTCCTGGATGCCCAGCACGGCACTGCCCCAGCCTAGGGTGAGGGATTTAATGACAACCCTGCAGAAGGTAGCTGAGGGCAACAACTACGATATCAAATGAGAACAGGGAGCTGTGAGCCATGAATAGTGTATTCATGGAATATTGCTCCTTCCTTGGTTCCTGCGTTACCCACAGGCAGACTGAGATTTATATAAAAATTCCTTATTATTTGAAATGTTTTGCATGGGGATTTCAGATGCCAGGCTAATCCTTGACTTTTCACAGAGACTTCAGACTTTCAAGTGGTGAGACATGCTGGGCTTGCTCAAGTTCTGGGCACAGTAGATCTCCTAAGGTAAATGGATATAGACTGCTTTCACAAGATCTCTGAAGTATATTCACTGTGGCGGTGACAGAGTCCAAGGAATATGAAGCAGTACTCATTCCCAGTGTCTGTCTAAAGACTCTTCGTTCCAGCAGCTCCAGTAGCAGCCACTGGGGATGCCAAGAGCTTGGTGTCTTGGGAAAGTTTGTGCTAGGCTGGCCAAAACGGACAAGCAGCCAGCCTGGCATTGACTAATGAATCCTCTGTGCTGCTCCAGCCTGTGTTCCAGATACCTGGCAACAAAGCAATTACTGTCCCAGGGTCTCTGTCTAGGAATCACCTTTGGCTTTTATTCGAAAGAGCAAAAATAAGGGATTTCAGTGATTTCTGAACCTGATTCAGCTGTGGTCTGTGGGATATTTCCTCCTTCTTTCGACCTCTTTCTTCCCATCCTTTCATTCCTCCCCTCTGCCTTCTCTGCCTATCTTCCTTTTCTTTTCAAATTCATCAGCTTTGATATTTACACTTGAAATAAGATTTTAATTTTTTTGTGAGCGTTCAGTGAAGGAAGCAAGCACAGGCAGACTGTGATTCTGCTCATGGTTCCCTCTTACAGGCAGGCAACAAAGCTATTGGGGTGGAATCACAGCTCCTCAATACTTGCGTCTAACGGCACTTTCACCTTGCCCTCATCCTCATCAAACTACATGAGGAAAGCACTGAAGCTCAGGAGGGTTTAGTACATACAAGCAATATAAAGTGGAACAGGGATTGCATAGTTTGCTGCTCTGGCTGAGGACGAGAACACAGCAAATCCCACTAGAGGGCTCACACGCTGCTTAAAGGAGAGTTTTCTTCTTACAGACATCATAGATGGTCCCTTTGTTTTGTTCTGAGAAAATCATTGTGGCATAAAAATGAGATCCCTGAACCTTTGCATTATATTAATATTCTGAGTCAGAACATCTCCAAAGCATTTTGAAAGCACTGACTTTGCTGTTGGAGCCAGGCAAAACTCATAACATCAGTGGGAATTACACAGCGAAGTTTGCTTGCACCCATGCATGTGTCCAGCACGTGAGAACGTTCTTCCACATTTGAAGAGCACACGGATTTTGTAATGTCATTTTAAAAATCACTAAGTTCAGCTACAAATGCAGATCTGTAGTACCTGGGTAAATAGAGGCAAAATTTAGAACAGCTGTTGTTTGGTTCACTCTTTCCATTTGGAATGTATATAAAATATAAGGAAAAAATCTATTATTAAAATGGTCTGTAAATTGGGTTAAACTTTATACAGCTTTATACAGCTTTTTTCTAAATAATCTTCATCCTTTATTCAATGGAATTTAAAATGTGAAGAGTTTTGCTGGGTTTTTTTTACACTTACATTATGCTAGCATCTAAAATCCCTGACAACAATCCAAGCCTGGTGTGCTGGGAACCATACAAGCACACGGGAGAGGGCAGATCTTTCACTGAACAGGTTCTAAACTAAAATAAACAAAAGACACAAACCCATCAGAACAAAACTTGCTGGGCTCCACCTGGACACAGGGACCAGCGGTTACACAAGTATCGTGCAATAAATCCACAGAAGAGCTGGGTCTCTGGTTCTTGTGAGTGGCAGGTCGGTGCTACAAACACAAGACTATTCACCTTTCCCAGTGCCAAAAGGGAAGTAAGGAACACAAGGATTGTGATTTTTCTGTGTTGGATTTTAACAGCCTCAAGTTTGCACAGTAATTGCTGCGAAACACACCCGGAGTACCAGGGCTCTGTCTGAGCAAGAAGCAGCCTGCGAAGACCACAAGAGTATTTGAGGCTGTATTCTGCATCCAGGTCTGATTGATAGTATCCAAAACTTTCACTGCATTTCTACTTCTGAATTTTGCTATACTACAGAAGTCTCATCTTCTGCCCCGAAACACAGATCCCTGTCACTGCCTGAACATCCTATGTACACAGTGTATATGGGGTTACTCCGGAAATTCTTTCCAGTTTGGGGTTAAATGAGGAAAACGTGGCATGGGGTAAAAAGCTGGTCAAATTTGCACATTGCTCAACTTCTGGAGGGACTTCTCTGCAAAACAAGCTTGGAGAGGTTCTTCCAAGATCCCTTGTCCCACCCTGCTGGGGACCAAACCAATTCATCAAGCTAGAGCTTGTGGCAGCCAGACCTGCTTCTGGTCACTAGGAGAAAGAAAAGCTGAACACTGTTCCTTACCATCACCCAGCTCCCTCCACTCTCAGGTTTCCTATAGCTTTATCACTCCCTAGAGTACATAAACCATTCTCTGGACAAGCAGAAAACACAAGCACTTCAAGTACAGGTGAAACAGAATAAAGGCTGCTCCCTCTAATGAGGCAGCTGGAACGCGGTAAGAGAGCGTGCTTGAAAAACAAGAGAGAAGGAGAGGCAGAGAGAGAGAGTTGGGGGGGGAAGAGGTTTTGTTGTTCTGTCCTTAGTTTAAGTTAATTTGTATTGAAACCAGCTTTTGCCACTCAGATGCTACGTGGGTCTGCCAGGCAGCTGGTGGGCAGAGGAACAAGCAACTAGAGTGGCCCAACCCCTATCAAGGAACTGCGATGGACGTGGGGAAAAGGGTAAGTTTTTAGCCACGAATAGGATGAGAGGATGGATAAGTCAGTCCTCAATTCTTATGAGGAGAGGATGGATAAGTCAGTTCTCATTTCTAATGCGGTTTAGAGCTCTTGTGCTAACAAGTTATCAAAAGACAAGTCTAGAAGCTATTTCAGTGCTTAATTCTGATGTTCAAACCAGGCTTTTTTTTTTTTTTTTTCTTTCTGACAGGTTGGGAAGCTGTTACCCCTTTTCTAGAGAGACTGAGGACACATGGTTTCTGCCCATGAGTCATGTAGTCTTAAGCAAGCCCCTAAAGAAGGATTTCCTTTTTGCCCAGAATAAACACATTTCTGGAGGGCCTTTCTCTGTGGATATCAGAGCACTCACAGTTGTTAATGAATCAGTTTGCCAGAGTGGTATTATTTCCCTTTTTTTGTGGACAGATGAGGAAATACCAGCACAAAGCCCACAATGGAAGGACAGACCCGTATGTTTGATTCCCAGGACATACAATGCACACACAAGAAGAAAGTCACACAGACTTTTGGACAGGTTAAGTACACACACATGCAGAATCTGTACAGAACACATGCTTACAGGATCTGAAAAGCACAATTATGGGCTGCCTGTTGTAGCTCAGTGGATGTGACAGGTCTACTTGTTCCCTTGGCCCTCCAAAATCTGTGAGAAGAGGACAGACAAGTGGCCTAATGGGAGGAAATATCCCCTGCACGTTGGTCTCTCACTATGGGTGCGAGGAACTGATGCCACACTGCAAAGGGTTTCCTTGCGTGATTGTAGGAGCACGTTGCCTATGCCATATGTGAGGCTGACTCCACCATCCCAGTTCTCATAACTGGTTCATTTCTCTGCAGCGTGGAGAGCTAAGACTTACACAACATCATGACTCAGTCTCTTGGTCAGGATCCTGCTCTGCATTGCCCTCTTGAAGACTATAAGGATGGCTTAAGACGACTACCCTTAGTAACTGAAGATAGTCCTCATTGCTACCTAGATCTCCTAGTACTTTCACGATCCATCTCTTTGATTGTGTCATCCAGAGACAGTGTTTTTCACGATATAACTAATTTTCCTACATTTCAACCTTGATTCTGAGATCAGACACTCTAATAAAAAACTCCATGTAAGTTCTTCTAAAGTCCAGAAATTATACTAACGTACAACCAGGGCAAGATCCACTTTGGTCTACAAATGATCACCATCAAAGACCAACTGACGCGAAGACTCTTATCTTATAGAAAAATCAGCATCTAGTGTATACTTATGAGGAAAAAAACATGCTGCTCTTTGAAGTCTTTAACACCATCATCTCACTCTACAAGTCTGAAAGTGCAAGGCTGCTTTCTGTTTCAAACCCTGCACTTTGCTAGGTTCTCAGAAACCAGGAAAATAAGATGAGACAGAAGCCCTAAACTAGCCCTGAAGAAGAAAATCTCCATTGTCTAACTGTCTCGTATTAATGTACGAATGTTAGAGATGTCTGTGACTTTGAAATGAAAATAAAATAAAAAGTAGTATGAACTCTAAAACTTAATGCTAAAAAACTTAATTTCTTTTCTTTATTGTATGAATTTAAAACTGAAATAATTTGAAAAATCTTACACCTATAGTTTTTGTCCAAGAGGGTATGATTTTTTCCTAGGCTTTTGGCTTGCAGGAATGTTTTTATAGGAGACAATCTGAGTTACGATGGTAAAATATTTCCAAGTCTTTGAATTTCTCATTGAAAAGGAGGACAATCCATCTCCCTCAGCTCTGACTATAAATGATAGGGGCCAGGCCTCCTAGCTCTCTGACTACAAACTGCTGAAGGTGTGTCATAACCAATGTCCCTTTTGTGGTCAACATCACTGCTCACATCTTCTCCTGAACCCTCTTTTGCACCAGTGGCCACATCTATTCACACAGAAGTCATGGGCGTGTAACTTTGGTTTAGTTACACTTTATGAGATGCCACAAAGGAAGTCAGTCTCCTCTTTTTCCCTTCTCCATCAAAGAGCTCTCCAGTTTCCTCTGGTTGCTTCTGCTCTGGCAGATCACGAATCCAGTTACAGAAGCAACGAGAGGTGCCCTCCAGGAAAGCTCATCCAACCCATCAGTGCAGCTTCCACTAGCTTCACTCTGGAGCACTGGCATAAGCACTGACTGCTACTGCATGAGTGACTACATCTTCAGGAGCCCCTTGAGCCATGGCCCTTTTGTGGGACGCTGAACTAAGTGATGAAATGTGTAATTTGCAGCAGTCTTTGCGGCACGAACTCTGTCCTGTTAGTCTCATGCACCGCTCATATAGTGTTCATGGGGACCAGTAGAGATACGCACTGCAGAGCTGCCAGAGCCTGATCCTCAGGCCATGGACAAATGACTGATAAAGAAACTCCAAGGGGAGTGGGATACAGTCCTACAAAAAGAACTGAGTTTGTTGATAGGCAGGACAAGAGCACAAATGGGTGATACGTGCTTTCTTTTACTTAACATTCAGTAGATATGGAAAGGATGTTTCCTTACCTTGATCCATTCATGTGGTCGTATTCCCTTTTTACATTGACCCGGACGGGCTGATTAATCCACTCCTGCTGAGGAGGCAAGGGGTTGATTTTGTGCGGCTGGCCATAGTCAGGATTCCCTGAGGCTGTCATATCCGCCTTGGGGAGGTGAGCGGCAGCGCCGTATGTGGAGTCAAAGAGGGACTGGTCGTCGCTCACCACCGACAGAGCCTCCTGAGGAGAAAAAGGACCAAGCGCTCAGAGTCATGACTAAACCAGTAACTCCACTCTTGTTCTCTCTTTGAGCTGGTGAGCACCTGCAAGGGCCCTGCAGCTGCCCAGCGCTGTCTGAAATTGCCATCTGCCAGGATCACAGGTTGAATCAGACTCTTTGGGGTCCATTAACCCGTATGCAAAACTGGTGGGTTGCTTTGCTGGCTGCTGGGTTGCTCTGGGTGGGGCAGAAGCTAAGGTTAACTCAACTTCTGCAAACAGTTAGGGTGGCTGCTGTGCCATTCTCCTTGCTGGCTGTAAGCAATCTCGTCTGCGATTCCATATAGCAACTTGCCTACCTGCCTGCACTTGCTGGTCCAAAGCCAACCAACCAGCTATGTAGTACATAACATTTCTGGTGTGTCGTTGGAAGGTCTGTGCATCTTCCTTCAAGGGGTTTTGTGTGGTGTTTATGTTTTGAGGTTACCAGCGAAGGAGAAGCAGTCAGTACAGGTCAGAGTTATGGGTGTCGGTGGTATAAAAAATGCATTACTTTACACTTTTGTTTGTTTTGTGGGAAACGTAGCACTGGTGAGTTACCAGACTATGCATTTCTAGAAATGCTTAAAACCAGGAAATTGTTACCCTTTATTTTTCCTGCTGAAGCTCCAACTGTTGACAAAAAGTTTTGACTATCAATTTCCTTGTGTTGATGCGCTTGGGCTTTGTAAATGAAGGCTCATAATGGCTTTAGCACAGCCCTGCCTTATTCAAAGTGCATTGACAGGGTCTGCATGTCCTTTATGGAGAGAAGCTAACCACACACGGCACAGCTGCAATTACGGCTGGCAAGCCAGAAACCGAACCAGGAAACTTCCAAACAAAAAGCACACACTACTTTAATGTGAGTTCATGGAACAGACCTCCGAAATAAAGCCAGTGACAGACTCACCTACCCTGCAGGCTGAGCACTCAAAAGATGTGTAACATCGATGTGTGTGCAGTGGTGGGTAACCCACCTACATACCGACACCGTCTTTGCTTTGAAAGCTGCTGTGTACCTAAACCTTCACAATTCACAGGGTGCAGTCCAAATTGTGAGCTTTTACAAATCATAAATAGTGTCCACTCTCTCCCCGCCTCTAGCAGGCTTTGCTAAGGTTTGTTCCACACACTTTTTCCACAACCAGGAAGGGAAACAGAAGTCCTGGAAACTTAGTGAAGCGTAGCTGCTGGAATCCTCTGATTACACGAGAATCTCTGTGTAACTCAGATGTTACCAGGATTGTGATATCATCACAAAAAATGTCAATAGATAGAGTCTACTGGGTAAACACAAGAATCCCTCTCAGCTTGAAGTTAACCTGCTCAGAAAGCGCCAGGTCACTGCTCTGCATTTACAAATATCAGCAGTTCTCTATCTCAGATCTCAGACCACATAATAAAATGAAATAAGCCTGAATAGCCTAGAATGTAAGAGGGCCTGACTAAGCTTGAATTCCAAGGAACGCTCAATCATCTGCATAAAACCTGCTGAAGTTATAGTTCTTGCTGTAAACCTGTTGTGAGCAATCTCTCACACTGATCAGCAGAGATGGCTACAGCCTTCAAATGACAAAAACGAGAGCTTTGACCCCACACTGCTTCACACTGTGTGCTTGGTGGATGCACAGCCTTCCAAAACTAGTCCCTCCCATTCTCTGCTTTAATCAGAGTAAGTTAGGGAGCCCCCCAGGAGAGTTCCTTTGTGGTGCAATCCTGTACGATCACAGATGTGTGTCAGGAACGCTTTAAATGGATTGATACTATCTCCATGCTGTAAACTTCGCCTGTGCAGAAAGGTATAAGAACACAAGACCTTCTGGTGACAGCTCTTAAAAGACTGCATGCCACTTCGTCGCAGGTAAGGATACAGTGACTGGCTGCCTCTCCAATTTACTGCAGTCAGGGATTCCTAAATGACACGTCTTCTGCGAGTGTCTGCTTCATCTCAGCACAAAAATCACAGGATCATAGACCGATAGAACGGTTTGGGTTGGAAGGGACCTCAAAACCCATCAAATTCCAACACCTCTTCCATGGGCAAGGACACCTCCCACTGCAACAGGCTGCTCAAGCCCCCAAAATGTGTTGTTCCCTACATTATGGCATGAGTTGTTGGGCAAACCCCAAATTCCTGGACTGCTGGACTGATCTACAGCTCTTTAGATTCAGCCTCAACCATACATCTTACTGCCCAGAGGCAAGGAGAACATAAGACTCACTAGCCCCACTGCAAATTAATGATATACTATTTAAAATATTTGATTTTGGAGATTTCCAGTGTAAACATATACACAAAGTTGGGGTTTTTTATGGAAGCAATATCTAGGAAAATGGTTTTTTTCTGCCTGAAGCTATTATTCTTCTGAAGAAAAGTTGTGATAGACAAAAAAGTGGGAAAGCAGGATCTCTCAGGCTACCCCTACCCCTCATGCGAAAAAAATCCCCAATTCATTGGCTAAGATCAATGATCTTACAAACACAGGCAAGCACACACTTTTCTCTGATACCCAGAATATCTGCCTCCTCCGATAAGGATCTCTCTTGAAAGACAAAGTGGCTGTTGGGCTCTGCCTACGGCAGCCCTGGCATGAGCAGGCATAAATGCAAAATCTCGCAGGCGGGCAGCGCTTGCACCAAGCAGCTCTGCAATTTGCTGCTTGAATGCATCCAGACTGCAAACTTGACCTGTTGCACACAGGAAAAGAAATTCAAATGTGATGGGTGCTATCTCAGCGGGCCTGAGCTGCTACTGAACCAGGGACTGTTTAGCTCAAACCTTGAGTTAGTTACAGCCACAAAGCTACAGACTCAAGGCTCTGGGGGAACCGAAGATGCACAGAGTAGATCAGGCAGAGATAGCAGCTTGTAACACCTGCGTACAATCCGGGTC
This sequence comes from Clamator glandarius, assembly GCA_033459285.1. Lineage (NCBI taxonomy): Eukaryota > Metazoa > Chordata > Aves > Cuculiformes > Cuculidae > Clamator > Clamator glandarius. The sequence goes on from JAUNZM010000716.1 coordinate 1,681,004, forward strand.
GTGCATGCAAATAGCAAACAAGCATTGCTGGCTGCATGTGAGGGAAGTCAGGTGGCACACCACCAGCCCCTGCTGCAATCAGCTTCTCTTGGTGCCTACAGCTTCAGAGGAAAATGGAAGAGTGGCAAGCAACACGTAGGCATTAGCTGGCGGGGTCAGAGCTGGGGGCCACTCAGACGATGTCCTAGCAGTGAGGGCTACCTGGGGCTCAGTTTAGCTCTCTTGGAAGAGGACAGGGTTTGGCTGGTCCTGCCAGAGTTTCAGGCTACAGATCCAGATGGGGAACTTGTACAACCTTCCTTCCTTGTGCTCACTTTCAGAAGCTCTGCTTGACTACGTTCAGTTTTGAAGGACTTACGTGTTCAGAAAGTGTTTGGCTTCGGTTCTGGCTGAGGAAGAGATCAACAGTTAAATTGAATACCAGAGGGCAAATTTCTATGCCCTGGAACTGAGAGTTACTTAGTGTTTGGTGACGGGCAACTGGGAAAACACATGGAGGCGTTCAAGGTGCTAATATAACCAAACCAGACAGGCCACAGCTCGCCAGGGTTCCCCCCATGCTGTTGCCTCCCAGGCTGTGTCCTTGAGCTGGCCAGACTGAGTCTGAGACAGGGGTCTTGTGTGTATTATTCTGGCATATATGTTACATTATATTGCCTCTGGGAATAGCCTAGCTTCAGTTTTTCCAGTTTTTAATCACATTCCTGGCATAAATGTGGCAAAGCCCGTCTACGGCAGCTTGCAGTGCAGCAGCAAGCAAGTTCGACTCCCTGTGAAGCGTAGCTCCAGCCTTTGTGGATCAGCCACCGCTGAACTACCACAAACGAGAGGCTCCTCTTGCTACGGCTGCTGAAACAGCTCTGCACAGAGCTGGCGGTCACTTCTGGATCCCTTAGACATGAATATGTGATAAGGCTACTGTTAGTAACAGTTAATAGTTGTAGGAGGCTGAATTTGCAGGTTTTTGCTTTTTTAGATGAGCTATCTGGACCCAGGTCCCAGGTCCAGCTGCTACAGTGAGGTGAGGTACAGTTCGGTTTTGACCCTGCGTGCTGCAGGAAAACCAGTCTGTTCTTCTGGTCACACAGGTAGCATGCTGGGGAGAGCTGACAGTCCATTAATGCTTCAGACAAGTTATTCTTGCTGCAAGTGGAGACAGTGTGCAAGCTTTAGAAAATATTTTCACTTAGTTAATGAATTGAGAGGGACATTTGAGCCAAAATAGGAACAGAATGGCTATCAGAAATGAGCCCTAGGTAAAGGTCTGAAGCAACGGGGCAACACAGATGCATGATGTGAATCATTGTTATTTACTTCAATGTTTTTCCCTTCACAGTCCCTGACAGAGTCTTTGTTGCACTGATGACAGAGGTAGCCCCAGGAGAACCTAACGTCCTTGCCAACCACTTGAAGTTTGCCTAGATGTTCAGGGTTTTCACCTTCTCCAGAGTTCACCAGCAAGGAAAGCTCACTAGAGTTCCCAGCTACCTAGGATCACTTTAAGAAAGGTCAGGAAAACAAAAGCTGGTGTGGTGACAGCCATCAGTGCTCTCATCCCCAGTATAACCAGGTACCAACAACAGCAGCTCTTTCCAGGTGCAGGTTTTCATTCAATATTGGCTCTGAGCTCTTTATATTCACTTTTCTGGCCATAACCACATTTAAAAGGCATTGCTAAAGATCAAAGGTTCACCCTCCTCCACAAAGTCTGACTGATAAGAGAAGAAAACGCTGAATACTTGAACCAGCATGGCATGCATGGGAAGATCACTTCCACCTCCAGGGGTGACTTTTCTCTTTGGGGTTTGGAGTTTTTTCTGCAATAACATATCCTTGGCACTCTTAGCCCTGCAGGAAAATTACTCATGAAATATTTTTCTAAAGAGAATGTTACTAACACAGTTCACCATTTGAAGAGTCCAGAGGTACCATGCAAAGCACCAGAACTGGATACCCGTGTTACACACAGCTTGAGGTTAGCATAGAGGGTCTGTTCTTTGAATAGAAATGACTCTGGCACTGCAGTTTTACAAGTCAGCACTTCTGCTGCCAGCATCTCATGCAAACAGCAAAGAGATAACATCGGACTTACAAGAAAACGAGTCAAATATAAAACTTAAAGGGCAGAGTCTGTGTTGATCTTGGGCAGCAAATTTGAATGGATTGGGCATTGGGTTAGGAATGTGAATGGGTTAGGAGGCAGGAAGGCACAGCATTGTTCTCGTCCCTGCCCATAACCTTCAGCAGGGTATTGCCCTCTTTATGCCCTTTTTCTCCCTTCAGACCCTACTCTTGCCCCAGTCTGAGTACACCCCATCAGCTCCGTGGAGCACAGAGTCTCATCCAGTGCTGCTACCGGAAAACCAACAGGAACCTTTCGGGTAACCCAAAGCAAGGCCTGGACTGCAATCCCCACTCTCATATATCCACTCTTTGCAATGCACTGAAACAAACCAAAAGACCAAACGACTTCTGCAGTTCCTTCATAGAATCATAGAATCCTGCTGCAGCAGGACTAAGGATTAAGAAGGCAGCATACTTCTAAAGCTCTGTCAAGGTTTCTGCAGATTTGAGGCTTTCTTTATATGTAAAGGAGGGCTTCTATCTAATTATTTTCATAGAATCATAGAAGTTTGGAAAAGACCCACTGGATAATCGAGTCCAACCATCCCTATCAATCACTAAACCATGTCCCTCAGCACCTCGTCCACGCGTCCCTTAAACCCCTCCAGGGAAGGTGACTCAACCCCCTCCCTGGGCAGCCTGTTCCAGTGTCCAATGACCCTTTCTGTGAAAAATTTTTTCCTAATGTCCAGCCTGAACTCCCCTGGCGGAGTTTGAGGCCATTCCCTCTCGTCCTGTCCCCTGTCACTTGGGAGAAGAGGCATCCCAGAGTGCAAGAAGTTCTCTCTTACTCTTCACTGGTGACTTGCTCAAAACTATAAAGCAGGACAACTGCTAGGACAAATGGTGATGCGAGCTCTCCTCTGCAGCTCAGAGTACTGTTCTTTCATTTTCCACTCAGAGCACTGCACTGGAGTGCAACTTGGCATTCTTAGAACAGAGCATCATTTCTTCACAATTCTAATAAATGGATAATACCAACTTAGTAACACACTCCAGGAGGAAACAAAGCAGGAATAAGATACGTAAAGCAAAGTCACAGTGAATTTAGTCAGGTAAAAAATGGGGCAAATCGATTTTGCAGAATTTCTCGTAAGGAAATATATTTTTTCCTTATTTTTACGTCCACTATTTCCATGACATTTCATGTCAAATGGATAAAAGAAGATCGCTAAAATGAACGTTTTATTGTTATTAGACTGAGATCCCCCCAACCTGACCCAAAACGGAAACAAAAATTAAAGCATGATTCTGTACTTCATTTTTTAGAAGGGCACTTGACTTCATGCATGCATTTATAGGACCTGGACCAATGACTTTTTTTCTCGGTCTAGACTTCATACAAATCAGTTCAGAGCCTATTTCGGTTTGTTCCCAGCAGGATAAGCACCAAATGGGAATAACCAGGACACAGCAGTTCTCACAGAGTTGCTGCGTTAGGGCTGATGATAAGGAGGCTGATGGCACCAGCCCTGGCCACATAGGAAACCTCCAGGAGATGCTTTGGTGCGGTGTCAGCACAGGACCGGGAGAGGAAGTGAAAAAAATAAAGAACCCGCCCAAATTGCTGCTGTGGCTTCTTGACCTCTTAAAAGAATACGGTAAAATCTGAGACTGGAGGGCAGGACCTGTATGAGAACCGATTGCAGCTCCATCCTGTAAGATGCTAAATCCTGGAGGTGTGCTGCAGCTCTTCCTTTAGAGAGAATGGCAATTGTGCTTCGGAGCATCCCCAACAGTGTCCAGCTGGCTTTCCTACCCTGCTCCTAGAGGCATGAGTTCCAGCAAGCACTCCCACCCAGCTCAGGTGCTTCACACTCTACTGTACTGGTACCTGCTGGAAGAGCAGATGAGGTGTCTGCCTGTTAGCAGACAAGGGACAAATCACAGCTGCTGGCTTCTATTCCCAGGAGGTTAGAGAGAATCCCTGACCAGTTCTCCCAACCAAGACACTTGAAGTGATTTAGGATGAGTCCCGAACCTTAAGGGTAAAACGTTAGGCCTGGGAACTTTGCCATTGGCATGGTTTGAGACAAGATTCGCTCTTTCGGCAGCTAATTTCACTACAGAAGGGTTCACCTCCATGAATTAATCAGTCAAACTGTGCTGGGTGGGGAGCAGACTATGTGACCTTACAAGAGCTTTACTAAGCCATGTCATGTTTCCAGAAAATCAATCAGCCTTTGCCATACATTAGCAGTCTCCTGGGCTGGTTTGTTGTCCTTACACCATCACTGATCTCTGCTTGCAGCCCTTCTGCTCCCAAGTTGCCTGTGCTCCCTGAGAAAACCTTGTTGCCGTGTGGGTGACTGCTGTCCAGAGCCAGGTGGTCAAACCCACCTGCCTTTAGTACACTTTCCTTTTAATTTTTTTCCCCCACCCTTGTAAAATAATTGACTTGCACCAAGCAGATGATTTTGTAAACAGAGACACATGGAATATAACTGTGAACATGCACATTGCGGTAAATATTATTGTAGTGCTTTTATGGTCTTGTCTGCAGAAGATACACGAAGAGAAAATGCAAGATGGTTTCAGAGTCTGGCTTCCTGACAAACTCACACTATCCTGCAGCTAGCCACCATGCAGAAAACCCGTGCTGACCTCAGCTTCATCCCAAAGCACCCGACTCCTCTCCTTGATGTAATTGCAGAGGCTGCTTTTCAGGGGTTAATTTTTCATCAGGAGTTTGCAGACTGGCCAAGCGCTTTGCTCAGAAAAAGTGATCTCCCTATAAGCTGCATTTGCCTGTTGCCACCGTGCCACCATTTCTCTGAAAGGGGAGCTGTTTGACGGTATTTTTACCCACACCAGAAACTGAGACTATAAAACGATCCTGCTGGTTTTGTTTTCCACGTGCAAAGAGAAACAGGGTTATTATTCCCCCTAGGAAGGAAAACAATAAAATGAGAAACCCCGAAGCACAGGGAGGTTTGTCACGAGAGAAGGTAGGTCACATCTATGTGTCTCTTCACCAGGAAGAGGGCATAAAGCTGAGTCTTAAAAGCATGAAGGATGAAATCTTATCTTTCCAGTTTGGATTCCTACTGCCAAAACACTGGAAACCATAAAAAGTGTGTTCTCCCAGGAATTGAAGATCTGGGAGGTGGCAGTTTAGAGAGACACAAGCATTTCAGGTTCCTCTCAGCTCTGACTCACCTCTCCAGCAATGCCCATTCATTATTTTTTATTTCACTTTGATACCATTGTCCCGGTTACATTCACAAACACCGCAATCGTATCCTGTTTTTTTCTCTGACACCATTCCCTTCACAATCGCAGGAAGCCCATCAGGAAACATTCACCAGGTGCTGTTATGTTTCCATCCGCAGAGAACAAAACATGCACTTTCAGCCCAAGATGACTTATTCCAGACTAAGGAAAAACAACAGCATGAAAGAATCAAAGCCCAATCTCCAGGAGAGAGCACAGTATGGGATAGCAGTCCTGAGCAACGCGCAATGCCTCTTACCTAGGGAATGCTTAGCTATGGAAAGGTTCAGCCAAAAGGAAATAAAAGGCATAATCTATCACTGACATCTACAGCGCACACGGCAAGGTCTGGACACTCGGTCAGAGGGGGCAAATACAAGTCCAACACAGCCCTGCAGCTGAATCTTAAATCAGATGTGGCTTGAGATTTCAGGTGTTGGGTCTCGAGTCTATTTGCAGTCTGGCTTTGGCCCCAGTTCCTGAGCTACGTTTGGATTAAATCTGTGTTGAGGGTCTCAATGCTTATGATATTCAGAGCAAAAATTCAGTGTGTCAGCCCAGAGCTGGTTGCTTAGGCTTGTTGTCAAGGGTGCATCACACAAAGTACCGAGATAAGAGGAAATGGGGGAGGTGGTTCAGGACTCATAGGAACCGACTTCTTCCCCAAGAAGCACATGCACACGCTCGATAGGGCACTTGTGAAACTGTTATCTGCCTCGTAACCAGAAAACTGGCATTTCCTGGGATGAACAAGTCCCGAGGTTGAGGTCTTCCAAAGAGCCTGGTTACATGAATCACACTCACATTTAGCAGGAGCTGGGGGCCACTTGAATACTTCAAAAATATGAGGATTAAACCTCACGAGATAGTCCAGTCAAAAGAGGAGCAGTAAGTAACAATACCCAGGCCAGGTTTTCCATTTCCTTTGCCTACTGATGCTGGCTGCAAACACAGGTGCCATCACTGCCCAGCCGAGTGCTTAAGAAAGCCGTGCATTGATGCCTTCCACAGAACACCCACCCTCTGCAGGCTCCTTATCCAGTTCCCAACAGGTCTGGACCGCTTGGCAGAGGAACCGATGGCTACCACCCTGCTGGGATGGCAAGGATCTGTGTTTTTCTTGTGCACCGAGCCCAGCCCCTGTGGCTCCAGTGACGAGATTGTTTCTGCATACGCCTATAGGAAAAGCAGAGATTTTGTGAACAAGCCTGCTTGTGGCATTCCAAGGAAAACAGCTCAGCAGGATCACACTGAGTTATTTTCTTTGTCAATCTCAATCAAGATATTTGAACAGGAAAACTCAGTCTACACCACTGAAAGTTCCCAGGGGCTTTTCATTTCTTTACAAAGAAACACCGATGTTTTGTTTTGGTGCACAGAGAACTCCTGGAAGGATTATGGGATAGCCACCACTCTTAGCTCTTGGCCAAAATCTAATGGGTCCAAATCCCATACTGGTACCTGGGCTGGAACCCAAAGTTAACATTCCAGTGCAAAAAAAAAGGGTTGACAAGGTGCTATTCTTCCCAGTGATACCAAACACCACAGAGAAAGGACTACCCTACCAATACTTGGGTTTCAGGAAACTGAAACAGTAAAACAGGTTCAGATGTCTGGTTCTGTAGCAAAGCCATTGCTGAAACCAAACATACAGATTAAACATATTTAACTCCATCTCTGGTGTCCAGCTACAGAACTGGACAGGGAGCACTGCCTCCTGGCTCATTCAACAGCAGCAGATGTGAGAGGAATAATTTAAAAAATGGCTTTATTTACAGCTGCGTTCATGTCCCCATGTCTCAGTTGCCCTATCCATATGACCCCTGTCCTTGAAAGAGTTCAGATTTTGTAGTGTGCTCCAATGTCCTTGGAAGAAGAGGGTCATAGAAGTGGCGAGAGCTGCCAGACAGAAACCAAAGCAATTCTCCTCCAAGAGTGAACAAAATCTTACAAAAATCTCTTATCAGTAACCATGAACAGAAAGTCCGTTGGTTTTATCAGCATGGTACTGAGAAGGGCTCTGAGTCTTGCTTAGATAAATAAGGACTCTTGCTACTGCCCCCTCAAGAAGTCTGCACCCAGGGATAGTTTTCCATACCTGTAAAATCTAAAGGCTTCTTCCTGGCTACCCTTGGTCCTGGTAAAGCAGACCAGGAAGGCAGAGGCTGTGACTGAGTTCATGGCAGGGAGTTTTGAATGTTTTTCCTGTGGGGAAAGCAGGCAAGATGCAGGGCACAGGCTCGCAGTGTCTTTGGGAGGGAGGGGGCTGGGAGCCAAGGCTCCCAGCACTGAGACTGATTCAGTGCTACGGCTCTAGGTAGGTCACTTAGCTCTGCTTCCCAGGATTCTCCTCCACTGGAGGTGATGCTAATAACATGTGCACCCAGGGGTCATTTTGGGGCTGATTCAGTCAGGTTTCTGTTATCTCATGTCAGACCTCTGCATGATCCATGCTGTTCCTCAGCACATCTCCACCCGTAGTAATTACTGGGATGGGTCGGGTTGGGTTTTATTAAAATGGAAATTATCATCTCTGACTTGGTGACTGCAAAGCAGGGAGCTGCCAGGCTCCTGCTTTCACAGCAAGTTCTCTAATAAACAAAGCTGGTGTCTCAGGGGTGCCACACACACAGACAGGAGGTTGTTACATCAATCTGACAGCATGGGAACCAACGCAAAGCAACCAAACTCTGCTCGAAGTCATTTGGTAGAGTGTAGGTAAACTAAAATCAAAGCCTAGCCCCCCCAAAAGCTTGCTCTTCTGTAGAACTGAGCATTGCCTTTGCATGCAATACTTTGTGATATTTTCTGAGGTGACTGAAGTGTGTTTTCCCTTTGCTGAAGAGTTTCTTACTCTCAAATCATGTTAACATAAATAAGAAGCAGGCCTCTCGGCACATCTCCATGTTCTTAGCAGAGCTGATACGGCTGGTCTTATCTCTACCAGGGCAAGTCCCCTGAGCTGTGTTGAAAAGCCTTTTATCAGATGCAATTTAAAGAAAGCTCTTTCTGAGATGCAGTTGTGCAGCTCTGGCAGGAAAGTGGGGCTTCTGACTAAATCTCCTCTGGTTTTGTTTCATGTTGGGGTGAGGGCATAGGACAAGGTCCTGTTTGTGGGGCTGGCAAGACAGGGCTGCTCCTTGCGCCTTCCCTGAAACAACGCTCGACTCCCTCAGCCGGAGGAAAACCCTGTCAAAAATGGCTTAACGATCTTCTAATATTTCCATGCAATTAAAGGCCACATCTGTCTCACAGATCCCGTCCTCCTTTGCTAATGTACAGACATGAACTAAACAGTCTGTCTTGTCGATCCGCAGGGTAACAAAGGGGCCCATTCATGACACAGGCGCTTGGGCTATTTTGTGTGTGTGAAATGAAATAGAGTTTGCATTTGGAGAATAACCTGTGTTGGAGCTAGCAAGAGATTTCTGCTCTAATAAATCAATCAGCTTTATCGGCTAATAAAATAGCCCCCCTCCTAATCTGGACTGCGCTAACCAGACAGCCACCCTACAGAGAGGCTGTGCAGAAGTGAGAACCTGTGCAAATTCACTGTTAAAACTCTTAGGAGGATTAAAACAAATGGGTATCAGCTTGGCTAGAATTTTTCAGGCAGCTTATGAGGAGTTATTCCTGGCCCAAGGAAATTGGATGCCATCTCTGTGGCCTCGACTGTGCCAGTCGGTGGGCGTGTGTTTTACCACTGTCCTTAGCTGGCTCAGAGCTGGATTCTGCTCTTGTCTTTGCTCAATTCTTTCTGAAAAAATAGGAGCTTTGCAAGAAAAAACAGCCAGCAGCCACCCACCCCTCAAAGACCCATTTCTGATCTGTTAGTGAAATCAAGGGCTTAAAAAAAAAAAGAAATTGTGGCACACGTTGGCACAGTCCCAAGCCAGCGCAAACATTGTGCTGGCTAAGAGCTTCAGGCGATGCCTACACCCAGATGGACAGGGCGGTGTAGGGAATATATCTCTGCTTCTTTAACAGTTTGCTTGTAAATGCCTTTGGGAATGGGTTGTTAGGGTGTTCTTCTCTTTTCTGAGTCCAGCACCCTGGCATGCTGGTGCATGTCTAATTGTGGTCTGTGCCTCTGCCCTCTTAGTGCCTTCACGATACAAACAAATACACTAATAATGTTCACACCTCAACACACCTCATTTCCTCAGCATTCGAGTGAGCAGGAAGTGTACAGGAAGCACAGAAAAAAGGGTCCTGTAAAAAAAGGGTTTCAGTACCAGTTATATTTGGGAGATGCTGGCTCATTTACCACCTAGGCAGCCAAACTCTTTGTTCAACTCAAGTGGAAGTTCTCCGTGCAAAATAAGGGGCAAGAACAGGTGTCAAGGCCACAGGGAGGGAGATGGACAAACCTAGAATGTGGCAAGATACCTGTTTTCAGTCCTGAGGAGATCATGGAGGCTGGGAGACGTTCTCCCATCCTGACATTGCACAAACAGTCACAATGAGTACCCAGAGAAGTCTGTCTTAATTAAATGAAATCTTTTGTTTCAGATATTCTGAATGGTTTGTTGTGGTTTTAATCTTATCGATTTTCTTAAAATACCACACTGGGTTTATGCCTCTAAATAATGAGGAAATTCAAAACAAAACTTGGGAAACATGGGGAACTTGGATGCCTGGATGTATTTTAAGAAAATCTGTGTAGTTCTTAACTCTGGCTGATTCCATTTGCCTGAGTAGGTACCTCAACACCTTTAAGACTGGCATTTTGATACCATGGTGACTAAAACTACACCAGATTCCTATCCTGGAGGGATGAAACACAAATAAGGACCAAATAAAAACTGCGGCCCCTTCTAGGGTACCTGACAGAGTCTGGGCTGATCAGCTCTCTCAAGTCTGAGCTGCATCCTCCTCCCAGCCAGTCCTCAGCTTCTTGAGAAGTTCAGGCACAGAAGTGTTCCTCATAGGGGGCAGGTTCTTACTGGTTTGGAAAGGTACCATACGAACATCCAAGGGAAGAAGTGAGTCTTCCTCATGAAAGGTCTAACAACCATTTTCCTCATCAGCATCCTCTTAAGAGCAAGTTGTTTGCTGGCCAACACTCAGTAATTCAGCAGCTTACTTTGTTATTCACCCTTTCTGTTCCTTCAAGATTGTGATGGTGATTAAGTCAATTTCTCTTCAATAAGGATAACGAAAAGATTTGAAAAATTGCTTCAGATAGTGTTCATGGGATGAACAGTAAGAAAGCAAACCAGCTCCTCACACACGATGCAGCTTAGAGGGGACCTGGGGTCTGTTGTGTGACTTGGTGATAAAACACCTCAGAGTTGTTACAACGTAGGGGTAATAGTGAAAGTTACCTTTGGGTAAAGCACTGTGAAATTAATGGATGCCAAACACTGTGTGAGAGCTAGGTGTGAACAATTCAGAGAGTGTCGGAAGAGCTTGCGCTGGCATGCCATGCACTCACACAGAAGAAAGCTATGACACAGAGATGGTGGCATTACAGCAGCACTTCAAGAGATTTTGAGAGATATTAGGGCCTCTCTTATGCCTTGGAGCTGTACACATCTAACTCTTCCCCTAGACTCACTCCTTCTGGGTGGAGATGAAGAGAGAACTGGCAGAAAACCCAGGGGCTGGAGAGCGATATTTTCTAACTGAAGATGTGGGCATCTCTATTTGGCTACTCTATAAAAGCTGACAGAAAAAGACTTTTGCTTCAGGTTAACAAACCACAACAGGCTACACAATGGGAAGTCTGGCAGGCACCAAGCAAGACAGCTCATGAGGGAGCAAAAATAAATGTTAAGGTTGCCAAACCCCTACATGCGTTTGTAAGAATGGACTGGCCTACCTAGAAATATGAGTCATCTCCCAACAAGAGCTGATAGGGCAAAAGCTTATTGTGCTATCAATACAGATAAATGTAGGTGTAGGGAAGCAGAGACTGTAAAGCATCCTCTCTTCTGTTCTCCCAGGACAGCTGGGTGGTCCTAATTGGCAAGCTAATTGGCTTCCAAGGGCTACACATCAGACCAACCCATCACTCTGACCTTATTAAAACAATGAACTGCAGGGGAAGCAGGTTAAACAATAAATGATAATGGTTTCATCTCCCTCTTTGGTTGTCCTTTCCCAGCACGTGATGCCCAAACAGTCTGTCCTACCCTTCTAGAGTGGCACATCTGGTATGTGGCCCACAGCTCCCCTGCCACAGGCATTGAGGGTGGAAAGGAACCTCTGGAGGACACGGCGAGATGCTTGGTACTTATCTCGCACTGATGTCATTCCAGATGCTCTACTCTCCCCTGCTGCTCTTCATGTCACAGTAGACGTAACACGTTCAGGAATGCTAGAGGACCACAAGGTTAATCACCAGGGAAGCAATTTTTTCACTATCATCAAAGAAAAATGCTAGGTGGGTTTCGCTAAACATGCCGAAATATTGCCTTGCTTTATCTCACACTCTAAAGGTCGTGTTTGGGGACAGATTTCATGCTACTTCTCTCAGCTGTGAAAAGCTTTTCTTTAACAAGCAATCAAGAAAGATACAAAGATGTCATTCATTTCAGGTCAAACAGCACAACTGTAGGGAAACCAGGCTGAGAGTCCAGTTGTTTGGATTCTCATAACACTGCCTGGGATGATGAGCCTTAGTGTCACTTGCAAGCAAAGTGTTTCCTTTAGGGACATTTTCAGAGGGATAAATGTGAATCAGGCAGCAAAATACATTTTATCCTTCATTTAAAGCCTTTGGGAATCCCACTCTTTGCCCTAATTCAGTCAATAGATAACTGCCTGGAGGTAAAATCTCAGTAAGTGGGAGGAGGAACAGAGCATCCTGCCTCTGTTTCATTCATCAGACCCTTTTTCCTCCTGTACTTGCCTGCTATTCCCATTTCCTTCCTTGCCTTTCACATGAAACGTATCCATCGCACACACCCGCTCTGCCTCATTTGCTCACATTCACAGGCAAATTGTTTTACAATGATCCTTTTTCAAAAACACACTGCTTCTGAGCAGGTTTTTCTTTTCTCCTGGACAGCAGCAAATGGATGAGCTACTGGGTCCTTCCACAAACGGGGCAGTTTCTCTTCAGTTTGTCCATATCACACTATCTTGGCCAAATTTTCTTTAACCATCTTCTCATAGAAACTGAAGGAACAATTTGTAGTTGACCTTATTGAATGAAGATGGGATTGACTGATTAAAATTGATCAGGTACTTAAAAGACAGCTCCAAGCCTACCCAAATCTGGGTTTGTATTTCATTTTAGGAGCAAATTTTTAAGGCTGAAGCAGTACAGTATCTCCTTTGGAGGTGCCCAAGGTCATTGTTATACATGGCCTAAAGCTTTTGGCTTAATTTAGATGGAAAGTTTAAGCCATTCAGTAAGTGTTCGTTATCCAGGCTTTTAGTTTGTTCTGTGCAATAAAAAACAAATTGCCAACACTTTTTTTTTAAAGAATTATCCCTTTGAATGAAGTTGTTGAGTTAAAAATTACAGAGTTACAGAAATGTACAGTCTAGGCCTCCAAAGATTTAATTTGTATTTTAGAAGTCAGGAAGATCTCTCTGCAATTTGTTTGCTTTCTTCTCGTTGAATTTGTGTCATGAACAAACAGATGTAAGGGTAATTTTTGCTTCTGTTTTCCCTAAAATAACAAATCAACTTAAAGTCTACAATTCAGTAAATTTCAAGCATAAAATCTTTTGGTAGGAGTTAGTCTTCTTGCTCATCTCAACTCATATTTTAAGGTGTGTTTAATTAAGTACGACACTCACAGAATCACAGAATCACAGAATCACAGAATCACAGAATGACCAGGTTGGAAGAGACCCACTGGATCATCGAGTCCAACCATTCCCACCAATCCCTAAATCATGCTCCTAAGCACCTCATCCACCCTAACCTTAAACACCTCCAGGGACGGTGACTCAACCACCTCCCTGGGCAGACCTTTCCAATGCCTAACCACCCTCTCCGTGAAGAATTTTTTCCTAATCTCAAGCCTAAATCTCCCCTGGCGGAGCTTGAGGCCATTCCCTCTCATCCTGTCCCCTGTCCCTTGGGAGAAGAGCCCAGCTCCCTCCTCTCCACAACCTCCCTTCAGGTAGTTGGAGAGAGCAATGAGGTCTCCCCTCAGCCTCCTCTTCTCCAGGCTAAACACCCCCAGCTCTCTCAGTCGCTCCTCATAAGATTTGTTCTCCAGCCCCTTCCCCAGCTTCGTTGCCCCTCTCTGGACTCGCTCCAGAGCCACAGAGTACTCAAAAGTAAGAATGTGCATAAACTGAAATAAACTGGGATGAGAAATTTGTGTGACCATAACTCATTATATTCAGACCAACTCCTCTGTTCGCTGGCGCAAGAGTTTATCATTTTGCTGCCCTAAATTCTTTACATGAAGAAAAGAATATTGCTCGATTCATTAATGATGAAAGCTCGGGCCCAGTGGAACAAACATCAGGTTAACTGATAAATGATGCATTTGTTTAGGAGGAAAAACATGTTTTTCCCCAAGCCCCCAACACAATCAGCAAAAGCAGTGGTGAAGGAGGTTAATGTATGTGTTAGGCTGTGGATTGCAGTCACACCCTCGCCCAGGGCTCGCGAGCTGCAGTAAGAACAACAGGAAATGGCCTGGGTATTTATAGCATTATTGTGTTTATCCTGAAGTGATGTTCTGCACAGATTATGATGAAGTTTTTCATGGGAGAGGATACAGCTCGTGTCAGCTGGAGATTTGCATGCACTTCACCCAATGCGCTCTCTGCACAGTCCCCCTCTGCCTCTCAGCGCTCTTTAAAGCTTAGCTGTACACCAGGACTTCTCTGCAGCTGACAGGATGGGTTCCCCCAGCCCTGCACGCAGCAACCCTGGTTACCAGGGTGCTCAGGCTAAACCTGCTTGTGTCACCAGATTTACAAATCCACAGTGAGATGGTATAAGGAAAAAACAACATCCCATGCCTCAGTGGGTCCTGACTCTCTGAAAAATGTAGTCCAGGCCACACCGTGACAAAAATGCCTCTGTGAACAAAGAAACTGATGACACCAAACCTGTTTAATCAGAACTCTGGGCTCACTCTTCAGGACAGAGGAATCCACTCCTGGGATTCTCTTTATCTGGAGAATGATTTCTATGTCCTTTATTTTCAGGTAGGGTGGTGAAATACCTTCCCATTTATCCCTTTCTACTGGAAGAGCATTCAGCAAAAAGGAATGATTTCTATGCAAAGATATCTTTCAAGGCCAGGTTGGGTGGGGCCTTGGGCAGCCTGATCTAGTGGGATGTCCCTGCCCATCACAGGGGGTTGGAACTGGATGGTCTTTAAAGTCCCTTCCAACCCAAACTATTCTATGATTCTATGATATCTACACATTCCCAGGCTCAGCCTTGCCACCTTTCTACTGATTTGGACTGAAGAGTCTTTTTCTAATTCATTCCCATCACCTAAAATTGGCCTAAAGTTTGATAAAGGGAAAAAGCTCATGGGAGATGAAGTAGATAGCATAACAAGTTAATATCTCCTTAGGGTAAGAACCCCTCCACCCACTCACAAAACCTCTGTGAGCTTATTATCTGTCTATGCAGACCTGTTTATCTCAGTGAGAGATACCAAATAAGGAACATTAAAATAATAATGATAAAAATTAATGTAGCTCAGGAAGCAAAGAACCTCTTATTACTTCATTGTCAGAACTGTTTTTTCTTATCTGAGTCACGTCTCCTGAGGTTTGTTCAACTTATGAACGGCTCGTGAACATTCAGCTCGTTTCTCTGTTTACACCCCATGATCTTTAAAAACCTTGATTAAAAGCAATCAGAAAAATCCATCATATGATGCTCAGGCCAGTTCCAGCCCATGTCAGTTATTAGCAAATGATAACCCTCCCTTTGAGAAAGCAGAAAGAAATCCTGCTTTAATTTAAGCTTTCAAACATCATCCCCTCTATCTCTGCAGCAAATCACAGCATCTCCATGATGCCATTGTTTGCAAATATAATAAGTCCTGTTTTTGTCTCTTTAAACAACAAATAGCAACAGAAAAGCATCAGGAAGTCCCTATGAACAGGAGCAACACTGCATTTCTGTTTGTACTGTGTTAATTAATGCAATTGAGCCAATATCCAAGCAAAGCTTGCTCCTATGAATACTGCTCAAATCATTATCAGTTCTATTAGTGCTTCATTATGGTTGCATTGATTGAGACCAGATTTCCTGGGCTAATTTGCATCATATTCCGACAGGTGCTGGTCCAGGTGTCCTATTGTCACTCTGAATTAATAAACATGATTCAACCCCCTCCTCTTTTTATCATTTGTGTGAGGGATGGAATAATAGAAATGAAACGGGCTGGGGGCACAAAGCAACTTATCTGAATTCACTCCCTGAATGGACTTTCCTGGGGGTTTGCCAGGTTTAATTTTCAAATGAGGAGCTTACACACTGCTTCCTCTGCATCACCTACCTGTCACATCACTTCCACTCCCTCCCCTCCCTGGCTGGGATCTTCCTTTCTGGCAGGGCTGCTCACAGGAGATGTTTGCACAGCACACCGTATTAAAGGTTTTTTTCAGGTAATGTGATAAAGCACAAGCCAGCCCCTAGCTCTTTCTGATTTGAACAGCCCTCCTCTAAGGCATGAACCTGCTTGGATCCCCCTATAACCCTTAAAGGCATCCTTGTGCATCTAGACCCTATCAGCATCTACAGATCTTACCTGTCCCCTTCCTTGCAAATTCATTGCTCCAGCCTAAAATTAGACATCTAAAGCCATCTTTGGAGGGGGTTTTTTTGAGCTTTTTCTTCATTTATAAGATGATAATGATCAGATGATAATACCTTTACAGCAGGCAATGAGGGGCTTTGGTTTACAGCCACATGATTCTGGTCATGCCATCCCATCCCAGTCGTGCCACCTGAGGTAGACTCAGCACGAGTAGGTAGGTAGGTAGACTCAGCATGAGTGTCCCTGCATGGTGCTGCACACTGGTTTGGCTCACATCCAGCTGCAGGTGCCCACCTGGTCATGCACCACAGGCCTTTTAATTGAACATCGTTGCCATTAAAAGCCTGATTGTATTTATAACTAGGTATTTAATCTTTTGGGGACGTAATTTCTCTTTGTCACCTGCAAATCTAAGAAACTTGCTTTTATTAAATCAATGCTGATTTTCTTATGTAAGTAGAATGCAATTCAGGCTTTTCAGATGAAAATTAAGTATCACAAGAGCTGGCAACAGCACTGCCATGCCATCCAGCATTTCTCTTTCAGTCTTTTTTCAGAAGCCCATCAGCCCCACGTCGTCCCGTTCCTTGCTTCTCCTCTGCACACTCCACTTTCTCAATGCCCCTCTGGCCATGTGGTCTCCAGACCAAATGCCTCCTGACATAAGCACTCCCATTATACAGAGTGTTGATTATGAGCCCGGCTTGGTGACACAAGAGCATTAATGCAGAAGCAGCTCACAACTGCACTGGCATTGTTTGTTGTTTTCCCCTGCCCCATAACTCTCTTCAGATGAATTGCTCCCCAGGTTTCTTAGGTCTTTCTTGGTGAAGAGGAAACTGCCTTTTGGCCTGACACCAGCCCTGCCCTCTTAGCCTTTGGGTGGCACAGAAGCTTCCCTCTCACTTTCTGCAGAGGCATCTCACTTGTTTCTGTGCTGCTCAAGCCTCGTGCCTCTTTCTCTGCATTTATTTATACCAGGTCTCTGCTCTCCATTGCTCATCTAATGTGCAATATCATTGTCCAGCTAAAAATACTGGAGGCAAACCCCAGACTTTCTCCATTATGTTCACTCTGAGTTTAGAGCAAGTGCAGCTCCAGCTGTTTGTGTGCAGGTAAACGCATGCATTTCCTACTGTTTCTACAGATCCTTTCTACCCTGCCTCACTCCCCTACGGTGCAACTAGAGACAGAAAATCTGGCCTCCGTGGCACGTTTCTCATCCCCTGCACTAACCAAGCTCCTGTGTGCCTTGACCAAGCAAGACCTTGTCTAAAAGAGGCTGTAACACTTCTGCTCAGGAGAGCAGTGAATGGCCACATCAGAACATCCAGCCTGCTTCCAACTTCCCTGCCTGGCTCACCTAGTGCATCTTTTTATTCGCCCTGTGCATCTTTTCACTTGTCCTCTGCACCTTTTTTATTCGCCCTGTGCATCTTTTCACTTGTCCTCTGCACCTTTTTTATTCACCCTGAGTATCTTTTTTATTCAAATGAGTAAAGAACCAGCTTCTCTGACTGCAATCAGGATTTCCACTCTGGCAACGCCCCCGCACCCAGCCGCACTCTAGAGTTCCATGAAGCAGAGGAAGGCTCTGAGCTTGCTCAAAAGGCAAAACTCATTCTAACTGCATTTTCTCTCCTCTTTGTTTTTTAAGAATCAGCTTGCAGAATGACACTTGCTAAATGACTGTCTAACAAGACAAAACGGTGCAAACCTCCCAGAGTGCCCCCCCCAGCTGGAAAGCACTTGTCCTCAGCAAGCCAGGCGCTGCGACCCTGTTCGCAGCCACCGTCAGGTGCGTGCAGAAGAGGCTCCCACTTCTATAGAGCATTGAGAGACAAGAGCTGCTTCTTGTTATTGCAGCCTCTAATGAAAATTTGCCTGCCACATATCCGAGTGAGATCTGGAAGCAGATTTGCACCTGTCTCAGCAGGCCCAAATCAAACAATAACAGCGCTGAGAGAGCAAGTCGGTCAGCAAGCAGCCAGGACAAAGTGAGAGAGAGCCCCATGGTGTGTCTGTGCTCTACTGCTAGTCCTCAGTGTCTTTTAATCAGACCAAAGCAAAGATTTTTTTGCATTTCACATGCACACTATATACGTTTCTGCTAAGTAAAAGCAACCCACAGCCAGTGTGAGCTTTTATCTTTGGTTATCAAGGCTAGAAAGGAAAAAGTGCCCGCAAGAACATGTGGTACCAAGCAGACGACAGCCATGGCTCTCCTGCAGGGTTCTGGAAATGCCGTAGTGGGGTACAGCCACCACCCCTCCTGCTCACGCTGAGGGGCTGAACTGTACAAGCTCAATACTGCGAGTGTGCAGATTTCTGTTAATGCAATCAGTTTAGGTTATACAAGCTTTAAAGCAGAGACTGTTTTTTCTGTGTTTCATTAGGGACTCGAAAATTTGAGGTCCTATAAATAGTGTCTTTCCTTTCCTAGCGGCAAAACCCCCATCTCTTGCATCCAGCTGCTTTGAACTTTATTTCATTTTAAACACCTACAGTGCTCTTCGTCCAGGGCTTACAAGCTCACTGTGAAGACTTGCCAGCTTTCAGCCTTACCTCAGAAGAGTACCCCTCATCATTATTTTCCAATCAGGAAAATCAAGCTACAGAAAGCTCCAATGATTTGCTCAGGGTGACTGTGTAAGAAAGAAGAATAACGCCAAGGAGACTCCACTCACTTTGGTGCTGTTTACTGAACAGTTTTCTTCAAAACGCCTAGAGGAAGGGACATGTGAGCAGATCGTTATCTGCGGAGCAGAGTAGACACCAGATGAGCAATCTTTCCTCTTTATCTTTTTACAAAATAATAGATGACTAATTATGATCTTAGATGCTAACAAATCTTTGTTACAGATCATTTCAGGTTTCTGAAGATGTTTCTCTTGTTGTTGCAGATAACTTCAGGTTTCTGAAAACACTTCTTTTCTAGAAGTATCCTTATCTGTATAACACATTAAGTTAGTCAGAACAAAGAGTGAATAATAAAGTGCACGGCTCCTGTTCCAAAGAGCTCCAGGTCTGAGCAGGTAAGATAGAAAAACAGGGAATGATCCACCCTGTCTGTCCAATGGCTTCCTATGCTCATACAGAAAATCACTGACAGAGCCAGGCTTGGAGCTCAAGGGTCCTGGATCATAACCTCATATTTTAAGCACAAATCAGCTTTTTTTTTTTTTTTTTCTCCTAATGAAGTTGTTACAGCAAAACTACCTGCCAGAGCTCCCTTGCAGGGTTCCCCCAGGGTGTGGGATCTGGTCCCACCTCAATATCTTTTCAGTTCCAGGTGAAACATCCTGCACATAAGCAGGTTTGCAGCTGCACAAATGTGTATCACTGCAGTTCTGGGTTCAGTAACACACTGGGGTGAAAGACCAAAGCCAAGTACGTGTCCTGCAAAATTACTTTTGATGCATTTTATGTGTTCAATGCTACAGAAATCAACAGTGATAATAGTTTTGACCTACTCACCCCCTTGACCCTGGTTTGAATCCAATTCAGTTTTGATGGAGTCAATGGAACAGCAAAGGTGTAAAAGATGCGTGTGTGTGTGTGTGTGTATATATATATATATATATAAAATTAGCATTGACTGAGAAAGGACCATTTTTCAACTATTTGCTTAACTCCACCAGTTTAACCTGCAATTGATATCAAGTGACAAGAAGAAACATTATCCTTTTATCAACTGTACCTGATGAGACCCTGAAGCACTTTGTTTACTTAATATCTTGCACATTCATTGAGCCTTATATCAATAAAAACTGCCTGTGCTGACACCATCTGTATCAAATGCTGCTTCAGGGGCAAAGCTCATTTGCAGGTACACCTAATAGTTCAATTCCTCACAGTTTTTTGACTTGCTATCTGAATTAAAGCTAACTCAGGCCCACTGATCTCTGTTAAAAATCACAATCATTTCTATTTCTGATTAAAGACTGAAGTTCACGGAGGGAGAGAAAAGGATCTGAAAGCAATTTTGTATTTGTACATAGATGCATGTGCAAGGCAGAGGAGTGCTCGGGAAGATGCATCTTTGAGACAGTGAGGTGGATGTCAGGGAACCAGAGGTTGCTGGTGTGTGACAGGAGAGGTTGTGAAAAGAGCATGCACCTTCCACTGTGGGAGTTCATCTCAACAAAGGAGGGCAGAGCTGAACCCTTGGAACTGGGAAACAGCTGGAATCACTCATGTCGTGGGCAAAACCTAGGTAAAGAAATACCTGAGTAGCATTTGGGACAATGGTCTGTCAGAACTCGGAGGGATTTATTTTCACAGGCACTCTTTCTGCTCCTTTGCTACCCAACCCTGTTATATCCATGTTTCACCTCCCCGCTGATGTGCACACACCTTCCCCATCACACATTTCCAAATGTCTTTGCGTGGCACAGCAGCTCATCTCCTTTGGGCTCACACAGGGCAGTGCCTGGTGAGAAAAGGGCTGCTGATCAGACAGGGTTTCTGCGGTTTAGGGTTAGGTTAGTTAATTAATTCTTTTTTATTTTTGGAAGCCTGCAGCTGCTGGTTTTGAAACGACCAATCCCAGAGCTGCAAAAGGACGAAAGAAATAGACAATCAGAGTGAAGTCCTGACTGTCCTGGCGGATGGTTTTTAAAACACATAAAAGTTTGGCTTATGTAAGAAATCTGGGATTTAGGCCTAGCTGAAACTTTGTGCATGTACTCTGTGCAAGAATCAATGGAGCAGCATCACTAGCCTGTGCACGTACTCTGCTGGACTCCTTTGCCAGGCAGTCCTGGGAACTCGCCATAAAAATCTGGGAAGCCTATTGGACTTCACACCCTGCTTGTTCCTTCTGGACTGCTTGGAAAGGTCTTTGGCCCAAGAGAAAACATACCTGCCTGCCACAGCTGCAATGCTCAAACCCGTGTTACAAGTAGGTGTGTGACTCAAAGGATTGTAAGCTCTACCCATATCTCAGGAATGTAGACTCATAGAATCACCAGGTTGGAAAAGACCCACCAGATCATCAAGTCCAACTATTCCCAGCAATCACTAAACTGTGTCCCTCAGCGCCTAGTCCACCCATCCCTTAAACACCTCCAGGGAAGGTGACTTCACTGGGCAGCCTGTTCCAGTGCCCAATGACCCTTTCCATGAAATTTTTTTCCTAATGTCCAGCCTGAACTTCCCCTGGCGGAGCTTGAGGCCATTCCCTCTCGTCCTGTCCCCTGTCACATGGTGGAAGGTTGTTGAACGATAATAAAGAACATAATGGCAAGAACCCCTGGGTTTCTTTCTGTTCATTACAGTGCATAGCAGGACATTCCTGCACTGAGAACACTAGAGCTGCTGCTCATGGATAGAAACAGAGCCAGTCCCACCTTGTAAGAACATCTACTCCAGATCGACCGGACAAGACAGAGAGGAAAAGAAGCATTTGTTTACTTTTGCAGGTGAGCAACTGAGACACGGAGGGCTGAAGTAAGATGCCTGAGCCTATACAAGAAAACCATGGCAGAACTGAACTGAATCACACTGGGCACTGCTGAGGACAAAGACTGGAGTGAATTAATGGCTTGCAGATTTTTCTGAGTCATGAGAAGTAAAAAAAATAAAAATATAAAGCATTGGAATCCCAGAATTGCATCAGAGAGGGCTCTTCCAGTGTGTGTTAATGCCAAGCACTAGGAAAAGTTGTGCCACTCCAGGGACTCATGGTGGGAAGAGATGAATTTAAATGGGAACAGGTGAAGCTGAGAGTTAAGGAATGGCCAGGAGGTGGGGGGTATGAAAGAGATTAGAAGGTTTTTGTTTATCCCAGCAAAACAAATACAGAGAGGTATGGCAGTGGTCTGTAAATATACTGGAGCACAATGTCAGGGTAGGAAAAGTGGTGTTTGAGCTGGTAGTGCTGGCATGATAAAGGTATAAGTCATGAGCAAACATCAGTCCAAAACCAGAAGAAAGTATTCAAATCTCAGAATGAGGAAGTTAGAGTCCTTTTCAATGAGGAGCAGTGGTGGTGGAAGGAAAATCCATCCATCCTTTACAGAAACCTTGATGAGTTTGGGAAAGGAATGATAGAGCATGGCCATGTCTAAAAGCAGAGAGAGGAGTTCAAGAATTGCTTCCACTCTGGAGTTCAAATTAAGTGCCTTTACTGTTCTTCACTCCAAAGGAATTTAGAAGAAGAATCTCTCGTTACATACGGTGCTTAGCACAACAGAGACCGCTCTGGTCTCTAGGCACTACTGTAGCACAAATAATTCATAACACTAACGATCAACCATAATTACATCCTTCCTGAAGCAGAGATGACATATGAGAATACCAAAAATGAAGAGCAGGGAACTAACTGCAAGCTTGTTCCATCCATTAATGACCAGCTCGTGTTCTGTGAGAACGAGAACACGTCTGCTCAGATACAGCAGTGCAAATCCAAAGGATTCATCGCAAGCCAGCTTGAACCTCAGTGCATGACTTTTTCTTTCTAAAGGGGATGAGCTGTTCCCATTTGTTAAAACCTTTGTCCACTGCTCTGGAAGTGTAAAGGATTCCTACAACTGTAGTGCTGGGTTTCAGACGCCCTTCAAAAATGAGCAAATGAACAGGGACCAGTATCATCATCAATACCAACTTGCAGAAACCACTTGTCCTGTGCCTGAGTCTGTTGGGGCTCAGGGTAAAAGTGGACAGACCCTCTGCCTGCAGAAGAAGTGTATTGTGGTGGTGCATATTGGGTAAGTTTTTCAAACAGCTCTCCCTACAACACTGCTCGTAATCCCAAGGGCCCAAAATCATTGTCAAGTGGAAGACAGAGATGCTTTTCAGAAGAAAAGGACTGGAAGATGCCATAACAAAGCTCTGTTCTGTGTCTTCCTCTGCAGAATTGCTGCACAGAAGAAGTAACCCTTTTCAGTCTGGACCTGTCTATGCTCCTTCTTCCTCTTGGTGCAACGCAGAAGGCGGAGTGCAGCACAAAACCAATATGCTGTGAGATTCTGCATAGACACTCAAGCCACAGCAAGGCAGCAAGGAGCTGGAGTTTGGGCCAGATCCCATCACAATGGCAGCAGTTTCCCTTCAGCTTACTGGAGATGTCTCACATTCCAGTCACAACCCCAGTGTCACAAGGGGAATTCACTATCACTAGGATGAAATGTAGAACACACAACATTTGCACGCACACTTTTCTGGTAGAAAATGGGATTCAGAAGAAAAACATGCAATTAAAACCAGTCCAGGTCCCATTAATTTTGTCTGTGCATCAGTTCCTCATACAACGTAAGATTATTCTCTCACTCCTCACAGTGGAGCTGTTGCAGACAGCTTTGGTGGTATTTGATACTGAGTGTTCTTGCTGAACAGATAGCTTCAGCGTGTACTTATCCTAAAGCCCCTCACCACAAGAAGGATGTTGAGGCTCTGGAGCGAGTCCAGAGAAGAGCAACGAAGCTGGTGAAGGGGCTGGAGAACAAATCTTATGAGGAGCGACTGGGAGAGCTGGGGTTGTTCAGCCTGGAGAAGAGGAGGCTGAGGGGAGACCTTATTACTCTCTACAACTACCTGAAGGGAGTTTGTGGAGAGGAGGGAGCTGGGCTCTTCTCCCAAGGGACAGGGGACAGGACGAGAGGGAATGGCCTCAAGCTCCACCAGGGGAGATTTAGGCTTGAGATTAGGAAAAAATTCTTCACGGAGAGGGTGGTTAGGCATTGGAACGGTCTGCCAAGGGAGGTGGTTGAGTCGCCGTCCCTGGAGGTGTTTAAGGTGAGGGTGGATGAGGTACTTAGGAGCATGATTTAGGGATTGGTGGGAATGGTTGGACTCGACGATCCAGTGGGTCTCTTCCAACCTGGTGATTCTGTGATTCTGTGATTCTGTGATTCTGTGATTCTGTGATTCTGTGAAATGTACAGGGCTGCCAGTCCCGGTACGTACAAGGGCAGCACCGCTTGTGCTGTGCACGTGTAACCATTCTGGGGAGCATTTCTGCCAGCAGCTGACATATTTCAGGACACTAAGTTCCAGCCGCAAGTTCAAATACCAAAATAAATTCACATACAGGCCTGTGCAAATCAACGAGATCTCAACACCTTATTGTGTTAGCAGAACATGAAAAATCCTATATCTCTAGTAATGTGGAGTCTTCAGCTAAGGTTTTCCTTTACTGCTTTACTTTGGTAGACAAGAGCATGGTGGCTGCCCACTGCCCTGGAAGTGGCTGCCTTTCACCAACGCCACTTGCCCCTCTGCGGCTGGCGATGCAGAACTCCGTTAGATACGAAGAGGGCAGTGTCTCTCTAGGCAGCCTGACTCAGAGGCTGGGCAAGAAAAAAATGAAAGGACAATGTTGGATGCTGACATTATACGAAGTCCCAAAGAGATTTGGAACAGGAGCAGTGGAGGAGTTACAGTTTCCTTTGTTCTGTTAAAAGGAAAAAGGAAACACATCAGGAAACCAGACTGTGGAGCACAGGAAGTCTCATTCTGGCTGATAAAAAGGCACTAATGTGAGGTTGGTTCAGATGCAGTTATAAGTCAATCAAGCTTGGAACAACAAGAAAAGCTATTCAGAAGAAAGCAGAGAACCAAATTCTGCTTTTAGCTGTTAAAAGGGTATTTTAACCTCTCCTAATCTTCTCCTTATCTTCTTTGGCAAAAGAAAGCCGCTATAAAATAACATTTCAGTAAGAAGCTTCTCATGGTACAGAATGCTGTCTCCCGAACTCACCACTCCTTCCACTGACCCCATCATACCTTACTCCAGTTTCTTTTTTTCAGTCATCGACCAACTTGAAAAACTGTATTCTAGCTGATTTACCTTCTCATCTCAGATCAAAACCAGCATTAGTTAAGAAGGGCAGGTTTTTGCTGAGTGAGAAATCACCAAATGAGTAATTAAAGGCACTCCTGCCCGTTAGGTTATTTTTACCCCCTCTACGTGATTGACAAGCATTGGCCAGTGCATGAATGTTCCATCCCTGGGTATGCAGCCTTCTCAAGCTGCAGGGGGGGTATAATTGTTTTTAACTCTTTCTTACTCCTGCAGCCCAGTGGTCAGTTGAGCTCTGGGTTAGTCTGTGCTGGAAGAGCAGGAACAAGCTAGATGCAAATAACCTACTAAACTTAGCTCTATCCATGGCATCTACTACAGGAGCCTCTGCCGAGCTGTGTTTCTGACTGCATTTTAGGAGACAAACAGGTAAAGAAAGAACACTTGATACACATAAAGAGCCAAGGTCATTTTCCTCACTGCTTCATATCAATGCTGAAGAGAAGCAAAGGCAAAGATTTCGCAAAACACCTGTGTAATTCAGCCTTGCTTCTCCCCTCTGTCTCCAGGAAGAGCTGTGTATTCAATGTGCCTTAGCCAGCTTTGCAAATCTTAATCAACAGGTTTGCATAGAGAAGCAAAACACTTTGTAGAGCACCTCAAAAAGAGCCTGGTTTCCAGAGGGAACAGTTACCTTCAAAAGCTGATGAGAGTTACAGGATGCCACTACCTCTACAGATCAAGCTGCTTGCTTAGTTAGATAAATGTGCAATTTCATACCTATTTTTAGGGCTCTGGCTTCAAAACATGGAAGAGAAACAGAATTAGAGTCATGGAAGTGTCTCTAGTGTCAAATAGCCATGGTCCCTTGTCAGGTCATTATTTCAGAGTTTTGCCTTTGGTGCTGTCTGTCACCAGAGAGCAGAAGGTTTATCAGGACATACTGCAATGAAGTACCATACAGTAACACATCTCCCCTCCGTTTAGGTCTCCGTCTTACAGCTAAAGGAAAAGGTTTCAGTAGCGGAGGTGGGGGAGGAGGGAGGTAACGTTTGTGGCTTTACTACAAGACATGTTTCTAGATCAGGGTTACTGACTGTGTAGATAGACATCAGCAATTATGTGGGCTGGGTAATGAGAGGAAGAAAGAAAATAAGCAGTAGATGCATTAATATTTTGAAGGCTTTGATATCTGGAACTCAGTAGAGTAGGTTTTATGTTGTCCTATGCCATATATTGCTATTTACACCAGCATCATTTGGGTTGGTCATGTTGCTTGGCTGGCACTCTGACTGTCTGGGCACCTGTAATGGTGAAGCAGAGTCCTGGGTCCTCCATCAGGCAAATTATTTCCAGAAGAAGGCAGAAAACCACATTTGCGTGGTGATATTTTAGTGTGCATTTTCAAAACCAGCTATAAATAAAACCACTTACAGCCTTGTAAGAAAACACTTGTTCACTCAGAAAGTGTTCTCAGTGTCACCCATGAAGTGCGACAGGGCTGTGTACAACTGAGAAGTGCGGTGCTGGCAGCTCTCTTCACGCACCAGTGCTACGTACACAGTGTGCGTTCGTGTTCAGCGTCTGCGTAAGAGCTCAAGAGAGGCACAGACACTGGAAGTAGATCTGTTGTTCAGTTCAGGAAGATCTAGTGAGAATTTTGCGTTTGGGGGGAAAGTTAGCTTCAAACCAAGTTGTAGAGCTAAGCTTAGTGCAATAGAGAGTTTTTTTCTAGGTGAGCCACACACATACTCACGTATGTTCTACTAGTAACACCATGCTTCTGCATCATTAAATGTTCAGCAAACCCAAAATATCTGACAATCTGAAGTTAAGGCTCCCTTGGCTCCTTTAATTTTCCTGCTTGTGCATGTTCACGTCGAGATGGGGCATCAGGTCTTTCTTTAAGGTCAAGTAAACTCAAGCAGAATGAGAACTTTAATTTTTTCAAAGCAGCTTATGCGCTGCTGTAAAAGAATTTCATAAGCTGATGTTCTACAGGGAGAAAAAGAATGGAAGACACTGTATCACATGGTTGTACATTTGTAAGTTCTAGGCCTGATCCCTCTGAGATATGAGCTGAAATCAAGAGGAAAGCTTTCTATAAGACCAGGAAGGAGAGACATGAAGAAAATAAATGGTACTTCCTGCAAAAATTTGCTAAATGCCCTTCCCCCAGCACTTCTCACCTTATCACCTTAAGTCATCTACGACCTCACCAAGAGGTGCAGCCTTACCCTCTGCTTCTCTTGATTTCTGCCCTTTTCTCATGATACTCCAGAGAAGAGTTCCACTCTTACACATCAAGACTCCAGTAAAACTCTCTTTAGAAGAAATACAGCAAGGGGTGGCAGAAGCTGCTCCCACCCCACCCCCAACTTACAGCAGTAGTATCACAAAATTAAAATAAATAACTAAAAGAAAAGCATAAACTCCTTAAGACATGCACGGTACTACTTCAAGTGACCACATCCTCTTAGGGTAAAATCCACAGTGGCAGCAACTATACAAGCCTCTCAGCACCTCTTTAAAGCCTCTGAGTGAAACCCCAAGTGCCTAAAATCTAAGCAGTTGGTGCTGTTTTGTTGCGTATTAGGTTTGCTTCAGACTAATCTCCCTTCCCACAGCAGGAAAAATTGTACTACAGAGCATCAGAGCTGCTCGCTCTACCAGCTCTGAAGTAACTTTCCCACTGTTTCACTTGCGAGGCAAACAGGAATCAGTAGGGAACACCTTGAGTCGACAGCACCCAGTGCTGCGGCACAACTGTAAGCTGATGCTATTGCAAAAGGCACTCACACACAGATCTTGTGGGGGAAATGAAGTAGCATTACAAAAAAATCCCAGTTATAAAGTATTCGTAGCAGGTTTTTTGCTGTTATGTGTTAGAAAGCCATTACGCAGTACAAAAGTCACCAAATAGGGGCTAGGCTATCAGGGAATATCATAATTTATGCCTCAAAACCTTCAGATGAGTTTGTTCCAAATTGCTTTTGAAGGACAGCAAAGTGGAAAGCCTCCAATAAGCAAACATCTTTGTGATTATTTTGTTTTTCCCAGCCTAGAGATTCAGAGTCTTGTCCTAGAAGTCGATGCCTTTTTGCCAAGAAGGCCATCTCTAAAGGGCCAGAGGCAGGGCAATTTAAAAATGGCAAAACAGACATTTAAACTTGCTCAAAAAGGAAATTTCTTAGTTTGAGCCCTTGATGGCCAAGTTTCAGAATGAGAGCGAACGCCTACAGGTCACAAATGACAAGAAATTGTGATTGCAATAGAAACCCTACCCCACCCTTTGCTATAGCAACACCGACAGTTGGGTTGTCTTCTAGAGGAAGGAGGTGAGTATGGGCGTCCTTTACTGAGTAACACACAGTGTTCATTAAATGTCCTTCAGATGGTCTCACTTTTACATCCAGAACGTAAGGATAAACACGTTTTTACAGAATGAAGGCAGCAGTTACACAAAATGTGCTTTTTTTATTAACAGTCAAGCTTTGGCAAGTGCATTTACTTTAATTATTGAACACATGTGAAGTGGAACTGAAACAATTAAACCCATTTGAAACCACTCCATTTGGTTTTGTGAGGAAGTCCACGCATGGGCATCTCACTGAGGTTAGATGTACCCTTCTTAGATTTAACTTGAGGCAATAAAACCCAAGCCCCTAAACACAATGCCAATTAAGTCAAAGTTGCATGTTAACCTGAAGACGTCATCTGAAGTATCTGAGGGCGTACAACAAAACCGTTATCAACTGCTTAAAATTAGCGCAAACTTGAGCCATCGCGAGCTTCCCTGGCTCCCAAGTGCTCTTCACAGAATATGAACTGAATATGGAAATGAACTAATAAAGCTAAAGACTGCTGCACTTCTTTTTCTATAAAAGACCTTGGAGCCCTGCTCTAGAGGTCACTTTTCAAGCCAGCCAGTCCACCTCCCCTGTCGGGTCTTAAACAGGTTATTTGAAGACTGCAGCAACAATTGCCTCATACTGCCTCAGTAACTGATCCCTTGAGATTATTCCCCTCATAAGAAATAAATATTTATGAAGAAATAAAGATGCATTCTAGACACGGTGCTCAGCAATCTTACATGTGATGTAATTCAGTGACAGGATAAGACAACTTAAAGGCCTGAGCTGGTCACAAACCATGTTCACACATGTGGCATTACCTCAACTTTGAGTTTTAACTCAAACTCTGACAACAGCTTAAATGCACTCTTGCACACAATGTCCACAAAGGATGCAAGTGTAGCCCAGGCTCATCGTGTCCACCTCTGTTCTCTGACCATGCTCTGTTTCCCCGGGAGCAGGCAGTTGTGAGCATTAGGACAGCACAAGGCTGCAGTGGATTTACCATCTTACTACAAAGTTACCCTGCACTGGGCAGGTCTGCAGTTAAATTATTCCAGGTAGGCAAAACCAGCTATCAGCGAGTCTGCTGTGAACAGCCTTGCTGAATGGCATAGAAAGATTAAGAGAAAAGCACAGGCCCAATATCAAGGATTGCAGGGTAAAGAAAGAGATTTTCATAACAGACTGAACTCAGACTCCTTCTGCATCTATCAGCTGTGCAGCTAGAAGTCTTCGGTTCAATTAAAACAATTAGTCCATGGAATAGTTTTGTGTAGATGTGAAAAAGACAGTGGCTTGTACTGTTTGAGTTGCTCCAGAAGACAATCACCTGGAATGCACAGCCCTCTCCTGAATCTGTTCTGTGCTGCATGGCATGGGTCTTCTACACAGCAGGTACATTTCTGAGTTTACAGAGGGAAGCGCTTCTCAATCACGCCAGTACACAGATTTCAGCGGGTCCCTCACCGTATTCTTGTTCTGGGTCATGACAGAGACTTTTTCTGTATTTGTCTTGCTCTCTTGTCACTTATGTGCATCTTTCTGCCATATTATTTCTCACTACAAGCTCACAGCTTTGAGATAAATCAATGCATATAACCTAGAGGAGAGCAGACCTGAAAGAACAATTGCTTTTAAATTGCCTTCCTCTGGACACCAGGCAACTTTGCTTTACTATGGCCTAGAAATTAAAACATCTACCCTGCCACACAGGTTATAGAGAGCTCAGCCCATTAAAAACACTGAAGTATCTCAAGCCACATCCTCTCCCATTGCCCTTCACCTGAGACAAGCTGGGGAAGGTCACCTAAATCGTTCCTTCTAGTGGTGAGCAGCAGCAAACCCATCAGTGCCCGGGTCGGGTATTCCCTGGGTACCCGTGCGTTTTCTTCCTGGTACAAGAATTTGCAAGAAATCTCAGCTAATCCTGAGGGCGCTACAGAAGCACGGATCCAAGTGCATAGGGGGATCGGCAAACAGGACATGGGGACCTGCAGCATCTTGGAATTGCTCAGTAAACAAACCTCAGAGGAGACTTTGGTGTATCAGGATCCCATCTCCCTTAGCTTGCACAGTCCGATGATTTCAGGACTACAAGAGTAGCAGGACAATGTAAGAAAAGGCTGCAAAGCAGCCAGCAGGCTGATCCCACAGCTGGGGCAGTGACCTGGGATGCAGCCGAGTTCCCCCTTTCGCCACCATCTCCCCAACGTGACTGTAAGCCTAGCTGTGAGCAGTTCCTCATCTCCAGCCCAGAGGACCGAGCTGGGGTTAGCAAGAACACTTTGCAACACAGGGGGACTGGGGAGAGGAGGAGCTCCCCGCGGGCACAGTGAGCTCCGTAGGTCATGGCGATACTTCAGCACCTTTCCCAGGCTGGGCAGGGGGCTCAGCACCTGGCCAGGACAGCAAGTCCATGTGTGCACTGCAGCACATGCACAGATGAGAGATTTCTGCACTTTCACTGCACAATATTTAGGGCTCCACAAATCAAAGGTGGTTGTGGTACACTACACATATCCTGAATGAGGCCCAGGTTACTTTTGCTACAAATCTAAGGAGGTGGTGGAGGAAACGTGTCTTATTCCTGCCATACCTCTCAAATGTTATGCTTTCAACGCTCCTGCTTTCTCTCCTCCTCTCTGACATTCACCCTAGTGTTCCCTCTTTCTTTCCTCTTTCCATTTTCCTCGCCTGGCAATCTCCTTCCCTCCCCCTTCTTTCAAGACCCTTCCAAACAGTGCACTTGTCACAGCTGTAGGCTGCAGTCTAAGGGAGAAAGTTTCAGTTCCTGCCGGTTTGCAGCTTCTTTCTCCCCAAGTCAGCAAAAACAAAAACAAAAAAAAAAATCAAAACCAAAAAAAAAAGACAAAAAAAAAAAAGACTTTTAAGAAGAGATCAACACCCCACCCAGGCGATAGGCATCTTTCGAAATCCTCCAACCCAAACACACCCACAGCGTCTCTCTCTCACTTCAAGGCTCCTCTGTTGGAGCTGCTTCTGTACTACAGGGCTCCCTCAAGAAGAGCCTGTAAGAATTGCACAAGTGTCCCCCAAAGCAAGAAAGCCAACCCTCCGCTGCCCAGGCTCTGAGAAACGGCATGAGCCACCTCAAGGGGTTTAGAAAAGGCTTGGCTTCTCTTTGCAGAGGCCGGTTGGATGCGGGGAAAGGAGGGGGAACCTCTCTCCGAGTCCCAGCAGCATCCTCAGTTGCTCAAGGCCACCAGAGGTTGGTTATGTTCGTGGTTTTTTGCCACACACTTTGCTTCCCCTTCCCCCTGCTTCGCCCCAAGCTGGGGTGATGTTACTCCTCCAAACCACCCTCCAAATCACTCCCCCCCCCCCCCCAAAAAAAAACCAAAATAAATAACACTACTGGAGGAACCTCGCAGGCGACCACCAGCCCCAGCGGTGCATTTGGAGGAGGGCTGGGAGAGGGAAAGCAGAGCCAGCTAACACCGAGAAGCGGGGGGCAAACATCTGGGGGGTCCGGGGGGGGGGGGGGGCGGGCAGCCCCACTGCCCCCGGGGGACCGGCAGGAGGGGGACCCCATTCTAGCGACCCCCGGCAAGAGGGGACCCAGCCCCTCCTGCCCCCCTTACCTTAATAGTGCCGTCCATCTAGAATAACTTCCAGCCGGTGCCACCAATATTCCACACATTGACCCGGTTTAGCTGCAACCGAAGCCTCCCGAAGTTTTTTTATCCTTCTCTCTCTTCTCGCTTTTCTCCCTTCCAGCGGTTTTTCCTCTCCTCTCGGGATCCCTTCTCCTCTCTCCTTCTCCCTCCCTCCCTCTCTCTCTCCGTCTCTCTCTTTTTTTAACTTTGGTTGTTGCAGCAGAGCGAAAAAGAGACAGTTAACCGGATGAAACGTTTTTTTCTGCTAATTTTGGGAAGTGAAGTCACTCGAGGAGGAAACTTTCGTCTCTCCGCTGGTCCTGCCTTCTCGATGAAAATATATATATTTTACATACAGGATATTTGCTCCATTTAGATAAGAAGGGGCAGAACAATAGCTCCGTCTGTCAGCTCTTGTCGCCGGGGCCAGCGGGGACCTCGCCTCGCACCCCAGCCCGGATCAGCCCTCGCCGTGGCTCATCCCACAGTTTACTTTAACATGGATTTTTGCTATTTTTTTCCCTTTTGGCTGGAGCAGCTTTACCCTGACTCACTGAATTTCCGTCTCTTCCCACAGATTTTTTTATTAATGCGTTTTCCAGTCACAGGCAAAAAAATTAAGGGGAGAGAACCGTCAATACAATTCGGTCGCGGCAGGCAGAGAGAGAAAATAAGAAGTTTTAATAATAAAACTTATTTAAATCACATTTTAACCCCTTTTCTCCACGGCTCCCCGCAAGGAGCGTGAGACGAGGGTGCAGCCCCTGCCAGAATCAAGCGGTAAGTGCCGTAATGAAGGACAAATGACTCCAGCAATTAAACACACGCTGGAAACGGGGCTGCTGGAGAGTGGAGGTTCTTTTCCACTTTCTCACCCCTTCCCTTCCCTCCCCTTCACCCCGAGGGCTGGGATATCCTGGAGCAAGGACACTGAGGTGGGTGGAAGCCCAGCCGCTTCACTTGCAGGGCTGGGAGCGCCTTCACACAGGGCAAGTCTCTCGCTAAACTCACTCGGAAGAAGGGGGGGGACACACCACTTTTTAAGCTAAAAATGACAAAAAATTACAATAACTGTCAGACGGGCTGAATTTTCCGTTCCTGGACGCTGTGTTGAAGTGGGCACTGCAAAATCCCAATCCCATTCTCTCTCTCATTCAAACGGGAGAGACCGCCAGAAAAGGAACGCGTTTTCCTTTTTTTTTTTTTCTTTTTTTGCTTTTTCCGGGAAAAACTGGAACCCTCCAAAGGAGCAGAGGAAAAGAGACAATACCCGCCTGTCCAGCTCCCCCTTTCCCCCCCGTCTTCGCAGAAATAAGCGGCGAAGAGCATCATGCAACACTCTGGGAGTCCTCTACTCCCCATTTCTTGCAAACGGCTGCAGCCCGAGGGAGAGAGCAGAGGATGGAATAAAAAAGGAACGGGAAGCCAGGAAAGGAAAGTGTCAAGGCAGGAGGACACTCCTGCACGTCAGATCTCTCGGTGGAGAGGATTACCTTGTCCAGTGCCAGTTGTGTCCAGTCTTTTTGTCCCCCCCCCCGTCTTTAGTCCAGCCACGGGGAGGGGAGATGGGCGGGAGGGGGGGAATAAAAGTGATCCAAAGTTTTTTTCCTGCACCCGCCCCTTCCAAAAGGGAAATGCAATAATGCCACTAGTGTTTCTACTCGGCTGCGGCAGAGGTGCCTTATTAATACTTTATTTCTCCAAGAGCTGCAGATCCCCCTCGCCCCTCCTCCCCGCCCTCCCCCCTCCTCTGAAATCAGCCTCATCAATTCCGCTCCAATTTTGTAGTTGGGATGCAGACACGGGGCTGAACGTGACCAGACCTGGCTGTTTGGGGCTCAGGAGGTGAGGGGGGCCAGAGGGGACAGCCCGGCCGCCTCCCCTCTCCCCCTGCCCCGTCCTCCCCCCTGTCTGCTCCGCGATCCTGGGGTCTGCGCCGCGGTCCCCGGAGAGCAGCACATCTGGATGCTGCTAGCGGGGTCAGGTCCCCCCTTGCCTAGGGCCACAAGAACTGGAGTTCAATTAAAAGAAATCACGGTTAACCCTTCGCTTCCCTCATTACTCTTTCTTTTTCGTTGCACACCAATCCCCCCCGCCCCAAATACTCCCCTCTCCACTCCCCTTTCAGCCTTACCACATGGCTGCAAAGCAAGAAGTTAAAGGGAAGAGTGAAAAGCATCCTTGCAAAAACCAACTGGTTTCCTCTCTAGACAGCGCTCTCTACCAGCCCCGAAAATCAACGGGGTTGGGCGGTGAAGGAGAGGACAGGCTGAGGATCTTAACCGCGAAAGGAAAGGGGAAAAAATACCCTGGAAGGAGCCTCTGTCATTCACGGACCTCAGAGAGCATTTGGGGCTTAGGCTGCGGGACCAGCAGGTCCTGGACGGGCTGGTGGGGAAGAGCTGGGAGAAGCCACCTGAAAAACTGCCCAGTTGATGTGGGAAGAGCCCCCAACATTTCCAAGTCACCCTTCCCCATCTCCGGGCTGAAGCGACAGCTTCACTGGGTCCCCAGTGCTCCCGAAGGCTGGAAAATGTCAAGCAGACCCCACCCCCCTCATCCCACCTAGGGATATTTTAGGAAACCAGGTCTGCGTTTTATTGCCAGGCGGGCACCATGCCCCCCGGGGGCTTGTTTTGCATGTCTAGGAGCACTCGCATGGAGCCTGTTGGGGGGACGTGAAATGGGGTCCGGCAGGGCTGTTCCCTGCTCTGCCGCTGGGTTTGGTCTAAAACAAGGATTGCAAGAAGCCCAAGAGATAAGGTAACGAGAGAAGTTGTTGAACATCGTAACACACAAGCTGAACAGCCTCCTATTTCCCTCCCAAATCATGTAACAATAGAACCTTTCCTTCATCTTTTCTCTTTTTTTTTTTCCTTCTTGTCCCTAAAAATAAAACCCGAATCACCCTTAAAGTTATCTCAAGCTTTTCAAAAAACTCCAGCCTATTCCAAACTTCCTGGAAAAGGCTGGAATGTTCATAAACTGCGCGTTCCAAGCTCTGAATCATCCCAGGTGATTGTTCAGTGACTTCGGGGGGGGCTTAATTGTTGGAAAGGAAGAGAGAGCAGGGACTGGGAGGGAGGAGCGAAGCCACCACCTGTACGGAGGTGGGCAACGTGCACACCTTTTAGTCTGACGCTTCAGTTTTAGATGCATATGTACCTACAGTAAAGGAATTACGGTCTGTTTAATGCGGTTACCGCCAGACATCTGGAAAATCAATCGATCTGAGCAGCCACGGAAGGTTTCGAACGCTTACAGGCTGGTAGAAATGGGTTACTCCTCAACCAGCTTTTTTTTTTCCCTCCGTTTATGAATGAAAAGAAATTCTCCAGCCAGGTTTGTAGTTAGTTTGATAGCGATCGCAGGCGCCTGGCATGTCCCCACCTCCTCTTTTCGTCCCTATAAGCGGGTTACACCGGCTGCAGCCTCACACAGAGAAGGTGAAAGCTCCGGGTTTGGAGTGATCCGGTTAAAATGAATAAAGACACATTGAGGGGGATTTGGTCCAGGACTGTTTCACGTCCCGAATCAAAGGAGTTAACCCCTCGGTGTAGTTCAATGCCAGCCCTTCGCGGCACTACAGAACCTCAAAGCCAGGGCTCTTCTGTCTGTAATTCACGCGGGATTAGCGGTCATCACTTCGTAATTAAAACCGTCTAGTTATTCTGTAGGAATAAACAGAACAAGAGCCTTCCCGGGCTTCAGCTGCAGGTTAGAAACGTTCTTTTGGGAGGATAGGAAGGGGGATTGGCTCGTTCCACCCTCTTTCACCCGAACAGCACCAGCTGAGCTCTCGAGAACCCCAGTCCGGGGCTGTTGCTGTGAAGGAACAGGGTGAAGAGGGGAAGGGAGCCCCGAATTAGCATCCTCACCCCGGCTGTGTCGCTGGAAAGCGGCTCATTTCTCACTAACTGACAAAGGCTCCTCTTTTTAAAACTGTCTCTGTATAAATAGAGGCACACAGGGTTTGCGCCAGGTATATTGGGTGTGCATATTCTATGTTCTATATTCTAATGCTCCCTACGTATTTCACCCTTTACAGGCGCATTTGCCACCGTCCTGTGCCCTGAGCTGTTTCCAGAAGGCCGGGGTCTATCCCAGGCTTCACTGGAGGGAGAATCACCACCAGCTTCAGTGAATGCTTAAAATTTCCGGCTCTGAGTTTCCTCTGGCACCAGCTCCGTTGCAGAATGAAAAACGCGACGTGTTCTGTTTGTCTTCTAAACCAACATTCTTAAAAAAAAAAAAAAAAAAAAAAAAAAAAAAAAAAAGACCAAAATACAGCCTCGAGATTTAATCCCCAGAAAGGAATCCTGATTCTAAGC
This sequence comes from Clamator glandarius, assembly GCA_033459285.1. NCBI lineage: Eukaryota > Metazoa > Chordata > Aves > Cuculiformes > Cuculidae > Clamator > Clamator glandarius. The sequence goes on from JAUNZM010000716.1 coordinate 1,717,091, forward strand.
TAATCGGGCAAATCTTTGCTTTTCAGCTACAGCAACAAAAAGGAATCCAGAGTGTTTTCCAGCCCCACAGCTGAAGGATCGGGTCCCTCCTACCTCTTGGTTTACTGGATAGGCCCATGGGCTTTGGGAACTTGAAGCCTGGAAGTTATTCAGTGCTAATCGGTACCAAGTAAACTATAATGTCTTAAAAGCGCCGTGGAGAAGATGCAGTAGCTTTGAAGCTGCATCGCAATTAGGCAAAGGGTGGGGGCAAGCAGTGTCCTGGATAGTTTTATTTGAGCTCCATGTCCCAATAAAACTGCCCCCGCCCTCCCTTCCTCCTCCACTCCGCAATTATTGAAAAGCTGAGGCACAAGAAAACAAAAATACTGAAGGCCAAAAAAACAGACTGCAGTGCACTAGCTCCAAACGTCTGGCCCCTCGCTTGAGGCCATAATTAATTTGAGATTTATTTTTATTGGAGAACCCAGTCTCGTCTGACCTTAGCCAAACAAGGCTTCAGCGAGACCCTTGATGCGCTTGAATGGAACAGAATATTTCTCTCTAACTTCTCTTCAGGCGTCCGTGCCTGCTTTGAATTTGTTCCCTCAGACTTCATATATTTGGAGATTTGCAGGAAAGATTTAAAGCATTTTTCCCCCTCAGCATCCACTTTCTTTTTCTTCCTTTTCTGCTCCCCTTCTCCTCCACACCTCCCCTCTTTCTAAACACGGGGCTGGGAGAGCATAGGAAAGGATAAAATACAAAATTCGCTGGATCCAGCATACTGGGGAGGGGTGTGGGGATTTTTTTTCTGTAAATCGTGAAAGAGCGGAGCCATTAGAAGGTCACAGAGCTGGGGAAGGGGGTTGGCTGCTCGAGTGCTGCTGTCTGAAGGCTGGAGTTGCTGTAAAAGCTTGTCCCTTGTGCCCAAGAGCCTGGTTTATTTTAGAAGGCTCCAGCATGCTACCTTTCCAGGAGAGAAATAGCGTTTCTCCCACCTTCTTGACCTAAATTCAAGCCGTGCCTTGAAGGTAAAGGGAAAGGAGAAACAATGCCAGCCCAGGAAAGAAAAAACCTGATGGGATTCGCTGGACACTGGGAGAAGTATTTAAAACAGAGGGGTAGGTGCAAATAAGAACTAAAGCCTGAAGCACCGAGCTGTCCTAAGGCATTAATCGCCACTTGCTAAAGTTCACCAACTCAGCAACGTTTCTGCTGCAAGAAATGAGAGTCTAAAACCAAAGAAAGAAAGGGAATCAGTCGGTGTATCCGCAGATGAAATCATCAATAAGTGTGGGAATAACACACAGCAGCTTCTGTACACACTAGTACAATTCCCATCTTTCCTAGAAGTGCTTGAAATTCTGGAGCTGAAGCTGAAAAACTGCGGGAAGCCAGGAACTGGGATAAAAAAACGAGGTAGAAATGGGTAATGCGCTGGAGGATGCTCTTGGTGGGACTGATACTGCCTGAACCGGGAAAAAAAGGTCCATGAAGGCTTCCGTTTTCCCTTTTCTACCAGGTTAAGGCTCTCTAGGTGTTCTTAAGAGTGTGGTGAGGGTTCCTGCCTGCTCCTCACCCGCAGCATCCCTGCTCACCTGTGGGTGGACAGGGCACAAGTCCCTCGGTAGCGCCTTCCCCCCGGCTGATTCATCATCTGCACAGCCAAAAATTTTGAAATACCGCGTTATTCTTTCCTTGCAACCTGTTCCCAAGCAGCCTGCTGCTGCTGAGTGGGAAAGATAATTTGTCAGGGGTTGTTGTAGCCTTCTCATCGCCTGCTCCAAGGAAAAAAAACACACTGTGTTGGTCTTAAAAAAATAAAATGACACCGCCCTCTCTTTTTCGGGCTTCTGTAAACTTTCCAGGCAGAGCGAAAGCAAGAACAAACCAAATATTGTTTCCAGCCACCCGGGCTATTTTGCCTCCGTGAATATGCTTCTTTGTACGGCAGCACAAACGTTGCGGCTGCATGAAATCCATTTTCGGAGTCAGAATTCTCGCTCCGGCCCGGCGGTTCCCCCGGGGGAAGGTCCGAGGGGCTGCGATGGAGACGCTTGTCGGCACCCAGGGAGGATGCGGTTGCTCTGCGGGTGTTCCCTGCGCTTCTCAAGGGGACGGGAAAGGGCTGTGCGGGGCCAGCTCGTCCCGGAACCGCTCCGGGAACTGCCTGGAATAAGCCCCCTAGGGAAGATATCATTCCCAGAAAATGCAGAGGGGAAAAGCAGGAATGCTGCCAGGATGCCTGCCCCTGGGAGATGGGGAGCATCACCACCTTCTCCTTGACTTCTGCAGAAGCCTAAGGTTCCACCTCTAGCTGGCAGGGCAAGAAGTTTGAAAAGCAGGAGGCTGAGCTCCAATTCCTCCCTCTTCTCAGATCTGCCTTCTGCTTCTCCTTTTCCTCCTCCTTTTTCCTTCTTCTCCTCCTCCTCCTCCTTTTTCCTTCTTCTCCTCCTTCCTCTCCTTCCCTTTCTCATTATTATTATTTTCTTTCATGTCATTTCTTCTCTGGAAAACTTATTTACTTGTGGGAAGGAGAAGTATGTTATATATTCCTTTTGTGGGATCTCAGCTGATGTTGTGCACAGGAACCCCATTACACAGCAGGAAAAGCAAGACTGGGATCAACGTCTTCTATAAATCCTCTTCAACATGTGTATAAACATTATGTTTGTTCTGTGCCTTGTACAGAAAACGCCAGCACGGGAGAAGGGGCTCCAGGAGAAGGGAGGCTGCCCCCGGCCCTGGGAGGGGAGGGAAGGGCAGGATCTTTCTTCCCAGGCTGGGGAACCCAAGGCAAAAGCGACAGCTTTCTCCCCACAAAAAGAGAAGAGGTAAGAGATGAGCCTTTGGATGCTGCCGAAGGGCATAAGAAAACCGCGGGGAACACCACCCCCAACCCCCAAAACGTTTCTTTACACGCACATTAAACCACAAATTAGCAGAAGGGGAGTGAAGACCGCTGTGGCCTGGAGTAGCTTGTGGTAATGGTTATAATTAAAAATTCAGTATTCAGAGGTCATGTTGCTTTGCTTATAGCCCTAATTCTTTCCATATCTCTACAGTCAGGATTCTAGTGCTGTCTTCTGAAATCTAATTTCCCAATTATATTACATGTTTCATTCTCAGAAGTCAAATACTCATGTTTAGACGAGATTAGCACCCTCTGATATACTGTGAATTATTAAATATTTGCAGATCAGCAAGTCCCGTAATGGTGCAAGGAGTAGAAATACTTCATCAGTTATGTAGAATAAACCAGTATGGATTAAAGTGGAGGATATTGTATTTATGATTTCCCTCCCCTCTGTCACACCCGGGCCCGTACAAGAAGTGTGTGTGAGAGAAGAGATGGGGTAGCCCTACCATGAGGTCATAAAGGATCTTCTAGCTACAGATCCCCATGTCCTGAGTGGCTGTGGTGTAAATCGAGGTTACAACTCCTAGAAAATGAAGATTGCCAGAATCACTCAGCATGAATCACCTTTGTTACAACAAACCACTTTAAAAATGAAATCTGCTTCCTCCTGCTCTCCTCTGCCCCAACCCTCCCTTTGCACCTTGAAAACCATGACAAGAAAATCAGCACGGGCCTGAAGGTGGTGGCAGGCTGGTTTGTACCCAGGGGAAAGAGAGTGAATTTGCTCCTCCTGGGAGCAACACCTCCCCCTCTGTTACAACATTCAGAGATAAGGCATTTTCTGTACAAGGCACAGAATAAACAAAGTTTATACATGTGATTCATTTGTTGAAGAGGATTTATAGAAGGCATTGATCCCAATCTTGCTTTTTCTGCTGTGTAATTGAGGCACTGCGCACAGCATCAGCCGAGATCCCACAAAAGGAATACTTCTCCCTGCCACAGGATAAGCAAATAAGGTTTTCCAGAGAACAAATGACATGAAAATATTATTAATAGTATAAAAAGACCTGGGAAGAATTTGAGTTCAGCCTCCTGCTTTTCAAACTTCTTGTTCATCACAGCTTGGGAAGCCCTTGGAGATCAGTGTGGGGAAGCAGTAAAGGGAAGACAGGTGCTGTCTAAACCCGAACAGGTCCTTGTTCTTACACACCACTTTGATCCATGCTTTAAAGATAGAGAAACAGAGGCACAGAGAAGTGTCTTGCTCAGGAGCGCCAAGCCCACCCTGCCTGGGTTTTTCCTGACTATCTAGATTACTATTCAATCCCACCCCTTCTACAAATAAGCCAGCCACATCCAGAATGTCTCTATTGACTCTGGGTTCATGAGTGGGCAGAAACCATCACCAAACTTGGTGGGGCCAGAGCCTGACTGAACGTGTGTGTTTAAGGCTTTGAGTCTATTGAATCTAACCATATTCCTACTTTTAAGAACAGCTTCACTGATCTGAGTTGCTCAAATACCCTTTTGCACCAACAGTACTGAGCTGCCCAGCTTAAACCTGTTGAGTCAATGGGAGATATTTCCTTCATCTTCAGAGGAGTTAGTCCTAAGAGACCTGTGTCAAAATCCCATTGAGTTTTTGAAGCACTGGATACCTCATTTCCTCAATGACATTGGTGTGAATGAAGCTTTAAAGATGAAAAAAACTAAGACAAGGTCCTTGCCCCAAATAACCGCAGCTGGTGATGAAGGTTTGTAATAAAAGGCAGAGAGTTCAGCATCGCACAGCTCTCTTATCCCTCCACCACTGAAATATGGGATATAAGTCCAGCCTGAGGACTTCTTCCTGCTGGATAAAACACATACTTACGCAAAGAGAACTTTGTCCAAGCACTTTGCCTACAGGACTGTACTTAATGAGAAGGCTATCCTGGCACAGTTACGGACAGACACACTCAACCCTGCTGGAATGTTAAATTATTTAGGCCTGGATCTTGGTTCCACTTAATTCAAAAGGAATTTTGCTGCTAATTGGAGTAGCAGCCTCACAACAAAAGGCAATGATACCATAATATAGGATGTCAAAGGGCCTTCATCTCTTCATTGTAAACAGAACATGACCAAGATCATTTCCCACAAACAGGAACTCCAAAGAGAAATTAATGCTAAAACTGGGCATGGACTGCATAACGTGTTTCATTATTCAAGCTTTGAGTGAATTTGCTTTCATGAGACTTGAATTTCATTTGTTTTCCCCTAAGCTTCTATTCTTTCAGGATCTGTTCTAAAGCTATATGAATTATAACAAGTAAAATTAGATCACCAACATTTACTGAAAGATTGAGCTATGAGTTTGACTTTCAGGTGTGTCACCTGAATGTGGAAGCTTGACCATCCCCAGCCAGATTTAGTCTAGAAGCTTGGTCCAGAGAGCTGTGCGAGGTCACCCAGCCAGGGAACACAAGCAATGCCAGATGGTGCAGGAATCAGGCCACAGAGTGTGCATTTTAAATACTAATACTTCTAACGAACTGCCCACAAAATGAGCCATAGCCTAGGGATCGCATCCAGAAGCCATCCAAATAATCATCCCCAATAACTCATATGTACTTGAAAATCACAATTGGCGCACGGAACGTTGACTGAAGGGGTAAAAATAAGGACAAAATTCCTGTAATAAATTATTCATTACAAATTATCCACCCAACTCTAGTTAACACCCTTCTGTGTTTCTTCAGCCTGGGAGAGAAGGAGCTTGTGTTTTAGATTTTCCCTAAGTGCTGTTGCATGGAGGGTTTGCCTCAAACGTGTAATCCAGATGTCCCAGACTTGGTTTATTTACATTCTTGGGAGCTGTTGTGGAAAAAACCCTATATGATGTCAAATATAATATAGTACTTGGTTGAGTTATAAAGGGAGCAGGCTGTGCCAACCCTTCTTTGGTATTTGTTTGAATCCCATGGAAGAGGCACAAGTGCCCCATCAAAACACATTCCAAGATTTTTTTTTTTTACTTAAAAAGATACACAAACATCTATTTAGACTGCAAGGTCTAGAGGTCTAGAGGTGCCTGGCATTAGTCAGTATCAGTAAAAACAACCAAAGTCAATCTGCCTACTAAATTGTACAGAAGCATTGCTCAAGGAAAACCATAAGTAACACTGTGAAAGAAGTCCCAATATCACATAGCATTGCCTAGTGTGACAATCCATTTCTTCAGTAACTGAAAGAGATGTTTTCATTTAACTCATTAATTTTTTTTTTCTTCTAAATCCATTTTGAAACGTACCTTTCAAAACCCCATAACTTCACATATCACTTTACATATTAGATTCAGTAGCTGGTGCAGCACAGGAGTAGAGGGATGTGAAACGGAATTTAGCTTTGGTTCAAGACTAAGTGGTATCTAGGAAATCAGAAAATTAGAAGCCAATTTCTGAAACCACTGTGATGTAAAGTTGGTAGCACACCACCTCTATTATATTGGTTTCAGAACAACAAACCATCACTCTAACGTAATTCAGGACACCTGCACTGTAATACTGGTTAGAGTCCAACCCACCAAAGCAGGCATCAATGTTCTATAAAAGACAAGAACATTTCAACATATCCATGAGGATACAACTTTTGACTCAACCTTGCGTATTTCCAGAACAATAACCGATACTCAAGACTCTAGTCCCTCTCCCACCAAAGCAGAGATATTTTTTTTCTGCTAAATTCAGTGAGAATGGGAATGAGATTTTCAGCTAATACAAATGATTGTGAATGTTGGAGGATTGTAATTGTTGACATTACCTGTTTAAAGATGGTGTCATGTCTTACCTTGACGTAAGACGAAGTGTCTGGTACAGTCTGAAACATCCTTACTTGTTTAATAGATATATTTAAAGGTCCTAAACTTGACCTGAAATTTAAAGAAAAATAAATCAAATCATGTAAATGCGTATGGAAAAGTAAAGACACAAAACATTTAAAAAATAAGTATAGTAACAAATTTTAAAGAGAAGTGATGAGGTATTTAAGCGTACCCTTTAAAGGGAGGACACACAAACACTTCCACCACTGGAACTAAAAGCCAAGTACTAGACAAGACTTCATAAAGCAGCGATTTATTTCTATATTTCAACAGCAGTTTGGTTTTGCTTTTGGATTCCACTCCCCAAGGAAAAGAGCCTTCTCCGCTTTTGACCAGAGGGAAATGTTTGACATTTGATTAACTGAATTTCTTAACCAACAATTAAAAGCCAGCTGAAATACTCATGTTTTCATGTCGAGACTAGTTAACCCTATTGACTTGTAACCAAGGGTTTCGCTGGGCTAAATGAAGGGCAGTTGCCTTTCCTGGCTCATTGAAACCATTCCCAGGCATTAGCCCGCCGGCCTCTGTTGATTTAAAGAACCTTTCTCACCAATAATAATGAAACAATAAATTAAAAATAAAACTGGTGAACGGGAATATCATTCCAAACGGCCCCAAACGCCCCAAGACTGTCAGTCTCAGTGCGATTCTCAGACCCTGCGGTGCTTTATCTCCGGCTCGCATCACCGAGCTGCATCTGTTTTTCTGCACTTCTAAGACTTGATGATCTCCTGGTGAACACGTTTTCTGCTCCCCCCTCCACGGAATCGCTACAGAGATTCAGGGATCAACAACGATCGCGAAAAAACGGGATGGTGCGTGTGGGAAAATAAATCTGCAGCCACTAAAACACCCGACAACGCTTTTTGTTTTCCTACCCGCTCCTCCCAGGTCCTTTAGTCTCGTTGGAAAGCACCAGAAAGCAATTAGCTTACTGTAATTAGTGCATCGTTAAGAAGCACGAGCCCTCCAGCCCCCAGCAAGCAGCTGGTAGGAGCTGCTTTTCTGACGGTCCCGGTTTCCCGGGGTGGGAAGGGACGACTCGGAAGTTTACGCAGAATTTAGTAAAGAAAAAGCTATGCTACACAAACAGAGGTATACAGGAAGAGTTGCACGAGGTCTATACTATTTTTTTTCCCCCTTTTCAGGCTCTTTAGGACAGGCTGTGGGGCCCTAAGTTTGCCCGGGGCTGGCACCAGCCGAACCCGCTGGTCGATCCCGCAGGTTTGCGGCTCCTCCGTGCCCAGAATTCCCGAACGGGCAGAGAAACCAGCCCCTCCGACTCGCCTGGAACCTCTGCTGGCTAAACATATAGAGAAAACAAGAGGAAAACCCACAGCCCAACAGCTCTGGAAAAGAGAACTCGGCTATCTGCACATACACCCTCCCTCCCCATCCCCTTTATTGATTGGTAAAGGCACCGAGGGCAGCCTAGGAGAACACTGGAACATCTCCAATGAGCACAATTCTCTTTTTCTGTCGTCCTCCCTCCTGGTTCCTTTTGCTCCTGAACTCGCGGCGGGAGTGGGGGCAGGCAGAGCCGGGGGACAAGGTAATTTCGCTCCTCCACTAAGTTCTCTCAGGTCAAGGACTCCCATTTCGGTTTCTCTTGGTCCCCCCGCGCTCGTAATTAGGCGTGTTCACATAAATAAATACATCTACATAATCGGATCCAGCCTTACGGAGTCTGCTATGGATTATTTATCAATAGCATTGCCCCTGCCAGCATCAGTCGCGATAGAAAAGGAGCCCTTAAACCACTTTTCTATTCGGCTTTTGCTTATTCCTCTTGCTGTTTAAATGACTCACCTTTGATACCCTTTCCCCTCAACCAGTGGCAGAGCAGTTTGTAAAGATCCAGGTTGAGACCAAAACCACAACTCCCCACCAGTTCTGGGTTGCAAAGAGGAGAGATTGAACTTGTTAGATCCAAAGCTGTGCTGGAGTTAAAATTCCCAGCCCATCCAGGCAGGCTGCATCAAGCAGGCATTTCCTCAGGGGGCTTCTGTAATGCTCGCAGCTCCAGGGCGTGCTTGCCTCTCCTCTCTTCTATGCCCTCTACTTTTCATTTTATTTCCGTTTACCCCCTTATCAATATTTCAGCTACTCCCTCAGATGGGACACGATGGGACATCCTTGCCCAATGAGCTTTCCTGGCGCTCCTCGCAACTTTAAGGAACGAAAAAAAAAAAAAAAAAAAGAGAGAAAGAAAAAAATAGGAAAAAATTCACAACTTTCTTAAAAAAATATTGCCGAGGAGTCAAGCCGAAAAGAGACGCTGAGTGGAGCTCAAGTGCTACTTTAAATCCCCCTTTTAAAGAAGGAAGTTTCAAATATCCGTTTTTAAATCATCGTTCCTTACTTTGAGCTTTTCCCCCCCGACTCTTACCTTGCGAACTGTTAACCCATTTCCCCCCTTGCAGCAGCACCGAAAATATCGCAGGCTGAAACCCTCTGGAAACTATTCTCTCTGGTGGATCAGGAATTCACTCTTTCTCTCTGAACCCAAACCTCCAGATCCTTTCAGCTATTTAAATACCCAACTACTACCAAATAGTAACGCGTTTAGGGAGGGGAAGGAAACACATCTTCAATTCAGGGGTATTTTCTCCCCCCGGGCTCACGTTTCTGGTGCACATTGTCATCTCGGAGGGCTTGGCAGATAATATTTTGCACTAACCTGAGGAAGAAACTTCCAGGGCTTTCAGAAAGACGTTAATTTTAAATGTAACCCTCAGAAGGGTTACCAAAACTATTTGGAAAACGTCCTTCCACTCTCTATTCTCTTTCTCTCCTTCCCGGCTTTGCCCCAAATTCCAACATATTGAAACATTTTTCTCCTTAATAAGAGGAACATATAAAGTGAAGGGGTGAAAGGGCAACTTGGGAGCCGTGCCTAGAGCTCCGCACACAATTTACTCTCTGGTAGACGAGGCGTTTAGCATTCCTCCCAATTTCCAAGGAAAACAGACTCAGACCTGTACCCAGGGACCAGGGACCCCGCCAGAACCACTTTTTAATATCGAAATTCTTCGGATTCTTTGTTGTTGTTATTATTGTTGTTGTTTGTGTTACGAGAGAGGTAAAGTGACAGGGAAAGAAAAAAAAAATCAAAATTACAGGAGGGACCTGCGAGGTGTGAAGTAGAAAACGGGGATTGAACCCCCAGCATTGTCATTTTTAAAGGTTTTTTTTTTTTTAAAAACCCAGCGTTCATCGGGTTCCAAATGCCGTTTTCAAGCCCTAATCGCATCGCTCCGTGGGGATGGGAGAAGTCCCTCCCGCACACTCACGACCCAACCAGCCGGGGACCCAATCGGATCGCATTTCAAAGTCATTTTTCATTCTTTTCTCACGTTTCCACGTGCGAATTACACAAAACGCGTAGCTGAAGAGGAACCCCGAGGGGTTATCATTGTGCTAACAAACCCTTCCTCTTATTTTCGGTGAGGGGGCAGCCAGCAGGCTCTCGCTTTTCTGCTCCGCTCGTTTGCCTTTTATTTTAGGCATAAGTGCCCAAAGGCTCAGCCCAGCTCGGACAGGGACCCTGAGCACCCGCCTAACAAGCTGCAAGGAAATAAACTTTAAAGGCTGGAGCTAACCAGAATTTAGGAAACGCTTGGCCTGAATCCCGAGCCGGGTTTGCTACCCCTTGTATTCAACCCCTACAGCCGAGCGGAGAAACCCATGTGGCTAGTTGCAGTCATCTTGGGAGCTTTACTAGCCCAGAAGAAAATTGCTGGCAAATTGGAAACAGCTGGAGCATTGGAGACAGGAAAAAAAAAATATCAACCCCTCCTGGGCAGAGAAAGTTACAGAAGTTCTGTTTACACAAATAGCCCCAGCGCAGACACGACATTTCACGTTTCCATCAACAAACCCTAGGTGACTTGTATGTAAGCAACATTTCAACATCCATCACTGGCGCTGATTCTTTAAAGATGCCAATGAAATCTCTCTCTCCTGCACATACGTGCTCCCAGCTCTCTGCAGGGGCAGCTCCTCTTCCCTCTGCCCTTTTAACAGGGTGCTAGCAATACAAACAGTGACTTAAAACCCACAAAGAGTTTTATCCAAGGGCAGGAGGAGGGGGGGGGGAACCTGACAAGTGCTGGATTCTCATAAGCCTGTCAGACAATTGCTAGAACAAATGAAACAGTGGAAAAGCTTGGAGTCCTGCAAAATGTGCTCTTTTCATGTTTTCTATTTATTAGATATGTTAAGAGAAAACAGACTCATATGAGTCCCAAATGTAGGCAGAGTATTAAAAGAGGCATGTGTATGCTCCAGCAATTACAGCTGAATTTGATTAAAAACGTCATGAGGACTGCAAAAGCAGGAGTTACCTGATACACTAACCCTGAGGTTGCTTTAGGATGAATTATAACACAATTCATTTTATTTTAATAGGTCACTATAAGATTAACTGTTTAAGGATAGAGCTGTGCTATAAATGTTTACATCAAACCAGAAATAAACAAGCTTTGCTTTCTGGTTGTTTAGAAATACTGTTTATTGCATTCTAAAATTCCTCAACATGTTGATTAGAAATAAGGGGAAAGTATGTGAAGTCAAAAGGCAGTTCCAGTGCTTGACATGTAACCACACACACACTTTTGCACTTCAGTTTCTCTTTTCTAAGAGGAAAATGTGGTGATTTTTAAGAGGCCATCATCATTTCCACATGTTACAGGAAAATAATGATAGCAACACTTTTTTTTTTTTCTCCATGCTCCTCTCACAATCTTGGTTGAGAATTTGAAGGCACTTTGCAGCCGGGACTAATGGTCAAGCAGACCAGACGCTGTGGTGATGGCTTTGTTGGAGCAGTTGAGCTCAGTGAAATCAGCCAAGTCCAAACAGCCAGGTTTTTGTGTTTGGGAGGGAGAAAGCTTGAAGGCACATCTGTGATCAAGAGTCAAAATTGCACAGGTATAACAAGCTTCAATGCACCTTCCCGCTGTCTGTTCCCAAAGCAAGGACTGTGTCTTTGAACTTGCTTTTGCTGGTACAAACGGATCTTGCAGATAGGTCCAAGGGACTGAGTAAAAATAGCCTCATAAATTTCACCCTCAAGAAAGAAAGGGTGAAACAGAGAACCAGCATGGAGAGATGTAAATCTGTTTTTTCATCTGGTGTGCTTCTGGGGAGTTTTTGGATGAGGTAAGAAACCCTCTGTGGTTGTGCTATCTTTAAGCAACTTCTAATACAAGTACTTGTGCATAACTGGAACTCAGAGGGGCAGTTGAATTGAATTATCATTAGTTATAATAGTGGTATATTGCTGAAATTAAAATATTAATTTTAATATTAATATATAGGAAATTCCTACATGTTAAAATTCATTTTCATTTAGAAATGACAAGAAGGACAACTTTAGAATTTTAGCATGAAAAGAAATTTCAAGGAAAATTGAAGTGATCATCTCAAAAAGGTTTCGTTCAGAGAAATCAGAAAGACCCATTTCAGTGAAGATAGGTTGTTTCATTTTCACTATGCAATGTAAGTAAAACCACTTTGATAAATTCCACTGAAAATCAACAAAACTGCTATAAGTGTTTTTGGGGAAAGCATTTCAGCTTTACTAAATCAATCTTTACTATGAAACCCACCTTTGAAATAGAATATGTTTCACCCTGGTCTAGTATTAATGATGAATGTGATTAGTAAGTTAAAATAAATAATCATAAATTAGTGATAAAATCGCTATCACAACAAAAGAAAAGTTTTGGTTACAAAGATAAAATGAGGGGATAGGAAAAAAGGCATTGCCATTATTGCTAGATTCTATATTATTCTTGAAAAAGGAAGGTTAGGTGAAGGTTCATAAATGCCCCAAGAATTACAAATTCTGCTTAACAAGAACAAGAATCTTTCAGTTCTGCTGAACTGTCTCGATTTGTGTTACTGTCTATTTGGACTAGAGTTTATTTTGAAGTTAGAACAAGTTTGGGGTTTCATTTTGTTTTTCAATGATCATTTCTAAAACATCGGTGTTTCCACTCTCTATTGTTTATGAACATTTAAGGGAATTATTTATTTTTTCATGTGTCATGTAACTCTCCTGTTAAAGCAGTTTGGTTTGTGACTGCACTCGTGTGTCTCCGTTCATGTGTTCCAATTTCTTTAGTGTTCTTACTAGACTTTAGAGATACCCTCCTGCAGGTTAGGCTGGGCAAAATATAAGTGTTCCTGTGAGAGACGTTTCCTGACCCAAGAGCAGTCGGACAGTCAAAGGGCAGGAAGGGAATCATAGAATCATAGAATAGGTTGGGTTGGAAGTGACCTTAAAGACTATCCAGTTCCAACCCTCCTGCCACGGGCAGGGACACCTCCCACTGGATCAGGCTGCCCAATCCCCATCCAACCTGGCCTTGAACCCCTCCAGGGATGGGGCAGCCACCACTTCCCTGGACAATCCGTTCCAGTAGTCTCACCACTCTCATGGTGAAGAAATTTCTCCTTATGTCCAGTATAAATCTGCTCCTCTCCAGTTTATACACATTGCCCCTCATCCTATCACTACAAGCCTTTGTAAACAGCCCCTCCCCAACTTTCTTGTAGCCCCTTTGGGTACTGGAAGGTCTCCTCAGAGCCTTCTCTTCTCCAGGCTGAACAACCCCAGCTCACTCAACCTGTCCTTGTATGGAAAGTGCTCCAGCCCCCAGATGATCCTCCTAGACCTCCTGTGGACCCATTCCAACAGCTCCATCTCCTTCTGATGTTGAGGATTCCAGAACTGGACACAATACTCCAAATGAGGTCTCACAAGAGAGGAACGGAGGGGCAGAATCCTCTCCCTTGACTTGCTGGCCACACTTCTTCTGATGCAGCCCAGGATACGTTTGGCCTTCTGGGCTGCAAATTTTCAGGGCAAGATGGTGAGACCTTAGCCTCTGTGAGAGCATCTCGGTGGCAGAGGCAGGACAGAGATCACTGCAAATCCTTGACACCATGCAAGCTCTGATTCTGTGTGATCCTCAGCAAAGACCCTCAGCTCTCCTGGGACAACACTGCTGTGGTTGTGCCCCAGTGACATGGTTTTTCACTGGGAATTTTTGTGTTCAGCCCCTTCAACGCTCACTTGGTGGCAGAACACCTGATAGCCATGGCACACCTTGCAGCTGCAGAGGTGAATCTTAGCAGCCACATCCACCAGTGATGGGGCTGCCACCCACTCTGAGGTCCCTGAATGAAGACAGGTCACGGTCCCCTTCGTGGCTGAGATTCCTGAGGTGAGCGCCTCAGCCATGGGCTCCTTTCCTTCTCGCCCCTGGAGGGTCTCCAAGCTTGCTGAGCTTTGCTCAATCAATCTTTACCATGAAAAACACCTTTGAAATAGAATATGTTTCACCTTGGTCTAGCATTAATGGTTTATGTGATTAGTATAGTGAAATAATCCTATATTGGTGATAAAATCATTATCGCAACAAAAGAAAAGCTTTGGCTACAGAGATAAAATGAGGGGACAGAAAAAGAGGAATCACCACTGTTGTTCTCTATCATCCTTTAAAAAGGAATGTCTGAAGGTTCACAAATGTCCCAAGGATTACAATTTCTACTTAGCGGGAGCAAGAATCTTTCAGTTTTGCTGAACTGCCTTGATTTGTGCTACAGACCAGGGTTTATTGTGGAGTTTTACTGTTTGCAGGACAGCGAATAAATAGGACTGAGATGAACGCCTCGGCCATGGGCTCCTCTCCTTGCTGCCCCTGGAGGGTCTCCAAGCTTGCAGGGGGAGCTGCTGAAGGGACACAGCCCTTGAGGAGAGGAGGATCTGCGCTTTAGGGGATGCTGCATGCCCTGGGGAGGCGAGGGGAGAGGGAACAGGGTTGTGTGTGGAGCAGCTCCATCTTGCTCCTCACCACACAAAATGGCAGGGGGTGGTGAGGAGAGGCCCTGCCCTGCCAATGTCAGCCAGGCAGGGGGAGCAGCCGCTGCCATCGGCTCTTCTCCCCCGAAGGGCAGGACAAGGGGCAGGGGGAGCAGCCGCTGCCATCGGCTCTTCTCCCCCGAAGGGCAGGACAGGGGGCAGGGGGAGCAGCCGCTGCCATCGGCTCTTCTCCCCGAAAGGGCAGGACAGGGGGCAGGGGGAGCAGCCGCTGCCATCGTCTCTTCTCCCCCAGAGGGCAGGACAGGGGGCAGGGGGAGCAGCCGCTGCCATCGGCTCTTCTCCCCCGAAGGGCAGGACAGGGGGCAGGGGGAGCAGCCGCTGCCATCGGCTCTTCTCCCCCAGAGGGCAGGACAGGGGGCAGGGGGAGCAGCCGCTGCCATCGTCTCTTCTCCCCCAGAGGGCAGGACAGGGGGCAGGGGGAGCAGCCGCTGCCATCGTCTCTTCTCCCCCAGAGGGCAGGACAGGGGGCAGGGGGAGCAGCCGCTGCCATCGTCTCTTCTCCCCCAGAGGGCAGGACAAGGGGCAAGGGGAGCAGCCGCTGCCATCGGCTCTTCTCCCCCGAAGGGCAGGACAGGGGGCAAGGGGAGCAGCCGCTGCCATCGGCTCTTCTCCCCCAGAGGGCAGGACAAGGGGCAAGGGGAGCAGCCGCTGCCATCAGCTCTTCTCCCCCAGAGGGCAGGACAAGGGGCAAGGGGAGCAGCCGCTGCCATCGTCTCTTCTCCCCCAAAGGGCAGGACAGGGGGCAGGGGGAGCAGCCGCTGCCATCGTATCTTCTCCCCCAGAGGGCAGGACAGGGGGCAGGGGGAGCAGCCACTGCCATCGTATCTTCTCCCCCAGAGGGCAGGACAGGGGCCATGGGCAACCAATGCCTCTCACCTCTCACAGGGCAGCGAAATGGCATCCGTGGGAAGAACCTCTAAGCTTTACTTAATCATTCTTTACCGTGAAAAACACCTCTGAAATGGAATGTGTTTCCCTCTGGTCTGGTATTAATGATAAATGCGATGAGTATATTAAAATATATAATTGTAAACTGGTGATATCACATTATCACAACAAAAGAAAACCTTTAGAGACAAAGAAAAGCCATGCTCCCTCGTGGTGCCTGTGTCACTCAGCACAGTCCTCCCCAAAACCCTGCACTCCCACCTCTGTCTTGCTCCCTCTTTTGCCCTCCTGTTTTTGGAAGAAGGTCCTTTTCACTCACTGTTTTCCCCTTTTATTTCTATTGTGCTTCTTTAAGTTAATAATAGCAATATTCATCATCCCAGCTGAGCCCCTACCACTCTCTTTCGCTTTCACACCAGCAGAAACACCTGTCCAGCTGATGCTAACTAGAAAAAGAGAAGGAAAAAGTAAAAGAAATTAAAAGCAGGCCTCTTCCACCAGCAGAGTTTTGCCTCTTAAGAAAAGAGAAGTATCGGTGACCTTAACTTCACTGCAAGATTTGCTGTTACCTTGCTTTTTCATCAATTTTACATGAGGCACCTCTTCCAGGAGAAGAGATGGTCAGTGTTTGGGTTTTTTTAATATAAACCTCGATGATGCCCCTTTCTCCTGCACAGCTCCCCCATACAGTCTAGCTCTACAGCTTGATCCCTTCACTTCTCCTTGTTTTGAGGTTTTTTCCATGCTTACTTTAGGCAAAGCCCGAAAGTCTTGCACCATGTTGATGGGAATCTGCAGCTCCTTGGGAGCTTCCCTGGACATTTTTGCTTTGAGCTACTGAAATAGCTTCTGCTCAGAGGCAGCTTGTGAAGACACATCTGGAGCTCCAAAGGGGCTCCATCTGCTATGGTGTCCACAGAAAAACAAAAAACTAAGCAAACAAATAATTTTTTTTCTGTACAGAGGATAACTTCATGAAAATATCTCACCTTATGTTTGAGCCAGTATGGAAGGTAAAGGAGGAGATCGGAAGGGAAGAGAGTAAGAAGGGAGTTGGCTCCACCAAAAAGCAACATAAATAGGTCAATGCATGAACAGGAAAAAAAGAAGAAACAAACCTCCAAGGTGAATTAAAGAAAAATAAATGGCTAAAACAGGAGCTTGATGCGATTCCAAGTGTTTTGACATGGAAGTATGTTTCCCATTCCACATCTCTGCAGAGAAGGTTTCTCTTCGAATTAGATGAACCATAAAATAAAAAGGAAATTTAGAACAACACTGTAAAACGGTGTTTTACAGCCCTTTCCACAAAAGGCTTTCCCTTGAAGAGTTCTTATACTTTGGGCCTTGTCTACGCACTATCATCAGACAGCTTGGGGTACACCAGTCAAATTAAAGCATTTCAGTGCCCACTCCTCCTGAGCGAGGCTGCAGCCTTTTCAGTATAAAGGTGTTTTATGAGAGAATAACTATTCCCATATGGAAAGGAGCGATGATTTGGGAAATCTCTCTGGTTAATGTTATGAAGTGCTTGCTGTGAGCGTTTGCTGTACCATGAAATGTCTCGATGTCAGGACATCCCCCTGTCTGCTGATGGGGCCACTGGGATATCCCTACAAGAATAGAGACAATGGAAGGTACTCAGCTCAACAAACTTTATTTTGACTGGCAGTTTATGGGCCAGAGAAATTGTCTCAGACAAGAAGAACGTAATTTTCCCAGTGCAACGAAAGGAAGAAGAAGGCATGTTTGCCTCAGATGACAAAAGTGTAGATGAAATAGGGATTTGAAGGAGATTCATGCAGAGAGGCGTGTGGGTAAAAGAGAAACCTGTGTGAAGGAGAAGGGAAGGCTTGGTTTTCTTGGCGGAAATGATGGAGAGCGTTTGAGGAATATGCTCAGAGGTGCTTAGACCAGGGCACTGCCTGGAGCATTGCTTAGACTCTGGTGACCTGAGCACATGAATCCTGGGACATTGGAGCTCACAGCTAAATTTGGTTGTGTGCTGGGGCCATTACAACACACAAAGGAAAAATGAAGATGCTGGAGCAAGTAAACTACAGAATAGCTGCATCCAAGTGGCAGGCTGCAACAGTACATGAGAAAAACCAAACAAGACTGCTGTTAACTCAGTTAGCTAAATCAGTACAAAATCTGTGGTGGTCCAGGCTTCTTCAGATTATGGCTGTTGGAAATCCATGTCACTTATGGTCTCCATAAGGTTCTCTTTCTGCTCAGTAGCTAAGACATGAAAGTATGTCATAAATTACAGTTTTTAAAGCAAAACCAGAATGTCTCTCCTAAAGGACATGGTTTGCAAAATTCTTCCAGCTTAGAAACAACCCTCAGAACATGAAGACTTCTTCCAGTTGGACTTTCAGAGAAAGAGTATCCAACCTCAGTTTTTCATTCCACAGCCATGCTGACTTTTTCTGAGCTGTCTAGATCAATATGGATTATTGTTCTCTGATATAACTAGCCTTGATATTTTTGTCTATGAAATACATTACAGATGAGGCCTACAAGCTTTTTCAGTTGCTATCACAAACCACGTCCACATGGGGATAAAAGATGATTATAAAAATATCCTAGTGTCCATGTGAACAGCTACTACCCTGTCCTGTTGGTACTAAGCCACGTTGCTCTAGGTGGCACTTGAGCAAAGACCAGATGATGCTCCATGCCCCAGAGAGCTTCTAGATTTACATGACACATTATAAAACCCTGTAGCGTGATAGTCTAACCTGTGAGCTGCTGTTGAAACCAGAATGTGCTCTGCAATACTTGAAAATCAAGCTGTTTATTTTAGGAACCTGCCTATGGATTGAGGAGCTTAAATTAGGGCTCCTAATTGGAAAATATTCCAAGTCTATAAAGAGATCAAGATGTTTCCCTTTTCCATTCCAGGCATGAAGCCCCACAGAACAATTACAAGCGAATCCCCTCTAAGCACTCCTGTCTGCTGCGGGAACTGAAGTCGTGACACTGAGTCACACATCCTTGGGTCTTTAGAGGTGTCCGGTTGCTCACTCAGCTTGTTGATTCTGCCTCAGTTACTAGCCCTATTTCCTGGACTTATCTCACTGACCAGATTTCCCCTCCTCTCTCTCCCTCCTGTGGCTCATAAACACTTGAAATCTACTGTAAACCCAATCTAGGCTCACAGCTTGTTGTGAGTACAAGCATGAGCAGATAGCAGGAGATAAGGAGCAAGGCCACATTGTCTTTTTCCAGCCTGCAGTGAGAATTCACTTTTAAATCTGAAAATTGTTTGCATAAGGAAAAGGAAATGTGCATGTGTGTGTTGGGGGCAGTGAGAGAGGGGAGGCAAAAAAGGAAAGGAGCTGTTTTAGAGACCAAATTGGGTCATATGAAAGGGAGGATTGATGGAGATTGATTGAAGGAAGTTCAGTGAAGGTCCCGGTGCAACAGGCACTTGTAAACCCCATGCTCCTGTTATCCTGCCCTGTTCCTAAACATCAAACCATTCCCAAAGGGGAGGTGGCATTTCCGCAGAGGAGCCTTTGGATGATCATCTCCCTCCAGGCACTCCAAGGCCAAGTTTTGCTGGAGTGACACCCAGTGGGAAGTTGCTCAGGCCATGGGGAAAGGCTCTAGGCTGTGTCCACACAAAAGAAGGTTCTGCTGAGCTACCATGCCAGTGGTGTAACTTCATCACTTGACTGGTAAAAATGCCAGTGTAAACACGCTTATACCCAGTGCTCAAACTGAAACAACAAAACAGTAGGAAATCCCTACCTCCTCTCTCTTGCATGCATGATAAGTGCTATATATTTCATGTCCCAGTAGCCCTGGATGACATATTGTCACTTGTCCATACCAGATACTGCTTGCATCAGCAGAACTAACTTATTTCACTTCCCAGATCAAGAGGAGGTCAGGTCTAGCTGCAGGCTTTAGTAAGCACAGCTCTGCTGATGCCTGTGAAGCAGCGTGATTCCTGCCTGAGAGCGCTCTGCCAGCAGCATTATGGCACTGGTTATAGTGACAAAAAAATGTACTTCTACAGATGCAGCTGACTTTGCATATGTGATGGTTTTATTGCACTGCTACAATCCATTACCAGAGCAGTTCTGCCTGTGCTAGGGGTGTTGTGGGGCACATGAATACTCCTGTGCTGGTAAAATGCTGAGGGTGAAGGAAAACTCTGGAGCTACATGGCTACAAACACTTAAATACAAGTTTCTGTACAAGGCAGGATGGTCCCTTTAACTGCACCACTACAGTTAAACAGAACGATTTCTAGCACAGATTTTGATCATGGTGATGAAGCTCCCACTCACTTCTACAGGAAGAGAAATCTACTCAAAATAAGGACATGCAGCAGCCCCACGACGCTTCTCTGAACAGTGCAAATTGTTCTTTTGATCTTTGAGGTACCAAGATATCCCAGCTTCCATGGATCAGATAATGACTCAGGGCCCGAGGCAGGTCTGAAGGGAATCACAGAATAACCAGGTTGAAAGAGACCCACCGGATCACTGAGTCCAACCATTCCCACCAATCCCTAAACCGTGCCTCTGGAAAAGAGTGTTTGTGATCGAGGCATGGGAAGTGCTATGTATATTTATGAATCGATCTCCTGATGGTGCTCCAGTCAATAAAACCTGCTGTTAACTTCACTGGGTGCAAGATTCAAAATTTCTTCTGTGATAAATGCAGAGTTCCTGATACATGTTCCTTGAGAAGCTGGGATACAGCAAGTATACAGCTAATGCAGGGAAATCTGAGGGGCTCATCAGCCTCTCTGTGCACACTTAAGATCCAGGTAGCTTTAAGCTGCACGTGCAGGAAGCATCCATGTTTTTACAACAGCTTTCAGACCAGCTACTTCTCAAGAATTGTCTTTCAGAACAAATACACTGGAAACAACCAGAAACAGGGAGAAATTACGAGACATAAGAATTAAAGAAGAAATCGGGCTGGCCATTGGTGCCTTCACCAGTGGACCAGCCATGCCTCATCTGGAAAGCTCAACTCATGTATTGGGATCAGAAAGGCTGTGACGAAACTCCATGAGCTGAAAGAGGAGGATAAACCACTGATTCAGCTGGTGACCAAGTGGTCCATGGAGGCAGCTCCTTGAATTGCAGCAAGTCAACTGCCAAAAAAATTATCTGTATCTATAGGTATAAATAGATCCTAGTGGGATGTACGAAACTCTCTTTAAATACTGATGTGCTTTGTCATGTGCAGTTTAAGAGTCTCAGTACTTTGAGGACTTGTCCTTTATGTTTTTTGCTATGTTTTGGTTCCCCATCTGCGAAATAGAGATAATAGCATGGCTCCATTACACAAAGTCATTGCAGAGATAACTGTGCTCAGATGCTATGGCAACAAGGGCAGTGTAATATTGAAGATAGCAAGGGATACTGAGGGCGGAGAGCTGGCTTGTGCCAAGCATGGCGTTTTGCTGGGAAAGAATGGAGCAAACCAGCAGAGCCTCCTTCCATCAGTCCTTTCCCAGAGAAACTGTGTGCAGGTCTCACATGTGGGGAGTGGCTGAAGCATCAGATGAATTCATTTTAGGAAGGAAGAAAGTGGACAACTATCTCCTGTTTGTTGAGCTGTCTCAATCTATGTGGATTCTCTGCTCTGTTGCATCCTCTCACCTCCCTGCACCAGTGTCTCTGACCTCCCTCAGTAAAGTCCTTAATCTTGCTCAATTGCCACTTCATTGCCACTGAAGAAGAAAGATAGTGAAAGCAGATGGGCAGCTTCAAACTCCAGCTTTTATGGCTGAGTCCTCAAAATATAGCCCCCAGAATACAGGATGAAAATCTAACGACTTGAGATGCTGTTAAAATACCATCTGTGAGTCCCTAGCTGAAGTCAGGTAACGTCTTCTTGGGCTTTACTCTGCCTGGACCCTTTGTGGTAGAGTGGTTTCAGCTCCTGTTCTCCATCCTTCCCCATTTCCTGGCTCCTGCTGCGACACTTTGATTCATAGGGTCCAGCCACCCATAACCACCTAGGGAAATAGAAGCTAAGCCAAGCAGCTACAGTCATTCATTTTCCCCTCAGGTGGAGGAAAAGAGGGCAAAGATAAGATCGCTTCATTGAAGTCAGAATCCATTTTTCACTGGCCAGTCCTCACAAGTGTGATCCCTCCAGGAGGAATGGTCATCTGCCACTGTCTTCACTAGACTCAAGACCTCAACTATGTGGAAGAAGCTTTTTTGTCCTCAGAACTAGCTTTCCTTGGCTGATTCCCTCCACTGCACAATGCAGGTATTTCCTTGGAATAAGGACATGCAATTCTGCTACAGGCACATCAAACAAACCTGTGCCTCAGTTTCCCCATCCCTGTTTATTGGGAATTTTGAGATACAAAACTTCTAGGCTCCTCCACTTGTCTGAAGGCCCTGGTGACAGTTCCCTGTCTGAAGAGCCCTGGTGACAGTTCCTCGTCAGCTTGGGGTGAGACAAGGATTTAGACACATTCCTCTCTCCCATTTCCTGTCCCATAACTCTCTTCATAAAAATGAACTTTCATCGGGCCTATTTTAAACTGTTTGGGTTTTGTTTGCTACTGTAAGCACTAGCTAGCCGCCAGATGGCAAAGCGACACAAGCCGAGTGAGCTTTCCAACTTTCTGGTTAAGACAATGACACAATTGAGGACAAATAAACAGAAACAGAAGAGCAGATCATAAGCGAGCACAGAGCACCAGGACGTGGGAGCAGGAGGGGGCCAGCCCAGCAGAGAGGATCAAAGAAGCACCCGCTGCAGCGGTGGAGCTCAGCTCGTGGCTGCAGCCTTGCCCTGCTCCTCATCTACCCTGGCACGCAGAGGCAAATGCTTCAGTGGAGGGTGCAAGGAGTGTCCTGGAGAAGGACGCAACAGCATTGCATGGCAATTGTTATTTCATGTTTTTTTTTTTCCTTTCTCCATTACAAGCTGTTCTTTGGACAGCAAAATTAATAAAGCCTGGTTTCCTGTGGGCTTATGTTTCTTGCCCCCTAACACATCACATTCCTCCCACTGTGTCCTTTCCGACAGGCGAAGATTATGCCAGGGCTGGGCTGGTGCTGATTAGTGCTGTCCCTTGAGCGGAAAACGTAACATAACAGCCCTGCCAGACAGTTTGGTTGGAGTCGGTCAAGGAGGTAGAGAGGAATAATACAATCATAGAATGGTTTGGGTTCGAAGGGACCTCAAAGCCCATCCAGCTCCAACCCCCTGCCATGGGCAGGGACACCTCCCACTGGATCACAGGGCTCAAATCCCAATCCAGCCTGGCCTTGAACACCTCCAGGGATGGTGCAGCCACGACTTCTCTGAGCAACTTGGGCCAGGGCCTCTCCACTTTCACAGGAAGGCATTTCTTTGTAAGATCTCATCACAATCTCCCCTCTTTCAGCTTCAAATCATGTCCTCTCTTCCTATTCCTGCATTCCCTGATCAAAAGCCTCTCCCCAGCTTTCCTAGAGCCCCTTTCCATACTGAAAGCTGCTCTAAGGTTTCCCTGCAGCCTTCTCTTCTCCAGGCTGAACAATCCCAACTCTCTCGACCTGTCCTCGTATGCGAGGTGCTCCTGTCTTCGGATCATCTCTGTGGCCTACTCTGGACCTGTTCCAACAGCTCCATCTCCTTCTTATGTTGAGGATTCCAGAACTGGACATGGTACTTCGGGTGGGATCTCATGAGAGTGGAGTAGAGGGACAGAATCTCCCCCCTCCCACTGTTGGCCACCCTTCTTTGGATGCAGCCCAGTTTACATCTGGCCTTCTGGGCTGCGAGCAGACATTGCCAGCTCATGTCGAGCTTCTCATCAACCAGCACCCCATGTCCTTCCCCTCAGGGCTGCTCTCAATCACATCGCTCCTCAGCTTGTATTGAAACTGCAGATTGCCCTGACCCAGGTACAGGACCTAGCACTTGGCCTTGTTGAACCCCATGAGGTTCACAAAGGTCAGTTCACACAGATCCGCTTCTCCAGCTTGTCTAGATTCCCTCTGGATGATTTCGCAAGTTGAAGCAGATAGGAAAGTAGGAACATTGCTCAAGCTTTTGTTAGGAGCCCAGCTAACCCTCTCTGCTGTTTGTATCCAGCAGTGCTGAAATGCTTCACAAATGTCTCTTGAATTGAGACTTTCTTCTGAATATTTTCAGAATTGAAGTGCTCTGTTTTGGTTGTTGTCAAATGCTTATATTTCTTTTCCATCTTGAGAAACATTTGGTTAGAAAGAGCCCTTTGATTCTATTTCGAATGGCATGAAAGCTCAATATTTAATTTCATGATTCTTTCCCTCCTTTCTTTCTTTTTAACATATTTTAGCTGGAATATTCAAAGTTTCAAAATCACTGATGAATCAAAAAGTGCATTTTTGCACTATTTGGTGGATTTGCCTGTCCTGGGGGACCTGGCTCATCGCTGGCCGTTCCTCCTCCTGCTCTCACTGTGGCGTTGCTGTTGATGTCAACAGAACCAAGATGCAACCAGCTGCCAGGTGGTGGGAAACTTAGTCTGGTTTTATGTCTGAAAGCTAAAAGGTGCTTACACTGCTACCATAAATAGAATGATTTACCAAATGCAGGCTTGTTCCTAATGCATCTTTTGTATCAGTGCACTTGGCAAGCGTTGGGCTGAGGAATGAGGATCACTGCAAAGCCAAGGCTGAGCCACACAGGCTGTGGGTGAGCTGCAGGGCAGAGCAGAGCGTATAGGCTTTCTGCTCCGGCTCTGTCTGCCTGGTGATTATAGACACAGCCTTGATGTCACCCAGGGTGGAGATTTGCATTCACTAGCATGAAATTTAGCATGAGCAGCCTGGAAAGCAATGCAGCGATAATCCCTCTCCAGCTTGTGTGTAGATTAATGCATCTCCAAAAAAAAAACACCATGGCCCTTGTGCCTTCTGTCCCGTACCTCTCCAGCAGGTGGAAAGCTGCTGTTTTGCCTCAGGAGATGATGACTCCGCAAAACAGCACAGCTTTGCCTCTGAGGGGGAAATTCTTTCCATTCCTCTCCAAAGCCATGCCCCAGATTCTGTCCTGGAATAAAATCAGATCTGAGGATTTATGGCAGTGCTTATTAAAGTTTCCAGTGTGCTCTGCATGTCTCCTAAACACCTGAGAAAGATGAGCCTTCCCCTAGAACCTTGCCATCCAAAACACCTCCTCACCCAGCAGAAACGTGGTCTCTGGACAGGCAGCCATGTCACAAGCTGAGTAGCTGGAGGAGGGTGAATTATTCTTATTACTTAACATCTATGAGAGTACAGATCACTTACTCTGGGGCTCCTGTAAGAGTCTGGAGACAAGTTGAGTCACAATGGGTAGACCATGTGAAGTGACTTGCATACCATGAGTAGTATGTGTGCCTGTGAAGTGGCTCCTGACACTAAAAAGTCCCTTGTGCTGGATGTTGTAATTGCTGGCTGATTTGGAAAGTGATAATTCTGGCTGTCCCACAAGCCTGTGGAGCCTAGATGTCCTCATTCCCTGTCTGCATCAGAAAAATGGCCATAGCTTCCAGCTGAGCTGGCTGGAATGATTGCAACAGTTGAGACAGTCTTCTTCATTTTGAAGAAAACACAAAGTCACCTAGAGAAAGCTGCTGCACTTGGCGGCCTGTAGAAATACCAGCAACTATTTTCACTGAGGCCAAGACCTCATTGTTCTTTGCTTTAGTCAGAATCCCTCTTTCACTCGTGGTATTTTCACAAGGCACAGAAAGATTTCCAGTTTTCATGGTCTGATATCATCCACTGCCTTGATGCATCTCAAAACTGCCAAGGAAAGATATACATCATGGTATTTTCCACTCGGCTAGGCAACATTAGATGGATCCAGTTGGAGGCAAGCTCCCTTGGCAGACAAGAAGGATGATGGAGCTTCCCATGCTGAATGGAAACAGAACAGCACCACCCAGAGAAAGAAATGTTATTTGTGCAAATAAGATGGTTTCTGCTCTCTGAACTTTCAAGCTCTTATTGTCCTCATTTATTTTACTTAACTCCTTGCTCCAGAGGAATGAAATGGTAGAGGGGAAGAGCTGAAATGTGGGCAATGTCAAGTAAATCAGGTTTGCTGGTGTAGAGAAATCTCTCTGCATTTCTGCCTGGGCCTTTTTAAACGACTGCAGAGGAATGAGCATAGGCAGGCTCCAGAAAGCACGGCTGAAAGGCACTGAGTGGAATATCTGTCTTTATTTAACTTGGAAGCAATGCTGCTATTGCCTTTCTATTGCCTACTGAAGTCATCGCTGCAGATGATTGTGCTTGCTGGCTCCTGGCTGCTGGGACACGCCGCCCAAGACCTGCTGGCTTCTCCCAACAGCCAGCCACCACAAGAGATGTTTTTCTTTGCACTGCTGGTTCCCAGTCTCACTGGGAGACTGGCTTACAAGCCAGCATCAGTCACCAAACCAGAACTCCACCTCTGCCAAATGATTCATTTCTCCTGGCTTCAGACTTTTTATATATATACACGTATATCTTTACATATGTACAACCTACCGCAGCAGTGTCTGGGAGGTGAAAGTGCCCTCTTGTGGCGTGTTCTCCCCTGATTTTGATCCCAGGGATCCCTATCCCCAGTCAGGAGAAGGGGTATTGGGGTCCCACTCTTGATGGTTGCACCCCGTGGATGCAGCAGGGGCATCCACTTTGAGCAGCTTGCAGGATTGGGTTCAGCTCCCAGCAGCTGCAAAGTTCACACCAAATATGATGAAATATCCTGCTGTCTGCCACCAGCATAATGGAACTGTGCACAGATGAGCAGATCTGAGAGCTCAGCCGAGGTATAAATGTCACTCAAGATGGTCCAGATGCAAGATCCCCACCTTTCATCTGTGATTACTGGGCTTTCTTAAAGCAATCACATGCTCTAATGTGAAAATCATAAGCAGAAAGAGGTCCATTGGATGGTCAGGGCTGGGGTCTAATGTCCTTGGACCTGTTGTTGTCTTGCAATTTTTTTGCATGCGTTTAACCTGGAAAGCTCAGAGTCTGAAATTAAATCAATGACATTAAAGCAATTCAGGAG
This sequence comes from Clamator glandarius, assembly GCA_033459285.1. Classification (NCBI taxonomy): domain Eukaryota; kingdom Metazoa; phylum Chordata; class Aves; order Cuculiformes; family Cuculidae; genus Clamator; species Clamator glandarius. Next base: position 1,743,596 of record JAUNZM010000716.1, read on the forward strand.
CTGGGTGGGAGCAGTAGGTGTAAGATATGAACTGGCCCCTCTTTGGTACAGCTGAGGTTAACTGGAGCAGAAAAACAGATGAGGATGTCCCCACACAGAATTGCACCAGCCTTGGGGCACTGGTGTAACTCAGCAAGCTTCCCTTTCTGTGGGGACATGCCCTCCTGTTCTCTAAAATGGGCATTTGTCCTTTTTAGGTATGGTAACGTGGCAGCATTTCTGGGCCAGGTTGTTTACAGATGCAAGAAAACTTCAAACATGGCTTGTGCTCGGGTCAAACAAAGATCATCCGAGCAAGGACTCAAGTCTTGGCTCAAGAGACTTGGCTTTCTGCTCTGGCATGCCCTTTGTGGGTGATCTTGGTCAAGGTGCTGTACCAGGAGCTCTGACTGCCTTGCGGGGCCTTGCTCCTGTTGACATCCCAAATTTCATCTCTGTGGAGCTGTGGAGTCCTGACCACAGCCCTATCGTGATGCCTCTTGGCACTTTGGGATGAGTGTGCAGCAAAGGGATGAGAACACTTCCTTACTGCCCAGGGATGCTATAAATACAGTAAAGATTATGTCATGTGCAGATGAAACAGGTCATAAACGTCCATCAGAGACACCCATATGGCAGGAGAGCTGCAGATCTCCATGAGGCAGGTGTCCAAATCCCCCTCACTTTCATGACTTGGTGACTGAGGATGTGAGTGCTTTTTCCCAGGAGCAGGGATGTTCTCACACCTGCACTGTTGACGTGCTGAGGGTTTTGTGGAAAGCCCCATTGTGTCACGTCACAAACGAAGCTGCAGCCTGTAGGCTTCATGAATGGGTCTTCTCTGTCTTTATTTTCACAGTTATTTCTTGTTGTTGTTTTTGCTTTATTGGTCTAACCAGATGTTCTAAACATCTGGTGACAGCATGTTTATTTTTTAGGCTCTTGTGCACTGTGTTAGCAACGGAGCAGCGGAGAGAGGAGCAGAAATGTCTCTGTCTCATCTTTTTCTCTGTGACCCAGATGTTTTGGCATATTTGCTGTGGGTCCACTGGTGCTGAGTGGCACCCTGTGGCTCTAGAGTGGCTGGCAAAACACCTTCCCCTGGGTCTTTTGACATGGCCCCAGTTAAACTGGGTGATGTCCAGTGTTCCCCAGTGCCAAGAAGCTTAGTTTTGAGGTTCAGTATAGAAGGAGATGAATAATCAGTGGGGGCTAGGCCTGAGATTTGGCCTCGGTAGGGCTCTGCCTGAGGAAAGTGCCTCTCTAATGTGCTTTAAGTGCCACATAGTAAGTCACACATGAAGTTCTGGCTGGCAGTTTTCCCTGAAGAAAGGTAATGATAAAATACTATTTTATTTTCTAAGTGAAAATATCTCACAGACTTGCCTCAACTTTGGAACAGAAATATCGTTAGGAATCTCCAAATCAATATTTTTCAGTTCTTTAAAGGAAAGAGATAATCTGTTCTTTAATTAAAATAAATTTGGAACATAAGGTAAAACATTTGTTTTTCCACTTTTGAGTTGAGAAGTCCATTTTTATGTGTGGGGGGGGGGCGGAAAAAAAACCATGCACGCGTTCTGGACACGCTCCATTTATGAGCATCTCCCGTCTGTCGCAAGAGAGCACACACTGTCAGCTCTCCAGCTGTGGTTTTGAACTGCCGGCCTGCGGTGAGCAGGAAAGTAATTACTCTACAGCGCCGTTTTCACAGCTCTCTTTTATGGAGACACCATTGTCTGGAAGCGGGGTCTGTCTTGCTAAATATTCACTGATAAAGCCGTGGCTCACTGCTCCAGAAGTGAAACAGGAAATTTATCCAACACCTCTGTGGAGCCACAGAAAGCAAAGTGCTGGAGCACTGGAAAGTGTAAAAATGATTTCAGGGTACAGAAGTTCTTGGCCTGAACTTCAGGTTGTGAAAACTGAGGTTGCTCTGTTGACATCAATGCAGATTTGCTGCAGTGAGGTGAGGAATTTCATGATTGCACAGGCATTTTCCCAAGCAAAATTGTCCTCCTGTGTTGTGGTCTTAATAATAACGCTCCAAACCAGCTGTTTCTTACCTGAAACTGAAAGGGGATCTGTGTTTTTACTGTATTACCCATCAGCTTCAATTATCTTCTTTTCCCCTCTGGGCAGGAAAGAAGATCCATGAAATGAGGAAGAAGGGAAAGAAATACATTTTTATGGAAACAAATTTGTTAATTCTCCCATCTCCCCATCTCCAGGGGAATGGTTAGAGAAGTAGGGGCTGTGAATCAGGGCTACTGGACCTTATTTTAGAGGGAACTTCAGAGGGATGCCGAAGGGATGCCCTGCGGCTTGTTGGCCATTGCAGATGGTGCTTTTAAGGACTTACAGAAGCGATGTAGAACCACAGAATTGCTTGGTTGGAGAAGACCTTTGAGGTCATCGAGTCCAATCATGCCTGTCCACTACTAAACCATATGCTGAGCACCTCATCTACTTGTCTTTTAAATCCCTTCAGGGTTGGAGACACCACCACCTCCCTGAGCAGCCATTCCAGTGCCCGAGAACCCTTTCAGAGAAGAATTTTTTATGAATGTCTAATCTGAACCATCCGTGGTGTATCTTGAAGCTATTTCCTCTCATCCTATCACCTGCCACTTGGGAGAAGGGACCAATGCCGAGGGTTTCAGCTTCAGTGGCAGGTTGCTGTGTCCCATCTCCCAGGTATCCCAGCTCCGTGCGGGAGGGATAGGTTATATTAGTGCCTATCTGGGGATCGGGATGTATCAAGGATTAGAGGAATTAACGAAGTCTTGTAGAAGGCTACCATCAAGCTAGCAGGGGGTCAAAAGGTTATCAGCGTGTTGGAGAGGTTGTATTTCTTGTGTATCTTTTCATGAGAGGAAAAAACCTTCAGCTGAGTTGCAAAAGCCTCATTAACTGCTCCTTGTTGGTAGCACTGTCATCTAAGATTGAGGGGACACAAAGAGGCTCCCTGTGCCCCAGGGCAGTGACCCTGGGAGGAGGAACTGGGTCCACAAAATCGTTGTCTTTGTGCTGGGACCTGAAGGAGGGCACAGGGTGGAGGGCGGTTGGTCAGATGGGGCACAAAGAGAACTGAAAGAGAGGTGTGAGCTCCCCAGGGCTGGCCTGGGGAACGTCCCTCAGCAGCAGCAATAACCGATTCAAGAAAATGGAGAACTGCCTTCTCTTTCTTTCTCTCAGTTTGGGGAAGTGAAAGGGAAATCTCCTGCTGCATAGTGCCTGCAGATGCTGATGAAGAGGTCCAGCAGCAGCATTTGCACAGTCCCAGAGAAGGATGATGTTTCCTTTGAGTGTGGAAAGAGGCAGCCCCAGCCCCACTGGAGAAGCTGTGGTCCTCATGGGCACAGGGTGCTCTTTCTTGCATCACTGAACACCAGGATCCACCTCATAACAGAGCAGTGATGGGCTGATTGCCACAACTAGGGCACAACAATCCTATGCAGCTACAGACTAGGAGAAGTCTGGCTAGAAAGCTGCTTGGAGGAGAAGGACCTGGGGGTGCTGGTTTACAGAGACTGACCATGAGCCAGCAGTGGCCCAGGTGGCCAAGAAGGCCAATGGCATCTTGGCTTGGATCAGAAATGGAGTGACCAGCAGGTCCAGGGAGGTTCTTCTCCCTCTGGACTCAGCACTGGTGAGATTGCACCTCGAGTGCTGTGTTCAGTTCTGGGCCCCTCACCACAAGAAGGATGTTGAGGCTCTGGAGCGAGTCCAGAGAAGAGCAACAAAGCTGGTGAAGGAGCTGGAGAACAGGCCTGATGAGGAGTGACTGAGAGAGCTGGGGGTGTTTAGCCTGGAGAAGAGGAGGCTGAGAGGAGACCTTATTACTCTCTCCAACTACCTGAAGGGAGGTTGTGGAGAGGAGGGAGCTGGGTCTTCTCCCAGGTGACAGGGGACAGGACGAGAGGGAATGGCCTCAAGCTCCACCAGGTTCAGACTTGACATCAGGAAAAAAAATTTTCACAGAAAGGGTCATTGAGCACTGGAACAGGCTGCCAGGGGAGGTGGTTGAGTCACCTTCCCTGGAGATGTTTAAGGGATTGGTGGACGAGGTGCTGAGGGTCATGGTTTAGTGATTGATGGGAATGGCTCGACTCGATGATCCTGTGCGTCTTTTCCAACCTAGTGATTCTGTGAATGCAACCCCAAAGCTGGTGAACCAACCTTTGACTACAACCTGGACAGGGGTGATTTCCACCTCCACATGAAGATGCTTTCTTCCACGTTCCCCACCTTTTCCCTCTAACACACATAACCCTTGGGGAGATGGAAGGGTTCCATGGGAGGGGAGCTGGTGGGGCAGAGAGGGGTTCAACCCACTCCCCAGGTCCTCCCCATCTGAGCTCCTCCACCGCCAGGCTCTCAGCAGCGGAACACTCTGAAATGCTGGCACCTTGTGGCAGCTTGGGAAAACAGCATTTACGCCGAACTCAACCTTCTCTTTGAAATCCTTTGCTCTGTCAGACCTTATTGGATGGGGAGGAAATTCTGATAAGCAGAGAGAGCAATTGGGTCCATTTGGAGAAGGTATGAGGCTGCCAAGAAGGAATGTGGAAACCCTCCTCCCCCCACCACCCTGTCCTGGCAGCACCAACCTTTCACAGGACGTGGTGTTTCAAACAAAAAACTTCCCAGACGCATTTTGATCCTGATTCTTCTTCCATGCTGTATTTTGCCCTCCATGTGGAATCTCTGTCAATCAGCTGAGGAACTGAGACCCCATAAGACATTTCCCTCATCCTGAAGACCTTCCTTATGTGATTTTGGAAGATCTAAGAGACCTGGGATCCGATGGCAGTTCTGTCCCCGCTGGCCAGCAGCACTTAATGTATTGTAGGGGTAAAAACTATCTGTGGGTTTGGCTGAGATCTGGTTCAACTCGGTTTTTTTTTGCCAGACTATCAGCTGAGCTCTGCAGCAATCCTTGTCTGGCAGAGGAAGGGTTATTTAGACCATATGAACCAGTGAGTTCCCACAGACACAGTTTGAGGTTGATTCATTTAGGTGCTCAGCAGGTGCCAAATCTCTTCACTGAGAGTCTGGACTGAAAAGCACAAATTTTTATCTCAGTGCATTCAATTGTCAAGATATTGCAGAGCAGCTCCCCTCCCTCCCTCCCGTTCCTGCGCGGCTCTCCCAGCACAGCTTTTCCACGCACACTGTTGCTGGCATGGAGATGCTGTCTGAGATGCTGCAGGAGCTCCTGTGACCATCACTGTTTTACTGCTTTGAAACCGTCTTGGGGACCTGGAGCTCTTTAATAGAACAGGAAACATCAAATATTACATGGATATAAATAACTCAGTAGAAGCAGGTTACAAGAACATCTGGTGTTGCACACTCCTGTACAGTCTGATGGCACTGGGAGAGAAACAAGGAGATAACTCACAATTTTTGTCTGTAGCAAGTCACTTTTGGGTGGCAGTGGGGCCATGCCATGGTTATTTGAATCTGCCCAAGAACAAGCCTGCTACTGGCTATGATGGCAATCCAGGATTAAGAATGAGTCCAAATTAGAAGCACAGTGAGAGGACACCTGCCCTATCTCTGTGGTGCAGTCTTGCTTGTCATCAGCTCCCCCAAATGCTTCCTCCCGCTGACCCACATTGACCATCCTGTCCAGGCTGAGGCTCAGCCAGTTGGCCCGTGGCCACAGGCTGTTTCTCTTAAACTCTAGGAGACTTGAACTCAAAAAAAACCCAGAAAAAGGTGGTGTAGACCCAGGTGTCCATCTAACTGTCCTGGTAACCTGGCTACACTGCAAGCCGTGATCTCTTCCATGCTCTCTGTGCCTTCATGCCTTAGCTTAGAGGCAGGAGGATGGGAAGGTGTCATGGAATTTGAGGGAACCACAGAGATGCTTTCTGTAGGGCAGGTGCTGTCTCACAGCTTGTGGAGACTGGAAGGATGAGGGTGGCTACGTGTTCTGAGGGAAGACTTCTTGTGAAATGTTTGTAGAACGTGCTGAGCTGCTTCTGAGAAAGATAACAAACTTAGAACGAATGAGTAGAATTGCTGAAACAGTGTTTTTACAGCCACAGTGGGCTATGGAGGCTGATGCTTGTAGAGGAAAGACCAACTTAAGACAGATCAGCTGCAACAGTGGGAAAGAATAGACACACTTTTGTGGGCAAGATCCTCCTTCAGTGACTGCTTTGTGCTTTTATTTTATTGTCGAGAGAGCCTGTGAGGATTTCTTTACCCGGAGAGGCTTCTGACATGTAAGCCCAGCTCTAAATAGCTTCCTCCTTTATTAGAAATAACCATTGGCACAAGCTGCCACGGGAAGTGATGGATTCTCCATCTCTTGAAGTCTTTAAATCAAGACCGGATGCCTTTTTGGAAGACATGTATAGCCAAACAGAAATTATTGGGCTGACTGTAGGAATGAGAGGATGGACTCATATGGCCTGCGTTAGACAGGAAGTCAGCCTGGATAATCTATGGTCCTTTCTGGCTTTAAGATCTATGAAAGTTCAGATCTGCAGCCAAAATATGGGACTCTTCACGTGTCTTTAAAACAAAAGCACCCTGGGGTATGGGAAAGTCTCTGAACTGCTTGGAAAGTTACCAGTACCTACAGATTTATTTTCACTGGTACCTGAAGCAATGCCATTTCCCAGTAAATTATCTCTTCTCTAGACTTTAGATGGGGAGAAGAGCTCAGAGGGCCAGATGGGGACCTGTGAAGCTGGCAGGACACAGCAGAATATGGGTTGCATCACAGCTTAAGGAGATTACTGCTGCTGGAGGGAACACGTGCCATTCAGAGATGGCATAGTTGGTCCAAGTGGCTGAGTTTGGCTGCGCAGCTCAGCTGCTATGGGGTAACCCCGTGCAGAGAGAAAGAAGGGCTGGGGGAAATCTTGTGTGATGCCCCAAGGGTTGACTTGTGTTGGGGCTCAGGTCCTTCACACTCACTGGCTTGCTGTGAAGCAACCTCCTGTACTGAGGACCTCTTCCAAAGGAGAGAAATGAGATACATAGCTGCTCAGTCTGATGCAGTAAAATAATAAGTAAACCAAAGCTTCATTGATCAAAAAAAGAGGGAAGACAGGTGGGTTCAGAGTTTGGGAGTGAGTCTGTGCTAGCCAGGCTTCCCCTGGCCCATGCACTGTGAGCTGTGTGTGCTGGCTGGTGCCTGTGGCGTGCAGCCCACTGTGTCACTGGGCAGGGAGGTGTCATCTCCCCTGCTGGGACCCCTCCCCCTGTGGCTTTTGTTGCCCCACACCTGCTTCTGTAGCCCAGGTGGTGGCTGTGATGGTTTGAGCTGGAAGCAGACTGAGCCTCTGCTAAGCTTGTTTCATGCTATCCTTCAAAAAACCTCCAAACAATTGTGGCTTTTGGCTCCCAGAGATGTTCGTGCACTCAAGCCTCGACTGCAAATGCATCTTCTCCACCTTCCATCCCTTTGCCATTCCTTCAGCATTAGCAGGTGCCACTTTTCACCCTTTTTCTCCTCTCAAGAGAACTCATCTCACAGTAGCTACAGCAGCAAAGAAAGCTGGGGCAAACACCCTGATCCTGCAAGCACAGAGCAAAAATGAGTGGAGCTTGGGAAATGTATTTTTGGCTCCATTTCCTCTTTTCAGTGCTTGGGAAACAAATGTGGAAAGCAAGCCAGAAAAGTCAGTAGTAAATGAATCCAGTGGGTGCCAAATTAAGACAAAAAGCATAATCCAGATCTGTTAACAGCAATGTTGCACTTCAATTCTTACAAAAGTGAACCAAAAAGAAAGGAGACCAAAGATGAGTTTATGGGTTTATAACCTTTGTGCAGGTTTTCCAGCTGACCTAATGAGAAAAGTGTGCTTTGTCTATGGCTTTTCCCTCCTTAAATCATAGAATCATAGAATATTTTGAGTTGGAAGGGACCTCAAAGCCCTTACAGTTCCACCCCTGCCATGTGCAGGGACACCTCCCACTGGATCAGGCTGCCCAAACCCCATCCAACCTGGCCTTGAACCCCTCCAGGGATGAGGGAGCCACTGCTTCCCTGGGTAACCTGTTCTAGGACCTCACCACTCTCATAGTGAAGAGATTCCTCCTTCTATCTAGTTTAAATATGCCCCTCTCCAATTTATACTGTTCCCTCTCATCCTACCACTACAAGCCTTTGAGAACAGTCCCTCCCCAGCTTTCCTGGAGCCCCTCTCAGCACTCGAAGCTGCTCTAAGGCTTCCTCAAAGCCTTCTCTTCTCCAGAATAAAAAAAAAAATCACAGAATAACCAACCAGGTTGGAAGAGACCCACTGGATCGTAGAGTCCAACCATTCCCACCAATCCCTAAATCATGCCCCTAAGTACCTCATCCACCCTCACCTTAAACACCTCCAGGGACAGTGACTCAACCACCACCCTGGGCAGACCGTTCCAATGCCTAACCACTCTCTCCATGAAGAATTTTTTCCTAATCTCAAGCCTAAATCTCCCCTGGTGGAGCTTGAGGCCATTCCCTCTCGTCCTGTTCCCTGTCACTTGGGAGAAGAGCCCAGCTCCCTCCTCTCCACAACCTCCTTTCAGGTAGTTGGAGAGAGCAATGAGGTCTCCCCTCAGCCTCCTCTTCTCCAGGCTAAACACCCCCAGCTCTCTCAGCCGCTCCTCATAAGGCCTGTTCTCCAGCCCCTTCACCAGCTTCGTTGCTCTTCTCTGGACTCGCTCCAGAGCCTCAACATCCTTCTTGTGGTGAGGGACCCAGAACTGAACACAGGATTTGAGGTGTGGTCTCACCAGTGCCGAGTCCAGAGGGAGAATAACCTCTCTGGACCTGCTGGTCAAGCCGTTTCTGATCCAAGCCAAGATGCCATTGGCCTTCTTGGCCACCTGGGCCACTGCTGGCTCATGTTCAGTCTCTGTCAACCAACACCCCCCAAAAATATGGAATGCTTCACGAATTTGCGTGTCCAGGCTGAACAACCCCAACTCTCTCAGTCTGTGCTTGTACAGACGGATCATCCTTGTAGCCTCCTCTGGACCCATTCCAACAGCTCCACATCACTCTTACGCTGAGCATCCCAGATCTGGACTCAATGCTCCAGATGAAGTCTCAGACCCTGAGGGAGAAGAGGGGACACAAAGGGGGTCCAAATTCATCTCAGAGCCCATCTGCACCTGCCAGACCTGGTGGCTGGTCTGGAGGAGGGCAGGTTCGTTGCACGCTTGGCTGGGGCTCACTCAGCTCTAACTCTTCTCAGGACTTGCAGTGCCGGCTGCCCGGCACCAGGCGGCTCCCAGGGATGCTGCTCAGGGTTAAAACAACTCCAGAAACTCAGGGAAGCCGAATGTCACTTCAGAGAAAAGCAGATTGTAAAGTGTAAGTATCTATTTAGTCCCATAGAAAACCAAAACCAAGCAAAAATTAATGCGAGGTGCTGGAAAATGTGTGCAAGTCATCAGCGGTGAGATGCTGTGTGCATCAGCTTGGGTGCTGCTTTGTGGAGAATTAAGTCTTCTAAGTGAAGCTGACAGCTTATAAAGAATTCAGATGCATCATCACCTTAAGAACAAGCTGCTTCTTTCCTGGAGAAATGCCTCTCTGTTCCCTCCTCTTTTTAACTTAAATGCAAGCATTATAGTGTTGCAACCCGAACGTTTATGCTGCTAGGTGAGAACTAGGTGGCATTGAGTCGCTGCTCATGGTAAAAGGAAGTGAAGCTGGTTAAAATGTTCTCTTTCGTCACCCAAGCAGAAAGCAGAAAGAAAAAGAGAGAGAGAGAAACGAATGCATGATGATTTTTCAGGTGTAGGAATGGAAGGACTTCACATTAACACCAGAGAGGATTTTATTTGCTCTTTTAATTGTGCTTTTAGTGCATATATGATAAATATCACTGTGTCTTTGCTGAAGTGGGAGCACTAGAAGCCTGTTGCACTGAGCTGGGGTAGCTTTGTTGAGCCTGGGGGACTGGGGAACAGCTGTGCCCCTTTCCTCATGTTTCAGTTTCCAGTTGTATAAGGATAACAAAATCCTCCTTGGTAAGAGGCACTGAAATGTGCTGGGGACGAGCACTGGGACAGAGATAGGGCTTTCTCCTCTGCGTCCCACCTTGTCCCCATGGATATAAATTCCCTGGGTGCCCTGCACAGACCTTGCCCAGGCAGTTAATGCCACTGCAGGGTAGAGTCATAGAGTCACAGAAGGGTCATAGAATCATAGTAGGGTCCCTCGAGGTACTGCGATGCTCTGACATCGCTCCACAGAGGTGCCTCCACTGCCACTGCTGTTTTCAGAGCCAAGACACTTGACCTCTCGCTATAGCTCAGCTCCCGGCCATTTCAAAAGTAAATATGCTCCTTTCCTCTGGTGGGGGTGACAGCACACCCCTGCCCTACAGATGTGCAGCAAAGATAAACAACCTGAGGACTCTGAGCTTCTCCAGATGCTGTGATGGCAGCAAATGGAGGCAGGAATAACCCAGAAAAGCAGGATAACACCCCACCCGGGTGCTCCAGACTGGATCCCCATGAGCACAAAACTCCCAACAGTGCAGAGATTTTTGCCAAAGCAAGGAATTGCCTGTGCATAATACTCTTTTTTTTTTTTTTTTTTTTTTTTTTTTTTATCGGAGGATGTGGATCTCTGTGATTTGCCCCTTGAGGAGATGATGGGGCTGAGAGGGGCCTGGGTGAGGATTGCCTTCAGGAGGCGTGCTTGTGCTTTCTTAGGCGAGAAGGGAGAGGCAAAGCAGAGATGCAATCCCTACTGTTTAGAGCAAAGTGTCTTTCGAAAACACAAAGCCTTTGCTGCAGGAGATGCAGCTTTCTGGGAAGGTGCTGGAGATGTCATTTTCTGGGAAGGTGGTGGTTGCCACCACCATGAATTGAAAAAAAAAATGCTTTTATTAGTGAGTTACAAAGGTCTGGGGCTTTGAAGAAGCAAAACCAGCTTCCAGGATGCTGAAGTGTGGGCAAACTATGGGGTTTGGTGTTACAAATAATTGTATTGATGAAGAGGAGAGCTTGTTGCCTCTAAGATTTGAAGATAATCCAAACCCCAAAGTGGGTCTTGGGTGGGAAGGTGTCCCTTAATGGGTGCTCCTTTCTTGGTTGGGTGGAGGCTGTTTTCATCTCTATTTGCCGTGTGGGGCAGTTTTCCACAGCTCTTGGTCACACTGTGTGTGCCCCAGAAGTGGCTGCCCTGTCCTAACCTGCACCGTGGCCTCCATAGAGGAAGAAATACAGTGGTGGGATGGGGAATGGAGAGTTCCTGAGCAGAACTGGAGGAAAAATAAAAATAATCTGGTGAAAATAAAGTCTTGGCTGCAAATCCTCTTATTCCTCCCCACCAGGAGTTGCATCCCTACTTTGCATCCCTTTCAAGGGTGCTTGCCCCCTGCTTAAGCCTGGCAGACCTGGGTGGTTCTGAGCAGGATCACCATAAAATTACTCAGCTGGGGGATGCAGCTGCTTGTTGAGAGTCTCCTATTAATGAAAGCCAGTGGAGTTTTTCACCAATAAGGCAGGAGCGAAAGCAGGGCCTCAGCATTTGGCTCCTTGTTATTAAATTGCTTGTAATTCTAGGCAGTGTCCCAAGGCTTGGTGAAAGGGCTGTGTTTATCATACAACAAAATAATAGCCATCATAATTAATAAACTCTAATGGGAAAACACAGAAGCCAGAGTGCAGGTAGATATCAAGGGCAGAGGATTCTTTTAATGCCTACAGGACCAAACCTTTGCACTTCTCTCCCCACCAAATCCCCTTCAAGTATTTTCCAACCATTTTTTGCTTATAGCTCACACCACATCCCTTCCCAAATGCAATAGCTGAGGTTTCCAGGGCTGCAGTGCTTGGGGCACCCATGGGTTTGCTGTTCCTGGTTAGCTTGGAGTGGGCTACATGCCACTGTGGTCCCAGTTATCCTCTCCTTTCCCTGCCAGCCCTGTCTCAGAGAACATCTGGCCTCTGTGGGAGCATGGCCAGAGGAGATGGAGAAGATGGGAAGGTCAGCAGGCACTGGGGCTGGGAGAAAAAGGGGGAGCTCAGGTGCCTAAAATAAACCCAATCTGCACAAGCATTATTACAGCTGTGCAGTGTAAGGCAGGGCTGTGTCCTCTGGAGAGGAGTGTTGGCGGCCAGCAGAAATCCTCTTAACAACAATTAATGGCATCTAATTACTCTTTCTTTTGTCTTCTATTTAGCAACGGGGCTCAGCCCAGGAAGTCCTGGCTTCCACTGTTTTAGTGTTTTGACTCTGGGACTGTAAATGGCCTCGTTTATTTGACAAACATGATCATGAAGGTCCCCCAAGCTCCTGCTGTTTCTCTCCCACCCACCGTCCTGGGGAAGAAAGCCACCAGCTTGGAGGTTTGTGATTAAATGGTTGCATTAAGTCAGACCAATGCCCCCACTGTTGGCTCCTACTGGCATCCAGGGGGGGAAGTAGAAGAAAAAGTCCCAATCCTGCCCCTGTATCCTCTCTGAGTGCTGACTGCCACAGCCCTGGGATTTCCTCATCCAAAAATGGTTTCTTTAGTGCCTCTCAATGGATTTTTCTTCATTGAATTTCTTGAGCTGGTTCTTGACCCCGTGTCAGCCTTTCATCTCTTCTGGCAGTTTCTGATGGCATTTCATTGTCCTCCTGTGGCAGACAAAGGGGCTGGAAGGTGGGATGCAGCAGCACTCGGCTCCTGGCCCAGCATCGCCCCAGATGCAGGAGATCAAAGAGTGGGACCATTTCCTCAGAGGGACAGACGAGGACAAGGGATCACAGGGATCAATTTTAACTGCATGGAAAGAGCGTCTCAATGCTGAGAGATGCTGACTATAAGTGGTGTGAGTGGGTATTGGTGTTTGGGATGCAGAAGCAGCTCATGAAGACAGGGATCTTTTGGGACATGGTGGGGAATAACCACAAGCCAGTCCCTGCAGGAGTAAAAGGCTTCAGGGATCCCTGTGCCCTGCAGTGTGCATGTGCCAGGGCTGGTTCAGATTGGACATGAGGAAAAATTTCTTCAACAAAAGGGTTCTCAGACCCTGGCTGATGCTACCTGTGGAGGTAGTGGAGTCCCCATCCCTGGAGGTACCTAAAAGACAGGCAGATGAAGTGCTTAGGGATATGATTTAGTAGTGGACAGGTGTGGTTGGGTTTGATATCCTCAAAGGTCTTTTCCATGATTCTGTATGAAAGGGGGCAGGAGGTCCTCTTCCTGAATGGGAATGTTGGGGTGAAGTCACCTTTGGGGACAGTGGGATACAGCAGGATGGCAGGCTGGGGATTAACCTCTATTGTATGAAAGGCATGAAAATGGGGCAAAACCCTGCCCCTGAGCTGAGAGAGGGGAGTGACCTTATTGCTCTCTACAAGTTATTAAGACCTTAGTGCTCTCTACAACTACCTGAGAGGAGGTTGTGGAGAGGAGGGAGCTGGGCTCTTCTCCCAAGTGACAGGGGACAGGACGAGAGGGAATGGCCTCAAGATCCACCAGGGGAGGTTCAGGATGGACATTAGGAAAAAAATTTTCACAGAAAGGGTGATTGTTCCCTGGCAGAGGCTGCCCAGGGAGGAGGTTGAGTCCCCTTCCCTGGAGGGGTTTAAGGGATGGGTGGATGAGGTGCTGAGGGACATGGGTTAGTGATTGATAGGAATGGTTGGACTCAATGATCAAGAGGGTCCTTTCCAACCTGGTGATTCTATGATTCTATGAGTGACCCCCTTTCTGCCATGGAGGGGGCACGGGGGGACCAGCTCAGGGCAGCAGCCGCTCGTGTGGGCAGGAAGCGGCAGCTAAAATTAGCAGCTGGGTGGAAAAGGGAGGAGAAAGCATTAAGGAGATAACATAAAGGTTAGAGAGAAAAGTCAGGAAGTGAGCTGAAAACAGCCTGAATGTCATGAAAAGGTGACGCTGAGCCTCACGACCAGCACAGAGAACCGAGATTAGCCAAATCGTGTCGTGATGCACAAGGCTGTGTCGAAATACACTGAAAGCTGCCCCCCTGCATCCTCCTCCCTCCAGTGACCCAGGTATCACTTGGAAACCATCCCTAAGGTCATGTATGGGCTCCCAAGGGCAGCGTGCAGGCAGTGGCATGCTGGATGGTTTGTAACATGCAATACGTCACTGGCTTTTGGGAACGAAGCCCAAATAAAATGCTCAGCCCTGATCATTTCTATTGTAGGATGGTTTTTATTTCAATGGCTTGTCCCCATGTGGGAACGGAGCTGCTGTAACACTTTGCTGCTGGTTCAACCTTATCGTGAGCCAGATTGAAATACTCGGGAGCTTTGTGTTTTCCAAATACAGAGCGAGCTTACGGCTAAGCCCCCAGGTGCCATTACCTCATGTTTGTTTGCACAGACTGGGAATAACACCAGCAGCATTTGGTGTCAAAACCCTGCCAGACACCTTTTTGCTTGATGTAATTCCTGCGGCAGCCACCCCAGCACCGAGGATGCTCTTTGGCCCTTACAGTTTACTCCCATTTCCTGACTGCCAATCTTCATTTAACTCCTTGAGCTCCACACCACGACACAGCCAAGGAGATGAGCCCCGTGGCCTCGACAGTGGAGCTGGAGCTGCAGCAGCTGGAGAAGTAGGAAGAGGAGAGGACTGGGGAGATAAAGCCCCCTCCCCAGCAAGCCTGGGCTGCAGCTGATAAGAGCCCTCACGGGTTGTAATAGGAGCCCTGTCTGCCTGTTTCCTCACAAAGTCATGACTCAGGGATAATGTTCACATCCTCTGAACGGCGAGGGAGCTAAAAATACAGCCAGGAAAATGAGAATGAGTGAGCGAGCATGAATGAGAGCGTGAGTGAGAAATGCACTGGGGAAAAGAGAGAGGAAGCATGAATGAAAAAGCCTGGGAGAGAGAGTGAAAATAACTGGACCCTTCCAAGTTTCCAAGCTGCAAATCTTTGCTTCCAATCAACGCTCTGGCAAAAGCATGCTTGCAAGAATATAAACCCGTCCGGTGAATTTGTCTTTGCAAGCAACACTCCTGGCATCACCCTGAGAGCAGGAGGGCAGGACTCACTGTTCTGGATGGTCTGCAGCTCTGGGGGCACCGCAGGGGCTTCCCCTGTGCCACTCATTTTCTACAAAGGAGAGCAACCTACCTGTGTGGGCAAACACAATGCTGTGCTCATGCCTGCCCACACAGCCCAAGTTGGGCTGTGGCTCTCCATGTGGTTACAGGCTCCCATGCAAGCAGGGATGTGCCTCTGCCCTTAGCGTGGATTCTCACCAGGGTGGGGTGGGTTTGGGGACCCCTTCCACTCCCCCAGACTCTGTTTTCCCTGAACTTCCCAGTATTACTTTTAATGGACGCTATTGCTGGGAGTTACTCCCTTCCCCCTTTCTGAGCCCCAGGCACCTGCATGCATGCAGCAGCTCATTCTACTGAAAAGACAAATGTTTTCTACCCCTGCCATAGCTCCCTTGTTTCACAAACACCCGTTGGAGCTGAAACATGTTTTACGCGTTTATCACAGCACCGAGGTTGCACCTGCAGCCCCCTTGGCCCTGGATGCTCTACCAGCATGGAGGAAAGGACGCTTCTTGTCCTTCATCCTCTACAGCTCCCCTTCTGCAAATCCTTGGTCTATAAATTGGCCTTAGAGCAGGTCTCTAAGGTTAGGAGACCCTCTCTGCCTTGGGTAGAAGGTTTATCCCAGAGCAAGATTGTAAGAAGTGGATCTGGGTTCTTAGGAAGCTTCAGCACCATTTTCTTTCTGGCTTTGGCAAGACTGAGGAGAACCTCCTGCGGAAAGCAAGGCCCGTTTTATGAAGACTACATGAGAGATTTTTCTACCAAAATACCATTTTCTGTTGTCTCTTGTCCCTCTCTATCTCAACCAGCAATGCCGAACATATCGTGTCAGGCCAGCAAGGGACTGGTCCCTGCCCGCAGCGCCCAGAGAGGGCTGGTGGGGAGCAATCTCCCCTACACATCCCATCTCCAGGCACGTGCCAGAGCCTTGTTTCAATTATTTCCTCCGGGGGATCCGGCTGATCTGACACAGGCCTTCTCCTGCCACTTCCCCACTCCTGGTTTTTGTTCCAAGTTGCTTTTGTCCCAGGTTTTCTCCAAGGGGTTGGGTGCGGAGCGGGGTGCTGGAGGGATGCTGCTGTGTGGGGCAGGGAGAAGGGAGCCTGCTCAGCCCCTGGGGGAGCCTGTAAGAGCCAGCAGATACTCACTGACTGTGTTTAGCTTGTCCCCCCCCCGAGCAGCCCTGGAGGATGCAAGTGTTGCAGGGGTGCTGGGATCAGAGGGTCGCTGAGACCAAACCACGGGATAAAAGAAAGAGAAAGAGGTTCATGGCTGGATGTGGACACATTACCATCCCAGTCTCTGGTGCTCACAACAGGGCCTTTGTGGCAGAAGACCCTGCTGCCAAGGACCAAAGGTGCTAAAGAACCCCTGCACACAGGATGATTCCTGCCACTGCCTAACTGGAATTTCTCCAAGGAGCAAACCCAGCCCAGCACATCCTAAAGCTGTAAAATAGGGAGATTCTTGTACCCACCCTCCTAGACCAAGGAGGTGATTGTGCTCCTGTACTCGGCATTAGTGAGGCTGCACCTCAAATCCTGTGTTCAGTTTTGAGCTCCTCATTAGGAGGACATTGAGGTCCTGGACCATGTTCAGAGAAGAGCAGTGGAGCTGGTGAAGGGGCTGGAGAACAAGTGGGAGCAGCTGAAGGACCTGGGGTTGTTCTGCCTGGAGAAAAAGAGGCTGAGGGGAGACCTCATTCCTGTCTACAACTGCCTGAAAGGAGGATGTGGTGAGGCGGTTGTTGGTCTCTTCTCCCAAGCGACAGGTGATAGGATGAGAGGGAATGGCCTCACTTTGCTCCAGGGCAGGTTCAGATTGGACATTAGGAAGAATTTCTTCACTGTAAGGATTCCTGGGCACTGTCAGAGGCTGCCCAGGGAGGTAGTGGAGTCTCAGTCACTAGAGGTGTTTAAAAGGTGGGTAGATAAGGTGCTTAGCGATAAGATTTAGTAGTGATCAGGTATGGTTGGGCTTGGTGATCTCAAAGGCCTTTTCCAACTTAGTGATTTTATGATTCTATGAATCTCCAGAGCCACGTGGCAATTGGGCTGCAGAGAGGACACGGGTTCCTAAGCAACATTCAGGAGGAAATAAATAGAAGAGGGTTGCTGACTCCTCATTCATGTACGTCCTATCGGCACTGCAGGGTTCCTGACAGCGGGATGTCGCTCCCGGCCCCGCCGCCATGGCCAGCTGCTGTCTGGGTGCTTGGATGCCAGTGGGTCACAGAGGGACGAGAACAGCCGGCAAAGCAGGGCTAATTTCGACCCGTATCACAGATAGGAAGCGAGATTAGATCCTTCTCCGTCATCGCCACTGAGCCCGGCTCTCCTGACAAAGGCCCCAGGGGTGAGCCTGGTGCTAATCCAAGGAGCCAATTTTAGAGCCCGCTCTCCGCAGACAATCTCTGATTGTTTGGGCTGTTTTGAAGTTTTCCCAGCCGCACCGTCATCGCATCCTGTGACTTGGCAGGAAAGGCTTTTGCGCAGGCACTGCTGCCAAGAAGCCCTAGAGGTGTGACAGTGTGGGCTGCACGTCCCCTCGGGTCCCTCCTGGGTGTCAGCGAAGGGGCTCGGTTCCCTGGGCGAAGATGCAGGGAAAAGCGGGTTGCGCTGGGCTGGGGACTGACTGCAAGGTGCCAGCTGTGCCAAGGGTACCAAGCACACATGTGGCAGCTCGAGGCCACCCTCTCCGGGGTTAGAGAACCCCTCTAGTGGATGGAGGTGGCTGCAGCTGTGAGAAGCCCCGAAGAGCTTGAACAAAGCCATGAGATGCTGAAAGGAGCAGGGGATTTTCTTCTGGGCTGGGGAAAAAGTCATTACAGGGGCAGCACGTCTCCTCCCTTTCTTTGTCCTGCAAAAAATCCTTTTTCTCCCCAGCAAACTCCAAATCCCACATGCCTTCCTGTGCACCCCAGCACCATTGCACCCTCTTTTCATCTCCCTCTTCACCCTCAGCCCAGCATCCTCTGGGCACGATCCAGCTCTTTGCCTTTTGGCTGTTTTGCCAACTCTCTCTCTCACTGGGAAGTGGCCAAAGCAAGCAGAGATACCTGAACCTGCCATCCACCCACTTCTTGTCTGGATTCAAGATGTTTCAAAGCTCTCCCCTTTCTATTTCTATCCTTATTGTCATCCTGCTTTGAGAGGAAGGTCTATTATTCCCCCCCTTCTTTTCTCTCTACAAAAATGGGACATTGTTTCTTCTTTCTTTGATTTAAAAGCCAAAAACAGTTATAGGAAACTGTTCAGCAGATGTTTTACAGTACAAACCTAGAAAAAAAGATAAAAAAAAATAAAAGCTCTCCAATTTTGCTTGCGGATCTATATTTAGCCTAATGCTTCCTCCGATTCAGGGTTTGTGTTGGCATAGGCGAGGCGTAGGTTTAAGCACTTTGATTGTAGTATTTATTTTATTTCTCCCATTTGCTGCATCCATTAAAATCTGGAGCTGACTGCGTGAGCTAATGAAATGCATTTGGAGAGGAGGTAAATCCAGCTCGCTCTGTTGCAGCAAGGTCCCTTTCAGCCCACAGATGCTCAGGGCAGGGTTGAAGAAAAAATAAATTATTTCTTGTCCTATTCTCATTGGGAAAAGCAAGGCTGTGTCCGTGCTCGTGGCAGTGCCTGGTGTCCAGGGTGGCCAAAATAAAACAAAACTCCTGGCTGAGATTTATAAAGTCTCAGAGGGAGATTTATGGGCACTGAACGAAGCAATGCTGTGAACCTCGGTTACATGTGATGCGCTGAAAATGGCACTCGCAGGCTTTTGGAAACAGCTTCAATCAGGACAGCCAAAGCTCATCCCATAAACCTTCTCCAGGCCAGACTCCTGCTGACTTCAAAAACCCAAGGACTCAGAACCAGCTGAGCGGGACCTTCTGGATAAGGACAAGGGTTAACGTCACCAGTCGTGTGTGTTCCTCCCTCAACCAGAAGCAATAGGAGAACCCTCATCTGTGCACTGTGAGATTATAATGAGGGTGGGAATAAAAGAGCCATCTGCTACCTGCAGGTCTGGGACAGGCTGGAAGGCGATGGCACCTCCCTCTCTGTGACAACTGGTCCCCATCACTGCAGGTACCCCAGTCCACTCTTGCAGTGCCACTCAAAGAAGCAGACAGAGGAGAGCTTTGCTGGGGGAAAATTGAGACTTGGAGCTTGCCCAGGTGCCTGAGAGGAAGCCAACACCACGTCATGACTGCCTGGTGAATGCTGAGGTGTTCCCTATCTGGGAAAAATGTCTGGGGGTGGAGCGCAGCCCCATGATGCTCCTCCACACTGCTCTGCACCAGCCCTTACTGTGAGCCAGTCTCCCCTTCTTGCCTGAGCCAAAATTTCCGTATCCTGATGTCTGGCTGGAGCCTCCAGTTGTGCCCCAGGGATGCTGAGGGACAACTTGAGAGAAAACCTATGAGGATGCAGGTTCCCACAGGCTGTCTCTCTGGATACATGTACAGGCAGTTGTAGTCAGGTGCCCAGCCATGGCAGGAGGAGCAGGAGGCTCAGAGGTACCTTTGGGATGCAGTTTCTTCAGGACTTTGAGCTGAAGACCCATGTATTTGCAGCTTATGAAGGACGGGGATACTAGAACTACGTGCTGAGTCTCCTAAGAAGCATCTGTGGTGGAACAAGACCAGGCAGGGACCCTGTAGGTAGTAAAAGATGCACAATTATCAGCAGAAGGAACCAGGTCTTGTGGAAGGACATAGAGGATTCATGTTAATGAAGATAAAGTTTTTCGCTGCAGCTGATCCAGCAACTAGCCCAGAGATCCTTTGCAAAACTCTTTATCCCAGAGGAGAGCCAAATCTAAAAAGCCAAAAGTAAAGCCCATACTTACTGTAAGAAGGTTTCAAGCAGAAGCAGCCACACTGTGGTCTTCTCTCCAGGGCTGTAAATCCAGAGCATCTCAACTGAGGTGGGAGGTGCATGTTGGCACCCAGGTACAAGGGCAGGGAGGAAGAATCTGCCCTGGGACATGGGGTGGCCTCAAGTGTGATACTGGGCATCACTGGCAGTGCTCTAGGCTCTGGTTTCCAAGTTGAAATCAAAGCTCTGTTTCCAGACATTAAAGACTTGTTTGTTGTCTAAGATAGTGGAAAACCAGATAAAAACCATAGCCCAAATGACCTGTTTGATTTCCAACAGAGCATTGTTTGTGCGGATTCTAAATAGCCTGCATTAGAAAGACAGAGCAATTAAAAAGGCAAACTCACCCAAATTCATGGGCTGAGCGCTGGGATGCTGGAAGGATAAAGGTCTAATTCATAGGATCATCTTTGGCTTCTTTATTTAGGATTTCTCTATATTATATATGCAGACAACAAGGAATGTCATTTTTTCCGCACTGCTTTTTGCATAAATTAGGATTGTTTGCTGTCTGTCAGCTGACCCCACTGTGACCTTCCCTCCACTCCATCCCCCTTGCTCTGCTTATAAACCCACAGGCCCTTACTGGCTCCCACAGACCTCAGCAAGTGCTGGGAAGGCAGGAGGCAGGTTGGGGCATCCTTTATGGAGAGCTGGGAGCTGCAGGAGGGGTGATGAAGCACCTAGAGTAGGTCGCAGGGCACTGGGGGAGGCTTCTCCTACCCAGGGTAGGGGTGCAGCCTCACCCACTGCTGGAGGAGGGATGCTGAGATGTGGTCATGCACGTGGGGTCATGAGAGATGCTGCATGGGAGATGTGAAGCACAAATACAGGCTTGGGGGGAGAATGGATTTGGAGCAGCCCTGAGGAGAAGGACTTGGGGTGCTGGAGGAGGAGAAGCTCTGCATGAGCCAGCAATGAGCACTCGCAGCCCAGAAACCAACCGCGTCCTGGGCTGCATCCAAAGCAGAGGGACCAGCAGGGCCAGGGAGGGGATTCTGCCCCTCTGTTCCACCCTGGTGAGACCCACCCTGGAGCTCTGTGTCCAGTTCTGGAATCATCAGCACAGGAAGGACCTGGAGCTGTTGGAGCGAGTCCAGAGGAGGCCACAGAGATAATCCGAGGGCTGGAGAACCTCCTGTGTGAGGACAGGCTGAGGGAGTTGGGTTGTCCAGCCTGTAGAAGGGAAGGATGCAGGGCAATCTTAGAGCAGCTTCCAGTGCTGAAAGGGGCTCCAGGAAAGCTGGAGAGGGACTCCTGATCAGGGAGGGCAGGAAAAGGATGAGGGGGAATGGTTTGAAGCTGAAAGAGGTGAGATTGTGATGAGATCTTAGGGAGAAATATTTTGATTTGAGATTGGGGACGTCCTGGCCCAGGTTGCCCATAGCAGGGGTGGCTGCCCCATCCCTGGAGGGGTTCAAGGCCAGGTTGGATGGGGATTGGGCAGCCTGATCCAGTGGGAGGTGTCCCTGACCAGGGCGAAGTGGGACTGGATGGGCTTTGAGGTCCCTTCCAACTCAAACTATTCTATGATTCCTTAACACAGCCTGAGTCTGGGTGGAAACCCGCTTGCCTGGGAGTGCTGATGAATGGGATGCTGCTGCTTCCCCTCCCACCCACACACTTCCACTTTCACTTCACATGTGGGTCCCAGCACTGCAATCCCAGCGTGGCCATAAATAACCCCTGCATCCAGGCACTATGGTGACAGTGTGTATTAAACCTGCCGGTGCATGTGTCATTTTTCCTCCTGGAGCTCTTGTGGGATGTCACCTATGTCCTGTTATCCTCATGGCCGCAAGCTCCATCAGGGGAGGTTTAGGCTGAACATTAGGAAAAAAAAATTCACAGAAAGGGTCATTGGTCCCTGGCAGAGGCTGCCCAGGGAGGGGGTTGAGTCACCTTCCCGGGAGGTGTTTAAGGGACAGGTGGACAAGGTGCTGAGGGACATGGTTTAGTGATTGATGGGAATGGTTGGACTTGATGATCTGGTGGGTCTCTTCCAACCTGGTGATTCTATGATTCTGCCTGAGCTCCCCTGATAATCAATAAAGGATAAAAGAAACACTCTGTGCAAACATACTCACGGAGCTCAGAAATTAAATACAAAAAGCGACAGCTATTCCAAAAGCCTAATCTCTGTCACAGACAAACTTTCCTTGACCTGGAACCATGTGGAAAATAAACAGAGAGGTAAAGGACATGTTAGAATTCATTTCCACGAAACTAAGCCTCACATTTGGGTTACTGCATTTTTCCTCCCTTCTATTCGCTCTGGAACAAAAAGTATTTAGCAAGATGCATACAATTTTGCGTCAGTTTAAAGCCCCTTGCTGAAGCGTCTCCAGCCTATGTTGAGCCACCGGGCACATCCCACAACCTCCCTGCCACATGGTTCTTTAGACAGAAACACAGGATCAGAACTTTTTCTTCACTGAGCACAAAACTTGTGTTTCTGTCTGGATCGTGGTGACCAAGAGAGCCCAGATTTCATCTTGAACCTCCTGGGATTGTTGTAAAAATCACTGCACCCTTATTGTCCTCTGCTGTGTGTCTGTCAGTTGATGGAGAACAAAAAGGCCCATTTATTATTGGAAAAGAGAGAAAAAGAGAGTTTCCCAGGTCTATCAGCCAGCCAAAGAACCCCAGTGCAATGAAATCTCTTAATTCCTATGTCATCCGAGTATTTCCTCCTCCTCACCCACAACATAGTGGCATTTCTGACATTGAAAAGATGTGAGCCATGAAAGGAGAAACCCAATGACTTCAAAGGATGTGCTGTTGGGTCTGAGTCAAGTGATGAGTCATGAAACGGTGGTGATGGAAAGCTAACTGCTCCTCTCTCCGGGCCTGGGATCACGCACAGGGACCATGAGCTGATTTATGGATGCAGCTGAGATGCTGTGCTTGGTAGTGCTGCTGTGGTGTCCATCTCCTGGGACAAAACAGATCTCCTGAGGTCTGTAAGGCCACCTTGTGTGGAGCCAAATGGAAAGCTGGGGCTTTTTCTTCACAGACCATTCTTCAGATACCGCTTCAGCCCTGCTGACAGTCCTTAGAGGCAGAACAGGAGCTTTTTCACCGCTCAACCCTTCCACAATGGCCTTGGAGTCACTGCTTACGAAGAGGGAGGTCTTCCAAGGACAACAAAGCCACCGCACCCTGCTTTCCAGGCAAGGCCACCTAAACCTGCATCTAAAGAGAACAGACAGCACGAGGGGACCCAATTTACAGATCTCAGACCACAGCAACAGCAGTAATGATAATGACAGCTTCCCGTTCATTATCATCATCATTTAGCCATAATAAACTACTTATTATTGTCAGAATGGGGTTTATACGACATATTCACTGAGGTGCTAATCTTATTTTTTGAAAAGAAGATGCAAAAGGAAGCAGTTAAATGAAACCATTCTGCGATTCCATGATCTCAACTCGCTTTCTGTATTTTTAAACTGGCTCAAGAAGTGGTTGACTTTATAAAATGTCAACATTTTTATCAACGTGCTGAATTTCACAGCAGCAAAATGTGGGGGATATTTGAAGAGATAAAAGAAAATAAAAATATCTCTCTTTTTTTACCCCCATGTTAATAGTAAGTTAAGTAATAAAGAGCGAGTGATTAACTGGCTGCTGAATTCGTTTGGAAATCTGGCCAGATGTGTTCGAGCAGGAATTGTTAGCTGACAGCAGTTTTGTAAGTCTGATTTTTATTTATAAGCTTGCCTGGGAAGAGAGCACTTCTGAAATCTGCCTTTATAGTCCTAGATTGAATGATTTTGGATGAGGATTTTAATTTACACATTTGGAGAGGGCATGAATCTTATCTGTTTTTTTCAGACTATATCAGATAGTCAAATAAAAGATGTCCTTCCCCACCAACCAGCCTGATTCTTGTAAAGACAGAACTGGTAAATGGTGACTGATCTTCCAGTTGATGTTTTCAGAAATGATAAGTGATTTACCTTTTTATTACAGCTCTCAGGAGTCCCTGAGCATCCTTCCCTTGTGTTGCTAACACCGTGAGTGGGGCAGGCGCCTGCACAGAGGGGAGGACAGTGATAATAACATAGAATCATGGAATGATGGAACAGTTTGGGTTGGAAGGGACCTCAAAGCCCATGCAGTTCCATCCCTGCCATGGGCAGGGACACTTCCCACAGGATCAGGGGCTCCAAGCCCCATCCAACCTGGCCCTGAACCCCTCCAGGGATGGGGCAACCACCACTGCTGTGGGCAGCCTGGGCCAGGGCCTCCCAGCCCTCAGAGGAGAACATTTCTTCCCAAGATCTCATCTCAATTTCATCTCTTTCAGCTTCAAATCTTTCCCCCTCACCCTATCCCTGCCCTCCCTGATCAAGAGCCCCTCCCCAGCTTTCCTGGAGCCCCTTTCAGCACTGGAAGCTGCTCTAAGGTCTACCCTGAGCCTTCTCTTCTCCAGGCGGGACAACCCCAACTCTTCCAGCCTGTCCTTGTACAAGAGGTTCTCCAGCCCTCAGATCATCTCTGTGGCCTCCTCTGGACTCTCTCCAACAACTCCATGTCCTTCCTGTGCTGAGGACAGGAATGGTTATGTTCGCTTTTAAAAAAGTGATTACTCTTTGTGCTTACAAGGCAGAATTTACAAATTTGCATCTTCAGGCCTCGGATGGGTGATGTTATGGTTAGAACTTCCCCAGAGATGTTGCCTAACATCACAGTTACAGCTGAGTGGAAAATTCTCACTTCCTTTTCCAGAATGAGAATATGGATAGGGCTTGGTGTTATTTTGGGGCTTATGATATACGCAGGCATTTATGTATTTATAGGCTGAATAGGAGAACCTAGAGTTGAAGGATGGAATTATTGTGCACCTTGTGTCACACCCAAACCATCTTCAGAAACCAACTTTATTTCCATCCCCTTTCTGCCTGCTTCTCATACCCCTCCCAGAAGTGTAATAATCCACATATGAGCAAGTTTATAGCAATGAACTCGATCCATATGAAGGAGATCTAACTGTAGCAGCTTCTAACCTAATAGAGCCCCACCTAAGTCATGTGTGGACCACTTTTAAGCATTCAGGATGCTCCTGCACACCCTGAACTGCTTCTCTTTTAGTCTGTATCCTGTACCCATCACATCATATTGGAGACGGGGTCTGTGAGCTCCTGCCTGAACCCAGGATGGAAAAACCTTATTCTCCTAATTCTACAACTACCTGAAAGGAGGTTGTGGAGAGGAGAGTGCTGGGCTCTGCTCCCAAGTGACAGGGGACAGGATCAGAGGGAATGGCCTCAAGCTCTGCCAGGGGATATTCAGGCTGAACATTAGGAAAAAAATTTTCATGGAAAGGATCATTGGGCACTTGAACAAGCTGTCCAGGGAGAGGGAATGGGAATGGTTGGACTCGATGATCTGGTGGGTCTTTTCCAACCTAGTGATTCCATGATACTATGATTCCTGCTTTTTAGGACAGATGTTTCATAGAATCATAGAATGGTCTGAGTTGGAAGGGACAATGAAGGTCTTCTACTTCACCTCCCCTGCATTAAGCAAGGGCATCTCCCACTGGATCAGAATCTCCAAGCCCCATCCAACCTGGCCTTGAACACCTCCAGGGATGGGGCAGCCACATCTTCCCTGGACAACCTGGGCCAGGGCCTCCCCACCCTCCTGGTGAAGAATTTCTTCCTAATGTCTAATCTAAATCTTACCCCCCTCCAATTTAAAGCCATTATGAGTACTAGTGGTGCCTCTGGTTTGCTTTTGAGGCCAGCCAGTGATGGAAAGCCTCAGCACCTGGAGACCAGATGTGCACGGCTCTCGGACGATTGCTGCTGAAGCATCTGGGGCACAGCCTGTGTGTCATTGCCTTGATTTTGAGGAGGGGCAGGAGGGAATGCTGCTGCAGTCTGAGCAAACCTGCTGCAATATTTCAAGCACAGTCAGCCCCTTGACCTGGCTCTATTGCCTCTCCCAGGGCACAGAGCGGCTGGGAAGGTCAGCCTCCAAAATCCCGTTTCTTTGCTCCCTCCTACTGGGGTCAGCATGTAACACCAAATGAAAGCAGGCTCAGGCACTTTGTGTCATTTTATCAGCTCCTGCTCCGTTCTTCCAGCGGAATATGGAAATGATGATACTTACAGATCCATAAAGAAATGTGGACGTGTATTACATGCAGCTTCTCACCTCTTGTGACATGTGATCCTCAAGTAGGACCACAAGTCTGCAGGATCTCTCCCTGGAAAGTAATCTGGGGTCTGCAAAGGACTGGGTTGTGGTAGATGATGGTGGCACTAGGAGCACTCTGGCTGTGAGGAATTTTTGCCCAGGTGATACATGATCACTCCCCAGTTCCAGGAAACAAAAGGTGACCCTCTCCAGTCATAGAATCATAGAATCATAGAATCACCAGATTGGAAAAGACCCACTGGATCATCAAGTCCAACCATTCCTATCAATCATTAAACCATGTCCCTCAGTACCTCATCCACTCATCCCTTAAACACCTCCAGGGAAGGTGAAGTAGTCGTAGCTACCTTGAATGTGATGCTACTCTTATTTTCCACCCATTCCTCTAGCTGCAAAATCGTAGAATCATAGAATCAATAGAATCGTAGAAAGGTTTGGATTGGAAGAGACCTTAAAGCCCATCCAGTTTCAACCTCTTGCCATGGTAGGGACACATCCAACTGGATCAGGGGCTCAAACCCCCATCCAACCTGGCCTTGAACCCCTCCAGGGATGGGGCAGCCACCTGCTCTGGGCAGCCTGGGCCAGGGCCTCCCCACCCTCTCAGGAAAACATTTCTTCCTAAGATCTAATCTAAATCTTCTCCCTTCCAATGTAAAGCCATTCCCCCTCCTTCTGTCACTCCATGCCCTTGTAAAAATGTCCAGTGCCTTCCAGAAGGAGCCTGTGTGCCCGTTTGCCCCTGAATTTCAGCAGCCTATCAGTGTGCAACCCATGAAACATCCCAAGACAACTCAGACTCGCTAAAAACATTAATAATATGTGCTTCAGCTAAACATTAAGGAATCATTTTCATTTTTACGAGCACAAAGAAAATCCAAACCATCTGAAATGGAAAGTACTTCTCGACACACAATGGCTGTATGATAAATTCCATAGGCTACCCGAAATTTAACCCAACTGTTTGCTGCTCACTGAAGCAACCGGCTTAGGTGACTGATGTGACTGCAGTGACCCCGAAACCGGGCGGCCACGTGCAACCCAAGCAAGGTGGTCTGCACGCAGCAGACATCGTGCTGCCTTGTGAGAAAGAGCCGAAACCAGAAGCCTCTCCGTTTCGCAGACGCACAATCTATTGGACAGCCAGAATACAGAGGCTATTAATATATAGATTACAAGATCGGAAGAACTGTCTGCTGCAGAGTGAAGCATCCAGCCCAGGGAAAGACATCTTGTTTGCAGCTGCCAGCGGAGTTATCCTGCAGCCTTGCGAAGAGTTGCCCAGATAAAAATTGATTGCTGGATGCATTCCACTCCTTTGGCGTTCAGACGTGACCGAGCCTTTGTACCAAAGCCCAGGAGGCTGGAAAACCTTCTTGAGAAGATGGGAACCCTGTAAATAATTTCCTGTGTCAAAATAGCAACGAGAGCGATCCGTGCCTTGTGGCTGCAAGTTCAACAGGTACTGTATATTCGGGTCACTTGTAGGTGTGTGCTTATAAGCTGAGGCAAGGGGTAAAGGAGGGATTCTTTCTTCATTTAGGTGCTCAAGAAAATCCTGGAAGGACTTGTTAATAGTGTTATGTGCGTAAATGTTGGGGGTTTCTTATTATTTGTCACTATGTGAGCCTGAACAATCGCCTGGGCTGCGGGGTGAAGAACAGGGGGGACCTTTATGCCTGTGAGCACTATAGTTTTGCATATTTAGGAAGCACTGGGCAGCAGTAGAAGCTACAAAAGCCCCATGCAGGCAGAAATTATCCATGTGATAGCAAACACAGTTTCAGTCTGCACTTTGCAAACATCCACTTAGCTGAGAGTACCCAAAATACTGATTTTTTGGACTGGGGAAGGACATTCCCAGGAGTTGTTTCAGTCCCCGGACTGGGTTTCCAGTGCCACTACTCAGATGTACTCACTGCATTTTACTGTGAGGATGCTGCTGACCTCCCTGAGAAACAACCACTTCTACAAACGTTCTGGCAAGCAGAGTATTACACTGTCGGCCCATTGAGGCAGTAAGGGCTGAGTCCCATGGTCGTGTCCTCATTTTTCCTATTATATTGCAGTTCGCTAGCAAGATTTCTAGGGAAAAATTGCAGCAGCTGTGCCCAGCCTCCCATTTAGCCCATAACAAAACAGTCCTACATATGTAACCTGCTGGGGTCTGGGCTTTGCCTACTCCTGGGGCTGCTGGCAGGGGCTCAGCCTGAGCAGTTGCTCACGAAGGAGCCTGATGGGGATCTGTGTTGCTGTTGGAGAGGATTTTTAGCCTGGAGCCCTCTCCTGGAGGAAAAGGCAGCTCTGCTGCCTGGAAAGTGAGAGCAGGAGAGGCAGGATGGGCACATCCTGCTGCATGCAGGATCTTCAGAGGTCCCTGGACAGGCTGCCAGTCTGGGCAGAGGAAGGAGTAGGTAGCCCCGCATTCTGATCTTCTGGAGCAGAGCAAGTTATTTACACCGAGTTCTTTGGAAGAACCCACTGCAACTTGTATTTCTGCCCATCCACCTATTTCTGCACAGCCAGGAAAGCACTTGCTTGCTCTTCTGTGGTCTCCTCAGCCTTCTCCTCTCTGGAGAGCCCCTGGCCTCCTTTAACACTGCCATTGAAACCACGTTTTGGGGCGATGGTTTGGGGTGATGGGATGAGGATGGGACCATCTGCCACTGTCAGAAGAGAAGACTGAACCAGTGGCTCCTGGTGCTGCTTGAGCATCTCCCCTCTCTGCTGTCAGCTGTAAGGAGGGATGGGTAGAGCTGTCATGCTTTCAAAAGCAAGCAGCAGCTACCATGGCTTTTCTATGTACGAGGGGTTTTGGGGTGTGCTCGTAGTCTGTGTTGGCAGCAGAGGAGCCCGATGGCTGGATCCTGCCCAGCCTTAGGATGAGGTGGGCACCAGAAAACGCAGTGCTCTGGAGCCAGAGATGCCACGGGATATACACAGTAGAAGGAAAGAATGAAGTGCCTTGGGAACACTTCAGGAACAAGCAGTGGTTTCTGCCATCGGGCACCTCAAGGCAGAGCTGGCAGCTGAGCTGAGGTCTGGTGATCCAGGCTAGAAAAACCTCACCCTGGCTCTGCACTGCGTGGCTGCTTTCCAGTCACTATCCCAGAATAAACTGCATTTTGGGGAGCCCAAATAACACTTGCAAAACTCGCTGAAGCCCTTGGATCATTTTAGAGGATGCAGGAGCTGTGTGGACCCAACGGCCACCAGCGCAGCCCAAGCATCCCACACTTGGGGGAACTGACAGGAGGCTAACCCCCATCACCATCCCAACCAATATCTAGTTTTTTCCTCCCACCAGTGTGACATCTGCCAGGGGTGGCTTTTTCCTGGCTGGCAGTGGCCGCTGCAGCGTGAGCAGCGTGAAGTTTGCCTTTTCCACCGCCCTGGATGCGGGGCTGACCACTCCCCCTCCCTTTGAATAGGCAGCCCTGCTGCAAACACTATGGTATTTCCATCCTCTCCAGCTCCAGCGCAGAGGATAGCACCAGGTAGTTGGAAAGAGATCGGAGGCAAGTGTGGGAAGCCGTGGAGGACATAAGCTTTTCCCCAGGTCTTTCAGCTAAGTAGTAAGTGGCGGTGGGGAGAGAGTCGCTTTAAACTCTTTGGTGGGTTGTAGGTACCTGCGTTCATTTTCAGCACATCTGAGATTTGTTTTGCTGGTGATTTACTCTCTCCAGTTCCAGTTTCACCCAGTAACTGATTCATGTGTTTGCTAACGGCATGACAAGATCTTATATAAATGTCTGAGCTGATGCTTCCCTTTAAAAATCCTTGGTTTTTTTTATACAGAGAATACGAATTCTCTGCATGTAAGTTTAGGAGAACACTATTGTTTTCCTCCTCTAGGTAGAAGGCTGAGCCCTGGCATTGTTAAAATGCATTAAATTTGCAGTTCCTTTTGTGTTCTGGTTTGAATTCTGCTTTGGATGGAGGTTGTTTTGTTTTCCTTGGGAGGCAGGGAGAGAAGAAGAGGTCCTGGAGTGGGATGTTCACTTGACTCCCTCTAGCCTTGGGCACAGACACGTTGAGAAGGAGCAGAGCCCCTGGGAGTGGGGCTGATTCCTGTCTTAGGGGGGTTGCTGTGAGGGGCTCGCTGCTGCACCTCTGCATGTTTTCAATGGCAATCAACCCTCTCGAAGGGCAGAAAGTGTCACAGGTGCCAGTGTTTGCTTTGGGAAGGAATTTGGAGCCCTGAGTGTGACAGCTGTGCTGCTGCCAGTCCTTGGGAAGGGTACAACCCTGCACCCCTCACCCAGCCAAAAGGAGCCAGTGGAGTTACGAGCCCCTGAGGAGCCAGCCAAGGCCTTTCCCCTTCCCATTAGTCTGTAAATCATTGCTTTGCATGCAGCCACACTTTTGGTAATACAGTTACTATCAACTTCCCATCCCGTGCTGTCAACTGAGACCTTTGGGGGCTGTGGGCTGGGTCCAGAGTGGTTTCCTGCTCACTGGCTATTCATGCTGCCTCTAATTCAGTTGCATTCTTAAGCTCAACCCTGCCTGTCATGTAAAGAACTACCTGGCAAGTGAGTTTTTTGGAGCTGCTTGGACATTCCCACCTTGGGCAGCAGGGGAGGGCACCACTCACCCAGCAGCTGGGATTTCTGTGGAAGCTCCCGGTGCATTTTGTGCATCAGGACTTCACCGCTGAGCTTTGAGGTACCATGTGCACCTCCAAATAAAAGAACAGCCCAGTGCTATTTTCGTTTTTAAGCATTTGGCAATCTGAGGCACAGAGGAAAGAAAGGTAGCCTGACTTTCTCTAGCCATTTGGGTAACTGCTGAAGAGAGGTGCTCAGTGAGATTTTCAAGGCACTGGCAGTTCTAGGCAGCAGAGCATCCTGCTGTGGGTCATACAGGGGGTCTGGAGCAGAATATAGACCTATAGCTGGACTGTCGGTCCCTGAGAAGTCCCTTTTGCCACAGGGCTGATTAGGCTCTCTGAGACAGGGACCATGTGGGGCCAGATCATTCCTTGGTGCAGGGGATCCCTGCAGTTATCATAGAATCATAGAATCATCAGGTTGGAAAAGACCCACCAGATCATTGAGTCCAACCATTATCATCAAGTCCAACCATTATCATCGATTATTATTCATTCCTTTCCCCCTCTGCTTTGTCCCAGCTGAAGATCTGGTCTGTGACGTTGCTCTGTGAGTCTGTTATCTCAGGGAGGGAAATTCGTGAGTGCAATAACAGATGACCTAATTAACCCCCCACCGCCACCCCCCCATTCACATCTTCCTGCAGTTGCAAGTAGCTGCATGATCCAGGAGAGAGCAGCAGGACTTGACGCCAACAGCCTCTATGCTTTAGCTTTCCACCCAAACCCCTCTACTCCCCATGAGCTGCTCTCTCGGCTCGCTGTAGATTTGGTGATGCTCATGGTGGTGCCATTATTTTAGCTTAATTATAAAATAGCTGCTGAGTAATGAAAGAATGAGCAAGGTAAAGGAGAACTGTAAAGCAGAAAGCAGTTCTATCCCAAGCACAGAGAACTGATGCTGCCCCCTCCTCCTGGCTTCTCACATAACCCTATGGAAAGGGGTTCTATGGGTTTATAGGGATGAAGAAGAGCACCCAAACCTTCACTAAGTTGGTAACAGATGAATGAGCAGGAGAACTGTAAAGCAGAAAGCAGTTTAATCCCAAACATGGAGAACAAGGGGTTACGGGTGTATGTGTGTAAGAGACTGGAAGAGATTTTATCTGTCTCAGCACTATCTCGTGACTGCTCTCCTCTACCCCAGCTTGAGTTTCTGCAGCCGAATAGGAGGGCCCTGAAGGTACCACCGCATCTCCTTCAGATCTGACAGCTACTAGAAAAGAAAGAGTGCAGCGTTAAAGCAGAAAGTGATGTGCTGACAGGCAGCCCTCCCTCCTCTGCCATCCCCATCCTTCCCAGAAGCAGCGTGGACAACATTCTTACAGCAACGCTAATCCGACTGCAATCACCCGTGTAGTTAAGATAGAGGCTCAGGGGAGCAGATGCTCGGCCTCTCACCCTCACTTTCTCTCTGTGACCTCAGCCAAGTCATTTAATCTCTTAAAGTATTTACTGAGGGTGCAGAAGGGCAATTGCTATGTTGCTCTGTTTACCACGGCATCACTATTTACTGTGCTTCCTGACTTCCCTTCAGAAAATCAGGTGTTACCTTTAAGAACGCTGCTAAGTTTTAAAATAATGACAAATGTGGGATCTGCCGATAGGAAAGGGAGGCAGGAGGTGGCTGATCAGTTAAAAAGCATGGTTTGTAAATAGGCAGCAAGAGAAACATGTTCTTTTCTTTGCTTGTATCCCTGCAGTAGGGGTGCTCCTTTTATTTTAAGCTGGTGCCAGGGTTTGATGAATTGAATGAGGTTTTTAACATGCCAACAGATCAACAAACACTCGTTCCCCTGAGAACTGAACAGGCAGGCGGCCTGGAAAGTGCCAGGATTTCAAGGGTTAAAGCCTTATGGAAAAAAATGTCATTTCCACAAGCTGTTTTCCCCACCCCCTCAATGATGATAAATTATTAGTTGATGCAAAAATAAAACAGCTATCACCGAGAAGCTCTGGGTCGGCGAGCTGCCCACACAGCGACCCGTGCAGGACGGTCGTGTCGAGGGGGCTGCTTCTTATTCCTGAAGCCTTCGTTCATATTCTTGAAGCCAGAAATGTTTTGAGGGGGTCGTTGATGTTGCCCTATCCTCCCGGCTCCCCATCTAACCCCGTGGAAAGGGTCCCTGCAGGGACACCTTGACTGGGTTGGTAACCTGGGACTGGGGGATCTGGTTTAGTAGCCGACAGCTATGGTTGGGCTTGATGATCTCAAAGGTCTTTTCCAGCCTAATGAGGCCAAGCACGGTCCTGCAACTCGGAAACTGGGAAGCAATCTGAGCCACAGGATTTTACAAGAGACAGAGGAGTCCTGTGCACAGAGCACTAAACTGGGAAACGGAGATGGGAGCTGCTGGTTTTGGCTTTGCCACGGGAAAACCACTGTGGTCTCACTCCACTTCCCTTTCCCCGTCCTTCAAACAATGCAATATTTGGATGATATGGGAATATTGCAAAGGGTCTTCAGGCATCCAGTAGAAAAAGTTTGTTTCAATACATACTTTTAACTTCTTCCTAACCTCTGCATGGCTGTGTGTGTTAATAGTGAGGACAAATAGCTTTTCGTCCTCTAAAACTAAGCTTAGTAATTCATTTTAAGAAAATAATCTTTTGTAAAAGCGGATGGATGGATGTTGGAATGAAATTAAAGTTTTAATTTAGTTTAGAAATGACCCAAGACTCTAATAGCTTTGGCCAGTAGTTGATTAAGTTCTAAAATAAATGCTGTTTCTCCCACACATGTTTTCACAATAAGAGAGGAATAATAAGAGCAAACAATAAGACTGAAGTCAAGCTGTTAAGTCATTAAGGTTTTAACCAAACGGCTGTGATTCCCCTCTATTTATTAACGGGTCTTAGCAAACTGTGGATCTTGATTATCTTGGTGTAAATCTGCAGTGATTTCCTTAAATATTGGCCAGGTTACCTGCCATGAGGGGACTGTCATTGAATTCTGTTCAGCTGCAAGCTCATTAAAGCCGCCTAACGGCATCCAGGGGGAGGGGAGGAACTATTTAGGTCCTTATTAGAGGAAGCTCACAAGAAGAAAAATATCTCTCAAACATCAGGGAAACTTGCTAACAGTGAGAGATGTATTGGGCTGTGAAGTAGTTTCCTATGGGAAATAGTGGAAGTTCTGGTAAAATTAGCCTGGACGAAGCACTCCAGAGCTGCCTTTCTGCTGTCGTTTTGCCTTCTGTTGCTGGTCTTGTGTGTCTGTTTTTTTCAGAGCACCCTTATTTTGTGCATGGAATATGCTCTCCTGCCTTTTCCTAGCGGAGCTTGCCTTCCAGGTCCCTTTGGCAGCCTAAAGCCTGCGTCTCTGTTGATAACTGGCCACCTACAAAATCTGCATCAGGCTGGGGAGACTGATTGAACTTGCATTTAAGTTTGATTTACCTTGAACCAATCGGGGTGCAAGTGGTTGCTGAGGTTGGCACTGGATTTGCACAGTGATGAAAGGGGCTGCAGGAAAGCTGGGGAGGGGCTCTTGATCAGGGAAAGGATGAGGGGAACAGTTTTGAGCTGAAAGAGGGGAGATTGTGATGAAATCTTGGGGAGAAATGTTTTCCTATGAGGGTGGGGAGGCCCCGGCCCAGGTTGCCCAGGGCAGTGGTGGCTGCCCCATCCCTGGAGGGGTTCAAGGCCAGGTTGGATGGGGCTTGGAGCCCCTGATCCAGTGGGAAGTCTCCCTGCCCATGGCAGGGGTGGAGCTGGGTGGGCTCTGAGATCCCTTCTGATCCAAACAGTTCTATTTTTCTCTGTATTTCTCATCCCTACTTGTGATTTTTAACACCACAGCTTGCAAGGGAAGAGAAACTGAAAAGCAAACTTGCTATTAATCTATCAGAGCTGCTGTCTAGAGATGGTAATTCCCCTTTTCCAGCCCACAGCATGAGAGGAAGTTGCTGTTGGCAATCTTATTGATATTCTTTATCACGTGAAGCCTTGTCCTGCATGTCAGGATGGGTTTAGTGCTTCTCCTGTGACCAAAGCACATGCTACTTCAGGCAGCAACGTGTGGTGCTTTGCTGGAAGGTTCAGCTGGCAGCAGCATCCTGAGAAAGATGCAAACAACATTCAGCAAGGCATGAAAGCAGTTCTTGAGAACCGGTGTGGCTGAGGTGTCTGATCAAAGGGGGAAAAAACCCAACCCCAACTGCCTTCTGAACAAGCTGCAAAGCAGGAAAAGATCTGCTCATGGGGAGTGCTGGTTTAACTGCTCTGTTAACACGGTAACTTCTTGTTCTTGGACACGTGTGTGACACTGAAGTAGGTGAATCGGCCTGGAGGTTTCTCTGCCCTCGCTCTGCAGTGTTTGTCTTGCTTTGGTACAAGTTGGCAGCCGCAGTTTTTACTCCAGAGCAAGAAGGAGATAGGATCGTGTTGATGTGTGAGGGTTTACACTTGTTTAAGGTCAGGATCAGGGTACAGGTGTGTGACTGACCAGGACTGAGCATCCTGCTGAATCGCAGAAATGGGCTCTGTGCACCTTCTTTGTTTCACCCAGCTGCGAGCTGAGCCAGCTGCAAGGAGAGTGAAGCCAACGTGTTTTAACACCTCACTAGAGCAGCCCGGTAGGTGTGTGCACAGATGCTGAGATCAGTTAAGGCTTCTCAGCCACAACAACCTGCAATATGTGTGCTTTTGGGTTGCTCTAAGAGAAATAGGCTTGTTGTTCTTTCACTACGCAGGGAGTTTTCAGTTTTGTGAATTAAATAGAAGTTTTGTTTTTTAAAAAAAATAGCACTGCTGCTAGAGCAAAAGTCAGTAATAGCAAGCAGGAAATGATGATAATAATTTAATATGCATACAGATGCAGGTGTTTCACATTTGGCCATTAGTCATGGGGCCGGTGGGAGTCACTATCCCGAGTCCCTGTTTGCCGAGGTGGTGAGTGAGGCAGGTGCTGCCCTTTGCCTGGATGTTTGCTGCCTGCAGGCTGGCCCCTGGCCCTGGGAGCAGGGACCATGCGGAGGGGAGAATGGGAGCAGGTCCAAGAAAGCCAACAGCATCTCAGCTAGTATCAGAAACAGGGGGGCCAAGAGGAGAAGGGAAGGGATTGTGCCCCTGTGTTCAGCATCAGGGAGGCCACACCTGAAATCCTGGGTTCAGTTTTGGGCTTCTTGTTACAAGGAAGACATTGAGGGGCTGAAGCATGTCCAGAGGAAGGAATGGAGCTGGAGAAAGGGCTGGAGAACAAGCGTTATGAGGAGCAGCTGAGGGCACTGGGGTTGTTCAGCCTGGAGAGAAGGAGGATGAAGGGAAATCTCATCTTCCAAATGACAAGTGATAGGAGGAGAGGGAATGGTTTCAAGTTGCTCCAGGGCAGTTTCAAATGGATATTAGGAAAAGCTTCTTCACTGAAACAGTTCTTGGGCCCTGGCAGAGGCTGCTCAGGGAGGTGGTGGAGTCTCCATCATTGGAGGGGTCTGAAAGATGGGCAGTTGAAGTGCTTAGGGATATGATTTAGAAGCGGACAGGTACGATTGGATTTAATCTCAAAGATCTTTTCCAACCTAGTGATTCTATGATTCTATTTGAGACTGCAAGGCCAAAGTGGAGGCTGCAGGTAACGTGGTTGTGCTGGCTCTGCCTAGAAGATGACTCAGATGAAGGTTTACATCTGCAGCATCGCAGTCGGTAGCACAGGAGGTCTGTGGAAACCAAAGGCAGGTATTCCCGAGGGGCCAGAGCTGCTGTGTCCTCAGAGAGGTTACAGCGGTGACAGGCATCAGCATGATGAAAATAGCCATTCCCTTTGGCTCCCAGTCACATCCTGCCCTGGTGAGCCCTTCCGAGCTCAGGCTGCTCCCCTGTGCTCTCCCCTCCTAGTGGCATCCCCCAAAACAACAAAAGTACATTGACTCTGCATTTTCTACTCTGCATTTAGAGCAGAGGGGGAGAAACATCTGTGTATTTAAAAACAGAGCCAGGTTGCAGCTCCATCGCTTCAGCCACACAGACGAGCTGATCAGTGATTGAAAGTCGCACCTAATCAACAGCACTGGTGGAAGGGCTTGCCCAAAGGAGTGTGTCCTGTGCTAGGAACGATACTTGGAGCTGTGCCGTGCTCCTGCGGGCTGAGGTGGTTGTTTAGTGCACTGCAAATTACTCAGGAATGTCTCAGCAGTGCAAAGGAGACCTTTAACAATAGGAACGCAACACGGGAACCCAGAAGATATCTCTTGGAAACAGAAGAGTTCTTTGTCAAGCAGATTGTTTTTGACAAAACTTTAACAGGAAAGGTGTTGATCTCAACAAACTGGCAGGTTTTTTTTTGTCAAGAGAAAAAAATTGGCAATGCTTTCCCACTGATTCTACAGCTAAGGAAATGTGATCTCATCGGCCCACAGAGTAGCTCCATCAGCTGCCAGGTGATAATTCATTTGCCATTGTCAGGCTCTCATCAGTTTACACTAAGGGCTCTGTGTGTTTGCATTGTTGATACAACACATCTAATCACCGTATCTGTTATTAATACAGATATTTTTCCTCTTAACTTTTCCAGCTTAAACTTATTAAGATGACAGTCGGGTCCTCAGCTTCCTAAGAGTGTGAAGAAGCAGAGGTTTAGCTGATCTATTGATTTCTACGCCTTTTGAGCAGGGCAGCTAACGTCCTTCTCCTTTTCCACAGGCACCTCTGAGATGATGAGCTACTATATGGACACAACCATTGGCAATGCAGCCCCTTATCCTTTGACTCGCCCTGGAGTGATGGTGAGGACTTTGGGTTGTTTCTCAGTCCCAGCAGTGGGGTTTCTCTTTGGTTGCTGCAACTTTGCCAGCCCATTCACTGATGAGGCTTGGTGTCGACCACTAAATCATTCCAAGGTTTTACGTAGTTCAGAGCAGCGCTGAGATGCCGAGTGTTTACCCAGAGCTTATCTGAACCTCTCAAGTTTGCAGCCCTCAACTGGAAACGGGATCGCTGCATCGGATATCCTGCGCTTGGATTAGGAGGAGGATTGTTAGGGGAACTATTGTCCTGGTGCCTCCACTCCCCTAGCTGACCTTCACCTGCTGTGGATGAGAGCAATGGGATCATAGAGTTACAGAATCGGAGAATAATTTGGGTTGGAAGGGACCTTAAAGACCATTTAGTTCCAACCCCCCTGTAATGGGCAAGGACACCTCCCACTGGATCAGGCTGCCCAAGGCCCCATCCAACCTGGCCCTGAACACCTCCAGGGATGGGGCAGCCACAATTTCCCTGGGCAACCTGTTCCAGGGCCTCCCCACTCTCAGAGCGAAGAAATTCCTCCTTATGTCTAGTCTATGTGATCAGCACGAAGCACATCAGGCTTTGGTTCCACTGGTTTGGCTGGAGGCTTTGGACAGCTTTGATGCTCACTTTTTCCAAGCCAGCTCCTTTCTGTCTGTGCAGAAATACACGTGACAGTGTGATCTGGGACAAGCCCATGTCGAGTGTCAGTGGCCACGGGATGGGCTCGGCCATGGATCCACCCTGGTTTGGGGAAACCACATTAGAGCTGTTTGCCCAAAGAAATGCTGGCCAGCGTTTAAGACCCTAGGCAAAGCCAGATGAAAGCTGTAACACTGAGCTGAGACACCAGGCTGCACAGAAGACTTGCTAGAAAGTAAAATTTTCACCAAAATAGAAAGAAAAGATCAACCTGACACATGAAATATTTCTAACAGCGCTTGATTTCTTTTCCATTAAATGGTTGCAAGCATGCCTTGGGCTTTTAACTATTGACTAGAAATGAAGCAAAACTATTTCCTTGCAGGGAAATAATAATAGTAGTAGTAGTAGCAGCAGCAGTAGTAATAACAATAATAGCAATAATAAAAGGAGTAACAACAATAATAATATAAATTTTAAAATGCTGATTTTATCTATGGGTACGCATATGTTGTTACCCACTTATATAGTCATACACATATATAGACCATATATATTATACATGTATATGCACATTTGCATCAATTGTAAATATAAAGTATATGCCTATATGTACACAATATACATATATATTTATAGATATATATGTATAAAATATGTATATGTATGATAAAATGAAGATTATATCCTGGGACTATTTCCATGTATCTAAATATGCTTGTATATAAAATACATATATTTTATATACAAGGTCTAACTGTAACTTCATATACAATTAAAATACGAGTAATGTGCGATAGCCATAACCTATGATTACGTATGTGTGTGTATACATTGTAATACATATAATCAATTTGTGTAAGCATATAAAAATACAGTTTATTATGTAATATATATGCAATAATATGTAAGTTTACATAAATACGTGCACACACTTCATGTGTTGTGATGCCTCTCAGCCAGGTGAACTCAGTCTTATGAGGAACAGCTGAGAGAGCTGGGGGTGTTTAGCCTGGAGAAGAGGAGGCTGAGGGGAGACCTCATTGCTCTCTCCAACTACCTGAAAGGAGGTTGTGGAGAGGAGGGAGCTGGGCTCTTCTCCCAAGTGACATGGGACAGGACGAGAGGGAATGGCCTCAAGCTCCGCCAGGGGAGGTTCAGGCTGGACATTAGGAAAAAAATTTTCACTGAAAGAGGCTGCCCTGGGTGGTGGTGGAGTCACCATCCCTGGAGGGGTTTAAGGGATGGGTAGATGAGGTGCTAAGGGGCATGGTTTAGCAGTAGATAGGAATCGTTGGACTTGGTGATCTAAGAGATCTTTTCCAATCTGGTGATTCTATGATTCTCCAGAGCCAACCCCATCAGCCTGGGGTGTTGTGCCTCATTCAGGGGGTTAAGGTGCCACCTTGCACAAGGCAGCTATTTTGTGTCCCTCTGACAGGTGGACGAGGCTCTGAGGAACATGGTTTAGTGATTGATGGGAATGGTTGGACCTGATGATCCAGTGTGTTTTTTCCAAACTGGTGGTTCTGTGATTTTATGATTCTTTCACTCCTCTCACACTTCTCCCTCTCTTGTTCCTAGAAGCAAGGTCCCACTGGCCCCTGTGAGGAACCCTGGGTGACCTGCGGCTTCCAGTCTGGCTGCTGCCAGCCGAAGGTGTGTTGCCCACTCTGGGACGAGCCTGCCACACAAGAAGTGCCCACTGGCCTGGAGCACTACAGCACAGGTAGGATGGTGTTTTGTGAGATGGGATGGCGCCTGTCTCAGGTCGAATGATGAGCCATAATGTGATGCCGTGCTCTTGTTTGTTGTTCAGTGTGTCCCCCTTGTCTTCTTTCTCCTATATTTGCTGTCTGTCCCAGTTCTGACTCGGTTTATTGGAGAGTTTTGCTCTTGATGCTGCAATAGTATACATACCACAGCATCACCAGGTCGCTGCCTGCCTTACTGAACCCTGAGAGTCTCCCTCAAGGGAGATCACAGAATCACAGAATAACCAGGTTAGAAGAGACCCACTGGATCGTCGAGTCCAACCATTCCCACCAATCCCTAAATCATGCCCCTAAGTACCTCATCCACCCTCACCTTAAACACCTCCAGGGACGATGACTCAACCACCTCCCTGGGCAGACCGTTCCAATGCCTAACCACCCTCTCCATGAAGAATTTTTTCCTAATCTCAAGCCTAAATCTCCCCTGGCAGAGCTTGAGGCCATTCCCTCTCGTCCTGTCCCCTGTCACTTGGGAGAAGAGCCCAGCTCCCTCCTCTCCACAACCTCCTTTCAGGTAGTTGTAGAGAGCAATGAGGTCTCCCCTCAGCCTCCTCTTCTCCAGGCTAAACACCCCCAGCTCTCTCAGCCGCTCCTCATCAGGCCTGTTCTCCAGCCCCTTCCCCAGCTTCGTTGCTCTTCTCTGGACTCACCCCAGAGCCTCAACATCCTTCTTATGGTGAGGGGCCCAGAACTGAACACAGGATTCGAGGTGCAGTCTCACCAGTGCCGAGTACAGAGGGAGAATAACCTCCCTGGACATGCTGGTCACGCCATTTCTGATCCAAGCCAAGATGCCATTGGCCTTCTTGGCCGCCTCACAGATGGGGCTAAGAAGTAGATAAAAACCTTAAACCTTCTTTGGTTAGTTTTCTCTTCCTTTTGGGGTGATGCTGAAAGATGGGAACTTCCTTCTTCCTTCTTCCCTGCCATTTTTATAGAATCATAGAGTGCCTGAGTCAGAACAGACCTGCAAGGACCATCAAGTCGAACTCCCGTCCTCGCACAGGACACCTCAAAATTCACATCACGGGTCTGAGGGTGTTGGCCAACTGGTTCTGGAATATTGTCAGGCTTGGTGCTGTGACTGCTTCCCCAGGAGCTGTTCCTGTCCTTCACTACTCTCTGAGGGAAGAACCTTCTCCTAATGTCGAACACAACCCTCCCCTGGCATCTTCCTGACAGTCCCTTGTTTCCTATTGTTGGTTGCTAGTGAGAAGAGCTCAGAGCCTGCTCTTCCTCCTCTCTTTTTGAGGAAATCTTAGACCATCATGAGGTCTTCCCTCAATCCACACTCCTCTTGCAGAGTGATTTTGATGCCCTACATGCACCTCTTTTGCACTTAGGACTGCCACTATGGTGACTTGCTCCTGGAGGTCTGGATGTCTCCAGGAGAACCCTGTGGACCTGCCAACCTGCAGGCTGCATCTTCAGCATCTTTCATAGTGTTTGCAGTACTGATGTCCTAGCTGGTGGCATTGGAAAGGCAATATACCTTTCCAAAACCCTCTGTGGAGGGCTGCAAGAAGGTGGAATCTTCTGAATTTTAATTGCACTGTGGTAGCAATTGTGAGTCTTTTGCTCCTGTAGCTCATTGCTTTGCTCCTTGGGAGGGTGGTGGCTCTACTGTCAGGTAACCGCAGCTGGAGATCTCTGGTCACAATGTGCTGTCAGGCCTGTGTGGCTGCAATGTGCTGCACAGCTGAAACAACTCACTGGTTTGGCCTGGACAATCATCTTTGCTAACACATTCATAATTTGAAAGCCGTTCGTTACTGAGTTGCCGGTGACTAATTCTTGCCCCGCACATTGTTCAACCTGTGACTCTTCGAGCTGAGCTTGCAGTTTGGGCTGCTGCTTGTGTAACCAACTGGCAGCACAGATGCTGGGTGAGCAGCTGGTCCTCCTGCCTGCGGGATGGGCGATGAGGCATCAGCAAAGAGCCTGGTTGTGCTGCGGTGCAGGAGAGGGCTCAGGTACGCCACAGCCCAGCCCGGCCTCAGGGACTAAGTCAAAGAGCTCCGGTTGCACGAATGTGACCTTTGCGAAGGGCCAATGTGAAGTTTATGTTTCACTTAAGTCTCGCATAAGCCTATCATGAAGCACTTAAATCCCATGTAAGCTTTTGCATGGCATGTGCTGGTCTTCTGTGGCTTGTTCCCAGCTCGTTAGTTATGCACATTGGCCCCTCGGGAGAGGAAAAGCCCTGATGTTTAGAGACTTTTTGCAGCTAAAGAGTTCAGCAGAACCAGTGCCTGTTGCGGTCAAATGTATGGTTTGAAATGTCTCCTTGGCAAATATTCAAGCATTTTCATTCTCTTTTTTTTCTCCATCCTTTGGTGAGCGCCTCTGTGTGAGCAGGAGATGGACACAGAGCGCTGTGCCTGTGGCTGGAGAAAAGCTCCACTGCCTATTCCCAGCCGTTCCTATTTCAGCTATTTGCTCAACTCCTGTGGGTGACCTCTCTCAGCGTGATGTCAGCTCTGCTCTGATGAAATCTGCCCTTGCAGCATTTGGATTGACTCAAACATTTTGCAAATCTGTGCCTGGAAAGTTTGCTTTGTGTTTCTTTCCCTACCCTCTCCCCTTTTCTGTGAAAGCTTCATCTCCAGGGACCAACATATCTGCAACCCAGATCTTCATTACCCCATGCTGGCTCTGTGAAATTTCTTGCTGCAGAGACCAGAGCCTGGTTCAAACCTCAGTGAAGGAGTTAAAAAAACCCCAAACTTATCGTTGTCTTCAGCGGGTTGTGACCAGACTTTCCGTACATTAGGATGGGTAGGACACGCCTCTGATCCTCTTGCAGTACCTAAGAATTGCTTTTCATTTCTTCCCGTTGCAATGCAAGGTACTCTTTCTCTGATTCTTTTTTATATGCTGCTGTTTCTTCAGTCTAGAGCAGTTTCTAATTTTAAATGAGAGGAAACTCTCATTTGTATAGACTGTCTTTCATTTCTCCTTTGTGTTTCAGGCGCGCATTAAAACCATTTGTCATCTATTCTTCTGGTCTGCTAGAGGCTATTTTGGTTTTCATGGTCTTGATGTTGGTGAAAGAAACAAGTCAATAAGGAAAATGCAAGTGTGAACGTAACCTCTCGCAATAGAAACCCACAACGTTTCTAAAAGTTTTAGAGCTGCTTGTGTTTAGGGAAGATATTTTGCCTTTTTAACTTGGCTGAGTTTATTTACATTGTGCTTGAAGTCTGATTAGATTATTCAGTGATACAGATAAAGGAAAGCCTGATGTGGATTTAGCTTGTCGATAAAGCCAAGAAGGGGTGGTGATGGCTTTGGGGCTTTTGTTTGAAAAGCAAAAAGTTTGAAGCGGTCTCGAAGCAGTTTGATTTCTTAGCTCGCTCCCACAATCCACGGTGCATGTGTTAGGACTATTACTGCCCAACTTAACCGAACCCACAGCAAGCACAGGGCAGGCACATCCCAGAGATCAGAGGGAATAATTAGCAAGAAAGAAGCTGCTCCTGGTTTATGACGAGTGGCTCCCCTCCTTGGAGAGGGGGAGCAGGAGTGCAGAGGCCGTTGCACCTCAGCTGAACCACCTGGCAGCCCAAAATTCAGGGTGCTGTGCATCTGCCCGGAGCAGCAGGGCTGCTGAAAGGATGCTGCAAGCCATGCTTAGTGAGGTGTGCTTAATTCCTAAGGTAATAATATCCTAATGTTAGCCTCTGGGAATGTTTTTTGGCTGATACAAGGCTAGACACAAAACTGGAGCAGAGGAAAAGGATTGATAGCAGTGTTATAAATTCTGCATGGACACAGCCCTGGCTGTGCTGCCTTTTCTAGCCAAGGCCACTCTGACAACCTCTTCCACTCTGATCGAGTTTGTTTTCCTTAGTGATAGGGGAGATAAAACTGTTGTTAATGGCAAGTGAGGGATGAAACAACTCTGGCTGAAGAAGCTTCCATAACTGCTGTGCTGAGTTTGCAGTCTTGGACTGAGGGTGCTACCAGTTTTTTGGGCACCACAGGAGCACTTTTGGGAGTGATGTTGCTCTCACTGAGGCAAATGGGATTGGCTTGGGGATTTTGCAGTGCAAGAAATGAAATGAAAGCCTTTTCT
The DNA here is from genome assembly GCA_033459285.1 of Clamator glandarius. Taxonomy (NCBI): domain Eukaryota; kingdom Metazoa; phylum Chordata; class Aves; order Cuculiformes; family Cuculidae; genus Clamator; species Clamator glandarius. Next base: position 1,787,464 of record JAUNZM010000716.1, read on the forward strand.
AGAGGGGACACTAGAGCTGTGGGTCTGATGCTGCTTCCCAGGCTGATGAAAATAATCCTGCTGATCTCAGCCAGGCTTCTTGCACCAAGCCACTGTTAAAAATAAAAGAAATCACCTTAAGTTCATCCTCAGCATCCAGTGTGGTTTGGGTCAGTGTGATGCATACAGACCAGCCTTTTCCAGTCTGTGGACAATGCTGTTTGGCCACATGAGCTCTGTGGCTCCTCTCAGCACAGAATACTTGGAGTTTATTAGCTTTATGGATGAAATGTCCCAAACCAGCATCCAAACCCCTCGTACTTCATGGACGTGGGGTCCCTGCAGCCTGAGCTGTGGCAGTGTTGGAAAGCAAAGCCCTTGGAGCTGGAGCAACGTATTGCAGCATCCTAACAAAATAGGGATGCTCACCCTTTGCCCCCACCCTGCTCACTTGGGCTGTGATCATCCTTCCAGCACAGCTCTCAGCTCAGCCCGGACCGCAGGCAGGAATCCCACTGGGAGCTCCTGCATCTGTGGTGAACTCTCCCTGCTTTTCCCCACGTTGCTCCCTCCTTCGCTGCGAGACCTGCTCCTTCCCTGGTGGAGATCCCCGGAGAAAAGCTCTTTCTGTGAGCATTTTCTGGGCTGCCTTCCAGCCCTACGCTCAGAGGAGAAGGGGCTTGGGGAGGAGGCGAGGGGGAAGGTGAAAGCTGACCAGGCGCAACCCGATGGCTTCTCCAGCTGCAGCACATTTTCCAAGAGAAGCTTTTTTTTTTTCCTTAAAAAAAAAAAAAATCTGCATTTTTTTCATATCCTTTTATCCTATTTTTAACTGCGGCCTCCTTCCTTTTCTCAGCCTCCTCCAACACTTCCCCCCCTCCCCTGCGCCGCTGCCGCCTCCTCCGCACGCTCTCCGCAGAGATGAATGGGTGTCTTTTCACAGGACACGCACATCTGATTGTGGCTCTGAGACTGAGCAGGACTTCTCCAGCAGTTCTGGACCCTCCAGCTCACCCGCTCCCTCCTTCATAAACGAGAAGCGGGAGAGGAAGGTGAAGGGAAACAGGCTGCCCAGGGAGGTAGCTGAGTCGCCTTCCCCGGAGGTGTTTAAGGGACGGGTGGACAAGGCACTGAGGGACATGGTTTAGTGATTGATGGGAATGGTTGGACTTGATGATCCGGTGGGTCTTTTCCAACCTGGTGATTCTATGATTCTATGAAACAGAAGAGGGGGAGAAAAAAACCCCAGGGTGAGCCATTATGAGCGAGAACCAAGGCGATGGATGCTGAGGCTCAACAAAAGCTGTGCACAAAATACCACCTCTACCCAACCTGCTGCTGGTTCCCTCAGCCCCTCAGCCCTCCCTGCACGTCTATTCCAGCCCGGGGGATGAATGAGCCCTTTCTGCTGGGCGCTGTTGTCAGGTTCTGGCTGGTGAAGCGGCTCAGCCTTTCGCAAGCCTTGGGGTCTGGCTCTGCTTGCAGCCTGTTTGGAACGGGGTTTTCTTTGAGTCTTTTTCTTCCTGGCAGCCTTTGGGTGTTTCATTGGCTCCAGTTAAAAGCGTGTCACACCTACTATACTGGGTTTTTGAAGGACGTGCGTCATTTTCTCCATTAAGAGCGTTTACTCCGATCCATTAGCAGAGAGAAAAGACCCCTCTGTCCCTTGTGAATGAATTGTAGAGCTGCGGGCTGCCTGGGGGGCCTCAGAGTCATAGAATCACCAGGTTGGAAAAGATCCACCGGATCATCAAGTCCAACCATTCCTATCAAATACTAAACCATGTCCCTCAGACTCTCCTGACCCTTCTGCAAAGGCCCTGTGAGGGATGCTGAGTGGTTACTGGTTTGCTCTTCAGAGGGAGCCAAGCTCAGGGTCCGATTTGTGTGGATCCTTCTTGTTTCACAGGTGAGGAAAACACATACACGTGACCCTATGATATCTAATGATGCTTTCTCTGCAACTCCCACCATAACGTGCTGCTAGGCAGCACTTGGAGTGGTTTATTTGTGCTGAAGCAACAGAATGACAAAAATCCAGGCTTTCGCTTTTCCATTTGTTTCATGCCTGGCTCTGGAAAAATCCTTGTCTCGCCTCTTGAAGACAAACCCCAAGGGAGCTCGCTGCGGGCTGGGTCATCACCAGAGAACGAGCGCAGAGCTCTTTTCCCACTTGAGCTGCAGACTGGAGTCAGCTGGGGATCAGCTGCCGAGCAAGGAGGAATCGTGCTCTGGGCAGGGCGTTGGTTCCCTCGATGAGAGCTAGAAGGTTGTTGCTAGGTTTTAGGGTGATGCTTGCAGATTTGCTGAGCTTCTTAAGTACAACAGGGGAATGGGAGCTCAGCAAAAGGCGAAACTAGTTTTAGCATCTAGGACTGTCCCAAAAGTGAGCAGCAGCTCAGGCAGCTTTGGTTTGCTGTGGGGAAGGAATAACCTGATGAAGGGTCAAGGAGGAAAGGGGCAAAGCAACTGTCCGTTCAGGGCTTTTGTGGCATCTTAAAGATGACTGCAGAAGATGTCTTAATCCTGGGGCAGGTTTGATCCCACTTTCAGGATGGATGGAGTGTGGTGGAGGGACCTGCTTCTTTTCCTGGAGGAGATAGGCATCATGAGCCACCAAACGCTAGCTTCACACATGCCACACAAAGCACAGCTGCTTTATTTGAGCTTTCACAACCTTTTTTTGCCTGCAGAACTGTCCCTGGAACCCCAAGCACCTGCCTCTGGGTGTATTGGGCAGCTGAGCTCCCTCTCTAGAGGGTTTGGGTTGCGCTGGGCCAGCCTCTCTTGCACTTGGTGGCCTTTGTTGTGCTGTCGTGGGGCAGAGAGGGCAGCATGAAGCCGGTCACTCTTTTCCCTCTACATGGACAGGGCTGGCTGGGTGATGCTGAGAGAGCAGCGTGCAGGGCAGGCAGAGGGGGACGTGAGGAGTGCAGGAGGCTGGGACCCTGAAAACAGCCCGTTTCCTTCAGCTCCTGGCAGCACGAAGCACCTCTCTCTCCCTCCAGATGTTCACTGTGTTTATAGCTGCTGAAGCAAGAGACTGAACTCTCTCATTAATACGTTTCTCTCTCCCTTTCTCTCTCTCTCTTTCTCTCACATTGAAGCCAGAAGTCTCAGCTCAGAGGCTGCAGCTGGAAAGGAGCTGGGGGTGAGGGGTGGGAGAGAAGAAGGGAGGTGTATGCAAGCCTCCCATCCCATTCAATTCCCCCTCTCCACTTTCCTCCCCCCGAATCCTCCCAAAATACACATGCCCCAAAAAAAGAAAAACACTAGCAGATTTTTTATTTCAGAAAGTAAACACTTAGGCCATGGGGGTCTGGAGGTTATGGGAAAAGAGGAAACCATTGGGCTAATCAGCCCGGGACACACTTCCCCTGCTGAAATAAACCAGAAATCATTGCATTGCAGGGCACTGCAGCGGTTAACCCTGGTGCTGCCAACACACTGAGTGCTGGGAACTGCACAGAGCCCAGAGCCTGCCCACGCATTTTCTCCAGCTCCCTGATTTTTAGCCAGGACGAAGCGCTGGTGCAGAAGGGGAGCCAGCGCTCCGCAGCAGCCCTTCAGCACGCCAGCCCTTTGGGAACGAGCCGTTGGGAATTTTTTAGTAGGAAATGAAACTTTTTTTTTTTTTCCTATGGTTTATGAGCCATCCTATAGAATTTCATAGCAGCTCTTGCCTGAGAACTGTGCCTGACGGTTGCAAACCTCTACGGAGAGGAAATCTTTCCCTGCTTGAATCAGCGAGACTTGGGGGTGATTTCTGCAGAGCTGCAAATGGTTTTCAGAAAGCTGTTTTGTTCATCCTTGCTGGATTTGCATGAGGTGTATAAATGATTTGATTACCGATTATTTGGTTGTAAATCCTTCCGGGAAGAATCCTTCCTGCTGTCTTTCACTCCTGTGTTCATAGGGTGCTCACCATAGGAGAGCTGGTTGTATGATGAGAGTCTCTTGGTGCTCCTGCACCAAGAATATCTCCTAGTCCAGGTGTAACTGAGCTAATGGGCCCTTTGTGCCAACTTTACAAAGAGATCTCAATTTACCCTCTCTGAGCCTGGCCTTGGGCTTCCCTTGGCTCCTTTCACAGTCTGAGTTGCGTGTTCTAAAGGGATGCTCACGCATTTTGAGGCTGATGCAGCTGTCTGTGTTTCAGAAAGGTGGAATCTCTAAGCACCAACAGTTACCCCAGTAAACAAATACTAGAGATTGTGCATTATTGGGAGCTCTGTTTGATGAGAGCTCCTCACCGCGATTGTTGACTCCCCTTACGTCCTGCCAGGGTGAGATTTTTCAGAGGAGCCCAGGTGCGGTTTGCACCCAGCCGCTTGTTGCATCCAGTCTGCTTTGGACACCCCAAATCTTAGCTTGATGCCTATGATGACATGGTCTGTGATGGAGTTCACGGCACAGCACCCCGAGCGGGTGCTCTGCAAGGGGAAAGGGCTGAAAGCCAAAGCCAACATGGGACACTTTCTAGCCAAGGGAAAGTGACCTTTGCATTGACGCCGCTGAAGAAGTTTTTACCTCATCTGTTACCGTGTAAGCGCTGGCGGTGAAAGGTGCCGTCACCGGTTCATTGAGCCATCAGTCCAGCTCTTGCAACATTCCCACCAGAAGGCAAATGCCCAGATAGTGCTCGACAGGGGAGCTGCAGACCTGCCGTGTCCCACCCCGCTATCTCAAGAATGCATTTAAACAGTAGCTGTTACTGCAGCCTCTGGAGGTCCAGGCTTCAGATGGAAATCGAGCTCCACCAAGACAGTCCCACAGGGCAAATTTCAGAATTTTTGGAGTTGGTGTTCAGCTCAGATAAGCCCTTGAGAGCTCAGATACTTTATCTGAACCTTATCTGAGCTATTTGCATCACTTCAGTCTGAGAAACCAGGCTGTCAGATGTTCAGGGAGGGGGGCAAGTTGTCTTAGGAAGGTCTGTCTTTTTCTTTTCTGGTTATTCCTTGCACACAGACACCTCGAGGAGGACTGGGATGTCATTTACGTTGAACTTAAATACAGGCTGGGTAGATGAGGAGCAGGAAGGAGAAATAGCACACCCAGAGCCACACAAGCAGTAAGGATGGGATTAGTACCAATATTCCTTGAAAGCCATGTAAGGATCACATCTCTGCTCTCTCTAAAGCTGAATAGAAATAAGCTCCTCCTTCCACTGCTGGTAATTGGGGATGGAAATAATTCCTTCTTTTCAGAGCAGATACAGGTCTGAGCTTTCTCAAATGCCATGTGCTTTCTGTGCTGTGTTTTCTGGACCCTGCTTTGGGCACAAAGAGTTTCTCACTTTTTCCAGAGCTCCTTTAGGGGAAATTGGGGACATGCTGTCTCCTTGCTCTCTTAGCATCCCTCCTCTTCATCCCTGCTTTCATAGAATCACCAGGTTGGAAAAGACGCACCAGATCATCGAGTCCAATCATTCCTATCAAACACTAAACCATGTCCCTCAGCACCTCATCCACCCGTCACCTGGATTGATTTCCAGCAATCAGCTGTTTGACTGAAAGGATCCTGCAGTGCTTGGTCTGTATAATGCAACCTCCTCTTCCCAGACTGTGGGGTGGTGTTCTTCACCTGAGTTTGTGGTCCTGGTGGCTCTTCCCCAGCTTCTGTGGTCTATTTATAAAGGAAGGGTTCTCAGGCATAAGAACAGCAGATTTAGGAGATCTGGCTGACGTGGGGTCTTACAGCTGGGATTTGGAAGACCTCTGCTACATCTCTTAATAGAAATTCTTTAGGCATCCAAACCGCGCTGACTTCCATTGGAGTGAGATGCCCAAATTGTTCAGAATTCTGCCTGCAAGCCACGAATAGAAGTTTCTCACATTGGAGATGCAGATGATTCATTCATTGCACATTTTATTGCGATGCTTAATTCATTGAGGACGGGTGAGTGGCTGGAAGTCCCCGGAGAACAGTGCCATACAAGTGCTTGATATTGCAAACAAAAAATAGACATTTGAAGCACCACAGAGCTGCCAGTGTGGCTGAGCCCTTGAAGTGCTGAACACGTGCTGAAGTTTACACAGCCCACCGGATGGACCTTCCCCTGTGGGGTTTTGTATCAATGGGCTTTGAAAAAGTTGCAGTGGGTCAATTGTTGGCTGTTTCACAATAGATGAAATACAGTTTCTCTCCCTGCAGCTTGTTCCTGGGAAAAGACAGGGCTAACAAGGTTGTGTGTGCATGTCAGGACCACGGTTTCCATGCAGAAGAGCCTTGGGAGAGGTGCAGCGGGTGGTTTGCTGGCCTCCAAATGACTTGACCGAGATGTGGGAAAGCATAGGATGGAGGGTGGAATTTGCATGCTGGATTATTTTCAGCATTAGATTTATGAAAGGTGATTATCAGCCAGTGCGAGTGGTGCAGGTCTAACCTTTGGGAGATGCCTTCAGAGACTTCTGATCCCCACTAAAGACAGGTTTCCTCTTTCAGGGTTTGTTCTCCCCTCACAATGCTCCAAGGGCAGGTGAGGATTCAAGGCCAGATCCAGCCTTAAACCCTCAAAGCTGGCTCGGTGAGCCTGCGGGAGAACAGGGTTGGCTTCAACCTGCTCAGTGGGAACGCTGCCATTGATCTTTGTGATGGAAGGGATGGGTGTGTGTGCACCAAAAACCAATATAATAAAGTTCATGATGGGACTTCCCTTCCTAGAAAGGGAAACAAAGCCGCTGAAATGGCATGTGCTGAATGAGCAGGGCCACACGGGGTGTCAAAAACATTTACAGATCTTTGTGCTTTCAATATACTAATGGGATAAAGAAAAGAAAATGCTCCACCAAAGAGGAGATTGGATTTCTAAGGAGAGCTGGCCCAAGCTACTGCTCCTTAACTCATCAGCAACTCTTTTTCAGGCATCAGAAATGCCCATTCCCCCTAATTTATGTGATTCACTCTCCACATCCTAGAGTTCAAGGCAGGCCAGGTGCTTGGTTTGGTCAGACTGATGTCAGCATTGAGGTAGAATGGGAAAAAAGGAGAAGATGCCCCAAGGGAGCCTGTTCATGGAAAATGTCTAATATGGTCAGTTCCAGACATCTTAGTGAAGAGCCTGTGCTTGGGAGAGTTCAACCCAGTTCTGCAGGCTCAAGAGGCATGAATAATTATGAGAGGTAGTGATGGAAATAAAGCTGGCATCTCAGCCCTGCCCTGGACCAGCTCTTTGCCACGGTGAAGCCTTGGGGTAGCGGCGTCTGTGAGACATCTCCAGAGATGATCGGACCTTCTCTTCCTCTGCTTTGCATTTATTTACTGCCTAACCCCAAGAGACCAGATGCTTCCTTTGTCTGGCAGCTTTGGTTGTGTTTCTGTCTAGGCAAACAGCTACTACATGAAAGTAGTAGCAGCTTCCCTTGCTTTGCAGTAATCAAAATGACAGGATAACGAAGCAACCCAGTCGCCTGCTTTGCCTTCTGCTTGTGCTAAGTTCCAGCTTGAGTGTCAGCTCCATCCCCTATCTAAATAAAATACGGCTTTTTGACATTTCTCCTTGTTGCTGCTAAAAGTGACGGATTGTTCTGCGGAAATTATCAGTATTTTGTCAAAAAGAAATCCAAACATTTCCAGCCAAAACTCAGCATTTTCTGGTGTTGTCTGTGTTGATGTAAAAAACAAATCTCTGTGGGAAACGCCAGCATGGCAAGAAAACGGAGAATTAAGTTGGACTGCTCTGCAGAATCCTTCTCCTGGCTCTGTGACTCAGATGTGGCTTAAGGGCTGCAGAGGGTGGTTGAACCCAAGGGCTTAATCTGGACCACTGTGTTTATTTAGACCACATCAGTGTAAACAGACATGCTCTGCTGACCTGCATGAGGAGCCTGGTCTATGCAGTTTGTGCCACAAAGTACATGTGCGCAGTAAGTACCGATCCTTGCTCCCTGCTTTCCAACATCAAGACGTGATGTTCCCTCAGCGCCTCGTCCACCCGTCCCTTAAACACTTCCAGGGAAGGTGACTCAATCACCTCCCTGGGCAGCCTGTTCCAGTGCCCAATGACCCTTTCTGTGAAAAATTTTTTCCTGATGTCCAGCCTGAACTTCCCCTGGTGGAGCTTGAGGCCATTCCCTCTCATCCTGTCCCCTGTCGCTTGGGAGAAGAGCCCAGCACCCTCCTCTCCACAACCTCCTCTCAGGTAGTTGTAGAGAGCAATGAGGTCTCCCCTCAGCCTCCTCTTCTCCAGACTAAACACCCCCAGCTCTCTCAGTCGCTCCTCATCAGGCTTGTTCTCCAGCCCCTTCACCAGCTTCCTTGCTCTTCTCTGGACTCGCTCCAGAGCCACAACATCCTTCTTGTGGTGAGGGGCCCAGAACTGAACACAGGATTCGAGGAGCGGTCTCACCAGTGCCGAGTCCAGAGGGAGAAGAACCTCCCTGGCCCTGCTGGTTACACCGTTTCTGATCCAAACCAAAATGCCATTGGCCTTCTTGGCCACCTGGGCCACTGCTGGCTCATGTTCAGTCGCTGCCAACCAGCACCCCCAGGACCCTCTCCTCCAGGCAGCTTTCCAGCCAGACTTCTCCTAGTCTGGAGCTGCTCAGGGTTGTTGTGCCCCAAGTGCAGGACCCGGCATTTGGCCGTGTTAAACCTCATGCCATTGGTCTCAGCACAGTGGTCCAGCCTGTTCAGATCCCTTTGCAGAACTTCTTTACCCTCCAGCAGATATTTCCATGACCATCCATTGCCCCAAATTCCTCCCTGGGGACCTAGCAGCGCTGCAGTCAGCAGCTCCAGTGGCACCAGCCCGCGGTGGGAGGACTTTCCGCTCCACACCCACCTGAGACGGAAAGGTTTTATCAGGGCTCTCCCACGCCTGCCAAGTGCATCCCAGCGCTCCCCTCCCCGTTGCTGCTCCTCCTCACTTCATTAGGGCCGGAGATGTTTATAAATGGAAGAGATAATATTTTTCGTTTCCAGTTTGGGTTTCCAGGGCAGCCACTTTCTAAAGTACTTAGGAAGTTTAGAGAAGACGAGGTTATATAAACCATTTCCAGCCCCCCCTCGGGCTCTTATTAATCAAGTGGCGTGTGAAGCCATTCCCATAGTTTTGGGATCAAGGGCACTGGCTGAGTGAGGGGAGGCAGACAGTTAGCACAGGACATCTTTTTCTTGGCTCTTACCCTTTTTTGGTATGTTTGTGATGAATGAAGCAGTCAGACCTGGCTGCTGGGATTTGAAAGCAGCTGGAGATAGGTTGCTCCTAGGTTACATTCAAACTGTGGCTTGGGCTTGATTCTTGCACCAACCCCTTGTAAGCCTTTAAGTGAGTCATGTGGCATCTTCTAATGATGATTCATAGAATCATAGAATCACCAGGTTGGAAAAGACCCACCGGGTCATCGAGTCCAACCATTCCCATCAATCACTAAACCATGTCCCTCAGCAGCTCATCCACCCGTCCCTTAAACACCTCCAGGGTTGAAAGCCCCTGTAAAATATTTGATGTAAAGGGTTTGCATTGCCTGAGATCAGGGTTCATGTGGCTCCAGTGGCAATGGGCAACAAGTTGATCCGTGTGCCTTTGCACTCAAACCCTATGGACATGCACACGCACACGCACACACTAATTAATGTTTCCTCGCAAGCCCTGATGCACTTCTAAGCCTTCCCAGCATTTTCCCACCCAGGCTCCAAGAGTGGCTGCTACTCAGGATGGCTGCGAGCAGCATGGGCAGCTGGTGGTTTGGAACATAGGAGCGAGTCTCATGTCAGCATCCCCCTATTCCCACCAGAATGAAACCAAGCTCTGCCTCCTGCTCCTTCATGTCCTTCCTCCCCCTGTCTCCCACTGTGAGAGCTGAGGAATGGGGTCTTTCTGCTTTCCTCAGGTAGAAAAAGCTCTGGCTGCTGCTGCAGGTCCAGCTGTTTCAAGCCTGGAGCCAAAGGTCCACAGGAAATATGCTCATTAGTCTGTTGACCCACCTCCCCAGTTTTCCAGCCATGCTTTCTCAGTGTGAAAATAATGATTTAAATAGCCAAGGATGGAAAACAATGATTTAAAGGGGGCAAAGGGAATACTTGCAACTCTTGCTGACTGTAGACTTGGCAGAAAGAAAGTGTATTTCTTCCGGGTCTGGGGACCACGTTGAGAAAAAGTGTTGAATGCGTAGAGCGATTTAGCAGTTTGAGGCTGTTGGGCGGGGCTGCACGCTTGTGGAGCTGCAAAGGTAGCTCATCCCAAAGAGCTGGAATGGGCTGATGAAGAGAAAATCTACTCTTGGTGTTTGGCTTGAGTAGGTGTAGGCTGAGCATCGCTGAAGAGCCCTGGTGGCCCCCTCCAGGGACAGGAGATGGGTTGTGGTGGCCCCTGCTCTTGTTGCTCAGGACACTTCAAACACCCTGCGGTGCCTGGGGTATGGACTGAATGACTTTTCTTCACTCTCCAGAACCAGCTTTCAGATTGGAAGGGGACTCCAAGCACTAGAAATGATTTTTTTTTTTCTCCTCACTGGTAATTCTAAAACACTGATTGGACTTTTTAGATAAAAAGCAGATTTCAGTGCAACCTCACCTGAGACCTCCCCTTCCCCAGAAACCTCCTCAGAGATGGGAACTAACTGGGTGCAATGGAGTTTGTTAAAAGATTACTTTTAACTGACATTTTTTCCCCCCATTTTGAAGTTTCTTCCCATTTTAAAAGTGCAAAAGTGGACAAATATAGCTCAGGTTGGATGACACAGTTTTCTTTGTTTATTTTCTTTTCTCTGTTTTAGCCGAATGAAAAGTGTGTGTAAAAGCCCCAAACTGGTTTGCATCAACCAGGAATACATTTAGAAAAAATACTTATGTTGTTTTTTGACTCTGACTATGAGCAAAAAAGAAAAAAAGAATGAATCAGCTGTTTTTTCCCCACTTTTACTGCAGGTGGGGGGAAGTGAACAGGGAAGAGAAGGAGATTGTGTGCTGAACCCCTTGTAAATGAGGATTGCTGTTCAACTGCGTTCTAAAGATAATTAAAACCTGTGATAACTGAGGATGATGAGGGTGGCTATGGATACCTGACCACGCTCCCACTGGAGTCCAAAGCCCCTGCTGCCCAGCTGTCTCTTCCCCATTGACACCAGCAAGGATTTAGGACCTGGGCACACTAATCAGGAGACCTTCGTGGGGAGAGAGGCGTGTTATTTAATTAGCTTTACAATGGACCGACTGGGAGGCACGTGGTGGCTCTAATGGAAGGAGATAGATGTCCTTTTAGCTGGGCTAATTGTTAGGAAAGAGCAGAGTCTTTGTTCAGCCCCAGCATGTGGCCTGTGATCTCTCAGAGCCCAGGGGCTGCCCGCTTATAATTTTAGACAGATCTATTCAAGCCTGCTCTGTAGCGCAGGAGTAACAAGACGGGCATTGTTGGAGAGCCAACATCGCCGTCCAAGAAAACCACCCCGAAAAACCCAAACACGTGTAGACCGGAATATTTCTCTGTCGTTTATTCACTGTTGGGCTGGGTTGCCAAGCGGAGACAATTGCAAGTAAGGAGGTTTCCAGTGCTGGACGAGGGCTTTTCCACTTTGTAGCATACAGGCAGGCGAATCCTTCATCCCAGAGGTGGTGACATGAGTGGAAGGTGTGTTTCCACCAGCAGAACCTGTCTGGAGCAGGGAGCTGTAAGGCTCCAATTGCTAGTGAGGGTCTCATCCTGTAATTCTCAATGCTGTGGGCATGATGTACGTGGGATGATGGTGCCCATCAACAAATTATCCCATAGACTGGCTGTATGCATCTGTCATCTCATGATCATGGTGGGACAGTGGTCTGGGTTGGAGGGAAGGGATCAGTGGTGGCTGCTTCGTCCCTGGAGGGGTTCAAGGCCAGGTTGGATGGGGCTTGGAGGCCCTGATCCAGTAGGAGGTGTCCCTGCCTGTGGCAGGGGGTAGAACTGGGTGAGCTTTAAGGTCCTTTCTAACCCAAACCACTCCATGAGTCTGTGATCAGTGCCTGTGCCTCTGGGAGTCCTGTGCAACAAGGGATGGGAATCCCAGTTCTTTTTTTCTGAACTGTCCTCCAAAACCTCTTTCCAGTGAGTCCCCATTCTTTGAGCTTTTCCTTTGGAACTGCCAGGCTGATGACCCCAGGCCCTTGTGAAGAGAGAAGGTAGCATTTCATTGAAGAAAGGGGTGTCGGAGCAGATGTTTGTAAGAGGCCATGTGGAAATACTGACGAGGAATTCAACCCTTGAACCCCTCTTTCTTGGTCACAACCATTAACCTGGGACTCAGGTGTTTTATTTTCCCACACTGACTGCTTCCACCCAGCTGCCTGCGAGCCTGTTTTCCTGGAGGCTGCCATTCTGAAGCTGTGAATTTGTATTGGAGGTTGGTCCTGGAGGCACTTGTGTGGCTGCTGGTGCCTTCATGAGGGTGAAACGTGGCTGTTACTTGGTGTTTCTTGAAGTAGTGGGTCTTGTTTTATTGGTAGTGGGGTTTTTTTTAAGATTGAAAGAGCAATTAAGTGTTAGTGAAGACAGTCTATGTATCCAGGAGATCTGCTTTATTAGCAATGATCCCATTGCCTCTCCTTTGTGATCCCTCACCTGAGTCTCAGGGAAGGGGATCTCAAGGGCTACCAGAAATCCACAGGCCTTAAGAGGAGCATCTGAGAGAGCTGGGGGTGTTCAGCCTGGAGAAGAGGAGGCTGAGGGGAGATCTCATTGCTCTCTATAACTACCTGAAAGGAGGTTGTGGAGAGGAGGGAGCTGGGCTCTTCTCCCAAGTGACAGGGGACAGGACGAGAGGGAATGGCCTCAAGCTCCACCAGGGGAGATTCAGAGTGGACATCAGGAAAAAAGTGTTCACCGAAAGGGTCACTGGGCACTGGCAGAGGCTGCTCAGGGAGGGGGTTGAGTCGCCTTCCCTGGAGGGGTTTAAGGGATGAGTGGACGAGGTGCTGAGGGACATGGTTTAGTGTTTGATAGGAATGGTTGGACTCGATGACCCAGTGGGTCTTTTCCAACCTGGTGATTCTATGATTCTATTAAATCAATGTAGTAACCTCTGTCGGCTGAGACCCATGAATGCCAAGGGTGAAGTCACAAGCAGAGACATGTTGCTAAAGTCCAAGCTGGCTGCATTTGTTTCTACTGTGAAGGAGGATGCCCAAGAGACCTGGCCAAAGGCAAGAGGTCCTGCAGGTGGGGTTTGATGTGCATGGTCTGTATGCTCAGAGTAATTGTGAATATCAAAAGTTAAAAAGCAAAAATCCTTAGGTTCTATTTACCAAGAACTCAGTGCCGTTACTTGAGTAAGAGAGGGAAAATGTACCAAGAGCAAACAGTCCTGCAGAATGGCTTACGAGGATTTTCCATCCAGCCAGTTCTTCCAGCAGGGTAACAAGTGAGTGGCAGCATCCCCCACCAGCGAAACTCAAGGCAGAATCACATTGCTTGAGCCCAGATTATCTAATCAAGTTATGAATCAGCATGGGACTGCTGGGAAACCAATAGCAGGAGGCATTTGAAGATGCTCCAGCAGCTTGCGGCGCTGTTGATTGAGGTACCTACAGCATGTGGACGGGCACAGCCGCTCGGGGATGTGTGTGTGCTGGAGTCCTGATGCCTAGCTGGCCACAAAGTTGCTTTTGTGAGCCATCTCCGCTGGGAAGTTAATGAGAGCAGGAGTCGGTAAGGCTCGGAGGCGGCCTCCTCTGCTGGAGCCTGGAGGGCAATCAGAGGATGGCATTGTGGAGGAGCTGAGTTGGGGCCTGAAGGCTGGATCTCGACAGCGTGAACAGAAAATCGCTTTTAAACACAGAGGACGGGGACTGTCCATGACTCCAGCCCCATGGCGTGGAGCAGCGAGGGGACCCCGGAGGCCACAGCCATCTGGGTCACAGAGGAGCCAACGCTTTGGTGATGGTTGTCACAAAATGTTTCCATGCCTGCTTAGCCAGAAAGGGGAGGCTGTAGTCACCATGGCTAATTCAGCCGTGTTTTACCAGCATACAACAACTCAAATGCTTCCCAGCTTTTACGGCACTTGAAAGAACTACTCATATCATTTTAAATTCCAGGAAAGGTATCTCCCTGGGGACCGTTCATGGCAGCTGTTGGCTCTTTCCTCTCATTGCAGAGGGCCACCTCCCCACCTAAAGCCACCTCCCTGCTCTTTCCTTTCTTAGAGCGGTGCTTGCTGCTCTTTCCAACAATGTCCCCCTTGTGATAAATACTTTTATGTCTCCATTTCTCCTTGGAATTGCTTGGCTCGTTTCCCGCCCCCCCCCCCCCCCCCAAACTTCCCCTTTGCTCCTGCTTTTTACCTCATGCCCTGTGGATAGTGTTTACTCGAGAAAACATCAAACTGAAGCCCGGACCGCTTGCAGTTATTAAAAATCCCATGGCAGTTTTGGGGAAGGCTCCAATCTGGCTAATTACGTTCTGCCATAAATATCCCCCTGCAGTTTTAATTGGATATGGTGTTCTTCATTTCCTGACTTAGCAGCTGGGTGGTGTTGCTCCGCATCATTACGTAGCTGTTGTATTTCACCCCAGAGGTGTCTGCTTTTGGTAGCTACGGCACTAGGAAAAAAACCCCTTCTCCAGATCACCGGGAACACCGGTGAGGATGAGTGGGCAAATCCGAGAGAGAGGAGAAGCTGTCCCAGCCCCACAACATCTGGAGGAGAGCCAGGAGCTGCAAAAAGGGCTGTGACAGGAGCAAAGGCGAAGAGCTGACCCCAGCTGGGAGAGGTCGTGGAAGAGCAGTCCAAGGAAATCATAGCAAAGGCTCTGGTCTCTTAATAGTTTTCCTTGATGCTGAATGAATAATTATTATTATTCTTTTAAACCAAGGTTAGTCAACATCCCTGGGAACAATGTGGCATTACTGCCCATCCTTTCTTTGTTCCAGCTGTTGAAAAACAGGCTGCCTTGTGGACGGAGGGCAGATGGTTATCTCCTGTACGGCAAAATCTCTTGGCTATACTAATGGCAGGAGGGCTGTTCTCCGCAGCTCAGCATCCTCCCTCGACAGGAGAGAGCCTGGATAGATATTAATGTTGAGTAACGACAAAATGGAAAAGGAGGGTGAGACTTGGAAGTGGAAAGATTTTTTTCTAAAGCCTGTAAGCAGCAAATAGGAACCAGTTGCTGAGGCGAAGTCATGTCTGGCAGGTCTTGGACTCCAAATGGTCACATCCCAGCTGAAGAAACTAATCAATGGATTCCTTCCATGCCTTCTGCGAACACTGAGCCATTGAGCGGCTCAGCTGGAGTTCAGAGCCAGGGCTTTCATGTTGCAGGCTCTGAAGTGAACACAAATTAAGGCGGCTGCTAGGATGGAGTTGAGTTCGAAGGAGAGATTCAGCTGCCCTGGGAGGAAATCTCTTCCTACAGCTTCTATGTTCTTTTCCTCCACTTTGGAGTTTTTTGCCTCAGCGCTACTTTTGGAAGTGTTTCTGGTTTCCTTGCACTTAGGGGCTGCTGTTTATCGCATGAGCAATGTGGATCAGAAGTTGGGGGGGCTTGGGGAGGGACGAGAAAGGGGAGCGCAGGAGCTCAGAGCTTCCCTGCAGCCACGCTGCATCGAACTGTGGTTTAGTGTCATCAGCTTTGCAGGATCCAGGATGAGCCGGGATGCCAAGAGCATGTGGAGCTTTCCTAATAAAAAACACACAAGCTGTGAGAAAGAGCTTTATTAGAGCTTTTGTACCGGCCCAGAAGAGAAGGAGCCCCATTACAGGTGTGCTGGAGCTCAGCCAGTCCTTAGGACCATAATGCTTGCAGGAGAGGCCAAGCCAAATGCATCGGCCTGTGGAAGCGACGATAAAGCAACAGACACCACAGGGGCAGCCGCTGCCTCCTCTGCTGCTGCTTTTTATCCCACCAGCAGCTCCATCTGGGACCATCCCTGCTCACAAAAACCTTCTCTGTGGTGTCAACAGCCTATCCCCAGCAGCATCCTCACCTCTTTGTTTTCAGCCTGGGGATTGTGGTTTGCTGCAGGAGGCTGTGCTTGCTCCGAGCAGGGTGGATTATTGAGCATTGCAGAATCAGGGGGGAATGCTCAGGTCAATTCAATCCGGTTGGGACAGCAGGGGCTTTCTGATGGCTTCATCGCCATGGCCAAGAGACCGCAGCCAGCTGTGTAAACCAGTCCCCCCACCCATCCTGTGCCAGCACGCACACACACACTCTCCCACACTCGCCTCGATGCAGGATCACAGCCTGAGCACCCTAAGAGAAGTGTAGGAAGGAAATATTGTCAGGTTGTGATAACTGCATCAGGTTTCTCTTCCCAAGCCTACTCTGGAAGGGGCCAGGCAGAACGGCAGCTCTTTCTCCCAGATCTCCTTTTGATCTTCATAGAATCATGGAATGGTTTGTGTTGGAAGGGACCTCAAAGCCCACCCAGTTCCATCCCTTGCCATGGGCAGAGACACCTCCCACTGGATCAGGGGCTCCAAGCCCCATCCAACCTGGCCTTGAACCCCTCCAGGGATGGGGCAGCCACCCCTGCTCTGGGCAACCTGGGCCAGGGCCTCCCCACCCTCAGTGTGAAGAATTTCTTCCTGATGTCTAGTCTACATCTTCCCCCTTCCATTTAAAGCTATCCCCCTTGTGCTATCACTCTATGCCCTCTTAAAAAGTTCCCTTCCCTTCCCCCAGCTCGCCCTGCCTTTCCTAGAGCCCTTTTAAGTACTAGAAGCTGCTCTAAGGTCTCCCAGGTTGAACAAACCCAACTCTCTCAGCCTGTCCTTGTACAGGACATGCTCCAGTCCTAGCATCATCTCCATGGCTTCCTCTGGACCTGTTCCAACAGTTCCATCTCCTTATGTTGAGGATTCCAGAAGTGGACACAGGAGTCCAGGTGAGGTCTCACAAGAGCAGATTTTCAACTGAAAACTTTTTGCTAGATCTCCTCTCTATAGTTGCTTCCTTCAATCCTTGCTGTCCATCTCCTGTGGGGAAGAGGGGAAAGAAACCTGGAACAAAAGGTAGATGCAAGCACATTATTCTGTATGGTATCGATTGTATCCTGTATGGTATCTGTCTGGTAAATTTTATCTTTACAGCCTCCCTCATTCAGATTTCCAGGTTCATTCCTGAGGTAGGTTTCAAGCTAAGGAACCACCACTTGAGGTTTCAAACCTTGTTCCCTGCCTGAGCACAGCTCAGTTTCTCCAAAGCACGCAGGAATTATCAGAGGGAAGTTATATATTGATCACACAGCATATTGCCGCTGCTGCAGGAATAGATTGCCCATCTCTGAGCTTGCAAGTCAATCGGCAAGATGACTGCCTGTAAAATTGGAAATGTGAGTGTTTGTCAATGAGTGAGGAGCCTGCAAGATGAACTTTGGGCTGGAGCTAACTGCATCCCCACTTTGCTAGCTCTCAAACTTCCTGCTGGCTTCATCTTGAGCTTTGTGCCTGGGTGATACCTGCTGCTCGCACAAGCCAGAATCAGGCTCTCCATATCTGGCCCTGGCACCTCACAGCTTTTTAGTTACATGAACTTTCCTTCTATAAATACACCTTAGGTGACCGAGAAAGGCACTGCCGAAGAAGCTAGCAGTGGTCCTGAGCTGTAATGTTTGCGTCTGCAGCTGATCTTTCAGTGGTTTTGAAGGTTTCAGCGGTGGCTGCAAGCAGGACCCTGGTTCATCCGTGGGTTGACAGGCAGCCTTGGACCCTGGACACTGGCTCCCGTGGCTGCTCTCTCCTGCTCTTTACAGCCGGAATGCTCATTTCAGCCCAGCTTCCATCAGAGCAGACTAGGCTCTGCAAGCGAATCAGAGACTGTTAAGACTTTCGGAGTGAAAGAACCACAAAAGCTAGCGGCTAATGACTTTTTTTTAAAAACATCTATACCGGTAAATTGACATCTGTGAGTCATAATCTCCCTCCTGCTCTGCCGTTTGTGGTCTGAAGTTTGTGCTACTTAAATATAATAAAACACATTTCATGCGAAAAACCATGTTATTCTGTTAACTTCAGGCCATGCTGGCATGATACTCATCTTGCATCTTTAAGGTGCTTTTTATCCAGCCACTTCCCAAACTGTTTTGGCATCCCACCTGTATGAAACACATCCTGAACAGCACCCCTGGCCGTCACCATCACCGCAGGACTGAGCCCTGACTGTACCCACACTTTCAGATGGGTTCATGGGTGGGAGTAGCCCATGAGTGGGCAGCAACACTGTTGATGCAAGCGTCAGGAGGTGATGTGAGCGTGAAAGGCAGTTCTTCGTGTTGAGACAGGCAGGGTGAAGGCAACTGCCCTGGTTTCAAGAGATACCAGTTTTCAGCAGACCACTGCAGCTCCAGCTCGGGGCTGTGTGCAGGCAGTGGCATTTTCCCCTGCTAAAACTCCAGGTCCCTTTTGCCCTTTGTGTTTTGGGCCGTGGCAGAGGTGCAGTAGCATACAACTTCGCACTGGCTGTGCTGAGACCCCCTTTTTCAACACTCTGTATCCCCCACCACCTCGCACTCCCATCACCCCTCTGTACTCTCCATTATTTTGCATCCTCCATCACTCCATATCCCTCATTCCCTTTGCATCTCCCATCCCTCTGCATCCTCCATCACCCCAAATCCCTATCATCCCGCAACCCTATCCCTCTACCCCCTGAACCACCATGTACCTCCATCCTCCTGCAGCCCCCACTCCCCTGCATCCCCCCTCACTTCCAAGCCTCTATTCTC
The DNA here is from genome assembly GCA_033459285.1 of Clamator glandarius. NCBI lineage: Eukaryota > Metazoa > Chordata > Aves > Cuculiformes > Cuculidae > Clamator > Clamator glandarius. The sequence goes on from JAUNZM010000716.1 coordinate 1,806,090, forward strand.
CCCGCACTCCACACCCCCGTCACCCCCGTATCCCCACGCATTCCCCATCATCCCGCACCCCCAAACTCCTGCATCTCGTTACCTGCACTCCCCATCACCCCCTATCCTCCCATACCCTTATTCCCTCGGCATCCCCTGTCCTCCTGTCCCCCTGCACCCCCATCACCCCACACTCCTCATCCCCCTGTACCCCTCCATTCCTTATCCTCCTGCACCCCCATCCTCCCATACCCGTATCCCCCCACATTCCCCTTCCCCCTATCCCCTCTGCCCATTATCACCCTATTCCTCTACCCCTATGCCTCCTGCCCCCATTCCCTCTGCCCCCATCACCCCTCATTCCTCCCTATTCCCTATCACCCCATATCTGCCTTCCCCCCAATCCTCAACTCCGTGCACCCCCACCCTCCCATTCCCTCTGCCCTCCATCAACTCTGCCTCCATTCCCATACTCTCATCCCCTCTGCCCCCATCCCCTGCCCCCCAACTCCCTCATCCCCTGCCCCTTATCTCCCCCACCACCCCCATTCCCCACACCCCCATTCCCTCTGTGCCCCATCCTCATCCCCTGCCCCAATCCCCCTCATTCCCTGCACCCCTTTCCCCTCTGCCCCCCATCCCCTCTGCCCCCCAACCTCACCTCCTCTGCCCTCCATCCCCTGCCCCTCATCTGCCCCATAACCTCCATCCCCCGCCCCCAATCCCCCTCATCCCCTCTGCCCCCCACCACCCCTAATCCCCTCCATCTACCCATTCCCTCTGCCCCTCATCAGCTGCCCCTCATCTCCCCCATCCCCTCACCCTCATCATCCCCATCCCCTCTGCCCCTCAATCCCCCCATCTCCCCCAATCCCCCATCCCCTCTGCCCCCCAATCCCCCCATCTCCCCACCCCTCCTGCACCCCTTCCCCTGCCCCCATCTCCTCCATCCCCTCTGCCCCCCAATCCTCCCCATCATCTCCCCCCCACCCCCCTAATCCCCCCCATCCCCTCTGCCTCCCAGTCCTCCCTGTCCCCCATCTCCCCATCCCTTCTGCCCCCTATCACTCCGAATCCCCCCATCTCCCCCACTCCCTCTGTCCCCAACCCCCTCACCTCCCCCAGCCCCTGCCCCCATCCCCTGTTCCCCCAATCCCCCCCATTTCCCCCACCCCGTTCCCCCTAATCCCCCGTATCTCCCCCATCCCCTGCCCCCCATCTTCTCCACCCCCGTGCTCCCCATCCCCGCTGCCCCCCAGTCCCCCCGTCTCCCCCACCCCCTCCTCCCCCCCCACTCCTCCCATCCTCTCTGCCCCCCAATCTCCCCCATCCCCTGCCCCCCATCCCACACAATCCCCTCTATCTCCTCAGTCCCCCCCCTTCACCCTCTGCCCCCCAATCCCCCTCATCTCTCCCCCTCCCCCCCCTCCGCCCGCCCCTTCTCCCCCCGCTCGGCCTCGTTCCCGGCGCCGCCCCGGGGCGGGTCGGCGCGTCCCTCCCGCCGCTGTCAGGCCCGGGGCGGCCCCGCCCTCCCCTCACGGCTCAGCCCGGGCCGGGGCGGAGGGCGAGGCGGGAGCAGCGGGGCTGAGGGGAGCGGGAGACGGGCACGGGGTGGAAGGAAGGCAGGAAGGCGAGAGGAGGAGGAAGAGGTGAAGGAGAAAGAGGAGGAGGTGAAGGAGAAAGAGGAGGAGGAAGGTTTCCCCGGGCGCCCCGCGGGGCTCAGCATCCGCCGCACCATGAAGGCGGCGGTGGATCTGACCATCATCAAGACGGAGAAGGTGGACATGGAGCTCTTCCCGTCCCCCGGTGAGCGCCCTGCCCGCTCTTCTCCCTCTTTTTTTTTTCCTCTCCGGCCGTTGCGGGTTGGGTTTTTTTGGTGGTTTTTTTTTTTCGGGAGATGAAGCGCAGCCCCGAGCGGCGCCGCCCGGCTCTGCCCGCAGCCAACTTCCCGAGCGCTTCCAAGACTTTGCAGCCCCCCCCCCCGCCCCTTCTCCTCTTCTCTTCCCGTATTCCCCATCACCCCGCATCCCCCTTCTCCCCACACCCCCGTCACGCCACATTCCCCATCACCCCCATCCTCCCTTACTCTGCATTACCCACCATCCCAAAACCCCTGCACCCCATCACCCCCATCCTCCCCATCACCCCCATCCTCCCCATCACCCCCATCCTCCCCTAGGCTCGTCCCCCTGCATTCCTCATCATCCCACCCCCCCAAAAAACCCTCCATCCTCATCTCCTTGCACCCCCCATCACCCCCATCCTCCCATGGCCCCATCCCTCTGCGTTCCCCATCATACCCCTCCAAATCCCACATCCCTTGCATGCCCTTCCCCTTGCACCCCCATCACCCCTATCGTCCCCTACCCTCACCTCCCTGCATTCCCCATCATCCCACCCTCAAAAACCCTACATCCCCATACCCTTGCAACCCCCTGACTCCCCATTCCCCATCACCCCCATCCTCCTGTACCCTCATCCCACCTCTCAAAACCCCGCATCCCCATCCTTCTGTACCCTCATCCCCCATCATCCCACCCCCCAAACCTCTGCATCCCCATCACCCCCATCCTCTCACACCCTTATCCCCCTGCATTCCCCATCATCCCACCCCGCAAAACCCTTTATCCCCATCCCCTTGCACACCCCTGACCCCTATTCCCCATCACCCCCATCCCCCCGTACCCTCGCCCCCCTGCACCCCCCTCGCCCCAGCCTCCTTTCCCCCTGGCAGGGATGCGGGCAGCACTTCCAGCCGGGAGGCAGGAGGGATGCTCTCGGGGTTCCGAGCTCTCCGGAGCATCCCGACCCTTTCCCGAGGGGGTGAGCCGGCAGCCCTGCCCAAGCTCCCCTCCGGGATGCTCGTTCCCCTCGTCCCGCGGCGCAAATGCAAGATCTGAGCACTCCCAGTATTTAGGAAACAAAACTCCAGCGGTGCCTCCTCTGGATTTGCCGGCTGCTTTGATTTTTTTTTTTTTTTCTTTTTTTTCCCCCTCCTCTCTGGAACTGGGGAAATGGGTGGAGGAAGGAGCTATCAGGGCAGCTGGAAACGCGTTAATGAAACGAGGCGTGCGGGTTTTTTTTTTTTTTTTTTTTTTGTTGTAGAGCTAAGTTCAGCTGCTGCTGACTGTGGGTAACCAGGAGTTGAGCTTTTACCATCTCAAGGGTTGTTGTTCACGTACTGCTGACCCCAGCCGCTCCGCTGCCTTCCTCAGCCGAGAGAGGATGGGGAAAAATCTTTTTATTTGCTTGCACGAGAGAGCAAATCGAGACCTGTTGCTTCACTTCTCCCTGCTGTGCTTCCCACTAAGTGGAGGCTGGTTGGATTTTGCTGCAGAAAAATCGTATTAAAGGTGGAGTTGTGCATTTCTTAGCCAGTTATCTAGGAGACACAGAAGGGGGGCTGAGCTCCTGCTGATTTATCCTCCTGATATGATTTTAGGGAAATAAACTGACAGCTGAGTGCAAGAGGGGTTGGAGCAGCACAAGGTTTGGACTTTAAAATAGGTGCTTGTATGGGAACAGCTTGTTTGCAGGGAGGTCCAGTAAGTCAGTCAGTGCGATGCAGGGAGAGTGGCTTTGGTGTGAACCATCTTTCCTCTCCCCCTGCACGTAGAGGACCCGTTTGCTGGTTGTAGCTGTTGTATTTTATTGCTCTGTGCCTCTGACCGCAAGGCTGAGCCTGGCTTTCAGGTGTGGGCTTGGGAAGGACCAGCCTTCAATACTCAGTAGGGATGCTGAGGATGATTTTCCAAAGCACCCATGCAGGTTAAATCATAGAATCATAGAATCACCAGGTTGGAAGTGACCCACCGGATCATCGAGTCCAACCGTAATGAGAGGTTCAAGTGGAGTTGAGGACTTGTTTGTGCCTATTTCCTAAAGCTTTGTTTAAAAGAGCATTTGGAAACTCATTCCTGCGCATCAGATCATGACAGCCATATGTTTGCTCGCCGGGGAAAAAAAATGGGAATGGAGGAAGCACCTGGCTGCTCAGGCAGGGCTGGGGGGATGTTGGGTTTGTTTTTCAGTTCAGACCAAAGTATCTGTTCAAGTTTACACCCTCTGGCATGGGTGGGAGCACAGAGACTGTGTTGTTGAAGTGTTTGAGCATTGGAGCATTTAATTGCCTTGTGCCTGAAGTGAGGTCTTTTCTCCATGGAAGCTCTTTTGCAACAAGTGTCAGCCGGCAATTTTTAGAGTTGACCCAAAGTTTAAACTTTGTCAGGGAGAGTGCTGAGAAACAAAACCCAAAAAGGTAAAAAAGAGCTGACTCCCTGTCGACTTCAGTTGCAGTCGCTTCTGTTTTGGTGTGTTACTGTCAGCCAAAAAGGTCACTGTTGTCAATTAGCTGGTTTAACCTCATTTCCCCTTGAACTTCTTTGAGAATGCTGAAGCTTTCTTGCTTGGTTGGATTGATGTTGAGCAGGGGAGTGTGGATGCTACTAGTTTATGTTTCGGGGATCCAGCGATGCCCTGTGTAGGGGACATAACTTTTCTGTACTCTTTTCTGGTTGAGGCTGAGGACTCTACTGCTCCCTGGTTCAGCCTTTGGTCTCCTGAATGTGCCACCAAATGTGCCCATCGCCCTTCTTTTCAAAATAAGCATCAGCCTTCCTGGGGAGGAATCCAGCTCGGTATTCCTTCACATGCCGGCAAGCAGCAAAGTATCTGTAGGGTTAACCTTATGCAGGAAAAGCTGTTACAGGCTTAGGTTTTCAATTGTGCAAGGTGTTTAATGTGCCAGGTGCTTGATGCCCTGTAAAAGTGCAGAGATGCATTGGCCCCTCAGTCCTGTCCCCTTCCCACCCCCTGAAATTAAACCCTGCTCCAACCCACACATGCGGGAAGCCTCCTTGGGTGACGGTGAGGTGGGATTTGTAGCATATCCAAAAGATTTAAAAATAACCTGAAAGGGATGCAAAGTTGTACAAAGCTTTCAAAGCCAAGTTGCCTCCTGCTGTTGCCAGCAAGAATGTGTGAGTGAGATGTATAGGTCAGGAGCCAGAAAACCACGGTGATGGGCTTCTTTCATGTACAAGTTGTATCTGTGTGAGTTTTCGTTAAGGGGGTCTGACAGAGTGGGTGCACTCACTTTTGGTTGTAGATCTATGACTGATCCACCAGTGGATTGGTGGGACTGAGTTTACTGGCTTTTTTCCAGACAGTAAAAACCCAAACCATGCGAAAATCAGCCCTAATGGGAATTTAACCTTGCGACTGGCAAATGCTGCCCTCCGCAATTCAGTTCGTTTCCTCCAGTTCTGTTTGCTCTTTGCGGTCAGGGTTAGAAGCAGCTCTGCAACTCTGATGGAAGCTGGTAGTGTTTAATTGCTACTGTGAAATACTGAAGATAACGGCATTATCTGGTGAAGCTGCTGCCTTGCAGCATCCCACGAGGGATCCCACAGCCCAAGGCAGCCCACAAGGTATGGTAGGAGGCCTCCATCCTCCACCATCCACTCCCCATCTTGCTTCCTTTCTCTGGAGATGTACGGACGCAGTGGTGGGTTTGTTGCTGCTTGGCATAAAAGAGGAATTGGCTTGTGCACGTGCAGCATAGAAATCCTGACTGCTGGGGGGTGGAAGAACCCCACGTTTCAGCACTTCCCATGCGTACCGTGAGGACAGCTGGCTGACAGACGTGTTGTTTCCATTGGTCTGTGCGTGGGTGGCATCCCAGGGGTGTATTTTTATCAGGCAAGAGTCTTTCCCTCTGTTTAGGGCTTGGGACAAACTCAGGTCAGGGCTGAAGCAAGATTTCTCCTCCTGTGGTTGCTGCAGGGTACGGGGAAGCAGCCAGCTTCTCCAGAGTGTTCTGATGCAGGACCTCTTCCCCTTCCCATAGGCAGGTCAATTTTTGCTTTTAGTCCTTTGCTTTCACTTTCAAAGCAGGCAAATAAGGGATTTTGCATCTTCTAGCAAGTGTAGACCCTCCTCCAGAGTGCTTTGCTGCAGGGAAATGGTAAAGCGCTTTGTGAGTCTGAATATATCTTCATCATGATCTTAGGATGGGATCCTTCTTATCAAGGGAGGGCAAGTTGCCAACCATACCTTCACTCTCAGGTCTCTGCAAAGTGTGGTCGCAGCAGGATCATCCTGTGCAAGGGAGTTTGCTAAGCTGGTTGAGGATGCGAGAGTTGTAGGACACAGGGACTTTGAACACCTCTTCCAGAAAGGAAAGTTTGATCCTGCATTATCCTTGCACAGCACTCAGGCTCCAGTTTGGTCCCTACAGCTCCATCAGCCCCTGGGTGACTCAGTTTCCCCACTGCTGCTAAGAGGTTGCTCTTGGTAGTGGGTTGTGTGGCCACGTTTTTGCGTGTGGGATGAAACCCAGCATCAGAACACCAGCATTTTGTTCTGTTTTGAGATGTTCTCTGCCCCTTCCTCTATGTGAGCTGGACTGGAAGAGCGTGTACCTGTCCTCACTGGTGGAATGTGCACATGCAAAATTCCTCTGTGTTTGCTTGGGAGCCCAGCAAAGCCTGGGGAAAGGAAAAAAAAAGCTCTAAGAGGTAATTTCAGGGATGCAGAGAGTTGCATCCCACGTTAAGAGCAAAGGTGAGAGCTCTGCTTTGGCCTGAATTGTTCTGTGTGGGCACAAATCATCAGCCAACAAGGGTGAGAGTCTAATAAATGGAGAGCTTTGGGCTCCTCTGGCATTTTCGATGCTGATTGCCTGTGGAGGAGGTGAGAATCTGAACTGAAAAAGAGCAATTATCTTTCTATGCACTCACAAAATGCCCATTACTGTGGTATCCAGCTAGGAGGGGGGAATGATAGTTACGGGGGAGGGAGGGGACTGTCTGCACCTGGCTGCCACCAGCTCCAGCTTCTGTAGTGCCAGCTCCTGTCTGCTTAAGGGGCAAAGCTGTGAAAAAGGGTGGGAAAGCAGCTTCATGGACCTTTCCTTCAGGGATCCATGGACTAAAGCACGTTTGTAAGCTGGGAACGAGGGGTGAGATTTCCAGGGAGAAGGAGCAAAGCCCCTTCCTTCTACTTTTTCATCACGAACCCCCCCAAGCATGTCACAACTGTGTAATTACAGTGTTGTTACATGAAGTGGCCGCTAATTTGCCATGTAATTACAGCGTGCCATGCTTTGATAGGCCTTATAAAATGAAGGGATAACAGCCTCATGCTGGAATGCTGCGCGTTCTCTCCAAAGAGAGCTGAGGAGCACGTCGGATGCAATCCCACTCTCCCAAATCCATAGCAGATTGCTGGCAGGCAGCAAGGAGCTGGGAGCGTGTGCTCTCTCCCGGTGGGACTGTGTGACATGCTGAGTTGTAGCAGGAAAGCTGGCTATTGAGTGCATAGCTGTGAAAGAGCAGGGTCTGCATCCTTCTGAATGTAGGATCCTTGCTGGGGGTGCATGGGGATGGGGTTAAGGCTGTGAAGGTTGTCCTGTGGTTTCACCCTGGGATTCCAATTTGATGCTGGCGGTAGAATGGAAGGTGGCTTCGTGTTCTTGCTGTTTGGGTGAGAGCAGATACATCTCAGGCACTCTGAATAGATAGGTGTGGGTAAGACCATGCTTTTTTCTGGTTTAGAGGTGTAAATGTTTAGATGTGTCATCCCAAATGGCTCTCTTCAGTTGTGGTTCCAATATCAGCTGGGATTTTTGGGCAAGAAAGGAACAAATCCAGGTGGATTTGTCCCAGACAAGTTAACAGGGTGTTTGCCTTTTTTCCTTGTCATCTCATTCTTGCATATGCACGAGGCAAACAAATTACTTCTTAGGAGAACAAGTGTCATCCCTGGAATGGATCCAAAGCTACTGGCATCTTCCAGGCTTACAGATTTTGATGGAGAGAAGACCTCTGCTTGGTAGGATGGTGCCAATGGCCTGATTGAAGTGAAGGAGGAGATGATGTTCCTTAACAGAGCATTACAAGCCCCTGGAGCCAGGGACTGACTCTTCATTGCTGTGAGTTTGGGGATCCTCACGGAAACCTGGGTCTTCCTTTTGGGTGCAGGATTGTGCCTCTAGGTGCTGAGACCTGAATCTCCAGATCTGCTTCACAGCTGTGAGTTACAGGCCGGTTTGCAGCTTGTCCGAATCAACACAGCTCCACCGAGGCCAGGGATATACACTCTGATCCACCGTAAAGCCTCATCACTGCAGAAGCCAGTGGGACAAATCTGTAGCTGATATAAACTCCACAGCTGTATCGCAGCCAAAAACTGGGCCTGCATCCTCCTTTTTTTTTTTTTTTTTTTTTTTCAACCCACAACATAGTTATGCATCTCAGCTCTTTTGTTCCTTTTCTGTGACTAAGCTGCTCACTGCCTATGTTGGTTTTTTTTTACCCCTCCTTCGTTGTGTAGTTTATAATCTTCCAACTAGATACAGAAAAGAAGTTGTTTGCCTCACTGGCCAAGAGGCTCTGGTTTCACTGGCCCGGGGCCATGCTTACATCTCCAGTCAAAATACTGCTGGTTAAACAATAAATATTTATTGATTCTCCTACAAGCTCCTACTTTTTTCCCAGGTGCGGTGGAATTTGAGGGGGGGCCGCTTGAGTTCTACCCATTGCTAGATTCTGCGATGGCTCCAGAGATACTGAGAGGGTGACCCGCGTCGCGCTGGGTTCAAGTATTTGGTTTAGTATTTGCTAGGAATGGTTGGACTTGATGATCCGATGGGTCTTTTCCGACTTGATGATTCTGTGATTCTAAGTCCTGCTCTACAGCTCTGCATGTCTCACCCGTGGATCAGCTCTCTCTGTCCATCCCAGCTTCCCCAGGTCAGAGGATTTGTGCGACTGCTGCAGCCTTTTGGGATGATTATGTGAAAATTTGTAAATCCACAAGTGGCTTTGCCTCTCTAGAGGGGATACAGGGTTTGATGGTCCAGAGAGGTGGCAAACCGCCCCCTCCCCCCCGATTCAGAGTGGTTTCAGTTTGTCTTTTGGTTAAAACACTCAGCCTTCCTGTCTAGATCACAGACACCCGCTGGTCTGAGCGCGTGTAACATTAGTGGCTGTAAATGTTTGCATGCAAAGCCTGAGCTTCTGCAGGGCTGCGCGTGTTTAGATGGAGGCAAAGCTCTTGATGCTGGTGTTCAGAAGTGCTCTGAGCTGTTCTCTTCTCTTATCCAATGTGATAGAATAAATTTCAGCTTATTTAGCCCAGAATGGGAGGCAAACCCAGGCCCCTGCACCGTTACTCGCCTCTTTCTCAACTGTGAGATGAGCCTGCACATTTTTGGGTTGAGGTTTTTTTTTCCGCTTGATCTGAGACCTCTTTTGCTCTTCTGTCCCGTGAACATCATCAAGCCCTTGAGGCGATATCCATATGCGCAGGACCTACCGGGCAGGCAATACATTTTTCCCTATCGCCTCCCCTGGCCTTGCTGACCACGCACAATTTTCTGGCATGCTTGGAATTGCTGTGCTCCCTCCTGGCTCTCTGCACCCTGCAGGTGGACCTGCTATCTGCAAGATGCCAAGGTGCTAGTGTGTTGGTGCAGTCCCACATCAGGTTCCTGGAGCCACACAGGCTATGGATTAATAGAACCCACCCAAAAAGTATTACAAATGCAAGGAAGAAAGAGCAGCTTTCTTTCCCCAGCAAGGTGAATCCCTGTGTTTCTGTGGTTCCCTCTGGTTTGGGAATAAGGGTTGGAGAGCAGAGGTCATGGCGAGCCCTCAGCTATTTGCGGAGTGCTGGCGGCAGCCCTGGTTGTGGATTGGGATGTGCGAAGTTGCAGGGCTCTGTCTGCGTCTGAGCTGTAATTCCTATCCCCACCATCTCATGGCTGGGCACAGCTGCAATCCCCTGCTCCAGTAACCCTCTAATTTCCAGGTTTTTTTGTGCCTGTTAAACCTTTCCTGTTAAAGCCCAAAGTGGCAGGGACCTGCATCTTAGGAGGCTGATGCATAAAACCCTGCATTATTCCGACTGCAACAAATGTCTGATGGGCTCGGTCTCAGCATCCCCCAGCACCCTGGGTGGGTTTGCTCTCCTGCAGGACATTGCTGTGGCCCAGGCAGGCGTAGGAAAGCTTGGCTGCTGAAGACTATGTTGCTGGGCTGGCTGAGGAGCTGCAGGCTGGCTCCTAACCCCCAGCTCAGCGTTCAGAGCTTGTTAATGAACGAAATGCATTTTCTTACACGGAGGGGGATTTTAAATTGGCTCCACATGGATTATGTACGTTGTCGCACTTTCCCGGAGGGTGATGGCATGAGTAGGAATGTGGGTTTGATGAAAGAAGCCAGACATTGAGTCAAAAGCCGAGCGGCTCCCCCCGTGCTCCCCTCCCCATACCCCTCTCCCCCCATCTCGTTTCAAATACTTGACGTGATTCCAAGGCATTCTTCAGATGGCTGGTGGGGAGTGAGGAGAAGCCAGCCAGTGGGACTTGGCTTTTTTAAACATCCAGCATGCTTTTGGGTCCTCTGACCCCAAAAGATGTTGAAGAAAGGCTTGATCAAACCTGGCTTTAGGGGAAACTGAGGCATGATGCCCCCATTATGCTGCAGCATAGACGTGGGGGGCATCCGCAGCCTCTGCTTGTGATACTTAGCTTTTATGATCTGCATTAGGCTGCACTGCACCTCTCTGCCTCCTGTGCAGCACCAGGACCAATCTGCTCCTCGGGATTTCCAGTTTTGATGCCACTGATTGACTCTGATTTGGGATGGAGCTAGACTGGGGGTGCAAACCTCTCGGTCCCGCATCCCTCCAGGAACCAAGTGCCTCGCACAGGATGATGAGGGTTGCGTGTCCTTGTGGTGGCTGGAGTCCTGGGCTGGGATTTCCACTGGGATGCTGCCTCTCTTGGGACGTGCTTGATGTCTCCAGATGAAATCTGCTGGCTAGGGGAGAGCTGCTGCTGCTGTTGCAGTCGTTGAACCCCAGGAACTGGAGCCAGACACTGGGAAGCACTTCGGGGCTTGTTTTCTTTTGCTTCCCCACCAAACCCCCATCAGCACATCCATCACGATAATGGGGCTTTTTGACCCACACAAAAGTTTTGTGGGTTTTTTAGGTGTCTGCATTCGTTTGTGCAAAACCACTTAATTTTGGTCAGTGTTCTGGAAGCAGCAAAGGTTTTTTTTTTTTTTTTACCTTTTAGTTTTTCACAAATTGTTTACTGAAACCTGAACCGTCAGAAGAAACAACTTGCAAAAGCTGAGTACTCCATGCTTTTTCCACTGGCAAATTAAAAAAAGATGTAGTGGAACACGTGAAATTTGGGTCTTTTTTTTTTTTTTTGTCTTTTTTTACGCATTACTGTTAGAAGCAGTTTTAAAATACAATGCCAATTGCTTTCTCTTTTAAAATGCTCAAGGCATGTTACCCAACTGCTCTGTCTCTCCAAATCACTTTGTGAGGTCAGTAAACATGATTCTTCATTTGCAGGCAGAGGGGGGGGGAAATGTCATTTACTTGGTCCCCAGCATCAGCCTGGCTGGTTACCTACAGCATTGCTCAGGGATCTGGTTTAGTAGCAGGCAGGTATGGTTGGACTCGATCTCAAAGGTCTTCTCCAACCCAACGATTCTATGATTGTGGCTCCCCAACCCTGTGGCTCCCTCAGGGTTTCCCAGACCCATCCTTCCAAAGGATGGGGAGAAATTTGAGGATGATGTCAAAGGGCTCTCCCTGGTTCTGGGAAGCCCGGTGCCACTGTGGTGCCGGGAAAGTTTTGCTTTCCAGCGTCAGCAGTGGCGTTTCGGAGCTGTCACGGTAGCTGTGGCCCAGCGGGGTGGTTCGTCACTGGGGCTGCTTTCCATCCCTTTAAACAGCTCCAGATTTGAAGCCTGCAACTTGAAAGGCCCCGGCCGTGTGCCTGTTTTGCCTTCGAGCTGGATGACTCGCGCGTTCCTGCTTTCAAATGGCTGAGCCTGGAGCAGCCAGGGCCATATGGATCCTGGGGAGGAACCTGGCTGCCCGTTGGACTGGCCTCACTTCAAGAGGGCTCGGCAGGGAGCTGCTGCTGCTCCTGCTCTCACGCTGGACCAGCCCTCTCCCCACTAGCTCAAGCCACTTGGTATCTGATCCAAGGGCTGAAGCACCTCTGCTAATAGGACGGGCTGAGAGAGTTGGGGTTGTGCAGCCTGGAGAAGAGAAGCCTCCAAGGAGAGGTTAGAGCAGCTTCTAGGACTGAATGGGGCTCCAGGAAAGCTGGGAAGGGGTTTTTTACAAGGACATGGAATGACAGGACAAGGAGGAACAGCTTTAATTTGGAGGGGGGAAGATTTAGATGAAACATTAGGAAGAAATTCTTCATGCTGAGGGCATGAGGTTGCCCAGAGCAGTGGTAGCTCCCTGGAGGGGTTCAAGGGCAGGTTGGATGGTGCTTGGAGCCCCTGATCCAGTGGGAGGGCGGCTGGAACTGGATGATCTTTGAGGTCCCTTCCAACCCAAAACATTCTATGATTCAGGCTGTGACCGAGGACTGCATCTTCCTTGGCTTCCCCGGGAGTTTGCTGGCTGCCAGTCCCAAGCACTCATTGAAAGCTGGACTTCAGCCTAAAAAAATTAAAATAAATTAAAAAAAAAAATAGGAAGAAAGTTAGAGGTGGAGGGGGAACCCAGATAAAAAGAATCAAAGTGAAAGGGAGGGAGAATGTGCCTTTAAACAGCTGTGTGTAACTGAGCTCGCTAATCCAGTGACTAACTCACGTTGTAAAGCGGCAGCGATGCCGGCTGTCAGGGCTGGCTGCATCCACAACCCGAGGCTGGAGGAGTCATCAGGTCCCCTCCCTCCTTTCATCCCACACCCTGCCTGGGCGCTATCCCCCCACAAGCCACCCCACCACTCCCCGTGGCAATTTATTTACTCATCTGGAGGGCACAGCCCCAGCGGTCTCTTGACTCAGCAGTCCGGGGCCGATGGGAGCCGCGGGAGCAAATTCCAGGCAAGAAATAATCTCATGACTTGTCTCGGAAAAGATTGCTCTGGAAAGATCCCCTTACGGTCACAGAGCGCTCTGTGCCCGCCCCTCCAGCAGAGCCTGACGAGGCTCCTGATTTCCCAACCTCAAGGAGTCGGGGCACCAAGCCAAGGCAACCCGGAGGGGGGAGTCATTGGATCTTTGTGCCTTGGAAAAAGAGGGATGGATTTGGAGACAAGAGGTGACACGAGGGTGCCTGGTGCCTGTCCCCACCCTGGGGTGCTGGGGAGTGGGGAAGTGGCTTGCCCGGAGCTTTGGGGTTGTCTGGATGTTTGGGTCCTTCCTCCTTCGTCCTCAACTTCCCAGGGAGGGGTTTAAACCCTTCCTTCACCCTCAGGCAATGTCAGTGTTTTGCTCAACCAGCATTACCTTCAGCAGGGCTGGTACCATGGATGACGTGGGTTACGAATCCTATTTATGCCTTTTTCCCTTGTTGGCTTTCATCCATCCTACGTGTCTCTCCTGCCCTACCTTGTTTTCCCCACCTCCTCTCCATCTCTCCTGTCCTATTCCCCTCTTGAGTCCCATTCCCCTCCACTTTGGGAGGTCTGTTCCCATCCCCACTGCCTGCCCACGGGCACATGGGATGGAGTGGGACTGGTCCAGGTTGGGAATTGAGTTGTCGTTGCAAACCTGCATGTTTCTGGGAGGAAGGCTGGCCCCATGGGCCCCCTCCTTCTCCCCCAGGATCAAGGCTTGCGAGTGCACAACTCCTGAGACTGTGACCACTGGGACCTGTAGGTCCTGTATCCCTGGAAGGGTGCTCGTCCACCACAGAATCCATGCTGCCTTTTGAGATGAAGATGCCTGGGAAGAGGAGCCAACACCCCTGAGCCACCCATCTAGGACCCTGCCAAAGCTCCTCTGGGCTTGTTACAGTTGGTGGAGGATTCCCAGAGTTCTTAGCAAGGGCTCCCAGCTCCTGAGTCTCTAAATGACACCCCTTCTACCCCCTCCTCCATTTACGTCTCCTCCTAATAGCCTCTTGGCCTGAGCAGCCGAATTCAATCAGCCCTTTCACCATCTGCTCCCAGGCACTTCTGCTGGGGAAGGCTCGGGGCCAGAGAGGCTGTAATTCCTTAATAGCTTCCGGATGCTGCTCTCGGGGTGGATGCGAGGGCTGTGTGGATGCGAGGGCTGTGAGTGTCTCTCCCTCTCTCCCCTGAAACCAGCCTTTGCTTAGGTTTCCAAGCTCGGGCTTCCTCTGGGCAAATCTGAGCACCTCCAGCCGCTCTGATTTATCCCTGCTCGCCCTTCGCTCTCCCGTCTCTGCGGGCTGAGGCCAATAGGTGACATAATCCCCATCCTGGACAGCCCTTGGCTCTGGGATGGGGATGACTGAAGCTAACGGGGCAGCCCAGCTTGTCTTTGGCTGCCTTTCCCAGCTCACTCCCACCTTCTTCATCTTCCCAGGCCTTTGTTTGGCCCAACCTCTTCCTGGTGGGAAGTTTCCTAGAATTAGGAGTTGGAAAGACCTACCAGGGTTGATTGGGAAAGCCCTTGCTTTCGTACATGGGGGCACCTGATAACCTGGAGTGTAACCTGAAAAGGACAAAGCCCAGGAGCTTCATCTCATCCTGGTTTTCAGGAGAGTAGTGCTGCTCCCCAGCCCAGTATCTGAAACACAACTCGGGAGAGAGGTGGAGGAGGCTTAATCTTGGAGCTCTTTTTGTGTTTGGAAAATCCTCTTGTACTCTACCTTTGTTTCCTTGTCTGATTAAAAGTAAATAATACTAGGAGAACTGTTCCTGGGGTGTTGTGAAATGAAGTTGGTTTGGAGTGGTCCTGAGGCACTCTCTGGTGTGAGCTGGAGGGATTTAGTTCCCAAGTTTCTCCCAGGGCCCTTTGTGGCCTCCGTCACTGAAGGAGCTGAGCACCATTTGATTCTTCTGACAGCTGGATCTTTCTCCTTTCCTGTTAAGTGGTACTGTGCTGGGAGACACAGCCGGTGTGAGGAAGATGCTTGATGTGTGCAGTGAATACTGTGATCTATTCTGCTTTTGATGTGAGCTGCAGGGAGCTGTTGTGTGTATTTGTGAGCCACAGAGAAGGTGGAAGATGTCTTGAGAGAGGAGGGGTCAAGGTAGTTGCATGTGCAAGTCTTCAGTGGCAGTAAATCCAGTGATGCAAAGAAGTAAATCCATATCTAGCACAGGGGAATTAGAAGTATGTGGATCATTACGCTACCTGCCAACTCTTGGCAGCTACCAACTGAGTTGACTATTTGCTCTAAAGACCTATAAATAATTTTGTTGATTAAAACGATTGATTATCCTTGGTCTAATATTATTTAGTCAGAGCAAACACTACGATTTACCAGCCCTGCTCTGACCTCCCAACCCTGATCTGTTTGCAAAAGCCTGTGCACTTATTTGTTTGACTTCAAAGCTAAATACCCTAATCGCTTTGCTTCTCTTTTGGCAACGCCAAAGATACCTGAACAGCTCAGCCTGATAAGGGAGGACAGACCCAGAGTCCTCGTGTGTGGTGGCAGGTCCCTGGGTAGAACGGGATGGGGTGGTGAGATGGGGACTTGAACTCCTTCTCCTCCTCGCCTTGCTCATTGATTGCTGCCTGTGCTTGTGGGCAGAGCTGAAACACTCCCTTCTGCATGGAAAAGTAAAAGATGTTATCAAAAGGCCAATATTAGAAGCAGGGCTTTCTCTGGGGAAGGTAGTAGCGGCAACCTCTGCAATCCACATGGGATGTGACCCGCTGCAACTTGCACCTTTGCATTGAGCAATCGGCCGCGGTTTATCGCCAGCTTGGCTGTACATCTGGCTGGCGTTGCCCTGGAGGGAAGGGTTGGCCGGGGAGGCTGCGGAGGTGGGGGTGGGATGGGCGGCAGGAATCTGCAGCTGCAGAGCGATGTGGCAAGCTTCATCCCCATACCCTGCTGCCCCAGGGCAGCGTGCGTGCTCGGGAGGTGACCTGGAGCTGCCAAGCCTCCCTTTCTCATCATCGGGTCAGGTCCTTCTGCTTTGCTGGCTTCGTGGTCTCTGTGTCGTGCAGAGATGTCCTGAGCTTGAGGAATGATGTAGGAATATCCATGGGGACCTTCTACTCGTGACCAATAGACACTTTTATTGTATGGACTCTGCCAACGTGTTCTCCACGGCACGTCCAGCCCTTCCAGCTCTAACAAACATTCTTGGTTTATGAATGAGAGAACTGGTGAGTGGAGAAAGATATTCTGAGGTTGAGCTTGAGGGCCTTTCAGACTATGTCCTGCCATGTGGTACCCTCGTGTCTGGCGTGACGTGGCATTGACTCAGCCTCAGGCAAGGCCAGGACATGGAGAGATCAGTTTATGCAGGATTTGAGCTGAAAATCAAGTGAACGTTGCGGAATTCCTTGGGACAGATTGGAGGCTTTTGACTGAGTGTCTGTGTGTCTAAATCTCTTCCGCACTCAGGCAAGGAGAGCTGAGGTTCCTTTTTAGAACCAGTGGGCTCCTGGTAGCAGGGACTTCTGCAAAGTCCATCTACATTGGAACTGCGTCGTATCGTGCCGATAGTTGTTTTTTCGTTCTGGGCATGGAGTCAATTTGTGTGGCCGTGGGTATGCAATGACACCATCCCAAGCTGTGAGGTCATACGTAGCTGCTTAGCAAAGTGTTACTCAGGTGTCTTTGAACCAACTTAGAGGGGCTGGGATCTCTTTCTAGGGTGATGAAAGAGCTCAACATGCCTGAAGGTTCCTTGGCCCTGATCCCTGCTTTAAGGGGACAGCCTTGCCAAGAGCTCTCAGTCTTCCCTTTTCACACTTCTGATCCTGACAGCATCTTCCTCACACAATGTACTGCTGATTAACCTCAACCCAGCCTTGCAAAATCTCTGCTCTCCCTTTTCTGGGAGACTTATCACGCGTGGTTTGTCAGCCCTGTCCTCCTTCAGAACAAGCAGCTGTGGACGTTGGAGCTGAATTCCCATTAAGTGCCTGTCTGTATCCCTAGGTGATGAAGAAGAAGGAGATTTCCTATCTGAGGGAGAGAGTGAGGGCTTGTTTGGATAGAGAAATGCTCAATCTGAACTGCTTGGCCATGTAGCACCTTGGTAGCATCCCATGTGAGCTTTTGCACCCCAGGACCGGGATACTGGGATGTATCTTTTTTAGGGACAAATCCTCTGGTCACATCACTTCATTGAAGATGCCAGACATGGCATTGTCAGCCTGAGATCTGAGGTGAGAACAGCAGAATCCCTGGTTTTAACCTGGCTGGAAAGAAGTGGATGCCCTCATGGATGGTTGAAAGCGCTGGGTGTGGACAACCTGGACCACTGTCTCCTCCTTGGAGCACTGGAGCCCGTGGGTTTGCTTTGGGAGGGCTCAGACCATGCTATGTGGCTGTGGAACCTCCAGAGCAGCAAAGCTGGCATGGATGGCCTTGCAGGGTTCCCAGCCCAGCCCAGAGAGAGCGAGGAATTTCAAGAGGCTTCTGATCCCAGGCGTGAGCCATTTGAATACCTCAGGCACCCTGCCAAGAAACAAATGAATGTCTAGTTGTTTGTTCGGTGGGTTTTTGTAGGTTTTATTTATTTTCTCATTGCTGTTGAGCAATTTGAGCTTTGCTGCTGCGTCTTGGGGTGTGAGGAGCTGGGTTTTAGCCGCTTGTTTGCAGAGGAGCATCTCCCAGAGCTGGAACACTGATACGGGGTGGCTGACACGGGCATGACCTGGACTCGCTCCTTTACACTTGACCTGCTTTCAGTTGGGGCTGGGTGTCCATTACAGGCTTTGCTGAGCCCACCCTGCGCTCCCATTAGTGCGTGTGTGCCTCTGCATGGGGATTAGAGCTCTTTAGCAGCGCGGTTAGTGGGGATTAGAGTGAATTATCACAGGGGAAGCATGTCTCATAGGTTTACAAGAGGCAGGGAGGGTCTTCCCAGCCCTACTGGGGAAAGATTGAAGGCAAACAAGCCTGAAAGCGAGATGCTAATCCGGTCTTCAGAGGGGATGCCCCAGCTTATGCGATGTTCCATTGGGAAAGCAGGAGGGTGAAGGGTGATAAGAATCTTAGAATCATAAAATGAATGGTTTGGGTTGGAAGGGACATTAAAGATCATTTAATTCCAACCTCACTGGATCAGGTTGCTCCAAGCCCCATTCAACGTGGCCTCGAACATCTCCAGGGATGGGGCAGCCACCACTGCTCTGGGCAACCTGGGTGAGAGTCTCACCACCCTCATAAAGGCCAGACTGCTGCAAGAAAAGGCTTCAACGCCTAAGCAGGAGTGGTTTGAGCACGTGGAGGTTGCTGCTGGCTGCAGCCTCCTGGTCTGGCTCTCTCTGAGCACTGACCTGCGAGCTCAGCCTCTGCAGGGGTTTTGCATGGGTTTAATTAACCCCAGACTCTATCGTCAGGACGGAGGGCTCAGCAGAGGCTTGTGCAAGGTTTTAGTCGCGATGGTGTTAAACCTAAAGTGATGGAAGCTGTTTCGGAGCTGATTCCAGAGCGTTTGCCTTTGGGGTGTGTGTGCTTGTGTTGGGCTTGCGGCGGTGCTGGAGCTGAACCCAGCTGGCCTCATAGCGCAGCCTCTGTCCCTGCTTCATCTTGATGGAAAGATCTTTTTGCTGCCTGCTTTGCACACTTTTCACGAGTGTTCTTAAACCATAGCCACGTTCCCCAAGCTCAGAGGTGGCCACATCTCCTGGTGCTTGCTTCTATCCATCTATGCTCTTTCCAGCAGCCTAGATGGGGAGATTGGAGTGAAGCAGTGGCTGTGGGAAGATGAGCTGTAGGTCCTATCCCTGCTTGCTGAGGCTGGGGAAACTTTCCTGAGGTTGCAGCCAGTGTTGACTCAAGCCCTGTGGTTTTGCTTAGCTTCAATCCAGGGGTTTCTCTAGCACTTCTTGCCCTCCTCTCCCCCACAAAAGCTGGGGAGGACCAAGCAAGTTGCTGTTCCTCTGCGAGCTCCTGGGACTGCAGGGGATGCTGCGTTCCCAGGATCTCCGTCCAACACCCACGTTATAAAGCCAGGAAGGAGCCGGGGAGCGGAAAGGAGCCAGAAGGAGGGCAGCAGGCAGGCTCAGAGCATCAAGCCTGTGACTTCAGGATGGTGGGTGAAGCATCCCATCACCTACAGGTGCTGCTGCCTGGTTCCTCGCCAGCTGCAGGTACCCAGAGCCAAAACAAACTCTCCCTCACCTTTTGGTTCCTCTGTTTCTAGTTTTCCTTTAGTGCTGCCCTGAGCATCCTCTTCTAACCAGCTTGCACCCATTCGAGGGTGTTCCCCAAAGCCAGAGCATCCTGACATCTCACCCTCATCTTTATCCTTTCCCTTTCCTTGCTCCTTGTGATGCTTTAAGTGCTGAGAGTCCAAACTTGCAATAAATGCTTTTATCTGCGTTTAGGAAAGACAGTTTTCAGACCCTTTATTTAGGGGAAGAGCTCGCCCCTGTGACACACTGCATCTCCATAAGAAAGCTGCTGAACGCCGGAAGAAAGCCGGCTTTGTTGTGCTTTCTGCAGTGCTAAGCAGTGTGGGCTTTCGGTTTCCTCTCTTGTTTTTCTCTTGAAGCCCAGCTTTCATCTCAGAGTATTTATTTTTCACTGCTTGAAGGACAAAAAAAAAAAAAAAAAAGAGGACTTATTTTTCTTGTTTTAAGAAAAGGAAATATATTTATTTTAAATTAAAATAGCAAATGTCTGTGCCTTTTATGCCATTCCTTGAAGAGGGAAGCAGGGACAGTCCCTGATGAGTTGCTGCAAGAAGGGGAATCAAATCTCCCCTCTGTACTGCCCAGTCCTCTGAATCTCCTGTCCCATCCCATTCCATCCCATCCCATCCCATCCCATCCCATCCCATCCCACCCCATCCCTACATCCCCAGAAAACGCCTTGCCCTGTGCTCCCCCATTCTCCTCATCCATTCTTGTTTCCCAGTTTTCCCTCTGCTCCTTTTTTCCAGCCCTCAGTCCTTGCTTTCCTTTTCCCCCTCCTGAATTTCACTGCCCTTTTGGTCCGAGGAGCCCTAATTGGAACAGACCGGCTCCTCTCCTGCTTCCTGCGTGGGAGTGAGAGGCAACGCTTGTGAAAACAGTTCAAAAGTGCAGACAAATTTTTGCCTAATCCTGCCTAAATAACAGGGGGCTCAGCCAGGGTTATTTGCCCGGGTGTCCTTGGGCACCTGGGAAGGGAGAAGCTGCCCTGGGGGGAGCCGAGGTGCCTGGTGCTGGTGGAAACCTGAGCTGGGGAGATGATGCCTCCGTGGTACCCGGGCTGCTTCCCCGCGTTGGGGAGCGTGGGAAGGGTCTCAGCTCCCCCCTCTCTCCAGCCTCCTCTTATCCTGAGAAAGGTTTCTCGGCTGCTGAACCCTGCCTGCTGGGGGACACTGGGAAATATTCTGTGTGTCAGCTTCCCCGTCACTAACTCTACCCTGGTCCTGGTCCTTGGGAAGACGGGGATAGGGAGGGGTTGGAGTGGTGAGGGGACCAGCTCGGGCAGCATCGGGCTCAGAGATGGGGAATCTTGGAGCTTGATGGGGACGGTCTTGACCATGGGGACGTGGGAAGAGGGTAGGAGAAACCCATGTTTGCAGAACCTCTGAGAAACTCCTGCTGCTCCATCAGACATCCAGGGTGGGGGTGTCCTGGACCGTGGACACCCTGAGGTGGGGCAGTGCTGGGGTCTCAGAGCTCAAGGGCTGATGTCTTTTGAGGGAGGCAGGCACAAATTCATGGAGCCCTTGGATGCATAGTCCAAGAGGGATGATATTTCTTAACTTTCTGCAAACACCGTTGTTTGAAAGCAATGCCAAACTTGTCCCCACGCCTCTTTCAAGCCCTCAAAGGGCCCAGAATCCTCATGGCATCAGCTTGTAATGGGGTTATTCTCAGGCCTGGGAAGGGGGTGGTGAGGGGGCTGGGCAGGGAGGGGGCTTTTACCTGAGACAACAGCGTGTTGGGTTCCTGACCTCAGTGTCCATCCATCAGAGTGAGGGCAGGAGGAGGCTGCCGGGTCAGCTGGCTCCACTCTGACCCGCCGTACATCCATTTACTCGCAGGCTACTGGGTAAAAGAGCGGGGACCAGGCAAGGACACACTGGGGCTTTTGATGGGGAAAAAAGTGAGTGGCCGAGGGGATCTTTAAAGAGGCACTGACCCCGAGTGGAAACTCGGGTGAAAAATGACTTTGCTCCCATCCTCCCGCTCAGGGCATCTTTTTGTTTTGCATTTACTGCCATTTATTTTGCTTATTGCAATCAGATGCTAATGCTTTGGCGTGCAGCGCTGTCGCTTGTGTTTTAAGGTCAAAATCCCTAAAGTTAGTAAATCGTAGTCCTTTAAAAAGATCAGATGTGTAGAAATAGTTTATACATGCGGAGCCTGGGGAGAGTGGGAATGTGGATGGGGGATGAACTCCGTGATCTTGGCCTCTGTGTGTTTGCTGGCTGGTTTTCTCCCAGGCTCCACAGCTCTTGGTGCAACATCTACCAGGAGTGGGGTGGTGGGGTTTGGGTAGATGCCCCTTAGTATGAAACCCTTGGCAGTGGGGAGGTTGTTGTCTTTCTGAAGTCCCTTTGCCTGTTTGAAGTCCTTTTGCCTTTCTAAAGTCCCATCCCTAGGGATGTCAAGATCTACCTTGCTATCACTGGTTCCTAAAGGAGTTGCTCTTGTTCTGTGAAGCCTCTGAGCTCTCAAGCTGAGCCTCTAGGTCTCTGCTTGCTTTGAGAAGCTGCAACCAGATGAGTAGATATCCCTCTCTGCCTTCCCACCGTGCAAGGCACATTACTTATCTCTGCTCTACAGATGCTAGAGATGCTGGTGACATAATTTTCCAGAGTGACTGCAACTCCTGTTAGTACTTAAAATATCAAACCCTAACACCCTGCCTGGTCTCCCAGGAGGAAAATCAAACACGGTTCCTTGTCAGTGTGGCGGCAGCAAGAGGAGGACATGGCATCTAGGCATCAAACTGCATGTGGCAGCCGTGTCGATGAGACTTTAATGGGCATCATAAAAACGATGCAGCAAACCAAGTCTGGGCTCCAGCGCCGTGGTTGCCTGGCCCCTGCTGCTGCGCTTGCTTTGGATGAAACCCCTGGAGCTTCTAAACTGAGCTTAGGTGGAGCAGCTGGGGTTGGTGCTGGCCAGCGCTCCTTCCCACACATTTCTTTGGAGCCTCTGTGTGCCTGCGTGTGTGTGCTTTGTGGACAGCAGGAGGTACACAAAAGGGGGACATTTTATTTGTGCGAGATTTGATTAAAATCTTGGAAAGAGGTTTCAGATGGCAGTGAAAGCTGAAACCGGGAGAGCTAAGTCCAGGATGCTTTTGTTACCGACATTCTGCTTGGCTCCAACCTTCGAGCATCCCAGTGGAAGGCGAAGGAGTCTGTAGGACATCACCAGGGTTTGATTCTCCTCTCTGGAGTCACCTCCCTTGCACCCAGCAAAGTAGCATCAGACAGAGCCAGGTGAAGCCCATTGTGCCACCCGGCCACTCAAATATTAACAAAGAAAATCTTATTCAAGTGAATTCAGTATCTCTGACCCAGCAGAGGATGAATTTAGATTAAGAACTGTCCATCCTTCCCTGTCCCCCCACCCCCATCGCTTTTGGATCACACGGCTCAGCCTTGTCCACAAACATGCACGCGGAGCTTTGCAAACACGTTCAGTTTTACATGTGTGAGCTTTTCTCTAGATGTGGGACACTGCTGACTAAAATAAGACTTCTGCAAGCGTTAGCAGGCTCGGGGCTTTTGGGTTGTTTTCTCTTCTGAAGAAATAGTAGCTGGTAACTATGGTCTAACAGGAAAAAAAAAGGAGATGATGTTTCAATGTTAAATGTGCTGAGTGCAAGGTATTTTGAAGGAGAAGCCTTGAAATACACATTTTGGTTTATTATAGTGTTTAAATAAAAACCCTCCTCTGACACTTTGCTTTTTTAGAGATTTTTTAAAGTTGGAAATAGACTGTTTGCTTCTTCAATGACCTCTCCCTGGGAATCACTTTTAAGCCTTCCCTGTTTTGACATCTTGTTTGTGCAGAGCTCAGCGTTCACCTTACTAAACCGAAACTTTATCCTCTGCTACTGAAAAATTGATTCGCTGGGTGTGTGCAAACCCAACCCGACAAATCTCCTAGGAGAGCACAGGGGGAATGATCGGTGGATGCTTGTATGCAGAGATTAACAGCTCTGCACGCCCTCACCTTGCTGCTCTTGGTGGCTCGCCTAAGGAGGTCATCTTCTCACAGGTTTTTGCGAGTGATTCAGTGTAAAAATTGGGGTTAGAACTGTTTTCTTCGCCTAACTCTGACTCATCTTCCCATAGCGCCTGGGAGCAGCGAGCTGCCGTTTAACCAGCCGGCAGAGGGGAGTGGATTCCTGGGTGGTCCCTGTAACCACAGAGCACAGAAAGCAAAGCATTAAAATGTAACATGAGGATGAAGGGAAAGGGGCACTGAACCACTTTCTCCCAGTGTTATCTCAAAGCAGCAGATGGGGAACTGAGATAGCGAGGGTGGCTGCTCCTTTTCTGTGCCCTCTCCAGCCAAATCCAGTAAATAATGAAGTGTAATTTGCCAAATAGCCTTTGAGTGTGTTATTTGCTTTCGAAGGTCCTGATACCTCCACTGTGGCTGTCAAACCTTGACTTACGTGGTAAGGTTAAGGGTGGAATTGAATCCTGAGAGGCTTGATGTCAGGAATTTTACTGGTCCTACCAAATCATGACTTGAGTGCCTTGGTGACTGACGTTAGAGGGAGCCGCAAACAGAGGGGGTGACTTTGCATGGCGTCTTTTATTTGGAGACAATAGGGGGAAGGTGCAAAAGTAGTAACAGAGAAGTTGTTGTGTTTGCTTTGGTGGTGGAAATGCATCTGGTGCATCCAGCTGGCGACTTAGGGATACTTTACAGGATGGTCAACCTCACCCTGAGCTGCAGAGCTGCATGTGGATGCTTATTGATTTGACTCTCAGATTCCTACATGCAAAAATCCCCCAACATTGTGTTCTTTGGACTTTATCATAGAATCATGGAATGGCTTGGGTTGGAAGGCACCTCAAAGCCCATCCAGTTCCAACCCCACTCTTGCCATGGACAGGGACACCTCTCCCTCCCACTGGATCTGGTTGCTCCAAGCCCCATCCAACCTGGCCTTGAACATCTCCAGGGATGAGGCAGCCTGGGCCAGGGCCTCCCCACCCTAATTATGAAGAATTTCTTCCTAATGTCTAATATTAATCTCCCCTCCAATTTAAAACCATTCCTCCTCGTCCTATCATTCCATGCCCTTGTAAAAAGTCCCACCCTGGACCCCCTTTCAGTACTGGAAGCTGCTCTCCAATCTCTCTGGGGTCTTCTCCAGGCTGAACAACCCCAACTCTCTCAGCCTGTCCTTGGATGGTAGGTGCTCCAACCAGTTTAAATGATGCCTGCGAGTTTGATTGCGGAGAACCTGAGCAGATCAGGAACCCTGGACTGGGTCAGACTGGGAAGCAGTGGTAGATCATTGCATGCCCACACTCAGCAGCTGCAGCGCTGTCTTCCACCCTGACTCGCTGTTGTGTTAGGGACGTACTCAACCCTCCTTGAAACAAGGACTCACATTTTGCAGGTAGAATGTCTTATTAAATTAGAGCTGTAATTAACTT
The DNA here is from genome assembly GCA_033459285.1 of Clamator glandarius. Lineage (NCBI taxonomy): Eukaryota > Metazoa > Chordata > Aves > Cuculiformes > Cuculidae > Clamator > Clamator glandarius. Next base: position 1,830,580 of record JAUNZM010000716.1, read on the forward strand.
AGAGTAATGGTAGGCTAAGGTGGCTGAGATTTCCACAAAACAGAGAATTCTTTGACTTTTGAAGTCTACATCCAGACATTCATGAAAACACCAAAAAAGCTGCTAATGTTGTCATTTTTCCACTGAGAACAGTTTTCATTGAACAATTTCCAGTAGTGCTAAACCAGCTTTGAGTGGAAGCTCTGCATATGAGATCGATAAAGTTCAGCCGTTTGAGGTGGTGGTTGCATGACACTTTCCTTCTCCACGAAAGATGTTTTTCAGGAATCCTTCAAATATATGAAAAAGAGCCAAACCTTTATTCAGACTGAGGAGTTTGGGATTTTTTTTTTAAATGATTGCTTTTGTTTATAGAACTCTTTGGCTACAAATACCCGCCTCCTTCCAAATAAATTAGGAAAAGGGGGGGGAAAAAATGAAAGGAAGAACTTCACTTCTCATCAGGATTTGCTCCAAGACCAGGCTCTTGGCTTAGCCCCATGCTCTCCCATGGGGTCAGCTGCGCATTATTTGGTGACTCACCCTGAGTCGCGTCGCTCCATGCTCTGGGCTGTGCATGACGTAACTCTGGGCTAATGTGGGATTTTCCAGCTCTTTGATTTCCCTCCCTCCTCAAGTGGGTTTTCTGCTGGTTCTTCATCCTACCTCAGACTGATGTCAGCTTACTTTTTCCAGGAATGCCCATGATTCTTTAAAATTATTTTCCTCCCGCCTTTCTTACACTCTCTACAGCTGCCTAAAAGAAGGTTGTAATGAGGTGGGTGTTGGTCTCTTCTCCCTGGTAGCGAGTCACAGGTCATGGTAAATGGCCTCAAGATGCTCCAGGGGAGATGTAGGGTAGATATTAGGAGGAATTTACTGAAACGGCTGTCAAGCATTGCTAGACTCTGCCCGGGGAGGTGGTAGAGTCGCCATCCCTAGAGGTGTTCAAAAGATGAGTAGATGTCATAGGGGGACATGATCTAGTGATGGACTTAGCAGGGCTGGGCTAACAATTGGACTTGATCCTAAAGATCTTTTCCAACCAAAACCGTTCTGTGATTCGGCTATCTGGAGGAGGAGTGGTAATTCAGAGATCTTTTCTCCCTGCTTTCTCATTCCCTGGTGTAGGTCACTCCACCTTCACTGGCATCTGGAGCTGCTCAACAATCCACCAGGCTCCAGATGCCAGCCACGTTGGGTGATGAAGCCCAGCAGGCTGATGTCTGGAGAGGTCTTTGATAGCACCATCATGTTGGCTTGTGGGGAAACCATGTGCACCTTCTAACCGACCTTACCAGACTTGATTTGTCCATGGCCTTCAAGCAGAGCTTACTATGAACACATTGATTTTCCTTGTCCGCACAGGGCCTCGCAGGGTATTGATTTATAGGTCTGGATATGAAAATTTCAGAAGAAATGGATTGCTCTGTTCTTTTGACAATTCAACATCTGTTGCACTACAAGGACTTCTCTTGTCTTTCCCAGTCCCATGTCCTTATGGCTGTTTTTCTCCTGCTTCTTTCAGATATGGAGTGTGCAGATGTGCCTTTATTAACTCCCAGCAGCAAAGAAATGATGTCTCAGGCACTAAAAGCCACCTTCAGCGGCTTTGCCAAAGAGCAACAACGGCTGGGAATCCCCAAAGGTAGGACATGGTTGGACTCAATGATCTGGTGGGTCTCTTCCAACGTGATTCTATGATTCTATGACATGGTTGCCCAGGGAGCAATGTTAGTAGCTACAGAGGCTGTGTCCTCCTGCCAGGCTGCCAGATTGTTGGGTTAGGTGACATTGCCTTGTTTCTTGGCAGCTTCAGCTGGGAAAATCTGGCCATGCAGGCAAAACCTTTCAGTATCACTTGCAAATTGTACCTGTCTGACAGATTGTTCCTCTGTTTCATACTATCCTCTGCTGGGCGACTGCTGTTGGTCCTTTGGAAGCAGCTCCAGGACTTCTGTTTGCAAGTCGTCTCCACTGTATGGAGCAGGGACCTTTTGCAAGAGGCTGATAACAGGGAGAAACCAAACCAAATCGAGAAATGGGTGGGAGAAGGCGTCAGAAAACTGATAGGAATTTTAAATGTCCCAAACAAATCCAGAACTCGTTCCTTGTATGAAATTTGTTTGTGGATGAGGGTGATCCAAACTGTAGGCGTGGTGTTTCCCCACCATGTTTAACCCATATGCCAGTCTCTATGGGATGAGGCTGTGCAGGGGCAGCACAGCTGTAGCACTGTTTATGTCTTGTTTTCCTGGGACAACAGCTTCTGATTGCTCATTAATGGTTCTCCTCTACACCTCCTTGGTGCAGACCCCCAGCAGTGGACGGAGACGCATGTGCGGGACTGGGTGATGTGGGCAGTGAATGAGTTCAGCCTGAAGGGAGTGGATTTCCAGAAGTTCTGCATGAATGGAGCTGCCCTCTGTGCTCTGGGCAAGGAGTGCTTCCTGGAGCTAGCGCCTGACTTTGTGGGAGACATCCTTTGGGAACACCTGGAGATCTTGCAGAAAGGTGAGTCCTGGAGTCTCCAAGGTAGATGGCTCACGCCGTCCTGGCCAGCCTGATTATGGACTTTTCCAAACAGCTTGGCTTGCACCCACTGAGGTATTCACCTTGGGCTTTAATCCCAATCAAAGCAGCTTTCAAAACACAACTTTCCAGCAGGATTTGAAATGGTCTTCCCAATTGGCCTCTTTCCTGGCCCTGCTTGAAAGAGGAAGGGTGTTTGCACTGGCTGCTTGGCAGGAATTTGCAGCGGGCAGGAACGCTCTGCCTGCCTGGAAACGACGGTGGGATTTTCCAAAGCATTCTTCCACAGCTCGTTCAGCTTCCATTGTGGATTTTACTGCTTCCTCCAGTGAAATGGGGTGCAACAATATCACCAAAATCCCACCCTAATTTCCCAATCGCTACTGGAATCTGCTTTGTTTTGTTGTATGTCCCGAAAGATGTAATGTGATTTTCGTGAGAGTGACTGTGTCACCCACAGGAGCGGTCATCTCTGCTAGTTCCTGCAAGGCTGGGAGGGGATTTTACCCTTCTGCTCTACTCTCTTGAGATCCCACCTGTCGCCCTGTATCCCGTTCTGGAGTCCTCAGCACAGGAAGGTCATGGATCTATTGGAGTGAGGACAGAGGATGCCATGGAGATGACCCAAGGGCTGGAAGCACCTCCTGAGGGCAGGCTGAGAGAGTTGGGATTTTTCAGCCTAGAGAAGAGAAGGCAGCAGGGGGACCTTAGAGCAGCTTCCAGTGCTGAAAGGGGCTCCAGGAAAGCTGGGGAGGGGCTCTTCATCAGGGAGGGCAGGGGTAGGATGAGGGAATGCGTTTTTAAGCTGAAAGAGGGGAGGTAGAGATGAAATTTCAGGAAGAAATGTTTTGCTGTGAGGGTGGGGAGGCCTTAGCCCAGGTTGCCAAGAGCAGTGGTGACTGCCCCATCCCTGGAGGTGTTCAAGGCCAGGTTGGATGGGGCTTGGAGCCCCTGATCTAGTGCGAGGTGTCCCTGCCCATGGCATGGGTTGGAAGGGACCTCAAAGACCATCCACTTCAAGCCTCCCTGCCATGGCAGGGAGGCTTGAAGTGGATGGTCTTTGAGGTCCCTTCCAACCCAAGTGATTTTAAAATCCTGTGACAACACTTAAGGGCGTTAATTTAAATTGCCTGGGGACACACACATTAGGTTTGGGTGTTGATTGTGTGAATGCCCAAGCGACTTTTAACCTGGGATGGTTCCTAAAGAGGGGGTGAAGAGCTGAACACCTTTAACTGAGCCACAAGCTAAAGCAGTAGCAGCAAATCTGGGCTCTGTCTCTGGCTCATCTTTGAGCAGAGCTATTTGCTTTCCTGGAATATCCCTTGCTCTGTCATACTGACCTGGTGTGCTTGTCAGCGGGTCTGTGCTGGCGGCAGGAAGGGGAGGGGGAGCAAACTTATGCCTTCCAGGAAACCATTGACAAATGGATGTTAATTGCTGATTACTAATTTTACTGCTACCTGTGGTTTGCAAAAGGTAAACACAGCTCTTCCCAGGGGCTGTGTACAACAGGCTGTTTTGCTGCTCGGTGACTCTATCTGTTCTGTTCCCCTCATTTTACATAATTTTTGTTGAGTGCTTATACCAACAGCGAGCAGTTTAACCAAACAAAGCAAAACATTACGGTCAGCCCAATTTCTCCTTGCTAGAAGCCATCACGTGTAATGCAGCTCTGCCTTCCCGCAACCTTTCTCCGTTTGTTCATGCTCTAACGCTCTGGAGAGAGATAGGTGCTGCTGGAGGCATCAGAGCTGGGTTTGCTGCTCCTTCCTGCAGGTTCCCCAAGGTTTTGGAGATGAACTTGGTACTGTAGCTCCACAATAAAGTAGGGGTCATGTTCCCTTATTGCATTGACATGTGAGGGTGTTCAGGTGCTGCAGTTATGAGGATGCAAAAGGGCTGAGATAGAGAGGGGCTTTGAGAAAGAAACTAGAAATCTTTGAATCATAGAATCAGAGAATGACGGGTTGGAAAGGACCTCCAGGATCATCTTGTCCAACCCTCTAGGTGATCTATGGTTTAAATGAGGTGGCCCAGCACCCTGTCAAGCTGAGCTTTAGAAGTATCCAGTGTAGAGGAATCCACCGCTTCCCTGGGGACATTATTCCAGTGTTCTCATGGGGCAAAATTTTCTTCTGGAATCCAATCAGAATCTCCCCAGGAGCAACTTATACCGATTGTCCCTTGTCTTTTCCACGTGACTCCGTGTAAAAAAGGAGTCTCCTTGCTCTTGTCAAACACCCTTTATGTGCAAGTAATAAGGTCTCCCCTAAGCCTTCTCCTCCCAAGGCTGAACAAACTTCGTGGCTGTTGCAGCTTTTATTCCAAAAGGGTGAAAAAGAAAAAAAGTTGAATTTCTTTGTCTCTATGCTGCTGACACAGCCGTGGGAACAAAGAAACCTCCATTCTGCATTCAGTTTTACTGGTGACTTTCTTGCATAAGCTCTCTGAGTTGTAGCTTCTGTGGTGGGTTCTCAACGTGTTTCCCAAAAAGGCAATATCTATGAAATATTTGAACCAAGAAGAGTTTCCAAGAAATAACCAGCCTCACCCCCAGGACTAATTTCTGTTCCCTGTAAATCGTGGGTCTTGGCTGAGTGGTGGTACAAGTCCAAACCCCTGAGAAGATGTGAGTTCTGTTGTGCTGGTGCTGTGGAAACACAACATGTAAAAGTGTTCTGCCACATCTCTCCCCATGCAAGAATCATAGAATCACCAGGTTGGAAAAGACCCACTGGGTCATCAAGTCCAACCATTCCTATTAATCACTAAACCATGTCCCTCAGCACCTCGTCCACCCGTCCCTTAAACCCCTCCAGGGAAAGTGACTCAACACCCTCCCTGGGGAGCCTCTGCCACTGCCCAATGACCCTTTCTGTGAAAAATATTTTCTTAATGTTCCGCCTGAACCTCCCCTGGTGGAGCTTGAGGCCATTCCCTCTCGTCCTGTCCCCTGTCCCTTGGGAGAAGAGCCCAGCTCCCTCCTCTCCACAACCTCCTTTCAGGTAGTTGTAGAGAGCAATGAGGTCTCCCCTCAGCCTCCTCTTCTCCAGGCTAAACACCCCCAGCTCTCTCAGCTGTTCTCTCAGCCTGTTCTCTAGCCCCTTCCCCAGCTTTGTTGCTCTTCTCTGGACTCGCTCCAGAGCCTCAACATCCTTCTTGTGGTGAGGGACTCAGAACTGAACCCAGGATTCGAGGAGCGGTCTCACTAGTGCCGAGTCCAGAGGGAGAAGAACCTCCCTGGACCTGCTGGTCATGCCATTTCTGATCTAAGCCAAGATGCCATTGGCCTTCTTGGCCACCCGGGCCACTGCTGGCTCATACTCATGTCAACCAAGACCCCCAGGTCCTTCTCCTCCAGGCAGCTATGGTTGTCTCCACTTTGCCACTGGAGATATGAAGTGTGAAGAGATGAAGGATTCCCCCGGCTCACCCATGGACATAAGGTCCAACTTGCCAGTCCCCATCTCTTCCATCTTCCCCAGCCACTCATCCTCATCACTTGCGAGTGATGATGCTGGGAGTGGTAGTTAACCCTAAATTGTTTGGCTTTTACCTAGAGCGGTACGGCCGCCGGCATCGGGTCATGCTGGGACAGGCTCTGACCTTGCTGTCCCTTCTGCTAAGATGCCTCCCTTGTGAGCTCTTTCTGAGAGTGACTCATGTACCACAGACTGTTGAGGGTTTAAAAAAGGCAGCAGATGGGTGACTTTTCCCTGCATGGATTTGGGTATTTTCAGGCATATTTTCCCAAATTTCTTCTTAAAATAACTTCTTCAGTTACCAGCAGCCAACAGTGCCCTCCGCATGGCTGCAAGCAGAGCTGAAGGTTGCTCTCTTTCTCTGTGGTCACCCACCCTGCCCCTTGGCAGACACCATGGGGAGAGGAAAAGAGCCTTTCTCATTAGCTCTCTCTGTTTGCATAAAACCTCCTTTTGTTAGAGAATATTTTCCACCCTGCAATCCCCGGGAGAGGGGGCCGAAATTAGGCTCCGTGCAAGCGAACGTGCGTTATCTTCCGTTCGCTTCTCTTTAGCCTCAGCAGTAATAAACATAACCCGGAGTTGTCTGGGTGGTTTTTTTGTTTTGGTTACCTTCTGCAAAGAAAATAAAATCTCCTCTGCCGGTATCTCTGCCCACATGCAGTGCTGGAATGGGTAAGGTGTTAATGGAAAAACTGGGCAGGGTGGGAGCTGTGTGGCTTTTACGTGGGAAAGCAAATTCAGCACCAAGCCTGGGAGTGCCAAAGTGCTCAGAAAAAGCAATGGAAAGCAGAGAATTTATGCTTTGAGGTGACAGATGCTCTTTCTCAGTGGATTAGTCCAGAGAAGGGCAGCAAAGCTGGTGAAGGGCTTAGAGCACAAGCCTCATGAGGAGCAGCTGAGGTGGCTAGGCTGATTTAGTCTGGAGAAAAGGAGACTGAGGAGAGACCTCATCACTCTCTGCAGCTCCCAGAAAGGAGTTTGTAGCGAGGTTGATGTTGTTGGTCTCTTCTCCTTGGTAGCTGGTGACAGGACAAGGAGAAATGGCCTCAGAATGCACCAGGGGAGATTTAGGGTGGATATTGGGAGAAATATCTTTAGTGAAAGGGTTCTCAGGCGCTGGCAGAGGCTGCCCAGGGAAGTGGTTGAGTCACCATCCTGGAGGTGTTCAAAGGATGAGTAGATGTCAAACTTGGGGACATGGTCTAAGTTACGGATTTAGCAGGGCTGGGTTGATGATTGGCCTCGATGATCTTAAAGATCTTTTCCAACCAAACCCATTCTTTGATCCTGTGAGTTATGCCTTTAGAAAGGCTAAGATCTTGCAGGCTGCCCGTAGCCTGCAAGTCTGTGGAGTCCATACCAGGAGTTGGGTGATGGACAACGTGATAATGCTTTTCTGAGCATGGGATCTTCTGCCTGCATCAGGTGTAAGGTAAAAGTTGCCATGTAGGCTGAGAATGAGTGTTAATTTGGGGTTGTAGGAGCTGGGTTTGGTATGCATCACCCACTCACTTGCATACACCTACTGCTGAATTAAAAATAGGGGCGTTTTCAGGAAAACAACTCTGGTGTGGTGGGGTTTTTTTGGTGAGCTTGTATGTAAAAGCATGATAAGCACATCTGAAAAGAATGAAAGATGACAAAAAATAAGGCAAGCAAGGAAATTATGCAACCAGTATTTCAGAACCACCTGGAGCCTCTGATAGAGAAAGCTGTTGTGGTTCTCTTCTGTTTGGTTTAAATTTAAGCACGCTTGTAGTTAGAAGTCCCAAAGGGACTCAAGCGCATCAAGCACTCTTTTCAGTGGGATTTCATCTCCTAACTCATTTCTCTTCCTTTGATTGTCTCAGTTTAACCCAGAGAGGAGCTTTTTAGGAAGTCCAGACCTCTCTGTGTTACAGCAAGTGTTGCGAAGCACGATGTGCGGATGGACATGTGATATTTCCTTCCTTTTCTCTTTGCAGAAGAGGTAAAACCATACCCAGCAAACGGAGTGAACACAACATACCCAGAATCCCGCTATACTTCAGACTACTTCATTAGTAAGTCTCAATTAGCAGAATCATCATGGTGCTTCCAGGCATGAAAGTGCCACTCATGAGAGATTTGTCTGCTTCACGCGGGGACAGCATCGTGCAGTTGTTGCTTTGTCGTGGCAGAGCATCCAAAGGGTGTGATTTTTGTCTTTCCTAGTGTTTTAGGTGTATTGAGAAGTCACCTATATTTTTGGTGACTCACTTGAGATGCCATAATTGGACTTTGCAAGCACTGATTGTTTGAAGCTGTAGCTCAGCAGACCTGAAAAATGACCTCAACACTACAGAATATTGGGAATTGTAAAAAACTTATTAAAAAAGGGAAGGAATAGGGGCAGAAGGCTTAATTCTGGATCACTAGGTGGGAACCCAGCAAGGAAAGGGATGAGTCGTCAGTCTGGACTCCTGCGTTTCCCACAACCGTTGGTCTGGAGATGTTCTCTATGGGCATTTGAAATCTCTGATATATTTCATGAACCAGCAAAAAAGCCCAGTTCCCCTGAGTTTGGATTCCAGGCTCTGGTCGGTGAGGAAAGGTGACTGTGGAAGTGCCTTATCTATTACTTCATCAATAAAACTTCCTACACCCTTTGTAATACCCAGCACATTCCCACTAGCAGCTTGCTTGAGAGGAGCTTGGCATAGTGCACACTGGTGAGAGCTGAGGTTGTCCTATTTCTTTAAACTGCTACAATTATAATACTCTGTGTAGCGTTTAGAAACCTTACTCAAAATTACGGCCCATTTGTGCCAGGTATTTTATATCCAAAGGCAATCTCTTCTTGCACTTCAGGTCCCAGATTTCAGTGAGCCCCACACTGGTTTCTTCGTGCTGTTGGTATCTGGGTTGCTTTCTGACGCTCCTGTTCTGCTGGCAGGTTACGGCATTGAGCATGCGCAATGCGTGCCTCCCTCTGAGTTCTCTGAGCCCAGCTTCATCACAGAATCCTACCAGACCCTCCATCCCATCAGCTCGGAAGAGCTCCTGTCCCTCAAGTACGAGAACGACTATCCCTCGGTCATTCTGCGTGACCCGGTCCAGACGGATTCCCTGCAGACGGACTACTTCACGATCAAGCAAGAAGTAGTAACGCCAGATAATATGTGCATGGGACGTGCCAGTCGAGGTAAAGTTGGGAACCTCCCAGGGTTTGCTCGGGCTTTTGCCACCTCTGCCTGTATCAACATAGGTGATAGGGTGAGGGGTAATGGTTCTAGGCTGAAAGAAAGGAGATTTAGATGACATATTAAGAAGAAATGTTTCCCTGTGAGGGTGGGGAGGCCCTGGACGAGGTTGCCCAGAGCAGTGGTGGCTGCTCCATCCCTAGAGGTGTTCAAGGCCAGGTTGGATGGGACTTGGAGCCCCTGATCCAGTGGGATATGTCCCTGCCCATGGCAGGAGTTGAACTGGATGGGCTTTGAGGTCCCTTCCAACCCAAACCATTCCGTGGTTCTGTGAACATAAGCATCTCCCACAGAGCTGTGGGAGATGTACTTTGTAAGGAGCCAAGGCCATAAGGGCATCATGCAAGGACAGTAACAAAGCCGTATGTCTTAGGAGGCTGGGCTCTCAGAGCCATCCCTGCCTTTCTGTCCAGAGAGGACATAAAAAAGGTCTTTCTTTTCTCTACTCTGCTGCCTGTCTTTACAACACCTGCCAAAATGTAGCATTCCTGGCTCTGTACTTTGATTTCGAACTTGAGTGAAGTTGGAATCAGCTTTAAAGTTATTGGGGAGGACAGATTGCTATGTGGTCATATAAATCTAAATTTCCTAGGAGACCAGCCAAAACTCCACACATCCTCACAAGTTCTCATCAGGAATTACTGTCCAAGGCTGTAAGGGTTTCACATTCAATGGTCCAAAGGCTTTATCCATTATCTCCACTGATTTTGATGTCCATTTGCTTGAACTGATAATCTGTTCTGATGAACCCAGGGCTTTTTTAGGAGATGCATATGTCATGGATTGAGTTAGTGGCAGAGCCCAAGAACCCCCCAAATCCTTGTGCTACCACCCTACATCACCAGAGTTATAAATACATGATTTCTGCTTGAACTGATGGGATTTAAACACCTAAACACTTTGGAGGATCTGAGCCCAAATGCCTTTTCAATTAATATTATTAAATTCTGAACACATGGGGCCCAGATGCCTGACTACTTTGTAATTACATCGTTTAACACAAGGGTGAGGATCTGGCTCACGGTGTATATTCAGAGCAAAGATTTAATCCATAGAGCTCAAAGTCACTTTTAAAGGGGTGCCATTATCTCCTGATTCCAGGTAGGGAATCTGAGGCATGGGGAAGAGATCTGACCTGTCTGTGATCACTCCCTGAATAGAATCCAGATGTCCCTGTGCCTAAAATTCATTATATTAACGTGTTACTGTGAGCTGGCTTTGATGTTGAACGTTTAAACCCATTCATCCAGCGATGAAGATGTGCTGGTTCCCTCTGAAAGCCGCAGCCCCTGTGCAGGTCTGCGTTGCGTATGCGGTGCTCAGTGGAGCTCGTTTTTAATTTCTCCTTCTTTTTCCAAGCTGGGAGAGGTAGTGACAGGAAAGTTATTGTTTGTATTATCACCTCTGCTTCTGAACTGGATGATTCGGTGAGGCAAAAGGGCAGCAGTGTTAGAGTTTTACCTAAGCCTTTCTTCCTGGTGTCGTTTTTCTGGCTGTCTTTTTGGAGTCTTTCCCTTTTCTTGACCTTTTCTGTACCATAGGTGATTTCATAATAAGCCTTATTGAAATACAGTGATTCGGGCATGCTTTTGCAATTGCACCTTGAGCCTGTTTGCACTGGTGAAGACTAGAAAGCCTCCAGAGGAGGGAGGAAAAAGCCCTTAACTCAGTGCTGGGGGCCAAGGGCCCCTGGTGTTAGCAAACACTTGATTGCGATTGAAGAAATGCAGCCATGCTTACACTAACGCTACATTTCAGCCATGTAGAAGGGCCTTTGGGTGGCATAAATCCTCCCGGAGCGGCATAAAGAAGCCTTAATATAAAGCAGAGACCAGCTAATTTATGTTTATTTAGGTCTTCCCCTTCCGCTGCGTTAAAAGGTTGATCTGAGGCACGGTCAGGTGCTTCAGCAGTGGGAAGTTCAGCATGAACGTTTCCCAGACCTTCAAAACTTTAACCTTTAAAACTCACCTTAGGAGTTAATTCTGTGGTCCCATGGGTGTTATTTCACTTTGCTTTATTGGCGAGGGCGCCTGGGTGCACAGCGTAGCTGCCAGATGCTTAACAAGCTTCTCCTGAGTAGGTGCAAGGGGTGGCTCACATTTAGGTCAAATTGAGGTGGATTTTCAATGAAATTACCCAAGCCACATCTCTGACACTGAGCTGTTCATCTGGCAGGTTTTTAATTCCTGTTTTAAACAAGGAGTTGTGCTGCAGGACTTTGCAGGGAAGTGGTTCTGCCAGTTAATGATCGTGCACAAAGCAGGGTTGATTTTCCCCTTGCAGGATTCAGGAATATGCTGTGGAATTCTCCAAAAACTAAAAGAAAATACTGAAATGAGTTCGAAGCAGGGATATTACCAGCAGAATAGAGCCAATGGATCCAAAATTCAACCCACTCTGAGCCAGCAGTCAGGGTAGAGCCCATTGTAGTTGAGTCTTTCCGCAGCAAGTGCTCTTCAAACTCCAGCACAACAAATTCTTGAGGGACTGTGCCAACGTCCTTCCACATTCCCATTCCCCTGTGATTTACGATCTGGGCCCAAGCTGCGGGTGACTCTGCCAGTGGAAATTTCTCCAGGAGTTCTTGCACAATCCCAGCAGCTGTTTTTAGCCCGGTTTGGGAAATTAGTGAACTCGAATGATCCTATTACGCTCTTAGTTTGTCAGTAAAGATGTTGAGCAATCAGCAGGGTAGGGGAGATCAGAGACAGCAATTTCAGTTTGTTCTTTGGATCCTTTTTTAGCTCTCTGTTTTAAGTACAGAAGGGTTACTTATGCTGTCTATAGTGGTGTAAATCAGCGTTGCACTGCTGAGGATCTGGCCTCTCATGTTCTGGTCTTTACTAAAAATACCCTAGAGAGTAGCCTTGATACAACCCAGCTGTGCTCACCTTACCAGGACTGGAAAAATAGCTGTTTGAGCTCTCAGCCTTGTGCTTTTCATTGAATCTGCTGCTGTTTGGGGATTTGGGGGTGGAAGCTGGTTGTAACATATGGCAATAAAAGGCTGCTGTATAGTTTTGCAGGAAACATCAAAAGTAAAGAAGCTGGGTGTCCCATGCCTGTGGATATGCTCGAGCAGTGTTTGTATTATTGCACTTATTGGAGACCCATATCTTTCAGCAGCAAGAGGAAGAGGTCCTGGCACCTGAACTGAGCCTTGAATATCTGTTTAAAGTGGATTATTTCTCTGCCATTGCCTTTTTGGAAGCGAGAACAGTTCCCAGATAGCCCCAAGGTGTCTGTCGAGGGAAGGGAGCTGGGACTTTGGGTTCTTCCCTTGGTTCTCTCTGCCTTGCTCTGCTGCCTGAACATCTCCAGGGCTCGGATAGCTCTGCTCTGAATTATGAATATACCAAAACTATCCTAGTTTCAGGCTGCAATTTTGAGTTTGATTGGGGATGAGGTGTAGTGGGACAGCACTATTTGCCTGGTTGCCTCTTGCCTGCACAATAGGCCAGCGAATCATCCTTCTGGGCAAGCTAGAGTATCCCCACTCATGTGCCCTTCCTTCTTGCCAGGTAAACTGGGTGGCCAGGACTCCTTCGAGAGCATAGAGAGCTACGACAGCTGCGACCGGCTGACACAGTCCTGGAGCAGCCAGTCCTCCTTCCAGAGCCTCCAGCGCGTCCCTTCCTATGACAGCTTCGATTCGGAGGACTACCCCGCTGCCCTGCCCAACCACAAGCCCAAGGGCACCTTCAAAGACTATGTTCGAGATCGGGCCGATATGAACAAGGACAAGCCTGTCATTCCTGCTGCTGCCCTTGCTGGCTACACAGGTAGGGTCATGTTCCTCAGGAAACCACCTCTCCTCAATATCTTGGGGACAGCCTCCCTATCCGTGGAGGACGGAGCCTCCAGATTCTCTGGGTTGCCCAGTGGCGGTGTGGCTGGTTTCACTGTCTGTAAGTGAAGGGTTTTGGGGTGCCCTAGGGTCAGCCCCACAGATGCAGGTGTACCTGAGAGCATGCACCTCCCCATAGCTGCATGTCCTTCAAGCGTGGGCACTTCACACCTCATGGAGGATGTAGGACCTGCTGAGTGCAGGGCATTTGCAGATCCTGTGGGAGGTGTCTTGGAACTCAATAATCTCTTAAGGTCCATTCCAACCCCAACCATTCTGTTATTGTGATTTGATGCCTTGTGTTTTCATTTGCATCTGGATGCCTCCTGCTTGGGTCTGGTAGGAACTGATGTGTGGTGTGGATTGCTGAGAACACAAGGTAGCAGAGACCTCCTACTTCTCCCTCCAGCACTTTTATACAACGTGCTGGCGTATTGCCTGTGGTTTCCCACCTTGGGCAGGAGTGGCTGCATTTCCAGCTTTGCTGCGTGTGATGTGAAATGATGTTCTCCCCTTTTGGTATGGAGGAAGTGCTTGGTTTTGCTCTTCGGTGAGAGGCAGGGATGGGAAGGTGCCAAAGCAGACCCAGGCATTTTCCACTCCCTGCACTGGGAGAGATGAGAAGGTGATAGGACATGGAAACTCTGCCTTTTAATATGACAGCCCTCCAGCAATCTGGCATCTCCATGGAGAGAAAACTGATGGGTTGGGGCTTCCAGCTAAAACTGAGATAATCCTTTCCAGTCCTTCTGTGCCATATCTGTTCCCTGTGCTAGAAGTAAAATTGGCAGGGGAACCTCCTGCCGGTTCCCCTTTCCCTCATCCGTATGGATCTCTCCTGTCCCAGCCCAGAGCAGCTGTGGCCCCGAGGAGCCAAGCGGTGGAAATTGTTTCTGCAGATAAAGATCATCAAAAGGTTCAGAGCAGATCCTGGGGTGCGACAGTCCCTGAAATCTCCTCCCACGTGCGGCTCATCTTAGGGCTGATATCTAGTTTTTTGTAAGGGTGGGAGAGAGGCAGAGGGGAGGAGAGGTGGAGAGATAATTTTAGGAGCTATGTGTAAAAAAGGAAGTGGTTTGTTGCCATAGCTTTAGTTAGAAAGAAAGCTTAGCCCTGCCTGCTGAATGAGCCTGTTTCGACCAAGTGTATGCAAAAGAAAAGTGCCCTTTTCTATTCCTGAATGGTTTTCAGGTGGGTGATGTGGTGGGGAGAAGCACGAGCAGTAGGAGGGACCGTGTCCCAGCACACTGTCCTCTGCCATGCCAGAAAAGTTCATATTCTTAGGAAAAGAGACCTGGGAGCTCAATTTATTGCTGTTCTCTGCTGATAATGCCTTTTGCTGTGGCCCATGGAAGTGTGTTGGGTACACAGTGCATGGGCAGGAGCAAGATTGTATTTTATGAGCTGGGGAAAGTGAGGCACAGAGTCACTGGCCACGCTAGGAGCTTTATTTTCCAAGCTGGATGTTTCCCTCCACGTTTGCTGTAGCTCACGGAAAAGAGAGGTGGCGTTCCCAGCTCCCTCCGCAAGCGAGGAGCTAAAGCCGGAGGTTGGACCATGTGTTTCGCACCCCAAAAGTGTCCAAGCTCTTGCTGCCAGGAAGGGGAGACTCAGGGTAATGCAGTGCCAGAGCCTGCTTCCAAACGCTTTGCGCTGCACATTTTCCCTTGCCTCATTTCAAGCCCTTTTTTGAGCTGGGAAGATAATCCCTTGGCCCAGGCATTTTTGGTGGGATCAGTAAGTGACAGTGCTTGATTTTTCTCTTGCATTGCTTCATTTGAGAAACTTTAAACGGGGAGAGAAAAATCAGAGGTTTCCAAAATCAGCAGTCCTTGGAAATCCTTGAGTTGGAGGCTGCTAAGCGATAATTTAGTACTTGAACTGCCACAGCCTGCATTTGCTGTTGGGAAAGATCTTTGGCCAGATGAACTTTGCAGCCATGTGGCTGCAGAGGTGTCCTCTGTCCCTTTTGAAAACCTACTGACCTGTTGGCACCATAAGTTTTCTGTGCAAAGGGAGCCCAGTATGGGTGCAAAGCGAAGCCACGTTGCTGTGAAAGCAGGTCACAGCGAGAGTAAGTGAGAACATGTTGCGTTACAAACTGTAGAACTGTGTCCTGAAAAATTGCAGGCTGGCCAAGGAGAAGTGCTGGACCTCACTGAGTGAGGAGCATGGGGACTCAGGCAGAACTCGCAGGTTGTTTTTTTGCTTTGCATTACTTTTACTTCAGTGGTGGAGGAAGTGCTGTCTAGCAGCTAGAGCAGAGGAACTTGAAGTCTGGGCTCTGTTTGCAGCTCTAGTGAAGAGGTGGAGCCTCCACATGAGCAGAACAGGGGATTACCAGCTCAGGTCCCAAAGCGCTGGGACCCCTGCTGTCCCTTTCTTCCTCGGATGGTGCCTTGAGCCCATGGCCAACACTGATCACCAGCCCCAAGTAGATATGTGATAGTGTGCACCTTCTAGAGCTGGAAGGGTGAAGCCTGAGACATCATGTCCTTCCATCTCTAGCGCTCTGGGCTGAGTTTAAGAACTTGACAATATTGTTCAGGTTTTGTTACCAAGGGCCTGTTTTGCTGGTTGCCCAGGGAGGTGGCACGGCGCTTTATCGCAGCCGCGGCAGATCTCTGATGGTATCGGCCCTGGGAGGCGCAGGCTTTGGTGAGAAGGTGCATTTTGGCGGAAGCACCATTTGCGTTTGATGTGTTCTTCACCCAGCTCGCAAGCAGCTTTTCAAAGCTGCCTTATCTGCCCCCACATCTTGACCTAATTTAGGTCATGATTGCTCAGATAGAGGTTGATGCAATTTTCTTATCTTTTTTTGAGGGAGAAATGTAACTGCTCAGGAGTTGAACTTCAGTTTCCATAGCTGCAGGGAGGGGCGTCGCTGGACACCCTTGGGTTTTGGGCCAACTCTCTCAAAGCTTGGCCAGCTCTAGTCTTACGTTAAGCCAGATTTTATTTTATTTGATGTGACCTAGGAAACGGAGACGGAGTGCATCTATTAAATTTAGGCAAGCAGTATGTTGAGGTGTGTCCTCTCTACAGGCACATGTGCTAAACCTCATGCTGGCATCGCTGAGCTCAGTTTAAGCTCCCTCCTCGATGCAGCAGTGCGGTGTTTGGTGTGGGCGGGTGGCTTGTGCTGGGTGCACGCTGGCACATGGGCACAGATCCCTCTGTACCTGAGCCCAGCTGGGCTACGTCGACCTCGGTTTTGCCTCCGTGTCACCTGCAGCCCTGCCTGCTGCTGTGCCCTGGCTGAAGCCTGCAAGCCCCCTGCCTGCGGTGGGTGCCAGGGCCACCCACATCCTTCGCGAGACCCGACATTGCGTGAACAAACACAGCTGGTCTGCAGCAAAGGAGCGTGCAGCCCATGCAGAGGGCAGGTGATGTGTGTCTGACCACATTGCTCTTTAGCCTTTCTGCCCTATATTCGTTTTTCCACTGTGCTGTCCTACTTGTGCTGCTGCTCTCTTGGTGCTGCAGGTCCAGCAGAGGCTCCCACCCTCCCTCTGGCTTGACAAGAGCCGCTCAGGGCTGAACTGGCTTGGGCTTCTCTCAAGTGTCGCAAAGCACCTGTGTGGGTTTATAGCTGAGTTGTGTTGTTTGTTTGCTCTGTGACACATGGGACCTCAGCACTGTCTGTGCAGGATGGGGCTTTCCATCTCTTGGTGTGAGCTGTGATGTGCCGAGCTGCTGCCCCTCATAGCTGAACAGACAGAGCAGAGCGATTCCACTTTTGTTTGAGAGACGATAGGAGGAAAGAGGGACAAGAAGCAAGTACATGTTGGACGTTGATCCCTCATCTGCAAGGCTGATTTTGTATTTGTGATACCGTCCTTCCTCATGGACCTGCTTAGGAATTTGGTGGAGCCTTTGTAGACCATCTCAACACCTAAAGAGTTAACGCCTCCTTCCCAGCTAATATCACACATTACCTGTGTGTCTCTCTTAGCAACAGATTGATGCTATCTTCATTATGTGCTGCCCTTCATGAAAGCAGAAGAGAGCAGTGCAGGGAGTAGCCACCTCTGCAGATCCTATCTCACCTGAGCACTCAGGACCTCTTCTCTCTACCAAACCATGTTGCCAAAGCCAGCTCCAGCCCTGACCCCCGCTATCAGCATTCGCAGTACTGTGATAGGGCTCAAATTTGCCTGCTAAACCCGTTTGCCCTGTCCAAATCATCTGCAGTGCAGAGTCTGAAGCCTTTGACAAGCTGCTGTCTCTGAGCGATGCTTATCTGTGACACAGAAGTGAAAGCAGGCAGCTGCTGTTTTGCAAGAAAGTCAAGTCAGTGCCAAAGAAAGTGGGTCTCTTTCAAGAGGCCTTGTGTGCTTCCCCTCTTGTTGCCTGTGCTGCTGGCCTGAAGCTTCCACCAGTGAGATTCCCAGATGTGTTGTGGTCATCAGCATCCAAAAATCCGCCATGAGCTGCCTTCCCAGTCCCTCTCCTGCCACAGTCCAGCCATCTGGCTGCCTTTGGCATCCAGAATTTGTGCAGTCACTTTCATAGAAACATCAGCATCCTTCCTGCCTGCTTGCCTGTACTTCTAGGGAATCATCTATGGACATGCACTTGTGTCTGGGGCTCGGAACATCTGGAGATGCCATCAGCAATCAGAAGCAGCACAACACCACCTCTGTCCCCTGGGCGATGCAGGGGATGCTGTTAGCTCACTCACTCTGGGTTGTACCCTCTACTTGCCCTTGCAGGATGACTTTAGGTGGGACCTGTTCACTTGCTGCCTCTGGTGCAGACCCTGCGTGGGCTTGGCAGCTCTTTTTGCATCCGTGAGGTGGGGAGGTTGAGGGTGGGGCTCGGGGCTGGTTCAGTGGCTTCTGCCCCACCTGCCAGACATGTGCAAATGACGGTGAAACCAGCCCCATGCAACGTTGCCCAACCGTGACGGCAGCTCAGCTCTCCCCAAAGCTGCTGCAGCCACCAGCAGCCACTTCTCAGCAGCCTGGAGACAATGGCAAAGCAGCAATGGTGGCTTAGTCCCTCCTTCAAGCAACAAGCTGCAACATTGCGTGACAGCTCTTGGTCTGCAGGACCATCTTCAGGAGGGTATGTGAATCTCATCAAGCCCCTTATGCTTTGCCAGGTGCCTCAGGAGTGAGACCAGTCGTTCTTCAGCACAGTAGATGCATCAGCAAGGCAGAGCTGGTCGTGTGTCTCATCTGGCTGCTCTCCTGCCTGTAAACACAGCCAAAAGCTCCCCAAGGATGGCCCTTCTGGGTCTTTCCCTGCTTTCTTCATGTCTGCTCTTTGGAAATGCTTCCATCTGAGCCCCACTGCTGTCCTCCCACCCATGCAGTTCATGGTGGCGTGACCACCTGCACCAGTCTGGGCGAGAGCTGGGGGGGAAGACAGTTGCCTTGGTCTTAAAAGGGAGTGGTGGGGACAGACTTTGCCACACCCAGACCCAAAGTCAGGAGATTTGGGGACCTTCAGCACCCCAGTGTCATCCAAGGGGACTCAGGAGGGACAGACATGTGAACAAGACTTGTGTCCTCCCAAGTGACAAGGGACAGGACAAGAGGCAATGGCCTCAGGCTCCTCCAGTGGAGGTTCAGGATGGACATTAGGAAAAAATTTTTCATGGAAAGGGTCTTTGGGCACTGGCAGAGGCTGCCCAGGGAGGTGGTTGAGTCACTTTCCTGGAGGTGTTTAAGGGACGGGTGGACGAGGTGCTGAGGGACATGGTTTAATGATTGATGGGAATTTTTGGACTCGATGATCTAGTGGGTCTCTTCCAACCTAGTGATTCTATGATTGTAAGACGAAAGCTGTTTTGGAGATGTTGCTATGCCCAATTGTTTTGTTGGGTTGGAACCACAAACCACAGTACAAAAAGCATAGGTGCGCCCATTTTCTTTTTTCAGTAGAGTTTTTTTTTTCTTCTTCTTTTCTTGTTGTTTGAAAGAAGGAAAACAAAACGGAGGCCGTTGAGAGGGGTTGGGGTGTGAAACCGTCTCGAGAGAGAGTGGAGATGACGTGTTTTGGGCCGTGCCCGTCTGCCCCAGCCGGGTGGTACCACTATCACTTCACCAGTGAAAGCAGCTGTCGTGCATATTTTGGTTTCAAAACCCTCCAGGGCAGGAAGATGGTGGGGCACCTCCATTCCTGGCCAAGGGAGGATGGCATGGAGATGACACCAAGCTGCTCTGGGGACACCCGCAAGTGCTGGCATCGCTCAGCCAGCAGTTCCCGCTGGAGCAGCTGGCTATCATCCGGCTTAAGAAGCATATTTTCCCCCTGACGTGGGAGAATTCCTGCAGTGTGACTCTCCCTGCTGAAGGACCCCGTTCAGAGCCACCGAGGCCAGACAGGGCCCCCATTGTGGCCCTGTGGGGCAGGCGAGCCCCTCCGGCGGGCGCTATTCTTAGCAGCCTCCACGGGTGCCAGAGGTCGCGGCAGGGCAGGAGGTCATCCCACTGCCCTCTGAGTCCTCGCCTTGTCTTTTGGGGAGCAGGAGTTGCTCCCACTCCCCAGCCAGGGCTGGGCATGCTCTGAGAAGCCCCTGGCTGTGTGTGATAGGACTGGTACCATAAAGAGTGGCTTGTGTCCCTCCACCCCACTCTTGGGGCTGCATCAAGAGCACTCTGGTGGTTGCTGGGTTGGGGATCACTGGCCATGGGGTGGTGGGTGCAGCCCTGCGTGCTTGTCCCATGGAGGGATCTGGACTGCAGTGGGGATTTCCAGCCCTGTCTGGGGATGAGTGGAAGTGTTGAAGCAGCAGGGATGGAAAACAGGCGTTGCTCTCAGTTCCTGCGGGGGTGGAAGTTTGGGGTGCGGAGACAAGCCCAGCAGCTTCGTGCTTGCCCTGATAGCTTTGGAGGTGCCATATCTGTGGGGATGGGCATCTCTGTGTGAGCCAAGGGTTGCCTTGAAATCCTCTTAGGTGATGGGAATAATAACTCCCTGCTCCTTGCTGGTCTGCAGAACAGGCCCAGCAGCTCATTTATGAAGACAGTCCCCCCAACACCGATTACAGCTGTCTTGGTCCACCAGGTGATGCATGGACCTCCCAGAAAGCCAACCATGTCCTGAGCTGCATGAAAAGCAGCCTGGCCAGGAGGATGAATGAGGCACCCTGATCATTTCCTACCCGGTGCTCTCCCCAGAGCTGTTTTCGGACACGCAGGCTCAGGCATGTGCCAGGGTTTGGTTCCTGCCACCTCGCACATCACTCGCCTGGCTGACATCTCGGAGCTGTGCCCCAGCGGCACATCTGCAGGGCTCTGGCAGGGCGTGTGTTTGTAGGAGCTGAGACATGCCTCCGAGCCCTGCAGTAAACACATTCTTGACGTAATTGCTTGTCCAACACAGCGGAATTAGGGGTTTTACACACGTCCCGCAGGCAGCTTGGAATAGACCTTGGGAATCCCTGTTCCAAGGATCACAGTGCTTCCTTCGAAATCCCAAAGTACTCAGCAGAGCGGCACCCAGGGCAGCAACAGGAGCCCTGCCTCACTCGCTGGAGAAGAGGGCAAGACATTGCTGGGTTTCCCAACACCTCTCCGTGCCAGCTGGCAGCCATGAGCACCAAGTGTGAACTGCGCCGGCCGCTTGGCTCCAAGTTAACGACGCTTGTTGAGAGGCTCCCACAGTGCCAGGGTGGCCCAGGGCTGTTTTGAGGGCAGTTGGCTTCCTCAAAAACCTGACACATGGGTGATGGGTTTCCATCCGTCTTATTTTGTGGAATGAAAAAATTGATTGGGCAGGAGGGGTATCAGAGCAAGATTATGAACCTGGTCTTCCTTTGGTCTTGTTTGCTAGGACTGTTTCTCTGTTAACCTGTTTGGGGCTGTTCTCCTTATGCATATAGGGAGTTGGTGGAAAGTTGGATGGACCAAAAGAAACTGTCCCTGAGTTTCCTATGGAAGACCTTAGGCACCTGTAATCACCTTTTTGCTTGGTATTTTCTCTGTATTTGAAGCTAGCTGCTATACATAGGTCTAAGCTTTGAGATGCAGTGGCATTTCAGGCCAGGCTTTTGGCTCTTCCTTTCGGATGAGAGGCAAAGGCATCATCTACATTTCCTCCCCCATTCTGGCATAGATAACCCAACTCCATCCCTACCGGAGAGCGCGGTCACGGAGTCAGTGTCTTGGCAAGCTCCTGCTGAGGATGATGGGCTGGAGCCTTCCCCCACCTTCCCATGTTCCAGCTGAAGGATGCTGTCAGCCCTCTGCTTTGCCCTGCCCATGGCTGTGTGATAAACCCTGGGGCTCTATGGAAGACCTGGTGCCTGCAAAACCCTGGAGCTGTTCCTTTGGGATAACAGGAGGGAAGCAATTTGGGGAAGGCTGGAATAGCGCAGCGATTCCCCTGTCCCGGAGCCAGCTCTCTCATTTCCTCCTCCTCAGCAGCTTGTCTGCTTTTGAGTCATTTTAAACATTGTGGAAAAGGGGGAGCAGCCCTCCCTTCCCATGGCGGCTTGTCCCGCAGCCACAGCTCTGACAGCGTTCATTGTCATTCGTGGAAATCGGCTGTTCTCCATCCCTGCTTCTCTTTTTTCCTCTGCTTGAAGCTTGTGCTCATTGCTGTCAGCAGGCGGGTTCACCCCAGCCTGACGTCCTCATCCAGCCTGTGCAATTCTTTTGGTGATAAATCATTTCCTCTAACCTCTGGCTGTGTTTATTATTTATTTGTCATTCTTAGTATTAGTGATCTATTCTAAGCTGCGTTTAAAACATGGCAAAATCTCTCACAAAACATTTTGCCCAGGGCTAAGTGCAATATTTTGGGTGCGGCCGCATTTGGAAGTTGCTCATCAAAGCGGTTTTGGCTTGAGGGTTTCTCCTCTACCTTTGATTGGGACACAAGCACAAAGAAGAGAGAAGTATTTTGAAATCCCTCCACGTACACCATTAACCCAGCCAAAACCAGGCTGCAAAGCCGCAGGCTCTTAGTGGGGTGCAAGGGGCACTGCAGGTTGTGTTAGTTGGGCTCAGGATCCCGTGGCAAATTGCTCAAATTAGCACCTAAGGGAAAGACAGAGATCGCGATGTTGGAAGGAGAGGCTGAGAGTATGTGGCATGGGATGCTGTGTGATGCCTTGTGCCTCTCCAGCTGGATTAGCGGCACCAGCAGCTGCAGGGAGGTTTGTTAAGGGTATGGTGGGGAGATCCACCAGTCCTGAGTTGGACAGATCCACAAGTCCCAAGCTGGAGAGATCCACCAGTCCTGAGCTAGTGAGACCCACTGGTCCTGAGCTGGAGAGCTCTGCCTCCTGAGCCAGCCCTTCCCTGCCTTCTTTGCGCTGAGCTCTGCGAGTCGGCAAAGCCCATTCCTGCAGCAACACGCCCTGGAGAGAAGCCAAATAATTTTCATACCTGGGTCCCCCCTTATCTCGGTAAACAGTGATGGAGCAAAGAGTCAAGGTCGGGAAGCGAGAGTCTGCTAGAGTTCATGCGCTGGCCAGGAGCTTTTTGGCACAGAGGACTCGGTGGTGCTCTTGTGCCAAGACAATGACTCCTTGCTGTTTGGATGCCAGAAAAATAATCCTATTTATGTAACTCGAAGTGAAGCATTCCAGTGCATGAATATTCAGCTCTTACTGCAAATAGGAAGCTCTTTTACCTACAGGATTTAACTCTCAAGCTGTCATCTCAGCCCACATCTTGCCGTCTGGTTGCTGATGGGGTCTTTGGTAGCAGAACGTTTTGAGCATCGCTTACATGTGTTTTGCACTCCTGTCCTCACGGGATAGAAGGGGTTCTGCTTTTCCTGGCATTAATGTCCCCTGTTCCCTTTGTCTTTCTAGGTAGTGGACCCATCCAACTGTGGCAATTCCTGCTGGAACTGCTCACTGACAAGTCCTGTCAGTCCTTCATCAGCTGGACGGGTGATGGCTGGGAATTCAAGCTTTCTGACCCAGATGAGGTAGGCAGCCCTGAAAATAAGCTGTGTGCTGAAATATTGGTATGGATACCCCTCCCCACGTCCCTTCAAGGCTGGAATTTGGGCAGTCACATTCTGGTCTCGGGTATGTGTCGAGAAAACCAACTCATTACAGCCCAGCTGAAGATCTATAGAATCATTAAGGCTGGAAAAGACCTCTGAACTGATCCAGTCCAACCGTCAGCCCAGCCCTACCGTGCCTACTAACCATGTCCATGTCCCAAAGCACCACATCTGCACATTTTTTGAACGCCTCCAGGGATGGAGACTCCACCACTGCCCTGAGCAGCCTCTGCCAGGGCTTCACCACTCAGTCGGTAAAGAAATTTTTCCTGACATCCAATCTAAAACTCCCCTGGTGCAACATGAGGCTGTTTCCTCTTGTCCTATCACTTTTCACCTGGGAGAAGAGACCAGCACCCACCTCACCACAACCTCCTTTCAGGCAGTTGTAGAGAGCGATGAGGGCTCCCCTCAGCCTCGGGAAGTAGTAATTTTTGACCAGAGTAGGCGGGAAGTTGCTGAAACCCCATGGGGAAGCATAGTGCCTGAGCACTTCTAATGGGATGTGGACAGGTGAGAAGTGGGGAATTCCCACTGGTTATGGGGAACAGGTGGTACTTCCATTCCCTTTTCTGAGTTATATATCCTCTTACGTCAACAAGGCCAGGTGCAAGGTTCTACACCTGGGTCGGGGCAATCCCAAGCACACATACCGCTTAGGTGGAGAATGGATTGAGAGCAGCTCTAAGGAAGTAAACTTGGGGTGCTGGTGAAGGAGAAGCTCCACGTGAGCCAGCAACATGCCCTCGCAGCCCAGAGAGCCAAACCGTGTCCTGGGCTGCATCCAAAGCAGTGGGACCAGCAGAGCAAGGGAGGGGATTCTGCCCATCTGTTCCACTCTGGTGAGACCTAACCTGGAGCGCTGTGTCCAGTTCTGGAACCCTCAGCACAGTAAGGACATGGAGCTGTTGGAGTGAGTCCAGTGGAGGTGATAGAGATGATCTGAGGGCTGGAGCACCTCCCGTACAAGGGTGGGCTGGGAGAGTTGGGGTTGTTCAGCCTGAAGAAGAGAAGGCTGCAAGGAGACCTTAAAGGAGCTTCCGGTACTGAAAGGGGCTCCAGGAAAGCTGGGGAGGGGCTCCTGATCAGGGAGCACAGGGATAGGATGAAGGGGAACGGATTTTAAGCTGCAAGAGGGGAAATTGAGATGAGATCTTAGGAAGAAATACTTTGCTGTGAGGGTGGAGAGGCCCTGGCCCAGGTTACCCAGAGCAGTGGCGGCTGCCCCATCCCTGGAGATGTTCAAGGCCAGGCTGGATGGGGCTTGGAGCCCCTGATCTAGTGGGAGGTGTCCCTGCCCATGACAGGGGGTGGATGTGGATGGGCTTTGAGTTCACTTCCAACCCAAATCATTCTGTAGACCCTCCACAATTTTCTGCCTTTGCATGGAGTTTGCTTTTCCCTTAATGCTTCTGACACACCATGTCCATCTTAAAGCTTCAGAAAGTCCTCTCCCTTCCCTTCTCTGCCATATGCATCCCCCGCTTGACTCTCCTCACCGCTCTCCTAGGTGGCCAGGCGATGGGGCAAGAGGAAAAACAAACCCAAGATGAACTACGAGAAGCTGAGCCGTGGCTTGCGCTACTACTACGACAAGAACATCATCCACAAGACAGCTGGGAAACGCTATGTCTACCGTTTCGTCTGCGACCTGCAGAGCCTCCTGGGCTACACGCCCGAGGAGCTCCACGCCATGCTGGATGTCAAGCCAGATGCTGATGAGTGAAGATGTCCAGCCGGGGTGGAGGATCACCTCGTATTGTTTTGGAGAGTCAATGGGACTTTTGCTGTTGGTTCTTTTTTAATTTTTTGCTGTTATTTTTATTGTTCGTTATTTTTTATGTTTTCAAGAGCAACTCAGATTTGATGCTTTGAGGATGTTGGGAGAGAGGGTGGTGGAGGAGGCAAACTTTTGGCCAAAGCCTAATAAGTTCGATTTGAAGAAGGATGGGCCTTTTTATTTTTTGAAAGCTCCAAGACAGGCTTTTTTGGGGGTGAGATTCTGAGTTTTAAGAAAGCCAGAAAAATGTAGCTCACTTAAAAACCAAACCCCTCCCCATCCCTTACTGTTTAGAAAAACTCTTATTAAATGGATCCCTTCACTTTTTGTGTTGTTCACACACAAACCTGTTCAGGAAATAACGGTATTCCCAAGGATTTGAGGATTTAAGCCTTTTTTTTTGGGAGGGAAAGCCAAAGTGGGTGAATATTCCTGCTTCGGGGAGGGGCAATATAGGAAAAAACCAAGAACTGTTTGTTGTTCTTGTTACGTCGCCTTTCTGTCGGTTGTCTCCTGTTCTACAAAAGGCAGAATTTTTGGGATCAAGAGGGAGGGATCATGACTTTTGTTTTTTTAAATTTGTTAAAGTTTTATTTTATTAAATTTTGTGCCAGTATTTTTTTTTCTAAATAGTCTTAAGCTCTAAGATGGTCTCAGTATTGCAATATTGTGTGTGTTTGTTTCTGTTACGCCAGCTGAGAGTTTTATACAGTGAGGAAAAAGGAAAATAGACCCCAACAGAGGAGTTTATGTAGACCCTGCTGGAGAAGTGAAGCACTATGACTTGGCATCTCCGACTTGTATGTGAAGGAAAATCAACTCCAAGCTGGCTCCTAGTGATGCTGGCCAGGGGTGCCGGTCTTGCTTCCAGTCCCACACGCTTCGCTTCACCGTTTGCTGATAAAGCTGGTTGAAATTTCTGCTTTTTATGTTGTTATAAAAGGGGCCTTTCTGGATGGCTGCGTTTTGTGCACGAAACCTGTCGAGATTCACAGGGAAAACGTCTTTTTGCATTTTCCAAATCACTTTTGTTTTGCTCAAGGGACGCTTTGAGAAAATTGAGTTGGTTTAATTTTTGAGGGGAAAAAGGAGAAATTCCTGTGTTTGAATGTGATAAATGGAAAATGCCCAAGTTGATTGGTGGGGTTAAAAATCAGGAGAAAGTTGAAAACCCAAGGGGAAATGTTTTTCCTTCCTGTTTCAACCAGCTCTGTCTGTCTTGCTGTATGTCTTGACCAGCTTGGGCACACTCAGAAAGGAAATTATCCTTGCAAATGGGTTCTTTCCTGCTTGTTGGAAGCCTGATCCCGCAAACCCTGTCAGGGTGTGATTAACACGAAGCATAGGACTGGGGGAAACTGGTTGGTGCTCAGAGGGTTAAATCCTGCTGCTCCCAGCGCTGCCTGGGATGCTCTGAGCAGGCTGAAGCAGATGAGTTTAGCATGAGTTAGAGGACTGGGTGTTTCTGATACAACCTTGCAGCTGGATCCGTGTGGATCCAATTGCCCAAATGGGACTTTTTGCCCCTGAGAGCCACTGGGCATTTTCTTTTTAAAGGCAGTATTGTGTTTGAACCAAAAGTACATTCTTTTCATGGTGTCTGTCTGTCTATGTGTTGTAGGTAGCTGTGTTCGTTACGGGGTTGCTGTGAGACAGCAGCGGGGTCCAGGTGGGCACGGGCTGTGAGAAATGCTCGCCAGGCGATGCCCTTGATAGGTCAGGTCAGCAGGACCAGGCTCCACATGCTACGAGCTGAAATATTCAGGCATGAAACCCTCCTTGCGCGAGGATGGGGAGCTCAACCCTGGGACAAGGTGATGCTCAGGGGTGCTGGACTCTCCTCTGCCTCCTCCTGAGCTGGGGGTACCCAGCACCTCCATCCTGGTTGGTTGTTTTGGGGTGATTCAGCCCCAAAACTGCTGTGTGCTTAAAAAAAAAGGCCATGGTGGAAGGGGAATGAGCTCCAGCTGAGGGGGGTGGAAGCAGATGGTGGTTTAGGTAAGGGAGGGTATTAGTTTTGCTGTTAGCTCATGGGGCTGGGGCTGCGCATCGTCCCGCTGAGCACATGGGAGGAAAAGGGTGGGATGGGTGGAAAGGAGGGAAAAAGGGATGGAAGGAAAGTGAAAAGAGCAGGCGCCAAAGGACAAAGGGACGCAGCCCACTGGGAAGTTAAACTTCAGCTCATCTCCTCGGGCAGAAAACAGCTTGGCTGAGCTGGAGAGAGGAAAGGAAAAACTAAATAGTGTGGATGACGTCTCGCAACCAGGAGAGAGCTCTGCTGCAGAGCCAGGCTCGCTGCAAGGCTGGCGAGGGGTAGAGCACGGTGTGGTGGCACAAAAATGTGCCAGGGAGGAGTAGTTGAGCATCCCAGTGGAATACTTAGCCTGGGTAGGATTTTCAGCACTCGGGTGTTTTTTTAAGGCATTCAGGGATGCTGTTCTGCACATGGTGCCTGTAGGTTACCCTTCATGGGCAGCTTCTAGCAGTGCTTTGAAAAATACCCCTTCTAAGGGATGCTGCCAGGAGTCCATCTCCTGTTCTCTGCTCTGCTGTGTGCCCCAGGACATGGCTCCTGCTTTTCTTGGACGCTGCCCTGCAGCTGAAGTGCCTTTTTCAAGCAGAAAACAGGGATAAAATTTCCCTCTGACAGAAGGAACCGCAGTTTCGGGTACCAGCCCCATCCTTTTGCCAGGCAAAATCCCTCATCCGTTCTGCCCTGCTTGTTTTTCCAGGTTTCCAAGCCAAACCTGTGTGTGCCCAGTGATTTTGGGAGGATGATTTAAAGGTTAGAAAGGGCGAGTCATGGAAAGCAGCTCTGGTTTTTGGAAGTAGCCCCTGGTTGGAGCTTCTCCCTCATTTCTCCCGACTGTTTGCCGTGCCAGCTTGCAGCCCGTGTGCAAATTCAGCACCAGAAGGGCAGTTAGGTCCCAGGGACATCAGGTTCATAATTTTCTGTGCTCCTCTTTATTGTTTATTCCCAGTCTAGAGCCCATCCCAGACAGGGCTGTGTGCTGTTTATACACTGGAAATTTGCAAATTTGGGGTTGTTTTTTTTTTTTTATTTGTTCTTTTTCTTTCTGATTTTTAATTACGTGTTGACTTACGGTGAGGGATGTACTGGGATCCAAACCCTCTGACCTCTTATTTTTCAAGGCCATGACAACTTGGTTCACCCCCTGCTACACGTGGCTGGACCAGAAGGAAAGGTTGGAGAGGGTTGATGGAGATCTGCTAGGGATGGGGCTCGCTCCTGTGCTGGTTTCTTTGCCTGGAGCTGAGCTTTGGCCTCAGCAGGTACAGGTGACTTCTGGGAATTGGGTAATTTTTGTAATGTTTCAGGTGTGCTCAGTGATTTTTTTTTTGTGATATTCTCTATGTTCTCCTTGTTATCTGCTGTTCTCCATGTGGGGATGTGTCTCCTCAACCTCCTTCATCCCTCCCTTGGAAGTGTGGTGCTTCCAAACAGCTTTCCAGGGGCTTGGCAGTCGCCGAGGTTTGGGACCTCGGTAAAAGGAATAAAAAAACCTGACGAGAAATGCAAGCACTTTTCCTGCTGCCTGTCTCTCTCTGTGACCATAACCCATGGACACCGATGCGTGCACAAGTGTAGATCCATTTTCTTTCCACACCATCCCGCTCCAGGCAGGGTCTTCCAGGTAGAGAAACAGCCAAGAAGGGAGAGAAGTAGCAGATACTGTAAGGTTTAACCTTCTCACGTCTTTCCAAACCTAAATCTCCTCCATCAAAGCGGTCCCTATAAGCACCGATAAATTCCGATGCTGCCGGGAACATCTCCATCGTCTGCCTCTTGCTCTTCTGGAGAGGTTTCCGCGAGGCTTTAGGGCTTGGGTTCTTGTTCCTCATTGACGTCGCAAAGTCTGGATGCCTTGGCTTGCTCTGCTCTCTGGTCGGGTCTATATAACATCTGTGAGCTGTTGTCTACATTCCAAAGAGGTTTAAAGAAATGATAAATCTATGTATACATATATGTTATAACGGAATATCTCCAGGAATTAACTGCCTCAGTAAAAAAAGGAAAAAAAAAAGTATTTTTTGGTTTTGTTCTGTTTTTACACATGGGATTTTTTTTTAAGCTGATAAACATAGAAGAAGAAAAAAAAAGAGATTGTTATATTGTGCTGTTCGACTATTTTCCAACTTGTATTTTCATATAATTTATATTTTTTAAAAGTGGAAAAAAATTTTAAAAGCGAGATAAAAAAAAAAAGGAAAAAGCAGGTGCTTTTTACAAAAACTGAGCTGAGGTAGCTTAGAGATGTAGCGATGTGTGTGTGTGTGTCCGTGTGTGGTGTTTTGTTTTTTGTTTCATTTTGTTTTGTTTTTTAAGGATACAAAAAAAAAGTCCCTCCTGCATTGAATTCTTAAAGAAGGAGGGGATTGGTTTTGTTTTAATTGCTGATGCTGGCACATCATTTTGCTGAAGAGTTTTTTATATACTGTAGCCTTATTTCATATCATATTTTAAACCATGTGAAATTAAAAGGAGAATAATTCATAAGTCTGTGTGTCAGTGTGCTTATTCCTTGCCCTTTTTAAATTTGGGAGCGCAGGGGCAGGACGAGGGGGAATGGTGACAAGCTGCAAGAGGGGAGATTGAGATGAGATCTTAAGGAGAAATGTTTTGCTGTGAGGATGGGGAGGCTCTGACCCAAGTTTCCCAGAGCAGGGGTGGCTGCCCCATCCCCGGAGGGGTTCAGGGCCAGGTTGGATGGGGCTTGGAGCCCCTGAGCCAGTGGGAGGTGTCCCTGCCCATGGCAGGGAGTGGAACTGGATGGGCTTTGAGGCCCCTTCTAAACCAAACCACTCTGTGATTATATTATTTGTAGGAAAGAAGGGTCTGGCTGACGTCACAGCCTCTGGTCTCAGAGGGCCAGAGAAGGGAGATGTTGCATCCCATGAGCTCCCTTCCACTTTGGGATTACGGGTTGTCCTCTCCAGCCCTTTGGAGACTGTTACCACTCCACATTACTGTTCCAGGGGCAATTCCAGGGTTTTGAAACTCTCTTTCATCTTGAATCAACACTGGGAGTTTGGGATATCTGTGGTTTACCACCTCGAATGACTTCTAAAGTAGTATTTTTTCCAGCAGGCTCTTGCGAAAGAGGTGTAGGCAACTCGCAGAGTGCTGCGGCTACCAGCTCGTCCTCGCTGCAGTGTGAATGGCTGAGAGAGCTGGGGGTGTTTAACCTGGAGAAGAGGAGGCTGAGGGGAGACCTCATTGCTCTCTCCAACTACCTGAAAGGAGGTTGTGGAGAGGAGGGAGCTGGGCTCTTCTCCCAAGGGACAGGGGACAGGATGAGAGGGAATGGCCTCAAGCTCCACCAGGGGAGGTTTAGGCTGGACAGCAGGAAAAACTTTTTCACAGAAAGGGTCATTGGGCACTGGAACAGGCTGCCCAGGGAGGGGGTTGAGTCACCTTCCCTGGAGGGGTTTAAGGGACAGGTGGATGAGGTGCTGAGGGACATGGTTTGGTGTTTGATAGGAATGGTTGGACTTGATGATCCAGTGGGTCTCTTCCAACCTTCAATGTTTCTATGAAGGTGCTGCTGAGCACTAGGTTTCCTACTGGAAACATTGGATTATGGTCCATCAAGAGGAGAAATCCATTGCTGGGCTTCTAATAGATCAAATCAGACCATTGTAGAAAGAGAATGGTTTGAGTTGGAGCAGATCTTAAATCCCATACAGTTCCACCTCCTGCAGAAACACCTCCCACTGGATCATGTTGCTCCAAGCGCCATCCAACCCGGCCTTGAACACCTCCAGGGACAGTCCATCCCATCCATTGCACTTCAGATCTTTGAATAATATAATACTAATATATAATATATATACATTAGTTGAGTTTTATGCTGGATTAGGTATTCCCTTGTCCTCATCAAACCTGGAGGAAGTCTGTGTTGTTCCTAACTGGACAACAACTTGGTTGCTTGGAGCCTGTTAGCACATAGATCTGGTAGTGCTGATTACTGAGGTTAATTGAGAGGTTCACGATCCTGGAGCCGGCTCTTATTCATAGACCTGGTGAGCCTGTGTGATGGGAAATTCCCAGAGGACAATGTCATTGACGCTTGTTTACTTGAATCAGCATGAAGTGGCTGAGACAAAGTGTTCAGAAATGTGCCGTTCAGGTTTGCTGAATGCCAAGAAGAGCAGACTAGTCATCAGCATGAAGAGGATGCAACAGATGAATCCAGGATAAGGAGTATTTGTAATAAGTCCTTTTATAGCAACTTCACTTGAGCCCATTTATAGCAGCTTCTCTTGCAGCTGGGCAGGAAGCAAGAAGTCCTGGGGCAGGACTGTAGGAACCGTGATGGTCGTCATTGCAGCCATGGACATCGACAGGTCATCCCTGTGTTTCAAAAACTCAGTGAATCCCCAAGCTTAGGAAGACCAGAGTCTGACACAGAGGCCAGAGATGGGGACAGCCCTGGGGTCACCAGCCAGAGAAGCCCCCACCGTGCTCCAACCTCCTCGTGGAGACTGAGAGATCCAAGCAGGAGTGGAACCTGTCTTTGCTGCTGGCTGCTGTGGGATCTTGATCTTGCCATGGCTCTTTTCATCGCAGCTGGAGCTGCAGGACCAGGCGCTGTGGCCTCATGCTCGGCAGAGCCCGGCCACCCTGGGTAAATAAACAGCGATCGCAGCTCTTTTCCCATCCGCCTCTTTCAAGTCTCCATGCAGCCGCTCCTCCGGGGGCCTCTGGGATGAAAACCATACGGGTGACCATGCCCTGGCTCTTTGAGGGGGTTTGAGCCCATTTGCAAAAGCTCTGTGCAAGCAGGGCAGCTGCAGCCCTCGCAAAACCAGAGGATGCTGCTGGTCCTTGCAAGCGAGAGGGAAGGGGAGGAATTAAAAACTGAAGCTGAGCCCTGGGTAGGCAGCATCCCTGCCCCCAGCGATTGCAGATGAGTTCTTCAACGATTGCACTAAAAATATTTGCTGGCGGCTGGTGGGGGGAAGCCCCCGTACACCTGGGGCACCCGCTAGGGAAATGATGAGCAGCAGTTAACGGCCCTGGAGGCCGAGCACCTCACCTCCCCGCTCCCCTAAAGGGAGCACCAGGGCTGGTGGGTAAAATTAATGCTCCCTCCTGGCTGCCCCTGTCCTCTCTCCCATCCCCTTTCCCCACGCCGAAGCTCCCTGTGCCAGCACCAGGGACCGTAACCTGTCTCAGATGGGATAGGGGAGCGGAGTTTAGGGAGGGAGCCAGAAAAGCATCACGGCTGCAGCTCTGCACCCCTAAAAGCAGCCCCTAGCAGTGCATCCTGCAAGCAAGCAGTTCATTAAAGGGCATCAAAATCCATCTTAAGAGGAAGGGGGTTGCTATGAAGGATGAGCTCCCCAGCTGGAAAAACCTCCCTGCTGGGGAATAGCACCTTGAGGAGGATTTTGCACGGCTTATTGGCCCCAGGTGCTGCTGTGTGGCTGCTCGAGTGTGTGATTTAAACAAAGCCAGAGCAGCAAGAAGGGTGT
This sequence comes from Clamator glandarius, assembly GCA_033459285.1. Lineage (NCBI taxonomy): Eukaryota > Metazoa > Chordata > Aves > Cuculiformes > Cuculidae > Clamator > Clamator glandarius. Next base: position 1,862,905 of record JAUNZM010000716.1, read on the forward strand.
TTCCAGATGCCAGCGTAGCTCTGTGCAGGGATGTCTGCTTCCAGCAGCGAGCGGAGCAGGAGGCAGCGTATCCCCTGGTGCCTGTGGGGTGGAGGAGGCTTTTCACACTCGAAAGCAGCCACACGCGCCAAGAGCTGCTGCTCTAAATAGAGGCTGGTGAGCAAACAGGTCTTTTTCAGGTCAATGTTTTGAAATGAGACATCTAAACTGGCCCTTGAGGGAAATAAAGAGAGCTTGAAACAAGAACTGAAATCGGTGAACTAAGGGAAGGGCTCTCTAGAAATCTCTGAGACAGAGCAAGAGAGGAGGCAGTGGAAGAGGAGAAAGGTGAATATAGGGGAAGGCAGCAGAAGGATGGAGAGGGAGAGGTGTGAGGAGGCAGACTGGGGTGTTGCAGCAGCAGGGAGTGAGCTTTGCTCCTTCCCTCGATGATGTGGGGCATGGAGAAGCGTTCACACCCATGGAGATTCACCCTTGCAAATATTCTTTTCATGGCCAAGGGTTTGCTGTGGACAGCAAGGGCCTTACACCAGAATAACTGGAGATTTAGGGGTGCAGGAACATATTTGGATGCTTTGACCCTCCTGGGGCTGGCTGTTTATGGTGTGGTGATGCCATAGGTGGTGCAATGGGTGCCAGGTTTGCCTTTCGGAGTCAGCACTTTCTGCTCCACACGCTGTTTGCTTTCCACGGCCAGCTCCCTCCCGCTGTGCTGAGGCCTCTGAACGCCATCCAACAGCAACTTTCTGGCTCCTCCAGCAGCCTGTTCCCCACACCGGCAAGCGCTGCCGTTCCCTGGCCTTGCTTGAAAGCTGGTCCCACAATGAGCTATTGTGCCAGGCTGCTCTGGAGAGGAGGCAGTGACCGGGGCCAAAATCCAGCTGCTGGGGAGGCTGAGTGCCTGCCAGCAGTCAGATGCCTCAGGGAAGATGATGGGATGCTCCCCAAGATCCTTGGGATGGGGATGCTCTACAAAACGCTGCATCCTTTGAGTGAGGATGCTCTCCAAGATGCTGCATCCTTAGGGTAGGGATGCTTTGCGAAACACAGCAACCCTGGGCTTCCTCCCCAAAATCCTGCACCCACCTCTTGCTTGAAGCATCCTTTTAGGTTTTAGGGTGGGAGCAGGACACTCGCAGCCTTGCCCGAGCTAACCTGAGCTTATTTCTCCCTTAAGACAGCACTGACTTTGCAAGGAGTGCAATTGGGATGTCCTAATGTTCTTGAGCTTGAATTGCCCTTGATGGACCTTGATGCGCATCTGCACTCTTCCATAGCTAACTTCCTATAGCTCCTTCTCCTTCCCATCCCCTTTTCCTTCCCCAGAATCCCTTAACCCAGCATCTCCCACCACCCTGCCTGCCTGGGACCATCCTGGCTCTCATTGCTCCCATCTCCTCCTGCTCCACCCTCAGCACCGTGCAGAAGCCATCGCCAGAATGGTGCCACGTATTTTCAGCTTTGATTAATGACATTTACCAGCTGGAAACGACAAGGCGAAGCCAGAGCCATGCAACTAGTTGGCTCGGTGCAGACCACCAGCGTGCCCACCGCAGACCACCAGCGAGCCTGGGCCTTGAGCCCAAACCCAGGCAGCTCTGGGGCTCACAAGGAGCTGGATGCAGGTGACTGTGTGGGCTGGAAAGGATGGAGAGGAGAGAAAAGCGTTGCTGAGCTCAAACTCCAGCAAAGGAAGGGGTTTCTTTTGGAGGATGGAAAGCATCCTTTCATGGACAAGGCACGCCAAGGAAAACTAAGCCTAAAAACCCCTGCAAAGAACAGCAAGTTTTTTCTTTGGGGGTTTTATGATTCTTCCTTTCCACATCCCAGCTGCTCCTGCAAAAATCCCACCCATGGCTTTGTGCCAGCGATGGCATCACTGCCCTCGCACCAGGGGCTCTCTGGGCTTTTGCTAAAAGAGCTCAAGGAATTGGGCAGGGGGGATTTGGCAGCGGGGAAGGGGTTTACTGCCAGCCTGAGAGGGCAAGTGGGGCTGGCAGGTATCCCACAGTGTGGTTTTAGGAGGCAGAAGCTGTGACTTGTGGAGCTGTTAGGATCTGGCCTCTTGTGTCCTCCCTGCCTCATTTTCCCTTTTCTGGAAAGAGGGAGGCCCTGCTGGGAGAGCAGAGACATCACCGTGGAAGACCAGAACTTGGGCTATATGGGACCTTAATGATGCTCTGCAGAGCATCACTTCATCCAGCTTGAACCCATCCTGCTATTTTGGGGTCCGGCGGGCTTAAGGATGGTCAAAATGGGATGAGTGGTGGTGGCTGCACCTCAGTTGGGGTGAAGGCAGATGGAGGCACCATGACCCCCTGTGACTGCCCTGAACCCTGGGTGAAGGTGGTTCTTTTTGCCCTGGGCTGGGGGTCTTTTGCAGCCCTTTGTGTCAATGCCATGAGCATCTGTTTCCAATGTGCCTGCCAGCTTTTAATCCTCTTCCCTAGAACCTCCACCAAACCCCCTCCTCTTCTGCACACCCCCTACTCTGGCCAAGCAGAAAACCCTTGTTAAAGCAGAGTTCCCACTAATTCTGGGCTCTGCAGCACTGGGGGCTCATTTTTCATCACAAAGGCACCAAAAAAATCACAAGTGGGGGGAAATATTGCCTTTGGTATGAAGTGTCACAGCCCCAGCTTGGTTTTATCATTCCTTGTGAGAATCATCCCTGGTCTGTCTGGTTGGTAGAGGGGGGGATGAGTAATTATTTTTCCCTTTTTGGGGTCATAGTGCTGCTCCTGTGAGGTGCCACGCGGTGGCTTTCATGGCAGATCCAATCCCTCCAGATAAAAATATGAGCCGAGGGCTTCATGCAACCAAGGGAAAGAGGAGAAAGAGTGGATGGAGTGCAAAATAAATCAATAAAGGTCCTTGCTGGGCAGCGGGAGGGCTTGTGGCACCAAGGGGCTGCTGGCTGCTCAGGGTATTAAAGCAGGAGAAGATCTCAAATTATATGAGTTTGCCATCATCCTGGGGTGAAGCAAGGAAAAAACCCTTTTACTGGTGGAAAGCAATGGATCATTGTTTTCGTGCAATGCATTTTTGGCCCTTGAGTGTAAAGCAAATTCCACAGCCCATTTCCAGTTGAATTTGGAAGTCTCTGCCACGACTGACCTATATAAAGGCAGTGCCAAGCTCTTGGCTGGGATGTGCCCAGGGGCTTAGATCCCATGGTGTCAGATCTGTTCTGGTTTCTCTGGGATGCCAGCAGCTCCTGCAGTGATTTCAGCCACCCAGCACTCCCCGAGACATCCCTGTGACTCGCAGCACCCACGGGTGCCTTTGCAAAAGACATCAGTGGGTGCTGTGTGCTGGCTGGGTGATTCAAAGCGGCTTCAGCAGCTAAGGAGGAGCAACCCAGCTGCCAGGCTCAGATGTTATAGAAATGATGGCTTTTTGCAACATACTGTTGGTGGCTTTGCTGTGCAAGAGTTTGCTTGGTGCTGCTGTGGGGTTTGATGGGTTTTCCTAAGATGTGTCCTCAATTTTAACATCTGTGCATCCTTATGTCCCAGGAAACAGGGGCAGCAACCAAAGACAAGTACCCAATCTAATGGCTCTGCCACTGTGGGCACTGGGGGTGAATAAGTGGGGGTAGATGAACTTGGAGCAGGAAGGAGGCTGAGAGGAGACCTCATTGCTCTCTACAACTACCTGAAAGGAGGTTGTGGAGAGGAGGGAGCTGGGCTCTTCTCCCAAGGGACAGGATGAGAGGGAATGGCCTCAAGCTCCACCAGGGGAGGTTCAGGTTGAACATTAGGAAAAAATATTTTCACAGAAAGGGTCATCAGGCACTGGCAGAGGCTGCCCAGGGAGGGGGTTGAGTCACCTTCCCTGGAGGGGTTTAAAGGACTGGTGGACAAGGCGCTGAGGGACGTGGTTTAGTGTTTGATAGGAATGGCTGGACTCGATGATCCGGTGGGTCTTTTCCAACCTGATGATTCTATGATTCTATGATCCCAACAATGTGAAAGTTTTCGGGTTCCAGCAGCACCGATATTTACAGCCCATATGGGGGAGCTGGAGAATTGGCTGTGATTCAGGGCAGAGCAAGGAAAATGATTGGAATGAGGCTCCAGGAACTTAATTTTTCTCCATATGGGTAGGAAAGGACTTATTGAGATCATGGGCTCCCTTTCTCCATGAGGAAAAGAAAGTTGGCAGTGGAGGGCTCAGAGATCCAGAGGCAAAAACTGGGCAGTGAACACATTGAAAGTGGAAATGAGGAAGATGCCTTTAGCAGAGAAGTTCAGACACCAATGGAAGGGCTTGCAGATGATGACCATGTCTTAAATACAGCTGGGATGGGCTCTTGTTTGATTTTTTTTTGCTCCAAATATTTGGTCTAGCTCAAAAAAATGCATGCAAGCCTTGCAGCAGAGGACACAGAAGCTCCTCGTGGAGATGCCATCAAGCTGCCAAGGTGGAGATGCTGATAAAAAGCCTGGGATTTTCGCAGCAGTTTTGGGAGAGTTTTTTGCAGCTGAACTTCATTTTGACCTGAAACGTAGAATCAAACAACAGAATCATAGAATAGTTTGAATTGAAAGGGACTTCAAAGGGATATAATTAATTTCCAACACCCTGCCATGGGCTGGGATACCTCCCACTGGATCAGGGGCTCCAAGCCCCATCCAACCTGGCCTTGAACCCCTCCAGGGATGGGGCAGCCACCCCTGCTCTGGACAATCTGGGCCTCCCCACTCTCACAGCAATATATTTCTTCCTAAGTTCTCATCTCCATCTCCCCTCTTTCAGCAAAACACAATTCTCCTCACCCTCTCCCTGCCCTCCCTGATCCAGAGCCCCTCCCCAGCTTTTCTGGAACACCTTTCAGCACTGGAAGCTGTTCTAAGGTCTCCCTGGAGCTTTCTCTGCTCCAGGCTGAACAACTCCATCTCCCTCAGCCTGGCCTCATGTAGAAGGTGCTCCAGCCCTCAGATCATCTCCGTGCTCTCCTCTGGAGTTGCTCCAATAGATCCATGCCCTTCCCATGCTGAGAACTTGCTCCTGCCAATGGGCAGCTCACTAATCCAAATATTGCAGTGTTGTGGCAGCAGCAAAATGCGATTTTGCATCTTTTCTTTCCCAACCACCTAGGGCTGCACCAACCCAGCAGAAAGCTGGTGCCAGCCCCAAAGCCTCACAACCCAAACCCCAGATAGGGGCTGCAACAAGACACACAGCAAGGAAGCCAGAGCTCTGCAGTTGCCTTTGCCTGGTCAGGATGAGTCACCAGCCACCTCAAGACCAGCTTGGCTGTGCCAATTGCTTGCTCACCCTCCAGCAAAGGGAAAAAAAAGCCCAAACGAGCCCAAAACTCACCAAAAAGCCATTTGCAAGGCTTCTCAGGAAAAGCCGCTGGTGCACACATGACGCACTGGCAGGAAAATACAATGCAGTTTCCATAGGAGCGTTTGTGATGGCAGCCTGGGGATCTGTGCAATCCTTCTCTGTTAAAATTAGCAGCAAGGAATGTGCAATTCCTACCGGGATGGCTTATGGAAATGATCAACAGAAACAGGATAAATAAAGTTTTATGTGTGGATTTAGAAATCTAGGCAGCTGGAGCATTATATTCCCCCACCGTGAGCACTGGGCTTGTAGGGCAGAGGGAAAAAAACAGAGCAGAGGCTTCCAGAAGTTGCACGTTTTAGCTAAATTAGTTTAATAAACAATTTGGTTATTGTGCAAACTTGCTTAACCGCACAAGCAACACTGATACAAATCAGTCGTAGGCTGGTATGTTCTTGCTGGTGGGTTTGCACGAAGCTGCAAGCTGGTCCTCACTCTCTGTGTGTTCATGTGGAGGTGACCCACCACAGATCAGGGCTGGATTAGTTCAAGAAAGCGAATAGGTGAAGGATTTGAAGACTTTAACCCCAAATCTTGCCTTAACCATGACCAAAATGAGATGGCATAGGAGGAGTGCTAGGACAGTGCTGATGATGACTCTTCAGCCCTGTGTGGTGTGAGGATTTGCATCCTTTCCTCTTTGCTGAGCACATCCCTCCTGCACCTAGATGGTCTTTCAGCCTCATCACTTTTCACAGACATTCTTTTTAAGCCATAGAGATCTTCATTTTGGGTTGCTGTAACTACAGAAAGAAACACAGAAGTTTCTGGTGGTTGATAAAAATGGCTTGTGGTTTTTGACCAGCTGATTTCTGTGCACTCAGCTTCCAGATCCTGTGAGGAAGATGGTTTTTTGGAGAGCACTGATGATGCTATCGGGTAAAAGCAGGGATCCTGAATGTCATTCAAGGTGGTGTCTCAAAATTTAGAGCATGGTGTTATGAGTAGGAGCAAGTGGAGCTACACAGGGAGGGCCTAAGCTTAGAGACATGTGTGAAGGTGCAACAGGAAAAATGCTGGTGCTTTCCTGTGTGCACTTCTTATGAATGAAGTAGGTGGTCTGTAAGGGTTGATTTGTTGTAGGTATGGATTTTTGGCAGAAGTTAGAGGTGCTGACAAGTGAGAACTCAGGTCTTGCCTCCCCTTTTCCCCCCGAAACACCCAAGAGTCACTGAAGAAGCACCCAGACTCAGTTGCCTATTTGCTTTTCTTCTCATTCTCTGGTGGCACGGAGAGATCCAAGGCATGCATGTCCCCATTTCTGTTGGACAAGCTCTCAATGAGCTTCATCTCACTCCACCGCAGCCACCAAAATCGCTGCTATAGTTCCTGACTCAGCCTTGAAGCCCCAACACAGGGACACAGTGGATGGTAAGAGCAGTCTTAGGGGACTCCAGCCCTGCCTGCCCAGGTGAGTAGTCCAGTGGTGTCCTCCTGCAGATGAAATCCCACCCACTGGAAGATGTGGTTTTGGGAATATCCCTTGGAAAATCATCCAGGCAGGGGGCCAACAGATCCCCTTTGCGATCTGCCTGTAGCAGAAAAACTGGTGGTAAATGAATGGAAGTCCAGCAAAGGAACTAGGAGCTGTGAAGATCTCAGCCTGCCAGTGGGACTGCTTAACATAAACCAGATTCATGTAGGAAATAACTCTAGGACATTTCCACCACAAACTATGCACTGCTGCTGCTTGGATAAGTCCATACACCGTCATCCTAGTCTATTTTTTTTCCCCATCTTCCCTTCCAAGCATTGTTCCAAGCCTGAAGACACTGCTGCAGCTGGCAGGTTGCCCTGTGAAATAACTTTCCCACCACTTTCTCTCTCCTCGTGAAGGACACGGGAGGAAGCAGACAAGAGGTCTCGCCGAAGTCAGCGGGAAGTATGCAGTTGTGCATGTGTGTTATTACTTAGAAGCATGGCTGGGAGGAGGCAACGCTGGCTCTTTGTCCCCGTCACCAGCTGAGCAAGGCTGGGGTTGAGTTGGTTGCTCAGGCTCCATGCAGGAGACTGTGGGATGAACTGAGAAGCAAGAAGACTGGCTTGAATGAATAAGAAAACATCCATCTGCTTTCCAGGGATGGAGGGTGAGCACAGGGGACTGTGAACTCAAGTAGAGCTGGACAGACCAGCGCAGCCCCAGCCTACTCTTCTCTTCTGTGCTGAATACTCAGAGATGCAGGACGTGTCCACCCTGCAGCTCCATGGATCTGCCAGCTTCTTGGTTGCTTGAATTGCTGAATGAAAGAAAAGCCTGAAAAGGCGATGATTTACATTCCTGGAAAAGACAATGATTCCTCTAGACAATGTTCTAGGTGAAGAGCAGAATTTCTGATAAATTGGTGGGGTTTTTTAAAAAGATGTCTGTTTTGTATGGAAATTTTGAGATTGACATTAGAAAAGAGGGGAAGGAATCAGCGCAGCCTTACATGGGAATGCTCGCTGTGTGGGAGAAAACTGGATAGAGTTTGACTTCTAGCTGAAAACCAACCATTTTCTAGGGATCGAGAGGAACCAAATTAAATCAAAGCAAGTTTTGACCAGCTTTCAAAGCAATCCTAGCACCTTTTTCTCCTGAAGGCTTGCAGGTACTCGAGTCTGTAATCTAAGCAGCTACTTAGCACAGTAGTGAGGCCCTTCCTTCCATCCTTTCCACATGCTCTCTGCCTGCAAAAGCAAGCCCTGATGTTGCTTTGAGGACTGTAGCCCCTCAATAAGACTTCGAAAGCATAGAAATAGCTGAGCATGGGCAGGTGTAAAGAGCTGCTTCTTCTGAGATAGTTGATAATGCAACTTTCATAAGACGTCCTGAGCTGCATCAAAAATGTGGCCAGCAGGCCAAAGGAGACAATTCTATCGCTCTACTCGACTCTTGTGAGACCTCACCTGGAATCCTGTGTCCACTTCTGGAGTCCTCAGCACAGGGAGGACATGGATCTGTTAGAGAGAGTTCAGAGGAGGCCACAGAGATGATCAAGTGCTGGAGTGCTCCCATATGACAACAAGCTGAGGGAGTTGGAGAGTTGGGGTTGTTCGGTCTGGAGAAGAGAAGGCTCAAGGGAAAGCTTAGAGCAGCTTCCAGTGCTGAAAGCTGGGGAAGGGCTCTTGTCAGGGAGGGCTGGGACAGGATGCGAAGGGACAGTTTGCAACTGAAAGAGGGAAAGCTGAGGTGAGATCTGAGGAAGAAAAATTGTCCTGTGAGGGTGAGGAGTTGCCCAGAGCAGTGGTGGCTGCCCCATCCCTGGAGGGGTTCAAGGCCAGGTTGGATGGGGCTTGGAGCCCCTGATCCAGTGGGAGGTGCCCCTGCCCATGGGTTGGGGAGGAACTGGATGGGCTTTGAGGTCCCTTCCAACCCAAACCATTCTATGATTCTAAGACTGAAGCAAGAGAGAAGTTGCTCTCCACTGGTAGGCAGAGAGGTAAGTGGATAAAGAACCAAGTGCTGACTGGGCAAGTTAGCTATGATGTGGTTGCTGGCACCTCCCTCAGACCTCTAAGCCACATTGGGCTGATATTTTGGGTAGCAGAAATCTCTGTGTCCAAAACCAGCCCAGTCTTAAAGATCCCTTGGGAAGAGCAGGGGATGAAGTTATAAAGGGAAATGTTCAGAAAAAAAGTCACAGTTACTAAGATTTCTAAATGGTTTGCAATCCAGTGCGATGGCTGTTGGAATCAGCACTGAGGGCTGGAGGTTTTGGTGGCCATCCAAGGTTTTGGAGGCAGCTTAGAGGGCTGGATACCTGCATCTGCCTGGGTGGAGAGAGGTGACTTAACCAACTTGCTGCAGTCTTACTGGTGCATGGTGACGCCACCAACATATTCCAAATAATTCAGTTACTTCCAAGGCCATCTTGTTTTTCTAGGTAGGGAGAAGTCTTGCTTCCATGAGCTGGAAATGGGGCAACTCCATGGATTTTTCAAGACATTTAAGGGTTTTCCCCCTGCAGGTCCAGGCTGGCTGGTGTGAAGGCAGCAGGAACTAACTCTCTGAGTATCTATCAGCCTCTCTATTTCAGATGCCTTGGCCCGAAGCCCAAGAAAGGGCAAAGAATAAACTTCACCACGGCATCTCTGACAGCTAAAGCTACCTGTGAGAGGAAACTTTATTTTTTAATGAGGCATTATTTGAACATCTGTTGGAGAAATGAGTTTATGGAGACTGGGCATTCCCTTCTCAGGCTAATCCAATTAACCCAGAGTGAGGAGAGCTTTACAAGCACTCCTGGGATTGCCATGATCCCTCTGGGAGAGGAGAACATGGGGTTTAACCCTCCCAGGAGAGATGTGGCTTTGCCTCTGAAGCTCAACAGCAGAAGTATGGAGTTCCCTAACTCCGAGTTTGTTTTCCATGGACTGGACAGCGTTGCTTTCATCACATGACCCTAAAGATCTTCCCAGATTTCCTCTTAACATTCCCCCATCATAAAGGACTTGGGAATAGCCAGATCTTTGCACTGAGTAAAGCAAAAAAAAACTATAAGGAATTAAGTGAAATTGAATTTAGTGATCTTTTTGATAGGGTAGAGATGGAAGTTACCTGTGAATTGCTGGGATTGAAGAAGATACTGGTCCTGGATGTTAATTTCCGCATGTCCCTAGGACTTTATTGGCCCCCAGTGGGTTGGGAAAGGAGGAAAACTGCCCTGATCTGCTTTGGATTTGTGATTTTCATTGCAAACCTCCTACATCTGCTTACTCCCATTTCCCTCACTGCGTTTCTCGTGGAAGAAAGAGGGACCTGAGCATGGAGAAAACCTCTGTGGAGAGCAGGGGAAGAGGGGGCACACCAGCAGCTGCCAGCACGCGAGGTGCCCTGCTCCCACCCTCCCAGGCAGCTGACTTCAAACCATGAACGTGAACCCGGCTGCTCTGGAGGAATGAAGGGTTCTGCCAAAGCGGGTACCAAAAATTCCCCGAGTCCCTGAGCAGCGTGTAAGCCCTGGGAGTCTAAACATGTTCCCTGGCATTAATCACTGGTAATAGAAACCAGAGCTGGCTCTTGTCCCCGCTGAGTCAATGCAACCCCTGACAACGCGTTGGAAAATACGCACGCAGGCTGAGAACGGGGCATGAAAGAAATTCCAGGCAGGGCTCTTTTTTTTTTTTAAAAATTTTTTTTTTAAGTGGAATTTTGAAATTGGAAAAACAAAGAGGAGGTAAAAATAGAAGCAACAACAGGCAAAACCTCAGTGATCTGCTGGCCCTGAATCCTCTCCCTCCCTTTTCTACCTGCCTGGCCACCTCTTCCCATTCCTGAAACAAGATTTAGCTGGGCTGGTAGGGGCCAGGTAGAACCTTAGAATCATAGAATCACCAGGCTGGAAGAAACCCACTGGATCATCAAGTCCAACCATCAATCACTAAACCATATCCCTCAGCACCTCGTCCACCCGTCATTTAAACCCCTCCAGGGAAGGTGACTCAGCACCCTCCCTGGGCAGCTGTTCCACTGCCCAATGACCCTTTCCATGAAAATATTTTTCCTAATGTCCAGCCTGAACCTCCCCTGGTGGAGCTTGAGGCCATTCCCTCTCGTCCTTTTCCCTGTCGCCTGGGAGAAGAGCCCAGCTCCCTCCTCTCCACAACCTCCTCTCAGGTAGTTGGAGAGAGCAATGAGGTCTCCCCTCAGCCTCCTCTTCTCCAGGCTGAACACCCCCAGCTCTCTCAGCCGTTCCTCATAAGGCCTGTTCTCCAGCCCTTTCATCAGCTTTGTTGCTCTTCTCTGGACTCGCTCCAGAACCTTAAGGCTCTGCCTTGAGACAGAGAGAAGCCTCTCAATCCATTTGGTGAGTGGTTTCATGGAACCCTGGAGCAAAGAGTGTCAAGGTGGCATCAGAACCACACCATGACCTCTGTGAATCACATTGTGATTTCAGGTGCCACTGCTTGACGTTAAAGCATCTTATCCCAACCTTTTTTTGCCATGAGAAACAGAGATGCCATCCAGGAAAGAGGGTTTAAAACTTTGCTCCCAACCTTTCTCCCTCCCTGGGCGTCTCATGTTTGGATCTATCTCCTTTCTCCCACTGTGTTATAAGGATGAGCTCAGCCAAAGATTGCTGGGGGACTAATTGCAGTCGCAGGGACTGTACCAGCACTTAGGAGAGATGAACTCTGGAACCACTTAATGAGGTTTCACTGAAATGGCAGCTAAATGATTTCCTCTCCCCACTATTTAGGAAGCGATCGATAGAGGCTCCTGATGGGGCGATAAATCTCTTCATAACTTCATCGCATGGTGTCAGAAATTGAAAGCATTGGTTTTGAGCTGCTGTCCGTAAGCCTCTGGAGGCATTGGGCTGTTTTGGAGCATCAGGGCTTGATGCCCATGCAAAGAAAATTGCAATCAGGACAAAACCCACCCCAGAACAGCCACCCTCCCTCACTGTAGATTTTCCCACCAGATGAAAACTCGTATGTTCTGCAGAAATGTTAAAAATGTGATGACAATCCCAGCCCCTGCTGCAGCCTCTTGCTGTTCCCTGGAGAGATGCTGAACTCCAAACATCTTGAAACACCCCTGGTCTCTTGTCTCTCAGGAGTTATCGCTCCAGTAGAGGTTGTGGTGCAGAGTGAGAGCATTTTCTTTTTAAATCCCTGCTGATCTGATGCCTGTCCAGGGGAGGGATTGTCATGCCTGGGGAGGGTATGTGGAAAAGTTACTGCAAACATTGGGGTTTTCATAGATTCATAGAATCAGGGAATGGTTTGAGCTGGAAGGGACCTTAAAGCCCATCTAGTTCCACCTCCAGCCATGGACAGGGACACCTCCCACTGGACCAGGGGCTCCAAGCCCCATCCAACCTGGCCTTGAACATCTCCAGGGATGGGGCAGCCACCAGTGCTCTGGGCTACCTGGGCCAGGGCTTCACCACCATCCTTGTGAAGAATTTCCTCCTAATGTCTAGTCTAAATCCCTTCCAATTTAAAGCCATTCCTCCAAGTCCTACCACTCCAAGCCTATATAAGAAGTCCCTCCCAGCTTTCTTGTAGCCCCTTTCAGGTTGCTATAAGTTCTCCTTGGAGCCTTCTCTTCTCCAGGCTGAACAACCCCTAATCTCCCAGTCTGTCCTCATACAGGAGGTTCTCCCAGTCTGTCCTCATACAGGAGGTTCTCCCAGTCTGTCCTCATACAGGAGGTTCTCCAGCCCTCAGATCATCTTTGTAGCCTCCTCTGGACCCGTTCCAACAGTTTCATATCCTTGTTATGTTGAACATTCCATAACTGGACACAATACTCCAGGTGGGGTCTCTTTTTCATCTAAACTCACCTACATGTAAAGTTTTAGCGTCTCTTTAAGATAAGCAGGGATCCTGAGGCAAATCCAGGCACAGGAGTTGCCAGCAAGCACTTATATTCCTATAAACAAAAGCTGAGATGGCTCTTTCCTTTTAATATTTTTCTAAAAATGTGAAGAAAAGAGGATGAAAATGAGCTATTTTATTAAAAACTGCTTTCTTCAAGGCTCTGTTAAAAGCACCGTAAGAATATTTCTGCATGTTTGCAGTAGTGGAGCATCTGAGAGCCTCTCCAAGGGAAGAGGTCATGTTTATCTGTGCTCTGTGAGAAAAAATGGGGCAAAACCCGATGGGTCCTGCCCACGCACTGCGGCGTTGAAAGAGATGCACTGTCCCAGATGGACGCAATTAGGGGGAAGGCAGAAAAAAAATATTACGCAGGTGCTGAGGGATGTTTCTGGAAACTTCAGACGCTGCTTTTCCCAAGGCTTGAAATCCCTCTCCTGTTTTCTGAATTATTGCCATTTTCCTGCGAGCACAGCCCACTCTGGGAGGCTTAGAAAACACTTTAATAGTGCTGGGGGATATTTTGCCTCTTCTCCTTTTGCTGCTTTTCCCAGTTTTATACCCAGCTCCATCCCAAAACTGTGGTTCTCGCAGTCTTGTCGCTATCTGCAATGACATTGGAAGGGCTGGTTCTTGGCACAGGTTACTCTGCAGTGGGAATTGTGGCTTTGAAATAAGCCCTTTTTATTTTTTTTTTTTGCTCCAATTATCCCACCCGGATGAAAACCCCCATGTTTTTTCCAATGAGAGCACCGTGGGGAGGCTCCTCGCTGCTGGCCGGTCACAGCCAGCCGTGAGAACTCAGGCTTTTAGGAGGAATTTTGGTGACTCGGTTTATTTGATTTATTTATTTTTCCTCCAGATGAGAGAAAGGGGATGCAAAGGGATCTGGGCAGCGCAGCAGCCAGTGGCTTGAACACCCCCAGGGATGGGGCAGCCGCCGCTGCTCCGGGCGACCTGTTCCAGGGCCTTCCTACTCTCACAGCAAAACATTTCCTCCTAAGATCTCATCTCAATCTCCCCTCTTTCAGCTTAAAACATGAAAGAAACCAGGTTGATTTCCACCAAAGCCTTCCTGGGTTTGGCAGCAGCTTGTTTTCTGCAAGGATGTTGGCCAGGTCTGCATGAAATCTTGCACGAAATGCCCTGTCTCATCCCCAGGATGTGAAAGGGAGGGCAAACCCCATCCCTGTTCTGTGCCTCAGATTTCTCATCTTAAAAATAATATAGAAAAGTACTTATCTGTGGGGTTTTTGGCAGAAGGGATTCTCAGGCTTGGCATGTTATGTCCTGGACATACAGCTGAATGGCACCAGTGGAAAGGATGGAGGAATGGGAAAAAATTACAAACCTAAGGGAAAGTCCTTTTTCCACTACCATGCAAACAGCACATTGAATTCCCAGTGGCATCATTTTTGCTGGGACAGGAGGAGCCAGTTTTTCTGCCTCCTGGTATTTTTAGCAGCTGCTGCCCCTGGGAAGCTCATCCCAATTAGTTTGCTGCCAGCTCCTGTTTAGAAATTTTAGTGACAATGCATCTTCCTCAGGGTCATTTCCTCCAGGGCAGGACCCTGCCGGCCTCAGCAACACTGCGAGCTTCTGTTTAACATCTGGTCCTACTTCTCCTGTGGCCTCTTGGGTCACTGGCTCTGCCCAGCACATCTCCCCTTTCACCCTGGTTTGTTTGGCAGGGATGGGGAGAAGAGGTATCAGTCCCTCCACATGTCCCGCAGTCACTGCCTCCATCATCCCTACAATGAGTTTTGGAGTCTGTGTGTGCTCCTCGCCCCTGTGCGAGGTCACCCATGTGGGTTACGTTTGGTGGCACTGACCTTTGACCTGTTGGTCCCAGAGAAAGCAGCTTTCCCCACCAGATAACTCTGTCCATGTTACTCAGCACTGGTGAGACCGCTCCTTGAATCCTGTGTTCAGTTCTGGGCCCCTCACCACAAGAAGGATGTTGAGGCTCTGGAGCGAGTCCAGAGAGCAACGAAGCTGGTGAAGGGGCTGGAGAACAGGCCTTATGAGGAACAGCTGAGAGAGCTGGGGGTGTTCAGCCTGGAGAAGAGGAGGCTGAGGGGAGACCTCATTGCTCTCTACAACTCCCTGAAAGGACGTTGTGGAGAGGAGGGACCTGGGCTCTTCTCCCAAGGGACAGGGGACAGGACGAGAGGGAATGGCCACAGGCTCCACCAGGTGAGCTTTAGGCTGAACATTAGGAAAAAAATTTTCACAGAAAGGGTCATTGGGCACTGGCAGAGGCTGCCCAGGGAGGGGGTTGAGTCACCTTCCTTGGAGGGGTTTAAGAGATGGGTGGACGAGGTACCGAGGGACATGGTTTAGTGATTGATGGTTGGACTCAATGATCCAATGGGTTTCTTCCAACCTGGTGATTCTATGATCTCTTCAGCACAGCACAGAGCCTGATGTTGTATGAACATGCTGCCTGTTCGGAAACCATCTTTCAACCCAGAATTTTACGTCCAGCAATCATGAGCGTAGAAGTGTTGAGATGCAGCACAAACTCAGTCCCTTACTAGTCAGCAGAGAATCTCCACTGCAGCTTCCATGAGACTGTTGGAAACTCTGAGCTTCCTGACTGGTAAAATGAAGGGGTTTGCTTCCCACCAAAAGCAATCAACCTCCTGCTCTCCAATAAAATGGCTTTAGCAGTGACACAAGGAACATGGTCCTCAAAGTTGCTGCAGAGATGGAGGTTCAGCAGCAAAGTTTATTGCCCAGGAGTTTTGTTTCGTTACATGATATCTCACCAAAATGACAGTAACATTCCTTCTCCACTAGTTTTATAGGGCAGTGTCTCACCTGGGCAAATCATCACCCTCACCAGTGCACAGATTTGCCCCCTGACTTATTCAGGTATCACCAGGTCAGGACTGGAACGTCCCCAGGGCCACCTCCATCCTTGGGCAGGAGGATGGGCATCCCTGAGAAGCCAAACGTGTGGTTTTAATTTTCTTCTCAGTCCACAAAAAAGAGGGAAGCAAGAAGATTTATGGCCTCCCTACTCCTCCAGGTTCATAAATAGGCTTTATCAGGTGCTGGGCACGTGGTGGTTTTGGGGCGATGACGTAGTGGTTTTTGGGGGGTTCAAAAGCAACGTTGGGTTCCTCCTCCTCTCCCATTTTAAAATGTCTGATCTCAGTTCCTATCTATAACTGTCTGCACTAACCTCTCCAGCTCAAACTGGAGATTCATTGGGGGAATTTTGCCTCTTGAAACACTTGAAACAAGCACTGAAACTCTTGCGCACCAGCCACAGGTCTCCATAGCTTTGCTGTTTGCTCTGGGAAGCTCAGGTTATCACATTGATTGGACATGAGGAAAAATTTCTTCACCAAAAGGGTTCTTAAGCACTGGAACAGCTGCCCAGGGAGGGGGTTGAGTTGCCATCCCTGAAGGTGTTTAAAAAGCAGGTAGATGAAGTGCTTGGGGATATGATTTAGTAGTAGAAGCTACGATTGGAGTTGACGATCTCTAATGTCTTTTCCAACCTAACGATTCTATGATGAAGGGGAGAGGGAGAAGCTCCAGGGATCCATGTGAGGAGACCCACTTCCATGGGCACTTCATGGTGCTCAACAGCATTGAAAAGGTCCTTGGGGTGAAGGAAGGCAGGTGGGAAAGAAGAAAACATCCCCAAAAAATAAAATTGAGGAGGATGGTAGCAAACTGCCATCCCACAGAAGGTGAGCAATAAGTGGATTGTCCATAACTTTGGGTTTCACCATTATATTTCACTTAAGGCAGTGATTTTTCTATTTTTTACTGTGCCATTTTATTAGAACAGGGGTTTTTTTAAGACTGAAAATTTTATTTCTAAAAGAAAAGTTCTTTTTGAAAGTGAAAATGTGAGGCATCCTCACAACCAACCATTCCAAGAAACAGACGAAAAAGGCAGAGATAGCAGAGAGGGGAAAGAGGCTTTGGAAAAGAGAGGAGAAGAATTGCCACATTTTTTCCTCTTTTGCCTAAATTTTATAGAATCACAAAATCATGGAATGGTTTGTGTTAGAAAGGACATTAAAGCCCATCCAGTTCCACCCCCTGCCATGGTCAGGGACACCTCCCACTGGATCAGGGGCTCCAAGCCCCATCCAACCTGGCCTTGAACCCCTCCAGGGATGGGGCAGCCACCCCTGCTCTGGGCAGCCTGGGCCAGGGCCTCCCCACCCTCACAGCAAAACATTTCTCCCCAAGATCTCATCTCAATCTCTTTGAGCTTAAAAACCATTCCCCCTCATCCTCTCTCTGCCCTCCCTGATCAAGAGCCCCTCCCCAACTTTCCTGAAGCTCCTTTCAGTACTTGAAGCTGCTCGAAGGTCTCTCCAGGCTGAACATCCCAGCTGTCTCAGCCTGTGTTGTACGGGAGGTACTCCAGCTCTTGGATCATCTCAGTGCCCTCCTCTGCCATTTCTGCAAGAATGAGCAGGGCTCCCTGGGATGCTGGAAGGGGAATGCTTGGCTTTAACAAAGATCTGTTAATCTGAATCACCTGGAGAGGGGAAAGCAGATTTTAGATGCCAGGAAGTAAGAGCCTCTAAGGATACTGTGTAGAAAGAAAAAAAGATAGTTTTAAAACCTGCAGAGTTCCCTTTCTGAATCACCTTTTTAGAATCATAGAATCATCAGGTTGGAAAAGACCCACTGGATCATTGAGTCCAACCATTCCTATAAACCACTAACCCATGTCCCTCAGCACCTCATCCACCCATCCCTTAAACACCTGCAGGGAAGGTGACTCAACCCCCTCCCTGGGCAGCCTGTTAAGCTACCTGTTAAACTAGCTCTTTAGCTAGAGTCAGCTTTGGAACAACACCATGTTTCAACCACAAGGCTCAGGTTCACTGGGCCAAACACAATGAAGATGCCAGCATTTGCTGAAGCCATTGCTGCACAACACAAGGTTTCCTGAAATGCAGGACAAAATGCCCCCAAATCCTCATTGAGAGAAGCCATGGGCTGCCCCTGGAAGGCAGCACGTAAGAAAAAATGCCCAGTGATGGTTTTCCATCAACCTTTTAAACACTTTTCAGGGGAAAAGGAGGTTTTTCCCAAGCAGTATTGGCACTTCTGTAGCTGTACAAGTGATGGCACAGAAACCATGAGCAGTTATCTCTCCCTTCTTGGAGGCAATTATCACATGATAGTTATCTCCAACACAGAGCAGGGGCTAATCCTCACCCCTCCCTGGAGCAGAGCACCCAGGGGCACACAACCCAAGCACAGATAATAAACACAGCCAGAGATAACCTGACTGGAATAGGCTTCCAGAAGGGCTAATGGTGAAGTTGTGCCCGGCTTAACCTTTTCAGACCCCTCTCTGAGCCTGGAAAGCTGTTGGTTGTTAGGTTTTTTTGAGATGTCAGGCTCAGGAGCAAATAGATGAGAGAAGTTTTCCAGCACTCGATGATTCAGATCTCCTTCCCCTTCAACTTTACGAAGGGGTTTAGTTGGGTTTTGTATTTTTTCTTTCAGATGCTTTTACTGATTTTAATGCAGATTTGCATCAGAGGAGTAGTAAGTAGAGGATTAAAAATCTGCAGTAAACAATGCTGCATGACACACACTTGGAGCAGATCTCCAGGTGATACAACTCCACAAACGTCAGCAGGAATGGACGTGGGGTTGGAAAATCATTGTCAATCGAATTGCAAAACAACCAGCTGCTGGCTTAAAGTTGCTCTCTAAAAGCAATATGATGAAACAATGGAGTTTTAACCAATCGCTGTGTTTTAAATATGTTCTTTAAATGCTTTTTTTGCCCAGGTGCTGAAGCCCCATGTCTGATCCCTCTTGGCAGCCGTTCCTTGCATGGCCCGTGCTCTTGGCTGATTCGCAGTGTTGATTTTGATGGGCACGGGGCATCTTTTGGGCCAGCAAATAACTAAACCACAGATGTTACACTGCTGCTGTGTGCCCCGGGAAGACACATTCCAAGCTGTCGGACTTTCCAGGCCCTCTTATAGGTGACCTTCTGGCCAGATGGATTTAAGGGATTTGAGCCCATTTGCATGACTCTCCTCAAGTCCCATGGCCTTTAGAATCATAGAATCATAGAATCACCAGGTTGGAAGAGATCCACCCAATCATCGAGTCCAACCATTCCCATCAATCACTAAACCATGTCCCTCAGCACCTCGCCCACCTGTCCCTTAAACACCTCCAGGGAAGGTGACTCAACCACCTCCCTGGGCAGCCTCTTCCAGTACCCAATGACCCTTTCCGTGAAAATTTTTTTCCTAATGTTCAGCCTTTGCATCTGCAGTTTTGCAAAGTGTCTTCAAGTTTAGTTTAGATGTTTTCCAGACTGACATTATCTCCTGGAGCTGGCCATTCCCAGCATTGTGGGTGCCTCCGTCCAGCCCCCGTCTGTGTTCCTGGAGTAAAAGCAGTAGCTGAACTCTACTACCAAACCCATCCATCCACAGTAGAGTCGAAGAGCTCAGCCATGTGTTTGACATCACCTCAGCAGTTGACACGAGCCAGCAGATGCCAAATAAAAACTCCATTGAGCAGTTTCAATCCTTGTCTGTCCATCCAAGAAGTCCAAGGCATCCAAGGGATCTGAACAGGCTGGACTGCCGGGCTGAGACCAATGGCATGATATTTAACACGGCCAAATGCCGGGTCCTGCACTTGGGGCACAACAACCCTGAGCAGCTACAGACTAGGAGAAGTCTGTCTAGAAAGCTGCTTGGAGGAGAACCTGAGGGTGTTGGTTGACAGTGACTGAACATGAGCCAGCAGTGGCCCAGGTGGCCAAGAAGGCCAATGGCATCTTGGCTTGGATCAGAAATGGCATGACCAGCAGGTCCAGGGAGGTTCTCTTCCCCTGTACTCAGCACTGATGAGACCGCATCTCGAATCCTGTGTTCAGTTCTGGGCCCCTCACCACAAGAAGGATGTTGAGGCTCTGGAGCGAGTCCAGAGAAGAGCAACGAAGCTGGTGAAGGGGCTGGAGAACAGGCCTTATGAGGAGCAGCTGAGAGAGCTGGGGGTGTTTAGCCTGGAGGAGGCTGAGGGGAGACCTCATTGCTCTCTACAACTACCTGAAGGGAGGTTGTGGAGAGGAGGGAGCTGGGCTCTTCTCCCAAGTGACAAGGGACAGGATGAGAGGGAATGGCCTTAAGATCCACTAGGAGAGGTTCAGGCTGAATATTAGGGAAAAATTTTTCACAGAAAGGGTCATTGGGCACTGGCAGAGGCTGCGCAGGGAGGGGGTTGAGTCACCTTCCCTGGAGGGGTTTAAGGGACAGGTGGATGAGGTGCTGAGGGACATGGTTTAGTGTTTGATAGGAATGGTTGGACTCGATGATCCAGTGGGTCTCTTCCAACCTGATGATTTTATGATTCTCTCCAACAGCTTTGGGCTGTGCAATCTCAGGCCACTGCCCCCAACAAGTTCCTTTGAACTTCAGCCACGGCGACCACGAGCGAGAACTGCTTGAACATGGTTTTAATCTGGTTGGATATATTTAACACACCGACATGTCTTAAAGTGGAGGAGATCTAAGCGCGCCTGGCAGGTGTGACAGAAAGCAGATGCTGTCTTTGTTGGCTCTCTGGCTTTGGAGGTCCTGGAGGGAAAAGCATGATCAGAAGCACTTGCCCAGACATTTGGCATCCACAATGCTGGATGAGGTGAAGGAGGAAGGTGAAAAAACCCAGAAAGTGGAAAGGAAGCAAAGGAAGGTAAAGAGAAAAAGGCACAGAAGAACAAGGTGTTGGGGATGAGGGACCAGTAGAAGGTATCATCTTTTCAGCAGGAGATGAGGGTATGGAGGCAACGCTTTCCTGCTGACTTCTTGTTGAGAGCAAATATTTATGAAGGAAATTGGTATTTTCTTGCTCTTCTATCATTCTCTTAAAAAATAGACTTTTTTTTTTCCAGTAAAACCCAAAGCAAACTCCCTTTCCCATGCAGTGCAAACCATAAGCAGTGCAATTTTAAGATTAATTCTTATTTAACCTGAGCGTCTTAGGGTTTTTTAAGTCAAAAAGCAATCTTACAAAAAACCATGGTTTAGATAAATAGAAAACATCATGGGAAGGGTTGTATATTCTGCATAATTGGTTGGAAGGCTTTGTTGCCTTTCGGGAGAGGCTACAGAGCTCCTGCCCATTCCTCCCTCCTGGCTCTCTCCAGACCCAGTGAATTAGCACTGATTTATCCTGGCAGGAGACTCGGGTTGTGATCTTGAAATGGGAGGAAGGAACAAGTCTGGCCTCTGCAAAGGTGAGCAAGGAAAAATCTCAGCTCCATTTTCTGGCACTCCCACAGCTGCTGTTGTCTCTGCACAAAGTCTGTGTGATCTATTAAACATCTCAAATAAGGATTTAATTTAGTTTTAATAAGACAGTTTGGGAGATGTTAATTAAATTGAGTTATTAAAAGCACATGGGCTGGACTTGGTTAATACATTTCCTCTTTTATTAAGTTCATTAAAAAATAAGGGAAGATAGAAGGGGGGGGTGGAAAGGGCAGAAACTCTTTCAAAAGGCTTCTTTCTTCTTTGCTAAATTAAACATGATTCTAGCATACTGGGAGGTGAACAAATGTCAGAAGAAAAAAACAGGTGAACCTGAATCCTCCCCGGCTCAGCAAGACTTTGCTTCAGGATGAAGCCAAAATGATGAAACCCTTGAACCAAAGAGTCCTGCATGCTCCAATCCAGAATTTCCTTGCACCTCCAGGCCCACTGCTGCACTGGGATATGGATGGGAGAGATGCTGGAGCAATGCAGCCTTGCAGCATTTCCATCCTCCACATTAGGCTCCAGCTGGGAAAACTACAGGAATTCAAGCTTTTTATCTCGCCTAATCAGATTTTTCCTACCTCTGGCAAATGTGCTGCTGGGAATCTCTTTAGTTCAAGGGATTGTCAGGGTGATTTGGTTAAGCTGAAGAAAAACTCCCACGTGCCTTAAAAATGACAAATATTTTATTAGCTGGAAGTGTAACCAGCTGTAATTAGCTTAGCAGTCCTGAGTTAATAGATCTATAAGCTTTAGAGGATACACTGCACTGGTGAGACAATCTGAACTGACCTGTGGAGGAAATTTATCCTGTAGTGCCCAAATTAACCTATTTTTTATGTCTTGGCTGTGTATATGCAACACCTGAAGAGAGACGAGGTCCTGCTGCAAAGGCTGCAGAGGGTGGGGAGTCCACCAAGGCTTTGTCCCAGCTCTCTTCAGCCTGTGAGGACATTCAGGGTATTGCATTATCCTGCTTTGCTCCTGAATTTCTCTGGAATTTCTTCTTTTTTCAAAGCACTTTTTGCTGTTATTAGTGATGTATTGATAGCAGCAGGACTTGTCTCCCAAGTGCAGATCAAGCTTGGCAGGTACGCAGCCTTTCTACACCCTTTTCTGTTCAGCACGTGGATGGGATGGGATTAACGCCACCAGGGAAAGATCTTAGGGACTTGATTATATTCACCAAAGCTTTGAAGTGCACTGGGAAATAAGAGAAAACATTGGAACATAAGCCAAGACAACCATAAAATTGTTAAGGCTGGAAAAGACCTCTAAGATTATCCAGTTCAACTGTCAGCCCAATCACACTGTCTACTAAACCCTGTCCCAGAGTGCTACAGCTACACTTCTTTTGAACCCTTCCAGGGCTGTAGACTCCACCTCTACCCCAGGCAGCTTCTGCCAATGCTTCATCCCTCTGTCAGTAAAGATATTTCTCCTAATACCCAACCTAAACCTCCCCTGGCGCAACTTGAGGCCATTTCCTCTTGTCCTATCACTTGTTCCTTGGGATAAGAGACCAGTACTCGCCTCGCTACAACCTCCTTTTCATAGAATAACCAGGTTGGAAGAGACCTGCTGGATCATCGAGTCCAATGAGGTCTCCCCTCAGCCTCCTCTTCTCCAGGCTAAACAACCCCAGCTCTCTCAGCCTCTCCTCAACAGACTTGTGCTCCAGACCCTTCACCAGCCTTATCGCTCCTCTCTGGACACAAGCTTCTCTCCGTTCCTGTGCCCTCTCGAAGACCTTCACAGCTGATTTCTAATGGCTTGTGGTGCAGAGGTGCCCATCTCCTGACTCCCTTGCGAGGAAGATTAAGATGTTAAATGCCAGAATGACATTAAAAACATGTATTTATTATGTGTATCTGTTGTTCCATGCTGGCATTCACTGAGCTGGCGTGGGAAAGGTCACTAATCTTGACTGCATGGCTGGGGAAACTGAGGCAGGACTGGGGCCAGCTTCTCCATGCCTGGTGGTAATGCAGCGGTGCTGATGAGTTTGATGACTATTTTTGCATTTGTCCCTGAGGAAGCTGGATTTAAGCTGAATATCTCCAGATTTCCAGAGTCTGAAACTGGACTTTTGCCCAGAGGTACAGACCAAGGGTCCCATCCTGATGTCCCTGTGCCCATGGATGCAAATGGTGTGGTGAAGTCCCTGTACCAACCATGCACATCTCCTCACAGTGGCGTTTGTTCTCTTCTACTTCTCCTGATTCCTCACAGCCTAAACAATCCCCAAGGAAACAAAGGATGAAGGGATCGGCGTTTGAGAAGTTTTCTGGAAAGGCTGGTGGGGAAGTGACTTCTATTTCCCTGGTGAGGGATGTGTCTACGCAAATGGATGCGAGCAGTGTTGCTGAATCTGAGGAGGGGTAGGGATCTGGTTTTCATTGAAATCTCATAAATTTCCAGGGGATTTGTTCTTTCCCCACCAGAACTAATGGTTAAGGAAAAAAAAAAAAAAAAAGAAAAAAGAAAATTTCAGCTTTTTGACCAAAACCCATGAATTTCTTCCCCAAATCCCCACCTTGCAGGGCTGAATGGCTCTGCAATCCCTCCCCGGTCCATGCCTGCCAGCATCATGGACCATTTTCCTCCCCATGACCCTCCCTTTACTACTTTCCCCATTCTGGGCACTGGGAGCCACAGCTGCCTCTGCTTCAGAGTGGGGGATAAAAGGGATGGGTATTTGTGGGATTTGGCACTTCTGCTGATTTTCCAGCTTCCAAAGGTCCACAAGTGTTCCTGCAAATCCTCATTGTTGGCTTCTTCCCATTCCTGCCTCTAAGATCTCTTGTTTGTCCTCACTCACTTGCCTATATCTCTCCTGCTCCTCCAAATCCCTTTTCCAACTGAATTCCTGCAACGTTCCTCTTTGCCCTGGAGCTTCTTCCTGGGCTTGAAGGGCAGCAGAGCTGAGCTCAGGCTTTGTTTATAGGAAGGAAACCCCATCCTATAAACAGTATCACTTCCCCTGCCATGAGGATAATAAATCAACCACCAGACAACTTTAGATTGCCCCGTGTGAGCTGATCCTGGATATGTTCCATGGAGACATCCCAAAAAATCTGCCACAGGTTCTCCAGGTCTGGGGGTTTCATCTGATGCTTCTTGCCATACCCATGCTGAAGCCATCTCTTCCCTGGAAAAGAAATCCACCCTTGTGAGCACCTAAACATCTATAAGGTTATTCTAAAAGGAAATACGGGATCTCACATAGCAGAAATCACAGGGCCAAGTCTGGGGGAGGATGGGGTCAGAGAGATGTGCCTCACAGAGCCTTTGCACTCTGCTACATCGTGGTGAAGACCACAGAGCCAGCAGCATCTCGGCAGCGTGAATGAGAGCACAGTGTGGTTAGGCATGAGCCAAATTGCTTTGAAAACCTACTTGTAGTCGGAAAAAAAATCCCATCCAGCCTGTCTCTGGTGAGAACCACCAGGCTGGACAAGAAACACAGAATTTAGGTGGTTTTCTGAAATAAATTTGGGAGTTTAGGCAGGTTTTTCAGGCCGTGGAGTCTCACTATGTCCCTGGTAATACTTCGCCTCAGTTTCCCTATCTGTACAACAAGTAGATTTACACGGGCAGTGTCTCATCACGTGCACTCAAGAATCCAGCTGTAGCTTGGGGACATTTTTTAGGTCTCTGCACAACAGAGCAGGCTGCATTGTCTCCCCTCCACCCTGTGCCAGGGCCTGGGCTCTGATAAAATCTGCTGAGTTTACAAACAGGGAGGCTCTGGTTTCCTGGGTCCCAGCAGCAAAGGCGAGGGGAGCACAGAGCAGGCTGAGACGGGGCTATGTGCAGCTGTGACATGTGCAGTGAGATGGACCCAGGAGACACAGCATCTCCAGGGGCTTTAGGTGATCCAAAAGGAGTTGAACCCTACAGATCTAACAGCCACAGAGCTGAGACTGATTTCATCTTTGTCTCGGGGAAACCAAAACCTGTGTGTCCCAGCACTTTTCTCCTCAGGTAGCCCAAACCCTGCTTCCTCAGCATGGTGAGGATGTGGCACGTGAGGCCACCTCCGTTCAACCTGGTGTTTGCAAAGCACTTTGAAACTACTCCATTATTTTTTAGAGCACTAATTTTGGAGCTTTGTACCTGTATCTCTATTGGGTCCAGCCTTGCAGACACCGAGTGACCTACACTAGCCAAGATGGATCCCACCCTCAGCAAACACATACAAGTGCACATCTCACTGAGTACTCACCCATCCTTTCATCTAGATGACCAGAAGATAAAGGAACCCACAGCTCTGAGTGTTTCTTTCTAATGACCTGAATATAAACAAAGGGGAATTCCACTTCCCGTAGCTGCCACCAACTAGGCAGTAGAAGAAAAGTAGAAGACTTTCCTCTCCAATCACTTTATTTCAGATCTTTTCAGATGATCATTATTAACCCAGCTGGAATTCATGTCCGATAGTGCATAGAATCATAGAATCACTAGGTTGGAAAGGACCCACAGGATCATCGAGTCCAACCATTCCCATCAAACACTAAACCATGTCCCTCAGCACCTCGTCCACCCATCCCTTAAACACCTCCAGGGAAGGTGACTCAATCCCCTCCCTGGGCAGCCTCTGCCAGTGCCCAACGACCCTTTCTGTGAAATTTTTTTTCCTAATGTCCAGCCTGAACCTCCCCTGGTGGAGCTTGAGGCCATTCCCTCTCGTCCTGTCCCCTGTCACTTGGGAGAACAGGCATGAAAGCTTTGGGAAGTCTCCTCTGGACATAGAGAATCTGTGAGGTTTTTCCTCTTATGATCTCAATGAGTGACCTTGCTCTTTCTCTCTGCTTCTCCTCACTACTTAGAAATGGAGTTTACCTCCCCTCACTGTAGGCTTCACAGCTAGGATTGTACTACATTTTTCCTCCAAATGAAGGAAAAAGCAGAAATTGATGAGCCATCTCCAGATGATTCATAAGCAACACCAGGAACATTGATGCAGCTGGGGATTTATGTAGGAAATCAACAAAGAAAGTCCATTAGTGAAGGGAGAAAATACTTGGCATAAACCAAAGGGAGGATCTCACAGCTCTTGCAGAACTGTCCTGACTACCATATGGAAGGAAGCTGGTTCTCCAACTAGGATTTGGCTCACCAGCTCCACTTTTGAGATGGTGACACCCAGATGCAGGCTTTCTATGGAAAATGTATATACTGTTTTGCTTTAGAACTAAAAAGAAAATTCAAAAGTGTATTTCTTGAAGTTTTCTCACAAGATGTGGTTTTGCCAAAACCAATACACTGAAAATTTTAGGTGAGATCTTAGGGAGAAATATTTTCCTGTAAGGGTGGGGAGGTCCTGGCCCAGGTTGCCCAGAGCAGTGGTGGCTGCCCCATCCCTGGAGGGGTTCAAGGCCAGGTTGGATGGGGCTTGGAGCCCCTGATCCAGTGGGAGGTGTCCCTGCCCATGGCAGGGGGTAGGACTGGATGGACTTTTAAGTCCCTTCCAAATCAAACCATTCCATGATTCTATGATTCTAAAATCATACTGGGATCTGCTGTGGTCTAGTCTCTACCAGTGATGTAAGAAACCTGTGGAGTGCAAGCTGGATTTCCATTGTGTTATCATCCTCAGCAACGAAAATTTGATTTCTTCACAAAAACCTGCTCTGATGAATACCATCACGATGTGGAGACATTTATACTGACTCCCATACAGGGTATTATTCCCATTATCCATCCCTCTTCCACATCCCAAACCCCACACATAATGATATCAATAACCTAATAAGTAAGAAAGAGGATGAGATTTTACTTTGTTACTGAATGTTGATTAATAGGATCTCTATGTAATATATTTTTTTTCTTTTTTACTTTTTTTTTGTGAAAAAAATCAATATTTGTAGGCATCTGCTCCCTCTCATAGATGAGCCCACCACCAGTCTGTCTGAGTACAACTATCTAAAAGCAGGTTGTAGTGAGGTGGATGCTGGGATCTTCTCCCAAGTAACAAGGGATAGGATGGGAGGAAAGGCCCTCCTCCAACAGAGGAGGATTAGACTGAATATCAGGAAAAAATTCTTCACTGGAAGAGTGGTGAAGCCCTGGCAGAGGCTGCCCAGGGCAGTGGTGGAGTCTCCATCCCTGGAGGTGGTGAAAAAACATGTAGACATGGCACTTTGCAACATAGTTTGATAGGCATGGTTGGGTTGGCCTCAATGATCCTAGAGGTATTTTCCAATCTTAATGATTCTAGGATTCTATTCTATGAGTGGACAGCCCAAAAAACCTTGGGATGGGCTGTGGAGTAGGAAACATCTGGAAATACATTTGCCATGCCTGTTATAACCAGATAAAGAATAAGTGTTAAGTGACAACTGTGGGCTTTGCACATCTGCCAGCTCAGCCGGGGCTCCAGGTGGGATTTTGAGGGGGAATTCTGGGTCAGCACCAGGAAAACAACACAAATACTGGAGTTTCAAGAGCCACGATGCTAGGACTGGGGGCTGACGTAAAGCTATTGTTTGCACGCCACCGTTTGCATGTTGGCGGGGGAGAAAGAAAATGACTCGTGTTCCTCCAGCCATGAGTAGACGTGGGGATTGACGTCCCCACCTGGACCCAGGGGTTGAGGGCTGGGGAACCGGCAGCAAAGATAATCATTTATACAGCATTTTGACTAATGAATGGCTCTGAATGAGAGTTTCCTGGAGTGCTCGCTCCACCCAGCTTTTGCAAGGGTTAGATTAAGGCTGGGAGGGTCCGTGTTTGGCTTTGTTTAATTCCCGCTGCTGGGACTGCAGTGGGGGGTTTGGGGCAGTGGGAGGGGACCATGCTAGCACAGATGTTGGATGGGTTACCCTGTGGGTAACCTTTGCAAATCATAGTTAGAAATATCGCCATTTAGGCCAAAAGTAAGTGGAAAAAATGGAGATAAATCATCCCCTTGTGGAGCACAGAGAGGATGATGGTGGGAATGGGACAACCTTCTGCCCAACTGCTCATCACAACCTATTTTCAGCAAAACTAAGGGTTGTTTTTCCTCCTTTTTGCAATTTTACCCCCGTTCTAGCATGAACAAAATGTCTTTTCCTTCTCCCTCTACCAGAACAACAGGTCTTATGAGGAATGGCTGAGAGAGCTGGGGGTGTTTAGCCTGGAGAAGAGGAGGCTGAGAGGATACCTCATTGCTCTCTACAACTACCTGAGAGGAGGTTGTGGAGAGGAGGGAGCTGGGCTCTTCTCCCAAGTGACAGGGGACAGGACGAGAGGGAATGGCCTCAAGCTCCACAAAGGGAGGTTCAGGATGAACATTAGGAAAAATTTTTTCACGGAAAGGGTCATTGGTCACTGGCAGAGGCTGCTCAGGGAGGGGGTTGAGTCACCTTCCCTGGAGGTGTTTAAGGGACGGGTGGACGAGGTGCTGAGGGACATAGTTTAGTGTTTGATGGGAATGGTTGGACTCTATGATTGGGTGGATCTCTTCCAACCTGGTGATTCTATGGTTCTATGGTGATGGGCAGGGAACCCTTGCACTCTTCCACCCCCCTAAGCAAAAGCAAACCAAATTGGGGTCAAATGCTCACATCTTCTCGAAGCACATTTTCTCTTTAAACATCTATTCCTTTTTTTTTTTGCAGCCTGAAACATATCCCTGCAGTGGAGAGAAGCCCAAATCCCACCCTAGTTTGACCAGCTCTGTCGCAGAGGTCACTGGTGGGGGGTGGAAATGCCTGTGAGCTCTTGGCAACACCCACGCCCCAGCAAAGGTTCTTTGTCTGCACGGTTAATTCACCTCCCTGAACAATAGAAGGTATTCGGGCAAAAGGTCTCTTTTGCTGTAATAAACTCTTCTGCACATGATACCAGGGCAGAGTGTATTTTTTTTTTCCTTTTCTTAACACAACACACACACAAGTTTTGCCTGCCCCAAGGCATGGACCACTGGGAAGCAACCCTCTGCCTGCTCAAGGAGAGAAGAAAAAGTCTGGTTTTGGGCTCAAATCTGAGCCTGGATGTTATTTTGGAGTTAAACAGCTTTTCAGGAAGGTAAAGGGACTTGAGAGAGGCCAGATCTTATTGCTCGGTGCAGGATGTGCCTGTCCTGGAGGAAGCAAACAATGAGGGAGCTGCTCTTCCATTGATAGCACAGATTTTTCCTCTATAGTGAGTGACTGGATTCAGGACAAACCCATCAGGTTCGTGTGCACGACTCATTTGCAATAGAGTTAGGATGCCCTACAGCTCATCCCAGCTCAGTCCATCTTTTACCAGATTTTGGGGATCTTATGGATTGGCCAGAGCCATCCCAAGCCACTGTCCTGCTCTCTGCTGAAAGAATAAATAGGATTTTATGGAGGTGTCTTAGGAGTGGCCAGGAACAGCTCCTCCTAAGCCTTGTAAACAGGAAAGTGAGGAAGCGAGGAGTCAAGCCCCGGCTCATCCAGGACACGGGGTGCGCGCCGGGGCTGCCGGCACACAATGCCGTGCCGGAAAAGGGGGTTATAAATACCCAGGGTCAGGGCCGGGCTCTGGCAAACAATAGGGAGCGGGAGGATGGAAAACGGTGGCGAGGACGAGCTGCTCACACTGCAGGGCCAAGGCCACAATGCCGGGCGTAACGCAGTGGTGCAGCGCGGCTCCTCAGGGCTTGAGGGGTGCAGTTGGTCGCTGAAGGATGGAGGTTGTTTTGAGGTGTTGGGTCTTCCCCAAGAGGCACCCTGACAGCCATTAGCAGAGCTGTGCTGGTTTCTATGAGAGGTCTTGTGGTTTGGTGTGGAATGGGTTCCGGTGTTTGCAGTTTGGCAATAGGGTCACTGGGCACTGGCAGAGGCTGCCCAGGGAGGGGGTTGAGTCACCTTCCCTGGAGGTGTTTAAGGGACGGGTGGACGAGGTGCTGAGGGACATGGTTTAGTGATTGATGGGAATGGTTGGACTCAATGATCCGGTGGGTCTCTTCCGACCTGGTGATTCTATGATTCTAATTGGAGCTCTTCATTGCTGGCTATGGGGTTTCCACTCCCCAAAAACAGATGCATAAGCCTCCATGGATGCCAGTTTGTCATGGTGGGGGTAGCAGAGGCTACAATACCCAAGGGGGGCTGGGTGGGGTTATTTGAGGTACTACCATGGTTTCACACTGAGCATCCCAACAGCCTGGAGAGAAGAGGTCACACCAGCTCCACACCAAAGCCTGCAGGGTTTGCTGGGCAAAGACACCCTATATCTACCAAGGACTGTTTGCTAGCGAGGGAGCTGCTCGTATATCATAGAATCATAGAATCATAGAACAATCTGGGTTGGAAGGGACCTCAAAGCCCATCCATTTCCACCCCCTGCCATGAGCAGCGACAATTCCCACTGGATCTGGTTGCTCCAAGCCCCATCCAACCTGGCCTTGAACATCTCCAGAGATAGGGCAGCCACGGCTTCTCTGGGAAATGGGTGCCTCACCATCTTAGGTGTTTGTTCCAGAGCTGGCTGGAGACGTGCAGGCTTTCCCATCCTGCCTCAGCATCTCATGAAATTATCCACGCACATCACCATGATTCCTGAGGACACAGGAGGCTGTGACACTCCCCACGAAGCTGCCTGCTCCATGCTAACCCAGAGATGTCAAAGGAAACGAGAACCATGGACAGATTAACCAGGTTAAAGGGGGCTGCTGCAGCCCAGCCTAGCTTCAGCAGGGAAGGTTAGTGACATCTACTTGCTGTGGGTGAAGAGCATCAGGACTTTGCTTGATAATGAAAGCCAGGTCAGGGCTTGCAAGAATTGCAGGAAACATCTTGGCTGCTCATGACCGCTGGCAAGAGCATCATGATTGTGCTGGAGAGTAGCCCAGCCCCTTCCTGCGCCCCAGACACAGTGTGGTCCCCTGGCGTGGGGATGCTCTGCTGGGAGCTGCCTCCAGGGCAGTAGCCCGTGGTTCAAACACCTTTGCACACATCAATTTTCCGTTCTAGCCCTTTGGAGATATGTGCTGGGCATCGAAATTTTCTCTGGGGCTTGCACTCTTGCCTGAAAAGGCTTTCTAACTGCTGTTTGTGAAGGTGCTTAAGCACCACAGAATATGACCCTGGGTATCTCCTAATTTAGGTTAAGACTCGGCTGGGGTGATTATTAGGGTCTCCAGACTTTGCACCTTGAGCTCGACTGCAAAAGCACAAGCTGAATAGGGCAAGATTGCCTTTCCCAAGACAGAAATTCCTCTTCACTCCCGCTCCCGTCCAGCTCCCCCCTCCTCACTGCCCCTACTAAAGATCACATTTCCCTTCTCTCGTCCTTAATGGTCTCCCCGAGGAGACTCCGCTTGCTCTTAATGCCTCTGCCCACCCCCGGGAATCAGCTAAATGACAAGGTTAGTTTGGGAGGGGGCAGAGAATGCTCGAGGAGCAGATATCAATTAGAGATGACAGCTTGGAAATGGGTGGGGATAACATCTCCTGACATCCCTGCCTGCTTGGAAGCCTCTCTTCAGGTTCTTATGGCAGGAGCCAAAATACCCTCAGCTCTGCTCCTGTGAGACCTTTACCTCTGTATTTTATAAGCTGAAATCCGAATATCACAATAGAAAAATACCAAGAGATGCTGTTATTTTTTTTTTTCCCTGCTTCATTGAGAAATGTGGGAAACCAGTTTAAAAACCCCAAGAGAAATAATTATCAATTCTCAGATGCAACTGTCTGGAGCCAGTGAGGTCTCACAGCCCATCGCAGGAGGATCAGTGTGGGGCTGCTCCAGCCCAGGAGCTGAATTCATCCCTGAGGAGGGAAATTAGAATCATAGAATGAATTATAAATTCATAGAATGGTTTGATTGGACCTCAAAGTCCATCCAGATCCATCACTCTGCCAGGGCAGACACCTCCTACTGAATCAGGGGCTCTAAGGTCTCCCTGCAGCCTTCTCTTCTTCAGGTTGAACAATCCCAACTCTCTCAGCCTGTCCTCATACAGGAGGTGCTCCAGTCCTCGGATCATCTCCATGGCCTCCTCTGGACTCACTCCAACAGCTCCATGTCTTTCATGTGCTGAGGACTCCAGAACTGGATGCAGGACTTCAGGTTGGGTCTCACCAGATTAGAGCAGAGGGACAGAATCCCCTCTCTCATATGCTGGTCCCACTGCTTTGGGTGCACTCAGGGTTTCCAGGCTGTGAGCACACATTGCCGGGTCATGCGGAGCTTCTCATCCCTCAGCTCCCATACAAGCTGTGCTGATATGAAACAGTATTTTATAGGTACAGATATACCCAAAATACAGATTATAAATACATATAAATGTCCTAGCCATTGCAAATGCATCTAAAATGCTTGAGAGATTCTGTTGCAAAAGACTTGGGGGCATCTCTGTAGCAAATAACTGCTGCTGCCTTCTTAGTTTCATCTTGTTTGTTTGTTTGTTTGTTTTTAAGCTACCCTTTTTTCTGGAGCGGTTGGGGGATGCACAAGCAGCTCTGCCAGTTTTAAGGCAAAGCTCTAACAGGGAGGCACCAGCATCACTTGAAACACTTTTTGGGCCCTCTAGTGGTGTTGGCTGCTCTGAGGGTCCAAAAACAACCACCCCAAAAAAGTACATTTTCCATATTCTAACTATTATTTTTCATTAAATGAGAGGGAAAAGCCCATTTGATTGAGTTCTTTTAATTTTTTTATAGCCCACCTATGGCAAGAGCTGTGCATCCACGTGGTTGGGACCTTTGTGCACCTTTTGAATCAACCAGGAGTGCGCAAGCGCTCATTTCAAAACTGAAAAAACACTCTTTCAAAAAGTTGAAGGAGGAAAGAGCCAGCAGGAGGAGAGACTGGGTGATGAGGGGAGCAGGCTCTTCTTCTAACCTTTACTTTTCCCCTTTTCAATTTCAAAAGAAAATGAGGTTACAGGGGTCTTTTGGAGCTTGTGGCAATGGTGGATTTACAAAGAGCTTTTGTGTTTCTAAATTAAACAGATGTTTATTTTGGTTGCAAAAGGAAAAAATAGTTGAATTTTATTTCCTGACTGGAACCACAAATGTTTTAACAGAGAGGAGAATAGGAAAAGGCAACTTGAAAAGCATCCTTCTTGTATATTTGGGGGCTGTTTATTAAACAAGCCATCAATAATCAAATAATACTTACGGATGCACTGCCTGTCACATCCTATCCCAGTTTTTCCATAGGGAACACGTGCTGCCCATCCATTAGGTACCTCCCATTGGTGTTTATAATTTGTCAGTTAGGAGTGTGATTTTAGGCCAGAAATAGCTGTTTCTGGGGGTTGCAGCAGGCGCAGGCAGAGGTGGGGTTTTTAATGTGGGCTGCAAAAGGTTTTGGGGTAGATTTCTGCCACCTCCTCCCCAGACATTCACCCTTCTGGCATCTCTGCAGACAGACAGGCTGGGTCAGGAGGTAAAGAAGGGGATGCAGAGGTCATTTTGATGGGTATCAAGGTGGAATAACTCTCCTGAACCCCAACAGCCCATGCTCAGAGCAGCTTTTAGAATAATCTTCAATGCCACATTGAATTGTCAGCCCCAAACCCACTCCCTCATCCCTTTCCCATCCTACCTGATGAGGATGGGTCAGTCCTCGCCAGCCCAGTAGCTTCTGGGGGTATCTTATTGAGGTCAAACCCCACAATTTTCCTTTGTGCATGGGTTACAGAAGGCTGGAGGCATCACCTCCTACCTGTAGGGACAGGGGCACAGCTTCACAGAGAGAAACTTGGGCCACAGGAAGGGTGGGAGCAGAGATGCAGGGATGGGGACAGGGATGGGAAGGAGTGGTACCCTTAGGCTGGTCCAGGTTTCCAAATTCAAGGTGGCTCTTAGGTTGTTTTGGAGAGGTGTCTAAGCTGCAGAGCTGAGTGATTTGGATGGGATTGGGTTAAAAAAGTACTTTTGTCGTGCAATTTAGTGTGTGCCTACTGGCAGAGGGGCCCAATGGGCTCAGCAGTAGGGAACCCAAATTCAGCATCCTTCAACTATTCCTCCCCAAGCCCCAACCTGCACTTTTTACTGATTTACAAGTGTGTACAAGCCTGATAGCCCAACTATTACAGCCCTGGGTTCTTCATGCCCATGGCCTTAAGGCATTCATAAGCTTTGGGTAAGGAGGCTGCTTTGAAAAGCTCATGCTGAAAAACACCAAGCAAGGCCTGAATGCCTGAGGATGAAGGGAAAGACACCAAGAGCTGAAGGATGCAGAGATGCCAAAGGCCATGCTTCTTTTTATAGATTTTTCTTTTTTCTGGAGGAGAGGGCGGGTGGGTGGGGAGCAGAGAGGCAGCACTGAGCCATAGATGAGCAAAATGGAAAGAGAAGATGAGGGAGATGGGATGCTGAAAAGGATGAGCTGCAGGGTGAGGGTGGATTCACCAACACACCCACTGCTTTTGGAGGAAAAGCGCTTTCACTCTGCTTGTGGCTGGCATCATGGGCTGAATCAGTGCTCCTGAGATGAGTGAGTGGGTGGACCTGGTAACCTGCAGCTCCTCCAGGGCAGCGTTTGGGGTGAGCCCCTGGTGGGACCTCCTGCCTGCACAGAGCCCCAGGTACCTGCTGGCCTCTGAGACAAGCAAGAAGCATACAAGGTTTAATAAAATTTGACAAAAAAATTACTCAAAAGTGCTATTTTAAGTGCATTTAATCCACCTTGTGCCGGGGTGCAGAGGCATTTCTCTGGATTCTTCTCTATCAGGTGAATTATCAAAATCTGCCCACACATCTGGACACAAAGTGAAGCAAACAAAAGCTTTTGCTTTTTTCCTCCCTTTTCATGAGGATACTGCTGCATGGATTGGGTTCTCTTTCACCATAGCGTGGCCCAGCATCTCCCCTGAAAGGAATAACCCAGACTCAGATACTGCCGAGCCCCCTGATTTAGTGGGAGGTGTCACTGCCCATGTCAGGGGGTGGAACTGGGTGGGTTTTAAGGTCCCTTCCAACCCAACCCATTCAGTGACTCTATTCTATGATAAGATCTCTGTGGCATCAAAGCTGGTTTAAGATGTTCCCATCCCCACCTCCTTCCTTTTTTAATAACTAAAAGTTTCTATAAATATATAACACTCACAAATGTGCCCTAGGGATAAATACAAACATATCTATATCAAAATCTTCCTCTCCAATGGGTGCAGGGCTGGTCCTGCACCACGAGATGGGTATTTTGATGCAGGGTTTTACCATCAACCTCCATTTCTCTGGCTGTGCTGTTATTTTTGGATTGCATTACATGTCTCCCCAGCTGGAAAGCCTCACTCCACGGGGGGCTATAAAATGGATTAAAAAGAGAAAAAAAGAAAGAAAGGTCCTGACCCCATCAGTAAAATAGTAACTGTGTTCCTTGGGGAGAAAATCCTTTTATGAGGTAGGGAAGAGGAAATTTGGGGCTAGGGGTGGAGCCGGAGGGAAAATGGGGATCAAACACAGTAACCCTGTCCATTCAGAGCCTGCCGAAGGTTACAGCAGCACAAGGAGGGGATATAATTACACCAGGCTTTGTTAACAAACTGCTTTAAAATGTGTAGATGGGCAAAGAGGGGATGAAGGCAAAGTCCTCCAACCCCAGAATGCTCAAGCCATTCACTGCTTGGCAAAATAGGCAGAGAAATGTAGGGGATCTTTGCTTTTTTACTGATATTTGAGTTGAATTGAGCCCAAAAGGCTCCTTTCTTCTGAGGGCTTGAAAATATTTTCTCATGGAGAGGAAGGTCTTGTGGTTAATCGAGAAAAGTTAGTGTGCCTATGGAAAATGGAGTTTTTACTTGATAGTCACTGGATTTGGATGCTTTCTTTCCAACTTTCCTATAAAAAGACAGCCAGAAAATTTGAATATTTCTGATGCTGGAGGTTTCTGGTTTCTGAAGAAAAGCCTGTTTGGGGAGGAAAAGTGAATGGAGAGGAAGGGGAGAGTTTGTGTTCATCTGAAGCTGCTGATGCTCCTTGGCAGATCCCTCCATTTGGCTGAGGGGCAGGCAGGGACTTGGTGAGGATGTCAATATGTGGTCGCTATTGAACATATCCTTTAATATTCATTTCTTCAGCCTTCACTGGCATTCTTGAACAGGCAAAGTGGCTGTTTTTAACAGGCAAAATACAACTTTATAGCAGAATCATAGAATCGTGGAATGGTTTGGTTTGGAAGGGATCTCAAAGCCCATCCAGTTCCACCCCTGCCATGGGCAGCAACACCTCCCGCTGGATCAGGGGCTCCAAGCCCCATTCAACCTGGCCTGGGACACCTCCAGGGATGGGGCAGCCACCACAAAACATTTCTCCCTAAGATCTCATCTCAATTCTTGCAGCTCAAAACCATTCCCCTTCATCCTGTGCTGGCACACCCTGATCAAGAGTTCCCCTTCAGTTTCCCTGGAGTCCCTTTCAGTACTGAAGCTCCTCTAGGTCTCCCTGGAGGCTTCTCTTCTCCAGGCTGCACAACCCCAACTCTGTCAGCCTGTCCTCCTATGGGAGGTGCTCCAGCCCTCAGATCATCTCCACAGATCTCTTAGCAGGATTAAAAAATCATCTGCCTTCTAAGAAAAGAGGACTTTGTCAAAACAGACAACAATTCGCACGTGTGGAGATAAACTTGACCTTTTCAGTACAGTTTCC
Source organism: Clamator glandarius (assembly GCA_033459285.1). Taxonomy (NCBI): domain Eukaryota; kingdom Metazoa; phylum Chordata; class Aves; order Cuculiformes; family Cuculidae; genus Clamator; species Clamator glandarius. The sequence continues at coordinate 1,899,401 of JAUNZM010000716.1, forward strand.
TCTCCTGACTCATTGTCAGTCAAAGTTTCCCTGGACACCAGACTATTTTCTTACTGGTTTATTACCAACCCCTGATTTGCTCCACTAAACCTCCAACAACGGGGTCCCAAATCCTGATAGAAGCATGAAATATCATAGCTGGCCATGATTTGTCCCATACATGCAAACAAAGCATGTCCTCCTGTTGTGCCACATTTTCCTTATTTCTACAAACAGGGAGTTTTATTCATTCTTGCAAATCACACCATGAGTTTGTCACTCTCATGTGAAAAATGATGCAGTTAAAGGCTTTGATCTGCAAATGGATTAAAATATCCCTAAATAAAGAACTTTACAGCATTCTGGCCAGGGGCTCCTGTGTTTCCATCTCCAGCCTCAACTCCTGTCAACAGATTTGCATCAATCTACGAGTTTTGACAGGGACGATGCTCCATCTCTCTTTGTAGACATAATGTGGAAGAAGGACTTGAAGCCCATAAAGCCATTTTCTACTCCAACTCAATCATCCCCCAAGCTTTTCCACCACATAACTGCTCATGAGCCAGAGCAGAAGCACCAACCCAACCATGACCCCAGCACTGACTCTTGCGGTTCCCAGCTCTCTGCACCTTTTTCGTTTGTTTTGCCTATCGCAGGGTCCTCCGTTGCTGTTCAGCCCTTTATCTTGATTGCCAGGGCTTCACTTGGCTTCTGGGCAAAGCATCAGCAAAACACAACAAAATGCATACAAATAAAGAAACCACCTCTCCAGCCTTTAAGAAAAAAACTGTTACTGACCCAGCCTGCAAGCAGAAATGAGACACGGAGCTCTTTTCACATCTATCCGAAACTGATATCACACATAGCTCTGAGTCACTGTGCTGTTTGTCTCGGTTTTTTTGGGTGTACATGGTAACACTCAGGATCTAGGCGCGAAAGGACTCGTGGAAATCTCTTCACTGCATCTCCAGAGTTTGCTTTTCAGAAAGTCATGACATAAAAGAGGTGTTACAAACGAGTCTTGTTGCGTGGAGAGCATCCTACCCAAAGGTTTCCTCTGCTGCTGAGCATCACTAAAAATATGGCCCCAGATGATAAGAACTGTGGGGCCCTTACTGAGATGCAGGTTTAAGAGCTGAGCATGAGCTCTGCCTTTCTGAAACATTTCAGTTTGCAATAGCAGAAAGTCTGGTTTCAACCAGAATCTGGTTACTAAAACTTCAGTCTGATGCTGGACCTTTGAGCAGTCCCAGATGCTCCATCACCAGCTTGATTTGAGCAGCTTCATACAGCTAAGTCCTTCTTCTTCTCTTTTCTTCCCCTCTTCTTTTTCTCTGGTTTTCTCTCTTTTTCTTCCTAGTAGTGAACTACCTGCAAGGTGGTTTCGCAGTGGCTGAGCCTTGTGTGTGACTCAGGCACAGGAGGACCATCTTTCAGCCCGTGGGCAGCAAACTGCTCTTCGGGTGTGGGGTTTTCAGAGGCATCACCGAAAGTTGGACTTGGGCAACAAACCTCTGCTTCCACCCCTGCAGCCCTCCCACGATGGCCATGGTGGGGTTTATTTTTTATGAGGCAGTCATTGCTTGTGGAGCACAGGTTCCCTCGACCCCATCTGAGTGAGGTGCAAGGTCCTAAATTATCCTGAAATGTCATTGCTTTGAATTATATGGTCTCCATGATATCTAATGATATTTTCATGAGGCTTAATTTCTATCCCCATGGTGGACAACTCCCTTTTTCTTATTTATCCTCCCCCTGTTCTGCAAATGTCTACCCAAGGCTGTCATCCCAAACCAAGGGAGAAGAGAAGGTGCTGGAGAGGGTGGACGAGGTGCTGAGGGACATGGCTTGGTGATTGATAGGAATGGTTGGACTCGATGATCAGGTGGGTCTTTTCCAACCTGGGGATTCTGTGATTCTGTGATTCTATAAAATTGAGGGAAAAGCAGATGCAAACAGGAAATCTTGAGTTTTGGCCCTCACTTGCGTCATTTTTGCTTCTTTAGTCTTTTCCGATCCAGTGCAGCAGAATAAATCCACTCATTAATAAAAAATAACCTCAGTTAATAAGAAACATTCTCAGTGATGTGGCCCAATGCAGGGAAGATGCTAAGAGGCTATGATGCTCCTAGCATTTGCCCCGTGGGCTGCTGTGCATCTTCCCATCATGATTCAATGGAATCTCCTCCTGCAGGATCGTGCATTAACCCATTCCCTGCTGCTGCTCAGGATCCCAAATGCTGGGGCAGAAGCAGAGCCTGGTTTCCACCAGGATGCTCTCCAAATCCTTTTTGCACCAACAGATGCTGACGAGCTACCACTGAGCTGTGCAGGGAATCTGCACTGGCAAGAAGTACTTGGCTGAAGGTTGCCATGGGGCAACAGCATCAGTCAAACACATAATTATGGGGAGAAAAACAACAGTTCCTGCTTATACCTGTTTTTAAAAGCCTCCTCTCTGCAAAGTGGTTAATTATAGACTGAGCTACAAGCAGTTGTAAGCAATGCTGGCCACACTGCACCGCCGCTGTGCTGCATTTCCCAGGCGATTTATGTTCCCTGACTGGATGGGAATGGATGATGATCATCTTGGAGCCAGGATCTGGAGGACCAAGTCTGCAAACAAGTGGATAAATCCTTACTGCATCGCTCCAGCCGCTGCGGGGAGGCCACGGTGGGGCTGGGGGTCCTGTATATTGGCAGGGTCCTGACCTCCCCCCCCTGTTTATGACCCCCCTGGGACCTCCGAATGGAAAGGAGATTTGTAACGTAACACTAACAATAACACAGCACAGACAGCCGTGACAGGGTCGTTTTCTCCTACACGCCGCAGCTGGCTCCCCAGGATGGAGACGTGCGGGCAAAGGGGCGAGGAGGGAGATACTCAGCACGCAGCTTGTTAATAGAAGGGAGTTTTGGCTCTGAGTCTGATCTTCTGCTTTTTTATTTGGTTTTAAAAGCAGAAAGTCGCCTGGGCACCAGCAATGGGAATGTGGTGGCATCACTGAGCCATGGTGGGTCTCTGCTCTGTGCTGAGCCAGAGTCGGATTATAAAAAGCTTTCCTGAGGACTTCTGCCTTGGCTTGGACAGCAAGTTCAAGTGGTTTCTTTTCTCAAGACACATTACTTTTTTCCCATATTGGTTGTAGTTTGAAGGAGGAAAAAGATAAGAGTAAGATTTTATAGATATTATATAATATTCTATAGACATTAGGAAAAATTTCTTCACAATGAAGATAGGGAGGCCTTGGCCCAGAGTATCCAGAGAAGATGTGACTGCCCCATCCCTGGAGATGTTCAAGGCCAGGTTGGATAGGGCTTGGAGATCCAGTGGGAGGTGTCCCTGCCCATGGCAGGGAGTGGAAATGGATGGGTTTTAAGGTCCTTCCAAGTCCAACCATTCCAGGATTCTATGATTCTATGAAATATCTAATTTCTGGGGATGCTGTGGATGGACAATCCAGCCTAGTGCTTATCTCACTTCTATTTTCCAGCCCAGATGACGTAGGATGAGGAAAGCAAACCCCAGGACTCTGAGAAGGAAAAGTATGAAAGGGGTTTTGAAGACATACCCCCACAATATGTTTTGAGCTACATCGACGGTGGGCAAGTCCTGAGCCATGCTTATGCTGGAGGTGATTTTTCTCACCTGTTAGGAGGAAAACTCATGAGTAAGGAGTATTCATCATGTTTACATGCAACTTCCAGCCGTGCTGCAGATTTCCACTACAGTCAAATCCTTCCATGCCTCAGTTTCCCTATGAAAACATCACATGTGGCGATGTAGATCCCATTTCTTAATCTCTTTGTGCACCATGATGTTATTTCTTGATCTTTGTTATTGCACAGGAGATGCTGAACCATGGGAAACCCCTGGAAAACTCAACACTTCTGCTTTTTCCTGCACTTTTTTTAGGTCTTTTTCCACTTCAGTTTAAAACTGAAGCTTTTGTGCATACAATGAGTTCAACCCATCCAACCCAGCTGGCTGCAATGAAGCTCTTCTCATTGCAAATCCACACTGAAAGGTGATGGCACGGTGAGCCTTCCATGACCTCCTTTTTTTCATCTTCTAGGAAGAGGCAAGGATTTTCTGAGCCTCTGAGGTGCCCGAAGGTCATGTTTCCGAGATGGAGTCAAGTCTAGAAACCTCCTCAACTAAAAAGAAAAGAAAGCTGAGGTTCATCTGTGATGGTGGAATTCTGGAAACTGGGGCTTCTAGGAGAAATACCGTCTAGAGTGTGAGATGCCAAACCAACTCAAGTGACCTGGCAAGGACAGGCAGATTCAGCAGGCTGACAGAGAAACTTCACTCAGCTTTTACAGTTTTTTCAAGCTTCCATCTTTCATCAAAATGAAACTGAACGGGATTTGCTTTAGCTCTTGAAATGCAATCAAGAGAGGCTACACAAATCCTTCCAGTCTTTCACACCCTGAATTTGCAAGGAGGCTGTAGTATATGCAGCTCCACTTGATGCACCTACATCTCCACCGCCCCAACAATGTTTCCATCCACGTAGGCCCCCGCAGCAGGAGCCCAAAAGGGTGCTGTCAGGAGCAATCTCAGGATGGTGAGCCCACAGTCACACCTCTGGACCCTAGTTCAGTCTAGTTTAAGTAACGTGTAGCATGAGTGAAATGGTTGTACTTTATCACGTTCCTTGGACATACTCCCCAGAGCACCTTCCATCCAAGGACGTGCTGAAAGAGTTAGGGTTGTTCAGCCTGGAGAAAAGAAGGCTCCAGGGAGACCCTAGGGCAGCTTCCATTGCTGAAAGGGGCTGCAGGAAAGCTGGGGTGGGGCTCTTGATCAGGGAGTGCAGGGACAGGATGAGGGGGAATGGTTTTGAGCCGCAAAAGGTAAGATTGAGATGATATCTTGGGGAGAAATATTCTTCTGTGAGGGTGGGGAGGCCCTGGCCCAAGCTGCCCAGAGCAGTGGTGGCTGCTCCATCCCTGGAGGGCTTCAAGGCCAGGTTGGATGGGGCTTGGAGCCCCTGATCCAGTGGGAGGTGTCCCTTCCCATGGAAGGGGTGGGACTGGATGGGCTTTGAGGTCCCTTCCAAACCAAACCACTCCATGATTCTATGATTTGTTTTCTGTAGAATTTGGGCTTTGATTATGAGTGTGAACAAGTTGTCATGAAATGACACTTAGTGAAGAAGCAACAACCTGAAGGAAGTCAGGAGATGATTTCAGAGTAGCTGTGGGCTTTTTCTCCCAGTAGATCATAGGTAAAACAGAAACAGGAAGACAGCAGGAGCAATAAGAAGGACAAGGCAGGCTGTTGAACCATTGGCTGCAAGGAAGGAATAAAGGAGATGATATAACAGGTTGGCTTTGAAAGCAAAGGTATCTACAAGGGAAAGATCATCTGATGACATTGTATGATCCACCTGAGTCTTTCAGGTTTCCAAATTATGTGTCAGTGGGAATGGCAACTTTGGAGCCTGTAGATGGCTTTGGGTAGTGTAGTTACTCCGTTGGGTCCCCAGCCAGCAGGGGCAAATGCAGTGCCAGTGCAGGGAGCACTTAATTTCCATGGATATCTCCATAGATCAGTGAGCTGGGACCCATCTCACCATAGTCATGAGTTTCCATTGTGATGGTAGAGAAATCGCCTTCTTTCCATACATCACGTCTTTATTGGTTGAGGAAACCAGGGATTTCTGATGGGGACAGAGACAGCAAGAGTGTAGATAGCACCCCTGATGCAAGCACAACTATACCAAGTGCAATCAGCCTGCAAATCAAGTATAAATCAGCCAAGGACTTTCCCACTATGCCTACATCACTTGGCACAGTGGTTGGATAGGTCCTAAATGCTCCACAGCGAGGATGAAGCCTACAAACTCTGCATTGTCATGGTCTGGGAGGTCTTCAGTTCCAAACTGTCTGGTTTTGGTGCAAGGCTTGGCTTGGCATTCTGCAATTGGTTTGTCAAGACTCAGATTTGGAATCAATGCTCAATATCTTCCACCCCCAAGGAGTTTTTTTGGTGCTGTGTGTACCCCCCACTCCCACCTTGTTTCTCCCACATTCTTTCTCTTGGCACCATCTAGTGGTTATAGGGATGGGGATGCCTCCAGTGCTTTGGGGTTGGGGTGAGAAGGCCACATTCACCTCTTCCTCCTCCCTCCAGCCCAGCTTAATTCCCAAGAAATACGCTGCTGGTATGGTGGAAGCATGAAAGCCAGACCTTCAAAGACAAACAGTCTTAGGGAAAAGGGAAAACACAACTCCCCTGGCTCTTAGGATCTTAAGGAACTATTTCCAGGTGACCCAAGTGGTTAAATATCAAAGCTGGTGTGAAACACTTGTTCGTGGGAAACAACTACTCTCCCTTCCCCTCCACCAACTCATAAATAAACTCTTACTGCTTTCTGCAAAAATAAAGTTTCATTTACAGTTGTGGGGTAGCTGCGTTTTTTCACTGCAAATGGGTGTCTGGTGGCTTATGTCCAGATCAGTGCATGCTTTCTTCAGTATCCTCATAGTTCATCTGAGACCTTGCAGACTGGTTTTAGGGCATCTTAAGCAGCAGCAAAAGTCTTTTCCTCCATCTAGGACTGAATTCCATCCTTCTAGGGTTGTTTTCTATGAAATTAAAGGAAAAACACCCACCTCCTGAAGGTGTATTTGTTTGATCCAGCATTTGCAAATGATGCTGATTTAGGAGCCTTAAGAATAAGGCTGCAGCTTATAGAAGTTCACATGGAAGGATTCTCCTTGCTGTCCATGTGGGATTCTCTTTAAAATCTTTCAGCAAAAAAAGTTCTCCCCCAAAATACAGAACTGAAGAGATGAATTATAATTTTTCAAGCCATGACTATGGGTTTCTGTGCTCTTCTCAGGAAATTCCAGATGAAGGAACATATTTCATTCAGGAAAGAAAAAGCCAAATGTGTAAGGAGAAAGCTGCTAGCAAATTTTCACTGAGCTCAAGGGCTTTGCAACCCCCTACGTCTCTATTTCTCATAATCCTAGCAAAGGACTTCCACTTATCCCTGAACCAGAAGCACTGCCAGAAAGGTCTAGGGATGCATTTCCATTTGCCGTGACATCCTCCAGACACAGAGCATCTTCGCTTTGCTGCTCATGTTCTGTGTAACCAGTAGCTCCGTAGCGACCAAATCCCCCAATGAACTTAAAATAGCGATAGGTGGTGGGGATGTTTGCAAGGAAAGGGGTTTTTTTTATAAGCAGCAAATGGGTTTTCTGCTGAATCCAAGGGGGAGCAGGGCTGGCTGGGGGCTGGAGGGGGAGGAAGGGGGATTTAGCTGTGTGTCTGCAAGGCATCAGGAGGATGCGGGCAGAGAGCTCCTGCAAGTGATGGATTTTTCCCCAGGACTGAGGAACCAGGACTTTTCCTTGTATTTTTTCCCGTGTGACATCCAAGCCCTGCAGCAGGGAGGGAGGAGGGGGCTGTGTGCACAGAACTCACTCAACTGCAGAACCTGGGTGAAGGCTAGAGAGAAAATGTAAATACAGACCTGGGGACTGTCAAACCTGCCATAAACTGGGTCTTGGTTAGGAATATGGATTAATTCTAGTTTCCAGGACAGAAACCTCCATTCCATCCAGCTTGGCATACCTGCATGATTTTAGGCACCCGTGCAAGTGAGACGCAGGAAAATCACATCCCTGGAGGCTTTATCCCAAATGTTACCCCCCATCCCTGGAGTACTTCACCTATCTCTCTGGCAGATGATTTATTTTAATCACTGTAGCTCTCTAGGTCCCAGTTCCCTCCCCCCAAAAAACAATGTCCTCCCATCTGGTTTGGGTTAGGAGTCTGTCTGCCAAGTGCATCACCCAGGGTTGCTGCTGGGGGCTCAGCCCCAGCCACTCACGCCCCTCACCATGCCCTGTCCAACCCTGTGCAACAAACTGCTGCCTTAGCATCTGCTTCTAATTGCTTCTTCATCTGCCCAGCACTGGGAAAAGCCAAGCTTTCGCTGCGGTTTAGGATTTAAAGGCACTGTGTGCGGACAAACCCCACCTCTTGAGCCTGTTTCAAAGGCATACAGCCTAAAAGGATCCACTCCAGCAGGTTCTCCCCCCCATTAAATAGCAAACCAGGATATTTTTAATTCCAATAAGCAAGATAGATTTGAGACTTCCTGAAAAAAATCAGCTTATCTCCAGGTGAGCATCACCACATGCCAGGAATGTTGGTCGTGTTGCATGTGTCCACGCAGGATTTGTGCCTTTACGATTCCTTAGGGACAGATCTTTTGATTCCCACCTGATATCATGACAGTCCCTCCAACGTGCCCAAAGCAGCATCCCACCTCTCCACTGCCAGCTGGCTGGAAACCCTTACCGAGCCAGTCACAAGAGGGAGACAAAAAGCCAACAGCAGCTGTAGATTTGGGTTGGAGAAATGGATTTGTGGGGAAATATGGAAAATGATGTGTTTCTGAGATAAGAAGCACAATGTTTCAGCTCTTCTTATATTAGGGGTTGAGTAGGGAAATGGTATGGACTCAAACAGCCCCTGGAATTCAGTATCCATTTTCCACTGATTGATTGAACTGGAATTTTTTCTCTTGGTGAATTAAATCCCTTATCTGAGCAACCCATGAGCCTGACCTGCCTGTTAGAACTGGAAGGATGGAGATAGAGGCCATTTTTCCCATACCTAAAATACACTTGCCTTCTGTTAAAGTGAATTTACTTGGCTCTGCAAAAAAGCAGATGGACATGTCAGGGTTGCTCTCCCTTCAGCTTCATCTTCTCCTGCATCAAGTGATGCTCAGTAGCACCCAACCCCTCCCACTCCAGCCAGGAAAGTGGTTCCCAGTGTGGATCCTGTTTCATTGGTGCATCCAAAAACCGCTGTGGCCCCGTCTCCTTTGAGCATTAAAAGCTGGAGAGAGCATAAAAGAACTGTCTTTAAAACACTCAAGATGTACTCAAAGTTTGGCTGCAATGAGCTGTGAAACCTCAGGGAATTGCCAGGGAAAAAGAAGGGGGAAATCTCTTCCAGAGGGCCCAAAACTTGCATTTTCATGGTAAAGAAAAAGAGAGAAGTAAATCCATGGTAGAAAACCTCTTCCTTCTCGTGACTGTGAGTACGATTATTCCATGGTTGCTAAAATTAGCCTGGAGAAAGCTTGGAAAATGGGAGAGCAAGGAAGCATCTGCACAGCTGGAAGAGGCTGAGCTGACCATGGGCCTCACATGCCATTAATTTATTTGCCCCGAACCTGAAATTCCCACAGGCTGCTGGTCCTACCTGCTGCTTGATTGCTGATGGAGCAGGGAGAATTACTGTTGATATTAATTGCTGCCCTTGATTTCAACTTGCTGACACTGTGAAGATGGTTTTAATTAAAACTCGTTAGCACCAACCTGTTCCCTGAAAATGAGCGTAGCTAACCTGATTATGGAACTGGTTCCTTGATGATCCTGCTCTTCCCAGAAAACCATCCTGGGTACATGTGTAAGTCCTCACCCCTCTCCTATTCCCAGAGTGACAAAGGGTGGGAATCCTGAAAGCAAAGCTGAGAATTTGTGGTGCTGAGAGGCTTGGGAAGCTGGAGCACAGGGAGGGATGATGCTGTCACATCCAAAGGAAACCACCCCCATGGACCAGTCCTTGGAGATCTGTGGTCTGCACAGAGCAGTGATTTGAGCTCTGCAGAGAGTTTGGGTTGTGGAAGGGCTATTTGGTGTAAGAATTTCAGCTTTTTTCCTAGGCATGACCTTGAGCCTGGGGCTGGGAAGCTGAGCTTTGGTGATCAATGGGGCTCCTCCATGCCAAGTTTTCCTCTGAGCAGAGGCAAGGGGATGTTGTCAGGAACCAGCATCAGAGCTGATACCTACTCCCCTCAGAGGTGGAAAAACTGACCCCAGCACACGTGTCGGCTGCATCCACAGGTGAGCAGGTCCTATAAGCTGTCTCTAGGGGGGCTGAGCATCCTCAACATCCCCATGTCCGGGCTGTTCGGATGCCTCCTCCCCATTGCTGCCTCATGTTGTAGCTTTGAGTAAGGAGTAAAAATTATGAATGACTCCTTCTCTCTCCCCGCCAGCCCCTTTCACTTCTGCTTTGCCATCCCCCACAAGCAGCTGTTTCCTATTACCATAAAAGCTGACAAGGTGCAGGGCTGGAGCGGAGCCTCCTCTGGCAGGTAATTTTGACAAGAGGCAGAGGGCCAGAGCTGGGTGTCTCTGATGGGTTTCCGGGGCTGTTATCAGCTCGGCGCATCCCCCTCTTGTCTGTGTGCAGGGAGGAACAGTGGCTCCTTGGCAGGACTGGCTCTTTCCTCGCTTGGAAATGGAGATGGGGACATCCTCAATGAGCAGCTCGAGCTGGTGGGGTATCTCCACACACCTTTGCTTTTTGATTCAGTTCTTGCTGGTGAGATTTTCACCTGTCTTCAGGAAATATATCTCTGCCACACCCAGCTTGGACACATTTACAACCTTTTATCTCCCGGCAGCAGAAATAACACAGCCGTATGCACAAGATGGATAATCTGCCCAGGCCTTCAGCCAGCCTTGTGTTCCTTGCCATCCCAAGAGCATGGTACCCAGGCCATGCACAGCATCCTCACCCCTGTGGAGGGATGCAGGTGAGCAGATGCTGCTCTGGTTCAGGTTGGATGTGAAGCCCAGCAGGCTCTCTGGCCTTTCCCCAAGACAGCATCTATTCATTCAGGAGGTCAGCTTAGGCTGTGAGGCCAGCTAAGGCTTAAAGATTAAATATATCTATTAAATAAATCATATAAGTAGATACTCCGTCTTCTTGGTGCCTCCTGATTTGCTTCCACAGTCCTGAATGAAAGCAGCACCATCGCTCGCAATGCAATCAGTACCCCTGTGCCCCCAGACAAATTAATAACCTCCTTCCCTGTCAGACACATTAAACATCATTTTGCAGCTCTGCACAGGGACTTGGAGACAGGAGTGAAGTCGCAATGGCTGGAAAACACACTGTGCCGCAGGGGAGGACTCACAGGTGGGGTATGGGGCAGCAAATACAATTTTTCACCTTTGCAAGAAGTTTTTACCTTGTGTTAAAGGGGTCTGGGGTGTGTGAGCTTGTGTGCACACGGAGTTGTGGCACATGGCTTCAATTTGGTTCAAAACTAGGGATCTTGAGTCAGGAAAGACATTGTCCACCCTGGCTTGGCTCTGCAGGGATCTGCATCCTCTCTTTCTCCAACTCTGCCTTTGCTTCAGCTAAGCTCATGACAATTTGGTCTCCCCAGAAACTCTGTTTCGGTTTTCCCAGGCAGGGCTTATCCATTTCAATCATCCTTCATTAGCCTATAATCACATAATTGCCTTCCCTTCAGATTTAGCCCAGGCTGTGCAAGCAGCTCCTCGATGCGCTGCACATTCCTCATCTCCAGCCTCATTAACAGAGAGATGCCGTCCTTCTCTAACGAACATCTCAGCTCCAACCAACCTGCCTGGACCCTACCCTCTTTTCCAGCACTCAACCAGCAAAGTCCCATTGGGCAGGGGTGGATTTGAGGTTGACCAGCCCAATGACGCTTACTTTCTTTCCCCCAAGGACATGTCCCCGAAGCAGTAGTGTCCTGCTCCCCCAGCCACACATGCTCAAGTCTCGGTTGCAATCCTATTTGCCTTTTGCTAATAAAACCTGCCGGTCCCCATCCTGCTTAATATCACAGACCCCATTTCCACGTGTCTGACAGCTTCCAGGGCCAGGCAATACTGGGGAGTCTGGGGGAGGAGGGAGAGCTCCCGCAGCGAGCCCCAGGGTCAGTTTTTTCCAGATTTGCTTAATTTTTTGTAGCAATTCTGCCTCAAATTACAAGGATGCTTTTCCAGAAATATGATGTGGCAGAGCATCTCACTTCAGCACCAGCACAAACTGGACCCAAAAGCATCTTCTCCCACCTTTCACCCCACTGGCAAACACCGCCCTGCACCCAGCACCAAGAAGAAGGAGGACATTGGGGCCAATCACCCCTTTGCGGTGGTTTTAAGGAAAAGAGCAGATTAAAATCTCTGCAAGATGGAAGGACTGAGTCCAAGAGCAACATCTGAATGGGGCTTTTCACACTGAACCCTCTTTGTGTGGCTGCTGTGACCTGGACGCTGCGCTGGAGGTTTTTCATACCAGCGTTTGCTGAGTGTCAGATTTAATTATGGGGACAGGGGGGGATTTTATACCAAGGCTTTATCAGCTTTTCAATAAATAGTGTTACAGGAAGACTTAAAATCTGAAAAAATGGGGTAAGCATCTCCATCTCAGAAAGAGGAATTTAATTACTTGGGGTCTGGCCAAGGGCAAGCAGGTGGGAAAAGCCAAACAAGCCCAAGGTGGATTGAACTTCAGGAGGTGCCAAGCGAGATGCTGTGCTGGCTTCGCCATGGCCCTGTCCTGAGCTGGGCTGGTGGCTCAGGAGCTCTTTCAGAGATAAACCTGCTCCTGAAGCCCAGAAAGCATTGCTTCATCTGGACCCAAAGTGGATCTGAAGGTAGACGTGTGTAGGAATCAGCTTTAGGAAGGGGATTGTCCTGCTTTGGGTATTATTAACAACTACACTCTACCAGCTCGTGCTCCAGTAGAGCCAAATTCAATATCTTTTATTATATACATGTATTTTTCAGCATATTTTTCCCAAAGCAGGACCCCTTTCCTGCACTACCCATCCTGTCTGCTGTGGCATTGTCCTACCTACATCCCCATGGAGGTGCAATGTGCTGAGCTGTCACTGATTTTAGGGGGATGGAGGATGCACAGGGCTCCCAGGATGATGTGGGATTTGGTCCTTAGGGAAGAACTCCACTGTCCCACAAGGAGTTTGACTACAGTGGTGGTCGCAGGTTGGAGAAGCACTTCAGGATGAAAGGAGTGATAGAAGTGTCAAATATTAAGCTAAATAGCTCTGGAGAACTCCTGGATGTTTTAGGAGCGCTGCCAGACAGCAAGCTGAATAAAGCCAAACTCTTCCAGCATATTTATTTTTTGAAGGCTTAATGTTGTTTAAACAGCGAGGTCAGAGCAGATAACAAGGCTGGGAGCACAACTGCCCCATTCCCATCCTCCCCACATTGGGCAATACTCCACATGGAGCGATGCAAAGCTGCCAGCCCCTAAAAAGCAGGGAAACAGCAGAAAATCTGGGGTCTATTCAGCACATCACTGGGTTATCCATGAAGCAGGAGCACAGCAGGTCTTGGGCTGCAGTCCTGTGGTCCTGAGATGCTCCTCTGCTCCCTGGGTGGCTAGGAGCCCCCAGCCTGTTCCTGCCACCTTGGGCCACCTCTTCTCTGACAGTGGGGTACAGAGATGTAGCTTGAGGGACCCAGAGGACATGGAAGCAGCCGAGCCAGGCTGAGGTCGTGCTTGCAAAGCTCCCTTCTGTCATTTACTGATCCTAATCAGGCTGCAATAAAACCTGTGATTGCACATCTCATAAGCGAGATCACAGGGAGAACAGGAAATGAGCTAAGTTAATCAAATTAGATGAAAGACAAGGAAAAAGGAGTCTGAAAATCCCATCTGGGGAACAATTTTATTAGTGTTTTGCACTCCTGTAGAACATTTTTGATGGCGAGTGCTGGAGCATTAACTCATCCAGGCAGTGCCACTCAGCAACCACAGTGTCTGAGGGAAGCGGATGAAGGTGAACATCATTTCCATCACCAAAGTCCTGCTGCTTTGAGCTGTATGAGAGAAAAATCAAGATATATTTCTCATTGCAATATTCTTGTTCGACTGAAATTCTAATAAACCTGCAATACTTTGTAGATCAAGAAGGAGATTCTTGTCTCTCCCATCAGAGCTCTCATCCTGCTCTTGCCCTTTGCTTGTCCTGCTGTATCCCACATGATGATGAGGAGTCAGAGCTCTTGACTCCCTGTTCTGGGTTACAGAAATCCAAGTGAAACGAGTGGGACACATCTTTTTGTCTTGATCTCGCATTTGGTTCCTTCTTCCTGCCTTTCTCTGAATTTCCTTAACAGAAGGAATGAATATTTCATTACATTCTTTCTGACATTAACTTCTCTTGCAACCCACCACAAAAGCCTGGCAAAAATAGAGAAGATGAATGCAAAGGATTGTGTGCATCATATTAATCCCGTAACTTGCAGACCACCCAATAATATAGAAAACAGACTTGACACTCCATGGTGATTTGACCTTTCCCACTCTTATCTGTTTTGTGGTCCTGCTGCCCCATGCAGGCTCCCACATGAGGACAGGCTGAAAGAGTTGGGGTTGTTCAGCCTGGAGAAGAGAAATCTCCAGGGTGACCTTAGAGCAGCTTTCAGTGCTGAAAGGGGCTCCAGGAAAGCCTGGGGAGGGAGGGGCTCTTGATCAGGGAGGGCAGGGATAGGACAATCAGGAATGGTTTTGAGCTGCAAGAGGTGAGATTGAGATGCATTATTAGAAGAAATGTTTTGCTGTGAGGGTGGGGAGGCCCTGACCCAGGTTGCCCCATCCCGGGAGGTGTTCAGGGCCGGGTTGGATGGGGCTTGGAGCAACTCTATCCAGTGGGAGGTGTCCCTGCCCACGGCAGGGGATGGAGCTGGATGGGCTTTGAGGTTCCTTCCAATACAAAGCATTTCATGATTCTATGATTTGTGGTCAGCGAGTGACACCAAGCTTGGATACAGCTGGGATCTCACAGGGCCTTGCTATACCTTTGCAGATGCGATGTCCAGGCTGTATTTAGCAGCCTATGGAAGAGATAGCTCAACCAAAAATCTACTCTATCCACATTTGGAAAGCTGGGCACTCGTCCTCTCAAGCTAAGCAAGATGGTGATGGTCTAAAGCCAGACCAGCATGCATTGATCGCATCTCTAAGAAAATAGAAGACTAATGTCTTGGAATACCTATGCCTGCATGTAAACAGATTATTTTTTCCAGTCTCCATATTGCAAGGGAATCAGAACTGGTTAAGGGAGTCAGAGTAATGTTAAGAAGGTGGGAGATACGTTTGGAAAGGCTTCACATCTGCGGTTTCATTAATGCATTCAGGTTACTGTGTTGAGATTCTGGGCTCCAGAGCCCCCATTCAGCACTTTGGCACTATCTTTGGTAGTGACAGGGCTTGAATTTCATCCCATTGCAATCCCATCGATAGCTGAGCTCAGATGGAGCAAGGCAGAGGAAGAGGACCCAATGCTGCTCCCAGGCTCACATCCCCAAGAGGTCTGTGAAGAATCTCACTCAACAAACACTGCATAGCAACCAAGATTTAACGAAGCCTTGACCACCTTCCATCCTCAAACAAGAACTCCTATAATTTAGCCCTCCACAAACCAACCTTGACCGGTTTTCTAGCCCTCTGGACCTGTCTTAGCTCCGTTTCCCCCTGTGTGCACAGAGAGGGAAAGAATTTTACTTGCAAGTATTGTCTCGGTTCCTCATTGAGAACTGAGCATTTTGAGCAGTACCGTGTTATACACGGGTTCCTCCACTGTCCATTGCCACCTCCATTCCCTCTTGCATCATGCTTGCACCTAAAAAGATGCTGTCTGCCTGGTTTTGGGGATGCAGCGGAGATGGCTGGATTGCGATATATGCCATAGACACATTACTTTGACTTGCCATGACCTTGGTTTCTAATCATCCCTGTCAAACGTCTCCTTTCCCTGTCACAGTAGTTAGAATCTTAGAATCATGCAATCAACTGTACCCGTCCACTACTAAACCATCCCTGAGCACCTCATCTGCCTGTTTTTTAAACACTTTCAGGGATGGAGAATCAACCCCTGCCTTGGACAGCCTCTGCCCAGTGCCTGAGAATCCTTTTGGAGAAGCAATATTTCCTAATATCCAGTCTAAACCTCTCCTGGTGCAGCTTCAGGCCATTTCCTCTCATTCTGACATTTTTTACTTGGGAGAAGAGAATCTGCCTGGGTGCAACCTCCTTTCCAGGAGCTGCAGAGAGCAATGAGGTCTCCCCTCAGCCTCCTTTTCTCCAGGCTAAACAGCCCCAGGTCTCTCAGCTGCTTCTCATAACCCTTGTTCTCCAGCCCCTTCCCCAGCTCCATTTCCTTCTCTGGATAAGCTCCAGCCCTTCAAGGTCCTTCTTGTAGTGAATGACTCAAAACTGAACCCAGGATCTGAGGTTTGGCTTCACGGGTACTGAGTACAAGAGAAGTGTCATGCACCTGGTCTTCAATCTTGAGGTGTTCTGGGTTTTTTTAGGGAAAGAAATCCACATCTACCTTCAGTGCCAAGTAACCTGGCAGAGGGTGCATTAAACTTTTTTTTGCATGTTTTCAGAAGAAAAAGATGCAAAAAAAAAAAAAACACCCAACCTAAAACTTCATCAGAAAATGCTAGTTTTGTCACAAGTGAAACTGTTTGCAGGAAAGGGCTTTCAAATGAGCTTCCTGTTTCAAAAAGAGAAAAAGAAATGCTTTTAGAATGTCCTGAAATTGTCAAAAACATCCTGTTTTGACATTCAAAGAAATTTGTTTTTTGACTGGCAGCGAGTTTGTTAGAAAACAATAATTTTAAGAAACAGTGAAAAAAACCCAAACCACTCCACCCCAAACTAAAGTAAAGTATGCTTCAAAGGTCTGAGTGACCCCAATTCAAACTTGGGCTTGGTGATTTATAGGTGTTGAAATGGAACCTGCTGGCTTTAGGAAGCAGCAAGGTATTCGGTGTCACAATCTACAGAAAAAAAATCCCATCGTGGTTGAGTCACAGGCATGATTGACTCCAATACTTAAGCAGTATTGATCCAATACTGTTGAGATCCAGCTTCACGGGGGAAAAATTCCAGTAATAACAGTATTTGTTAGCTGCAAGTCCAGCTTAGCAATGGGACAGTCCTTTATCCTTGGAAATACACATAGTCCTGCTCTTTAGGAAATAGAAGAGTGTTGGGAAAAGCAGGTTTTAAGAGCTTAAATGTCATAGAATCATGGAATGTCCTGAGTTGGATCCACAAGGATCATCGAGCCTAACTCGCGTCCCTGCACAGGACAAACCCAGAATTCACACCATGAGGCTGAAGGCATTGGCCAGATGCTTCTGGAATACTGTAAAATTTGATGCTTCCCTGGGAGCTGTTCCCACGTTCCACTACCCTCTGGGGGAAGAATCGTTTCCTAATGTCCAACGTAACCCTCCCATGGCATCTTCCTGCCACTCCCTCAGGTCCAGAGAGAAGAGCTCGGTGCCTGCTCCTCCTCCTCCCCATGGTAGGAAGCTGCAGAGTGTGATGAGTTCTCCCCTCAGTCTCCACTTCTCCAGGCTGAACAGACCAAGTGACTTCAGCTGCTCCTCACACGACTTCCCCTCCAAACCCTTCACCAACTCCACGACCACCTCTGTAGCTTTAGATCCTTTATGGAACCCCAAACTCCCCCAGTGCTCAAGGTGGGGCTGCACCAGTGTGGAGGAGGGTGGGATAAATGCTGCCGGTTCTTTTACTCCTGGAAGTCACTCGTCACCCAGAAAGCATCTCTGGGGTATTCAAATGGGAGAGTGCTATCTGCTTGGTGTGGATTTGCCAAGTTTTTACACCCACCTTAAATCTGGGTATTCGTGACACCCATCTCAGAGCCTGTATGTCAGAGATGTGGTCCCAAGGCTACCGAGCCCAAGGTGTTTGCAGCCATCTGTGAGAGCTGGACCATGACACAGGAGTGAAAGCATCAGCAAGCAGCCAAGCAAAGTTCAGGTCAGGTCAAAACAAATGGAATTGATGTTCTGTGCCAATTAATCTTTTTTTCTGAAGTTAGCAAATGGTTCTTTTGACTTTCAAGAGGAATCTTTTGGTAAAGGAGCAATCCCTGCTGTGCTGGCTCCATTTTTAAGACCAAACTATCTTCGAAATGTAAAAAAACACCCAACACCCAAACATACTTTTGGAAAATCGTAGAATGGTTTGGTTGGAAAAGGCCTTTGAGATCACTGAGTCCAACCATACCTGTCCACTACTAAACAAGATCCCTGAGCAAATCGTCTGCTCATCTTTTTCAACCCTCCACTGATAAGGACTCAACCATACCCATGGGCAGCCTCTGCCAGTACCTGAGACCTCCTTTGGAGAAGAATTTTTTGCTAATATCCAGTCGAAATCTCCCCTGGCACAACTTGATGTCTTTTCCTCTCATCCTATCACTTGTAACTTGGGAGAAGAGACCAGCATGCACCTTGTCACAATATCATTTCAGGTAGTTGTAGTGAGCAATGAGGTCTCCCCTCAGCCTCCTCCTCTCCAGGCTGAACAGCAGCGGATCCCTCAGCTGCAACTTGTAAGACTTGTTCTCCAGCCCCTTCCCCAGCTCCATTCCCCTTCTCCAGACGTGCTCCAGCCCCTCAATGTCTTTCTTGTAGTGAGGAGCAAAAGGGAGAACACCTTCTCTGGACTTCTTTTGCCAAATCCTAAGTCAGTCCGAGCTCCTGAACTGTTTCCATCCTGCACCCCATCAACCTCCTCAAAATCTGCCGTATTTTAGCAAATTGGAGCACCTTGAAATCACAGAAAATCTTAAGATGCGAGATCATTCCCTACAGCACTGTCCCTTTAGGCTTTAAATGCCTTTATGGCATTTTGAGATTGTTGGTGGTGAAATGGGCTGCTAACAGTTAATGAAGTTAACGATTTATAAGCCCTGACATATTAAATTCATTAAGAAGCAGTGGACGAAATGCAAATATGGAACTAGAGAAGAAAACATGTTGCTAACTGAATTGCAGATGATGAATATCTAGGCTCACATGTGATGAAAAAGCAAAGCTATGAAAGGTGTCTGCAGTTACAAAACAAAGTCTATTAAGCTTAGTTCTTCTGGACAGCATCGAATAAAGCTCAGGAGAAAAATGGGATAAAATAAATGCTTTTGATTTTCTAATAGGTTTTGAGCTAAGGCCAAGGGCTCAGATGGTTTTCCTAAGAATTACACTTGGTTGTTTGCAGGGAAATAGCTCTTTACAATCTCTGGAGCTGGTGAAATGTGTCCCAGCTGTGGGCTGTTGAATTCAGATGTCACTTTGGTCTTAGCAAAGCCTTCCTCCTTCACAGATGCAAATGGGTTTAGTCTTCAGAGTGCTTAACATTAAGGAACAACCTTAAAAATGTGTGGGTTTGGTACTGCATAAAGCCATAAATCCTCTCTGTCTTAGAGATTTCGTTATAACTCCTTGGGGCTGTGCAACCTGTGAGCATCTACCTGTGCTGTAGGAGTGACAGGAAGGGACTGAAAGGATGCTGTGAAGCAACCTTGCAGCAGAAGTGCAATGCTCCTGTTGGAAAATGGGGGAAAAACAGCTGCTTTTGGGTGTCCTGAGCACATGAGCCCAGGTATCTGTGCCCTTTAGGATCACCACCTTATATGCAGTGGGCGCAGCAACTTTACACCCCTCCAGTCAACCCCAAGCCTCATCTCTTCCACATTCTCCTTTTGAACCTTTGTTCTTCCCTCTTGTTTCTTCTTCTTTTTTTTTTTTCTTCCCTCCTCTTGGGCCAAATCCTTTTGCCAACAAGTTTTCTGCTTGCAAAATGAGACCAAAGGAGATTTGGGAGAGAGGAGCGATCATATGGACATTTCTGGGCCTCTGATAAAGGGATGGGGGGTGCTGGCAGCTCTGTCAAACCACGGCTGATGGTTTTGTGATGTGGGCTGTGTAATGTCCCATCTGGGAGAGAGTCGAGTCCAAACTCACCCACTCACATATTTTCCAGAAATGTGTTACTGCACATATGTTCAGAGGACAGGAGAAACCTGTTAAAGAGATAACCTCACCACATCCAAACGCCACCCTCCTCCAAGGTCTGCTCTGCTTGCAGGATCCTTCTGCTGCTCTCAGCCCTGCAGCCAGACGGACAAGTCTTGCCAGCAAATGAGAAGGGAAAGTGCTCGCTGGCGTCTGGCCCGTATTAAGACTCTGCTGAAGACCTGAAGCTGCTCGAGATCGGGAGAGCAGTGGCGTGACATGAGGGCTCCACACTGGATGCAGCAGGTTGTTAAGGGGGTGGCAATGCCATCCAGTAGCTCTTCACATGCTGCTTCTTGGCGCCAGGGACCAGATCCTGCCTTCTTAAATGGCAATTGCAACTTTTATACCCGTATCCTTGAAGAAGTGACATACGGGAAAGAAGAAAGGCTGCAGAGTAGGGAAGGGCTCACAGCAATGCACCACATCATTCTGCATGGGGGAAATTGTCTATTGATCAACCTCTTGTGATTGGTAGGAATGGTTGGACTCGATGACCTGGTGGGTCTCTTCCAATCTGGTGATTCTATGATTCTATGATTCTCTGAGATTAAACTGAATAACAAACAGACTTCTGTTCATTAGCTATTGGAACAGCATCTCTTAGGTCTGAACTAAAACCTCTTTCCTGTAAATGTTATCCAAGGAGAGCAAGAAACAACAAGTATACCTCAAAGCCTTGGAAAACTTTTTCATTTTCATCAGATCCTCAGCTGAGATTGATAAACGCCAACTGACAGCAGCCTCCAGTTCATCCCTCCAGTAAAGCAACACAGCAATTACTCCAGGTCATAATAACAGCCTGAAAATATTTAAAAGATGGAAACAAGAGGATGGAAGGCATTGGGATGCAGCTCTAAGCAAGTTCTGCTGCATCTAGAGGGGATCAGAAGACCTCCACAGGATGAATGGGTATGGCAGGGTAGACATCTCAGATTCTTGTGCCAAAGTGTTACCATGGATATTTTCCTCCTTGCTCATGAGGAGTTGTGTGGTTTCCACAGCCCCTTGATGATCCAGATGGTCTTTTCTGTCAGACACTTTATAAGTTTTATGAATTTAAGAACCTTAGGATCTTTAAGTTCAGAGTTAAAGCTTTCGGTAGACTTAAAATCCTCCTTTCAGAAAATCGGAGTGTCCAGTGAGGCAGGAAAGATGCAGTGAATGTTTCACCACATGAATCACATAGAGTGCTTTAATCTCCTCCCATACCAGGCCCTGGGCAGCTGAGGCAGTGACACCTGCCTTGGTCCTTTTCAAGAGGTGTCACTCAGCGTGTCCTCGATGCAGAATATGGGGATCACTTGGAAGTGGTCCTTGCATGGCCCTGGGAGGGATGCAAGTGCTTGCTGCTGGGAAGTCCAGATGGAGCTGGGAAACAAGGTCTTGGCAAGCTATTTTATCACCTCTACTCATCTCAGGGGCTGGCTGCCAGACTGCTCAAAGGTCAGGGAATTAGAGATGGATGTTTGAGGAGTATTGTTTGCATCTCTTACTCTGTTATTATGGAAAAAATGTTATTGTTCATCCATTTCATTTTACACCAGGGTATAGCCTGGCTAGACTGAAGTTGGCAGTGACCTCATCTTGAAGCTCCAAGACTCTTGCACACGTGCAATAAAATAAATTGCTTGAGCTTGTTGCATCACAACTTCTTCTCTCTCCCACCTCAGCACCAGGAGGCTGGAGCCAAAAAGCCATCACGATGGGGTGCTCAACCTGTGAGACATCAGCTGTCCATGGACTTTGTGCCTCCAAGGAAAGTGATTTTATAGTTTCTTTGCTACAAACCACTAGAAGTCCCCCTGTGCTCTTTTCTTGCTTTTAACTGACATTAAATCATCCAGAGCTGATCTTTGCAAACATAGGATCTGTGCAAGATGTAGGTAACAAAAAAGGGGAGGTTGCTTAGGCAGGGGGCTTGGATAACACAGTTAGGACTAACTAAGCTCCAAGCCACGAGGTGCAGGGATCTCTTTGCACTTCAGGCCAGACTTTAAGAGAATGATATCAGGCAGACATCAAGCCCTGGCTTCTCCCTCCTGCAATAAGAATCCATCAGGAAGTTGTCCCAAAGTCAAAATTTGCAGGTGGGAATCCAGATAGCAGTCTTTGCAAGGTTAAAAAAGCCAGGGTTTGTGGATGGGGATGAGCAGAAGGGCTTCCCAGTGACCCTAGTTCTAGGTGGTGCTTCCTCCAGCCAGGGAAGAGCAGGTCAGTCAGGGCAGAGGCATCCAGCCAGCACAGGTGGCCTCTTTCCAAGGTCAGTTTGGATTTTGTAGGTATATGTGCTCACATTTATTACCCACAGGGCTGGAAAGCATTCACAGCGGTAGCTTAGCCTCTTGCTCACTCTGCTGTCAGGCTGAGATCTCCCACCTTGCCGCCTGCCCAGTTATCCCAGTGCTAATGCTTGAGGCTTCCAGGGAAGGACCATGTCAGTGATTCAAACCATGCTGATCACCAGTGACAGACAGCATCCATCCTCACGAGATGTTGTTAATAACTTCAATCAATAATCAGAGGAGCAAATTCCTCATGGGCATTGGCAATGCAGCCAGGACCCACCAGGTCTCACAGGCGCATAGATGTCCTGGCATTATGTGGTTGCAATAGAAATAACACCTAGTTTACCTAAAATCAGTCTTTTTGGTCATGATAGCTTGAGGATACAATAATACAGAACAGGAGGCGATGTGCTGGGACACTGAGTCCCATCCTTGCCATTACAGGCAAACCCAATGCATAATAAATTTCTCATAGTCCACACTATGGGTTTTTCCATACAGCTAGGACTTAAGGCTTGTGATTTCCCGTATGAGGGCCAGCACTTACCCATTTTCCCATGACAGCACATTTTAGCTTTAGCTTTCCCTTCACACACCCTGCTCTCTGACCCACTTCTGCATTAACCCAGCTCATTAGGGGCTGAGCACCACCCCATCTACCTTTGCACTGGTATCAAAAAGGCCCACATCTCAAACAACTCTCAAACTTGCTCTGCAAATCCATCAATCCCTACTTTTTAGATCACTGTTTGAAACATCCAGCCTCAGATATTCCAGAAGAGAAGTAAGAGTATCCATGAATAAAATGGTTTTGATGTTTTTTCAACAGCATCAATATGAGTTAGAAGAATATTTTCACATCTTGTGCCACAGAGAGTGGGGCCTTTCTGCAGAGGAAGGCAGCATCCTTGGATGTGCAGATGTTCTGGAGCTCTCTGCTATGCTAACAGTGCATGAAAGCAGCTTATTAGCATGCAGTGTGTAACTGCAAATCTGGGATTTGTTCACTTAGTCACCTCTCCGTACAGAGATTGCTGGGTTATGAGCCTGCATTAGGCATTCTTTGCATGCATCCCCAGTATGTGCAGAAATGTGCTCACTCAGGCTTTGATGTCTGCACTACTTAACATCATC
Organism: Clamator glandarius; assembly: GCA_033459285.1. Lineage (NCBI taxonomy): Eukaryota > Metazoa > Chordata > Aves > Cuculiformes > Cuculidae > Clamator > Clamator glandarius. The sequence continues at coordinate 1,922,482 of JAUNZM010000716.1, forward strand.
TGTTTTCTGACCAACTTGTCTTCTGAGCTCTGGGTTTCATTCTGGGATTCTTCGACCCGATACCTACATTTCTTCCGACTTTGTGCAGCGTCTGGGGAGTTTCACACATGCTCAGCAGGGCAGCACGCTATTAATTGGACATTAAGTGGTGGGCCATGTCTGAGGCCATTGCATGTTGTATTAATTACTGAGTGGCTAATAACAACCTTCTGCCACTGCTATTTATAGAATAATAAAATCTGTCCATGACACTGGCCTCACATCTGGTGAAACTGGCAAACACATTTTCATTTCTGTCCCTCTCTTGAGCGTGCTAATAGCTTTCAGATTTCCAGAGGGACAACAGGAGATCTTAGAGTATTATGGACACATTGCTAATGGCTCTGGAGTGAAGGGCAAGCTGAGATTTGCACTTCAAACAGGACCAGACCACTCTATTCCTCCTCTTGTCCAACTTGGCATTGTGGCTCTGGGACAACAAGATGGGAAGCTGGTGTGCATCCCTGAAAGAGCAGTTCGAAAATACTGCAGCTCTGGTTTCGAAAATTTTCCTTGTGTTCCATGAAACCAAATTATCCCTGTATCAATCAGGAAGGGCTAAAAGAGGATGTTGTGCTATTTAGAAGAGACCTTCTTGCTTTAGGAGAATCTGTATCAGGTTCTACATAGCAAGGGACTCTGCTCTAACCTATGAATGTTGAGGAGCAGAATTAGGCGTGCCTCTGACTCAGTTTCTCACAGCATTCTGCTATGGAAACTGTCAGCCTCTGGACTGGATAGACAAACTCTCTCCTGGGTGGAAAACTGGTTGGATGGCTGAGCCCAGAGTGTGGTGGGAAATGGAATTAACTCCAGCTGGAGGCCAGTTACAAGTGGGGTTCCCCAGGGCTCAGTGCTGGGTCCAGCCCTGTTCAGTGTCTTTATCAATGACCTGGATGAAGACATCAAGTGCACCCTGAGCAAGTTTGTGGATGATACTAAGCTGGGTGGAAGTGTGGATCTGCTGGAGGGTAGGGAGGCTCCAAAGGGATCTGAACAGGCTGGACTGCTGGGCTGAGACCAATGGCAGGAGGTTTAACAACATCAAATGCCGGGTCCTGCACTTGGGGCACAACAACCCTGTGCACCTACAGACTAGGAGAAGTCTGGCTTGAAAGCTGCCAGGAGGAGAAGGACCTGGGGGTGCTGGTTGACAGGGACTGAACACGAGCCAGCAGTGGCCCAGGTGGCCAAGAAGGCCAATGGCATCTTGGCTTGGATCAGAAACAGTGTGACCAGCAGGTCCAGGGAGCTTCTTCTCCCTCTGGACTCAACACTGGTGAGATTGCTCCTTGAATCCTGTGTTCAGTTCTGGGTCCCTCACCACAAGAAGGATGTTGAGGCTCTGGAGCGAGTCCAGAGAAGAGCAATGAAGCTGGTGAAGGGGCTGGAGAACAGGCCTTATGAGGAATGACTGAGAGAGCTGGGGGTGTTTAGCCTGGAGAAGAGGAGGCTGAGAGGAGACCTCATTGCTCTCTACAACTACCTGAAATGAGGTTGTGGAGAGGAGGGAGCTGGGCTCTTCTCCCAAGTGACAGGGGACAGGACAAGAGGGAATGGCCTCAAACTCCACCAGGGGAAGTTCAGGCTGGACATTAGGAAAAAAATTTTCATGGAAAGGGTTACTGGGCACTGGAAAAGGCTGCCAGGGAGGCAGTGGAATCAACTTACTTGGAGGAGTTTAAGGGACGGGTGGATGAAGTGCTGAGGGACATGGTTTAGTGATTAATAGGAATGGTTGGACTTGATGATCCTGTGGGTCTTTTTTCAACCTAGTGATTCTGTGATTCTGTGAAAAGGCTGATGCTATTCTGTGACTTACAGAGTAGGCTATCACACAGGGGTTGAAGGATGTTGTCCTGCAAGAGACGGGGAACAAGGCCAGGGCAGGCTGCTGAGCTTGAGCATCTTGCCTGGTTCAAAAGAGAAATTGAAGAAGGGCCTGTAGTGGGGAAACTCAGTCAGCTAGGTGTTAGGTGTTGTTAGGTGTTGCAGATATGGGTATTCTCCTAGAGTGTCTTGAGCAACTTTGAAACCTCATCTGAAAGCAACTACTGAAGGCACATCTCCCTTTAAGGCTCTTAGCAAATCCTAGAGAAGTGGACATTCCTGTGCTGGTGGCAGAATGGGGAAAATGGCTCCAGGGGTGCTTAGGTGGTCTCACAAGAAATTTTTTCTTCCTAAGATCTCATCTCAACCTCCCCTTTTTCAGCTGAAAACTGTTCATCCTCATCCTGTCCTTGCACTTGATGAAGTACCCCTCCTCAGCTTTCCCTGAGCCCCTTTCCAGTACTTGCTGCTCTAAAGTCACCTGCAAGTCTTCTCTTCTCCAGGTTGAGCCAGCTCAGCTCTCCCAGTCTGTCCTCGTAACAGAGGTTCTCCAGCCCTTTGCAGCCCTCTTCAGAAACCCCAGGGAAATGAAAGACCATGAGATAAGGCATCATTTGCTGCAGTTTTCTGTTGTAATTGAGTTCCTCCAGAGCAGGCTGGCTGGTTCAGAAAGCCTGAACTGTTGTTCTCCAGGCCCAAGCTCCCAAATAACCCAAAAGCAACGGGTTTGGAGGACAGTGCTGCAATTACAGGTTATTCCTCTATTCTTCTGCAAGGACTTATTTGACCAAAGGGATGCTCCTCTTTAAAACCTTCGGGGAAACTTATTGTGTGATTTGCTTTTTGAACTTGTAGGGTCAGTGGGGAATAGTTTAATGATGGGGTGTGCACACAGCTAAACTCATTTCCCAAGAAGTTCTCAATAATGTCTGATCTGCCTAAGATTCTCCACGCCCAGAGCTGGGAGGATGCATCCTGTGTGTTCCCCCCTCTCCTCCCTCAAACAACTGCTGTTCTCCAAGATAGAGACCCAGTTTGTCTCTGTTACAGCCCCCCACAAGCCCCAGTCACCCAGAGGAAGTTATTTCACCCTCCAGGAATTGCTCGGCAAGTGCGACGTGCTGAAGGTATGCGGCGCTCACAATCGTCATTGGCAGTGGGCCAGTTCCCCCCTCCACGCTATCAAAGAGTCTCTGTCTTATCGCTGGTTGGGAGGGCATGACGTCATTCAGACACCAAAGCAGGAGCCACAGGAAAATCAAGTGTTTCCATAATCCCCTCGTCTCTTAGTTGAAATCCGGCCATTCCTAGCAAAAAGCTTCCCATGGCCATTCACAGGGTCTTATTATTGGAGAAAAGGCTAGAAATAGCCTCCCTGTTGCTGCCTTTTGGGAGTCTGAAGGTCACTGAGATGGGGTGGGACCCTGCACCAATGAAGGGAAACAGCTCCCAGAGAGAGTCTGCAGCTTTCCAGGTTTCACAGAATGGTTTGGCTGGAAAATACCTTTGAGACCATCGAGTCCAACCATATCTGTCCACTACTAAACCCTGAGCTCCTCATCCACTCATCTTTTAAACACCGCCAGGGATGAGGACTCCATCACTGCCCTGAGCAGCTTCTACCAGTGCCTGAGAATCTTTTCATTGAAGATATTTTTTCTAGTATCCAATCTGAACCTCCCCTGGTGCAACTTGAGGCCATTTCATCTTGGTTTCCCTGGGATGTCATGCACCAAGGTCAGTTTTGCTTTTTACTTGAAGCCTTGAGTGCTGGAAGAAGTGGTGAGAAACTTTATGTTGCAAAGGAAAATGTCCAAATTAAGTAAAAAAGTCTTCTGAAAACATAGCACAGCCTGCATGATAACACTCTTCCTTTGTTCCTTGGCCCCAAAAGATCTTTATTATGGCTTGGAGGTAGTTCATGAGCTTGAAGCTCACCAAGGAGGACAAAATTACTTTGTAGAAGCTGGCCAACCTCTTCTCAACCACAGGAATTATGGCTTTTTGGGGAAAGTGAAACACCTTCTGTCCACCTCCGAGCAATTTTGCTCAGACATTCCTTTGCCCAGGAAAGTGGCAGCATCTCCATCCCTGGAGGTGTTCAAAAAATGTGTAGATGGGGCACTTCAGGATGTGTTCTAGTAGACTCGATGGCATTGTGTTGATGGTTGGACTTGATGATCTTAGAGATCTTTTTCAACCTTAACTATTCTATGATTCCATCTCCCATGTTCACATCCCATGCCCTGGTGAGCAGCAGGATGAAGTTCGCATGGGGCATCAGGGAGCACTTTACACCAATGCTGGTTCTTTGAGGCTTCCTCTCTAAATTCCTCTTTCATCTCTTCCCCACTCTGATGCCTTCCCCCCACACACACTTGTCACCACTTCTTCTCCCAGATCTGCAGACATCTGCTCTGCCCATGTCCTCTAGAAATGCTGAGGGGAGGGTGAGCTCGTTGAGAGAAATGTCATAGTTCTTGCTGCCTTTAAACAATAACTTTTGAAAACATCTGAAACAGACATAATTCTCCTTTTCAAGAGCCCTATCTGAACAGCTCCCCAAATGCTTGGCTCTGGCTTCAAAGTTGGTGTTAAGCTATAAATAAATAGCATTTCATTAAAAAAATAAAGGAGAGAAATTAGCCAAAAAACCTTATACAAGCAGAAGCTTAACCAGTGCCAGATAATGGGGCAATATGGATTTTTATTTTTATCCGCATAGATCCATGTGCTCTTTATCTCCCACTGTAATTAGGTTCATGATATTAAAATAACATTATAGCCTTTGCCTACCACAGAGAAATGCAGTGAAGTTTCATCAAGGGCTTTGAGATCCCTAGATGAAAGAGACAAGGACCTTGACCAAACAGCCTATTGCTAATAGTTAAATGAAGGCACACACGTTGCTGAGTAGGGAGAACCTATTTAAAGATGAACCTTAATTGGTCCTTAATTGGCAGATTAGTACCTATTAGACTGATGCTAGGTGAGGAGAGTCTACAGTTACTGCTAACCTCTGTCCTGAAGCTGAGATTTAGTCTCCCTTCTAGAATAATTCTGTGGCCAATCTTGGCATCTAATGGTTATAGAATCATAGAATCAGAGAGTGTCCTGGGTTGGAAGGGACCCACCAGGATCATTGAGTCCAGCTCCTCGCCCTGTACAGAACATCCCTACAATTCACATTATGGGGCTGAGGGTGTTGGCTAAAGGCTTCTGCTGTATTGTCAGGCTTGGTGACGTGACTGCTTCCCTGAGATCTGTTCCAGTGCTTCACCACCCTCTGGGGGAAGAACCTTCTCCTAATGTCCAATATAACCTTCCCCATCACATCCTCCTGCCATTGCCTCAGGTCAGAGAGAAGAGAAGCTCCCGTGCCTACTCTTCCTCTTGTGATGGCGTAATGGTGTGGTCTCCTTTTCTCCTTTTGCCTTAATAGTGTGGCACCTTTGCCCGTTGATGTGTCTAGAATTTTATTCCCAAGCCATGGACTCGCAAGGGCTGTATGAGCTGTAAAAATCTTTCTCCACATTCTCTTGTAACACCTCTTCTCTTCTGTTGTTTAGATCATGCACATCCAGGTTCTTAAATCACTACGTTGTTATGGAAAAAGTTAATTCAAGCTACACACCATCCCCAAATGCTCATCCCAACTCCACGGCTGTGAATGCCATAGAATCATAGAATCATGGAACGATTTGAGTTGGAAAAGGCCTCAAAGCCCATGCAGTTCCACCCCCTGCTATGGGCAGGAACACCTCCCACCAGAGATCATTGCACAATGCCTCAACCAGCCTGGCCTTGAACACCTCCAGGGATGTGAATATCTCCAGAGATGAGGTATCCCCACCTGATAGTGTATTCCCCACCCACCTGAGGCAACTACTTTGTTGGTCAGGTTGTCCACTGGGAACTTTCAGTTTTTATAAGCAAAAGTCTCTTGGAGTTGGGCCAGGATACATAAAAGCCAATATTGCTGGGTCAGGAAAAAAGTATGAGGGCTGCAAAGTCAAACCTTGAGAGCTACAAGTGTCTACTGAGACTGACTCTGCAACTTGAATTTCCCTTTCCCTAATCTTTTTTTGGGAGATTGTAGCTGTGTTTCCCTCCTGTTTAAAGGGGGTTTGTGACTCGCTCTCTGCTTTTGTGCACGTGACATCAGCAGCGTTTGGTTTTTCTGACCTATACACAAGCAGAATTTGCTGCTGCTTTCTCAAATTCTTTTAAACTTCCTCTAGTTTTAATGTTCCACGAGATCTTTTATGCAAAGGAGTACTTGTTTGTGACTATTTGAAATACAGACATGATAGTTTGGGATTTTCGCTCCTTAAGTCATTTTCCTGATGTTTTTGTCCAAGATTCAGCTCATAAACTTTTACCCATCAACACTGAGAATCCACACTAAAATTCAGGGCCACAAAGGGAGCACCTTCCATACAAGAACAGGCTGAGAGAGTTGGGGTTGTTCAGCTTGGAGGAGAGAAGGCACCAGGGAGACCTTAGAGCAGCTTCCAATGCTGAAAGGGGCTCCAGAAAAGGGAGGGGCTCTGCATCAGGGAGGGCAGGGATAGGATGAAGGGGGATGATTTGAAGCTGCAAAAGGGAAGAAGGGAAGATTGAGATGAGATCTGAGGAAGAAATGTTTTGCTATGAGGTTGGGGAGGCCCTGGCCCAGGCTACCCAGAGCAGTGGTGGCTGCCCCATCCCTGGAGGGGTTCAAGGCCAGGTTGGATGGGGCTTGGAGCCCCTGATCCAGTGGGAGGCGTCCCTGCCCATGGCAGGGGGTGGAACTGGATGTGATTTGATGTCCTTTCCACCCAAACCATTCTACAATTTTATGATAAAAGTAATGTTTCACTGATTGATTTCCTCTACTTGACCCTATTGATTGACCCTGGTGCTTAACCCTATTGTTTTCAACAGAGGAGCTGCACACTTGCTATAAACACTCATTTCTTGAGGCAGTTGTGTTTTCCCATGACAACATACAACTCAAGGAGGCAAGAGACCCCACACTTTACCCTTTCCATCTGGAGACAGCTGGCTTCTTGCTTCACCGTGCCATGTGAGCCTCCTGAGCCTCCTGCTCAGCTTCTGATCTCTTCCATACATGGGGAAGCCCTGCAGGTTTTAATCTTGTCCAGATGCCTCACAAAATACATCCACCACTTTCTCCCATGTTGGCTCCCAAGGAAAGATATAAGTAGTTCCTAACTGCAAACACAGCTTGAGCTATTAATATCCAAACCACGGAGATGTGAGTGATGTTCTTTAGGAGATGGGGTCTTTGCAAACCTGCCCATCAGCAGTAGATGCACTTGCTTCCTAAAATAGTTGCCCTCTTTACCCTGCTTCCTCTTATTCCCCAAAGTTCAGTGCATTGTGGTACCGGAAAGACTATGTATGGGCTGTGTGGTGTGGCACTCAGGGTAGCATCAAATGGTGTTTGAAAGAAGAGCCCCAGAGGAAGAGCATCTCTAGACAGAGGGGATTTCCAGTGACTCATATCTAGTACCAAAAATGCTTTAAGATGCTGAGGAAAGGGAGCCGAAGCGCACTGGACTGGTTTTTTACCTGCAGGCGCCTGCTTATCAGAAGTGCCTAGGGTTGATTTTTGGTTTTTCTTTGTAAAAAAGTACTTTTTCTTCGAGAGCACTGCAGACGTGGCTGTGAAACCCCCAGGAGCAGCGTAATGTGCCTGGCCAAAAGCAGCTTCTGATGTCAAAGGCTTGCTCAGGGCTTTGCCCACCCTGCACTGCCCCAAAGGAGAAACAAAAAAGGGGTCAGCATAGGCAAAGAAACAGTCTGCATTCCCTCCTTTGCACAGCAAGCATTTTTCATCTTCTCTTTAGCCCCCCCGAGCATCCTGTTCAGCAAAGCAATCATGTTTCCTTTACCAGAAATATACATTTAATTTAATTAGAGCTGCCTTTGACCATGGCCTTCAGACCTGGAAGATGAGTGCCACATGCCGAGCACTGCTCCTAACCCCAGCAGCTCCCCTGCCTCCTCAGGGACTCTGTGCAGGACAGATAGGAGATTAGTGCCTGAGAATGCCCCGTCCAGCCTGAGCGCACAGAGATAAGAGATAAAAATATGTCTGCCTTGGGTATGCTCCTGCTTTCCTCAGCTGCCAGAGCTAATGATCTGATTTTTGCTGGATGACAGTCTGTCAGCGCCACCTCTTGGTCCATGGCCCGCTGACTGGGCTCATCCTATTGCTGTGGGCATCTCCATCCCACTGCTGTGGTCATCTCCATCCCACCAGCGTGGGCATCTCCATCCCACTGTCATGAGCATCTCCATTCCACCACTGTGAGCATCTCCATTCCACTATGGGTATCTCCATTGCACCATGGTGGACATCTCCATTCCACTGCTGAGGGCATCTCCATCACACCAGCGTGGGCATCTCCATCCCACTGCTATGGGCGTCTCCATCGCACCGCGGTGGGCATTTCCATTCCACTGCCACGGGCATCTCCATCGTACCGCAGTGGGCATCTCCATACCATCACCACTGGCATCCCAGTCACACCACCCCAGGCATCCCTATCCCAATGCCTTGAGCATCCCACCACCACACAGCTGCTTCCCACCTCCCTACTCACTGTGGTTTCCCTGGAGGGTTCAGGCTCAGGGTATGATAATATACCTGAGGTCTGCAAAGCATTAAAGCGAGGATATTGTCAGATATATGAGCTCATCGGGGAAGCAGGCCAGACACATTTGTTACCGGGAGAGAAACTACTTCTTGCCCTGACCCACTTCTAACTTGCTTTGTCTTTATTGTTATCTATCAGCACCTTCCTTACTCATTTGGAATAGCTGCTTAATTCCCATCCTTGACCATCTTCTCCCTTATATCCTCAGCAGCTGCCATAGGACTTGGCATGTCAGGGAGAAAGGGAATTTTTTTCTCAGCAGAGTCTGTTCTATCTTGATTCCACAATTTTAAGAAATAACAGCTATTTCCAGGCAAAGGACTGAGCCTTGTTCTCGGTGGAGATTTTGGCAAAAACTGAAGACCTCTCTGGTTTTTCTTATTTCTTTGAAGGAAAACACCCTGTGAAAATGAAGGCCAGGCTGCTGTAGGAAACCAGGGAGTGGAACTAGATGGACTTTGAGGTCCCTTCCAACCCAAATCATTCCACGATTCTATGATCTAATCTGTGAGCTTGTGAAGCTTCTCTCCCCCCCCAGACTGTTGCTCCCAGTGGATGCTCTGTTGACTCTCCACAGATTTTGGGAGAGGAAGTAAATATCTTTCCCCCAAGATGTTTGAAAAGTAAAGGAGGTGCTCACAGCTCTTGCACTGCAGCAAAGCCCAGGGGTGGGAGAAGGATTCAAACCCCCTTGAGTTGGAGTTTGATGCCTCTACAGCTATGGAGAAAAATAACCAGAAAAGCAAAAGCACGTTAAAAACCTGCCATGCTGTGCTGAGACACACAAACTTCTCAACTTACCCCCAAATCTATTAATGCTTTGAGCAGAGTAAGAACCTCCCCAGGTATGAGGGTCATAGCTGATGGGAAGAAGCACCATTTTCACCCATGGTATCAAGGAAATGTAGTCAAACGACAACAAACAGCAACGAGGGCTTGGGGATATCTGAATGTCACAGAGATGGCTGTGGGAATGGATTAATTGCTCAGATTTTAAATCACCTCTGTCTTTTTGGAGATTTAATTTCTTCTTTACTCTTTTCCCTTCCTATGTTCCTGCCTTCTGCATTTTTATTTTCTAGTTTTAAAGGGGACTGAGCATGGCTAAGGGAGGAAAGGGGCAAGGGCAAAAAGCTAGTGGGGTTGCAGAGGTTAACTTTCTAATGAGTTTGGCTAATGGGAAAGTCTCCTTGGAGAAGATCGCTCGATGGCAATTTAAAGGCAATTTCTAAAGCCAATTAAAGCGTTTTCCAACTCTTTCACCCGTGAAACTTTTAAATGGTTTTCTGAACTCTAGCAAGCAGAGTTTGCCTTTCCTGGTAGGAAAACAGACTAAAACCAGAGAAAGCCCCAGGAAAGTGAGGCTGTGCCCGCTGGTGCAACACACTTTTGGGCACCTTTTCTTCCTGCAAAATGCCAAAATGACCAAATAAATAAGATTTACCAAAAATAGCAATGAAGAACAAAGAGGAAGACCTATCTTCCTTTGTATCCATCTCTTCCCTGCCTTGGTGAGACCCAATGGATGGGATTATCCCATTTCAGGAGGTGTTGGAAGATGTATGAGGAGGGGAATAAGTTAGTTGGCTCATGGTTCTTAAGCTTCTCTAAGCTGCTACTGAATTAACTTTAAACTAGACTTGGGGACCTCGCATGGTGGTGAAAAAGCTTTCTCTGCATGCATCTGGGAGTAGCAGCTGAGCCTTCGGCTGCTTTGCCTCCACGTGGAAGGTTATGACTCCATCTGCTCGTGCAAAGCTTCAGCCACCTCATGCCTTGATTAGTAAAGTCACCAAGCTCTCAAATATGGAACTCTAAGGATTCAAATCCCCAAAATACCTGCTGAGTTGGGGTTTTAGGACTTCTACTTTAGTCTTTGGGCTAGAAGGGCTGCAAAAGGAACCATAAAAATCACCCATTCATTAAAAGACATATATAGAGAGATAGCTAATATCTGTGTATGCTGCTCCTGTTTCCTGGGATTATAACGCCACCTGAAAGAGAGATGCTACTTACCACTATCTCCAAAAATAGACAACCTCTTCACAGCCTGAGAAAACGAGAAAGAAAAGGGCTCATAGATGGATGACGGAGCCATCTGCCTGCAGCCCATGACGGTGCAGCAGCAAAGCAAGGGTAGAACTCAACAAACTTGGCAATCAAAGCTGCCTTCTGAGGTACTAAATGGATGCAAATGGTGCTGAAAATCTACCTGTGCAGGCAAATTCCTGCTTGTCCTGCCTTGTTCCCCTGAGCAACATCTCATGTCACCCCGAGCATTGCTGTGTGCCCTTGTCTCTATGCTCACCAAGTGGCTTAGAGATTTTGAAGGAGAGTTCTGGCTTTACATGACCATCTATGCACTTAGTTTAACGTGTATCTGACCTTAGGATAGGAATCAGCATGCTCTGTGATAGAAAGAATTACAGTTTGCCTGGGATCTGAATTCTTTTTTTTTTTAAGAAACACTTGCCAAAACGATTCTCTGGCAGACTCCTGTGTAAAGTACGTGTTTGGTGCTGAAGTATTTTTGGCAAATCAGGGTGGATTCGAAAGCCCCTGCACCACTTCATTCTTACCTCTTGGAAAGAGGAACAGGTCCAAACCTGAGCAGTGGAGCAGTTGCCTTTAGTAGTTCTGATAGATAATGTTTTTGACAGGGAAAAGCCATCTGGGTTAAAAAATACAGAGAACAGGCGAACAGAAATGAAGGAAAAAGGTTCAGAGTAGAGACCTGGGCTTGTATGAAGCAATACCTGATGTCAGCAGTGAGATCTTGCAGGGCTGAGATGCTCCAAGCCAGCTCCCAGGAGATGATAACACTAAACATGAAAAGCACAAGATGATCAACAAGGTGCAGAAGGCTGGGGAGCATCCAGTAAGGAATAAAGCTGCCAGGGAGCGAAAGTTAAAAGCAAAAAGCGAGGGTTCATTTCAGGAGGTTCATAAAACAATATGTTGTATTTTGCATTCCCAGTCCTGCAGGAGTTTGCAAGTTAGGACCTGGGAATATCATGCTTTTTGATGATGCTGTGTTATTTTGCTCTGGAGCTCTAGGCTTGAGCCCAGGAGGGTTCTCTGGACAGCAACTCGTGGTTTGCTGAGCTGAGATACAGAGCTCTCCTCTTTCTCGTGATCTCAAGTAGTTTATAACTTGAATATAGACCAGCAAAACCCTTTAATTAATTGGAAGATAAATGAGTTGTTTTGAACCAGCTGGAGACACAGTCCGTTGTGTTACATAGTCAGCACTTTCTCCCAAACTTCTACTTTAGGATATTTTTAATTTACGAAGGCAAATACCATTGCTTTTATTTTTTCACAAAGACAATGTGTATGGATGGAGTCAGGTTCAAAAACAAGTAAGAGATTGTGGAAGGGAAAAACACCCAAGGAGAGGGGAGGACCTCTAGGAGGTGACCTGGAGCACGTAGCTAACCCTTTCTTTGCTTAATTTAGATCAAGCGTAGGTGTATTCCGGGGGAGTATTTGGATCCCTAATTATGAGTAATGATGTAAAAGGAAGTGCAAGCATGGTGAAAATGGATCAGAAAAGAATTAATTGACTAATACGAGTGTTTAGAGCACAGACATTAAGCTATTTCTCTTTCTTCTTGGGCTGGACTGAAGCCAGGGGAGCTCAACAGGCTGTGCATGGGGTAGGGAGCAGATGACCCCATTGCATCTCATGCACCCCCAGTGCCAATGCCACCAGGCTGGTCTCATTTCCAGGCCATTTTTCCATGCAAGTTCAGTTCAGCATCTAGTCCTCACACCCTCTAGCAAACACTGATAGGAAAAAAAAGTGAACTTCCTATAGAAGATCATGGCTTTATCCTCAAAAAGTGTGAAAAGTCCAAGCTTGAGACAATTCAGCAGCCACAAGTTGGGGTACATGAGCAATGTGCAAAGGGATCCATGCAGGGATAAATATAGGAGAATCACTGCTTCTAAAATGCTCCTTTATTTGTTGGCTGCTCAGTGCAACCGCTGACCTCATAGCGTTTATAATCCTGAAGGGCTCTGGAGGTTTTTCAGCATGTGCATTTTAATGCAATAAGCTTTGGCATCTAAAATGTTTTTTTTCCCTTTTGGCTTCTCCTTTGGGCTTGAAAACAACAGGGTCAGATCAGTCTTTGAGCAAAGGGATGAAGACAACTCTCGCTTTAGTGAGCAGAATTATATCATCAGTGGCCAGAGGTCACATCCTGCTGTCTTCTTAAAGATAACTTCAGCCCCCTCTCTATTTCCCTGGTCCCTTATAAACCTGGCTCGACCCATACCCCGTAGCAGCGAGACTACACAGTGCAACATCTTGGATTAGTTATGAGCTTTTCAGATGAGCTCCAACTCATATTTCATATCATTCCTCCCCAACCATAAGATTTGAGTTTGTCACATTTACTGGAGACTAAAGTACAAACATGTTTTATTCATTATCTGTCCTCTTCTCCGCAACAAACACCTGCAAAACATTTCGGCTCTAGACCGGATCCACAAGGCTTCATTACGCATGACACTTTCTCCCTGGCTTGGATGACGAAGCTGCATTTTGTCCTTACACTGCTAGGTTGTAAAATTGCCTGGAGATCATCACCTTGGAGGAAGGCAGATTTCCCAAGACCTCATGACTGAGGGATTGAGGTAACTACACAGACCAGATTGTTGTGAGCTCAGGGACATGGAGTTATTTTAGCCTTGTAGCATCCAGACAAAAGCACAGCCCTGCTTTCTCGACAGGGGAATGAAGGACCACAGCTTTTGCAGTCTCGTACAAGGAGATTGTGAGCTACTGGGAGCAGAAAGCCTCCATTATTATCCTTATTTTAACCAGTAGTCATATTGGAGCCGTGGTTCAAAGCTGCTTACCCACTGTACCCTGAGCCTTTCCCTCTTGCTGACTCCTCTCTCCTGGCCAATGAATATTTATTGCATGCAAACCAGAAAAACTTCTCCAGGAGAGGCAGAGAAGCTGTTTTCCCTGCAAAACTAAGAAGCTCAGAGTAAGCCTTGGAAATTAGGGTGGAATAAATCCCTCAAATCAGGCACTGATGCATTTGGGTGCTGCTTGTCAAACAGAAATATTTAAAAAAAATATTTGTGAATGATCTCCAGTCCCATGATGCCTTGGACCGAACGAGCTCCTTGGACCATGAGCATCACATCTCTGCCTTTTGCCTAATTTCTTGCCCACCAATTAACTTGCTCAGACCCCACATCCACCCCTGCCAGCTTTTCCTGGGGCCTGAACTGCTGCCAGTCACCTCGATCTCAAATACTCTTAAATCTTGGGGGTTTGTTCCTTTACATAGATCACATTTAACTCTGTGCTGCTCTCTGCTCAGTGCCCTGAGCTTCTGCATCCCAGGAGTCTTCGTTACATTGCCTTCCTTTTAATTACCTTCATAAACCTACAGTTTTCACTCCTTGCCTTCCCTCTTTCATTTCCGAAGTCTTTAATCACTTGTTTTCCTTCCATCTCTCCTTGAGTTTTCTGACATGCAATAAAGATGCCAGTAAAATATTCATGAAGAAAGCCTGATCCAGGATGGCTGAGATCCCAACGATGCGATGTCTGTTGCTGTGTAATTAAAAGACAACGCCAATAAAGCAAGATATTGTGATGAGCTAATGGCCTGCCACTCTTTGGGAGATGGGGAAGGTGCAAAATCTGATTTCCAAAGCCCTTTATATTTAACAGCATGACAGAGAAAGAGATCAAACAAAGCAGCAGGTAAAGACATCCCCATGCCATGTTAATTGGTGCAAAGTGGATGCACGCATTTATTCAGTGCTAAATAAAGAAGCAAGCTCTGAAATGTCAAAATTTCTTTTTTTTGGGGGGGGTAAAGCATGAAATAATCCCCCAAACTGCTAGACATGCAGGCAAAGGCCTTTAGCTAGGGAATGGAACGTACTGGGATGCCTTTGGTGTCTGCAGCTTCCCCATCCCAAGGGCTTCCACAGCTTTTTTTATAAAGGAACATTCTCTGTTCTTCGCCCTCTGCCTTGCGCTTCTTTTCAAGTGTTTCCTGATCCTTGCAGTAGTGAAGGCAGGGATTAAAGAGGAGAAAACTGTTGAATAATCTCTTTGAAAAATGCCGCAAGATTTGTCGCATCATTATTCAGCATCCGAGAGCAACTGTCTCTGGATGGAAGATGCCACCAAAGGAAAATAACCTTTCTCTGTGCAGCTTCAGAGCAGGAAAGGGTCATTCCAGGGCAAAATCCCAACACTTTGGCATTGTCCAATAGTGCTTTTATGTTTTTCCTAAGGCTGCCAGGAAAAATAATTGCTTGGATCCTGGCTGAGAAAGAGGGGCAGAGATTTATCCATGCACTGGCAGAGAGGGAGGATGCACCATCCCCAGTGGATTGAGCAGCAAAAAGATCTTCCTCTCCACTTTGGGTAACCACCACCTCGCATGATGGGCAGAGAAGAACCACAGGAGGAGCTGGACCCATCCTTTTCACCATGCTGGTGTAGCATAGTGTGGACTTTACTGGAAAGACAAGAATTTTCAAGGCTTGGAGGAGAAGCAGCAGCCTTTCATCCTTCCCCTGCCTCCCTCATTACTAACCCCTCTGCGTACAATTGGCTTTTTCATTGTGTGGTTCCCAGTGGTGTTTTGCCAGGTTAAATATCAGCCCTGCAGCCAGACCTCTGATTAGATGTGTCCCTGGGGGCAGCTCTGGATTTTGCTTTTAACCCCTCTTTACTCCCTGCCCTTCCCTCTGTATCCCCTGGCGCGGCCTCCCTACCCTTTCCTGTTATTGTCCTGCTTGCCTCTGATAAGATTAAATACGTGCCCTTCAAAAAAAAAAAAAAAAGACCTTTTTTTTTCTTCCCTGTACCTTATTGTTCTTCAAAGAGATGGGGAAGACAAGATCCTGCTCCTGACTCCCGCTAAGAAAAGCCCATGATCTATGAGGCTGAATAAATAACCCTGAGTCCCTGCAGTGCGTGCGAGCAGCATTCACCTCAGTAATTGAAACGCATTAACGGAGAGACCTTGGGGTTTGCTTTTCTAATTCAATTTCTATTTCTTCTTTCTATTTTTTATATTATTTCTTTTTTTCTTTTCTATTTTTCTATTTTTATTTCTATTTTTTCGATCTTTTTTTCTAATTTTGATTTGTGTGGTTTTTTCCTAATTTCTCCTCCTAATTTTTTTTATTTCTAATTTTTCCTCCTATTTAATTTTCTTTTCTTTCTTTCTATATTTCTTTTCCCTTTCTAATTTTTTCCCCTTTCTACTTTTTCCCTCTTATTTCCTCCCTATGAAAAGTGAACCAACACCTGGCAGGCCACCTGTGAACTATTTGCCCTGCAAAGCCCTTTGATTGTGATGATGCTGAAGGTTTATGATGACTCCGGATGACGCTGGCTGTTATATATGCATTATGCCTTTTCCTTGGAGCTCTCTCTGGAAAAACACATATTTACAGCAAGAATATGGAGATATTTTGCATTTTCACTCAAACATTTCTGACAGGGCTGGCAGGCAAAGGAGGGGTGAGGGCTCTCGAATGAGCCCCAAGTGACCCAAAAGGATGAGAACTCACTTTGGTTTAATATTAGGCTGATGGTGAAATATAGTTTTGTTTCCAGGGCTTTCGGATTGTTGTAGGGAAAGGGACAGCTCAGTGGAGGGACAAGTTTATTTATACGGTTGTTTCCTACAGGCTTGGGTTGAAATGATGGCATGGCTGTGCCAAGTAAAGTAAACACATTTACGTAACTTTATATATTAAAAAAATAAGGTTTTCACTTTAAGAATGAGACAGGTGCACGTTGGGGTGTAGGAAATGTTATTTTCCCCATTCTGTGGTGGGAAAGCTCAAAGCGTGGTGAGCTCCTTGCCTTGTGCATCTTCCTGCAGTCCTGGGAGCTGGGTCTCTCCTCCAAGAGAAGATAGAAAGCAACCCTCAAATTTAACCCTGGCCTATCATACCCTAAATCCATTTTATGAGCATTTTTTCTCCTTGCGATATCATCCACTCAGGCAGGGAGTGGTGCTGGAAACTTTTCTGCTATTCCTGTTCCCAAATCGCAGAGCTGGGGTGTGGAGTGGAAAACCATCCTGATGCCAAGGGTTTGGTGTGCCAAGGGCTGGATCTGCCCCCAGTGCCACTGGCATCATCGCCATCAGAAGGCTCTCGAGGAAAGGGGTCAGGGTGTACCCCAGCTCTTTTCAACTAAATTACTCCCTCTAGACTGCCCATGGATGACAAGAGGAGTAGATTCCTCCTTACCTTGGACTACTCAAAGTGGAAAAACAATCCTCCATTACGTTACCATTGAGCTGATGAGAATAAAAACTCCTTTTCTTCCCTTTACTAGGCCTCATCATTGACTCCAGCAGCTTGAAGGAGAGTGAAGCCTCTGCGGTTTCATCACCGGATCATAGAATAGTTTGGGTTGGAAGAGACCTTAAAGCTCATCCAGTCCCATCCCCTGCCATGGGCAGGGACACCTCCCACTGGATCCAGTTGCTCCAAGCCCCATCCAACCTGGCCTTGAACACCTCCAGGGATGGGGCAGCCACAGCCTCCCTGGGCAAACTGTTCCAGTGCCTCCCCATCATCATCATGAAGAAATTCCTCCTTATGCCTAGTCAAAATCTGCCCCTCTCCAGTTTATCCCCATTGCCTCTAGTCCTATCACTCCAAGCCTTTGTAAAATCCCCTCTCCAGCTTTCTTATAGCCCCTTCAGGTACTGGAAGGTTACCAAAGTTCTCCTCGGAGCCTTCTCTTCTACAGACTGAACAACTCCAATCCTCTCAGCCTGTCCTCATATGGAAGATGCTCCAGCCATCGCATCATCCTTGTAGCCTCCTCTGGACCTGTTCCAACAGTTCCATATCTTTCTTGTGTTGAGGATTCCAGAGCTGGACACAACACTCCAGATGAGGTCTCACAGGAGTGGAATAGATGGTTAGAATCCCCTCCCTCAACCGGCTGGCCACGCTTCTTTTGATGCAGCCCAGGATATGGTTGACTTCTGGGCTGCCAGTGCACACTGCCGACTCATGTTGAGCTTCTCATCAACCAACACCCCCAAGCTCTTCTCTACAGGGCTGCTCTCAATCACATCATCCCCCATCACGTATTGAAACCACCTCTCCTCATTCAGAATTCCTCAGCTGAGGCTTGACCATGTTGCAGCCCTTGATGGGTCCTGCTGGTCTCTGCAGGGAGCTTGGAGCATCCCCATCTCTCTTGCCCTTGGATGGCAGGTGATAATTCATCTCTAAGTAACGCATTGCAGAATAAATCTAAGTTCACCTTTTTCCAAAGGAGCATCCCCCTCTATAAACCTGACTGGAGATCGCAATTAACTGCCCCATAGGACAAGCCAGCTTTTACTGCAGCCCTGCACTGGGGAAAGGGAAAAGAACAAAACCAGCAAAATGTGGAGCAAAATGCTATTTTTTTCTTTAAAAGCAACAAACTGTTTCAAACAGCATCAATATTTACAGCTGTTCTTGCTGTGTGCAGCATCCTACAAGAAGAGGTGCCATATGGAAAACATCTCCTTGGAGACATCGCATCTGTTGCCCTCCAAATCTTCCTTTTCCTTCTTCCCAAGACTGGAAAACTTTTTTTTCAGTACCTGCCCAAATCAACATGAATTTTGCAACAAAGGAAGTACCCTTTCTCAAACTACCAAAGATTACAAACTCCTCTTGCCACTGTGTTAAAATGCCCCTTTCTCAATTAAATATGCCCCTTCCCCAATGAAATACCACCTCCCCCAATTAACCCATCTTTCTCCCAGCATGTAGGTAAAAAGCCAACATCTAATACACCCCAGAGCATGTCCACAGCTTGACAGCCTTCAACAGGTTAATTTTTCAAAGCGGTAAGCTGATATTTCTGCATAAAATGCACATCTGCAGGGTAAATGCTATTAAGTGTCGGTGAATTATGGTCCCAGAGTACCGATCACTTGAGCCTTAATGCTACAAGCACCTTAATGTTTTTTTGAATGAAGCTGCTGCTAATTGCTTCCATATGAGCTCTGTGTATTTCTTTCTTTATCCCTAAGTTTTTTTTTTGTCCTGTCATGTACGATGCTACAATTATCGAGCTGGGAAATCGCACTTTATTTAAGCCAGGATTAACGCCCACTTGTGGGGGAGTTTTTGCATGGGGTGTTTGGCAAGGGGTTGCTTTTACCCCTAAGTCAAAGGAGAGTTGAAATATGAAAAATTCAGGAGGTTTATCCCACAAATCAAGGGACTGAAGTCTTGCCTTGATGCCCTGCATTGTTCCATAAGCAGAAGCCCCTTTTAATGCCTTCTAGCTCAGTATTTGTCAAGGTAGGACTCAAAGGTAGCTTTCTTTCCCCAAGGCAACACCATACTCTCCACCTAAGTCTGCAGCCCCATCTGGGTTGTCTCTTCATCCAAGTGTATTGCATGCAGCTGAGACTACTGTAAACAGGAGCAGAACCTCCTCTGTGAGGCAATGGAAGTGAAAAAAAGGGACCTTTTTTGGAGTAAAGCTTGTGGACCTGGTGTAGGAAAGGGAGATACAGATCCCTGGAGGGTGTGCAGCAGTTTCTGGTCCACAGAGGTGTCTCCAAACCTGCAGGAATGGCCATACAATTGATGGCAGGAGTAGAGTGCTGAGCATTTCCCCTCCCATCATCTGAATCCAACCATGTGCTGAATGAGATCTGAGTAAAAACCCTGGTAAATCCCACTTGGACATCTCAGCTTGCCTCGAAACCATCTGAGCATCAACCCAAGTGCCAGCAAGGAGATACTTTTGAATCCAGGGTTTCATACATCCAGCAATGAGTATATCACAACAGCCTTGATTCCAACATTCTACCTTTTCAAAAGGCATAAAACGAACCAAACCTCCCCACAAAATCTTTCTGCATGGCTTTTTCATTCCTAGGGAAGCAGGAGAGAGGAGAAGTGCGGATCCTAATGTGGATGTAAGCTCTGTGCTGGGGGTTGCTCTTAGGACATGATCTGCTTGTTTAGAGTCTGTGGTAACATGGGGATATTGCCTTACGAAAGGAGTTTTTAGGAAAATCATGGCTTGTTAAGGTTCCTGGAGCTGGGGAAGTCTGAGTTCAAACACCCTGGCAGCCCCAGTAGTGAGGCAGGAGGGAAACGCGACGCGAAGCAGAGCTTTGAAATAAAGCAGAAAGTGCTGGGTTCTGGGACTTCTGATTTACAGCCTGTATATTTTACAGCCAGGTCTCAGGGGTTTACAGTAGAGCCCCAAAGCAGCAAAATTAATTAGCATAACGAAAAGCCCACAGGCTGCTAGAGGCTGTTGCTACGCATCACTCCTTAATTAAAGCCTCAATCCCTTATTCTGGTCATGCATAGGTGCACCTCTGCTGTCTGTAACATAATTAACCTCTCTCCCAGTGTAAAAGAGAACAAAATATGACCCAAAGGATATGGGTAAGGAAATCTTAACTCTTACTGGAGTTCAGTTCAGGTCAGGCAGTTGGTGGGAACTGCTGAGTCCAATATTTGCTCCCCTCCAACAAGAGCCAGAGGAGGTAAAAGCATTGACTCCTGGAGGAGGCATGC
This sequence comes from Clamator glandarius, assembly GCA_033459285.1. Taxonomy (NCBI): domain Eukaryota; kingdom Metazoa; phylum Chordata; class Aves; order Cuculiformes; family Cuculidae; genus Clamator; species Clamator glandarius. The sequence continues at coordinate 1,942,584 of JAUNZM010000716.1, forward strand.
AGAGATGTTGGGATCACAGAGTATCTGCGGTGCCACAGGGACTGGAAAGAAACCTGGGTGTTGTGGCAAAAAGGGGAGAACAATCCCAAACCAGACAAAATCTGGATACAAACCTTTCAGAGCGCTACAGCAGTTGTGAAACACTTCCCCTGGGTGGGAGCGTAAACATGCATCCTATGGAAATGCTGACTCTGGGGCTTGGAGGATGGAGAACGTCAGAGGAATGAGGACTGCAAAAGGCATTTGCAAATCAAAGCCAGAGAATTTCTTGTGGCTTAATATAAAACAAGCCCTTTCATTCGTGATGTGCATTTCTGCCTGGACTGCTTTTTCATCCACCTGTGCTTGTGTCACTTTGAATTGCAATTTTCTCCCCAAGAGTGACCCTGTATGAATGTGTATTTATCATAAATCATGGAATCGTTAAGGCTGGAAAAGACCTCTAAGATCATTCGGTCTAACCACTAGCCCAGCCCCACCATGCTGAGTAAACTGTATCCTGAGTGCCACCTCTATCCCTCCAGATATGGGGACTCCACCGCTGCCTTGGGCAGCCCCTGCCAGTGCTTCAGTAAAGAATGTCCAATCTAAACCTCCTCTGGCACAACTTGAGACCATCACCTCTTTTCCTACCATATGTTACTTGGTTGAAGAGCCCAGCACCCTCCTCACCATAACCTCCTTACTGGGAGCTGCAGAGAGCGATGAGGTCTCCCCTAAGCCTCCTCTTCTCCAGGCTAAACAACCCCAGGTCCTTTAACTGCTCCTTGTAAGACTTGTTCTCCAGCCCCTCCTCCAACTCTATTGCCCTTCTCTGGACATGTTCAAGCCCCTTCGATGTCTTTCTTATTTGTACAAATGCCTGAGAATGTCTGTGCCTGGATATATTTGTACCTATTTGTTTCTTGACGGTGATGCAACATGCTTGATGAAAGATGTGCATGAAGAGTTAAATCTTTTCTGTGCAGAGAACATAATTGTTCTCATAATTGGAGAGATTGTTTTTGTTGATGAACTGCCCACATGAATGTTCCACATCTGAACCAGGAGTGCTGCCTTCACACTGTGAGTGGATCAGGACCTTGACAGAGGCTGCTTTGCTTTAGGCCAGGCTTATTTGTTGGAATAAACATATTCACATAGAAGGCTGCATTGCATGAATTAATTTGACTTCAGTAATTAGCCAGAAGGAAGTTTACCCCAACCAGTAAACCTTAGTGGAGAGGGAATTCATTAAATAGTTCTGTTTTGCCAAGCTGATTTTGCAAGTCAAAGAAGGTTTTATTTTTTAATTGTATTTTCTTTAGTGGTTTTGGCAGGAAAAAAAATCCATGAACATGATTTCCAAGTTCTAGCAGCTGAATGCAACCGAGATAGGCATTCATCTTCCCCAGATTTCACTTCTCTTGTCCTTTAACTCAGGAGATTTATTGAATTACATGTGATATGACAACTTTCAAAGCAAGGAATGGGGAACATGAGGCTGATGGTGAACGTTGCTCACCACTGGGGTTGCACAAAGGCAGAACCCTCTGCTTTCAAAGCACAGAACAGAAAGTGCTATATTAGGGACATTTTTTTAGGCATTCTCCTCATCTTTCACAAAGTTTTCAGATCCCTTTTTGAGTAAGGCATGGTCAGGTGAGAGGTTCTCCAGCTGCTCCGGGCCAGCTGGCTGGAAGATCTGAGCTTTCATTTCCTGGTGTGAACCAGTGGCATTCTCCTCCTGATGCTGGTTGCTTGTGTGCTCACCACCTTCATCCCAGACCATGTACTAGAGGAGCTGGCTGCATCCCAAACCACGAACCAGGAGCTAGCTTCATCCCAAATCATATACTGCAGGAGGTGGCTTCTCAAACCACATACCAGGAGCTGGAGCTGGGTCAATGCCCACTTATCTTGCTTCTGTAGCATCCTGGCTATTCCCAGCCAGCTCTGTCTGAATCCCTAGAGCAGATAAATAAAGTGAAACCCTCTATCATCATCCTCATACAGCTGAGGGGCTGCAGTCACTGATGAACTGCCAAGAAATTGCCTCTGCTCGAGGGTTTGATGTGTGTGACAGCAAGCCAAAGGGCTGCAGCAACAGGGCTACCTCCTCCTCTGCAAGGATTTTCTCCAGCCAGAAGCTGCTGGCAGTGCAGCATCTTGGAGAGGCTGATGGCAATCAGATGGCCCAAAGGCAACAGCACATTCTTGACTGATGGAGTTCGACCTACATGCAAACATGTAGTTCATTGGGTGCATTTGTACGGCTTTCAGAGAGAGCAGGATGCCACCTTTCCCTCTTGGCTACTCCAGTAGCTCCTGGTTTGTGCTTCCATATCAGCTCCAACAATGAGCCTGAGAGACAGGGGAATATTTATTTAAGTTTCCTTTCCTTCACTTTTTTGCATTTCTTCTTCAGATCAGTTTTCCTGGCCAGCTTTGAAGCCTGATGCTGGTGGTGGCTTCCTCAGAGGCTGCTTTGCCAGCAGGGAGCAAAGGGAGTGTGACTGGAGGACAGACACTGCCTTGCTGCCTCCAAACTCCCCAGCTAACAGAAGATAAAATGCAATCCTTGGCAGCAAATGATATAAACTGAAACATGATCCTCCTCGGGAAGTCCTCACTGCTTCCTCTCAGGCTGTCATGGACCTCAGTGCATGAAGAGGAGGGAGAAACTTCGGAGATCTGGAGGCTTAGCAGTCAGACTGCCTCCAGATCCCATCCTCTGGGAGGCTGGTGGGCTGACCTTGGTGGAGAGGCTGTTTTACACCACTTCTCCATCTCTTTCGAAAAGACCTGGGATTGAGGATAAATAATATGTTGCTTGACAGGAGGTCAAAGCAGGTGACCCTCTGGGACATTTAGGGATGTGTTTCCCTGGGCAGCTCCAGCTGGAGCCCAGACAAAGGCAATAGCAGGACCCCATTCCATCCCTGGGGCGGTATTTCCCCCAGTTCACACGATGTCGCAGCATGCGCGTGGATCATATGAGCTTAAGAACACATCAGGAGACTTACATATCTGGGATCCAAAAAGACTCTATGATGCCTGTTCCTCACCCCTACTTGTTGAGGCAGATGATTTCTCCTTTGGGTTGCAAACCTCTTCTTTGGGGTCATCACTTCATCTAAAGCCAAACAAATTCCCTCTTACCCAGCGCTAATGGGAGGAAAGGTGTGTGTTTTTAACAAACAAGTGAAATTCAAGAAGAAAATGATGCTTCTGCAGAGAAACCCTGCTGAGCATTCCCATTTTGTTGTATTATCACCTGGGGAAGGAAAAGAGGTTCCCTAAGGTGTCATTCCTGAAAGGAGCCACGAGCAGGCTGTGACTGGGAGCGCTGAGAATCTACTGCATCAGACTGATGGAGGAATGTAAAACTCCAAACCTCTCACCCAGGTCAGCAGCAAAATAGACAACTTCTTCTATTTTCTTAACCCTTTCCCCCTCTGCATTTATTCTTGGAGAAAAACAAAATACTCCTTAGCACCCAGGGCAAAACCAGAGCCTCCAGCCCTGCAGCAGAGCACACTCAGCCCTCCCCTAAGCAGCCCCAAATGGCATTTTTTAAAATAATGGGTTTATAATGTTAGCTATTATCCTTGCAAGCAATTTGAGCTGAGGATTCAGTGTGCCTTTACATAAGTTTATCTCATTACCCGTAATTACCAAGCCTTATTTTCCAGGTGGGGAAACTGAGGCATTGCATTCAAGCTGTTTCCGGGTCAATACTGAGATGTGGCTTCATGACTGAGTTTGTTTGACATGGTTTGTTTTGTTTTACTGATGAAGATGCACGTGAGTTTAGGTATTTAGTAGGATAATGGATTGCTAGCCTGGATCGCAAATGCTCCTCCTTCCCCAACCCAGCTGCCCTGGGAAAGCCATTGCAGGTCTCAATGCCAGTGTCCTGTGGGCTGCACAACTCTATAGCTCTGGAAATTCTGTTATGGGAGGAAACAACTCCCACTTGTTCAAATCTCACTGAGAAGTCTCCATTTTCTAACCCAGATAGAAAATAAAGATGGCAAATTATAACCTGGAGAACACCAACACTGACCCACATCATTTTGGGAGGAAAAATGTGAGAATAAAGACACACTTTTATTTGATGTGCTTAAAACATGTCCCTTTGGACAGGGATGCACAGATATAATGATAGGAATGATTGGACTCAATGATCTGATGGGTCTCTTCCAACCTGGTTATTCTGTGATTCTAAGTATTAAGGATATCCTTGGGTAATTTAGTTCCTCTGGCCAGCATGCTCCTCACTGCAGGGTTTTCCAAAGCAGATGAGGTGGGGGCTCAGACGTCCCTTTAAAATCTGAGAACCTAGAAAAAAATTATTAAGCTTTGCACCAGGGGAATGAAAAAGAGTTTGAATGTATTTTTAAAAAAACAACAAAACAGAATTGTTTCGGGATTAAAAAAAATACAGTAAATCTTTCACTGAGTACAGTTGTGTTGTGCAAGATATGGAAGGCATTTTCCAGTGTTAATGGCTAACTCTAGTTAATTTGGAGAGATATTTTGTAACTCTTGGTTGGAATGGCTTCGTTTGGCTTCATTGGGGTTGTTGTAGAGGGTAGTGGCAACAGGTTTAAGGATCTTTTTTTGCAGCTCATCACCTCGAATTGAACTCATCTCCCCAAAATCTTACTCATCCAGGCATGAAAAAACCCACAGCCCAGCAAAGCTTTCATTTCAAGTGCCACTACGGGTGTCGTGGAGGAGGATTAGAAGCAAAACAAGGGTTTGACTATCAGGGCTTGCTCCTGGCACCTCCTAGGAGAAGAGCAGGGGATGGAGGTTCTTCATCTGAAGGGCTGCACTGCCATCTCCAGGTCTAGAGACACATCTCCCAGCTCAAACATCACCCCCCACCGTTAATTCTGCAGTGGCTTTGCAAAGAAAAGAATTGAAATATTTCTTTTAGTTGCACAGTTTCTTAATTAAAATCCCTTTTGCCTGTAAGGTTCTGTCACTGGAAATAAAATCCAGCCTGAGCATTTTGCTTCAGCACATGCAACGTCTGGATACTCTCAGCAGCAGTGGGATGCAACGATGCACCAGAAGACAGCTCCCGTCCCTCTCTGGGTCCCCCAGATCTTGGAGTAAATCAGCCACTTCCATGAGAATTTCAATTTTTGAGATGTTTTTTCCTCTTTTTTTTCTGGGGGCAGAATGTCCTGACATGCTGGTGTGCTCTTTCTCCCCTGGTGCCATCTCCTTCGAAAAAATGAAAGTGTTCCCAGTGTCGCACTACCCTGCTCTGCTCCAGACAGGCATTTTTGCTGCCAGAGGGTCTGGATGTAGCCTGGAAGCATCCATCCATCCATCCATCCATCCATCCATCCATCCATCCATCCATCCATCCATCCATCCATCCATCCATCCATCCATCCATCCATCCATCCACACTGTACAGGGCTGCACATCCCAGTGCACCCATGAGATGGCACTGGAGCCGCAGCGTTGGTGCCAGCCCTGGGCACATGCTTCAGCAAGGATTTGGGGGAAAAAGCTCTCTTTTTTCCCTTTTTTGGAAAAAAAAACAAAACCCAAAACAGTTTAGGGGTTAGGTCCACAAAATTTCTTGCCTATCTGACACAGGACTGAGAGTTCTTTCCTCTCTGGGGACCCAAGCAAGCTGTAGGGCAGCTCATAAAGAGAAAATATGTTGGAAATCAAACAAATTGAGACATGCAGTGAGCCAAAGCAAAGTGGGGAGCACTTTGCACCATCTCTACTTGCCTCCAGCCCCTGCCTTTATTCCTTATCAGTGGCTGAGGTGCTGATGGAGCCGCCTTCAGGCTGAGATTTTCCATGTTCTACTGAGATACAAAACCTCAAACCAGTCAGAAAAAAGGGTCTGAGCACTAAGGGATGATGCTGGCATGGGGTGCAGGGTTGGGCTGTGCGTTAGCACAAATTGGTGCATGTATTGGTGCACAGATTGGTGCACAAACACTGAGCCACACAGAGCAGCCCACTGGGTCTCTTGCTTTGTAATCTCACTTTGTTTCAGTGCCTCGCTCTGCCTATCAGGTGTCTAAGCATCTATTTCTGCTCAGTTATGCTCACAAACCTCCTGCAGGGCTTTTCCCACTGCAGAAGCAGGTTGAGATGCTCCCATGCATGTCCCAAAATGATGAGCATCCCCGCTAATACCTCAAAAATCCCCTGAGCCTTTCAGCTTTGCTGGAGTAATTTCTGCTGCTGGGACAAGATCTGAAATGGTGTGAAGACTGAACCACTTCATGGTGTGAACCATCCTGTCCCTTGGGGTGGTTTTGGGTGGTTCTCTTGCACCATCCCTTGAGTGAAGAACCTTTTCCTAATGTCCAACCTGACCCTCCCCTGGCATCTTCCTGCCACTCCCTTGGGTCTAGAGAGAAGAGCTCAGTGCCTTCTCCTCCTCCTCCTCCCCTTGCGAGGAAGGTGCAGAGCATGATAAGGTCTCCCCTCAGTCTCCTTTTCTCCAGGCTGAACAGACCAAGGGTCTTCAGCAGCTCCTCATACGGCTTCTCCTCTAAACCAATCACCAACTATCCACACATACACGCATATATACACATATTAAGCAATGAAAACTGTGGCTTATTTATGCCTCTTGCTGCCCCAATCTGAACTGGTGACACAGAAAAAAATCAAGAAGTCAAATTCAGGGATGAAAAAAGAAATAGGGGAAAAAGAATCCTTGCTTATTGCTTGCATTTAGTGTCTTTATTTCACCTGCTTTGTATTGAGATGCAGAGAGGGGACAGAGGAGTTGCTTGCACAGAATTAAATGTGTTTTCCCATGGGTACACAGCAGCGTGTGGTAAACCTTGGAGCTATCGAGTGGCGAGCAAAGCTCTGCGCAGGCAGCATCTAACAGCATTTGTCCCAGGAGGTGATTTCCTGATGGGAGTTTTCATTTGCCAGGTATTCCCTGCTGACATTTTCTACTGACATTGGTATTAATATTTGTGCTTCAGTGCCAGTCTGAGGGGGATTTTATTTATTTTTTTAGGCCCAGTGGGAAAACAACTTATAAATCTCATTATTGGTCAAGTGCAATTGTATCTGAGCATCTGTAGAAATGCAGAGTGGGAAGATGGTAAGGATGCAGGGATCCCTTTGGCTTGGGCTGATGGGGTGGCTGGAGGCTTTTCCGTGGTGTTCTGTGAGCTAAGTGCTCCTAAACACCTGAGAAAGCCTCTTCTTGACCTCAACAACCGGAGTCCACTATCACCCATGACTGGTGATCTTCGTCTTATAATTTTAGAATCATAGAATAGTTTGGGTTGGAAGGGACCTCAAAGCCCATCCAGTTCCATCCCTGCCATGGGCAGGGACACCTCCCACTGGATCCAGTTGCTCCAAGCCCCATCCAACCTGGCCTTGAAGCCCTCCAGGGATGGGGCAGCCACCCCTGCTCTGGGCAACCTGTTCCAGGGCCTCCCCCCTCTCAGTGTGAAGAAATTCCTCCTTATGTCTAGTCTAAATCTGCCCCTCTCCAGTTTATACCCATTGCCCCTCATCCTATCACTACAAGCCTTTGTAAACAGTCCCTTCCTAGCTTTCTTGTAGCCGCCTTCAGGTACTGGAGATGATCTTAGAGATGAGGAGCTGATGTGACATGAAAATACATTTTGGGTTGGATCTCAGGCCTTGTTAACTTATTTCTGTTGCATCTTAAGTACCAAACCTCTATCAGAGAGCCAAGTCCCTGTGTTGTGTTTTGATTGTGCTTCTCATATCTGTGGGGCACAGTTAAATGCAACATACAGGGACAGGAGTTGGACTCCATGATCCTAAGTGACAGGCGATAGGATGAGAGGAAAAGGCTTCAAGTTGCTCCAGGGGAGGTTCAGATTGGACATCAGGGAAAATGTCTTTACCAAAAGGGTTCTCAGGCACTGACAGAGGCTGCCCAGGGAGGTGCTGGAGTCCCCGTCCTTGGAGATGTTTAAAAGTTGGGTAGATGAGGTGCTCAGGGATCTGGGTCAGTAGTGGGCAGGGATAGTTGGACTTCATGATCTCAAAGGTCATTTCCAAACAAATGATTCTATGATCCTTGTGGTTCCCTTCCTACTCAGGACGTTCTGTGATTTGATCTATGGTATAAACACATCCATACATCCAGGGTGCTCTGCAAATGGAAAATCAGGAAGCTATAGCTTGCAGATACTTATTTGTATTATTATTATTATTGTTTATCAAGCTCAGGGAAAACAATTAAAACTTCTCTTGGAAAAAAAAAAAACCTGCAAGAAATCAGAGCCCACATTTAATCTGCAGTCTTCAAAAGTTTCTTGGAAAGCTTAATTAAATGGTAATTCATCTGTGCATTGGCTCTGTCTTGTAAAGCCTGATAATGCCGGAGTCTTAATTAAAAAAAACTAATGCAGCTTTTAGTTTTTATTCTGCCAGTTCAAGGGGAAAAATCACCAGGCAGTGCTGTCGATAGAGCTGAAAGATGCCTCGGCACTGCATTGATTTTATTCCCTTTAAATTCCCAGTGTCAGTTCAGGTAATCATATTAAAAGTTATTCCAGTTTTATTTATTTATTTGCTCTTCTAGGCAAGATGAAAGCATGCTGGAGGAATTTTAGCACCTGTAAATATCTCAGGCCAAAGCTGCTGGGCTGAGCATCTCCCATGGCAAAGGACTTTTTAACCCTGCATCTCTCAGATCATTTTTGTGCCTCTGTTTGGAGTTTCCCAATGACCTTTACAAACTACCCCAGGATAGGCTCAGCTCCTTTCCCTTCAAATGAGGGTTGGGTTGTTTTTGCAGAAAACTGGAGAGTTAGGTCCACCTGACTCATTTCACATCTTCTTGTTGCGCTGAAACTCCCACTTAGCATCGTTTACTATCGCTTGTGCCATCCCTAAATTTTACCAGCACTGATAAAACCCCAACAGCTCCACCTCAGGAATTCCTACCCCATCCCTTTCCAAGACCTCCAGCTTAGCCCTTTTTATATCCATTTTTTAGGGCACTTTGCCTTTTTTCCTTCAGCTTGGTGCTTGGCCAGGAGTAAAAACTCACCCAAAGTCAAAGCAACTCCCTTCAGGGCATCTCCCCAGAGGTCACACGGAGAAAAGAGTCCTTGTGGTAACAGCTCTGATGCCAAAAAAAGAGCTGATCTTGCTAAAGTTCTTACTTCTGTTCCAGCCTTAGAGGAAGTTATGGAGAGTCTTAAGCGGATTTACCAGCTTTGGTGGGTTTAGGTAACATCATGCTAACAACATCAGGGCTTTGGTGCCTTTAATCACTTAAAAGGAAGAAAAATGTTGGCAAGGAGAAAGAAAACCACCTCCCAGAGATATTTTCCTGTCTGTGAGTATCCATTGGGATGCTGTGTTGCTGCATGACTGCTGGGAAATGGCTTTTTGGGGGAAAAGCCTTATCCAGATGTTTTTCTTCCTCCCTTGTGCTGCACTCTGATAGGGAATATGGAAAAGTTTCTCTGACTTTGTTGCCGGATTCGGTCTCCTTACAGCTTCAGACAGTGATATAAGGACCTCTTTAATGCTAATTAATGCAATGACACAATGAATTAATACTGTATTAGGCAAAGCTGTTAATTACACCCAAATAAAACAAAAGAAAAAAGGGAATCAAAGTGGAGAGAAGTGACAAGCGGTACTTGGCTTCCCTCACAGCATCCTTTCTAAACACCCTTTTCTGGCTCAGCTGAGGGGAAAACCAACCTCAGGAGCACCTTCCTGGCAGCCCCAAGGGGTTCAGGTTTAATTTGGAAGGAGAAAGAAATGTTCCTTGCCTTCCAAAAGTTCTCACAGTTCTTGGCCAATGATGAGCAGCTTCATCCTCGTTTTATAGACTGTGAAAAGGGAGGCAGCAGGGATTTGTCTTCTCTCAGGAATGAGGTGGAATTCAGGGAACAGCAAACCCATCACTGGGAAACAACCAACAAAGCTGTAATGGACAGTTTAAAGGTTTGAAATTCCCATTCCTTTGAATATTGGATAGGCAAAAGGGAGTCCATCAAGGGACACAAAATCCAGTCTAACCCCTGTTGTGCCTCAGTTTTCCTATACAATGCAGTGTCGCCTCTTTTCCCAAAATGCTGATTAAAGAAGCATAAAAGAAAAGGGCTGCATCTTGCCTCCTCCTGGCATGAGCACTGTCATTGATGCCTCTTCCAGAGATAATTTGATTTGGAAAGGAGAAATAAGTCTTTTTTGTTTGTTTGTTTTTTAAACCCTGGCCCCTTCTTTATTTCCAGGCTTAATGATTTCCTTAATTAATTCCTTAATTCAGGAATAATTGGAAAATGGAAAAATTAGAGGTGCATTTTATGTCCCTCTTTATACTATTTTAAATTGCTTTTATTGCTAAATAGAGCAGGGTTAAAATACATTGTTTTTTCAGGATTCTGGGGTCTCATCGGGGCTAGTGGCTGTTGTTGGGGGTGGGGTGTGGATGTGGAAGACATTTGTGGATGTGGGAAGCAGTGCAGGGTTTGCCCTGGTGTGTCTGTGCACACCCTTGTTGCCCCAAAATTGGGCTTAAGAGGCGGGGAACACTAACTGAGCCCATGCTGCTGAATGCAGGGCTTCTCTTCAGTAGGGCATTCTATGCTTTCCAGCTCTCCCTCTCCACAGATCAACCTCACAGAGTTCCTTTCATCCTCCTAATACCCCAAGAAAAGAGCTAAGTGAGTGTTTCCCTCCCCAAACACAGAGTTGCGTGGTTGGCTGCACCAACTACGTTCTTGAAATGACTCCTTGCAAGGCAGGACAGGCAATCAAGGGCAAGTGGAGGAGCTGCAGCATCCTTCTACTGGGCTGGATGTGCCTGGCTCCTGCCTCCGCTCCCCAGACCTGGCTCAAGGAGCAAAGCAAAGGACGAGCAAAAGTGCTTAGGGTCACTCCAAAGCATCCAGGCTTGCCAAAACCAGCAATAATTTGCTCACCTTTCTTGCTTTCCCTGATGCTAAGAGGTGACAAATGATGCTGAGCACCTTTGGCATTGCTGTATTGGGGTGTTTTTTAAAGCAAAACTGGGTTATAACCCTGTGTAGCTCTACCTAGAGCACTCAGAGCAGCCTCAGAGCTCACTGTGCTGCTGTACAGCCCAAATCAACATGTCAAGATGGACTTTTAGGGTTTCACTAATAGACAAGGAGCAGATTGCTGCCCTTTCCATCCATATCCTGGACCTTAGCAGGAGTCAGGGGAGCACCACCAGCCAAAAACTAATTAATAAATAGGAATGGGCCAGTTTAATGCTGTCAGTGGAGAAGCTGTAGTCCACCAGGACAGCTGAGTTCAGCCAGCAGTGCCTTAACCCTTCCATCCCATGTAAAAACTTGTTAATAGGAGGGATGCAAGGGGCTTGTAGCAGGTCAGCTCAGAGCATTAGATTCTCCAGGTTGTTTTTCCCTCCTCTTTACTTCTTTCAAGCATCTAGCATTGGAGATTATAGCCCTTTAATAGTGTCCTTCTCCCATTTATTTACTGTAGGAGCCAGGGTGAGCCTTGCTCTCTCTTTTCCTTTTCAATGTCATTAAATACTTCCCTTGCCAGCTTTTCTTGTGTAAAGGGACATGGTGTTTTGGAGAAATCATCTCAATAGCTTATTTCTCTTAATTCATTTTTGCTCCCCCTCTGTCTGCTTCTCACCCCACGAGGTTGGCTGGTAAATAAAATCCTGCTGCGGCAGCTGCTCTGCTTTCAGGGAGGAAATTTGGGGGGTTTGGGTTGCTTCAAGCCTAAGCTGGTGGTTGCTGAGGTCAAGAGGATTTGGGTGCAGAGCAGAAATGGACTCCGGTCTCTCCGTTTGGATAAGCAGCTTTTGTGCATCTTAGAGGAGGTTAAATGAAACGGGCACAAGCTCTCAGACTAGGTATTATGGAAAGACTAGCAGAGGGGTGAAGACAGGGGGAAAGATAATATGCCTAATTCTCACTGAGTGTGGATAATGGCATAAATAATACCCCTTTTGGTAAAAACATGCACTGCAATTATATATAATACATCAGCAAGGAGCTGGGCAGGACAATCCAAAGCTCATGCTGCTGGTTTGTATCCCATCTCCTTCCTACATCTCTTCATTACCACACAAAACATGAACAGCTTTGAAAGGGTTAAAGATCACACTTGCCAAATTGGAATTAAACTGTGCTAATATCGGCTAAGTGACTGCTCAGGGTAATAGTGGAAGAGAAAAATGATGTGGCATGTATTTATAAATAATAAAGTATAATTTATTAATAATCTGGAATTGAACAAAGAGTCTATGCAGCTTAATTAATTATTACTTGTAAAGTGATTCTGAGATTATTGGATAAAAGCTTCTAAAGAAATGAAAGGTATAGCAAGAAAATGGTATCAGCATCTTACAGGAGCCATCACACAGCTTCGCAGCCTCAAAACCTGGCAGGACAGCCTCATGTGGTGCTTAAAAACCCAGGGACAGAGTTTTGCTGTTGAGCTAAAAGGACATTTCTCTGCAGCATCACATATTGTGCATGGGAATAGCAGGTCAGCACGATGCTGTGTCACCCTGTTCCTTGGGCAGGGTGGCTGGTGAGGAGGAGATGGACCTTCTTGGTGGGATGGTGTGGGACCCGATGGGATGGGTGTTTGTGCTCACACTTCAGCATGAGAGTTACTATGAAATAGCAACAGCTCTGAAATGAATCATCTTTTCAGTAAAATGAGGCAAAATTGAAAAATGACCAGTTCCCAGCACCCCACCCTGCTGCTTCCCTTATTTAATTGCTCTTAAAAGGAAAATAGAGGGAAAGAAAGCCTGTGTAAAGACTCAAAAATTGAAGAGGAACAAGTAATTCCCCCTTTTTCTCTGTGAAACAAAACACCCAGCACTGGTTTCCCTGTCTGGGTCTGAGTCTTGGGGAAAACCATCTCTGATGGCGTAAAAATTTTGCCCTGCTCCAATTAGCTCATTCTTATGGCTCCAATTTGCTTTCTCCCTGGAAGAAAACACAACCTTAGACAACTAAAAACACATAAAATCCAGTTCAGCAGGCTCTGAGAGAGTTCATCTCATTAAATGCCCCTCGCAAAGAAGCTCATGCATAACACCCAGCCAAGCAACCTCTACCTGACTGAACGTTCATTGAGACACTGGGCATCCTTCACCACCCCTCTGTAGGTTTTGGATAAGCCCCAGTCCCAGCGTTATCCCAGAATGGAGAAGGTGTCCAAGGTGCCTGAGGGACACTTCTTCCCCCTGCTCCAATAACTGCTGCTTGCAATGCAGTGGGCTTGCTTTGAAAATGGGGGTTTTTTGAGTTTTATTTAAAATTGTAGTATCATAGAATGTCCTGAGTGGGAAGGAACGCACAAGAATCTTCGAGCCCAACTCCTGTCTCTGCACAGGACAAACCCACAATTCACACTGTGGGTCTGAGGGTGTTGGCCTAACTCTTTTGGGATGTTTTCAATCTTAGTGCTGTGACTGCTTCCCTGGGAGATGTTCCAGTGCTCCACCACCCTCTGGAGGAAGAACCTTCTCTTGATGTCTAATGCAGCTCTCTCCTGACATTTTCCTGCCATGCCTTCTAGTCCAGAGAGAAAATCTCAAATCTGCTCCACCTCTTCCCCATGAAAGGAAGCTTCAGAGCACGATAAGGTCTCCCCCCTGTCTCCTCTTCTCCAGGCTGAACAGAACAAGGGGCTTCAGCCACTCCTCATACAGTTTCCCCTCTAAATCCTTCACCAGCTTCATGGCTCTATTTAATATGGAGGTGTTTAAAGGATGGGTGGATGAGGTGCTGAGGGACATGGTTTAGTGTTTGATAGGAATGGTTGGACTCAATGATCTGGTGGATCTTTTCCAAACTGGTGATTCTATGATTCTATGATTCTAATCCCAGGGCTTTGAGCAGAATCTAGTTGCTGGGGTGCTGCTGTTGAGGGCTGGGAGATGGTTTATTAGGGTCTGCTTGACAGAGTTGTGGTCTGTGGGGGAAACTGAGTCACAGAGCAAAAATTTCAGTTATCCCAACATGGGATCATCTCTAAGCAGGTAAGGGAAGCAGAAATCAAGGGGCAAACTGGATTAGGGGCTAGAGGTGGTTTCTACTGCAAACGCCTTCTGTGATGAGGTCAGATGTGAGCTGGCCACTCCTGCCCCAAAAAATCAATGCAGTGCACTCATGCGAGTTCTGCCTCTCCAGTATCATCTCAGCATTGCCAAAGAGCTTCCAAATAGAATCATAGAATCATGGTTTGGGTTGGAAGGGACCTCAAAGCTCATTCAGTTCCACCCCTGCCATGGGCAGAGACACTGGATCAGGGGTCTCATCCAAACTGGCCTTGAACACCTCCAGGGATGGGGCAGCCACCACTTCTCAGGCTAACCTGGGTCAGAGCCTTCCCACTCACACAACAAAATATTTCTTCCTAATATCTCATCTCAATATCCCCTCTTTCAGCTCAAAAACCATTCCCACTCTTCCTATCCCTGCATTCCCTTATCAAGAGCCCCTCCCCAGCTTTCCTGGAGCCCCTCTCAGCACTGGAAGCTGCTCTAAGGTCTCCCTGGAGCCTTCTCTTCTCCAGGCTGAACAATCCCAACTCCCTCAGTCTGTCCTTGTACAGGAGATGCTCCAGCACTCGGTTCTTCTCCATGGCCTCACCTGGACATGTTTCAAGAGATCCATGTCCTTCCTGTGCTGGGACAGAGTTTACTGCCTCATCTATCCAGCCCTAATCCCAACCACAGTCTTCCAGAAGGCGATTTTCCCCTCCCAAGCACCATCACCCACTTCTAGGATGACCACTCACCCGTGCCAAATGCTTCTGCCCACTGGCTTGCTTGCCATCCTCCCTCCTGCTCTAAGCAAGCCTTATTACAGATCCTCCACTTTGTTTCTATTTTTATTAAAAAATAAACACATTGCCAATTTACCCTCTCGCCAGCACTGACAGCAGCAGCCACTTCTGTAAGTATCCTCCAGAGAAATAATAGGAGGCAACGATGAATGATGTACAAGCAACAATAATTATCTGGGTTATGTCTTTTAAAGTATATATAGCTCAAAAGGGAAGGCTTAGTGGAGCTGAGAGGGAGGAGACAGAGCTCTGCTTGCTGGGAGAAGCTTTGATTTATGCCAGGGAATGTTCCTCTAAGCCCTTTGCTGCTCCAAGCAAGGGAGAAGAGTGGAGATGCTCTGAAACCTTCTAAAATTAAGGTCTTTTGCTAGATAGATAACCTTCTAGTTCATGGTCATTGAACAAAACACTGTAGATTTAGATTAGACATTAGGAAGAAGTTCTTCACAATGATGTTGAGGAGACCCTGGCCCAGGTTGCCCGTAGCAGTGGTGGCTGCCCCATCCCTGGAGGGGTTCAAGGCCAGGTTGGATGGGGCTGGGAGCCCCTGATGCAGTGGGAGGTGTCCCTGCCCATGGCAGGGGGGTAGGAACTGGGTGTGCTTTAAAGTCCCTTCCAACCAACATCATTCTATGATTCTATGATTTTTACATCAGAAATACCCTGTTGGAGCTATATTAGTCAAAGAAGGTGTCCCTGCTCTTGAGACGGTGGTTGGAACTGGATGATTTTTAAGGTTCCTTCCAACCCAAATCATTCTAGGACTCTCTGATTCTTAGGGTTGGGTGTTGATCACCACTTCTGATAGACATCATTTTTGTGCTTTGGCTATTTGATGATTGAGTCACTATTCCATGATAAAGTCATTGACGGGATTTGTCTATTCTCTAAACTTGGTTTCTAGAGGAACATGAGTACGTGCTTTATAACAATCATAGTTTTAAAAACCAAGCAAATCTTTCTGAGTTAATGAAGGCTGCCCAGTCAGCCTGATGGCATAAATCATATTACTTTGTAAAAGACGTTGACAAATGACACACAAAAGTGTTGAAGGGAGGAAAACAAACACCACCAGGAATAAAAAATCTGGCAAATGCAACAAATTCCAATCTTATATCATTATGGTTACTCTAGACAATGGGTCAGATTAAAGGAAAAAAAGCATGTGACTGTTGGAACAGAGGTGTTTGCATTTGATTTAATGCCAGCATCAAACTGAAATGTGAAATATCCTAGTTGGACTTTATCTCACTCTAAAAGATGCTGTTTAAACTCACAGATGTTCCTTGTATTTCCCCATCTCCCAAGCACACATCAACGGCTCCGTGACTACTTCTTCAGCTTGAACTATCCTGAAATGAAAGCTGAAACACAATGGTCTTTGGCTCTTTTTTTTTTTCTTTTAAATGCTTTTTAAAGTGCCACTGTGTTCTTTTGGAGTCATATTAACCATGCAATAAATTTGCATAATGTAGATCCATAATGTTTAATCAAAGCCTCTCCGGAAAGCTGTTATTGTCCATGAGCTCTCATAAATTCTCACTATCACCTCCATGTTAAATACTAAAGCTGCCCGGGGTATATTGTGTGCTAATCACCTGCAACATTGAGTTTGAAAGCAATGTTCCTTTTTCTTTCCTTTCCCCTTCTGCCTTAGCATCCTAAACCTCCAAAACCTCCATGCAGAGGCAGAAATGTGGCTGGAGGGGACCTGGTTGTCCCCCAGATATTTAAATCTTATAGGGTACAACTACATTATGCCTGCGCTCCCTCTAAATGTCTCTGACAGCATCCAGTGGTTAGATTATCCATCCCCATCACGGTGAGTGAGCAGAGGATGAGTGCTCCTGTGTCTGCAAGCAGTAAGAGATGGAGAGCCGAGTGTCAAAATCATTTGCACTCAGAAAATTCTAAGTCTCAATTAACCAATTAATTGGGTTCCTGGTCCTGGGTTTCTTTTTTTTTTTTTTTTTGGTTTTTAATTTCCTTTAAATAAGTTAGGCAATAAGGCGTGACAGGGAAAGGCTGGAGAGCGGCAATCATACTGCAGGGTGAGCCTTCAGAGCTGAACTGAATCCTTCCCAAAGTGATGTGCCCATAAAACACTCTCTCTAGGGCACAGGATCAGGCTTGTTGTGGCAATACAGGATGACCCAAGGAGGAATTGTTTCACTGACCCTGTCTTTGTCAAAGCCTGATGTCCTCCTGCCCTTGTCCTAGACTATGATGGTCATTGTAGGTCCCTTCCAACTTAAATATTCCATTCCATTCCAGATGTTGGAGCAGTTCCAGAGGAGCCCATGAAGTTGATATGAAGGCTGAAGCACCTCCTGTATCAGCACAGGCTGAGAGATTTGGGGTTGTTCAGTCTGGAGAAGAGAAGGCTCCAGGGAGACTTTAGGGCAGCTTCCAGTATGGAAAGGGGCTCCAAGAATGCTGCTGACAGACATTTTAGCAAGACCTGTTGTGACAGGACAAGGACTAGTGGTTTTACCTAAGGGAGGGCAAATTTAAATTGGGTATAAGGAAGATACTTTTTACCATGAGGGTGGTGAGGTGCTTGCCCAGATTGCCCAGAGATGTAGTGGAGGGCCCATCCCTGGAAAAGCCATTCTGTGATTCCATGATTCTGTGGTTCCATTCTATTCCAGTCTATTCTATTCCCCTCCACTCAACTCTATTGTCATCAGCATGTTTAGCTGCAAACACCATCATCAGCCATCAGATTACCCTGGAGGTGTCCATCATAACTTTTCACAAAGGCTTGTAGTGATAAGATGAGGGACAATGGGTATAAATGGGTGAGGGGCAGATTTTGCCTAGACATAAAGAGTAATTTCACCGTGAGAGTGATGAGGCCCTGGAACAGGTTGCCCAGGGAATTTGTGGCTGCCCCATCCCTGGAGGTGTTCAAGGCCAGGTTGGATGGGTCTTGGGGAACCTGATCCAGTGGGAGGTGTCCCTGTCCATGCAGGGAGGTTGGAACTAGATGATCATTAAGGTCCCTTCCAACCCAAACTATTCAATAATTCTGTGATCATCTCCACACTGTTGTCTCTTTTAAGAATCAACTGCTTTGGTGAGCATCCTTGAGCTGGAAAATAATGAGGAGCATCCCCTGGCTGCTGACACGGGAAGAAAAGACTCAAAGTATTGGAGAGGAAAGCAGATTAAATTGGGAAATGGTTTTGGTTTTTTTTTAATGCTTCCAAAAGCAAAATTGAAACGAAATGGAAAAGAAAGCTGATGTAGAGCAGAGTTTTGTCATATCTTTCAATTATTTGAAAAGTTAGGTCTGAAAGACAAGAAAAAAAAAGAGAATGAGAAAATACAGTCCATAAGGTCCCCTAATTTCTGTAGGTTACCCATTGATGAGATGATCTGGACCAGCCCTTGTGAGTGTATTCACCATACAAAAAGGGCTACAAATGATAGCAACTTACTGGAGGTGACATCTCCAAGCCTCTTAGGAGGCTAATTCTATAACAACATTAATTCAACGTAATGCGTTCATGAATAGAGATTGAGCTAATGCAGGTTTTGAAAGTTAGTCGGCTTATTCTTGCCGATCTTAATTTAACTAAGAGCCTAGATTTGAAAGGCATTGTGATTCCAGCGTATCTCAGCACTTTCCTTGGTGAAAAAAGAAGAAAAACATTTCTTTTTTTTGTTGCTTTCTTCCTTCTTGACATTGGGGTTTGCTCCCCAGCTTAAACAACCCAACTTTCTATCCCTAGGTTTTAGGCTTAAACCCAGATTCATCATTTGATGCCTTATCTCATGTGTCCTCTTCCTGAGGAGCAAACAGCTTCAGTGCCAAACAAACAGCCTTGGAGAACTTCCACCAGGTGCAAACCCAGGGCACTCTCTGTGAATTTGAGAGGTTGTTGTTTGTAAGAAAAGGGAAAGGAGCATATTTCACTCATTTTGAGGGGAAAAAATAGTACAAAAGAGAAAATTGCCCGGATTGCCCATGGCTGCAATACAAGCAAAGGAGTTGAGCTTGGAGGGGGCTTGCAGTAGGCCAACCTCAAAACCAGGTGATCCTGGAGCCACTGGAGCACCAGACATCAAAACCAGCTAATCCAGGGTCATGATTTGATAAGACCAGATCTCCTCCCTGTGCAATGACGTTTTATTTCATGGGAATGTGATGTGATCACCCAATCCTTCTCCTTTGGTGCCAACCAGGCGTGGAAGAAACCATGAGTGATGCCAGGGTCTGACATATATCGTGAGTTCCTTAGGCATCAGCATCTATCAGGGAGAGCCACAGCTTCCAAAATCCTTCCCATATTTCCGTTCCCCATTCCTAGTAAGGAGATGGATGGATCATCCTGCTTGGGAATCCCTGGGAAATCATCTCAGCTGAGGAGCCATCATCAGGCAGGGAGGGATAAATAGATTTCTAAAATGGGACTAAATTACAAAATCTAGCTAATTATGCTGTCCCTCCTTTTCCCTTGAGAGTTTAGGAGATTCCCTGTTGATTTGAAAACAAAAAACCAAATCAAAATAAATTCTACAGGCTCAATATGATAATGCCCTGAATGTACATGCACTTTTTTTGCTTTCATTTCTCAGCAATTGGAAATATTTCTCTTTTCACCGCCCACCCATTGGAGGCACATCTGGGCTGTGCGTCCGTCAGGCTGCGGGCGGCAACAAAGCCTGGGAGATTAAATAAATAAATAAATAAAATGACGGCACCATGGTGGAAACATTTCTTTCTTGTACATAGACAAGAATACCTTCTTTCAAAGCAGTCAAAAGGTTTTGTTTTGCTTGACCCCTTCCATTTAATTCACTTTTTAATAATTCGTTTTTAATTTGCCATTGGATACATGGATTTTCAAACCACTCCTCTGGAAACCAGAAATGAAACAATCCTGGATGCTCACACAGTTTTTGTCCTCTTTTATATACTCTCTGCTACCTGCCAGTTGGGTTGATGGGTAACACCAGCCAGGTTGATGGGTAACACCAGCAAGTTGGTCAGAGCTTTGCTTGCCCAACTAGACAGCCACAAGTCTATGGGGCCGGATGGTATTGAAGGAGCTGGCAGATGTGCTGGCCAAATCCCTTTCCATCAACAGTCCTGGAAGACTGGGGAAGTTCCACTGGACTAGAGGCTGATGTTGTGCCCATCTACAAGAAGGGTTTCAAGGAGGATCCAGGGAACTAGATGTCAGTCTGACCTCAGTGCCAGGGAAACTCATGGAACAGGTGATCTTGAATGCGATCATGAAGCACTTGCAAGAGAATCGGGGGATCAGGCCCAGTCAACACAGGTTCACAAAAGGCATGTCTTGCCAGAGTAACCTGATTGCCTTCTATGATAAAGTGACTCGGCTGCTGGACGAGGGAAAGGCTGTGGATGTATCTTCCTGGACTTCAGTAAAGCCTTTGACTCAGTTTCTCACAGCATTCTGCTACAGAAACTGTCACCTCTGGCCTGGACAGGCGCACACTCTCCTGGGTGGAAAACTGGCTGGCTGGCCGGGCCCAGAGAGCAGTGGGAGATGGTGTTAACTCCAGCTGGAGGCCAGTTACAAGTGGGGTTCCTCAGGGCTCAATGCTGGTTCCAGCCCTGTTCAGTGTCTTTATCAATGACCTGGATGAAGGCATTGAGTCCTCCCTTAGCAAGTTTGAGGATGACACTAAGCTGGGTGGAAGCGTGGATCTGCTGGAGAGTAGGGAGGCTCCAAAGGGATCTGAACAGCTTGCACTGCTGGGCAGAGTCCAACAGCATGAGGTTTAACAAGGTCAGATGCCGGGTCCTGCACTTGGGGCACAACAACTCTGATCAGCTACAGACTAGGAGAAGTCTGTCTAGAAAGCTGCCTGGAGGAGAAGGACCTGGGGGTGCTGGTTGACAGCGACTGAACATGAGCCAGCAGTGGCCCAGGGGGCCAAGAAGGCCAATGGCATCCTGGCCTGTACCAGAAACAGCGTGACCAGCAGGTCCAGGGAAGTTCTTCTCCCTCTGTACTCAGCACTGGTGATTCCTAGATTGATCCAACCTCCCAGAGCCTACATGGAAACAGAGATGGGACAATCCCTCAAAGCAGATTTGTCTGCCGTTCATGGCAGCTGGAGGTATTTCAAGGTTGCCTTGGTGTAAGCACAGATGTATATTAGTGCACAGTTTCTAGGCGACCAATGATGCTGCCTTAATTACAAAAGCAGGGAAATAATTCTGACTTCAGACCCAGGAGCGGGAGAAGATGAACAAGTAGTGATAAGGCCCTACCTCAAACACAGATAACTTAAAAGATTAGCCAGGCAGACAGGCCTGGTGCTCACCACTGAATTGAAGTCAAATAGATGGCTTAACGCTGGCATTGAATTAAAAAAATGTTATTTAAGGATTTAAATCTTGAACAACTGCATTTCCCAGCCAGCCTCCTAATGGAATTCATGTTAGTTTGGGGACCAGATCCTGCAGGCAGCAAAACGCATCCATCACAAGAGCTTTAATATAAAGCTGCTGTGGTGCATCAAGAGCCTCTGTATAATGGGGCTGGGAGGGAATAATCAAGAGCAGGCCAAATTTCTTTTTATACACAGAAGCTTTTTAGATGATAGAAAGCAAAGATCTCTCCCATCACCCTCATGACAGTTGGGGACTTTCTTCTTGTCTCTCTCCTATAAACATCCCTGCTTAGGACACCCACTAACAATCCTGTGTCCACAGCTCTGGAGGGTGCTGCACTTCCTTTGATTCTTTAAAAATTTATTGGGGTAGGTTTCTGGTGCCTCTTTTCTTTAAGGCTTGGAAACAAGCAGGTTGAAAGGGGTGATTCTGTCCCTTTACTCTGCTCTTGTGAGACCTCATCTGGTGCCCTGTGTTCAGTTCTGGAATTGTCAGCACAGGAAGGACATGGATCTGTGGGAGCGAGTCCAGAGGAGGCCACGGAGATGATCCAAGGGCTGGAGCACCTCCCATAGGAAGACAGGCTGAGAGAGTTGGTGTTGTTCAGCCTGGAGAAAAGAAAGCTCTAGGGAAAACTCAGACCAGCCTCCCGGTACAGAAAGGGGCTCCAGGAAAGCTGGAGAGGGGCTCTTCATCAGGCAGGGCAGGAATAGGATGTGAGGGAACAGTTTTGAGCTGATTGAGATGAGATCTTAGGAAGAAATGTTTTGCTGTGAGGGTGGGGAGGCCCTGGGCCAGGTTGCCCAGAGCAGGGGTGGCTGCCCCATCCCTGGAGGGGTTCAAGGCCAGGTTGGATGGGGCTTGGAGCTCCTGATCCAGTGGAAGGTGTCCCTGCCCATGGCAGGGGGTGGAACTGGATGGGCTTCTGACACTTCTGACCCAAACCATTCTATGATTCTGTCATGTCTTCTGCCCTCCCATGTGGTTCTTCCAGGTGGGAAATTCTCTTGGGTTTTTGTGCACTGGGAGACCCCTGGAATGCTTCCGCATCTTGATCTTTTTTTTCTAAATTGACTTTAAAAATATCATTTCTGGAAGCACACTTCACAAACCCATCTGAAATCCACCATCTGACCATCCCCTGCGCCTCTGGACTGTGCCTGATTACAAGCCAATGATTCTATTTAATAATATCTAATTTTTATTGCAATATCAATAAGGAAAACTGCCAGTCAGCTGAGCAGTTCAGAGTGGATTAGCACATTAGTCTCTGCCAGGCGAGAGCATCGTTAATGCTCGGTGATGGAAAAGCAATTGGGTGCTAACAGCATCGGCTTTGACATCATGTTAGAGCAGAGCCTACAGCTAGTGCTGGGTGGGGGGATCTCAGCTGGGGACATCAGAAATGTTGCTGAGGTGTAATTTAGAGATATTTAACCAAACCTAACTCAAAAATACCTTGACCTGAAGGTAAATGTCAACTGGTGTTTCTAAGCTGCCACTTGGGATTCTAAAATGAGCAGATTTTCCAAACTCATCAGTTTTGCATTGAAGACCTGCGCTTCATGCTCTGCTCTCTCCTTGATCCACCTTGGCATCTCTTTTCTTCTAAATCTGAGCTGGGAGGTCTTGGCCAAGGTTAGGGGAGAGGTTTTTTGGAGGAGGCATCAACTTGCACTTATTTACGAAATCCCCTTGAAACAAGAGAGTGATGGAGCTCCACAGATTGGACTTAAGTAAAATTTCCACCACACCTTATCCAGCATCGCAGAGTGATTTAAAGGTTTTAAAGGTATCCCAGATATGACAGATGAATGGACTTGGATGAAGAGACCTTCTTCATCTCAGACATAAGAAATCAGATATTCCCGGAGGCAAGAGGCTTTTCAAGCTTGATGGATCTAGTTGGATCTGGTGGAGCAAATCCCAGGAGCCTAAAGGTTTAAATGCCTTAAAAGTTTAAATAATAAAAAGCACAGATTTATTACACAGAGTGACCTTTAAAACTTGTCTCATTAAACTACATCTTCTGGCCCTTCTGGGCCTTGGTGCCTCTGAAGATGAGACTGCGAAGTTCAAAGCAATGAGCAAAAAATGGTTAAAAATGTCACCATTTTATAGACTTTCTGTAAAACTGAAACTTGAAAAAGGGGAAAAAAGTGCGTAATATCCCTGTAGGCTTCCCCACCTCCTGGTAATATTTTCTGTTCCCATTATTGTTCCTCATTGCAGTAATAACCCAAACAAGGAGGAAATTCTGCTGGCCCTGATGCACCAGTGTGCAACACAACATGCTCCATGTCACACAGAAATAAAGATAATTGTGTAGTGCCTGTGTCCCTGGACAAGCCAACCCCAAGAGAAATTTGGGGACACAGGGGAACAAATCATCCTCAAAGGTCTGTCTAAATCATAGAATGGTTCAGGTTGGAAGAAACCTAAAACTAAAGCCCATCCAGTTCCAAATTCCTCGCCATGGGCAGGGATCAGGGGCTCCAAGCCCCATCCAACCTGGCCTTGAACACCTCCAGGGATGGGGCAGCCACCACTGCTCTGGGCAACCTGCGCCAGGGCCTCCCCACCTTCACAGAAAAATATTTCTTCCTAGGATCTCATCTTAATCTCCCCTCTTTCAACTGAAAGCCATTGCCCCTTGTCCCATCCTTGCCCTCCCTGGTCAAGAGCCTCTCCTCAGCTTTCTTGCAGGCCCCTCAAACATCCCTGCCCACCATTGTGTTAATCAGAAGAAGAACCCCCAAACCATTAAAATGTTTAAATTCCTTCCACGCCTGACCGCAGAGACACACGTATGCAATGGAGGCCAAATTATAATCTCCCAGGCATGACATGTGCATCCCTAATATAAAGCGAAGGGCATAATGGAATTAGGGGCAAGAAGAGAGATGGGGCCGCATCAACCTCATGGATAGGACAGGATTGATCCTGCCTGTTCCCATCATTTCCCACCCCAAATTTAGCTAAATTATGCACGGCATCTGCTCTGATTAGCCCTACAGTGAGGACCTTCAGTGAGAGGATTTGGAGGAGTAGAGCAGCCTCAGTCATGTGGGATGGCAAGAGTGAGCTGTCAGAAGAGCTTCGAGAGGCAAAAATCTCCCTAATAGTTCTCCAGGAGTGGTTTGTAGCACATTTAGCTTTCCTTACTGAGTTGCCAAGCCCCTCAACTCTGAAAAAGGGCTTTTATTAATTGGAGAGTTTATCCAAGGTCCCAGCTGGCCCGTACTCCAAGCATGCCAGGTAGGGGCATAAAATACAAAGGCTGATGCCAGCTCTGCCCCCCACTGGCTGCCTCAATTTAGTTCAACTTATTTTCTCAACTGTATCTGGAATTTTTTCTCTAGGACCAAGGACTATAGGGACAGAACCAAGTGCCTGAGCTGGTTATGTGTCAAAGGGCTCATGGCCTTCAAAGTGAGAATTGTGCAGTTTAGAACTAGTTTGGCACAAATTTACAGCGATGGAGCCATTTCATAGAATCATAGAATGGGTCGTGTTGGAAGGGACTTCAAAGCCCATCCATTTCCACCTCCCACTGGATCAGGGGCTCCAAGCCTCATCCAACCTGGCCTTGAACACCTCCAGGGATGGGGCAGCCACCTCTGCTCTGGGCAAGGGTCTTCTCATCCTCACAGCAAAATATTTCTTCCTTATATTTCATCTCAATCTCCCCTCTTTCAGCTCAAAACTGTTCCCCTTCACCCATCAAGAGCCCCTTCCCAGCTTTCCTGGAGCCCCTTTCAGCACTGGAAGCTGCTCTAAGGTCTCCCTGGTGCCTTCTCTTCTCCAAGCTGAACAACCCCAACTCTCAGCCTGTCCTTATACTGGAGGTGCTCCAGCCCTTGGATCATTTCTCTGTTCTCCTCTGAACTCACTCAAACAGATTCATTTGGGCATTTTGTGAGTGAAAGATGACTTTAACTTTGTTATTCTGCTCTGGTAACATCCAAGAAAAAGATTTGGAATTTTAGCACTTTCCAACATTCTATTAACTGCTGGATTTATGCCATTTGCTATTAATACACATTTTTTAGCACCCCGTGTCATGTCAGTGCCTGTTTCTAAATTGAAGCTTTTCTGAGTTTTGCAAATCCCCAATTTCACTCTTTCTCATTCCAATTCGGAGCGAAAACACAGTTTAAGAGGCTGGAAATTTCAGCACTACAGTCAGTCTTGTTTATGGCTAATTTTAAATAATAGTTTGCAATGCAGATTAAATAGGGATTGGAAGGGGGAGGTTGTTTACTTGCTCAGTTCCAGGTACGGCTGTCACTCTGAATAATTAATCTACAATTAAAAAAATAGTTTGCACTGAGTTTGCATCTTCATTTTTATTTTCTCACCTGCACTGAAAAGAAAAAAAAACAGGAGTGTAATAAAATTCCTTGATAACTTCCCCAAATGCAATTTGCTGCTCTTCCCTGTAAAATCAATCTAATTATAGACACACATATTAAATGAATGTCACAATCATTCCGGAGGCATCTGAGCCTCGATATTTAAGAGCAGACACAACACAGGAAGAATCATTTCTGCAAGCAGGCATAGGGGTTGGTCTCAGCCTCCTTTCATGACATGGAATTTTGTGTGCCGTGAATCCCAGAGAAATGAGGTTTAAGTTCAGACCAAGGGGCTTGAATTCAGAGTACACTGAGATGAATTTACCTGGGAAATGTTGAGCAAAAACTCAATAGTTTGAAGCTTCAGTCCTTTTTGAGGTAGGAGTTACAACAGAAAAGTGGAATTAGACGAGTTTGCGTGAAAAGGTAGAGAAAGGGGGATAAAACCCAAGTCCCAAACCCCCAGCCAAGGCAGCTGAAGGTGTCAATTGATTAATGAAGAGGAATCACACTCTCCAAATGCTATGTGGTTAAACTGTTGCAGAATTCCCTTCATCGTTGCACTGAGCGCCTCCGTGGGCAATTATGTATTGAAAAAGCTCAGTTTGGATCGCCTGCATCACACCCTTATTTCCTAAATAACTTTCATTGATATATTAGGCTGTATCTACAGCAACGCTGTGTTTCCTGATGACCCATGGCATCTGGCTTAATCAGAGTTGGGTCAGCATCATCTCAGCTGAGATCATCTCAGCTCCCGTGTCCAAGAATGATGCCCTCAGGGATGCTTGGGTGTCATCTGATGACAAATGCCCCATGATTCCCACTCTTCAAGCAAAGAAACAGCTCAAACAGCTCCATGCTCACTTTTCCCTGCCCCTGGGCTTTCCTTAGGACATGCGAAGGGGAAAATTAAATCTGTTTCTTTCTGTCTGTGTGAGGTCAGTGAGAGCCTTGATGGGGAAAGACTGTAATTCACTGCACAGGGAGGTTTGTGGGACAGGAAGAGGGGAGGTCAGGGTAGGAAAAGGAAAGGAAGGTGGGGAAATGTAACCAGACATGGGGTAAAAAGGGCCATAAATCTTTTTCAGCCCATTGCTGGCATTCTTGGCACATGTTGGGCATGTAGGTACTTCAGCTGTTTGTCCAAAACATGGTCCCAGTGCATTGCTGGTCACCAGCATGGAGAAGAGCACTGGGGTTTGCCAAGGGAGACTGTGCTGCTGCTCCAAACCGCACCACCACACCTTGAAAACCTGAATAATCCACTGCAGCCCCTGTCTCCCATGAGTGGGGATCTTGCAGCATTGGTCACATCACAAGTGGATGGATTCTCTGGTGGGTGATAAGGGTTGAGCTCACATTCTGCTGGTCTATTAAATGAACATTTGGCCTGAAATGAGTAGGACTTTTTGGCCAAACATGGAGATACAGCAATAAATGAGAGAGGGAAAGATTAGACTAGACCTAAAGAGGAAATTATTCACAATGAGTGTGGGGAGGCCTTGGCCCAGATTGCCCAAGGAAGTTGGTGCTGCCCCATCCCTGGAAATGTTCAAGGCCAGGTTGGATGGGGCTTGGAGCCCCTGATCCATTGTGAAGTGTCCCTGCCCATGGCAGGGGGGTAGGAACTGGGTGTGCTTTGAGGGCCCTTCCAACCCAAACCATTCTATTATTCTATGAAAAATGGGTTTAGCATGGAGGCTACTCAGGAACAACTCTGGAAACGCAGGTTTTCCAGGAAACCCAGCTCCCACTCCTCATAGATCAGGACCTGCTGAAAACCTCCAGCTTCCAGTGAAATTAAACAGGCGCTCAATCTGATTTTCTGTTTCCTCGAGGCATAGGACGTGTGGTTCTGTTGGATCTGTAGGGAGATGCATAATCTGCTGTTGATTTTCAGGAGATATTCATTCAACCACCCACACTAAATATTTTCAACACATTTATCTGGAGGGATCAGTGAGAGTCTCAAGACACCTGAGGGAAATTAGGGAGGGTCTCAGCCAGCTCCCTGGTGAAGCATGAAGATGAGAGCTGGGCTGAATGCCAAACCAACACTTTTGGGGGGATTTTTTTACTTTTTAGTCACTCCATACCAGTTTGTCAAAACCTACACAGAAGGTTCTGACCAAAAATGTTTGGGGGGGTTGGAGTAAAGCTGGTTCTGAAAGTTGTCTGGTTCCTTGCCAGCTCGTGCATCTGTTCTTTTTTTCTCCACAGAATTATAGAATAGTTTGGGATGGAAGAGACCTCTAAGGTATCCCTGCAGCCTTCTCTTCTCCAGGCTTAACAACACCAACTCTCTCAGCCTGTCCTCATACAGGAGGTGCTCCAGCCCTCAGATCATCTCCGTGGGCTCCTCTGTAATAATTCCAAAATAACTCCATGCCCTTCCTGTGCAGAGGGCTCCAGAACAGAAAGCAGGGCTCCAGGTTGGATCTCATGAGAGCAGAGCAGAGGGAGAGAATCCCTTCCCTTCCTCCTTCCCTGCTGGTCCCACTGCTTTGGATGCTGCCCAGGACTCGGCTGGTTTCTGGGCTGCATCACACTTCGCAGGCTTATATGGAGCTTCTCATCCCCAGCACCCCAAGTCCTTCTCCTCAGAGCAGCTCCCAATCCATTGTCCATCTAGACTGTATTTGTGCTTAGGATTGCTCTGACCCAGGTACAGGGCTCTGCCCTTTGCTTTCTTGAATTTCATGAGGTTCACACAGCCCCACCTCTAAAGTCTGTCCAGGTCCCTCTGGATGGCAAACCATTTAACCTTCGTGCTCATCACAGTGGGGCTATTTCCTGCAGAATATCTCATTCCAGCATAAGCACAGCCTGTCAGTTTTACACTCTTAAATTAGTTTGGCATCTTTCTGTGTCTCTGATACGAAGAAATCCCCTCCTTGTTTGTAGAAAGTGTTATACGAGGGATGCCCAGACCTGGATTTTATTTGAGCTCCTTTGCAGACTTTGCAAAGCAAATGAATTGCAGGAGCAGAGAGAGAGGAGAGGTGAGTTAATTGGGTAGCATGTC
Source organism: Clamator glandarius (assembly GCA_033459285.1). Lineage (NCBI taxonomy): Eukaryota > Metazoa > Chordata > Aves > Cuculiformes > Cuculidae > Clamator > Clamator glandarius. The sequence continues at coordinate 1,971,157 of JAUNZM010000716.1, forward strand.
TGCCTGCAAGGACACAAGTGCCGGCGTGTACCTGCTCTGAAGAGGACCCTGACACCTGAAAAATAGGGTGATTTATGAACCTTATGAAGCTATCACTGCATGTAATAAACCTCATACAACCCCAGCATGAACTTTAGTTTGCTCTATTTTAACAACTCCCTGGCATTCAGAGAGGTGTCGAGCTTCTAATTTGCTGGGTAAGGATTCACAGGAATGGGTCCTTCAAGATTCCTCCTTTTCTAGGATAAGTCAAGACAGGACTTATTTCTCCAGGTTGAATGGGTCCTACAAGGTCAGTCTGTGGAGGCTGTGGACCAAGGATGAGGATCGTCTGCAGCCTGAATAGCATCCATGACTCTTATAGCACCTTACACCCAACCCGCTGGTGGTTTCACAGTGTCCAAGCACAGACAGCTGTGGTGATCCAGCCCTGACAGAGACACCCAATCGGTCTGGTATAAGCAGATCAGGCATACACCACAATAACTTGCCTGTGGGATCTGCTTTTATCCTTGCTTCCTTACATACCCATCTCCTTTCCCAGCCAAAATCTCATCATGTCTTTCTGCAGTACCCTTGGCCGTGTCTGGACACACATTTTCCCCTCTTGCTTTCCCCAAGACTGTGTGGGTGGAGACTGTGCTTACATTTGTAGCTATGGAAACTATTGATTGCTGCTAATGAATCATCCCCATCCTCCTGGACTGGTTTGGTTGCAGGAAAGGGGTACCACACATATGCAGTGGGATATTTTCCAGTAGGATGCTACTATTCCTATACTGGGACTGGGTTTTGTAGCCAAGGCTCGGAGAAGACACAGCCCCATAGCTGTTCACGGTACCACGTTCTGGATGCCTGGAGCTCTCCAACATCCTCCCAGCTACCAGGAGTTCTCCGAGATCATAGAATCATGGAATCATGGAATGGTTTGGGCTGGAAGGGACCTCAAAGCCCATCCAGTCCCTCCCCCTGCCATGGGCAGGGACACCTCCCACTGGATCAGGGTCTCCAAGCCCCATCCAACCTGGCCTTGAACCCCTCCAGGGATGGGGCAACCACCCCTGCTCTGTGCAACCTGGGCCAGGGTCTCCCCACCTTCACAGGAGAACATTTCTTTGTAATATTTGATCTCAGCTCCCCTCTTTCAACTTGAAAGATGACAGAAGCCAGGATGATTGCCACTAACGTCTTCCTGATTTTGGCAGCCACTCGCTTTCTGCAAGGATCGGGGCAAATTCTGACAAGTTTAGGGACTCCTTCAGCCTGACAAATTGATGCACTTCAACAAATACCCACTGAGGGATCAATTAACCTCCAGAAACAGCCCACTTTGTCTTAATAGTGATGATGGGCTTCTGCATTTCAGCACCCCCAGCCGATATGTCTACCTATCTGCTCTTACAGAAAAGCTGCTCCCAGGTCTTAGCTCCAGCCTTCCATCTCTCCCCAGCCTAACTTCCACCAGTCACTCCCGTCTGCAGCTGCTTGTTTGATTTTTAATTATTCTTCATTATATTTAAGGCAATTTTGAAGGGGAGAAAAAAAAAGGAGAAAAGTTTATGGCAATTTACTCTGCTTTGTAATTAGAGCCGGTGATTAGAAAATCTTTTGCTTCATGATGGAGTTTCCCTTTAAAGAGAAGAGAAAAAAAAAAATCAGAAAAGAGGACTAGAAAAAGGCCGCCAAAAGAGCTCAAAGACTAGAATTAAACAGATTATATCTCATTACTTCCAAATGGAAAGGAAAGTTACAGCTTATTAGAGCAGTTGCATCTGCAGCTGGGCAGGAAGGGAAGCGAATTCCCCCCATGGCAGCAGGCTCGGGCACAGCAGCGGGTTGTATTTGGTGTTGGGGGCCTGATATTTTTCCAAGTCTTTTGCTCTTGGGAGGAAATAGATGACTTTTTTATCGGTTTATGTTTCTTTTGTTCTACTGGGCTGACTTCGCAGATAAATGCCACCTTGGTTTCAGCCCATTCAAAGGCCAAAGCTAATTAAATAACACAGCCTCCAGCCCGCACATCTCCCCTCCCTGGTGTCAGTTCCAGATGCTCTTCATGCACAGCGCTCATGGAGGGGGATCCTGATGGGGAAAAGGAAGAAATGTTGAATTCGGGCATCTTAAAATGATGTTTAACTCCTGTGGGATGCATTCTGGTCCCAGTTGTGAAACTAGAGATATGTGGGTAAAAAAAAAAAATCAGGTGAAGTGTCTGTTGAGGCACCTGACATGCATCAGTGTGGATTACAGGGCTGTTTGGCACCCTGCCCTCCCCGTCATCCCTCCTCTGCAATCAGGAGGCCAGCTCAACTGAATCTGTGGCTCCTGCCAGGGAAGGGCCCCAGCGTTGTGATGCTGTTTATTCATCCTCATGACATGTCGTGAGAGTGCAAAAAAAATGTGTTGAGTAGAAAAGGGAGGGATGTGGTTGCACCCTTTGTGGCTGCTTGACCATCAGTTTAGCACACAAAGCCCCGAGGGGCTTTCGTTTCCCAGCTGCCCATCTCAAGGTAGGTTTCTCATTATGTGGGACATTTATCCTGGAATAGTAGTGTCCTGAGTTGGAAGTGACCCACCAGGATCATCAAGTCCAACTCCTGTCCATGCACAGGACACCCCATAATTCACACTGTGGGGCTGAAGGTGTTGGCCGAACACTTCTGGAATATTGTCAGGCTTGGTGCCCTGAATGCTTCCCTGGGAGTTGTTCCAGTGCCTCGCCACCCTCTGGGAGAAGAACCTTCTCCTAATGTCCAACCTAACCCTCCCCTGGCATCTCCCTGCAGTTCCCTCAGGTCAGAGAGAAGAGCTCAGTGCTTGCTCCTCCTCCTCCCTATGTGAGGACTCTGTGAACCATGATGAGGTCTCCACTCAGTCTCCTCTTCTTCAGTTGAGGGAAGGACAAACTGACCACTCTTCTTGAAGGGACACCGGTGCAGCAGAGAGCCAACACAATCATTACACACATGAACTGAGCATCATGGCATTGCCAGCTGTGAAAACACACTTCGTCAGTACAGGACCTTCATTATCTCCAGGTTTTGGGGAGTTTTTAGTGTGAAATCTTCTTTTATTGGCTGGTCCCAAAAGAATCAGGAAGAAAGCTGAGCAGGCACATGTAGAGATTTCTTCCTCCCAAACCAAGGAATGGTATCTTAGCATCCTTGAGGCCTGGCTTGTCCTTGGAGAGTGAAGATGCTGAACTCTTGATATGATGCACAACTCTTACCCAGGCAGCTGCTGACTTTCAAAGCACAAGTCAGTGCTGGAGAGAAATACAGGCAGACAATGAAACCCACTTAATTGGAGCTCAGAATCGCTATTGGTGCTGTCTTCTTCTCTTGTTTTCCCTCTCCTAAGGAATATTTTCATTAGCGGATAACAAAAATTATTGAGGTGCTTGACATCTCCAGAGTGGCAGTGGATTTGCAGCATGCATTAGCTGGGAAGTTTATCCCAGCCTTTAATAGGCTGGAAGAGGGATGGATGCATTTTGACTAAACCAGGGGAGCCGATTGCTACCTAAATAACTAATTCATCTTCATAGCAGACACCCATCAACTGTGAGTAAAAAGGAGTTACATTCAAGGTCGTGCCAATTAGCTGTAGGAGAGAAGAGCAGAGTAGGGTACTTGGAGAGGCAGGCAGCTCAGGAGCACATAGATGCTTGGAGCTGGCTTGGGAGGGATTTTCACTTTTCCACATAGGCAGATGTGGTTGAGCTTGTTTCAGGGATCATAGAATGAATCATAAAACAGTTTGGGTTGGAAAGAACCTCAAAGTCCACCTGGTTCCAACCCCCTGCCATGGGCAGGGACACCTCCCACTAGGTCAGGCTTCCCAAGGCCCCATCCAACCTGCCTTTGAACACTTCTAGGGAGGGGGCATTCACAGCTTTTCTGGGCAACCTGTTCCAGTGCTTCACCACCCTCATTGTGAAGAATTTCTTTCTAATATCTAGCCTAAATCTTCCCCTCTCCAATCTAAAGCCATTCCTTCATCCTATCTCTATAGGCCATTGTAAAAAGTCCCTTCCCAGCTTTCTTGTAGCCTCCCATCAGGTACTGGAAGCTGCTATAAGGTCTCCGCAGAGTCTTCTCTTCTCCAGGCTGAACAACTCAAACTCTTTCAGCCTCTCCTTGTGTGGGAGGTGCTCCAGATCATCTTTGCAGACCTGGGTGCTCCAGGTCACCTCATGTCTCTGTTATTACATCTAACTTCAGTGGATTTTAGGTCTGGGGAAGAGAGGGATTTTGGGAAGTGGAGGAGTGAGTTACTTGGGGCTGCCTTGGAAACACTCAAATGAGATGAGTTGCAAAAGCTCCGCTTTTAAAGGTGTGACAGATGGGAGAGGAAATGAAATTGTGCAAGGATCTAAATGGGTCACCTCAAAAAAGCTTTTCAACCGTTTTTAGTGTCATAAGGGATCCATAGAGCCTCCTTCCTGCTCATACAACTCAGCCCATTCAACTCCCTCAGAGCAAGGATGTCTCACTCTTCAGCTGCCTTGTAATCTCTTCTATGAAGGGGGAAAACAACTCCAGTCAGGATTCAAAGGTCCTAAACCCCCAACAGCTCTATTTTCTCCTTCTTTGGGGACATTGCTACATGATGAGTAGGGAAAACCAGGCACCCAGAACACAGTCTTGGCCGGGAGGCCAAAACAGACTCCAGATACACTCCACCACCCCTGTGCACTCCAGACCCAACCCACAGTCCCCACATACGTTCTCCAAAAGGGACTTTCCTCAATAAGAAGTGAAAACTATCACTGCAAGAGCTACCCTGTGATTAAAGCTTCCATTAACTAGTATTTCCTCCTTTTTTTCCTCTATCTTTTTTTTTTTTACCTTGAAGCTCTGCTTGCCTTAATTTGATGGGTTTTTTTCCTCAGCAGAGCTGCTGCAGCCCCACTGCTCCCAGCCATGCTAAAATGGGAAGTTCTGATTAATTTTTTACCCCGTTGTTTGTCTGTGGGCAACTTGCTCCTCTACCTTGCCCCTGGTGATGCAGAGGTACATGGGGTTGGATTTCTGAGGCACTGATGTTTTGCCCTGCGGCTGGTGATCGACTCTGGAGATGAAACATTTCCCGAGGGAAGCTGGGGATGATTTGTGGTGAAAACACACTCAGTGAAGCATGAAGGGCTGGCTTTAACTTCACTCACCTGCAAGAGTTGTCTAAGTACAACAACAAAACCCAGCAAGAAAATCTCTGGATTTTAAGGCATTTTTTGGCTAAGCTCTTGGGCTGTCTGAGATGGGGACAAGTTCTGTCCAGTATTTGCCTCCTCATTGCTCTGTGGATGTTCTGGAGCCCTCAGCATGGGAAGGACATGGATTTAGGGATGTAGCTCAGTGGCAGAAAGCATGCTTCACATCTATGAGGTCCCAGGTTCATCTCTACCAGGGCAGGGGCCACAGTCATTCTCATGAGTGGATGGTATGGTGGATAAGAAACTGGTTGGAGGGTCGTATTCAGAGAGAAGTGGTCAATGGCTCAAAGTCCAGATAGAGATCCATGACTAGTGGTGTCCCTCGGGGATCTGTACCGGGACTGGTGCAGTTTAATATATTCATCAATGTTATTGACAGCAAGTTTGAGTGTACCTTCAGCAGGTTTGTCGATGGCACCAAGCTGAGTGACGCAGTTGCCACATTCGAAGGACGGGATGTCATCCAGAGGGACCTGGACAGGCTGGAGAATTGGGGCTGTGAGAACCTCATGAGGTTCAACAAGGCCAAGTGCAAGGTCCTACACCTGGATCAGGGCAATCCCCATTTTCAGTACAGGATGGGGGTTGATGCAATTGAGAGCTGCCCTGCAGATAAGGACTAGGCATGCTGGCAGATGAGAAGCTCCACGTGAGCCAGCAGTGTGTGTTCACAGCCCAGAAGCCAATCGTGTCCTGGGCTGCATCAAAAGAAAAGTGGCCAGCAGGGTGAGGGAGGGGATTCTGCTCCTCTATTCCTCTCTTGTGAGACCTCACCTGCAGTGTTGTGTCCAGTTCTGGCATCCTCAACATAAGAAGGAGATGGAACTGTTAGAACAGGTCCAGAGGAGGCTACAAAGATGATCCAAGGGCTGGAGCACCTTCCCTATGAGGACAGGCTGAGACAGTTGGGGTTGTTCAGACGGGTGAAGAGAAAGCTCCAAGGTGATCTTATAGCGACCTTCCGGTATCTGAAAGGAGCCTACAAGAAATCTGGAGAGGGACTATTTATAAAAGCTTGTGGTGATAGGACAAGGGTTAAGCTAGAGAGGGGCACATTTAGACTAGACATTAGGAAGAATTTCTTCATGATGAGGGTGGTGAGACACTGGAACAGGTCGTCCAGGGAAGTTGTGGATGCTCCAACCGTGGAGGTGTTTAAGACTAGGCTGGATGGGGCCTTGGTCATCCTGATCTAGTGAGATGTCCCTGCCCATGGCAGAGGGGTTGGAACTAGATGATCTTTAAGGTCCCTTCCAACCCTAACTATTCTATGATTCTATATGCTGGGGTCCCTTTTCTGTCCATACTGCTCACCACCTTCTCCTCTTGCAGAGCATCTTTGTGTACATGGGGATATTATTCTGAAAGTGGGAATATTATTCTGAAATAACAATGGCCAGAGACACCAGTTAAAGGATGGTGTGTGCTTAAAACTAAAACAAAACTTGACCACTGCTAGGGCCCATATGGAGAAATAACAGCAATGATCAAACAGCTCCCATTGTGCAGTGCCCTTGCAGCACAGAAAAGCTTCAAATTTGGAGAAGGAACTAAACCTGTCCTGTTTTCAGGTAGGAAAATGTGAAAATGTCAATTGAAGGAGTTACGAGCTATTATTCAGAATAACTTGGAAAGCTTTGCAATATTTGAGGCTCTGCATAGCACTGAAGTGGTTAATTTTCTACAAAATCCCTGAAAGCTTAGTTGCTAGAGATAATAAAACTTGATCAGTTCACCTAGGTTTCCATTTTAATTCACTCTGAGAGAGCACTTAAACCTCCCTCCCTGTTTGTGAAGACACCTACTCTACATGCTCGTAGCACGCCGGATAATAGACTCGAGAGTTAGAACTTGGTGATAAAAATAATGCATAGATAATGGAATAATTATCAAGCGCTTCCTCCACAAATGCAAATCTGGGTTTTCCCTGTGTGCTGGTTTTCCTCCATGTACAAATTTTCAGAGTCAGGCTTTTGACCAAGCTGAGATGCTGCATGGAATGGGAGTAAAGCAATTAACGGGCTTTGATAAGGCTGAATCTCCAGCTGCACCATTTTGCAAGAACAAGGGGGTGGAGCAGGTAAATGGGATCTCCTCTGTCTTTGCTGGGGAGACAGAAGATGATTTTTTTGGCACAAAACCAGGGTGAAACCATTCATGGCACTCAACTTCATTACTGCACCACCATCCAGCCCAATTTTTACAACTAAACATCACTATTTCTGCCACATTTCCTACCTTCCCTGGTCCAAAAAAAAATAGCTTGCAGTGTCTCATGAAGGATCCAAAACCTCCATGGCTGGCTTGAAGTTCAGCTGAAACTGTGGATCATAGAATCACAGAAACACAGAAAAATCCTTTTCTTCCTATTTCTATGCCTCATCATTGACTTCAGCAGTCTGAGGGACAGTGAAGCCTCTCCAGCTTCATCATAGAATCATAGAATAATCATAGAATCACAGAATCATAAAATAGTTTAGGTTGGAAGGGACCTTAAAGCCCATCCGCCTCCAAACCTCTGCCACAGGCAGGGACACCTCCCACTGGATCATGTTGCTTAAAGTCCCATCCAACCTGGCTTTTAACATCTAGAGGGATGGGGCAGCTACAACTTCTCTGGACAAACTCATCCCCATGCTCATCATGAAGAATTTCTTCCTATTGTCACATCTAAATCTTCTCCTTTCTGATTTAAAGCCATTATTTCTTGCACACAAGAGATGTGTCTCTTGCTTCCATCTTAAACACCCACCTTCTTCCATCTGCATCCATTACAGAAGAAAATGCAGGATTGTTTTCAGAGTGCAGGGGCACACGGTGGTGTTCCCAAAGGTCTGTTTTTTGGTGTTTTCTTTAGCTATTTGAGACCCCCCCCGGGACCACATCTCTATTTTAAAGGGTAATGCTCTCAATGTAAAGAGTGGTATTTAGGGGTTACAAGTATACAGCACAGAATAGTGTTGTTGCAGTCATTTTTAATAAAGCCTTTATTCTAAAAGAAACAGCACTTATAAAACTTAAATGAATCTGTAGAGCTGGTGGGAAAAGGAATGGGTTCTTTGCCAATTATTTTTCTTCAAAAATACTTCAAAGATTTTTAAAAAAAATAAAAAGAAGACGAATCTACCCTCTCCATTCATTTATTTATGAATTAATAAAAGCAAGAAAGAAACGAGCAGTTAACATGCATAGATTTTGAAATCCAGGGGGATTTGGGGGATAACGCAGTCTGACCTTCTGCCTACCAGCATCGGGGTTCAGGCAGGAACACCCTCACCGCTACTGCTGAGCTGCAGGGCTGCAGCCTGACTGCTTTCCAAAGGGCTTGTCTACACACACCAGCCTGAAAACCCACATGTGGACACTTCTCAGTCCAAAAAAGATCTTTTTTGTCTTTCCTCCTGCTCTTTTCATAGAATCATAGAAGAGTTTGGGTTGGAAAGGACCTTGAAGATCATCCAGTTCCAACCCTCTCCCACTGGATCAGGGGCTCCAAGCCCCATCCAACCTGGCCTTGAGCACCTCCAGGGATGGGGCAGCCATAACGTCCCTGGGCAACTTGTTCCAGGGCCTCGCAGTGAAGTTCTTCCTTCTGTCTAGTCTAAATCTGCCCCTCTTCAGTTTACATCCATTGCCTCTCATCCTATCATTACAAGCCATTGTGAAATGTGCCCCCCAGCTTTCTTGTAGCCCCTTCAGGTACTGGAATGTCACTATAAGGTGTCCTCGGAGCTTTTTCTTCTCTAGACTGAAAAAATTCAATTCTCTCAGCCTGTCCTCATACTGCACATGCCTTTATTTCTTTTCTTTCATTTTCCCTCAACCAGAATTCAGGAGAATGACAAACTTTTTATTTATCTTACAGAAACTCTTCAGCAATTTGCTCTAGAAAAGCTCTTGTGTTTTAAATCCTTTAACATTTATTAAACCTCCCTATTCAGACAATAAAAGGCTCCCTGTGTGCTGATTTGCAAAGCAGTCGATGAAGGTTTCTCCGTGTGCCTGAAGCATTTCTTGCAGCGGGTGCATCCCTTTCTTGGTGGCAATTGCAGAGGAAATTGGTGCTATCCGTATTGCCAGCAGGGTGCGAGTGGGGGGTGACCTGGTCTAAGTTCTCTTTCCCTAGTTTTTCTCTTGCAGCTGGACTCTGCAGTTCAAAGGTAATTAATAAACCTCTCTTCAAATTATTTTACAGTGCTGGGAGTCACCCTGAAACACAAGAAAATACTGCAAATAGGCAGCATGCTTGCACTTAGTTTGTCTCACAAAATAAATCAGATCTAGGCTTTGCTGAGCACAATCATCTCTGGGACTTAGTGCTGCTGGGTGGAAGAAAAAAATCGCAAGCTTCAAGCCTTTTTAAAGAAAAAAGTAATGACTGAATCAAATAAATCAGACAGGTGTAAGGGAGAAATCCCATAATCTTTAGGTTTTAAATGTTGGAGAGGAGAAGTAGAATATGTGTGTGGGAATATGTTTTTTGCTAGGATGATATTTCCGTTCTGTCTGATAACAGAGCTGTTTGTATTTGCTCTGAAGCACAAGTGGATGCTCTTCACATGGATTGTTTTTCCGTTCTGGCCTTGGATATGCCTATATGTGCATCCTGACCTCCACACTGAGTCCAAGGACCTGATACTTCTCCAAATGAGGAACAGGAAACCTCAAATGAGGTTCTTAAAATGTGTCAGCTTGGAAATCACAGCTGCAAATCCTTTCTATGGGCACAGAGGCACATTTAGTTTAGAAGACACTCTCCTGCAATGGTAGTGCAACAGAGCTCAACATGCCTTGAAGATGAGCTCAGCATCTTCAACCAGTTGTTTGCCTAGAGGCAAAGTAGGGGGAGAAATTTCCAGGGTAGAGGGAGAAATTTTAATGAAAGGGGAGGATGGAGGCAGCATCGTTACCTGGACTTAGATCTTTTATATCTCCCAAAAGCAGATTTTGCTGAAGTTCAACCCCCACAATGATAAGGCTCTTCCTCCGTAACGGCTTTATTCTCTTCCATGCTGCTGAAGATAACTGATTCCCACAAAAAACCTCTTTATTCTTCAAGTAGGGCTCATTTCCCACTACCTTTTTTAACCAGAAGGGCATGGAAAAATAATAAGCACTGTGCACTGTGTTCACGTTAAGAACTGTGATTATCCTTTTGTAGTGCTGGAGTTGGTATTTTCACGACACCAGTGGTTTATTTTAAGTGTATCTCTTTTGAGGTGAGGAATGGGTGCTTATTCTTGAAGTAGATGGAGAAGAGCAGTCGGGGCTGATTAATTTTCTTGGGAAAGTGAGAGACTGTGGCTGAATGTAGAGCATCCAATTTAAAGTTATTGAGTCTCTACCATGGGAGCATCACTCTCTAAGATGAGATTGAAGAACTTCATCATCACCCTAGGGTTAACCAAATAATCTCAGAAGTAATTCAAGCTGGCTTTGTAATACCCACCTGATTTAGTTTGTCAAAGCTGGGCTTGTAAAGACACACTCTGGCTTTGGCACCCACATCTGGCTGCAAAATTGCATTTAAAATAAAGTCAATGAGAAAGATATTTCCAGATATAGAAGTTGCGATTCTCAAAGTCGTTTTGGAAAGATAGCTGGAGATAATAGGTTTTTCTTACCAGCATCCAGATTTGTGTCTGGACACCAAGCAGAACAGCAGAAATGGGTGATGAGGGGCAGATACAGCTTGCTCAGGGTTCAAAAACAAGTTGGTCAGGTTTGCAGGTCATCTACAGAGCTCATCTCCTTAGAGACCTCTTTCTGCATCTTCATCTGTCACGTCGTTCCAGGGCAAAGAGCAAAACTATTTGAACGGTGTGGCCTTTCTGCACCATCTCATTCTCTTCTGCTTGCCATTAAAGTGTCAATATTTGGAGCCCCGTTTGATGACACTCCCAAGGTCCCCATGCCACCCGGGCTGGATCAGCACCTGCCAATTTGGCACTGCTGGGGCGGGGAAGTGGGTGTCAACCTGGCTGAGATGCACAAAGACGCTGCAATGATAATAAATTGGCTTGTCAAAGAGGAGGGCAGATTTGCTATTAATGGAAATAATAGTAGATTACATGGGCTTTTGTCACACAATATAATCAAAGGCAGGATCAAAGGGAGGGAATATAGCAAATGGTTCGCAGGCAAGACATGCTAATGAGATAAAAACGCTAGCCTTGCCACCTCTCCAAGCTTCAATTGAAGGATAATTGATACTAAATAATGTAATTTTGAGCTGTGGCAAAATGCACTTAAAACCAGCAGACAAGGCTGTGATAATGTTTTAGTTTTTCTGTTACTCTGCTGTCATTCCCATCACTTTTTTTTTTTTTTTCCCTCCAGGTGGCAGTTGATTGTGTGTGGGGGAGCTGTTCAGGGAAGAGAAAATAAGTGAACACCCCCCACACACACACTTTGGCAAAATACTGGTGCATTTACACAGTTTTAACTTTGTGATTTAAAGCCCCTGGGTCTGTCCCTGTAGTAGGTCACCTCAATTCATCTGTGTTTGGGTTTGTGCGGTGAGGACAATGCTGTGGCGGCATCGGCGCTGCTCACTGCAAGTTTCCTGGGGATGGTACCGCTGTGCGGTGGCGGCTCTGCCACCTCCGCCGGCACCACGATGCTCTTAGGCAGCAGCTTCAGTTGGCTCAAAAAAGGCTGCTGTGTCAACCTGCCACTTCAAATGCAATTTAATACTCTTCTTTAAATCTAAACTGATGCCATTTAAATGATCGTCTTGCAGTAATGCAGTCATGTGCAAAGGTTTGGTGTTTTATTCCCTGAAGCCATGTTGACTGAAGGTCCACTGCATTTCAGGCAGCTCTGTCTCGCCTGAGGAATTCCTGGTAGCCTAAAACACTATTTTCCCCTAGAAAACTTCTATATCGCCGGACTAGACTCATCTTAAATGTTTCTAAGTGTTTTTGCATGGCCCTTTCTATGTGTTTTAGAATTATAGAATGGTTTGGGATGGAGGGGAACTCAAAGCACATCCAGTCCCACCCCTTGCCATGGGTGGGGACACCTCCCACTGGATCAGGGGCTCAAAGCCCCATCCAACCTGGTCTGGAACACCTCCAGGGATGGGGCAGCCCCTACTACGACTACCTGCCCCTATTTTAGGGCAATGCTACCCCAGCAGTGCCTCATTTGAGACCTGCCATCAATGTTGGCAGCTCAGGAGAGACACAGGTCTTCATTCCTGCTTCTCTTTTTTTGTTTCCTAGCCTAACATGCTACGTGAAAGCTGCATCCATTGTAGTTAGAAGTACCAGCTCAAAGGGCTCTTCAATCACCGATCAACGAATACATCTATCAGGACGAACTCACCAGAGAGCATCTGGAGGGGGTTGGCAGATGGGGGAATGTTGTAAAGGAATCCCCCAGGATCTGAAGACAGCGAGCAGTGCAGGAAGGTGGATACTGCCTGAAGACAGCACAAGAAGAAGCTCTGCTTGGGGCAGAGCTGGTCCAAGGAGACATTTATGCTCAGCCCAGAAGATCCCACTTACGGAAAACTTGCTCAGGAATTACAGGGTTAAAGCAATGACAGCGTGCAGCAAGATATGAGCATTTCATTAGGTAAAAACTGTAAATTAAAACCCAGAGTTCTATGATTTTCTGAGGAGCTTTGTTATGAAACTGAAGGGGGAAAGCTTCATCCCTCCTTCCAGCAAGAACAACCATCAGTACCCATTGGGCTTTCCTAGCGTAGAGTACTGGAGTACGTCATAGAATTATAGAATGATTTGGATTGGAAGGCACCATGAAGTTCACTCAGTTCCACTCCTCTGGACTGAGTAGGGACATCATCAACCAGATCAAATCATATTATCATAGAATCACTAGGTTGGAAAGGAACCCCAGGATCATCGAATCAAACATTCCCATCAATCACTAAACCACGTCCCTCAGCACTTCATCCACCCGTCCCTTCAACAACTCCAAGGAAGGTGACTCCACCACCTGGGCAGCCTCTGCCAGTGCCCAATGACCCTTTCCATGAAAATTTTTTTCTGATGTTCAGCTTGAACCCTCCCTTGTGGAGCTTGAGGCTATTTCCTCCTGTCTTGGCCCCTGTCACTTGGGAGAAGAGCCCAGCTCCCTTCTCTCCACAATCTCCTTTCAGGGAGTTGGAGAGAGCAATGAGTTCTCCTCTCAGCCTCCTCTTCTCCAGGCTAAACAACCCCAGCTCTCTCAGCCGCTCCTCATAAGGCCTGTTCTCCAGCCCCTTCACCAGCTTCGTTGCTCTTCTCTGGACTCGCTCCAGAGCCTCAACATCCTTCTTGTGGTGAGGGGCCCAGAACTGAACACAGGATTCAAGGAGCGGTCTCACCAGTGCCGAGTCCAGAGGGAGAAGAACCTCCCTGGACTCGATGGCCACGCCATTTCTGATCCAAGCCAAGATGCCATTGGCCTTCTTGGCCACCTGGGCCACTGCTAGCTCATCTTCAGTCCCTGTCAACCAACACATCCAGTTCCTTCTCCTCCAGGCAACTTTTCAGTCAGACTTCTTCTGATCAGGTTGCTCAGAACCCCATCCAATCAGACCTTGGTTATGTCCAAGGATAGGGTATCCACCACCTCTCTGGGCAACTTTTGCCAGGGTTTCAATACCCTCAGTGAAAAAAATTTATCCTTTACGTCTAGTCTAAACCTCTCCTCTGATTTTAACAAGTCCAAATCACAGCAAGTGTCTGGACACGTGAACGTACACAAGTGTTTTGATGAATGTTGGTGGAGGAGAGATTTTTTGGGGTCCAGTAATGGCTGCAAAGAACATCAGTTATGCAGCAGATTCTCACAAGAACATTCCTCACCAAGGTAGGAAGAGCTCTGCGACTAGTGCAATGTGTGACAAGCTAAAAATAAAAATTACTTTGGTGGTTGCAGTTTGATTTTTTTTTCTAGTTAGAGGTTCCTTGCAGCAAAATTAATCAAATCAAGATGTTCCCCCGAAACTTTCTGTTTTCTTCGTTGTTACGATGAGTTCGGCTGAGCAGCTTCCCTGCAGAAAGAATACTGTTCCGCGTCAGGGAAAACAAGTAATGAAAAATAAAGGATCTCTTCTCCTGCATTCCCAACCCATCTTTGCTGACTGATGCCAAAGGCAATTCCTAAGGCAAAATTAAGACTAATTTTGCCAGATTTCTTCTGAATAACCTTGGAAGTGGCTTTTCACATTAGGATGCCTTGAGGGGGTTAGGCAGCACAGGAGAACATACATGATCCAGGGTCATGTAACGTCTGGCCTTGGTACCAGTTCAATGCTACATCAATGTCAGATGAGATAGGGATAATAAATGGGTTCTGCTCAGTTAGACTCCCAGAAACACCAGTTAAGTCTGAATTTCAGGGCACTCTTGACTGCAGCATCTGCACCTGCCTCTCCTCCTGCCTTCTGAAGCTTCCTGGCTCCTAAGTGCTGAATTACACTTCCAGGTTGCATTAAATCCACCACACACTTTGTCTGTCCCCGCTTCTTGGTGAACATCGCCATGTCTTCTTCTCCTTGCCTCTTTCCCCCTTGGTCCTCTATAATCTAACCATTGCCTTTTGAGCCTCATTTTCCCTGCAATCAAAGGCAGAGGGTGCAGTTGTGTCCTGACTTTTGGGTCACCCACTTGAAAGCAGCTAATACAGAGCCTGGTGTAGGCTGCAAAGCCAGATATCATTGCCGTCAGCTCACACGCACCCTCACATGTCTGGACGAGAGGCCTTTGTGTATAGGCCTGTAATAGAGATGGACCCCAAGCAACTGGTCTTCTGCATCTCCTCAGCATCTCCTATTGAGTGTTGGGGTGGAGGTCAATGAGCAGAGATGCAAAATAATAAATTGGAATTCAACAAAGCCAGCAATTCCTTCCTGTGAAGGTGAGGAGGACCTGTGCCAGGCAGCCTGGAAAAGTTGTGGCTGCTCCATCCCTGGAGGTGTTCAAGGTCAGGCTGGATGGGGCTTAGAGCCCCCAATCCAGTGGGAGGTGTCCCTGCCCATGACAGGGATAGAACTGGATGGGCTTTCTATCCCAAACCACTCTATGATTCTATCATTCTGTCATTCTTAAAATAGTGTCCAAGCTGTCAGCTGAGTTATTTCATACTGGAGCCATATTTCACTGGCTCATGTACCTATGTAGCATGTCAATGTAAAGGAAATAGGGAGAAGTGAGGATTGAGATAGGATCAAGCTCCTGTACTTGACCTATCAACATTAAGGCAAGTCGATACCAGGAGCTCCTCAGTTCTGGATAGCACCAATGTATATGCAGGATTTCCTTTAACAGATGTCCTCATCTCCTTTAAACATAAAAAAAAAATAAAGGAGGATGAGATGTACAGACACAGATCTGGTGTGGTTCTTGTGTTCTGCTTAGACAATCACTACCAATTTGAAGTGTCAGCCCAAATATGCTTTAAGAGCATGTGAACGTCAGCATCTTTTCACATGAGGTGCTTTGGTCAAGGTTTTGCATCCACTGAAGTGTCTGTATTTCCCAGAAAAGAGGGATTAGTTTCCTGGGCGTTTGATTATATGGTTGTGGTTGTTATGGTAATGATACAGGTGAGTGATTTATGACAATATAAGAAAGGATTCAAGCATTTTATTCCATTATTAGCTTTGTGCATGTGTATAGTGTGTGCATTTAAGATACATCACACAAAACACATGTGAACTACTAACAGCCTTGTTGTGAGTAGAGCTTCCCAGCTGTCCTAGGTGAAAGTCTAGTACTGAAAGGAGCTCCAGGAAAGCTGGGGAGGGGCTCTTGATCAGGGAGGGCAGAGAGAGGATAAGGCGGGATGATTTTGAGCTGAAAGAGGGGAGATTGAGATGAGATCTTAGGGAGAAATATTTTCCTATGAGGGTGGGGAGGCCTTGGCCGAGGTTGCCCAGAGCAGTGGTGGCTGCCCCATCCCCGGAGGTGTTGAAGTCCAGGTGGGATGGGGCTTGGAGCCCCTGATCCAGTGGGAGGTGTCCTTGCCCATGGCAGGATGTGGAACTGGATGGGCTTTGAGGTCGTACCCGAGCCATTCAATAATTCTGTGATTCAGCTCAGAGATTCTGCCACTCTTAACCAAGGCTAAGAGAGTCACAGAACCTGAGGTTTGCCTCCAGATTGCAAAAAAATAGAGTAGAAATAAGTAGTCCAACTCAGGCCATAACGAGAAGATATCGACTCTTCTTGAATTCCAAGTTAATTTGGGGTGAAAGACGTGAGACTTCTAAAAAAAATCTTTCTCTGCTCTTTCTCCCATCCTATTTTCATCTGTTCTGAAGTGAAATAATAGCGCTGCAAACCAAAAAGCCAGAAGCCACATTCTAATGGTATAAAAATAAAACATTTTGAAAGCGGTTGTCGTCTTCCTCACATAATTTTTGTCTGGAAGGCTTCAGTGGTTACTTGCATTCAGTGTGAGTGGGTTTCTAGGTCTACCCAAGAGGGCATTTCCCAGTAAATCTACTACTGTCTGCAAGGAAAACAAACACGTCCAGGTCTCGTTCTCATTGTTTTTTATTTGCTTTTATGAGTACAGCTAAGAGCTGGAGGACAACAGTCACTGCAGAGGTTCTGCTGTAGCTGAGGGAGAGACACTGAAGTGAGACTTCTACATAACTTGCCCATGGTCATACAGCAGATACACTACTAGATGATGGTCGTGCAAAGTATATTTAGAAATGAGATAAATAGAGCATTCAGACAGCTGGGATGGGAGCAACAGCTCCAAGTGTGGCTTGAAATCACACACTTGGGCTTGCAGTGGTCACCATCCCCCACAACTCCTTGCATGGAGACGAGTGTAAAATGGATGGTGGTACCTGAAGTGTCCTTGCTCCTTGCTTGCTCCTCAGACATCTTCCAGTCACCTCACATCACGTGATGCTCAGATGGAGCAACTCATGACAGCCTGAACCTCCTCCAGTTTTCACATTGAGGAACTTTCTTTGCAGAATAAAGTATCTCGTAGGAAACATTCTCAAGCTGTGGGGGTCGAAAAAGAGATTAAACATAAAAGAAAGATAAACTGCTGTGTCTCAGAAATGCAATATCTGCGCTCGACCCATGTCTAATGAAGTGATTTGTGTAAAGCCTCCCCAGAGATGTGAGTGCTGCTGCCCTTCCAACTCAATCCTGGAGACAACAGTTTGACTATCAGCTGTATTCCTTGGAAATAAGGAGTCAAGGGGGTGATGCTGTGAAGTGGAGATGCTTGGAAAAGATCCCAGAATCGGGGACAATTCAGTGCTGCTGAAAAATTCCTCTTTCTTTCCCTCCCCATCTCTATTCAAGGATTCTTGGTTGGAGTAAGACGGTCTGTAAGGTACCACTTGTGTATTGTTCTCCAGGGCCATTTTTACCTCGTTGTTTGCTCTTTTTTAGCATACATTTTGAAGGGTTCTGGATGAGCTTGTGTTTATTGATCAGGCTGCTCTCAGCTCTTTTTCTCCAGCTCTTCATTAAGGCTGAGATCACACTTTCTGAAGGTGCCCCTCAAGGCTTCTTGCTTGTGGAAACCATATGATTATGGCTAAGGCTGTTGGACTTGAGACCACACTTGATATTTCCCTTATTGTGTAGTGCAGAGATGCTCTATTTACTATAGATTTTCTTTTCTTACTTGTTTTCCTCTGGCCTTCAGAGTGGGGAGGAAAACGAGGGCTCTTGAATTATCTTTGTTGGCTTCATTGATTAGCGTATTTGGGATTTCATTTCATTTCTCTAAAAACAAATCTATGAGAGATGGCATCTTCTGTGTTTTTCCCTTTAAAGTGGTAAAGGTCATGTTGATTAACCATTCTCATTATGACAAGCAGTGCTAAGGACCGAGTGAAGAATTTCTTCTGTTCCTGCCTGCTTGTGGGCGTCTGTATGATGAGGACACTCCACTGCACATAATAGAATCATTGTAATGTCTGCGGACTGTTATGTAAACTGAATAACATGCCACTGTCTTCCTTTTTTCTTTGTCAAATTAAATGAACCAAAGTGCACTTGCAGCCTGGAAAGCCAACCATATTCTGGGCTGCATTAAAAGAAGAGTAACCAGCTGATTGAGGGAAGTAATTCTGCCCTCTACTCCACTCTGGTGAGACCTCACCTGGAACCCAGTGTCCACTCCTGGAGTCCTCAGTGCAGGAAGGACACGGAGCTGTTTGAGCGAGTCCAGAGGAGGCCACAAAGATGATCCAAGGGCTGGAGCACCTCCTGTATGAGGACAGACTAATGCAGTTGGTGTTGTTCAGCCTGGAGAAGAGAAGGCTGCAGGGAGACCTTAGAGCAGCTTCCAGCACTGAAAGGGGCTCCAGGAAAGCTGGGGAGGGGCTCTTGATCAAGGAGGGCAGGGATAGGATGAGGGGAAAGGTTTTGAGCTGCAAGAGGGGAGATTGAGATGAGATCTTGTGAAGAAATGTTTTGCTGTGAGGGTGGGGAGGCCCTGGCCCAGGTTGCCCAGAGCAGTGGTGGCTGCCCCATCCCTGGAGGGGTTCAAGGCCAGGTTGGATGGGGCTTGGAGCCCCCAATCCAGTGGGAGGTGTCCCTGCCCATGGCAGAGGGTGGGATTGGATGGGATTTGAAGTCCCTTCCAACCCAAACCATTCTTTGATTTTATGATGTCTGAAAAAGGAAGATAGCAATTAACCCTTTAAATACTGGGCTCCAAGAAGAGACATTCAGAAAAAGTCCCATCAAACTTCCCTCTGCCCTCTAAAAGAAAGTGGTAAGAGCTACCTAAAACAAATATTCATCTGCAGGGAAAAGCTAGAGTTTTCCTTTATGTTTTTAAACCCTTTTGTTCTGCTCATTTGGGGAAGGTGTCTCATCTGAAAAACACCTGCGCTCATTTAGAAAGAAATGAATCAGGTTAATAAATAGAACCCCCTTGCCATTCATTGAACAGGGGACACTTGAATTTTATTTTTTTTCTCCTTCCAGCTGTTATAAAATAGACCAAAAGAGGGCTATTTTAGATCAATAATCTTTTTTCCCCTCTCTCCCTTGATATTCCAGGTCAGCTGGCAAATGGAGAATTATTCTTTGCATCGTTCTAAAAAGCTCCCATTATCACCCATCTGAGACGGCCACTTGCCCCAGATAAGGGACGACTGTCTGAGCGAATAGGTAATAAAGTGAATTGCGTTTGGAACGAGGAGCAGTCAGGTTTGCCCTTGACAGTACCTTCTTCCTCACTGCAACCCCATCCTGCATCTGGATGCTTCGGCACAGGGATGAGCAGCGCCCCAATAGAGCAAGTCGCTCCCGATTCCCTTTATTCGTGTTTTTTTTTCTGCTCGCTTGCAGACAGCCGTTCATGCCGTGCCACTCCGTGTCAGAAATTCATTAACTAACTTTGCATTTTGATGGTAGACATGGAACTGCCATCTGCTACGCAACGGCTGTGCTCTCTCATCTGCCCAATCCTGCCCAACCCCGCCAATGTCACTGAGATTGGTTGAGCCATTACTCGCTTTCCTGTTATTAGCAAATTAAGATACACTTCCCGCTGTTGATTTCCTCATCTAAACACTGCACAGGGAACAGAAATAACCCTATTATGGGGCCAGGATATAATTTAGCCATAACACTAATCTTTGCTGGTCTGAGATGGGGTGTTATTCTGCATCTGTTGTTATTCTCCATAGCCCTTATTCCTAAAGCTGGGGAAATACATTTCCTTATCAAACTGCTTCATTTAAGTCTAATTAGATAGAGGCCCACAGGTGACTCAGTCTAATATCCTCCCCTCCGTCGGCACTACCTTAAGTACTCCAGGACGTGTGCTTGAGGAAGCCTTACTGCAGGAAAAAAAGCTCAACTCCAACAGAGAAAAAGTCAGTTTATTTGTGCATCCTTCTGTGTTAAACGCAGGCCAGGCAGTGATTTCCATGCTGATGGGGAGCATTGGAGACCATGAGGAATAGCACTGGAGTCATGATGGGCTTCCCATCGAGTCAGATATGTCTCAGGGTAATGGCATCAGCATCTGCCTCTTCATAAAGATCAAAGATCTGATCAGAGTCAAGATGTGGGGGAAAAGGGAGAAATTCAGAGCAGGATTCTTGATGGGTTTGGGAGGGATTTGAAGGGCTCTCATTGCTCTCTCAGTGTGCGAGAGATCAGTAAGGTGCAAGCGGGGGATTTTCCTAAAGAGCAGGATTTGTTTTGCCATGATTCAGGGTCAACCAGTGGCTAGAAGCTCTTTTTATGGAGTTAACTTGGCACATTTTCTCCAAAGAGAGGTCAGCTTTGGCCATTGTAGCCTAAAGTTGTCTATTTTTTAGATGCCTTGAGGATGATGTTCATCTAAGTAACAGAAGGGCAACATGACGTTTAGATGGGGAAGGACATGCCCTCAGTGCCGTACTCTTCCTCTTCAGCTCTAGAAAGAACCTAAATGAGTATGTCAGGCTTAGACAAGCCAGTCTTGGACATCTAACATTAGCAGAGATGCTGGTGGGAAGAACTCAATGAAATTGGGCACTAACTACCTCCTGCCCTCTAGTCTCACTTCCCCATTTTCCATGAGCTGGATCTGCATCAACTTTATGATCCTCGTCCACCACTCCAGTGATTTCCTGCCAACAGGATGCAGAGGGATTGGAAAAGTATGAGCAGCTGGTAATTAACTCATTTGCATCCTTCTCCTCCCTAAAACGGGCTGGATAATGACTTAAAGTGAGCATAGTATGATTAACGGGAGCACAGCTCACAGGTGCCAGCTGGGAAAGTCACCTACATCGGTGCCTTAAATGAAGAGGAGGGTTCATGACTCTCAAATCCCATCTGAAATAATCAGGATTTCAACCAGCTGGCTCCTCAGTCGGCCTAATTTCATCTCATGGATCCCCAAGCGCCCCTAGACAGATCCCAATGGTGACTGGTACTATGCAGTTCTCATTCCCATGTGCAGATCTTGGCAGGAAGGACTGTTGTCCCATCAATGTAATTAGAGAACGCAGAGAAAGGAAAGGTTTGTTATAAGAAATGACTGAGAACAAGAGTCAGGTTTCTCTAAAACCCATGACTACTCTTTTCAATCCCTTGTCACAAAGCCAGAACTTGTAGGATCAGCACAAATGCATTTACAGCATTCATTTGAGTATCTCATTTTCTTGTATTGACCCAGAAGGGGTTTGGAAAGTTGGTGAAATCAGTGCTTTTCTGTGAATTGCTTTAGCCTCAAAAAAGTTGCAATTTCCATCCTTTCCCAGAACACGTAGGATACCTGAATATTCCTTCTTGAAGGGCTTGAGTTCTTGAATCCATTTAGATTATTTTGCGGATGAGAAAGAGCTTTCTTGAATGCAGACAAAGAGAAAAGACACAGATCACAACATCTACCCTAGGCAAAGGCATGATTTCTCTTTGGAGTCATATATGAAGTTAAAACTGCCTTTACCCCTCCTGAACTCAAGTAGCAAAACTCAGACATGAAAGAGGAGGCTTGAGAGAAACCCTGGTTCCTTGTTGCAGCATAGTGGTGTGGGTGATCAGTGCTGCTACTCAGCGCAGGGACATTTTGGTGGGCTCAAGTGTGCATCAGTCAGAAGAAAACCTGCACTCTCTCCCATGACTTCCTTTTATTTTTTGTTTTTCAGTCCAGGCGATGCTCACAAACCCTCCTCTAAGGCTCCGATTAAGCTATGAATTTGTTGGACACTTAACAGCTATTCCCAGCACTGGAGGCAGCTGCTTTGCCGCTCCAGCGCCCCGCAGCAGCGAGGCGTGAGTTCAAATGCAAAGCACCCTCGGCAGGGAGCCAGGGAGTTCATTCCAAATTCACCCATTTCCCCTGGCACCCATCTGCCCAGCAAAGCCAGCGACAGGGCGAGCACGGATGCAGGAGCCGAACTGCCACTGATTCCTCGCCAGGCTCCCACGGGATGCTCGGTGTTGATCGCTCACGTGGGCTTCAGGTCCCAGTGCTCTCCAAAGGGAGATGCCACTCAAGGCTCTTTTAAATCCCAAATGTTGCTTCAACCTTGTTCCTCCAAGCAGGCAACTCTGTTGGTGTAAGAGCCATCTCCCATCAGCTCTCTCGCCTGCCTCCTCACTGCTCCCAGCTACTGATCCAGGTCTCCTCCTGCGATAATTCTCTGAGGTCACCCGATCAAGCGAAGCAATTTAGAATAAATTGTGGTCGCCTCAGACTTTCGCATTAAACTCTGAACTTTGGGAGCTTTGCTGCACTGAAACTGTTGGCGATGCGTGCCTGGGGGGAATTGTATTTATTTATATCCAAAGCGCTCCTTACTGCACAACCTGCAGAGGCTACGGAGATCACCAAGAAGGAGGGGGGAGTGGGAGGAGTGAAGAATGTGTCTTTGGCCTTTCTTTCCTCTTTTAAAAACCAAAGGCAACTCTGAGCTTAATGGCCTCTGCTTGCGCAAGAGGCCAGGAGAAGGCCAGCATGTCGTGAAAACTCAGAGGAAAGGCCTTTCAAGGGCATTTCTGCTTTGCAGAGTCTGTCTCTGAAACTATTCTCCAGAGTTTGTTCAATGTGACTATAGCAGAAGGCCAGGTCCTTGCTCAGGTTGCCACCGGTGAATGCCTGGCTGCTCTCCTTGCAGTATGGAGAAGGTAGGGAGAACCTCCACAGGCTTCAAAAAGTGGGAGATAAGGGAGAAGACAAGAGCACATAAAAATCATGGAATGGTTTGTGTTGGAAAGGACCTGAAAGATCATCAAGTTCCACCTGCTGCCATCCCACTGGATCAGGGGCTCCAAGCCCCATCCAACCTGGCCTTGAACCCCTCCAGGGATGGGGCAGCCACCACTGCTCTGGTGGCCAGGACCTCCCCACCCTTACAGCAAAATAATTCTCCCTAAGATTTTATTTCAATCTCCCCTTTATCAGCTCAAAACCATCCCCCCCTCATCCTATCCCTGCTCTCCCTGATCAAGAGCCCCTCCCCAGCTTTCCTGGAGCCCCTTTCATCACTGGAAGCTGCTCTAAGGTCTCCCCACAGCCTTCCCTTCTACAACTCTCTCAGCCTGTCCTTGTACGGGACAAAAATCTCCATATGTTATCTGCTTTCAGCTCACTTCTGTTATTGGGGAGTGGAAGGGAGGAGAATAAAAGTAATTATTAAGAGAGATTTCATTTTGGCATCTTCTGACATACTTTCTATTTCGATGTTAAAATTTTTTTTTTGATAAAAAGCTGAAAAATCACAGTTCAGTCACACTTTTTTTTCCAATTTGCTGAAATACCTTGGATCAGCCCTAAGGGAATCTCACTCGAAGTTCTGGAAAGCTTTTAATATTAATGGAGGAAGGACTTTATTTAGCACACCTCTTGCCCTGCTTGCCTTGAGAGCCACAGCATCCCTTCAGACATCCTATGAGTTGGTTTGGATTAAAGTGATGATGGAATTAGAGTCCACTTCCACGACATGCCCATCTGCTGCTGGTTCAGTGACCTACATGAGGTGAAATGAGATGTGCTGGTCTCCATCCAACTCCTGGAGTGGGCATGTTGCCCCATCATAAGGATAAAGGAGTGTTGCCCAGCCTGAGTGAAGTAAAATCTCCCTGTGTAAGGCATGAGAGCCACCTTTTTTGTTCCTATGCTGGAATTAAATCACGTTTCAGGCTGGGTTTTGCACGCGCGAGTGAGAAATCTTAGAGAAAATGGAAATAAAAAATCATACAGGAGATTTATTCCCATCCACCTGAATCCAGATGCTGTTTTATTTTAGAAAGATTCCAAATATCGTGATTTTATTGATGCTTTTGCAGTACTATTACAACCCAACTAGATTCTGCAGACCTACGGATGTGCTTTTCTTTCCTCATATTCCCAACCCATGCCTTTTAACCAGATGGAAAGTTTACCCTTCCCAATCTATTGCTATCTCTGCATGTAAATGAAGAAATTTGAGCTTAAAACCTGTCAAGCCAACACCTTCCCGCAGGATTAAATTGACTTTGAGAATGTATCTTTCAAAAAATACCCAAACAAACAAGAAAAAAATCCCAAAAGGAAAAGAATTAATAACCACAGTGTTTTCTAATATGCACACTAAACAACTCCTTAAATCTAAATGAAATCTATATTGCATTCATTTGCTATTTTTAAGCTGAAACTGGGCTAGTTTGGCTCCACATTCATCCAAATTTCATGCTTCTCCTTTGAACCCAGCTTATCGGAAATGTTAGTTTTCTTTTTTTCCTTGCAGTTGCCTTACGGTGGGGTTTTGAAACTCAAATCAAAGCAACAGCCTACAAGGCAAGAAAGAAAATGACTGTCCTGTGTCCTTGTCCCCTGCACATGGTTTTGGGTAGGATGCTCTGCAATGGCCAGGATTTTGGTATTACCCTCAATGGGGACACAACATGTTAAAGTGTAGATTTAGTTGAGATAACAGGAAGAAATTTGATACTGTGAGGGTGGAGAGGCCCTGGCCCAGGTTGCCCAGAGCACTGGTGGCTGCTCCATCCCTGGAGGGGTTCAAGGCCAGGTTGGAGCCCCTGATCCACTGTGAGATGTCCCTGCCCATGGCAGGGGGAGGAACTGGATGGGCTTCGAGGTCCCTTCCAACTCAAACCATTTGATGATTCTATGAAATCTCCCTCTGTTCCATGGACCAGGGGAACAAATCTTAGCTTCGGGTTTTTTGAAGAATTCTATCAGAAAAATACAATCTGCTGGGCACAACTCAGATGGGGATTTAACCTCGTATCTGTGAAACCTGTATCTGCACCAGCAGGTTTCAGTGAATTTAGTGTATTTAATTTCCACACTAGTCTTTGTCATGCATACTCTAGTGATAAGTTCATCTCACAATTCTTTTTTCTAATGGGTGTGCATTTTTGCCTCTTAGATTGTAAAGAAGAAAGGTGGTTCCTGTGCCAAATAGCTTTTATTACCTCTTTAGGCAATACAGAGGATCTGCACACACTGCCCATCTTTCACATCATCTTCAAATTGTCAGGGAGGGAGTTAGGAAAATGTTTCCTGGCCCGTTAAGTTCTTGCAGGGACAGCTTTGCTCCCAGCCACCACTTTGCAGCATTGAGAAAACCAGACCTGGAGTATTTTCCCAGCAGATTTTCTCCTCCTCGGTTTGCTGCTATGAAACTCAGCATTTTGGATCAGAGATTTGGACATGTGAGTCCAAAGAACATGAAAATGTCATCACTTTGTGCTCCCTGGTGGTATTTACGTGAGTGCTTCTGTGGTGTTGGTGGGATCTCTGTGACAGCATCACATGCAGGGCATCTGCCACAATCCTAGAGAAAAGGAGGCTGGGGAGAGACCTTGTCACTGTCTACAAATCCCTGAAGGAGGTTGTAGTCTGGTGGGTGTTGGTCTCTTCTCCCAAGTGACAGGTGATAGGAGGAGAGGGAATAGCCTCAGGTTGCACAAGGGGAGGTTCAGATTGGACATTAGGAAAAATTTCTTCACCAAAAGTGTTCTCAGGCACTGGCAGAAGCTGCCCAGGGAGGTGGTAGAGTCTCCATCTCTGGAGGTATCTAAAAGATGGGTAGATGAGGTGCTTAGGGATATGCTTTAGCAGTGTTCAGGTACAGTTGGGCCTGATGATAGCAAAGGTCTTTTCCAATCCAGTGATTCTATGATTCTCTGACCTTCAAGACCATGACAAGATTTTGTGTGAAGTTCCCCAAACTCCTTCTCAAATTAGGTGCAAATTGAGCAGACAGAGGGACATCCTCTGCATTGCACATGTAGGATGGAGACAGAAAAATCCTGCAAGATCTCTGGTGGCCTAGAGAGGGAAACCACAGAGGCGACAACTTTTAAATTACCTATAGCTAGCAGTGCTCTGAGCATCACCTGTGTCCTGAAGACACCATTAGAAATACAAGCTTGAGCAAAGGAGCAGATGGACAGCAGTTGCTTTGCTATATGCCTGCATCTGCCAAATGAGCTTTCTTCCCTGAGCTGCAGCCGCTTCCAAGTGCTCTTCAAAGCAGAAAGAGCGGGCAAGCTGGCTGCTGCCTCCCCACGCCACTGACATGATGAAGGTGGATTTTGGGGCCAGCATTGGGGAAGGTCACTGGAGCTGCAGTTACTTGTTGGAACAGCCGGATGTTGGGGAGGGAAAAGGATTTGAGATGTGGAAGAAAAGGTACCTTGAAAACCTGAACCTAAAACCCCTCTTGTGCAACAGCATCGAGGTGTGGAGCGCAAGGCTGGAGAGCAGCCCTGCAGAAAAGGATCGGAGGTTCTAGTTAATGGCAAGTAGACCAGGAGCCAGCAGTGCTCTGGCAGTCAAGAGGGCAACTGTGTCCTGAGTGCATCTAGCACGGCATCATCCGCTAGGTACGAAGGGGAATGTCCCGCTCTGCTCCACACTAGAGAGGCTCCACCTGGGGGCAGTTTGGAGGACACAGGATAAAAGGATCTAAAGCTACTGGAGACCATCCAGAGGGTGGCATGGAGGTGGTGAAGGGTTTGGAAAGGAAGCATGTGAAGAGAGGCTGAAATCATTAGATCTGTTCAGCGTGGAGAACAAGAGACTAAGGGGAGACCTCAGAGCGCTTTGCAGCTTCCTCACACAGGGAAGAGGAGGAGTGGGTGCTGAGCTCTTATATCTGGACATGAGGGAATGGCTGGAAGATGCCAGGGGAGGGTTAGGTTGGACACTGGTAGAAAGTTCTTCCTCCAGAGGGTGATGGAGCACTGGAACAGCTCTCAGGGAAGCAGTCATGTCACCAAGCCTGATAATATTCCAAAAGCGTTAGGTCAACACCCTCAGCCCCACGGTGTGAATGTTGGGGTGTCCTGTGCAGGGACAGGATTTGGACTTGATGATCCTTGTGGGTCTCTTCAAGCATTTGATAATTCCCACCACAGTCTGTACTATTCAGGCCTCCTTTCATTCGTACCAGGGAGAACTCGGCAAGTCTGAGGCTATTTATTCTCCCACGGATTGAGTTTGCTCATCCCCAGAGGTCTTGACTTTCCCCCCTTTAAAAAACCAAGCTCCAAAACCATCATGGGTGATTTCTGCAGACATTTCCATGCAAGCCCTGGCCCCGCTGAAGCTGGTTTTGTTATCAGCTTAATAGGGCCAAGACTTCAATTCATCTTTGCAATAAACCAGAGAAATGTTGTTGGTCTTGCGTTTTCTAATCAAATAAGATTTTTTTTTCTCATCAAGGAGGCCGTTCACTAGCCCTGCGATAGCAGCCTGCCCTCAGCATGTGGAATTACAGATACTGCCAGCGCCTATTAACTGTACAAATCTTTGCATTGATAACGAAGGAAGAGATTTATGCCTTAAAATGAGAAATACTATCCCCAACAACAAAATTGAGCCAGTGGATCAATCCAAATCAGAGTCCGCCAAGGAAGTAAATGAGGCAATTGGCATTAATTGGCATCTCTCAGCAGTTTAGCAGCCTGCCAGGAGCGGTGAACTGAATGGCTTGAGCTTCTCCCTCGCCCCTGGGAGGCTCCTGGCCAAGGTCAAGCCGTTTTTGGCAAGTTATTGGGGAATATTTGCAGAGTTTCCTCAGCAGCGTGTTCTGGCACCTTCAAGGAAATAAATCCAAAAATCTACTCATAGGGCTAAATGTGCTTTAAAACAGCCTCTGACTTTTGCATACCAATCGACTAATAAGCCACAAACTGGATTTTCTCAGATTAATTCCCATGCACTTCATTTACTTGCTGCTTTTTATCTGGCAGCCTTCTATCCCCAGGCAGGTACTGCAGCCACTGGCAGGATTTCTCTGAATGTAGCTGCTCCTGGGGGCATCATCATGCCACGTCCTTCCTAACATCCCCAAAAGTCAAAAGCTCAAGCATGACCTTCTGGGCTTGTACCCCAACATAAGGCTCAGCCCTTGAGAAGGGCAACAAAGCTATTGAAGTGTCTGGAGCTCAAATCTTATGAGGAGTGGCTGAAGGACCTGGGTCTGTTCAGCCTGGAGAAGAGGAGGCTGAGGAAAGACCTTATCAGTCTTCAACTCCCTGAAAGATGGTTGTGGTGAGGTGGATGCTCATTTCTCCTCCCAAGTAACAAGCAACAGGATGAGAGGAAATGGCCTCAAGATGTGCCAGGGGAGGTTTAGATTGGATGTTAGGAAAAATCGATTCACTGATGGAGTGGTGAAGCACTGGCAGAGGCTGCCCAGGGCAGTGGTGGAGTCCCCATCCCTGGAGGGGTTTAAAAGATAGGAAGATGAAGCACTCAAGGATCAGGTTTAGTAGTGGACAGGTACAGTTGGATTCAATGATCTCAAAGGTCTTTTCCAACCAAATAATTCTATGATTCTGTGATTTTATGTCTTTTTAAAGGAGCAGCTGCTTTGCTGCTTTTATTTGCCTAGGTGTAACCAGGACTGTGCTTCTTGGGGTGCCCCTGGGTAGGCTGTACAAGCTGGCAGAGAGCTGGGGATGTCTCACAGTCTCAGCTTTTGTCCCCAAGCCATCAAATCCACATAAACTATTCCTGACAGCTGCTTGTCTAAACTGTTCTTAGATGGAGGGTCGACAGCCTCCCCAGGTAACCGTTTCTTCATCAAAGCTCAGCTATGCTGTTCTCTCTTCCTAATGTGCCCTGGAGGAAATTAGAAGACATTGCTAAAACTTTGTAGGTGTTTAATCCTCATTATGAAGGAGTCCCAGAGCGCCGGGTGGGTAATGGATGGGTCTCAAGATGCGTCTCTGCTGGCCCCAGGAGATTTGAGCTGTTCAGCAAAGCCCTGACTCCCCCAAGCACGCGGCTAGAGTGAAATCTCATCTTCACAGCTTTTGTTAAGAAGGCAAATCCATTTTCAGGTCAAAGAGTTGCAGAAAAAAAAAAAAAAAAGGTGTAGAAAGACCTACCTCAGTCCTAAAACCTCAGGAAGAGAATTAACCCAATCTTGCAATCCTCTGCATAGTCCTAGCTTGACCCAGTACTGGACACTTCCCAGGATGAAATAAGGAGTCTGACAAAGCATCCCTTTGCTGTTCAGAAGGGAAATCTGAATGAATTAGAAAATCCTTGAGTTTCCCTCGGTATTTCTGAGTGACCCAGCAGGATGCAGAGAAGCCTCCTAGCACTGGAGCAAAAGAGAAGGATTCGCCCTCTCATTCACCTCTAGTTGGCCGGGTTTGTTCAGTTTTGTAAAACCAAAGCTTATTTGTCATGAAATAAAAAGAAATTGTCCCTTGGGAGACTGGAAGGGCTCCAGAGAAGAGCTACTGCCATGAGAAAAGCTTTGTATGCTGACCCATGTGGGATGAGGTTAAGGGAAGTGAGCAGGGACAGCCCTGAGCAGGAGATTGCTCATTCCTGCTCCGGGCTGTGGCTATAAATAAAGACAAGGATTTCAGAAATGAAAAAAAGGAAGAATGACTTGGTTTATTCTCCTTCATCAATAAGAGAGGACAGCTTTAAGGAGACATGAGAACAATACAGAAAATAACAAATCTGGTTTCCTGGAAATTAAGGCTGAGCTAAAGGCAGAGCTGCCAGCTCAGCCAGATCAGGTGACGGGGGGCACCGTGATCTGCTGGAAATTGTTTTTATATTCAGACCCTGTGTGTCATATTCACATGTGTAAAACGGTGCTTAAATAAAATACTTTCTACCCAAATATTCAGTCTTCTGCCCATTTCCAAGGAGAGCTGCTGGGCTTGACTGCGAAATGCAAAGAAAGTTGAGGCTGGAACTAAAGAACAAGTTGGATCACAAATGTTATGGCCTTTCTGGGTCCTTGCCAGATTTTTCGCCCTCCCCCTGCCCCCAGCAGTGTCTTTCTGGCATGAGCATTGCCAGGGGGCAGAAGGGGTCGGATACAGCCCTGGCCACATCAAGCTCCAGCATCTGTAATGAGCCATCGCTGAATCTGAAGGCAGACCAGCCTACTGCTGCCTGGGCATTAATCAGAGGAAATGGGAAGGTATTAAGGCAAGTGCTTTTTAGTGCCATATTCTGTTAGATCCCAGTAGCTGACTGCTGCCATGGTGCTTTCCTCTCCTCGAAATGGCACGAGAAAGGCCTAATGGCTTTTATGGTGAATACGTCTGTCATTAGACCCCATGCGCTAGGTCTGGCGCTCAGATTTCAAAGAGATTTCTAAGAGATTTCTAAGGAAAGGTCTGAGGGACTGCTGCCTCAGAGATACATGATGAATGACTCACAGGACATGCTCCATCCCTCAAGGAGTTGAAGGCCAGGCTGGATGAGACTTGGAACACCCTGCTCCAGTGGGAGGTCTCCTTGCCCATGGAAGACAGGTTGGGACTATAATGGCTTTAAGGTCCCTTCCACCACAAACCATTCTAGGATT
This sequence comes from Clamator glandarius, assembly GCA_033459285.1. Classification (NCBI taxonomy): domain Eukaryota; kingdom Metazoa; phylum Chordata; class Aves; order Cuculiformes; family Cuculidae; genus Clamator; species Clamator glandarius. The sequence goes on from JAUNZM010000716.1 coordinate 2,001,621, forward strand.
CTATGATATGTTCGTCCTGTCAAGCAAGAATTGTGGCCCTCTTGGCTATCAGCTCTGCTCTTCTCCCACATTGCATTTCCTGATGGCCCCCATGTCCCTTTGCTGCTGAAGCCATTACAGATCTTACTGAAGCCTGACATGGACTGCTAACACCCTTCAGCAACCTTGAAAACACTTTGGTGGTCACAGCATCTGTCATTGCAGATGCCAGCAGAGATGTTCCCAGTGGGGCATTAGGGACCCACAGAGGTGGGATGAGACTTGAATGATGGAGGAGTCCCCATCTGCCCCCAGGTCCATCCCTGAAGGTCAGAGAGGAGCACATGTGGAAAGGACCTGAGGGTGTCACCTGCTCAATGCTCTGGTCACCAAGGAGGGGACAGCAAACAGAGAGCAACAAATCTCATCCTTGTTCCTAATGTACAAAGAGGGAGAGCAAAAGGAGCAGCCAAAATCATCCTTTTCTTTATCCGAAGTGGCTTATATTTCAGTGTTTCACTCCAAAAGAACCCAGTTACCTGTTTCAAATCCTGCTCTCCTCATTCAAGGAGCTGCTGCTATATTGTGTGGGATCTTTGAATGCGTCACTTGTGAATTCTTGTACCTTTCTGGGAAAAGGTGCATTTTCTTTCCTTATCGCAAGATGAAGGTTTTTTTCTTCTATAATGGAAGCTGAAGGTTTCTCGCATTTTGTTGCATTAACTGGACTATAGGGAGAGGAGAAAGTACATTTAATGTTCCAGGTAGATGTCCAAGAAAAATCAAACTAGTCCAATAAATGGAAACTCAAACAGCTCAGCTTGCCTCTTTCTACTGTAAAGCAATCAGGTTCAGCAAAGGTGAAGTGACTTACTTTGTTCTTCTTTTTAAAAACACCTGTCTCAAGCCAAGCAAAGCAGCCACCAGAATCCTTAATTGTTGGGTCAGTAATAAATCCAGCTCTGTAGCATGGTCATTGCCTAGGGGAGAAAATAAAGATACGGGGGGAGCTTGCACCCTGTCCCCCTATCTGGCATAATTCCCTGGCTTGGTTCATTTTTAGGTTCATTTATGGCTGCTGATGAGCCAATGCTGGCTTTGCAGCCGTGGGTGAGCACAACCAGCTTGCTGAGAGCCTGGGCATCTTGTTACCATCCAAAAATAGGGACAAAAGTTGGGAATGAAAGAGCTGGAGCTTCAGTAATTGGGTCTTTGGCAGGAGGTGGGATGTGGAAGAGTGGTGTTAGGCCAGTCTGGGGAAGCATCAGCACTCTGAAAACATCCAGCATGAAACATATGGGCTACGTGCATCGCCCAGGGCCCTGGCTGGCACCTACTTACCACACCATCTTCTCCTTAAAGTGGAGGCTGTCATACCTGTCTGCTGCCTTGATGTGACATCGCTTGCTTTTTTTTTTTTCTTTTTTTTTTCCAGCAGGGAATCCTCTCCCAGCTTCTTTCTCACCTCTCCATGTGTTATTTTTTTTTCCCCATCCTCCCTGGGATTTTTAAGAGATAAGCAAGCAGATGAAAGAAGGAAATCAGTCCGTCGCTTCTTGACGCATTTCCAAGCGCGACGTTTCAAGGCTCAGGCACTAAAGAGACCCCAGGGACCTCTCAGAGGTATCTTCACCTTCATCATTAAACAGTCACTTTTCCTAAAGCTTTTTGTAAGAAATCAAGTGTCCTACGACTTTGGAGGCCGAGTGATATGGATGTGGCTCAAGCCTTAAGGCTTCATGTTAATGGGGGACCATGGGGCCAGATTTCCAGTTTTCTGAATTTCTCGGTTTGAAATGAAAGAAAACTTTCTGGATCTGATAAAATCCACAGCCTCTCCACCACCAGGAAATGAACAGACACCATAGTGCTTGCATGCAGGCTGCCAGTTGTGCTAGGGGTGCCTCGACAGGCATTTCTCCCCATCTTCCAACAACCCCTTTCATCCCATATACATTTATAAAGCAAGAGTTTTGTGATGTATTAGACCCCATGAATAATGCACTCGCAAAATGCCTTCGTGCAACTGAGCATGTTTAATCCCATCAATATGATAAATGCAGGTACAGTTGTTTTAATTGTCAAGATTATGTTATAGCGAAAACGCATCTGTGCTTAGCCTGGGGGAACATTAATGTTGCCCTGATCTTGAGAAACCAGCTCACTCACACACGGCAGTTCAGCTGCCTTTATTCAAAGAGAATGAGTTGATTCCAGCAAAGAGTGAAGGCATCTGCACCTTAGGATCCTGCTGTTTCAGCCCAAAGTAGGCAAAGGAGAAACTAAAATTGAGAGCTGGGCGCTGCCGTGTGTCCCAACCCATCCATAGGTTTATGTGTGATCTTGAACCTCAGGGAGATGCTCAGAGCTGGCATAATACGTGACACTCAGTACAGGGTTTGTCTAGAAATATGGTTTAAAGGACACTGATCATATTCTCCATGCCATCTGAAAAAATCATAGAATCATGGAATGGTTTGGGTTGGAAAGGACCTCAAAGCCCATCCAGTTCCACCCCTGCCATGGGGAGGATCACCTCCCACTGGATAAGAGACCCCAACCCCCATCCAACCTGGCCTTCAACCCCTCCAGGGATGGGGCAGCCACCACTGCTCTGGGCAACCAGCGCCAGGGCCTCCCCATCCTCACAGAAAAACATTTCTCCCTAAGATCTCGCTTCAATCTCACTTCTTGCAGCTCAAAACCATTCCTGGTTGTCCTGTCTCTGCCCTCCCTGATCCAGAGCCCCTCCCCAGCTTTCCTGGAGCCCCTTTCAGCACTGGAAGCTGCTCTAAGGTCTCCTTGGAGCCTTTTGTTCTCCAGGCTGAACAACCCCAACTCTCCCAGCCTGCCCTCATTCAGGAGGTGCTCCAGCCCTCAGGTCATCTCTGTGGACTCGCTCCAACAGCTCCATGTCCTTTCTGTGCTGAGGACTCCAGAACTGGACACAAGGATCCAGGTGAGGTCTCAGAGAGTAAAAGGGCGGAGTTCCCTCCCTCACCTTGCTAGCCACACTTCTGCTGCAGCCCAGGACACTGTTGGCCCCAGGATGTGTCTGGCAGATCTGATATGTTGTTTGCCTGTCCCTATTCCTTCTGAAGCAAGAGAGCAGAGCTCACCTCCATCTCTGCTCCCCATCCTGGCTGTTTTGGGGGTCATCAGCCCTGTGAAATCCCAGTGGGGCCACACAGGGTGCAGGGCAGGAGATGCTCAGCTCCGTTTCCCACGCCACTTTCTTCTGGCATCCCAGCGGCCAGAACAGGGCGCAGGCCAGAGTCAGAAGTAAAATATCTCTGTAATAAACTGAAACATTTGGCTCTTTGAGCCAATGCCAGCTTTTATAACAATTTCCATCTTAAGCCGGCTCAATACATATTTAATGAAATCTTCTATAAAACCTTTAACAGCCCTCAATTCATTTCAAGTGGTAAATGAGTCAGCAGTTTGAAATGATGAGCAGGATTCAGACTCTGCTGTCGTTACTTAAGGAGAAGAAGTGATTCTTTTTTTAATGCTTTTTTCTCTAAATAACATTTCTTTTTCTTTTTTTTCTTTTATTTTTTCCATTTTTTCTTTTTCTTCTCCTCTATTTTCCTTCTTGTTACTGCTGTGATGCTGCTCAGTGGAGGCAAGGACAGGCACAAGTACACTGGTACCGCGCCTCTGGTCCTTGCAGACAGCCCTTGCCAGCCCAGCTCAATGTACCAACTGTCCCTCCTCCAGTCTTTTGGTTGACTCAGCTCCAAATAAGTCTCCTCAGTCTCTGCCTCAGTTTCCCTATTTGCTTAGTGCTGCTAACCTAGTGTGTGGTATTTTTTGAGAGCTCTGGAGGGAGATCCTAGCAATTAGTGCAATCTGAATACCTCTAGCATGGGATGTGAAAGCATTCAGGCAGGAGATATTGCATCCACCAAGCAAAACATGTCCGGGGAGCACTCACCTGCCCTGTTATTCTCATTTTCCCTCACTATCAGACATCAAAATCCACTAAGGAGTTCAAGTCACAAAGAAAGGCAGACAGCAGCTGTGTAATCATCGCTATGAGGTACCTGCTCATTTGAATAATGAAATGGCATCTTTGTTAAAGGCAAGGAGACTTCCAAGTCGTCTTGTTCCACAGCTCACCTATAAAAGCCAAGCAAGCTTTGCAAAACATTTCAATTCTCTTGATCACTGTAATTACTGGATGGGATCCAGCGCTGCTCTCTGGCTCCCGCGTGCCAGCAGGTTCGACAGCACGGGTGTGGGCAAAGGCTTTAAAATAAAGTGAATCATGGCTCACTTCTCTTTTTTTTAAAGGCCTTTATTTTGTGTTTTATAGATTTTTCCCTTATTCCAGTAGCTCACCACAAGGCAAAGCGAGCACCTGCTGGCACGGGGATCTGTCAGGGCACTTTTTGGTCAGAGTGAGCTGAGGCTGCAGAGATGTGTCACCAGCTGGAGTGCAACACGGAGCCAGGGAGCTCCATAGGGAGAAAGTGCCTTTAAATATCGCTTTTAAATTCCAGTGAGTGGGTGATGGTGGCACACAGCCTAATGCCGTGCTCTGGCCCTCAGTCAACTGCTGGCTCTGCCGTAAACCGCATGGCCAGGGTCGACTTACCTAAAGCAATTCGATGGCAGGTTTTCTAGCACCCCCATGGCTATAGTCATTCAGTATTTTCTAATTAACTTTTGCATTTAAATGGCCTACATTCTACCGAAGCCATATCAGAAGCACGGCAGGTGGCCCTCCCTTCTAGTTTTATTCTGGTGCCACCGGGAACCAGCAGCCCTGGTAGCAGCTTTGTGGGCAGGTTTGTGCATGATCTGTGGTCTGGGGGCTATAGAAGCAGGTGAAGTTGGCAAACTAAGCATGGCTTAAGGGAGAAGCTGAACTGAGCTGGGCCCTTGTATCTGCTCATCCTCAGTGCCAGGTGAGGTGTGGATCTGTCCGGGAGGCCTTGGATACAGCTCAGATTTTGAGTGAGTCCAGAGAAGAGTAACAAAGCTGGTGAAGGGGCTGGAGAACAGGCCTTATGAGGAGCGGCTGAGAGAGCTGGGGGTGTTTATCCTGGAGAAGAGGAGGCTGAGGGGAGACCTCATTGCTCTCTCCAACTACCTGAAAGGAGGTTGTGGAGAGGAGGGAGCTGGGCTCTTCTCCCAAGGGACAGGGGACAGGACGAGAGGGAATGGCCTTAAGCTCCACCAGGGGAGGTTCAGGCTGGACATTAGGAAAAAAAATTTCACAGAAAGCGTCATTGGGCACTGACAGAGGCTGCCCAGGGAGGGGGTTGATTCACCTTCCCTGGAGGTGTTTAAGGCATGAGTGGACAAGGTGCTGAGGGGCATAGGTTAGTGTTTGATAGGAATGGTTGGACTCGATGATCCACTGGGTCTCTTCCAATCTGGTTATTCTATGATTCTATGAAAAATCAAATCCACTTGCTGCCATCAAGTGCCTAAAGTATTTTCTTCCAGGTAGACCCTGACTAAGTGATATTTCTAGCTGAGATGAGGAGGTATTCCTGTGAATGCACTGGACTCAGGTGAGATGGCCTCTGAAACCAACTGTACTCTTTTAATAACTGCTATTGAAAATGGCTGAACTGGACCTGGAAGAGCTGCTAAAAAGAGCAACTTCATTGTCCTTGAAAAGGGAAAGTAGTCTCAGGAGAGTGAAAGTGCAGAACAGGGCTCCTTGAGCCTACCTAAGCAAAGACTGAGAGGAGACCTGGCTGCTCTCTATAAATATGTCAGAGAGGAAAACACAAGGGGAGGAAATAATGGCTGGAGTTAAAGGCCGTCATTGAACAACAGCTAAATTTAGGAGGAAAAATCCTAACAGTTAAAGTAATTTGGCTCAGAACAAGCTGAACTCCTTCAAAGATTAAACTCCATTAGTTGGTGAATGGGATGACGTGAGGCTAGACCTAATCCAGCAGCTGGGATGGTGATGAATGCAGATAGCTCTTGCTCAAGGGCAAGCACCAGGAGGTGACCAGGAGTCATAGGAGCCCACAGTCACAGAATCATAGAATCGTGGAATGATTTGGGTTGGAAGGGACCTCAAAGCCCATCCAGTTCCACCCCTGCCACTAGCAGGGCCACTTCCCACTGGATCAGGGGCTCCAAGCCCCATCCAGCCTGGCCTTCAACCCCTCCAGGGATGGGGCAGCCACCCCTGCTCTGGGCAACCTGGGCCAGGGCCTCCCCACCCTCACAGCAAAACATTTCTTCCTAAGATCTCATCTCACTCTCCCCTCTTTCAGCTGAAAACCATCTTCCCACATCCTCTCCCTGCACTCCCTGATCAAAGGCTCTTCCCCAGCTTTCCTGGAGCCCCTTTCAGCACTGGAAGCTGCTCTAAGGTCTCCCTGCAGCCTTCTCTTCTCCAGGCTGAACAACTCCAACTCATTTATCCTGTCCTCATAGCAGACGTTCTCCAGCCTCTGGATCATCTTCACACCCTCCTCTGGACTTGCTCCAATAGGTCCATGTTCTTCCTGTGCTGAGGACACAGGGCTCCAGATGGAGTCTCACGAGAGCAGAGCAGAGGGGCAGAATCCCCTCTCTTGCCCTACTTGTCCTGCTGTTTTGGATGTAGCCCAGGACACAGTTTGGCTTTCAGGGCTACGAGGACACTTTGTTGGATCATATTGTGTTCTCCACCACCACCACCCAAATCGTTCTCTTCACAGCATCAGTTGCAAAGCATCCCAAGGACCAAAACAGGGCAACAACTCAAAATACAAATGGAAATATTTCCATCCAGATTGCTGTGTTTTTAAAAGCTAAATTTTTAGCAGGTGTTTCATGAACGCATGCTGCTAATGAGAGCTGAGGATGCTAAATGCAAGGGCTGTGCTTTAAATTGTTAATCCCACTCCTAATCCATCAGCAAGGAGCCTGTCTGCCAAAACCAGTTGACTCCCAGCTGATCCCATTTATCTTTCATGCGACTCCAGTAAAGGGAGCCTCAGTGGCCATTGTGCCAGGATGGGACCTGTCACTTCTCCTCAGCCAGCAGGAAAGTCAGTGAGGAGTTTGTTAAACAAAACCCATCGCAAGCTGTTATCTTCTACACACATCACCCAGATTAAATGGCACTTAATGGAATAATGAACCACGGGGAGAAACATACAAGGAAACGTCATTAAATCTTGTTAAAAATGAATAAAATTCCAAATCAATTCCCATTAGCAAATGCACTGATATTTCACATATCTTTAGGAGCTTTATTATGCATTCATGCATAATCTGATATAATGATGGCTATTTTCCCTCCAACCCCTTTCTTCCTAATAAAAATGAGCAGGACAGAGGATCCACAACTTTACATTGTCATGCTTTTTTTTTTAAGCATTATATGAAATATTTAAGCAATGTCTTTTGCTTCTCATGGCCATGCCCTTATTGTGTCAAGTCAAATTAGTTAAGTATACAAATGAGAGTAAACAAAGGTGACAGATAAATGAAACACATGGTTAACCAAAGTGTCAGAGGCCTCTGTGTTCAGTCCGTCCATGGGTTCCTCGATGGGCTCCCTGTGAGAAGTTGAGAGGAAGAAGCTCCAAGCTTCAGACAAACAAGTTTCTCAAAAGACCAGATGTGCTTGCCTCCCCTCACACCTTCTTTTCCCCTCTCCTGCACAATTTCTACTGTCATTTAAACACGGAGTGTACAATAAATGGAGCCAAGCTAAGAATGGAAAACAAAGTTCCTTGGATATTCATATTTTAGGGTCTGGAGAACAAGTCTTACAAGGTGCATCTGAGGGAACTGGTGTTGTTTAGTCTGAAGAAGAGGCAGTTGAGGGGACACCTTGTCGGGCTGACAATTACCTGAAAGGAGGTTGTAGTGATGTGGATGCTTGTCTCTTCTCCCAAGTGACAGGTGATAGGACAAGAGGAAACGGCCTCAAGTTGCCATTTAGCAGGCATGGTGGGGTTGGGCTAATAGCTGGACTGGATGAGCTGAGAGACCTTTTCCTACCTTAAAAATTCACTGATTCTGTATTGGACAAACTCATAACAGAAGATGCCCGAGACAAAAAATCCCGAGTAAGTGGATATGTGCAGACAGATGGAAGTGCAAAAAGTAGCAAGGAGGCAATATTGGTCAGCATGTTAAACAGGAGTCAAGGTATGATAGACAGCAAGACACCAGCTGCTAAGCTGTTGTCAGGATTTTAATAATAATAGCAGGCTTATTTTGCATAAACTCACTGTGTGCATAATTCATAGATGTAATAAGCTGATCATTAGAAGAAGTCTCAGCTCTCCTCCAAGCTGCATGTGGTCAGACCAAGGTATTCGGGTTGTATCACAGCAGAGAAGAGCCATTAAGGAGGCAAGTAAAAGAGGATAATTTATTCTAATTCATAAGACAAATTTAGCTTGACCCTTTTGTGTTCACTCACCTTGAACAGAGGCAGTTGAACTCCCTAGCCTGACTTTTCCCTGAAAGCAACCTTTTCCTTCAGATCTTCCCCTTGATTGCAAAATTCCTGGGTTTTGTTGGGCCAGTTAGATTTTAGCAGACGTGCCCTGTTGCTTTGGATCCAAAGTTGGCCTATTTTATAATCCAAATCACAAATGAAAGGTCCTGGCTTTGCAAAATCCAAGTGTAGCCCTTGAAATGGTGGACAAGGCAGCTGTGATAATTGTTGGTGTATTGGCAGCCGCGCTGGGAGAAGCTTTGAAGAGCCAAAGGATCTTTAGCAAAGGCATGACAAGAGTGGAATGTAAATTAGAAATGTTCAGCCACAAACTAAATGGCAAGGGTAATTAAGCCCTGGCTCAGCTAAGTGATGAAGGCGGTGAAGTCTTCACTACTTCAAGGTGCTGAATCAAGGCACTGAGTTTTCCTAAAAGTTGCTTTTCTGGGTGGTTTATGAGATTCAGACCAGCTCTCACCAGAGGAAAACCTTTTAGAAGTCAAACTAGAGGATTTTGTTTCCTTCTGGCCTTAAAACTGTGACTTTCTGACTTCTTCATTGCATATTTATGGTGCAGAAACATCAAAAGGGCATGGCTGGGTCAGCACAAATTGCGCGACTGTGAATTGTAGGTTCCATAATCACATTTTTGACTCAAATTGATCCTCAGACCATGAAGAAATTTGCAAATATTTTCAAACAAGGAATATGGTGAGGACTTCTTCAATCTGTTTGCAGGCAGTTTGCAAGCAACAAACCTTGGCAACATTGGCTGAATATGTGATTAATGTCATGATTTATGTGCCTGGCTGTAGTTTCACCCAGCCATCCTACTCCACGCTACAAAATTTGGGAAAGAAAAGACTTGTTTGTATCATAGAATCATAAAGCGCCCTGAGTTGGAAGGGACCCACCATTGTCCTGTGCAGGGGCAGGAGTTGGACTCAGTGATCCAAGGATCATTGTGTCCAACTCCTGCCCCTGCACAGGACAATCCCAACATTCACACTGTGAGGCTGAAGGTGTTGGCCAAACGCTTCTGGAAGATTGTCAGGCTTGGTGTTGTGACTGCTTCCCTGGGAGCTGTTCCTGTGCTTCACCACCCTCTGGGGAAGAACCTTCTCCTAACATACAAGCTAACCCTCCCCTGGCATCTTCCTGACAGTCCCTCAGGTCCAGAGACAAGAGCTCAGTGCCTGCTCCTCCTCCTCCCCTTGTGATGAAGCTGCAGAGCATGATGAGGTCTCCCCTCAGTCTCCTCTTCTCCAGACAGAACAGACCAAGTAGCTTTCCCCACTCCTTGTACAGTTCCCCTCTAAACCCTTCACCAACTTTATAGCCTCCTCTGGATACTCTCCAGCAGCTCATTTCGCTAGTTGTGCTCCTTCTAATCCTGTGGTCTGAGATACCTACGTGTGAAAAGGATATTGTTTTCTGGGGGAAAATATAAATGAGAAATGGTTTGTTTTCCTGATGAATGTGGGCAGAGAGGGCAGCTTGTTCATCTAAAGGGACTTTCAGCGTATTCCCTTGCCACAGACAGTGGATAAACTTACTCACCAGCTTTGAGTGACAGCAGATGCAAATCAATCTCTAGAAGGAGCAGGTAATTCTAGCCGTGCATGAATACAGCACCATTTGCATCACAGATGAGTTTCCAAGACCTGTTCTCCCTCAGCACTCCAGCACCTCCCCAGAACCCTACACAAACACCTACATTTACACCACCACCTCTCCACATTCCTTTTCTCCTTATCTTTTGGGTTCTGATAGGGAGGATCAGTGCTCTGCAGCTCAACGGAAGAAGGAGGAGGCACATTAGGGAAACAAGGGCAAATCTGCCTCTTTCCAAAATACCTGGAGGAAACCAATACCTTCCAAAAGATCTGAGCAGGATAGTTGGTTTTCCATCAAGTTGAGGCTGCCTGAATCATTCCAAGATTATTTGCACAAAGTCTTTGGTCTGTTGGAAGGTTTGCAGCCTGATGTCTGCATTTCTGGCCCATTGTTCCTTCCCTGAGTACATCCCTAATTGGGACCAACCTCTCTTGCTTGTTACTGCCTTCTCCTCTCATTCCCCCTTTATCTTGTACTCCTTTCAATGCCATAATGTCTGGCTGGGGCTGCTTGAAAGAAAATTAACTTTCTTTTCCAGTGGAAAAACTGTTTCTTAAGAAAACACTGGAACAGGCTGCCCAGGGAGGGGGTTGAGTCACCTTCCCTGGAGGTGTTTAAGGGACGGGTGGACGAGGTGCTGAGGGACATGATTTAGTATTTGATAGGAATGGTTGGACTCTATGATCCAGTGGATCTTTTCCAACCTGGTGATTCTATGATTCTGTGAAAGGAAAGGAGGGAGAAAGGAAAAGAGCCTTTCCCCACCCCCCACCCCCATCTATTTCTTCCTGGTAGAACCAGAGTATGATTGATAGAAAGAGATCCAGTCTTGATATTAAGACATCAAATAATGGAGAGCCTCCCACTGCTTCTGATAAGACTTTACTTAGCCAGTCATTTAATGTATGTGTAACCATTCTTCTTCTGCCTTTAAATGGGTACAATTACACTCCTTATTTCTTGCAGAGTTGTAGTGAAGTTATTAATGCCTGTAAAGCATCTCAGAGTCATTAGAGTATTTTGCTTCCCTACCACTGGAAAAGGTTCTGCTCTCTGTAGCCCAGTAAATGGTGCTGTCTCCAAAGCATCCTTTGTATTTAGGTGAAAACAGAGAAGATGTCTGGCCACAGAGGAACAACCAGAAACCAGGGCAGCCAGTCCAGCTGAGCTAACGTGCATGATTTTACATAATATTCTAGAAAACCTTATATTTTGCACAGGCATTTTCAGGAGACAATCCCAAATTGCTTAATTCCTGGAATTTCTGAGGGAAAACAGGCTCTTTGCATCTGCAGACACAGTAGAGAGCTCCTCTGGGAGGTCACTGGTGCCACAGGCTTTCAATGGGTCATCTGAGGTGGACAGTCAAAGAATCATAGAATCATAGAATCATAGAATCATAGAATAGTTTGGCTTGGAAGGGACGTTAAAGTTCATCTAGTTCCAACCCCACTGTGATGGGTAGGGACACGTTATCTCCAGCTTCATTTTAAAGCCTGGGAAGCTAGGATGAGATGACACGTGCTCTCCCATCACAACTCCATCCCTATCACAGTCTCATCTTTGCTGGAAGTGTAACTAAAATAAGTCAGTCCCTGTCATGAATCTCAGCCCAATAACAAAAAAAAACAGCGGGTGGGCCCAAAATTCTGCATCCCCTTCAAAATAAAACTGTGTGATAGCAAAATAAATCCCTGGGGATGTGTTAGCTACTCCAGAGTTTGTGGGGAAAATCCTGGGATGATGTGATTTGTCTGCCAAATGAGACCAAAAGGAATAAATATCCTGAGAGCAAAAACTATTATCCTTTCAGAAAGTGATACCAGAGATGTGATTTTACTCCTTGTGTGGGTGTTGAGCCCTGGCAGCTGGAAGGAAGGTGAGATAATCCTGAGAAACACCTTAAAAAAATATAAAGCCTGATAAAACACCATCTCCACTTTGGAGGTGTTGCTCTGTAACTGTGGGATGCTGCTGATCTTTCATGAACAGCATTTAGAATCGTAGAATCATGGAGCAGCTTGGGTTAGAAGGGACCTCAAAGCCCATCCAGTTCCATCCTCTGCCATGGGCAGGGACACCTCCCACTGGATCAGGGGCTCCAAGCCCCATCCAACCTGGCCTTGAACCCCTCCAGGGATGGGGCCGTCACCCATGGGCTCGGTACAGCTTACAGCTTGGTGAGCTTTCTCCCTCCCGTGCCCTACCAGCTCACGAAGTATTCACTGTATATTTAATTATGCATCGTTTCCTGTTCTCATTAGAGACCTTCAAACAGCCTTGAAAATATCCTCATTCAGGGCTTATTTTGTCCTCGTTAAATTTTTATCTCAGTTAAAGGAGGAAGATAATGGCATTAAACCCTATGCAGAAGCACGTGAATGGGCAAGATCTCAGGAGCCGCTGTCTATTTGCCCACCCTGCCCATGCAAAGGCACCCGCTTTGGGCTTTGTGGTAAAACCATAATGGTTTTACCCTATTTGAAAAACCAAGATGCTTCTTTCAGGTTCCTGTACTAAAACAACATTTCTCAGCCACAGCCTAGTGCCTTATTCATTAAAACTCTTGGGGAGATTTTAATGAGGAAAAAAGGGTTTTTTTATTATTTACATTTTTCATTATTCCATTGCCCCTTGAGTCTTTTTCCCCTCCTGGTTGCTCTCTTTTGCTTTGTACCTCTGCACTTTTGGGGCCTGACCAAAGCAATCAGCAGCCATGAGTTACTCTGGCCCGTTTGGAGGCTCTTTGCTCATCTCCCAGGGCTGGCTGAGCTGTGCCGTGGGCTGCCCTTCCCCTCTCTGCTCCTCCTCAAATCCTCAAAGCCTCCCTCTGGAGAAAAGTGAGTGAAGGGGAACCGTAACGATGTCACCATTGGTCAGCCTTGAAAAGGGCCAGGAATATAATTTGATGACTGGAACACCTCCCATAAGAGACCAGGATGAGAAAGTTGGGGTTGTTCAGCCTAGAGAAGAGAAGGGTCTAGGGAGAACTTAGAGCAGCTTCCAGTGCTGAAAGGGGCTCCAGGAAAGCTGAGGAGGGGCTCTGGATCAGGGAGGGCAAGGATGGGATGAGAGGGAATGATTTTGAGCTGAAAGAGGCGAGACTGAGATGAGATCTTAGGAAGAAATGTTTTACTGTGAGGGTGGGGAGGCCCTGGCCCAGGTTGCTCAGAGCAGGGGTGGCTGCCCCATCCCTGGAGGGGTTCAAGGCCAGGTTGGATGGAGCTTGGAGCCCCTGATCCAGTGGGAGGTGTCCCTGCCCATGGCAGGGTTGGGACTGGGTGGGCTTTGTGGTCTCTTCAAACCCGAACTATTCCACAATTCTTTGAAAACTGAGGGAAAACATGAAAAAAGTTCTCTCAGGATGCATTTCAACACCAAATGTATCAAGAAATCTTTCCTAGCCTTCTTCATCTATTATATTCTCTGCCTTCTCCTTTCGCTCCTTATCACCTCTGCTCCTCAAAAAAAAAAAAAGAAGATTGAAGTTTCCTATCACTAAATTCATAACTATTTGCCTGTAATTTCCCCCAAGGGAAGGTTATTAGCAGCAACTTAGTGCCTGATGGATGGCTGTGTGGCTGATGTTCTGTTTTGCGTCAAGGCTTCTGAAGATGCAACATTTAAATTCACGTGGGCAGGCATGTATTAAATAAAGGCAACAAAAATATTTATTACAGTGGGGAAATTAAACTGCAATTCTGTGCATACATTTATTTATAGTGATTTAATAATCAATTATTGCATTGGCAGTCAATAAGTGCCTTATTAAATCTTTGCAGAAAGGCATCTCAAGAACTTTCAAGTAAAAAACTGATTTTAATTCTCTCCTATAATTGCTCCTTTGTGTCTCCATTGGCTGCCCATGAGCTGTACCATATAGGTCCAACATACCCTGCATAGAATCATTAAATCATAGAATCATGGAATGGTTTGTGTTGGAAGGGACCTCAAAGCCCATCCAGTTCCACCCCTGCCATGGGCAGGGACACCTCCCACTGGATCAGGGGCTCCAAGCCCCATCCAACCTGGCCTTGAACCCCTCCAGGGATGGGGCAGCCACCCCTGCTCTGGGAAACCTGGGCCAGTAAATCGTCATCCTCCTTCCAATTCCCCCTAACAGTTTAAAGCCATTCCCCTTCGTCTTATTGCTACAGACCCTTGTAAAATGTCCCTCCCCAGCTTCCCTGGAGCCCCTTTCAGCACTGGAAGCTGCTCTTAGGTCTCCCTGCAGCCTTCTCATCTCCAGGCTGAACAACCCCAACTCTCTTATCCTGTCCTCATAGCAGAGGTGCTCCAGCCTCTGGATCATCTTCATCTGAGCCCGTTCCAACAATTCCATATCTTTCTTGTGTTGAGGATTCCAGAACTGAACACAGGATGCCAGGTGAGGTCTCAGGCAAGCATGGACTGTGTTGAGGAGCTGTGTGATAGTGCATTAATGCAGCCGTGAATTGATTTTATTTTCTTGTATTTATTCACTTCCCTTCCCACTCCCCAAAACTTTTTTTTCCTCTCCCATAATTCATTTAATGATTGCAAATAGATCACTGTAAATTCCCAGTAATGGAGCAGTAATTACCTAAGAAGTGATGGATTTGGGTGGATTTTGGAGGCTAAATGATCTGAGAGGCACTGTACAACATAAGAGCGACTATTTGAAGCTGATCAATTAAATGCTGTGAGTTTTCTGCTTATTCCTCTTTATAACCAGCTGCCAGCTTAAACTTTAAGGGGGATTCAAAGGTGCCCAGGTCTCCCTCATAGTGCATTTATCAAAACATTTGGAACAGAGCCATCTGAGAACTTAACATTGCCCTTCATGTTGCCAGAGTATCTGCAAATCCATCATTTCCAGAACATCTTTTAACCCATTATTTATTAGTCATGTCCCTGTTTGCCAGGCAGGTAAGGTGCATCTCAGCAAGAAGAGGGTCATATCTTGCCCTCATGGATGTAGGCTTTGTTTTTGTTGTGAACAATGCACAAAAAGCATCCTTTTTGGGGGGCAGTTTGCAAACTTTTGGTGTGATGGAGCTGGATTCCTGTGTTATTGCTGGGATGCAGCTGTTTAAATCTTCACCATGAACCTCCAGGCAGAGGAAAACAGGCCTGTGAGCCCCCAAATTCAAGGATGCAGTCAGGCCATCTGGCAAACGATTGCTTAGAGGACAAGCCACTAGTGGGAGCCGTGGTCCCACACAACCCCAGCAGACCCTACACTTCATGTCCAAGGGCAGAAATGGTCCCGTTTCCTTGCAGGCTCTGTCTGAGCTTTCCTTATGGGTTTGCCAAAGGCATTCCCATGGCTCCTGGTATTCCTCTCCTTGCATAATCCAGGTGGAGGCCAGTTACAAGTGGTGTCCCCAGGGCTCAGTGCTGGGTCCAGCCCTGTTCAATGTCTTTATCAATGACCTGGATGAAGGCATCTAGTGCACCCTTAGCAAGTTTGCTGATGACACTGAGCTGGGTGGAAGTGTGGATCTGCTAGAGTGCAGGGAGGCTCCAAAGGGATCTGAACAGGCTGGACCGCTGGGCAGAGTCCAACGGCAGGAGGTTTAACACGGCCAAATGCCGGGTCCTGCACTTGGGGCACAACAACCCTGAACAGCTACAGACTAGGAGAAGCCTGGCTGGAAACTGCCTGGAGGAGAGGGACCTGGGGGTGTTGGTTGACAGCCGACTGAACATGAGCCAGCAGTGGCCCAGGTGGCCAAGAAGGCCAATGGCATCTTGGTTTGGATCAGAAATGGCGTGGCCAGCAGGTCCAGGGAGGTTCTTCTCCCTCTGGAATCGACACTGGTGAGATCGCTCCTCAAATCCTGTGTTCAGTTCTGGGCCCCTCACCACAAGAAGGATGTTGAGGCTCTGGAGCGAGTCCAGAGAAGAGCAACGAAGGTGGTGAAGGGGCTGGAGAACAGGCCTTATGAGGAACGGCTGAGAGAGCTGGGGGTGTTTAGCCTGGAGAAAAGGAGGCTGAGGGGAGACCTCATTGCTCTCTACAACTCCCTGAAAGGAGGTTGTGGAGAAGAGGGAGCTGGGCTCTTCTCCCAAGTGACAGGGGACAGGACAAGAAGGAATGGCCTCAAACACCACCAGGGGAGGTTCAGGCTGGGAACACATCCTCATTCATGTCTAGGATGGAGGCAGCTTTCAGGAGGGTTTCTATCCAACCATCTCCTTTGTAGTCTCGGTTTAGCATCAACTGTTCCCCTCCTCTCCTCTTCCAGATAAAAAGCATCTTTCCTATTGCATCTCCTCTTGAGAAACTGTTTCGTTGCCTGAAATAACTACATTTCATGGGTGCGATTGTGGGGTTCATGGCTGTGTTACTGCCCAAACACACATCAGCTGTCACAGCCTAAGGATGCAGCACAAGAAACCTGCTGGGATGAGTGAACAAGAGAGGGTGAAACGCACAGTGCAAATGTTCAGGACACTTCTGCTTCTGGACCAGAGCATCCAAATCACAGCTGAACAAGCAGTTTCACGTTGTTTGTTCAGACCTTACTGGTTGGCCTTGAGGAGAAAATGATATCTTATTAGGGACTCTAATAACGTTCCAGATCATCCTCCGTACCAAGCAGATCTGAAGGATTAGCAAAACAAATGCAGTAATGACTTTTCTATGAAATTAAAATTTTGTAAGATAATCCAAAGAGGAAATAGAAATTTTATTTCAATTATGCATTCAACTTTCTCAGCTCATTTTTGGGTCAGGGTTTTAACTCCAGGGGAAATTTATAACAGAATTGGGCCAGGAAAGGCTCAAACCTTGCATCCTGCACCTGGATCATGCTGTCACACTGATGCACTCTCATGTACCACCCAGCGTGCCTGCAAACATGCCCCTAAACCTGTCCTTTCCCAATTAAAATCCAGGCTGTGAAGCACGAGTGCCCTGCACACATGAGATATTTTGTCCTATGTAATAACTGCATGAATAATTGAAATTCCTTGCATTGCTCATAATTGAGGAGTCCTGGGCACAGAAGCTGTTAACAGATGGACTGTCCTTTTTCCTTATTGCAACAGAGACGAGAGCATCATAGGGAAGGTCTGTGGAATAAATTGGGACTGGGGTTTATTTCTGATATGACTTTTAAAGGTTCCACTTTGTGCTTTAAAGAGCTGTATTGATGGCAGTGATATGAGTCCAAAAATGGGTTACTGGGGAGAAAGCTATCCAGGCAAGTGGGTTTTTCAGTTTAAACAAGATTTACATTTTAAACAAGATTTATGTGTTTTGGAATCACAGAATCATAGAATAGTTTGGATTGGTAGGGATCTCAAAGCCCATCCAGTTCCACCCCTGCCATGGGCAGGGACACCTCCCACTGGATCAGGGTCTCCAAGCCCCATCCAACCTGGCCTTGAACCCCTCCAGGGATGGGGCAGCCACCCCTGCTCTGGGCAGCCAGGGCCTCCTCACCTTCACAGAAAAAGATTTCTTCCTCAGATCTCATCTCAATTTCCCCTCTTTCAGCTGAACAATGCTCCTCCTCATCCTATCCCTGCACTCCCTGATCCAGAGCCCCCCCCCCAGCTTTCCTGGAGCCCCTTTCAGCACTGGAAGCTGCTCTAAGGTCTCCCTGGAGCCTTCTCTTCTCCAGGCTGAACAACCCCAACTCTCTCAGCCTGTCCTTGTACAGAAGGTGCTCCCACCCTCTGATAGTCTTCATGGCCTCCTCTGGACCTGTTCCAATAGCTCCATGTCCTTGCTGTGCTGAGGACTCCAGAACTGGGTGCAGGACTTTATGTGGGGTCTCACAACAGAGGGGCAGAATCCCCTCCCTCCCTGCTGGTCCCACTGCTTTGGAGGTAGCCCAGGATGTGGTTTGACTTTCTGAGCTGTGAGCGCACATTGTCGGCTCATGTTGTGCTTCTCATCCCCCACCACCCCAAGTCCTTTTCCTCAAGGCCACTTTTAACCTATTCTCCACCATTTTGTTAGAACAGAATTTAACAAAATCCTTCACTTTATTAAATGGGACTAGAAGTATGTGTGACATCATGACAGCCCCAGGAAGCTGTAGGTTTGAACAGGGCAAGTATTTCCTACAAAATCCATAAGCAACTGCTTTTCCAAGCTCCACCAAATGATGTTTTGGGATGTTGCTCTAAAATAGCTGTAAAGTGATTTCCAAGAGCAGAGAGGGCAGTTGAGACTATGCCCCACTTGTTGTCACCAAAAGGTTAATTGTCATGAAAGATTTAACCTTCAGTGGAGATTTTATTCCTCATCCTATCGGCTCTATGAATGTCCAGGAAAGAAAAGAATTAAAGAAATAAAAACTGGGTAATTCATTAGCAGCCATAATCTAGTGTGTCACATCTGGTCAGGCATCACAGTGCGCATCGTATGCCTCAAAAGCAAGGAAATGAGAGGTTAACGCATTTCCTTAGTTTTGTGAGCTGTCTACAGGCCGCGCTCTTATCTTAATTGATACAGCATCAGCCTTTCTCTGCACGCCTCCAACAACAAGCCTGGCTTTTTGTCCTCTCAAGTTATTAAAGACTCCACTCGGGGCGATAGAAAGAACAGACAGACTTGCTGAGCACGTGGTTCTGGTGCAAAGCACTAAAAGTCCTTTTTTTTCAGCTTCTCAGAGCACAAGAGACATTTATTTCTTCTTCCAATATTTGAACCCTTTGCTTTTGGGCTCTGGAGAGGAAGATATGATCCAACACCATCCTTGCTCTGTGTGTTGAGGACAAATAATCACAAAATCAGCCAGTTTCTCATCCCGGATGGGAACACATCCTAGCCATCTGGAAGCAGGTGGCCATGGACAGGTAGCATATAAAGCTCACAAAATATCTCTGAGAAATACCATGGTTTCAGCATTTTTTTCCCAGCCCTGGATAGGCAAAAACCCCTTCACAACCAATACCACTGGGACAGACCCAACGAGCCACAGCTCACAGCCAGATGATCCCAGCCCCAGGGGTCACACACATATCTGGCCTTGGGAAATGGACGGACAAGCATCAGACTCAATGACCCCAGTGGGTCCGTGCAACTCAGGATATTCTATGGCTCTGTGATGAGGGGATGGGACCCTTCATTTAAAGCCTTCATCAGGATATGAAGGTAAGAGACAAGCCTTTGCGTTGGGGCTGGACACAGGCGTCATGGACCTTCATTTAATCACTTGTACCCAAAACCATAAGCAGGTTACGTCCATCTCCTACACAAGGTGCAGCAAAGTCTCCCAGGACCAGCATCGAGATCATTCTTTGCCAAAGAACTGGGTTTCCAACATTTCAGCCACCGATACCAGCCTTGTCCCAAAGCTCTCACTGCTTCAATAAATGAGTGCCTTATTCATATATATTTATTCTTTAGATATTGCCAGTGGGGTGACAAGGATTTCGGACCCGAATCATAGAATGGTTTGGGTTGGAGGGGATTTAAAGATCATCCAGTTGCAGACCCCTGCAGGGACACCTCCCACTGGATCAGGGTCTACAAGCCCCATCCAACCTGCCCTTGAACCCCTCCAGGGATGAGGCAGCCACCACTGCTCTGGGCAACCTGCTCCAGGGCCTCCCCTCCCTCACAGCAAAATATTTCTCCCTAAGATCTCATCTCAGTCTTCTCTCTTTCAGCTGAAAATATTTCCCCCTCCTCTTCCAACAGCAAAATGGTAGTGTTTCACTTATTCAGCTCCCAGGTCCCATAGGATTCCTCACAAGCAGCTTTGGGTTTGGTGCCCAATGGGCTCAGTTCACTCAGAATATATGTAGGCCTAAGAAAAATACGTGTAATATCAAAAAAAACTCCACAATGAATAGGATTTCCATCAGCCATGATCTGAGTGTGGGACACCCAGTGTGGCAGTTTGTCTCTGACGTGGAACAGCATGAGCAGCGTTTACCGGAACTACATCCCAAAATAGTCTCATTACTCCTCAATATGCCGTGTCAGCACCCAGCAGTGAAAATAGTCCGCACTGATGCCTTCAGACTTCGGCAGAGCCATAATGGGAAACAAATTGCTCGAGACTCCCGGGCGATGGAGTGATGGCAATCTGCATTTGTGCTCTCAAGCGAGCCAGGCTTCAGCCCGGAATTCGATAAATACTGGTAGAGTTAATTCTCCAAGAGCGTCTCTTTGGTGATGGACGAGATTGGCAGCTGTCAGTGAGCTGACAGCTTGTTGTGCTTCATCCCCAGCAGAAATGGAGATGGAGGAGAGCTAGTGGCTCTTGTAAGTCCAGGGGAACAAAAATCAGTGTAAGAGATGGCCACCCCTGGAGTGGCTCAGGAAAGAAAGACATTCCCTGTGGATATTTACATGCCATGGGGTGTGCAAGTCTTTTAAATTCTGCTTAAAAGTAGAAAAAAACTACAAAAACTAAAAAAACCCCAAACCACTACAAATGTTGCACATTTGAGTTATTCCAACAGGCAGTCCTGATGCCGACCTGCTCTTCCCCATCCATTTTTTTTTTCAGGCATAAACAGCAGTTCAGGCTGTCTGGGAGATGTCAGGAGTGATCCATGAGCTGGCTTCTTGAATCTCAAAGCTGTTTTAGGAAGTCATTACATATCTCAAGGTACTTTGGTGGATGGGTTTTATTCACCTTCTTCTCCCCAGCCCTTTCCCGTTTCCAAGCTTATTCCTGCTGAAGCCTCCAACTCTGGTTTTTAATAAAAGCCAAGACTCCTGTCTGACTCCAGGATCAAGGGATTTAAGGCAAAACCCACCAATTTTCACATTACTTAGACCCCAAGAACCAGCCGTGCTTCAGCTCTGGGCTCTTCCTGCCTGAAGTTGATTAAAACGAGAACTGGAAAGCTGGAAATGAGCCGTAAGAAATGCAAGGCTGAACTTTTGACAGGAGTAAAAGGGGAAAACAGAAATGAATTGCTATTATGCACGTCATGTAGTCCCTGAAAGTGCTGCTGAGTGTAGTCATACATTGATATAGAGTCAGCAGGAGTCCATTTTTATATGGCTATAGACAGGGAGATGGATATATGGACCATTATATGTTCCCAGCTCGAGAAGAGTGACATTGCTTTGTGTCCAGAAAGCCTTGGTGTTACTTTGGGCTTTGTGGTGGCTACTTCTCCTTTTCTTCTCTCTTACCACGACTTGCTTTTGTGGGATGGGATCATGCAGAGTAGCTGCCTTTGCTTCTGCCTTCTTGATCATCATCACCCTTCCAGGGAGGCAGGGGCTGGGGAAATGAGCCTTAATAGCTCTGTGACACTCTTAGTGTTCATACACCAACCTTGGTATCTACAAGTCACTCCAAAAAATATCTTCAGACCAAATCCAGACTTCTCTTCAGAGTTGCAGGTCTGGGCAGGTTTCAACATCTTGTTGTCTTCTAGGGGTGGGATTTGGGGGGCTTTCTGGATGCTGTGAACAAGGTCTTGCCTCATTTGGGTTAATGTCCAAGTGGAGACCAGTGACAAGTTGTGATCCTCAGGGGTTAGTATTAGGGCTGGTGTTGTTTAATGTCTTTGTCGTAGACATGGACTGTGGGATTGAGGGCACCCTCTGCAATTTTGCCTATAAGTGACACAATCAACACGCTGGAAGGAAGGGATGCCATTCAGAGAGATCTGGGCACGCTGGAGAGGTGGGGCTCTGTGAACCTCATGGAGTTCAACAAGACCAATAGCAAGGTCCTGCACATGGGTCAGGGCAATCCCAAGCACAAATTCAGGCTGGGTGAAGAATGGATTGGGAGCAGCCCTGAGGAGAAGATGGGTGATGTGTAGCACAAGATGAGCTGACAAAATGTGCTTGCAGCCCAGAAAGCCAAACCGTGTCCTGGGCTGCATCCAAACCACTGGGACCAGCAGGGTGAGGAGGGGATTCTAACCCCTACTTTGCTCTTGTGAGACCCAACCTGGAGCCCTGCATCCAGTTCTGGAGTCCTCAGCACAGCAAGGACATGGAGCTGTTAAAACAAATCCAGAGGAGACCACAAAGATGATCCGAGGGCTGGAGCACGTCCTGTATGAGGACAGGCTGAGAGAGTTGGTGTTGTTCAGCCTGGAGAAGAGAAGGCTCCTGGGATAACTTACAGAAGCTTCCAGGACTGAAATGGGCTCCAGGAAAGCTAGAGAGGAGCTCTGGATCAGGGAGTGCAGGGATAGGATGAGGGGGAAAATTGTTCAGCTGAAAGATCAGACATAGAGATGAGATCTTAGGCAGAAATGTTTTGCTGTGAGGGTTGGGAGGCCCTGGCCCAGGTTGCCCAGAGCAGGGGTGGCTGCCCCATCCCTGGAGGGGTTCAAGGCCAGGTTGGATGGGGCTTGGAGCCCCTGATCCAGTGGGAGGTGTCCCTGCCCATGGCAGGGGTGGAACTGGATGGGCTTTGAGATCCCTACCAATCCAAACTATTCCATGATTCTAACCCAAGCCTTTTGTGGCCGTGGCAGCCCCTCGCCCCACAGAGCAATGCCATTGTTTGGGAATATTTGCACTGAACACAATGTAACCATTTGCTTTTTACAGAAAGGCAAATTTTTCTCATAGGCGAAGTATTTAATTTTAATTAGTAGCCAAGATTGCTCTTTCTCGTCTTCCGCCTCTGTAATCCTTCTCTAAAATTAAAATGATTTTTTGTAATTGGAAATTAGAAAAATATATTACAGACTCACATGAAATTGCAGTCTGTATTTGCAGCCCAAGTCACCTCACATCCCTTTTAGAAGAGAATTGGGATACAGTTGGCTTCATCCATCCCATCTGCCTTTCAGTGCCTGGTTTGGAGTCCTCCCTGCACCTTTGGGTTAAAACACATGATGCTTAATTGAGTTATCCAAACTCTTCTCCCCTTTTCACCAGGGTGGACTTCTCCTGAGGTTTTGAACCGAAACAAATTGCCTCTTTTCCTAGTTAGATCTCCCCGGGGCAAAGCTCTGCAGCAAATTAGGTATTAACATCTGTACGGCTCTGTTATCCACCATGCCAATCACGGCTCCGTAATTGCCCACAATGTCTTCCCTGAAGGATGCCTGCTTGTATGTTTAATAAAACAACCAAAACGGGTCTCAAATTTCCTTGCTCGTATGAAAAATTCATAGCTGCAGTTCCCAGTAAGTGTTGATCCGTCATCCGCCTGCCATCGGCAGCGAGGGGGAATCCTGAGCCCAAGGTGATGCTGGCAGCGCCGTGGTGTTGAGTGGCTCCTCTCCCAGCACACCCCTAGAGATGCACATCAAGGATGCAAGGGGGAAACTGAGGCAGAGGAATGAGAAGCAAAGAGAGTATTTGGGGTGAAAATAAAAAAAAAACAGAGAAAAGAGTTTTCATCTTTGCAGTATTAAGTTGGAACACAGTGACTCCAAACAATCACCAAGTGAGGCTGTAGCACCTTCTGGGGCTTCCCAAACTCCTTGGCAACTTGAGCACTGCCAGCAAGCGATTTCAAGCTCGTCTGCTAAAATATGCACCCAAAAATGTAGCGTAAATTGTATATTTGATTGTAAAAATTGCAGTTCATGCTGTGTTGCTTAGTGACATAAATCATCCGGCAGCAGGACAGAATACTAATGCTCGACTTATGTTAGGAGCTGACACGGAGCAGCCTAGGTAAGGATTTATCTACCAACCAAATGTTGTTCCCAAGAGAGCAGCACAAGCAATTCTGCATAACAAACACATTCCTCGGCTGTGGGATACAGGCACGGACGCAAACCAGGGGAAAACGTATCCGCCTGCTTCTTCCTGACGAAATACTTGGAAGAGACTGGTGCAGAGGACAGGAGGAGGACAAGTTTTCTGCTTGGATTTGTGATGCCATTAGAGAAATAAAAATGCTCAATTGCATATGGGACAAGTGGCGTTGATCAGTCATCGTTACAAGCCCAAAGCTGAAAGGAAGTAGAAGACTGATGGGGAAGTTTTGCTTCAATCTGATAATATGATGGAGCTTAAGTTCAGAGTGTGGTTTTATAGGCTGAGTCTCACAGGCTCCTGTTTTAGAAATGGGGAAAATTGTTGAGGCTCTTTGCAGCTCCCGTGATAGTCATTATGGCATCGCTTCAGGCTTGGGGAAGAGCAGTTGGAAAGCTGCCTGGCAGAGGACCTGAGGGTGCTGGTCAACAGTGGCTGAACATGAGCCAGCAGTGAGCACAGATGGCCAAGAACGCCAGCAGCATCCTGGCTTGGATCAGAAACAGTGTGGTCAGAAGGAGCAGGGAAGTCGTCTTTCCCTTAGACTCAATACTGGTGAGGTCACATCTCGAATCCCAGGTTTAGTTTTGGGCCCCTCACTCCAAGAAGGACATTGAGGGGCTGGAGCACATCCAGAGAAGGGGAACGGAGCTGGAAAAGCCACCAGAGCCCAGGGATTCTGGGGATGGCTGAGGTACCTGGGGCTGTTTAGCCTGGAGAAGGGCAGGCTGAGGGGAGACCTCATCACTCTCTGCACCTCCCAGGAAGGAGGTTGTGGTGAGACAGGTGCTGGTCTCTTCTCCCAAGCAACAATAAGTGACAAGACAAGAGAAAATGGCCTCAAGCTGGGAGATTTACATTGGCTATTAGGAAAAAATTCTTTACTGAAAGAGTGGAGAAGCATTGGCTGAGGCTGCTCAGTGCAGTCCTGGAGTCTCCCTCCCTGGAGGGATTCAAAAAACATCTAGATATGGCACTTCAAAACATGGTTTAGTAGTCATGGTTGAGTTGATGGTTGGACTGGACAATCTTTGAGTTCTTATCCAACTTTAACAATTCTATGATTCTATCAATCCCCAGGAAAAGCGCGCAAGTGGGACATTTAGGTTGTGGTTAACAGGACTTGACGTGTAATAGGCTCTAATAATCGATGGTCACTCAGTGTTTTAGGGATGCTCTTGGCTACATGAGCAATGCAGCTCTCAGCACGTGCCGTCAGCAGAGTTACCTGCTCCTCCTGCCAAGCTGCTTCCCTACAAAGGCACCCTGGACATGGTATCTCTGCTAACCCTTCTTCCCAACAAGCTCTTATCTTCCTGTAGCTGCCTCTTCAGGCATTACAAATACCACGATTCCATTTTTCCCAAATAGTCTGGGGGGAAAACTGGGCATTTAATTTCCAAATAAACCCCTCAGATTGTTTTTTTATTTTTTTCCCCCTTGCTGCTGCCAAAGTGGTTGTAATAATAATAATTAATCATGAGCAAAGCTCTCTCTCTTGAATGGGACAATATTAATTTGAGCTGGCAAGCTATATCATGCTTTACAAACATTAACTAATTAATCCTCAGAATAACAGAAGGTGCTGTTTAACACCCGAATTGTGATGAGCGAGGCAACATCCCAGGGATAAAACCCTTCCTCCAAAAATAGATGGTTTGTGTTTGAGGGACATGGGTGATGCTCAGGAGCATCGCAGGGGAGACCAGCATCCCTGTGGGATGGATGTGCTAAAAATAGTGTATTAGTATCTGATAGGAATGGTTGGACTCAATGATCCGATGGGTCTTTTCCAACCTGATGATTCTATGATTCTAAAGTCATATAATTTCCAGGCTGAACAGCAGAGAAGAGCTGGGGGCTTGGAGAGGGCTGGGCAGTGCAGGGAGCAGCACAATGCCCCTATTTTTGAAGGATCATAGAATCGTTTGATTGGAAAAGATCTTTGAAATCAACAAGTCTAGCTGTACCTGTCCACTACTAAACCAGATCATTGAACACCTTATCCACCAATCTTTTAAACGCCTTCAGGGACAAGGACTCCACCACCTCCCTGCCCAAGAACTCTTTTAGTGAAGAATTTTTTTTTTCTTAACATTCAATCTAAACCTCCCCTGGCACAACTTGAGGCCATTTGCTATCAGGGGTCCCTTTCCACCACAAAGCTGCTTCTTTAATGATTTATAGTTTATTCCACTTTTCCCTCTTCCCTCTAATTTACCAACTTGTTCAGGGTTTTTTCTCCCTCTCTCAACTAGAACAATGGGAGGGTTTTGAAGCTGGAGATGTAATAACGCCAGAGTCTTCAGTTTCCCTGTTATGATGCCTCATTATAAAGTTATTTCCCCACAATTTGAAATATAAATGATGCCTTTGATGTCTGCATTTTTAAAATTGCTCTTTTTAATTTTCTCCTTTTAATTTTTTCCCAACAAGATCCTCACAACCCTCCCCCCCGCAACCACCAGCATTTCTTCACCCAGCCCCACTGCTCCGATGCGGCATTGTAAACACGGCTTGGGCAGAATAAATAAAATGCCTCGAATTGCAAGATTTTGCTTTGAACAAATGGGATAATTGGGGCAGCTGGAAAAAAAAAAAAAAAAGAAAGAAAAAAGAAACACCCTTGAATGTGATTTCTTTATTATTTTTTTTTAAAGGAGAGGAAAATAAAGCAAAGCCTCCCTGCTTTTGAGCTTTTACGGATAAATGAGAGGCAGAAGCCCATCTGGGTGAGAAGCACTCTCAGATGTCCCTCCGAGCTGTGTTCCCACCATCATCTCCAACTCCTTTTCCCCTCCAGATTTCAGTGGTGGTGCAGGACGGGGCACTGTGATGTGTTCACAGTCAGGAAGTGCACGCTATAGATAAGCCCCTGCCAATTTTGCTCTAAACTTACTTAATTAAAAGTTGGAGATGCTGGGGTGATGCCAGCTCTACATGCATTCCCCTGTTTTTTCGTATGTGTACAAAAAACCATGGAGCTGTTGGAGTGAGTCCAGAGGAGGCCACAGAGATATCCGAGGGCCAGAGCACCTCCCATACAAGGACAGGCTGACAGAGTTGGAGTTGTTCAACTTGGAGAGGACTCTGGGGCAACCTTAGAGCAGATTCCAGAACTGAAAGGGGTTCCAGAAAAGCTGGGGAGGGGCTCTAGATGAGGGAGTGTAGGGATAGGATGAGGAGAAATGGTTTTGCCCCATCCCTGGAGGGGTTCAAGGCCAGGTTGGATGGGGCTTGGAGCCCCTGATCCAGTGGGAGGTGTTTCTGCCCATGGCAGGGGGTGGAACTGGATGGGCTTTGAGGTCCCTTCCAACCCAGACCATTCCATGATTCTGTGACAGATTTTTCCTATGTGTTTGATCATCATCCCCAGGGCAGCAGGGATGAGTAGGAGAAGGTAAGTGGGTTTGTAGGGAAAGTATCTTCCCACCAGCATCCTTGGGCAGACAAGTGCCCTGTATCCAATGAAGCTTTTTCTTGGCAAGGTCGGTGTTTGCAGGCAGGAGGGAGCCCACAAGTGCCAGGCTCTGCCTGTCTGATGCCAGCGATAAAAACCTCATTGCTGTGAGTTTAATTAAAAATCATTGTTTCATTTGCGTGGCAGAGGCCCACCCTTTGCTTGCAGATGGATCTGTGGAAGTGGGTTCAGCAGGGTGTATGTTATCTGCAATGGCAATTAATAGAGCGCAGGAGAGAGGGTGGCACCTTTGGGAACCAAGTGGGAAGAAGGGAGAGGAAAATTAATGCCAGCCCAGGTTGGCAGCATCCCCTGAGATTGCTGGGGAGATGTTTCCTGAACACTGGGAAAGGACCTCTGCCAAGGCAGATAAATCAAGGGTGAAACATCACTCTATTATTTTTTTATTTCTGCAGTTTAACATTTCCCTCACCTGATCCGTCAGCTCATTTTCCAGAGGTGATGTGTCCCCTCAGTGCTGAACAGGAAAGCAGAGAGAAAAATGCCATCCTGGCTGCAGAGCCCTGCATTGGGTTTATTCAAGGGATGCTAGAAGGAAGCATCTCCTTGAAAAAGTAATATCAGTAATGGAGTTCGTCTCTGCTGTGGTAAGATGGGAAGTCATGGCCAGTTGGGGATTAAAACTGGTACCCAACCAAGAGGAGAAGAAGTTCCCAGGGCAGGGCACAATGCCAGTTCAGCAGCTGCATAAACAGGATGGTGAAAATAGGCTTCGGAGAGGGGAAGGATTCTTGAAACACTTAAAAACTCATGGAAAACCACAACCCCAGAGCAACAATATCTCATCTCTTGCAAAGCTTGACACCATCCTCCTGGCAATGGGAAATGACAAGTCCAGAGAAGCTGTAGCTTCTCCATCCTTGAAGGTGTTCAAGGCCGAGTTGGATGGGTCTTGGAGCAACCTGATCCAGTGGGAGATGTCCCTGTCCATGGCAGGAGGTGGAACTGGATGGGCTTTGAGGTCCCTTCCAACACAAACCATCCCACAGTTTTATGATAATAGATTCTGCCCCTCTGCTCCACTCTGGTGAGACCCCACTTGGAGCCCTGCACTCAGTTCTGGAGTCCTCAGCACAGGAAGGACATGGAGCAGTTGGAGTGAGACCAGAGGATGCCACGGAGATTATCCAAGGGCTGGAGCATCTCCTGTGCGAGGACAGGCTGAGAGAGTTGGGGTTGTTCAGCCTGGAGAAGAGAAGGCACCGGAGAGACCTTAGAGCTGCTTCCAGTACTGAAAGGGGCTTCAGGAAAGCTGGGGAGGGGCTCCTGATGAGGGAATGCAGGGACAGGATGATGGGGAATGGATTTTAAGCTCAAAGGGGGGAGATTGAATCACAGAATCACAGAATCACAGAATAACCAGGTTGGAAGAGACCCACTGGATCGTCGAGTCCAACCATTCCCACCAATCCCTAAATCATGCTCCTAAGCACCTCATCTACCCTAACCTTAAACACCTCCAGGGACAGTGACTCAACCACCTCCCTTGGCAGACCGTTCCAATGCCTAACCACCCTCTCCATGAAGAACTTTTTCCTAATCTCAAGCCTAAATCTCCCCTGGCAGAGCTTGAGGCCATTCCCTCTCATCCTGTCCCCTCTCACTTGGGAGAAGAGCCGAGCTCCCTCCTCTCCACAACCTCCCTTCAGGTAGTTGTAGAGAGTAATAAGGGCTCCCCTTATTACTCTCTACATCTACTCTCTGTTACTCTCCCTTCTCCCTTGAGATGAGATCTCAGGAAGAAATGTTTTACTGTGAGGGTGGGGAGGCCCTGGCCCAGGTTGCCCAGAGCAGGGGTGGCTGCCCCATCCCTGGAGGGGTTCAAGGGCAGGTTGGATGGGGCTTGGAGCCCCTGATCCAGTGGGAGGTGTCCCTGCCCATGACAGGAGTGGGACTGGAGGAGTTTTGGAGTCCCTTCCAACCTGAAACATCCCATGAGTCTTTGAGTCTCTGAGGTGAACATCCCTGCAAGGCTGTAAATCACCAGGAGGTGACACACATCACAGATAACATTCCTGGCTTCATGGCAGACGAGTACCTTGAAACAAGCTGCAAATTAAAATTAGAGTAGATGAAATTTTATTTAAAATCTATAATACACTTGTTTTGAACAGGCCCCCAAGCTGGACATATTATTATTTTATAAAAATAGGATATTAAAAAAGCGAATCAGACTCAGATGAAAAATTTAACAGCCAGTGCGATTTAAGTTTTCATCGTCTCACAATGTCCGGAGAATGGATGTCATCTTGAAAAGGACAAACCGCAAATTAAAGTGATAGTCAGATGATAAAAACCTTCACTTAAAATATATATTTCTACCCTATGTTATTAATAACATGCAAGATGAATATTTTAAACCAGATGAATTTTAGAAAACGCCATTTCCAACCCAGATTGAAAGATTTTCGCCGAGCGTACAGCAGCGGGGAGAAGGAGATCTCCCTGTATTCACTGTGAGAGTGCTATGTATATTTTATAGATGTTAAATATAAATATCACCTCCTTCATCCTCCTCATCCTCGTTGCATTTTCTTCTGTCTGTTTGCACTCTGAAGCCAACATTAGCCCAGCTACTTTTCAGAGAGGCAGGGATCTGCTGAGGGAAAGAGAAAACAGTCAGTTTTGGCCAGCAAAACTGCCAGCCCTTATGGATGTTACACTTCTAAAGGGCACGGGAGCATCTCAGCGCCGGGTCTTCATGCATCGGAGCAGGAGGGAGAAGTCCATAACTCACTGCTGGGCCCCAGATGCATAATTTATCCCTTGCTATTCTCCATCAATTGGTTATTAAAAGTGCTCTCCCTGTGATGGGCTGTATTAAGTATGTAAGAGGGAAGAGATGAATCGAGTTCCCAAGGTAACTAACTCTGAGTTACAGTCCATAAGGAAAACTTTGCTTACTTTGCCACAAAAAATTGGGTTTGGAGCTCATTTTGCAGTCAAAAAATAGGATTTTGGTGCAAAATAGAGCAGCATCCCCATGTATCCAGGATCCTCAAGCAGCTGCCAGTATAAAAGGGGGCCTACAGGAAAGCTAGGGAGGGGCTCTGGCTCAAGGATTTCAGGGATAGGATGAGGGGAAAGGTTTTTCAGCTGAAAAAGGGGAGATTGAGATGAGATCTGAGGAAGAAATGTTTTGCTGTGAGGGTGGGGAGGCCCTGGTCCAGGTTGCCCAGAGCAGGGGTGGCTGCCTCATCCCTGGAGGGGTTCCAGGACAGGTTGGATGGGGCTTGGAGCCCCTGATCCAGTGGGAGGTGTCCCTGCCCATGGCAGGGGGTGGGACTGGATGGGCTTTAAGGTCCCTTCCAACCCAAACCATTCCATGATTCTATGCATAACCTCCATGAAGGTCCCTATGTCTTCATGGGCTCCCCTATGGCTGCAGGAGGGTGGATATACATCCAAAATTAATATTGAGGGCTGGATCTGCTGGCATACAGGGCATCATTTTAGCAGAGCTCTAATAGGTGAACAGTCATTTCCCTTGACTGCCAGTTGATGAGACACAAAGAACATCCCAGCACCACCGAGCTAATCCAAATGGAAATAATTAAGGAAAAAAATAATTTCCTGGAGCAAAGCACCCTCCGAGCAGCCGTTCTCTCCCTGCTAAATGCCAAGAATTGGAGCTCAGGGTCTCATTGTGATAAAGGCCATGAGCTGGTGGAGAAACTCCCTGGTGCAGAAGAAACAATTTGGGAGAACAAAGCTGCTCATGCTGGAAAATATTCAGCTATTGGAGGCTGCAATGCTGGGGGCAGCTGGGGATGGCTTTATCAAGGCAAAGGTGCCCTGAGCTGCATGGGAACAGGAAGGGGGAGTTAAATTGCTCACTCCAGTCTCTGGGTGGTTGTGTGCCAGCAGCTTGTACATTTTTTTCTTCCCAATGTGGATATTTGGCCATAATCCATCTTCCCTTGCTCAGTGATGTTCTTTACCCTGCAAGGCTCAAGTTTGCACTGGTGCTCTTGGCTGTGCTTTTTGGAGGGTGAAGTGGAAGGAAGAGATTGAAGCACTCACCCTTTATTTACAGCAATAAAGTATTAAACATTTCACCATAAATAGTGAATAAAATTATAAAGCCAGTAACAAACTATCTATCAACATCCAAACTCCAAATTTTCCCTATGGAAAACTGTATTCAACAGCCCCAGGTCTAAAAGCCCTGGGTTTTCTCAGCCTTGTCTACCTTGAGGTTGTTTCCTTGCAAGTATGTGGCACATTCTTTATATCTTCAGGCAGTTTTGTCTCCCTGTAATTTCATTTTCCACCAGGAGTGTAAACAACAGGATGAAGGAGGGGATTCTGCCCCTCTGCTCTGCTCTCATGAGATCTCAACTGGGGCCCCGAGTCCTCAGCACAGGTAGGACATGGAGCTGTTGGAGTGAGTCCAGAGGAGGCCACGGAGATGATCCAAGGGCTGGAGAACCTCCCATAAAAAGACAGGCTGAGAGAGTTGGGGTTGTTCAGCCTGGAGAAGAGAAGGCTCTGGGGAGACCTTAGAGTAGCTTCCAGTGCTGAAAGGGGTTCCAGGAAAGCTGGAGAGGGGCTCTGGATCAGGGAGGGCAGGGATGGGATGAGGGGGGACGTATTTGAGCTGCAAGAGGGGAGATTGAAGTGAGATTTTAGGGAGAAATGTTTTGCTGTGAGGGTGGGGAGGCCCTGGCCCAGGTTGCCCAGAGCAGTGGTGGCTGCCCCGTCCCTGGAGGGGTTCAAGGCCAGGCTGGTTGGGGCTTGGAGCCCCTGATCCAGTGGGAAGTGGCCCTGCTAGTGGCAGGGGTGGCACTGGATGGGCTTTGAGGTCCCTTCCAACCCAAACCATTCCATGATTCTGTGCTTATCCCCCTCTCCTCATGCTCAGTAATGGATATCAAGC
Source organism: Clamator glandarius (assembly GCA_033459285.1). Taxonomy (NCBI): domain Eukaryota; kingdom Metazoa; phylum Chordata; class Aves; order Cuculiformes; family Cuculidae; genus Clamator; species Clamator glandarius. The sequence goes on from JAUNZM010000716.1 coordinate 2,033,641, forward strand.
TACTTGATGACCTGAATCTCTCTGCGTCCAGCTGCATTGTTTCTCCTTACTGGGCATCATCTCAAACCAGGAGAACCTTGCACCGTAACAGTGGTACCATAATAATGTATCACTACCATAATCCCCCTGAGGGGAAAACCAAAAGGAATAAGGACAGGAAATGAGGAGGAAAAACTCAGCAAAACTAATAAAATCAGAGTGCTGGTGCACACGGGCTCGACTAGTGAGAGATGCTCTTTGGAAATGGAGTGGTTCCGGACACATAAACGGCTAAGTGAGGATGTTTAAATAATTCAGACAGAGGAAAGAATAAAAAGGAAAAGCTTGGCCAAAAATGGCAGGGCTCAGGAGGCAGAAGATCCCAGCGTGGCCAAGGCAGAGGGAAGCTTGGCTGGCTGAACCTGGCAGATGGGAGGGACAGGGCCAGATCCTGCACAACTCCAGGTGCTCTCTTCCACCCTGTAGGGATAGCATCAAGAGATGACACTCCAGAATTGCTCCGATTGCAAATCGCCTATGGATGGTGGAGAGGTGATGGCTCAACTGGAGGGCATCTTTTGAAGTAAAGAGGTGTTTCAGTGGCCTCAGAGTGTTCATTGCATCTAGGAAAAGCAAATTCCTGTACTTGAATGTATTTCTGGATACAATGAGGACTCTTTTAAAAATTGAATAGAATTGCTAAAGACTACAAGGACACAGATCAAGGCTGATGTTGTGATACAAGAAAGACATTGAGGCACTGGAGAGTGTCCAGAGAAAGGCAGCAAAGCTGGTGAAGAGTCTGGAGAACAAGTCTTATGAGAGGCAGCTGAAGGAAACGGGGCTGTTCAGCCTGGAGAAGAGGAGGCTGAGGCCAGACTTTATCAGTACCTACGACTGCCTGAAATGAGGTTATAGCGAGGTGGTTTCTGGTCTCTTCTCCCAAGTAACAAACAATAGGATGAGAGAAAATGGCCTCAAGTTGTGCCAAGGTAGGTTTAGATTGGATATTAGGAAGAAATTCTTTACCAAGAGCGGTGAAGCTCTGGCAGAGGCTGCCCAGGGAGGTGGTAGAGTCCCCATTCCTGAAGGGATTTAAAAGATGGGCAGATGAGGTGCTCAGGAATGGTTTAGTAGTGGACAGGTATCGCTGGACTCAATAATCTTGATAGTCTTTTCCACCCAAATGATTCTGTGATTCTATGATTGTATGATATTCCATCTTTCCCATCTCCAGTGCTCCCAGTGCTGGCAAAGGGATAAAAAAAAACAGAGAGAGGAGAACAAAAATAAAAAAAAAACCTTAACCTCCTCTACCAAATTGCTTTTACTTAACAGTTTAGGTCAGCTTCAAGTAGGTCACAAGGATGTGTGTATCTTCAGAATAAAGTCTTTAATCGGCTGATGGATATGAAAAAATAAATTACAGTGGCAAAATGTAATAAACGTTAAAGGGAAAATGATGAGGGTAATATAACTACATTGATTTAACTAGGATGATATAGAGGAATTGTCTGGTTTATAGGTCTTTAGATGTCTATTAGTGGCTCTGTATTAAGGAATAGGGCTGTTCTCTTGATATACTTAAGAGCTGTCAGTAATTCCTATTTCACAGTCCACTGCTTCAATTCAGAAAGTGCGGTGCAGCCCCAGCGACCCCATCCCGGGCTCGCTGGAGGGTGACCGCCTGCCAAAGGTTTCCTTTTCAAGCTGGCGGCGAGCTAAGCAGCCCGATTATTCAAACTCATGCGGCGGCGAAGAGGAGCCGGCGGTCCCCTCCCCGGGGACTGCGGTGGCATTTGTTTTAATAACTTCTTCGTTATGCCCTGCTCTTCCTCCGCTGAGGGAAAACTCAGTTCATTTGGGGAGAAAAGGACCCCAAGGCCTCCATCTGCAGAGTCTCAATGAACTCTTCCCCACAGTTAGGGTTGTATCTGCATCTTCAGACTCTTAAATGATTTTTTACATCTACCTCTGTGTGCTTAATTTCACCCAAGGCGTGGGAAATCAGTCCTGCTTTCACTGCTCTACCTTGCCTCCTGCTAATGAGCATTTCAGCCCAACTTCTAGGGTGCTGGCAAGGTCCGTCTTCATGAAAATATAGAAATGGATTTCCAAAGTAGAGATGGAAGCAGGGAAAGAAGAGAAAATTCACTACCCTGGCCCTGCCTGACCCACTGCCAGAGGTTGGGCTGGTCCTGGGCCAGATCTGGTGAAGCCTCCAGCTATCCATCGACCTGCAAAGGAAGCTTATAATTTGAGAGGTATGTTTGTAATTGAGGAAAATAAATCCTAGTTGAATATCCTGGATGGAAGAGGTAGCACCTGGCTATGGTAGCTGAGGACCACAAAGATATTAAATGCTTTTCCCTTTACATAGAATCATAGAACTTTTTGATTGGAAAAGACCTGTGGGATCATGGAGTCCAACCATTCCTGTCCACTACTAAACCACATCCCTGAGCACCTCATCTACCTGTCTTTTAAATATCTCCGGGATGGGGACTCAACAACCTCCCTTGGCAGCCTCTGCCAGCAGCTGAGAAACCTTTCAGTGAAGAAATATTTCCTGATACCCATTCCAACTTCCCCTGGCATAACTTGAGGCCATTTTCCACCTCACCACAATCTCCTTTCTGTGAGCTGCAGAGAGCAATGCAGTTTCCCCTCAGCCTCCTATTCTCCAGGCTAAACAGCCCAAGGTCTTTCAGCTGCTCCTCATAAGACTTGTTCTCCAGACCCTTCCCCAGCTCCATTCGCTTCTCTGGATGAGTTCCAGCCCCTCAGTGTTTTCTTGTAGCAAGGGGCCCAAAACTGAATCTAGGATTCGAGGTGTGGCCTCACCAGCACCTAGTCCAAGGAAAGGATGAGTTCCCTGCTCCTTCTAACCACAAAGTTTCTGATCCAAACCAGGATGCTCTTAGCCTTCTTGGCCACCTGTGCTCACTGCTGGCTCATGTTCAGCCACTGTTGACCAGCACCCCCATGTTTTTCTCCACCCTTGGACCATTGCAACCAAAATGCATGGCTCTACCATGGCTAAAACCAGAAAGTTAAGCAGGCTCAAAAAAAAAAAAAAATATCCAGTATCATTCTTCAATGTGAAAAAGGACAGATCGGCACAGTTCCCTTCCCAGCCTGCTCACTGCAGAGAAATAATAACACTCCTTAATTAGACCTGCAGGGTCTATGTCCCTGTACAGGGGAGGCTGGGATGCAGCTGGCAGTGATGGCTTTTCCTGGGCTTTTCCCTCAGGGAGAGCTCACGTGGGAATGGATGAGCACTCCAGTGCCGCCAGGCACCTCCACTTGCTGCCCTGCCAGAAAAGAGGGTTTTCTTGAAATTGAAACTTTCTAGGGGGAAAAAAGTGAGTTTTCCACTGGAAAAAAAGACAAAAAGGAGGGAGAAGACACCAGGGGAAAAGAAAATCATAAAAACAGAACGGTTTAGGTTGGAATGGATCTCAAAGCCCGTCCAGTTCCACCCCTGCCAAGGGCAGAGACACCTCCCACTGGATCAGGGGCTCCAAGCCCCATCCAACCTGGCCTGGAATACCTCCAGGGATGGAGCAGCCACCACTGCTCTGTGCAACCTGAGCCAGGGCCTCCCTACCCTCACAGCAAAACATTTCTTCCTAAGATCTCATCTCAATCTCCCCTCTTGCAGCTGTAAAACATCCCTCTTCATCCTATCCCTACATTGCCTGATCCAGATCCCCTCACCAGCTTTCCTGGAACCCCTTTCAGTACTGGAAGCTGCTTTAAGGTCTCCCTGGAGCCTTCTCTTCTCCAGGCTGAACAACCCCAAATCTCTGGGATCATCTCCGTGGCCTCCTCTGGAGTCATTCCAACAGATCCATGTCCTTCCTGTGATGAGAGATCCAGAGGTGGATGCAGGGCTCCAGATGTGGTCTCATCAGAACAGAGCAGAGGGGCAGAATCCCCTCCCTGGCCCTGCTGGTCTCGCTGCTCTGGATGCAGCCCAGGACACGGTTTGGCTTTCTGGGATGCGAGCGCACGTTGCCAGCTCACATTGATCTCCTCATCCACCACCACCCCAAGTCCTTCTCCTCAGGACTGCTCTCAATCCATTCTCTGCCCAGCCTATGATTGTGCTTGGGACAGAAAAGAGCGGAGGAGCTTTTGGAAATATTGCCTCTTCATCCCACCTGATGCAAGGCAAGCAGCTCCGACTCTTTTGCAAAATAATGGCAAAAAGATTGCATAAATTGATTTTCCTCTGGGATTTGTAGCTGCAGACGTAGTGTGGCTCCTACCAGCCTTGGGGTGTTCCTAGCATCCTCCTGTTGGGATGCAATTCCATGATGCACAACGTCCTCCTGGGAAGCTAATTGAAAGTCAGGATAGAGCACATTTCAGTTGGATACAAAAGGGTTCAACCCTTAATGATGGAGCAGGAGGGATGACAGCACAGAGCTCAACCCCAAAATCCAAATGAACACTGAACAGAAAAGAGACAGGAAGCTTTTGATCCCAAAACTCCCTTTTCCTTCTTCTTAGCAAGAAAGAAACATTTCAAAAAGTACCCAAAACATGACAGAAAGTTGTTTTTCTTGCTATTTCATAACATTTTCACCCGCAGCATTTTGGCTGCTCTCTTTTTTTTTTTTCTTGATAGCTTACGAGTAAAAGAGGATTTTATCGAAAATCTGTTTTTCAGAAACAAGAAAATCAATAAAAATATATCAGCTCAAGCTTTTGTTAAAGAACCAGGAAAAGGTCCCCCTGTGCACAAAAGAAAATCTAAATGTCTCATTTGGATTACACACCAAACTTTTAAATGGCTCGTTACACAAGAAGAATCCAGCTCTTAACACAGAATTTCTTTGCATAATAGCTTGTAAAGATATCAGTGCCATTGTGAGAGATTGATAAACCAGATTAAAAAGGGCTAAAATCATCAAGTAACTGGTTTGCAATGATTTATTTGGCTTATTCCAGCCATAACTGAATTCCTGAAGCTTTGATAATCTCTTTAGCATTGTCAGATTGGGCTTGGCACGTGACAGCTTATGCTTTGCCATTCAACTCCTTTCTTTTTACTAACAAACAAAAAATAAGGATGCATTGCAGTTGATCTGGCATTTTCCTGGGCATCTCCTGCCCTCCAAGTATCAGTGTTTCACGTTTGGGATGGCCTCCAGAGAGCCAGTAGTGATCTGCCTCCTGGCACGTGCACTGGACTCCTTGGGAGCTGTTAGAGTGATGCAGAGATGCACTCTGCTTCAGTAAATCCAGCAGTCATTTAACCCCCCTGAGCACTTATATCTATAATTTTCACTATCCCATAGCCCAAGCCAGGTCACTGAAGGACAAAGTTGGCCTCTGTATTTTTAATATATTAATCTCAGCTTCTCTTTGCTTTCTCTTCTCAGGGATTTTCACCTCTATATCTTTTTTCTTTTCCTTTTTCTTTGCTGAACATATTCCAGCAGATCCAGGATGTCTTTGATATTGCTTCTACCATATCAAAGCATTCAATGCACACAGATTTCAGTGAAGTGTGGAAGGAAAGCAAGAACTGTTTTTATCTCACTGCCTCTTCCCTGAATAGCCCCGAGCCCAGACTCCTCTGTCTCAGCCATATGATGTGGCTGCAGCCCCAAAGCTTCTTTCTCAAGTCAAGGAAGGAGGCTGGTGCGATGAGTAAAACATCCGTGCCCACCTCTGGAGATGGGGTCAAGCCTTTGCTCCAGCACAAATTTTCAGTATGACCTTGAAAAAGGTGGGCAGACTTGGAGCTGGCCTGCTCCAAGGAGATTGAAAACTCCTGGTGCTTGCATCTCCCTCCTGGTGATTTCGTCTCCACATTGATCCTTGCATCTTTAACCTGGGGCTTTCATCTCACCATTGATGCTTGCCTCACACCTCTGGTGTGTGAATGTCATTCCTGACCCTTAGGCACTGGCACAGGCTGCCCAGGGAGGAGGTTGAGTCACCTTCCCTGCAGGTGTTTAAGGGATGGGTGGACGAGGTGCTGAGGGACATGGTTTAGTGTTTGATAGGAATGGTTAGACTCGATGATCCAATGGGTCTTTTACAATCTAGTGATTCTATGATTCTATGATGTCACCCCTGATGCTCACATCTTGCTCCATTGCTCCTAAATCAAAAAGGATGCTCCTGCTCTGTGTTCAGATACTTCTGCCCCAGGCTTCCAGGATGTGGGTGTTGGGACCTGGGGTCGAAAACCCACGAAGAAACCTCCCTCAGCCCCACTCTGGAAACAGAGCCTGTTTTAATCTGCTAGCCCCCTTCCCTGGCCTTGATTTCTGCCAGTTTGCCCATCACCCCAATTAAAGGGCAGCCAGTGGATGAGAAAATCTCCTTGGCATTAATCATGGCAGCAACAACCTGCAGCCGCTGGAGCAGAGTAATAAGGTCACATGCAGGCAACAGAGTAACCCACTACTCCTGTCACCTTTTGTCAGCCCTTTCTCCCCAAATGCCCTTTAATTAAGGGTTGTTAAAGACTTTCACTACTTGGAAACTATCCCAAGCCTGGGTTTGTATCTGAGGCAGAAGGAATGGGCATGGATCTTTGCAGGGAGGCAGCAAGGAGAAGGAGCGAGAGGCTGAAAGCAATGCTCCATTAATGGACATTAATGGACATTAAAAAGGAAATAACCCCCTCCGGGGTCCTTCAATGTCCTTTCAATGCTGCCTGCCTTTGGATAAATAAAATATCAGGCTCATTCTTGCAGACAGAGCCAGGAGAGGCAGAGCCACCACTGGGGTCACTTCCCAGACCTCCCTTTCCCTGCGTGCTCAGCTGCTTCCCAGATGCTGACTAATCCATTCTTTATTAGTTTATAACAAGCCATGCCATTAATGGTGGGGACTGCATCTTCCACGACTTTGTGCTATGCCAAGCACACTACCAGCACACAGTGGATAACTGAGTTGTAGGGAGGCAGTTCATGGGACTCCATGGGACAGGGATGCATTCACCCCTGGTTATGGGGACTGGCCCAGGCCTTCTTCCCTCCACATGCACCTTCAAGCATTGTGTCAGGGTCAAGGCTGACGTGGAGGTGGTCAGAGCCTTTGGAAAATTGGGATTGCCCCTCTCCATTGTCAAGGCATTTTGGACCCATTGAAAGCAGCCTTGTATTGGAAAGGGACAAAGTCATGGTGATGGTTTCATACTTCAGTGAAGCACAGGTAAGGACCACTGACCTTACTAATGTGTGTGAGGGTGGGTAGGCTCCTGGCCAAGGTTGCTTAGAGCAGTGGTGGCTGCCCCATCCCTGGAGTTGTCCAAGGCCGGGTTGGATGGGGCTTGGAGCCCCTGATCCAGTGGGAGGTGTCCCTGCCCATGGCAGGGGTGGAAATGGATGGGCTTTGAGGTTCCTTTCAACCCAAACCATTCTATGACTCTATGATTCTGTCGTGGAGATGAGGGAAGCAGCAGGTTGTCTCATTATGGGGCATTTTGCCTGTGATGGAGCTGCCTCAATTAAAACCTTTGGACACTGGAGTGCCCCTGAGTAGAAAAAGAGATATACCATCTCATGGGATGTACATCTTTGTTCATGGCTTTTAGACCTGGTAATCAATTCCAACCAAATTCCCAGTGCCAGGGAAAGTCGTAGAACAGGTGATCTTGAGTGCTATCATGAAGCACATGCAAGAGAATCGGGGGATCAGGCCCAGTCAACACGGGTTCATGAAAGGCAGGTCTTGCCAAACTAACCTGATTGCCTTCTATGAACAAGTGACTCAGCTGCTGGATGAGGGAAAGGCTGTGGATGTATCTTCCTGTACTTCAGTAAAGCCTTTGACTCAGTTTCTCACAGCATTTTGCTACGGAAACTGTCACCTCTGGCCTGGACAGGCGCACATTCTCCTGGATGGAAAACTGGTTGGATGGCCGGTTCCAGAGAATGGTGGGAAATGGTGTTAAATCCAGCTGGAGGCCAGTGACAAGTGGGGTTCCCCAGGGCTCAGTGCTGGAGCCTAATGTGTTTATCAATGAACTGGATGAAGGCATCGAGTGCACCCTTAGCAAGTTTGAGGATGACACTAAGCTGGGTGGAAGTGTGGATCTGCTGGAGGGTTGGGAGGCTCCAAAGGGATCTGAACAGGCTGGACCGCTGGGCAGAGTCCAATGGCATGAGGTTTAACAAGGCCAAATGCCGGGTCCTGCACTTGGGGCACAACAACCCTGAGCAGCTACAGACTAGGAAAAGTCTGGCTGGAAAGCTGCCTAGAGGAGAGGAACCTGGGGGTGTTGTTTGACAGCCGACTGACCATGAGCCAGCAGTGGCCCAGGGGGCCAAGAAGGCCAATGACATCCTGGCTTGGATCAGAAACGGCGTGACCAGCAGGTCCAGGGAGGTTCTTCTCCCTCTGAACTCGACACTGGTGAGAACGCTCCTTGAATCCTGTGTTCAGTTCTGGGCCCCTCACCACAAGAAGGATGTTGAGGCTCTGGAGTGAGTCCAGAGAAAAGCAACGAAGCTGGTGAAGGGGCAGGAGACCAGGAACAGCTGAGAGAGCTGGGGGTGTTTAGCCTGGAGAAGAGGAGGCTGAGAGGAGACCTCATTGCTCTCTCCAACTACCCGAAAGGAGGTTGTGGAAAGGAGGGAGCTGGGCTCTTCTCCCAAGTGACAGGGAACAGGACGAGATGGAATGGCCTCAAGCTCCACCAGGGGAAGTTCAGGCTGGACATTAGGAAAAAAATTTTTCACAGGAAGGGTCATTGGGCACTGGCAGAGGCTGCCCAGGGAGAGGGTTGAGTCACCTTCCCTGGAGGGGTTTAAGGGATGGGTGGATGAGGTGCTAAGGGACATGGTTTAGTGTTTGATAGGAATGGTTGGACTCGATAATCCAGTGGGTCTCTTTCAACCTGGTTATTCTATGATTCTATTATTCCATGATTCCAAAGACACACACCAGCCTCAAAACTCTACTTCATTACAAAGGGAATGGAGAAGATCCTATGGTGCCTGCGTGGAAAGGAAGGCTGCAATCACAAGCCCAACCTGTAACTAGACACTAGAGACTCCTCACCAGGAAGTGAGAGCACCTTGGCCTTAAGTTTGCTCCTAGAGGACCTCAAACCTCTATGAAGAACCATAAAAAAACTCCTTAAAGAACCATGAATCCAATTAAATCCAAAATCAGGGGATTCGTGGGTATCAACACCAGTGAGCAATGCCCAGAGGCTCATGGCTGGTTGTTCCCAAGAACCACATACTGGGAGAGTTATTCTGGGGCTAGTGGCACCTGGGGAGGGGAATACTCAAGTCCAGGAGCTCCATGGGCTTATCAAGCACTGGCAGAACCTTTCCTGCCTTAAAGCAGCTGGAAAATTGAGTGAGCTCAGCAGAGAGACAGGTCTGCAGATGAACATCTCAGGCCCCCTCTAACTACCAAGCTGTGAGCGAAACAAATGGCTCCAGGTTAAATGTGAATTGCAAACCTAAAAAATAAAAATGGTGTTTGTGCCTTTCCCTGCTCCTTTATGATACATAAAGATACAGAAAGTGGTTTTATTTCCTTCAGGGGAAAAGTGTCTTGGGTTTGGCTTTTTTTGATTGGGTTTGGGGTTTCATTTTTTTGCATTAGGGAAAAAAAAGGCAGGTTTTGCCTGCCATCAGCTGGAGCGCTCATCTCCTGTTCGGGGCTATTTCAGCTCTGGGAAGGGGAAAAACAAAGATGCAATGCAATGAATTGAATGAAACATGGAAAGAATACTCAGTGGGGGCGTCCCTGGCCTATTTTACAGATGTGCAAAACCCTTAAGAGCAGTGAGAGAGACACAGGAGGATCTGACAAGCTTGTTCTCCACCCTGGCAAGCCAGAACTGGCACTGGAGCAGGGAAAAGCCATTTGCATTGCCCAGAGAACTGAAAATTTGCCCTCAGTAGGCAAAAGCTCCAAGAAGTCAGTTTGTAGAGAGGCAGCTGTAAGGGCCTTTTCCTACTTCAGCTGGGGATTACAGCATAATTAAGGTGGTATGTCAGAATAATTACCTCTCCCAGCCAGCTTGTCCCTCGCTCCAATTTATTCTCCTGGAGTGGAATTAGCTGGGAAGTCATTTGTGAAGTGTTTTATTTGAGTTGGCTTCAAAGAAGCCAGCAGAGAGGTAAAAGCACCCCCTTCAGCCCTGCTTTCCCTTTCTTCCTTGGCTTTGGGGGTAGATTTATTCCCTATGACAGATAATTCTGTATCCCAGTAACAGCCCAGGCACTGGCTTTAAATACAGGTGGGGCAATTAAACAAAAAAAAAAAAAAGCTCGTGGTTCTTATTTACAAAGGGACATTTAAATGTATTCTATTGATGGAATGATCGCTATTCAGACAGAGACAAAAGAGGGCATGCATCTTTTTGGAAAATAAATCTCTCACAGCTTTTTTCCCCCCCTCATATAGTGAGAAAAATTGATTATTCATATTGAGACAAGGACCAGCTGAAGGATTTGCAGCTGAGGCTGCGGCTGGAGCAGCAGGAGTTGTGCCTGGCAGGTTCCGAGAGAGGTGCTGGCTGGGAATGCTGCAAGAGAGAACGAGCATCGTTGTGAGCAAAGAGACAAAATCCACCGTGTCTTCACCCAAAGTGGCAATTGCCTTTTGCAGTCAGGGAAACTGAGCATTTTGGGTTGGTTTTGTCAATTAATTAAACTTCTGTTTCACCTTTTAAAGAAAAGGGAAAGAAGGAAAAAAGGCTTCTTAGGAGCTTTCAAAAGCATCGCAGCAAAATGTTTTGGCACTTCTGCAACAAAGCCTTTCACTTCAGAGCTACCAGGATGAAACATCTCAGCATTTTTCAAAGATTTTCTCCTCTTTAATTCTTTTTTAACCTGAAATTATTCATTTCATTAACATAATCCTGAATTCACACTGCTCCAGTCCTCCTCAAACACCGTTTCCAGCAGATGCACAATCTGATCAAAAAACCTTTTGCAGTGGATTGACTTAACGCCGTATTTTGCTCATATTCACACCTTATGCCTAACTCCTAAATGTCTGATCAGTAAATACAGCTATCAGCCTGTGGTGAGCAATGCAGCCCCAGAAGAAACCCATCTTGGCTTCACAAGATGCCCAGGAGAGGTTTCAGAAGTCTCCAGGCAGTTTCCAGTCCTGGGAAGGATGGGGCTGAGGTGAGAATGTTCATTCCGCTACGATGCTACAAATAGAAATATGGGGGTGTGGCACTTGGTTTACTAAGATAAATTCAGGAGGTGTTCTATCAGCTTTATTTATAATAACATGAATGCAATGTGTGTTTACTTCTATCTCTCACAAATCTAAATTCATATAGATACATTCCATCTCGGTTTGGGCACATCCTCATCGCTATGTATGCATTCTTATAAACTGTGCATCCCTCAGAATGTCTTTATGCCCCAGATGAATGACTACACCCACAGCTGGCTGCGTTCCTACAAATATCATATCCACATGTCTTTGCATTTGGATGAGCCTGTGGAAAATATTGAGTTTGGTTTGAGTTGGAAGGGACCTCAAAGATCATCTAATTCCACCCCATGACATGGTCAGGGACGCCTCCTACTACATCAGGCTGCTCAAGGTCCCATGCAACCTGGCCTTGAACACCGCCAGGGATGGGGTGTCTACATCTTCCTTGGGAACCTGGGCCAGAGCATAAACACTCTCATAGTGAAAAATTTCCTCCTTATGTCTAGTTTAAATCTGCCCTTTTCCAATTTAAAGCCATTCCCCCTCATCCTGTCACTCCATGTTTTGGTAAAAAGTCCCTCCTTAGCTTTCTTGTAGCCCCTCCAGGTACTGGAAGCTGCTTCAAGGTCTCCTTGGGGCTTTCCCTTCTCCAGGTTGAACAATCCCAACTCGCTCAGCCTGTCCTCATACAGGAGGTACTCCAGCCCTTGGATCGCCTTTGTAGCCCCTGCAGAAAGGCAAGTTTGTGCATGCACACATCCCTATCCAGAAACTTAATCAGGTGCTGCAGACAAGGGAGGGTCTGGGGGTATTTCTTTACTCTTCATTTGGTCAAAGCCACCTTGCTGACAGTATAATTCACTGGATTCCATCAGAAATGAGCTGAAAAAGCCTTCCCAGTGTGAGCAAAATTCTTGTGGTGCAAAAGGACTGATGCAAACTTGACGCCACTGGTATGGGCATGAGATATTTGGATATGGCACAGGATGATGCTCTGGGGAGATCTTGTAGAAGCCTTCAGGAGCTTAAATGGGGACTATAGGAAAGCTGGGGAGGGACTCTTGATCAGGGAGTGCCAGGAGAGGATGGATGGGGAATGGTTTTCAGCTGAAAGAGGGGAGATTGAGATCCGATATTAGGAAGAAATGTTCTGCTGTGAGGGTGGGGAGGTCCTGGCCCAGGTTGCCCAGAGCAGTGGTGGCTGCCCCATCCCTGGAGGGGTTCAAGGCCAGGTTGGATGGGGCTTGGAGCCTCTGATCCAGTGGGAGGTGTCCCTACCCATGGCAGGGAGTGGGACTGGATGGGCTTTTAGTTGCCTTCCAACCCAAACCATTCTGTGATTCTAAGATACCTGCCTGATGCCACAGGAATTTCACACACAGAATCACACACAGAATAACCAGGTTGGAAGAGACCCACCGGATCGTCGAGTCCAACCATTCCCACCGATCCATAAACCAAGCCCCTAAGTACCTCATCCACCCGTGCCTTAAACACCTCCAGGGAAGATGAGTCAATCACCTCCCTTGGCAGATTGTTCCAATGCCTACCCTTTCCGTGAAGAATTTTTTCCTAATCCCAAGCCTAAATCTCCCCTGGCGGAGCTTGAGGCCATTCCCTCTCGTCCTGTCCCCTGTCACTTGGGAGAAGAGGCCAGCTCCCTCCTCTCCACAACCTCCCTTCAGGTAGTTGTAGAGAGTAATAAGGTCTCCCCTCAGCCTCCTCTTCTCCAGGCTAAACACCCCCAGCTCTCTCAGCCGCTCCTCTTGTTCTCCAGCCCCTTCACCAGCTTCGTTGCTCTTCTCTGGACTTGCCCCAGAGTCACAACATCCTTTTTGTGGTGAGGGGCCCAGAACTGAACACAGGATTCGGTCTCACCAGTGTCGAGTACAGAGGGAGAAGAACCTCCCTGGACCTGCTGGTCACGCCGTTTCTGATACAAGCCAAGATGCCATTGGCCTTTTTGGCCACCTGGGCACACTGCTGGCTCATGGTCAGTCGGCTGTCAACCAGCACCCCCAGGTCCTTCTCCTCCTGGCAGCTTTCCAGCCAGGTTTCTCCTAGTCTGTACCTCTGCTCAGGGTTGTTGTGCCCCAAGTGCAGGACCCGGCATTTGGCCTTGTTAAACCTCATGCCGGTGGTCTCAGCCCATGGATCCAGCCTGTTCAGGTCCCTTTGCAGAGCCTCCCGACCCTCCAGCAGATCAACACTTCCTCCCAGCTTGGTGTCATCTGCAAACTTGCTAAGGGAGCACTCGATGCCTTCATCCAGGTTGTTGATAAAGACATTAAACAGGACTGGACCCAGGACTGAGCCCTGGGGAACCCCACTTGTCACTGGCCTCCAGCTGAATTTAACTCCATTTCCCACCACCCTCTGGGCCCGGTCATTCAACCAGTTTTTCACCCAGGAGAGTGTGCACCCGTCCAGGCCAGAGGTCGACAGTTTCCGAAGCAGAATGCTGTGAGAAACTGTATCAAAGGCTTTACTAAAGTCCAGGAAGACCACATCCACAGCCTTTCCCTCATCCAAGAGTTTAGTCACTCAGTCATAGAAGGTGATCAGATTACTCTGGCAAGACCTGCCTTTCATGAACCCGTGTTGACTGGGCCTGATCACCTGGTTCTCTTGCAAGTGCTTCTTGATAGCACTCAAGATCACCTGCTCCATGACTTTCCCCGGTACCGAGGTCAGACTGACAGGCCTGTAGTTCCCCGGATCCTCCCTGCGCCCCTTCTTATAGATGGGCACGACATCAGCCTCCAGTCCAGCGGAACCTCCCCAGTCATCCAGGACTGTTGGAAGATGATGGAAAGGGGTTTGGCCAGCACATCCGCCAGTTCCCTCAAAACTCTTGGGTGGACTCCATCCGGCCCCATAGACTTGTGGGCATCTAGCTGGGCAAGCAAGTCTCTAACCACCTCCTCTTGGACCTTGGGAATCTCATACTTCTCCTCCAACCCTTGGGGTTGTGCACAGAGGGAACAATTTTCCTTACTGTTAAAGACTGAGGCAAAGTAGGCATTGAGTACTTCAGCCTTGTCTTCATCCCCTGTTACTGTTGTTCCCTCTGCATCTACTAGGGACGGGAGATTCTCCCTAGTCCTCCTTTTGCTGTTGAGGTATTTGTAGAAAGACTTTTTGTTGTCTTTCACAGTCTTGGCCAATCGCATTTCTAGTTGGGCCTTAGCCCTCCTGACTTTTTCCCTGCACATTCTCGCTTCCTCCCTATAGTCCACCCAGGATGCCTGCCCCTTCCTCCAGAGGTCGTAGACCCTCCTCTTCCTATTGATGTCTCTTAGGACCTCCCTACTCAACCATGCTGGTTTCTTACCCCGCCGGCTACTTTTCCGGAACTTGGGGACGGCTTTCTCCTGCTCTGCTAGGAGTTCCTTCTTGAATTTGCAGTGGTGTAGGTAGGTCAGCAGTGGAGGGGTTTCTGAGGGTGAGGGTTAGTGCATACCACTCTTCTTTCTTGACTATTGAGGTGTTAAATAGGGAAATGGGTCACCTTACGTTATTTACGGGACTCAGCTGGATCCTTTGGGATCACCCTGCCCTGGGCACTGGCACCCGAGGTGTTAGGGGAAAGAGGATGCAACAACTTGGTGCCCGTTATGAAATAAGCTCAAGGCGTCTCATTAGCTGAAGGGCTGGATTCTCATTTACACTCCAACCTCTCCAGGCTGTGTGGTGAGGGCTGTAAATGCAGCTCCTGGAGCCCTTTTATGTTCAGAGCAGCTCAAGTGTAAATGAGAATCAGGCCCTCCAGTGCCATTTATTTTCTCCCAATGAGGAAAAGTCTCCTTGACTACAGGGAGTGAAGTGGGTCAAGATGGTTTGGGATTGACTTAAATCTCCTCAACACCATGGTGGGCGATGTCTGTCCTTCACTTGAGAGTGGAAATGTTTAAGCTCCTTTCCTAGACATGGGTAGTTTGCAAACAAAGGCATCTGTGGAAGAGAGAAGATGCTTGCCCCATCATGTCAGTATTAGAGCAAAAATGCTTTCCCAGCTTTCTGCTGATCAGAGGTCTCCTCCTAGGGTCAGATGAGCAGGTAACGGTCAAGCAGCTCTTCTGGACTTCACGCACAGAGAAATGACATTGCAAGGACATGCCCAGCAGACAGTGGGTTTTGCTGCAATAATCTTCCTGGATTTTGTGCTCCATTGCTCTAAAAGAGGACACAGTGTTTTTGAGCGTAGCGAAATAAATCTGAATGCACTGGTAGCTGCATAGGCTGTGTCTCCTGTCGGTGGGGATGGTAAGGTTTCTAGGAACCACAGTGGTGAAAAGGACATGGACCCATCTGTAGCATAAATATCTGGGGATGGTATTAATTAGTGCAAAAAAGACAGGGAGGAAAGAGTGATTTGGCAGCGATACACACAAAGATGTTCATCTTCCATGGAGTGGGTAATGAGGCTGTACCAAATTAATATCTGGGGCTGGAATGTGTTCAGATGAGGTGATGGGGATGAGTTGATGCCTGGGAAATAGGATTTCAGAGATGGAGCTTTCAAGACTCCCTGGGATTTTCAGAAACTCTTGGCAAGGTCGCTCTGACCCTACTGATGACAGTAATGAGGACACCCCTTTCTGCAGAGCACGCCTGTTCCCCTCCTGGAGATGTCCCAGCACTGGGTGATGCTAGATGCCTGCTCTGGGGCTGGGGACACTGAAGCAGCCTGTCCCTGCCATTGCTGCTCCTGTCACTACACACTGATGGAGCAATGGGATGAGACATGCTTGCTGATTCATTGCCTCTCCTGGTGATGTCGAACAACCCTCTTAGGAGCTTTCCTTAGCACTTAATCAGAGAAGAGCTTGTCTCTGGCATCTTAAGGACTTCTCAGGTAAGATACATCCTTCCCTGAATAAAAAAGCTAACATACATGTGGAGAAGGACAAGATTTTTTTTGACAACGTAACTCTCAACACCTGATTGCTGCCTATTCCCATGACAGATGCATGAAGAGGTGATGCCTGCTTTGGTGCACAATCTAGTTAATGGCTTTCTACCGCTCTCATTTCACTGAAGCCTGAGCAGCCTCCAGTCTCACACAATGATCCTTGCAAGGTGAGACAGGGTCCTCCTCACTACAGGGACTGCATAGTGAGAAGCTAAGCGTCTTGGCAGGGGTTGCAATGGATCTACTTCTGATTTCCCAATAGAAATCACACAGTCGTCAACCTAAATCATCAAAGAAGAGCTCTGACCTCCATATTCTTCCTTTACACCAAGGAGAAGATGCTAGAGGAATCTAAAATTCCCTTTTGAGTCATATCTGCTGCTATTGCGGTGTTACAGCAGCTTGCAGAACCCAGTGGAACTGGCACCTCAGATGCTGGATGTTACCCACATCCAGCCCCTCAGTTATTAACATTGCATTGTTATAGGATAAATCGTTCCTTAAGCTTCTCTCTATCATTGCAAATTGTCCATGAAACACTTGCAATCTCTGCAGAAAGACAACTGGGCTGACAGGCTAAATTCGATCAGTAATCAAATCCAGATCCCATCTCCAGCTACCTGGGATGAGTTATTGGTATCAGAAAGTGTTGAAGGAAAAGGCAAGAGTCTCTGCAGGAGAAAAAAGAAGAGCATAAGAATGACTTCTTCTACTTAGATCTGAACTAGAAAGATATGGAGCTTTCTCATTTACATTGTACAGCCCCTTATATTCACCCTTTTATTTCTAGATATTTGAGGTCTGGGTCTTACACCTGATGTCTCTGTTTTGGAGTCAGAATTTGTGCCAAAAAGTCATCCATGCCTTGCAAAAGTTATCATTGAATCATAGAATTATGGAAGAGCTTGGGTTGGAAGGGACCTCACACTCCATACAGTCCACTCCCCTGCCATGGGCAGGGACATCTCCCACTAGATCCAATTACTCCAAGCCCCATCCAACCTGGCCTTGAACACCTCCAGGGATAAGGCAGCCACCCCTTATCTGGGCAACCTGGGCCAGGACTTCCTCATCCTCACAGGAAAACATTTCTTCCTAAAATCTCACCTCAATCTCCCCTCTTTCAGCTGAAAATCACCCCCTCCTCATCCCATGTCTGCACTCCCCTCCCCAGATTTCCCGGAGCCCCTTTTCAGCACTGGAAGTTGCTCTAAGGTCTCCCCCGAGCCTTCTGTTCTGCAGGATGAACAACCCCAACTCTCTCAGCATATCCTCATATGGGAGGTGTTCCTGCCCTTGGATCACCTGTGTGGCCTCCTCTGAACTCATATCCTGATGAAGTCCTAGATGACAGAATCTGTCCCATGGGCCCCATTTTGCACACTGCTAAGAGTACTGACAACTGAAAACTTGCCCTTGGTAGACAGGAGCTCCACATTTCTTCATTGATTTTTGTTTTCCTTGATCTTTACGTCATCTTGCTCATAGCTTCTAATAACAGGTTTGGGTTTTTCCCAGCCTGTAAGCCCCTTTGCCCAGCAGAGCCCCATTGCTGGGGATAAAGGGCCCTGGGGAGCAGAGCAGCACCAGCTCCTGCACTGCTTCGTGCTGGGGTCAATACCAAGTCACTGCCTCCAGTAATTGGACTCCTCGTAGAGACAGGGCAAGCTGGGGCCTCAAAACAGCACTTGCACCTTCTTCTAGGATTTATTGGCTCAAAACCTAGCCCTCTGGAGAAATCAAATGTTTTTGCAGAGGCTGATGATGGGGAGAGGGCAGTGAATGTTGCACCCTTTCAACCTCCCTTTTAATTATTCTGCTGCACCAGAAAATGATGTTTTCTTCATTTGCAGGTGAAGATTCAAGGCTTTATTTTGTATGACCTTTTTTTCCTAGTGTATTTTGTCCCATTCCCCTAGTGCTTTGCTTGGCAGAGAATACAGTGATGCCTGGGCTCACAGCTCCCTCCTTGCTCCTCCAAAAGGCAGTTGGCTCTACAGAAAGTAAAAGGGAGGATGGATTTGATTTTATACCATTTTAATAAAGTGACAGGGAAGGAACTGGATGCCTCATGACATATAGCAAAATCCAAACAAGCTTGAAGCTGTCCCTCTGTCTTGCCCTCAATTTCGCATTTGTTTCTCTACACATCTGAGTGCCAAAGCGTCAGCGAAGGCTTAGAAAACCCCTTTCACTGCAAAAAAACAGTGGCTTAAAAGTGGTGGAGAGAGATCAAGAATCCAGTTTCTTCTTGCTGGAAAACCAGAGGCACTCGTGGATGGGTTTGATCCCTGTTCAGAGGAGGGATTTCCACCCTCCAAATCCATGCTGCCTCCCACCGCCTTCCCTACTCCAGCACTTCCCCGAGGACTGTGTCTAAATGGGATTTAAACTCCCCCATCCTTATCACAGTCTGGTGACAGCTGACCGCAGCCTAAGGCTTATTCTTTCTCGCTCTTGAAAAAGCATGTATACATATATATATCTCCTTTTTTCCAGCTGCTGTAGCATCGACTTTATCCTCTCCTGTTTGCACTTTCTCATTCTTCCAGGTTTTTTTCATTGCTTGGCAAGAAAAAAATGCATGCTTTAAATCACCGCAGCGGTGTTGCAACCTGGTTAGCAGGAATAAACCTCACAGGTATCACCTCAGGGCTTTGCAAGGGGGAGGACTTTGCAGACCCAGGGTCAGGGTACAGCAACCCTGAAGATGCATACAACTGCTTACAGGGGCATCTCCTGCTGGATGCCTCCTCCCTCACCTCCCTGTGCAGCAGCCCAGAGCTTGCGAGCTGCCCAAACTGAGCAAACAGAGGCAATCTGCTCTCCAGGGGAAAAGCAATTGCAAGGATTTTGCTCTGTTTCAGGGTGTATCTCCTCCAAAAGACCATGTTTACCCGCTTTGGCTCTTGCCATTCCTGTCACAGCCATGAGCAGTGACCAGCTATTTCTCAGCAGCATAATCTCATGGCCAGAAACTGCCTCACCGCTGGGCACCCGAGTCTTTCTTTGGGCAGCGGCTGCATTTTCTCATGAAAATCCCTTCCCTTCTCTGCCCCACAGCATCCCCTCAGCCCTCTCTGTTTGTGTAAATACAGATACAGGTACAGATGGTATGGTTAGGGACACTATGGATATGGACATGGGCATGGATATGCATGAGGAGGAAATACATCTGCATTCCATGGACGATATGGTTGCACCTGTAGATATAGGTACAGATTGTAGGGATATAGATATAAATTATATAGGTGTGGGTATGGATATAGATTGTATGTGTATGGATGTAGCTACAGGTGCAGATACAGATGTAGAAAATAAGGATAGGGATGGTATAGATTCAGATGATAAGAATGTAGATACTGGTACAGATATCGATATAGAAGAAATAGATATGGATTTGGAAATGGATATGAATGTAGCTATTGTTAGAGATGTTATTGACACAAATATGAATGTGGACGTGAATAGATACAGATATAGAGGTAGAGTTAGAGGTAGGTATTGACATAGGTATAGGTATAGTTTTAGATAAAAACAGGCTAAAGATAAAGACCTCAAACTAGATATAGACATAGATTCAGACATGATGAGAAAAAAAAGTTATCTGGGGGCATTAACACAGAGTTTAGGCCACTTAGCCCTGACTCAGTGCTTCGTGGGGAGGAACATGTCACCCACAAGCCAGGAGGTAAAGAAGAGGGGAAAGAAGTTGAACTATTCCACTTGAAGCTCCTGCAAAAGCCCCTGCTGGGACAAAAAATCATTTGTTACATTAATCGGCACTGGAGATAGCACCAAACAAATGAAAGTTATTAAAGGAAGGGAGATGGATGGAGCTCAAGACATCCGTTTGTTTTGCCAGCGCCAAATTCGTTTCCAGAAAAAGCCCTTATCAATTCCCAGGGAATAGTTTGCCCTGTCAGTGCCGAGCGGGTGTTAATGTTCTTTACGGCTCCGTTAGAGCTGGTGCAGTGACACCAATCTAAATAAGGGAGGAAGGAAGGCTTAATCAGCCTGTCACTGACCAGTTATTAACATTTTAGAACAAGGGCATTAAAGGAGAAAATTCTGAGAGGTCAATTTGTACTTCAGGAGAGAAGCCAAAAAGATAAGGAGGAAAAACTAGAGGAGAGAAGCAGCGTCTGCCAGCTCAGAGTCACGATGCTGACCAGGAGACAGGGGTGGACGTGCCTCAGGGTCCTCAAAAACTGCCAAGGATCCGAGATGGTGAGGGACCGGCATCAGACCCAGCAGAAAGGTGTTTCCCCATGGTAAGTGTCTCCAGCTGGACTCAAGCTTTCCACTGTGTCCTTGGAACCCCTGTCCCCCTCCCTCCCTGCACTCACTTGCAGTCTCTGTACCCCAGAAGTGGCTGAAATTCAGTGGGGGCTCCTGCAATTGCTCTGCAAAGCCCCGTGGGATCAAAGCTGTGTGCTTAGATATGGTTTATCCCTTCCAACCCCCGATGATAATCCGGGATTAGTCCTTCTAGTATATGATTATGTTTTGCCCGCTTTCTTTGAAACGACACCGTCCTGGCCCTTTTCCCTACAGCTTGTCCCACCAACCCTTAGGAAAACTGTTTACCAGGCTCTGATTAAACACTGGTCACTGCAAAGTCCCGCCAGGATCCCAAACAACTTGACATGCATGTCCCTCAAGATCTGCAATGAACCTTCTCCCTGCTCCTTGCTCAGCATCCTCCAGCCGGACATCACCCATCACCTTTAATGCCCCATAGGAACCACACAAGGACCAGGGGTAGAAGCGCCTATGTTCTTCTCCTATAATAAATAAGTTTTGCCTGCAACAGTGGCTTCTGGCAACTGCTCCCCTAGGCAGCCGGATCTTTAGAGAAACCTCATCCAGGCTCCGTTTGGGAGCATGGCATCAGCTGGGAAGCCAGCACTGCTGCTCCCCATTAGGTTTATTTGCTGTGTGTGTTGCTGGGCCATTAAGAGAGCTGTGTGATAGCTGTCTGGCTGTTTGCAGGAGCAGTGAAGCAGCAGGAGAGACAGCAGCCGTCTCTCAAATCATTTCACCAGGGGGAAAAAAAGAGAGAGAAATAAAAAATTAAAAAAAAATAAAATCCATAGTGACGAAGGCAGGAGGGCCAGCATTTCCAATGGGTTTCTTAAGAAAGGGGATTTGTTTTGGTTTGTTTTCAAGCTCATTATTCACAGGGAGCCTGGCTCTAGGGTGTCTGGGCTCTGAGAGAGCTTGGGAGGCTCTTGAGGATGGCAGAGCCTCTGGTGGCTAACGCAGGTCCTGCCAAAATAAACACGGGAAGGGACTTTGCGCTGGGGTCCAGTGCTTTAAAATGTAGGATTTGCATCAAGGAGCTGCCTTCAGTTCTACCTACAGGCAGATAACTGGCCCAGGACTGACTGTCACTGATGTGATTTCATCCAAAGGATGCTCCCAAGGCCAGGCTGCGGATAAGAAACACCCGCTCTATTCTGGCCTCTGGGATAGCAGCCTGTCCTCCTCATTTGACCCATTATTCCTCCTCCCAGATGGGTTAGACTCAGCTAGACTCCCCTTCAAGTCCTGCCATAAGAGTTTACTCCATGGCTAATGCCATTTTGCCAGTAGATTTCCTTCCTTTCCCCCTCTCCCCTTATCCCAGGTGCCTGGAAATGGAAGACAGAAAGCAGTCCCTGGTTGCATCTAACTTTGTAGACCTGCTGCCAGCACCCAGGTGTTGGACAATCCTCAGCCAGCATCCATTACCCTGCACAGACATTGTAATTATTTCCCAGCCTGTAGTTACTGACTCAGCAACACTAATAAATGGGAAAAGAAGCCCTTACAACTCAGGGGGTGCAAAGGACGGCAGTTAATTACAATGGATTTTTCAGCTGAAAGGTGGCTGCAGCATCCAGTCCCTCCAGTTCAGGGTTTTGGGAAGCCTCACAACCCCTGCCCGGGGTTTTGGGATCAAGTAAGGATGCGGAATCCATAGCAATTCATTGAAGGAGTGGAAAAAGGAATGCTCCAGTCCTGGTCCTCGCTTCTCTGATGGCCCCTATTGCAAGATTTGAATCAGTGAAAGATGGTTTTAATACCCAGTACGCCACAGAGATATTTGTTTAGCGACAGCTTGTGTTAGAGTCAACCAGCCCAAATCTACCCGATATAAATAAACTGATGCTGAAAGTTGGCCTCATATGGGAGGGGAGTGGGGGAGATGGATGGATCTTATTAATGCCATTATGACAATTATTATTATTATTATTTATTGGTCAAATGGAAGGAAAAGCAATTCTTTCTCCTGGTCCAAAGGCCCCAATTGTCAGGCCTGGCTCACAATGACAGAGCTCTGCAAAGCAGCACAATAACAGCAAATTATAAATCATCGCCTTTTGTTTGGATTTGAACGCCACGAGGCAGGGACTTACACTGTCGTCTTCCCATAAGCAGGGTGACATGCAGGAGGCAAACAGACACCAACGCTCACCCTAGAGCTGGTGGGGCTGGAGCAGTAACGTGCGCCTGTGATGCCCCAGTTACACACCAGCACACGTGGGGCAGAGGAGCTGGGGCTTCCCTGCAATAAGCCAACCCGGATAGCCTCGTGAAGTGTTGAATTTGGCTTCCCTTTCCTCATTAGAGCTGATTACACTAATCGACATGTTTGTTTGGATTGGATGTATTTTGTTGTCCTTTCCTTTTTCAACTTCTTTATTTTTTGGAGATAGAACAACATGGTCAGTGCCAAATGGTTGTAAGAGTGGTGCTTCCTAGGGGACGTTCCAGACCAAGAGGGACTGAAAACCTCCTCCTGCAAAGCACTGTTGGGTGGAGCAGAGCTTTTAATACCAAAGGCACCACCTCCCTGTGCCCTTTCAGCATGGTTCTTCTTTTGCAAAGTGCCCTGAGGCTGTTTTAAAAGGATTTAGCTGCCTCCTGGTGATTCAGCCATGGCATTCCATGAGGTTTTAAGCTGAAAGAGGGGAAAGTTAGATGAGATCTTAGGAAGAAATGTTTTGGTGTGAGGGTGAGAGGCCCTGGCCCAGGTTGCCCAGAGCAGTGGTGGCTGCCCCATCCCTGGAGGGGTTCAAGGCCAGGTTGGATGTGACTTGGAGCCCCTGATCCAGTGGGAGGTGTCCCTGCCCATGGCAGGGGGTAGAACTGGATGGACTTTAAGGTCCTTTCCAACTCAAATCATTATGATTCCATGATTCTATGAAGTTTACCCGTGAGCCCTGGTTTCCCCCATGGAATTGCAGGTTTAGCTCTCATCCCACTACTAGGTTTGGTTAATCTCTGTAAAATATAGATGTAGGGATGGTGGAAGCTGGGAAAAGCAGGATATGGCACCTAGAGCAGCCCAGAGATGCTTCTCCCATCCCCTGGATGCAGCCTCCTTTGGTATGGAGCCGCTTAGCCAAGTGCACAGCTGCCAAATCACTCAGGTTTTCAGCAGCTGCAGCAGTGAGACTCTGATGTTCACACACTTTAGCCCCTTAAAACTAAAATAAATGATCCCCTTGGATTAAACAGGACCATGGCTGTGAAGTTCATTTGAAAGCTGTCGCCGTTGGGAGCATTGAACAACCCCCAACCTGTTGGGGCGCATCGGGGAGAGCCACATTACCTCCTCAATCAGCATTAAATTCCCGATCAGCCTGGCTGAGTTTTGAAGATCTCCCATCTAAAGGTCGAGCAAATCATCTGCTGCAGAGGCAGAGAGAGAGGACAGCAGGGAAGCAGGAACCAGCGCAGCAGGAGCGAGGGATGCTGCTGCCAGCTATGGACCATCTTGGGCTCTGAGTTCTGGAAGCTGTTTCCTGATGCTGGCCAAGCTCAGGGATGGAAAGGATCATTCAGACTCCCAGGGCACCTCCAAACCAAACACATCTGGAGATTTCCAGGAAACAAAATCTCTTTGAAAAGTAGGTGACACTGAGCAACATAAAAGCCAAACTGTCCAGAGCAAAAAACCTTTAAGTGGAATTTCTTTTAGCATATATATGAAATTTTAGGAGAAATACGGCTTACTTTGGAACAAAACCTGAGCTTGAAACTATCTAGGAGAAAAGGAGAGAGAGCACAGCCCTCCTTCGACCATGCTCACCTCTTCTCCTGCCTTCCTCCTCCTCCCCTGCAAGCATCCTACTTCTAGCCCCACATCCCCTCTCCCTGCATCCGATACCCAAAAGGAAACCAGGGCTCTGATAACCCTCAAACGCATCACATTGCAAATCAGCCACCAGCCTGCCACCCTCTTCCCTCATCCCCCATATCGACGTTAAAAAATCACAGCGATTCCGTTTGGCATCCCTGCTTCTCCCAGGCGGAGGTGTGATAACGTGCGTAGCCCCTTAGCAGATTAGTCATATTGTGCAGCAAGACACCCGGTGAAACCATCAACGAGGCACTTACAGAATTAGGACCCAGCATTTAATCGCTTTGCTGGTGGCTGAGTGTTATTACATTCTCCTGAGTTCAGCAACTTTGTACTCTGGCTCTTCTTTTTTTTTTTCCTTTTTTCTCTATAAGGCTCAGAATAAAGATTATTTGGGGTGGTCGAACCCAGCATTTCTTCCTCTGCTTAATCTCTACTCCATCCCTGTGCTCCAGAGGAAAGCTGGAACAGGACAGCTTCATTTAGAAGCCAGAGGAAAAAAAAACAGAGCAGAAGAATATTAATATTTAATCAGAACAGACCAGAGGTTGCTGAGGCAATCGCTGTTAAATGCTATTGAAACAAAGCATTTATATTCCCATCATAGGGGTGGTTTAGAGGAGCTGCCGTTCTCCAGTCTGTGCTCAGGAAATTTTCCTATTAGGATTTTATCCCAGGGAGGGGAGGCAAGGGATCCCCAGATAATAAGGGAATCCAAAGCTGCTGTTTGCAGGAGCCCTTTCTTGCTGGATCAGGGATGGTTTTGAGGACACCTGGATTTCCAGCATAAAGCAACAAATATGCTGGAGGAAAAGCAACAGCCCCACACAGAGGGGACCTGTGTGGAAGGGAGTTACACTTATAGCCAAGGCTTCCACAGTGGGTTGTATGTAATAGGGATGCACAGAAGCAGAGCGTGCTATCCTTGTCCATCTCTGCTGAACCAAGAAAGGCTTTCCCTCTCCAGCTCTCCTGACAATTTCTCCATCCACTTTCTCCCTCCACTACCTCCCTATCCAATATAAAATCATCTTAAAAGTGAGTGTGTGTATATATATAAAATTAATTTAGTGGTCCATGGCTCTGCCAATGTTTGGTGACTCCACCTAATTTTCATAGAATTTTAGACTCACAGAATGTCGTGAGTTGAAAGGGACCCACAAGGCTCATCGAGTCCAACTCTGGTCCCTGCACAGGACACCCCAACATTCACACCATGGGGCTAAGGGCATTGGTCAAACACTTCTGGAATATTGTCAGGCTTGGTGCCATGACAGCTTCCCTGGGAGCTGTTCCAGTGCTCCACCACCCTCTTGGGGAAGAACCTTTTCATAAAGTCCAACCTAACCCTGCCCTGGTACATTCCTGCCATTCTCTCTGGTCTAGTGGGAAGAGCTCAGCACCTGCTCCTCCTCCTCCCTGTGCAAGGAAGCTGCAGAGTGCAATAAGGTCTCCCCTCAGTCTCCACTTCTCCAGGCTGGACAGTCACAGTGACTTCAGCCACTCCTCATACAGCCTCTCATCTAAATCCTTCACCAACTTTGTGCCCTCCTCTGGACGCTCTCCAGTAGCTTTAGATCCTTTTTATATTGTGGTGCCCAAACCAGCAGCCAGTGCTCACCATGGACCTTGGAAAGCCCCAAGGACGTGGTTTGGAAGGAGCTTCAAGGGTTGACATGATATCTCACCACCACACTGTTTCAAATCCTGCAAGAGGTTAGGCCTTGGGCAGTAGCTTCTCGCCACCTGGTTTCACACATCCTTAGCAGATTTGACATCTCACTTTCCTCAAAGTGGGATTTCTTCCTTGAGAATTAGTTCTAATTTTTTTGCCAGCACACAAATCATTAGCTGGGCTCTCCAAATGAAGTGCTAAAGTTTCCTGTCACCTCCTGCTCCTCACTCCTGCAATTCCTTAAAGCTGCTGCAATCAACACCGTGAAAAGCTAATCAATTAAGCCCCAATGTATCAAGAGCTCCTGAGCCACTGTGAAGAACCCAACACATCATTACTGTGGTTGTGAAATTTCTGCTTAAAGAGCAGATATGTGGAAAGCAAAAGCATGCTGTGGCCTAAGGTCCTTTTTCTTCACCACTGCCTTCATCTCAGTGCTCCTGGCTGTATCAAGTCATCTCTAACTTCTAAAATGCTTTGCAACCAGGAGATGACACTTGTCTTCTCCCCGTTGGCAAAGGGAGATATTAGGTGTCGGTTGGATCTTCCACTATAGACACATTGAGATGTGTTACACTCAAGTTGATTTTGTCTTTCCTATGTGGGTTTATTTTTCCCTTTGGAAAATCTCTTGGTAGATGATTGAGAAGGATTTTCTTCCCGCTTTTTGACTGAAATCCCCAGAATCCTTCAAAACACACACCTACACCAAAAAAATCTCCCAACAGCTGTGAACCAGCCTCAGTCAACCCTTCGCCTAAAGTTAAACCCAAGCATCCGCATTAAAACACAAGATACAGAGCTTGCCAGCCCTCAAATTTTAGAACAGAACAGTTGTCTCCATGGAAACACACAGTTTTGATAATTTTTTTTGGGTTTTTTTTCCCTTTTTTTTTTTTCATTTCAATGACCAGAGCACCAGCCATGGAGCAATCCATGGGTGAGGTGAGAATATCCATTCTAGATACTAGCATTGCAGGAGGGATGTGTCTCATTTTTTCTGGAGAAGAGATGTTTCTATGGGATATTCCTCCATGCTTTTTCCAAGCCAAAGACCTCAGTTTGCTTAAAGAAAAGGCTTTTTTTCCATAGTAACGTGGATGTGGGCTCCCAGAACACAAACCACGACTGGGCTCATCCAGGCCAGTCTAGTGCACGCTTGAAATCCTCCAGGCTTAGGCTTTTTACTTGAATTGCGTTAAAGAGAGGCCAGCTCCACTCCTGAGGGTGGACATAGAGTAACAGAATCATAGAATGGTTTGAGTGGGAAGGGACCTTGAATATCATGCAGTTCTATCCACCTAGATTGGCCTTCAACTGGATTGACACAGCTCCTAACATCATGAACCGAATCAAAGTTTCTTCATGCCCTCAGAGCTGCTCTTAAGGCAAATCTCCCCGTGGAATTGGGCAGGTCTGAAAATATCATGACTACAAGAATGAAGACAATACTCCACCCTCCCAACTATTGTCTTTCCATAAGGCAAAATCTAGATTTCACATACAACCCACCTCAAATCTGGAGCAAAGTGCTGATAAATAAGTTGTGGCTGGTCTCACTCAGCATCCTCTGACGCCAGTGCCATTTCTCAAGGTTGTTCATCTCATCCAGCATCTCACGTCTTCCTCAAAGCATTTGGCACTGGCCACTTCTTCTGCAAAAGTTATGGGATTTTCATCTGGTGAAGAAAAGTAGGTTTTCACAGTAGTAAAGATGCTCATGGTGACGCACCTCTTTGTGTGCAAATTGAACTTCTCTCTTCTGTAGATCCTGCAGGTCACTATTAAGGACGCCCCAGTGCCTATCGTCTTTTGAGGCTTTGTTGCTCACAGACAGACATTTATTTCCATAGCACATATGAGATGCTTTCTCCTACCCTCAGGAACCAGTTTGTAGGGATGCTTACTCAGCCGTATATAACTTTAATTTACACACACACATGCATCTGGTTTCTAAAGCCCATCTTGGTTTTGCGGAATATAAGCTCCTGTGTATTCATACCATTATCAAAAGGTCTTGAGTATCACTGGACTTGATGGCATAGAATCATAGAATCATTTCATTGAAAAAGACCTTCAAAATCATCGAGTCCAACCATCCCTGTCCACTCCTAAACCACCCCTGAGCACCTCATCTATTTGTCTTTTAAACACCTCTAGGGACGGGGACTCCACCAGCTGCTCCTCATATCCCTTGTTCTCCAGCGTTTTCACCAGCTCCTTTCCCTTCTCTGGATGTTCCTCAGCCCCTCGACGTCCTTCCTGTAGTGAGGGGCCAAAACTGAACTGAACAGGATGCAGCCTCACCAACTCTGAGTACAGGGGATGGATGACTTGCTGAATGACAGAAGTGAAATTTAAGGTCAACCACGGGAAAAAATTGTATCATCTTCTGCCACTGAGGCGGGCAGATGCAAACCACCAAATGGATCTAAAATTTGCACCAGGCATCCCTGTGGTTGGCCCAGAGCTTCAGCTCTGCCTTGTACAAAATGTTCATTTCTCTGATTTAAGAAGTTTGCCTTGGCCTTTTCCTAACACGTAGTATTTACAGGTGAAAATGTCGCGTGATATTTAGAGGTAAGTGGTATTTATAAGTACATATGGAGGGAAATGTTTACAGGGAAGATACTCACAGGTAATTATAGATCAATACTTCAAGGCAGAGTAAATAGAGAGGTAAAGGACCTTTGCTGGTATGTTACAAATAAATATTTAGATATTACAGATGCACATAAGTACGTGCAGGCTATATGGAGGAGATAAAGATTAGAATTTAGATGGAGCAGTCTTGTAGGGAGGCGAGGATGTACCATTAGGAGCACATCCATAACTCAGCAGCATAAGAGCATCCCAGCTATGCTATCAGATCAGCCCCATGGTCCATCAAACCCGGCATCAGGTTTCCAAAAGCAGCTCCTAGCAGAGAAGAAAGTAAAGAAGTGAAGGTCAGAGACTGCTTTTTTTTTTTTTCCTTTTTACTGTTTAAGGAGTCCCGATGCCTCCTGGTCCCACCGCCCTTGCAAAAAACCTGGGACCAGAGCTGTGTTACGCCTCTCCAGCTCCCTCCGACTTGCCGCATCCCAATCTCCCTCGCCAATCGCACAGCAGCTCGTGTCTGACAAAGTTCAGCCAAGCAACGAGCAGCCTGGAAGGCCCTGAGATCCCACAGAAATCCCCATCCAATTTATCAAGTCAAAAATGCAGCCGGGTGGGAGCTAACTGGGATGAAGCTCTGATCAAGGCAAGAGATTACGGCAGAGCCGGTTACACAAATCACAACTCTGACTCAGGGCGGGGAACGGCAGGGTTGAAGGGGAGTTTTTCCAGAACTGGAGATAAGAGCCTGTTGTTGGTAAATAAAAAAGCTGGGGAATCGCATGTTTGATCAGTGTCCGCTCCCATCAGGCTCACAGAAGCCAGCAGCATTATTTCCAGGCTTCTCCCCAAGAATACTAAGGGCATTTGGAAAGGCAAGAACAAAGCTACAACTTTATTTGAGAGCAAAACAAAAGCAAACAAATGCATACCCAGAAGAGTGAGCGTGTAAAGAGAGAGATAGACTATTCAGCCACCATCTGAAGCAGCTCTTGGACATCTCATGACTGTTAAAAGTATCCTGAGGAGCCAATGCTTTTTGTTTGCTTGTTTGTTTGCAGGGAGAAAACAAAGCGAACGGATTGCTGATGCCTTTAGTGGTAAATGGAGACAAATATCCCCCCCGCTGGAATGGGAAAAACACCAGTCGCATCATTTTAGAAAGCGTCTGAACGATGCTTTCAGGGTCCTCAGGCTTATTTTCCAAAGATGAGCTCTTGCATCCCGGGGGGACCTGACAGAAGCTGCAGCTCTCAGCATGGCGCATTAGGCACTGGCACGCATACTCTCAAGAGGCTCGGCAGATTTGAAGAGCCTCAGAGACCTCTGATCCCCTCAGTAGCCGATCCCAATGGTTTCACATCCTCAGTGTTTTGGGGAAAAAAAGCAGTTTGTCACTTAACTTTGGCGTGTCCCTGCCTTCAAACTATTTGTTCCCATTCTGCCTTTCTCTGAGGGCTTAAAGAGCCCTTTAGTATCTGATATTTTCTCCCTGTGAAGCTACTTAGACATGGTAATCAAGTCACCTCTCTGTCTCCTTTTTAATAAATTAAGCAGATGGAGCACTTTAAAGCATTTTTTTGCCATCCCTTGAATTATTTTTCGTGGCTCTTTCTCAGCCCCATCTTTCCATCCATGGTGCTTTACTGGCAGAGCTCAACGAGGGCACAGACACCACCTCTCCCCATTTCCATCCCGCTGGTGTCCGCTCTCCGGGTATCAGGGTCAGAGAGCTGTGATCAGCCTCTGCGAGGTTTTATCGTTTCAGACCTCATGCCAGTCAGACACTTCAGACAATGCAGCTCATTAAATGAAAAGAAAGACTTTAAATTTACTGCCTCCATCAATGTATAAAGCCCTCAGCTTCCTGACAGCCGCTGCCCAACCGACATTACAATGCAATAGCCTTTTCTTTTCCTTTTTTTTAAAGCAGGAGATAATAATTAAAGATTGGATTATGAGCTAGCCCAGCATCACAAAAAAGACACAACTTTATCGTATTACACAGCATCAAAATTAATTAGAAGCCCATTAATCTCTAATCTAGGAAAATATTGCAGGATATATGGCCTCAATATAACATCCCCCATACGCTGAGTGACAGCCTGCCCCTTTGAAACTCTCCCTGCATCATCCCTGCAAAAAAACCTTTGCAAAACTCTGTGTAATCAATGTTGCTTTGATTAGTAAGAGCTTCCAGACGCTCTGGCAGACAGCTCCCGCGATGCCTGCTGTGGATTGCTTTGTGTGTGCAACTCGGCACTTTGAGAGGGTTGTTTTAACAGGGAGTCAGGTCCCACTCCTGGTCCACTGGCAAACCATCACTTAAAATGCCTGGGAGCATATATGGGGTGCCTAAACTCACCCTGATCACTCAAAGCCTTTGGGAGCAGGGACAGAGAGAGCTGAGCAGGGGGAAACCCTGGTGGGGGAGCTTGGGTTGGACATCAGGTGGATGCAGCTGAGCTTTCCCAGAGGTTTTCTCCTTTCTGCTTTGCTTACCTGAGCCACAGCAGGCATCAAGTGGCTGCAGGCTGGGTGGAGGAGGCTTTGAGGAGGAATTGATGATGCTGCCCACTCCCCCCTCTGCTGGCCAGGATTTGGGGGCTCTGTTGAAGCTTCAGCCCTCGGGTTTATTGGATTTTCTAGACCTGTCTTTTGGTTGCTGGCACACCCTGCGAGATGCTGAGCCGGCTGATTCATGGTGAGAGTTGCATCCCCCAAATTCCAGATGCAGGTCCACGTGCCTCCTCTCCAGATGTGTTGAAGATGGATACGCTGACCAACAGACACCTGAGCATCACAGTGCGATGTGCATTTAATTACAATAGGAAGTTATCAGAGCTGCATACACATCAGGAACAAGGCTGGAAGTGTCACACAGAGCAGCAAATCAAGGACAGTGGTGTCACCATAGTTTTAACAACACTTTCATTTTTAAGGAGAAACCATGATTTGAGTAGCCTGGAAAACTTTGCAGTTGACGTAGGAGGGCTTGGGGTTGAGGGGATTGCAGCCAGTAAGGAAGAGCCTGGACCCCAGATGCTCTGAACAAAGCTGTCCAGGTGCTCTGAACAAAGCTGTCCAGCTGCATTAGCAGTGCTCAAGCTCCCCACACCTTTGGGACATGTCACCTCTCCCCATTTCAGGCTTTGAGCTTCAATTATCAAGCTGAATTCCCTTTGGGATCATGACATACAGGGTCCTGCCAGCTCACCTGAATTCAGAACCCACCAACAGGTACTTATATTTCTCACTATAAACTGGAAGGAGCAAGAAAATGATGGTTGCTTAACATCTTTCATGCAAGAAAAACAAGAAGCTTTGGGGCAACAGGCTTTTCTGACCTGATCCAAATATTTACATTATTCAAGTGAAAAAGGGCTGAGGATAAAACCAAAGAAACCAGCTCAGGAGGGTAGGATCCCTTGGCAATGACCTGGGAGATATTATTCAGCGAAGAGAAGTGCAAGGTAATGCGATGTGGGAAGACTGTTTAAACTATTCATGCACTGCAGTGGTTTCTGAATTAATTGTAGCCTGGCAGGAAAACACCAAGGCATCCTGCTGGATAACCTGATGGAAGGATCTGCTGTTAGCCAAGCAGCAATTAGTAGGGGAAACAAGTCATTAAACTGCATTAAGACAGGGATGGAAAGTTTTAATGCTGTGCTATTGTTCAGCTGGGTAAATTCGGGGAGAGGGTTGGCTCTTTCCCTGTTCATCTCTGGAAGGAGTTGTCCCAGGGCACCCGGAAGACTGTGGTCCCTGTTGTGCTGAGGTGGGATTGCCCATGGTCTGATTAAACAGGCTCTGTGCCTGCCAAAGAAAAGAGGATAAATCTGAGGTCCTGCAGGCTCATTGCTGCCATCGAGACAGATGAGGCTGCTCAGAGCTGGGCTCCGACGCGGCACATCAGCTCCTGTAACTTTATGGAGTCAGCGAGCCTCCCTCCACCTCACCGAGCCAAGGACAGGCACGGCAGATTGAAAAGACTTAAATTTGCGTCTGTAATTTGGGTATCACATTTCTTAAACCGCAGGGATCAATTTGTTATATCTTGGGGAGATCAACATGAAAGTACACACATAAATACATTCAAGAACCCACGCATCTATACAGTTCCCTCTCCCTGCTTTAAAATATCCTGTCAGCCTCCTCTTGATCCTAAATTGCTGCTACACATTGAGTTTATATCACAGACATAAATATATATTTATAATCTCCAGGACATCCTCCTTGCTAGCTGATAAATTCAAAGATGTGTAGATCACCCTTTAGGTGTCACCTACTGTCACTTGACCTTTATGAAAGAATAAACTGCAGCCTTTTCTCTGCTTCACTTTGCACTTGCTGGTGTTACACCCCTGTTATATTTGAGCACGTGGGAGGTTGTGCCCACAGTTTATATCTCTTGGGGTGTCATCGACTGGGTGGGGAACTAGTGTGCAGGGCTTAGTGATGAGGTGCTGCTGGAGAAGAGTTTTGAAGGGTGGAAGAAGCACATGAAGAATGATGGCACTTCTGTTCAGCAGCCCTGACAGCTCTCTCAAAGTGGGCCTGCAGGAGCTGACTTGAGAAAATCCCTCTTGATTCCCTCCAGCATCTCTCCAGGCAGTTATCCATCCCATCCCATCCCATCTCATCCCATCCTATTCTATCCCATCCCATCTCACCTCATCTCATCCAAGCCTATCCCATCCTATCTGATCCCACCCTATTCCACCTCTTCCCATGCCTTTCAAACCCACCCCATCCTTATCTGTCCACATCCCATCCTGATTCAAAGATTCTTTCATTATTGTCCTGATTTTGAGATCCCTGATAACCCCTTTCTGCAAATGCTGCCCTGGGTGGGAAGGACTCTGATTTCCAGGAGGAAGAGGGCAGCAGCTGCTCATCCACCCCTCAACGTTTCCTTGGAGCAAAGCAGGCAAGGACAGAAAAAAAACCCAGCATGAAGCAACACGGCTTTGCTGTAGCTGCAGCTTGAGGTCTCACCCAGCACAAAGCAGCCCAGTTCTCAGCAGGATCCATCCTCCCCTTCCCAGCTGTGCAGAGGAGATCAATAGCGGAGGAGCAGGAGGACAGTTTACCAATACAGTCTGGATACGAAAGCTGAAGGCGACCTAAATATTGACTGTGATGCTCATGAAGCACTGAGACTCTGCAGCTTTATGGACCCTGGTGGCTGCTAAGTCCCAGACCTTCTTGGCTGAAAAATGCAATATTTAGGGAGCTGGTGCACTCCAGTTTGGAATTTTGTTCTGTTTAATGAGCCCATATGTGCATGTGTAAGAGTATTCACACGCCTCTCCCTGTAGTTGCTCCTCAATCACCCCAAATACAGGATGGATACAACCCTCAAAACATGCCACTAGTTTGGGATGGGCTGGATTCAACCCAGGACGAGCCGGTGGGCAGCTAGATCCAGTTTGGATGAAGGCACATTTTGGATAGCATCTCCTGCTCCCAGGTCCCAAAGCAACACCTCTCCCTGTATATTTGTCACTAAATCAATAGATCAGCTCAAATGGCAAAGCTCAGAAGTCAGCTCCCTCCTGTGCAAGCAGCTGTTTGTAGGCATCCACCTAATTTAAAGCCTTTTTAAACTCATAGGTGTCCACCCAGTGGGGGGAGAGCTGTAGCCTTTCTCATGCTGTGTCCCTGCTCCACCTCTCCACTGTGCTTTCTTCCTGACAACTACAGCCAACCAGAGCTGGTGTGAATGGGGCTTAGCTCCATGCGGAGCTCTGCCAGCTTCTACCAGCTGGTGATTTGGCCCATCTTGTATTTAGGAATCTCTTTTGTCCCTCAGATTTTATGACTAATTATTACTACCAAAAAAAAATTACAACACCCATTATAAAAATGGAGCAGAATGAGAGTGATTTGATTTGCAGCTCTTTTTGATGGGTATTTAGCGAAACCTTTTATAGCCTCTCATTAAAAGACAAGTAAATCCCCAGAGGAAGGGGGAAAAGTGTTTAAAACACACATAAATGAGCTCTCAATCAAAGATGATGGCTTCAAAAAGGGGCAAGGAGCCCCAGGAGCCATCTGCTCAGTGGCCACTATACCCCACATCTCCTTTGCTGACCATAAGAGATCTCAGGTTGGACCCAATGATCCTGTGGGTCTTTTCCAGCCTAGTGATTCTGTGATTCTATGATTCAGAGAAAAGCAAAGCTTAATTAGAGCCAAACTACCACCTAAAATATTGTTTCCCCCTTTGCACAGATGTTTTCTCCATCATTTACTCCTAGTTTACCTCCTAGGAAGATTTTCCTACCTCCTAGGAATGGTTTTCAGCTGAAAGAGGGGAGATTGAGATGAGATCTCAGGGAGAAATGTTTTGCTATGAGGGTGGGGAAGCCCTGGAACAGGTTGCCCAGAGCAGCTGGTAGCTGCCCCATCCCTGGAGGAGTTCAAGAACCAAATCATTCCATTAATTCTATGATTCATGTTTGCATCCAGCAGAAGGTGATGTAAAGCTCCTCTCTGCCTTGTGTGACTGCAATGGGTGCTGCAGCCCT
Organism: Clamator glandarius; assembly: GCA_033459285.1. NCBI lineage: Eukaryota > Metazoa > Chordata > Aves > Cuculiformes > Cuculidae > Clamator > Clamator glandarius. The sequence continues at coordinate 2,068,650 of JAUNZM010000716.1, forward strand.
TCAAGGCCGCAAAGGGATAAAAATGCTGAAGGCAAGAGATGATGCCCTGACTTCTCCACCAATTTTTTCACCACCTTCTAATGGCCTGTTTGGGTTTTGACAACTGGAGAACTACATCTTCTGGATGAAGGATTGGACCTCCGTGCTGAAGCCAGTAGGGTAGGGGATGGTGGTGATCAACACTTAAATGAACACAGAATCATGGAATGGTTTTGGTTGGAAGGAATCTCAAAGCCCATCCAGTCCCATGGGCAGGGACACCTCCCACTGGATCAGGGGCTCCAAGCCCCATCCAACCTGGCCCTGAACCCCTCCAGGGATGGGGCAGCCACCCCTGCTCTGGGCAACCTGGGCCAGGGCCTCTCCACCCTCACAGCAAACAATTTCTGCCTAAAATCTCACTTCAATCTCCCCTCTTGCAGCTCAAATATGTTCCCCCTCATCCTCTCCCTGCCCTCCCTGATCAGGAGCCCCTCCCCAGCTTTCCTGGAGCCCCTTTCAGCACTGGAAGTTGCTTTAAGTTCTCCTCAAAGCCTTCTCTTCTCCAAGCTGAAAAATCCCAGCTCTCTCAGCTTGTCCTTGTACAGGAGGTGCTCCAGCCCCTGGATCATCTTTGTGGTCTCCTCTGGACTCGCTCAAACAGATCCGCATCCTTCCTGTGCTGACAGCTCCAGAACTGAATGCAAGGCTCCACATGAGGTCTCACAAGAGCAGAACACAAGGGCATGATCCCCAGTCATGAAGGAGGATGGGGATGAACATGGATTTATAGACGTGCTCCTACAAAGAAAAAACTCTTGCTCAGTTCTGGTGACTTCTTCAGGGGGATAAAAAGGAAAACAAAGAAAAAAAGTGCAGTTTTCATCTCCTTCAGAGAGATGGGTTTGTCTTTATTGGCTATGCTCTTTAAAGATCTTCGTATGTGGAGAAATCCTGACATGAGTGATTGGGAAACTCAGGTGATGGAAGAGGGAGAGTGAAAGGAAAAGGTTGGGGTTTTTTCTGCCCTGCTGAAGACAGCAGGAACTGGGGAAGGATTGACTTAGCACTATCCATCAGGAAAAGACTTTCCATCAAAAAGTGAGCAAGAAAAATAGCACCTGAGAAAAAGCAAGAAGCCTGGAAGGAGAGGAGCAGCCCAGCTCAGCACTGCAAACTCTCCTTGGAGGTCAGCAAAGGGTTTTGGGGATGGATTCAGCTGTGAGGGGAGACACGGGTAAGGCAGGTGGGGAAGGCAATCAGAAATTAAGTGTTATAACAAGAGATGAAAAAGGTGAGGGAAGGGGGTAGAGAAGAGGACCCTCCTGGAGCATTTTGGGAAGAGAGATGTTCTTCATGTGGGATGAAAGCAGGGAGTGTCAGAGCTGTGCCGGAGGTGGGGGTGGGCTGTGAGGGAGGGGGATACGTCTCACTCAGTGGCTCTTTGAAGATTTGTCTGTTCGCTACGAGCTTGGAAAAATTATGCTGTGGGCTCAGTGGGTCTGCTTGAACCGGGGGAACAGGCAGCTTGGAGGACTGCAATGGGAATAGCTTCATATTAGTTTCAGGCTGGGATTTGGCCATGGGGAAAACCCTAAACTATGGGACTTAGAGCACCTCCTTATTGCAAAATCCCATTGAGGAAGGGAGCTGGAGAAGTTTGGATGAGGAGAGCACGGCATAAATTGCTGCAAGGAGCCGACACGGCCCAGTGGGGACGGAAAAGCAGATTTTTCCCAGGATCCCAGAGGAGACCTTGCAAAATTTGTTGCAAGGCAGGAAACCATAGAAAAGTTGATGGAGTGAGGCTGAGTTTGAAGGCAAGGATATGCCCTGCAAGGACAATGAGATTTGTTACCAATCCTTTCCACGGCTCTCCTATTTTGTTCTGTGCTTTCTCTGGTTTAATCAGTCCCTGGCACTAATTGGCTTCACTCCCAGCCACCCAGAAGTGGGGGGGGACCCTCTGAGGGTCCCTCCTTAGGGCACAGCTCAGCCACATCCAGCCCCAACATTTCTTGTGGTTTGTGTCCCATCACGATTCTCACCAACCCAGCCGCCGCATTTGCATTATGCAAATCTGGCATATGCAGATCAGCCCTTCCAAAAATAAGATGCAATCAGGCAATTAACAACCGCCTTGTCTTTAACTCCCAGGTAGTCTCAATTCCTGCAACTCCTAATTTTGGATTGCCCTGGTCCACAACCTTAATAATATCATTTTAACTCCCTGTTAAGATGGATTTTCTTTCCCTCTCTTGTTTATTTTCCTACCCCAGCCCCTCACTGCCACCCACCAGTTGCCTCACCCTCCGCTCACCCACAGAGGGGAGGATGACAGAGAGATGCTTTTCTCACCACACACAGCACAGCCATAAATTTCACTTATATCCAGTAAAACACAGGCATCCAATTAAACCCATAATCCTATAAACCTGCCAGCAATCAAACACACTTTTAAAAATCAAGACCGACAGGTACTTTAAATCAATACATACAGCTAACAACTTGCAGTTTGTAGGATCTTCTGACGCTGCATCTTTTGCAGCTCCATCATAGAAACAACAAATATGCCAGTCTGTGGCTTGTTTTTATGGCTTTTAGCTTCACCAAAGCAGATTCCTGAGTGGCAAGTGATGAGCAGGGATTGAGGGGAATCAAGACAAGTTTGGGTCTGCTGTAAAAATTCACAGTCAAAGCCTGCTACAGCATCACATCCCATGTTATAAGACATCACTGCTGCTTGGCTTCTTTCCCTTGAAGATGTCGGAAGGGCTGATGGTTTGGGATAGATTGTTATTATCCAGATTTTTTTTTTCCAGAGGGGAAAAAAAAGAGCTTTTAATTTATGAACCACTTTCCGATAACAGTGAAGGCCTCTGCCAAACACAGAAACCTTTTCTATCAGATGCGTTACAAAGCAGTTGGCAATGTGAGAAGACAGGGCACGTGACTGATGCTAAGGAGCATCATTGCTACTCATCACTTCACCAGCAGCGCCAGGAAGAGAAGAGTCGATGGGTTTGTGACCATTCATCAGGTTCCCATAGGCGAACGCTGAGTTCAGTCTCTGGTTTTAGGGAGACTTCACCCTGAACAAGTCCAACTTGCTGCCTCCTGATGGTGATGCCTCCCTTGAGCTCTGTGGACCCACACCTGCCTGCAAGGAGCACAGGACAATGAGAAAGGAAAAGGGTTTAGTGCTTTATCATAGAATCATAGAATGGTTTGATTTGGAAGGGACATTCAACCTCTTCCAGTTCTACCCCCTGCCACGGGCAGGGACACCTCCCACTGGATCAGGGGCTCCAAGCTCCTCCAACCTGGCCTTGAACATCTCCAGGGATGGAAAATCCATGACTTCTCTGGGAAACCTGGGCCAGGGCCTCCTCACCCCCACAGCAGATGGTTACCCAGGCATTTGGGCTGCCATGACCAAATTCATGTGGTTTGGCAAACCCAGAGTGTTGAGCAGCACAGAGGCAGCATCCATTTCTCACCCCATCCAGAGGTCCCAGCATTCAGGGGAAATAAAACTGTTATGAGTGAGCTGATGCATCGAGTGCCTCTTCCACTCTATGCATCTCTATGATGCACCTTGAACTTGCTCAAAATAACATGGAAATTACAATTTCACCTTCATTTCTGAGGTCACCTCGGTTAGGCTGACAGGTAGCATCATTCCTATACTCTGCCTGCTGTGTCTTTGTTATCTTCTGCTTCACCCAGTGTTAAAAATTGTTGTGTTTGCCAAGTAGGAATTGTGGATGTCAGGAAAATGAGAGTCAGACAGAATTTTGCACCTCACACATTCCCAGGAGCTCTGCATGAGTCACTCACAACCCCACCAAAGCCACAAACAAGCTTTCCAGCAACACCAGCGTCTTTACACCACACATACAGCAGCAGGGAAGCATTTTAAGCATATATAGGGGTGCTTTGAACTGTTTTATTTGGGCTATTTTTTTTGTATCCTTTCACCTGTAAAACCAGGCACTACCATCATCAGAGTCCAAATGCAATAAATGTGGCAGGAGTGATAAAAAAATCTTTTAGGCTGGGCTGGAATAGCTTTTCTAGACCTCAGAAAGTGGTTGGTCAGACTTACAGCTTGTCAGGGGTGAGCTGCTCACTGTATGAGGATCAGCATGTGCCCCAGACCAACGGATGCCACAATCCCTTTGGTTTTTAAGTCCTTCCCTGCAATAAACCGTAAGCTTGAAATTAATGACCACTTCATGGAGAGAAAACGCAGTCATTGGCCTAGGACTGAACCCCATCCATTTGAGACAAAGAATTTGCTACTCTTCAAATGTTCATTTTCAGGAGTCACGGAAAAAAACCTTGAGCTTCTGAATACAAAATGTCCTAATGTCATGGAGCTGTTTCCTGTCTCATCCTCAAAAATTCATTTTGTGGGGAATGTCCAATGTAATTTCACTCATTTAGTAGCAAAAGGCAGGCAAAAAAAATCCCCATTCCCATGTGGCTACAGCTCCAAAATATTATGAAGTTGGTGGAGTGATGACTCAAGTGACATCCATCATCTTTCCATCATCTTCCAGCAGTCCTGGATGACTGGGGAGGTTCTGCTGGACTGGAGGCTGATGTCGTGCCCATCTATAAGAAGGGGTGCAGGGAGGATCGGGGGACCTACAGGCCTGTCAGCCTGACCTCGGTACCGGGGAAAGTCATGGAGCGGGTGATCTTGAGTGCAATCGTGAAGCACTTGCAAGAGAACCGGGTGATCAGGCCCAGTCAACACGGGTTCATGAAAGGCAGGTCTTGCCAGAGTAATCTGATCACCTTCTATGACCGAGTGACTAGACTCTTGGACGAGGGAAAGGCTGTGGATGTATCTTCCTGGACTTTAGTAAAGCCTTTGATACAGTTTCTCACAGCATTCTGCTTCGGAAACTGTCGGCCTCTGGCCTGGACGGGTGCACACTCTCCTGGGTGAAAAACTGGTTGGATGACCGGGCCCAGAGGGTGGTGGTAAATGGAGTTAAATCCAGCTGGAGGCCAGTGACAAGTGGGGTTCCCCAGGGCTCAGTCCTGGGTCCAGTCCTGTTTAATGTCTTTATCAACAACCTGGATGAAGGCATTGAGTGCTCCCTTAGCAAGTTTGCAGATGACACCAAGCTGGGTGGAAGTGTTGATCTGCTGGAGGGTTGGGAGGCTCCAAAGGGACCTGAACAGGCTGGATCCATGGGCTGAGACCAACGGCATGAGGTTTAACAAGGCCAGATGCCGGGTCCTGCACTTGGGGCACAACAACCCTAAGCAGAGGTACAAACTAGGAGAAACCTGGCTGGAAAGCTGCCAGGAGGAGAGGGACCTGGGGGTGTTGTTTCACAGCGACTGACCATGAGCCAGCAGTGGCCCAGGTGGCCAAGAAGGCCAATGGCGTCCTGGCTTGTATCAGGAACGGCGTGACCAGCAGGTCCAGGGAGGTTCTTCTCCCTCTATACTCGGCACTGGTGAGACCGCACCTCGAGTACTGTGTTCAGTTCTGGGCCCCTCACCACAAGAAGGATGTTGTGGCTCTGGAGCGAGTGCAGAGAAGAGCAACGAAGCTGGGGAAGGGGCTGGAGAACAAATCTTATGAGGAGCGACTGGGAGAGCTGGGGTTGTTCAGCCTGGAGAAGAGGAGGCTGAGGGGAGACCTTATTACTCTCTACAACTACCTGAAAGGGGGTTGTGGAGAGGAGGGTGCTGGCCTCTTCTCCCAAGTGACAGGGGACAGGACGAGAGGGAATGGCCTCAAGCTCCGCCAGGGGAGATTTAGCCTTGAGATTAGGAAGAAATTCTTCACGGAGAGGGTGGTTAGGCATTGGAACAGTCTGCCCAGGGAGGTGGTTGAGTCGCCATCCCTGGAGGTGTTTAAGGTTAGGGTAGATGAGGTGCTTAGGGGCATGATTTAGGGATTGGCGGGAATGGTTGGACTCGACGATCTGGTGGGTCTCTTCCAACCTGGTCATTCTGCGTGATTTTCACGGTGTATTTTTTTTATTAACCCAGGTCGACGATCCCAGGATCTGCATTCCAAGACCCGGGATCTCAACATCACTCTGGTTATAGAAAATGCCATTCTCTCTTTCACAGCTTATTGGTGCCTGGTCAAATCATCAGCCCAGTGCAGAGCACATGGAAAATTGGTCTTGTATTTGTCCCAGGTACTGAGTGAGTGAGAGGTCACAACCCACCTCCCATACACCCCTATAAAATGCCCATGTTCACAGGAGGCATGCTGGAGAGGATCCACATCATCTGGTGTGTCTGATCTGCTGCAGACCTGAAGTTAAGGGGAAAAAAAATAAATCCATTGTCTAAGGATTCCTGTTTCCTCTCCTGGCTAATAGGAGTAATCAAGATTTTTTTAAAAATAAAACCCCCAAAGCTTATTGTTGTTTTTCCAGTGAGGCTGAGACTTTATTTTGTATTTCTTCCAGGTCTGTTGGAGCAAGGCCAGAAGAAGCCATGAAGATGATCCAAGGTCTGGAGCACCTCCCATACGAGTACAGCCTGGGAGAGTTGGGGTGTTCAGCCTGGAGAAGAAAAGGCTGCGGGAAGATTTTTAGAGCAGCTTCCAGGACTGAAAGGGGATCTAGGAAAGCTGGGGAGGGGCCTATGATCAGGGATTGTGGGGATAGAACTAGAGGAAATGATTCTGAGCTGCAAGAGTCGAGATTGAGATGAGATCTTGGAGAGAAAGAGGGTAGGGAGGCTCTGGCTCAGCTTGCCCTGAGAAGTGGTGGCTGCTCCATCCTTGGAGGTGTTCGATACGAGGTTGGATGGAGCTTGGAGCCCCACTCAGAGGTGACCCTGCCCATGGTAGGGGTGGAACTGGATGGGCTTTAATGTCCCTTCCAACCCAAACCATTCTATGATTCTATGATCTTTCTACAGGGTGTTGACTCCAAGTCAGAATCCCAGACCTCTTTGGGGGCCACTGGCATCTGTGAGCCAGATTACTAGGGAAAATGTAAGGGATTGGGGTCAGAAAAATCACCAGCTTGCAATCTCAGCACCTGAGTCTGCAAGGGAAACATCTCATGGGCTAGGGAGGTGGTTGTAGTACAACAGGTTTTGGTGACAAAACTGAGCTACTCCCCTCAGTCCCAGGGGATGCACCTGGTGAAAAGAAAGGTTGCGGAAAAATTTGTAGGAGTGCAAAGAAAGCCCACCAGTAACCTAAGGGCTGGGGAAAATGCCTTACAGTCTTAAAGGGCTTTGCTTCTTCATCTTATCAAGAAGAAGAATGAGAGTGACTTGATTAGAGCACACCACCAGCACCTTCTCAGAAGAAAACACTGGGTACGGCAAAACCTCTTTAATCCATCAGCCAAAGGTACAATGAGAAGCAAAAGCTGGAAGCAGAAGCCAAATCCATTCAAATTAAAAATTAGGCACTGACTTTTCATTTATTCCCCATCAGCACAAACGATTTATCCACCCAACCAACCCAGCAGCGAAACGGCCCATCCTGCTCCAGTGCTGCAGCAGCCGCTCCAGGCTCAGCGGGGATCAGCAAAGGCAGAATAGTGGGGGTTATTGCACTGCTTTTGAGGGTGCTGGGCTTTGGCAGCTGGGATTGCATGGATTTGCAAAGCAGAGGAGAGCTGCAGATACTTCCAAGCCCAACCCAACTCCTCCACGCTCCGAGCCCTCTGCTAGCCCGCAAAGTTTGCCACTTCCCAGCCCCTCGCTCTCATTGCAGCCTGCAGATGCATCTGATCCACACTGCACATAATGACAGAAAATTACAGTGTAATAAGATAATGGGATTTATTTATAGAATTTGCTTTCCAATCACGCCCACATGATATATGTATCCACACACGCACGCACACACACACAGAGCACTCTCTATGTGTATATATTAGCATAAGTGGTTGGCTTTGTGGAAGCAAAATGCCACCTGGGTGATGTCGAGATGCTCCCAAGTGGTTCAATACCAGTGAGGAGGGTGCTGGCACATCACAAATAGTCCCCTCATCATCATAACAATGACACCATATTTCCAAGGCACTTTTATCTCAAGGCACTTGGGAAAAAAAAAAAAAATAAAAAAAGGTGGGGGTGGGTGAGAAATGTAAACTGCTACCAAAACCCCAGTGCATGTGGAGATGAGAATTGAAATGCACTGACAGACTTAACCGGAGACAAATCCCGTCTCCAATAGAAACAAGCCAAGGGAAATTTAAGGAGGCAGCATGTAATTAGCTGGTGATGGTCAGCACAGCGGGACTCTTAATGAACTTTCTCCCCACAGGGCCCTGGTGGGTTTAAGAAAATTGAGGTGCAGAAGGTTGGAGGGTCTCCAAATCTCAAACAGGAATGGAGAAGCCAGCAAGTGCAAACCGAGGGTGATAAACTACCGTAATAATGGCATTCAGGGTGCGGTGACTGTTCCACCTCTTGCTGAGGTCCTAGTTTGGTTTCCCAACCCCCAAAATATTGGGGTTTACCACTCAAACGACAACATCATGGGGTAGTTAAAGCTTAGGAATTTGCTGACCTGTGTGACCAGCTAGGCAAGGGGAGGGATTCTGCCCCTCTATTCTGCTCTCATGAGATCTCACCTGGAGCCCTGTGCCCAGTTCTGGGCCCCCCAGCACACAAAGGACATGGATATGATGGAGCGAGTCCAGAGGAGACCATGGAGATGATCCAAGGGTTGGAGCACCTCCCATACAAGGACAGGCTGAGAGAGTTGAGGTTGTTTGAAGAGAAGGCTCTGAGGAGACCTTAGAGCATCTTCCAGTATGGAAAGAGGCTCCAGAAAAGCTGAGGAGAGGCTCCTAATCAGAGAGTGCAGGGAGATGATGAAGGAGGGGAGACTGAGTGAGATCTTAGGAAGAAATATTTTGCCACGAGGTTCTGGCCCAGGTTGCCCAGAGCAGTGGTGGCTGCCCCATCCCTGGAAGTGTTCAAGGCCAGGCTGAATGGGGCTTGGAGTCCCTGATCCAGTGGGAGGTGTCCCTGCCCATGGCAGGGGGTGGGACGGTAGGCTTGGCGGTCCCCTTCCAACACAAACCATTCCATGATTCCATGATCCTCCTGCTACAAGGCAATGTGGTTTTGTTATTTGTTTCCTAAGCTGCACAGCAATCTGCACCCCCAAATCCAGCTATGGGATGGGGACAGAAGCTGTCAATTGAAAGGCCAGTTGCTTCCTGCAGAATAATCCCATGACCTAACGAAGCATCAGCCACCAACACATGAGTGTTTGGAGTTGAAACGATGGCAGAGTTGCTGAATCTCTGCATCTAGGTGTTGCTGCTGCTCTGAGCATCCCCATCACTGCACCCTGCCCCCACTAACAGCCAGGGAACACCTGGCACCAGCTTTTTGAGTGAAATATCAACATTTTTTTTTCAGAGCAAAGATATTCACAGCACCTGCAGACTTACCAACAAAAGCATTTTTCCCATGCACTTCACTGACATCTGTGCACCACAATAGGACCACACCTGCCCATCCGTGGTGTATGATTAACCAGGGCAGGTGGTGGGTGAGCATCCCTGCTCAACATTCCAGCCTACAGATTAAACTCAGCCCTGCTGATCATGGGGAGGAGAAGGCAGGCATCTCCCCCCTTGGTTGCAGTGAGGTACAATTATTTTCCAATGGCTGCTGAGCATCTCCACTGAGTTGGCTTCTCTGAGGAAGATCAAAGCCAACTTCTGATCAGGACAGCTGAACAAGATCCCTTCACAGTATGGGAGAACTGGGAGAAGAGAAAAAAATACAAAGAAAAGGGGGATGGCTTGGAGCAAGAGGAAGTTTTCCGTTATTGGGGCTGGCTAAAGCCCAAACAAACCCCACTGTGGTTAATCGCCCACCTCTAACAACTCCCTCACAGCATGAAGAGGCTTTCGTATCCCACCAAGGTGCTGCTCTATGCTGATGGCTTTGGGTGGGCAAGGTCAGGCTGGTCACACCCTGCATAATCCCTTGTCCTCCAGCATCCCCAGCTCTTCTCAGCCTGGCTTTGCTGGTGGGGCAACTAAGGTTCCAAGGGCTTTTTGGGATGGGGGGAAAATGCAAAGGAGAAAGAGGATTGAGATCATTCTTTATAGATGTTGCCTCTGGCAGAAAAGCCAAAGCAAACTTCAGCACTTCGCTCCTCCTTTGATTTTAGCACTCTTAACCAGAGAGGAGAGAAAGACCCCCAAACTAGATTCTAACCCTGCAGGCACCGCAGCCGAGGTGGATGCTTGTGAATGCCTCAAGCCACCTGGTAGGAAAAGAAATCATCAACAACACTGATTTGGGGGCCCTTTCCAGGCTGTGGTGAAGGGAGGAGAGAGGACATGGGACTGGCAGAGGTTCCCTCTCCCTTAAAACTTCGTTGTGTTCTATATTCAAATGGCAGTTTAATGAGCCTTTCCCTATATCCAGCAACTTTATCACATCATTAAAGCGTAAAAATGAATAATACATCTAGCAGTTGGATTAAGCTGAACTCCAGACCCAACACATCTTCAAACAGAGGAGGGAAGAGAGGTGGCTGGAGGATGGGGTGCTGCGTGAGGGTGGCAGCCGTGCCGGGGAGAGGACAGAGTTATTTCTGCTCTGATGTGCCAAATCGCACACAGGGATGGTTGTGGTTCTTCCCAGCAAGCCAAGCTCCTGCTGTTATAGCTCAGTGCTGAATAGAAGCTGCTCTCACCCAAAGCATCCCTCCTCCTCTCTTTTCTGGCCTGCAGAAAGAAAGGAATAAAAATTTTTAATTGTTTTAATATTATTTTTAATTATTGCTTGCAGCGAATTCATCTTCAGACACTGCAGTCAGTGAGGGGCTGAGTTAAAACCAGACACAGGCTTCATGTGTGTCTCTGTCTTTTGCTCAAGTCCAGCTCTTTCCATCCTTAAAAATGAAACATATTGGGTAAAGAGGCCCGATCCAGGTCCCATAGCACCTCACTGAGTGCTGGGTCAGGTCCTGGACAAATTACCCTGTTGCTAAAGAGGAGCATTCATTACATCTGCATGGATGGATGAGAAAATGGAGATTTTTGCTGCTCTTGGCAGCAGGATCTGTGCCCCAGGCACCCAGGAGTGTCCTGCATCCCAAGGTGGCCTCAACACGGGCTCAGCACCCCAAGGAAAGACAACAATCTCATTTATTAAAATGAAAGCTCATTTATACCAGGAGAAGAGGTAAAAAGAAGAAAACAAGAAGCCAAAATGAATCATCTTTGGTTCAGGATGTGAGCGTATTCTCCTCAAGGGTAAAATAAACAATTAATGCTGGAACAATTCACAGATTGGGACTTTTTAATGGATAAATTGTACTCATGAAGAACAGCCTATATATATATATATATATATATATATATATTGCTCGTTGTGGGCATTGATTTATTTTTCTCATTCTTTCTGATTGTTATATTTCGGATGGTGCTTACTGATGTGAAAAAAGCCATCTCGTGTTGCTGATAACTCCAGAGATAACTGCAGAGGTCAAGGAACAGATGAGGAAAGAGAAGAAAGGAGGGGAAAAAAGTTTCAGCATCTCCAGCTCCATCCTCACTCCCTGCAAACCTGCAGAAAAATAGCATTGAGTGGCCCAGAATGGTTAATGAGATGGATTTCCCCGGGGCCAGACTGGAGGGAGAAAGGAAGGAAACAATTTAACTGTATTTCCTTGTTATCTGATCTCAGTCATTTTAATTTGTGCTCTCTTTGAGGCGTTCTCTGGTTTTTGTGTGTGTTCATCTTCTCCTGTAGCGTGTGTGTTCAGCTGAGTAATGGATGACATTGCAAGAAAATGGGAGGTTTTCCTTGTCCAGCACAATAAATCCCTCCAAGGTCACAGATGATGGAAGGAGATGATGCTTTCAATGTGAGGCAGAAAGGAGGGGAGAAACCCTTCTCTTATCATATCTTAATAAAATAAATTTGCTGGTGTATTCCCATCAGGTGCCAAGAGCAGCCTCATCCTTTCCCATTTTCTCCCCCTTCAATGATGGTGAAACCAGTCCAAAGCGATCGCCCAAGGGAACCGAGAAAGTAATTGCTTGCTAAGAGAGATCAGGCTTTAAGGAGAGGTAGAAGAGAATTGCATCAGAGACCCAGGGACACAAGGAGCACACAAGGTGGCCAAGAAACCACTGAATCCAGCAGCAGTGACTCCCTAAAGCTGGAGGAAAGTCCCTTACTTGGTTCAAGGGTTTTTCTTCATAGCATTTCAAAGAAGCAATTTGATAAAATGGCTATTAATTATGCCTGCCTTTGTTTGAGCAATTAAGGGGCCATTTCACTTTTGGGAGAGCCCAGATGAGTCTGAATGAGGTCAAAGCAAAGCAAAGCCACCTTAAGCTTAATTGTAAAAGCAGTTTGATGCTTGGAATTTGGCCTCTAGAGCTGCGTTTAGCTTCAAGACCAAGGGAGAGATCTCTGCATCCTAAAACCATTCAGGAAAGCAGAAATAAGGATGCTAACAAACCTTTCGGTCACAGGAACAACACAATGGCAGGAGTTGCCCAGGAGGAATCGCAGCCCACAAAAGCCTCACCGTTGTGAGGACAACATTACAGTGCCGATCCAAAGCAAAAAGGAGCCCTGCAGCTCTAATTAAAAGGGCCGTTGTAGCTAATGATCTGCCCAGTGCTAATTAACTTCGAAACGTGGCAGCTCAATACGCTTTCTGCTCTGCTGCTGGGTTTGCTGCTGTTCGTGCGTGCAAGTGCCTTCTCCAGGCACCTCTTTGGGTCAGCATTTTCCCGAGCCATCCCCAGGATCATCTCCTAAGCAGGAATAATCAAATCTCTGCAAACTTCTGATATTACTCCTCCTCCTTCTCCTCTCTCCTTTAATTATTTTTTGTTTTCTTTTTTTTTTTTTTTTTTAATTTGCCCAGTTCTGGTTCCAAGTCCAGAAGAAATGACTTAGAACAGAAGTATCTTCTAAGCCATACTTAAAGCGTCGCACCAGCACGACACCCGCATAAAGTTCAGGTAGCATGGTAATTTAAATTTAGCTTTCGGAGGCAATGAGGATGCAGCCGTGCCCTTCAGCAGTGGATTTCCCTTACTTTCTTTCCAATCTGGCTAGGGATCTGTGCACTGAAGCTCCTATGCCCTGCTTTGATGGGGGCGATTTTGGATGTAGGATGGGATATGGTCATCCCAGCTTTCTGTTGGAAATCAGGTCTCCACATCGGTGTCAGGCAGAGAAACCATCAGTTTTAAGTGTCAGGTTTGGAGTTTTTTAAGTCTGATTGCCTGTCATGGGTGAGGGGCTATTGTACAATGGAGAAAAAGGTTTCCCAACCCAAAAAAATGACCTGTGGGTTCTTTATCATTTGCTATATCCATCCAAGCCCATCCCATTGCCTGCTCCTTAGAGAAATACAGTACTACAGAAGCGTGACTGGCAGCCAGCCTTTGCCATCTGCTCTGGCCCCTCATTACAGATTCACAACAAACATATGTGACAATTAGATCTGTAAAAACATCTCGTGGATCATATGCGACTGAAACACAGGCATATGCTCTCTGCCCAATAAATCCCATGTTTGAGCTGGGTTTGCTCCTGAAGAAGACTCTGGGGAAGAGGGATGAGATGTTCTCCTCACCTACGCTCGCACGTCAGAGGGAAGGTTTGCAAGAGAAATTCTGCTCTGCTGGAAGAGAAGGGGAATAGGATGGTTGGAGGTACCTTGGATGTACAAAGGCATGATTCCTTAAGGCCAAAAAGCACAGACCACACCTGATGAGCCAAAAACTATAGGAAGGCTTATCTCAGTTGAGCTCCCTGAGGTTTGCACAAGGTCTCTGTGTCTCCTCTGTTGAAGAAGCACCTCTGTGCAAGCACTGCTGGTTGCATAAGTGATTATGACGATAACTGTTCTCAGTAGCCCTAATTGAATTGCTGCTTGAAAAGGAGCAGCTCAGAGAGAGGATGGCCAGAATAACGGTTACTGACTCCTCAGCAACCAGGCAGCACTGGCGCCACAAGCACCACTGCTTCATTGGTGGGACATGATGAAGGAGGAGAGCATCAGCCTGTGTGGCTCCAGCTCCTTGTTGCTTCAAACTCTTTACAATCCACCAGAAGATTATCAAGAAAGAGGTAAAAATCACCCTCAGAGCCTGGAAAGCCACCTATCAATTCTCCAAACCCCAATTGCTCTTAAGCCTTTGGAAGAAGTCACTCCTATTGTCTTATGATGCTTAATAAATTCTTGAGACATGGAGAAATCCACTCTTTTCCTCTGCCAGACTTCTTCCCATTCTCTTCAAAATTACAAGCTCTCCTCACCTCCTCCTTTGCTTCCTCTCTAATAAGTAGGAAGGGGAGAGACCCTCACAGCGCAGGCAGCAGTGTGCTTGAAAACAGCCCCTTGTGTTTCCCCAAACTGCCTTTTTATTAGTATCACCTGGCTTTGTTGTAGCAATAAATTGGGCACATGACATCTGCACATCAGTTGCATTCAAGTACTTTGATAAAGGAGCCCTCTGATACCTCCTCTTTTCCAGTTCTTTTCAGCCCCTGAATAGGAATGTGCTGCAAGGCTGCTTCTCCCAAAGAACCCAATGCTGCAGTCCTGGCAGGATTTGGGGAATTAGTTTTCATTTAAAAGTTTAAATTGTTGCATCTCTGCAAGTTATTCCCGGGGCGAATCCAGAACTGAGCTTTTTGCTGGGGATTCTGATTGTCAGCAGCTCATTGGAAGGAGAAACGGCTACTCAAACCAGGCTGGAGAAACCCTGGGAATCCCAAGCTGATGGATGAGCACCTGGGCAACTCGGTATTTTAGAGATTTCCTTCTTTCCTGAAGGTCAAAACATGCAAGAATTTAATATAATTGGTCACCCATAATCCCAGTCTCTAGGGAAATAGAGACAAGCCGAGTTTTCATTTAATGGAAGCACAAAGCTTAAGGATGAAAATAAAAGGGAAGTGCTGAAAAAGGCCCTTCAGGGGTTGGGGGACATCAATGGGGAGCTGAGACAGTGGGGGACTGCTGCAAGGGAAGTGTTGGGTTCTTAATGGGTGTAAATGGTGTAGAGGGACTTGCAATTTCAGGCTGGTCACTAATGCTGAAGGAACCCTCCATGGAGGAAAAAAAATGTCTTATAGAATCATAGAATGGTTTGGGTTGGAATGGATCTCAAAGCCCATCCAGTTCCACCCCTGCCATGGGCAGGGACACCTCCCACTGGATCAGGGGCTCCAAGCCCCATCCAACCTGGCCTTGAACACGTCCAGGGATGGGGCAGCCACCACTGCTCTGGGCAACCTCTCCTGGAGTTCTGCATTCAATTCTGGAATTCTCAGCACAGGAAGGACATGGGGCAGCCACCACTTCCCTGGGCAACCTGGGCCAGGGCCTCCCCACTCTCACAGCAAAATATTTCTCCCTAAGATCTCATCTCAATCTCCCCTCTTGAAGCTCAAATCTGTTCCCCCTCACCATCTCCCTGCACTCCCTAATCAAGAGCCCCTCCCCAGCTTTCCTGGAGCCCCTTTC
Source organism: Clamator glandarius (assembly GCA_033459285.1). NCBI lineage: Eukaryota > Metazoa > Chordata > Aves > Cuculiformes > Cuculidae > Clamator > Clamator glandarius. The sequence continues at coordinate 2,084,116 of JAUNZM010000716.1, forward strand.
AGTTCTGGAAGCTGCTCTAAGGTCTCCCTGGATCCTCCTCTTCTTGAGGCTGAACAAACCCAACTCCCTCAGCCTGTCCTCATACAGGAGGTTCTCCAGCCCTCTGATCATCTCCATGGCCTCTTCTGGACTCGCTCCAACAGCTCCACATCCTTCCTGTGCTGAGGACTCCAGAACTGAACACTGGACTCCAGTTCAGGTCTCACCAGGGCAGAGAAGAGGAGCAGAATCCCCTCCCTTGCCCTGCTGGTTCTACTGTTTTGGATGCAGCCCAGGACAGGTTTTTCAGGATTTAATATCTACATAGCAGCAAGAGCCCCATGGATCTATGAATTGAACACTGGACAATATTGTGTCCTACCAACTACTGCTTCCTGGGCACCATGTGCCAAAATAGGGGCAATGCTCTCCAGAAACGCTCTCCCCATCTTTATCTCCCCACCATGCCCTTCCACCCCTTTTCTCTCCTTTTCCCCATCCTTCACCTTTCAGCAAATGCCACTGTTAAATATCACTCAAGGAAAAGGCTGAAGAATGATAAACAAAGTCACTGGACTCCGAGACAGATCGTGGCAAGGGAAGAGATAAATCCTGAGAATACAGCCTGCACGGGCAGGAAAAGACAAACACTGAAATAAATATGAAAAGAAGACAAATTTGGGCTACAGGGAGTGGATGAGCCAGAGAGAGAGAGGAAATTGCACTCAAATAGACAAGGTTTCCTGGAGACAAAGGTAAAATTGGGAAAAATGAGACCTAAGCCAAAGGGGGATAAATCAAGAGGGCAGCAATGTCTGAAAATTATTGGGAATGAAACCTTTCCAGTAAGTGAGACATAGCCTGCAAGAGCGATCTGCTGTGAGCAACAAATATAGCCATGGCCACAAGGACAAAGCTGGAGTGGGGTAGGCAAATCTGTTGCCCCTGACCTGTTTGCTTGTCCTGAAGGGGTTTCCAGACAGCCGATCCCCAGGTGGTTTGGGCTTTAGGATACATTTCCTGCTTGGCTTCCATAGAATCATAGAATAGTTTGGGTTGGAAGGGACCTTAAACATCATCCAGTGCCACCACCCTACCATGGGCAGGGGCATCTTCCACTAGATCAGGGTGGTCAGAGCCCCATCCAGCCTGGCTCCAAAAAGCAAGCTTTGTGGGAGGAAAACTGCTCAGGGAGCAGGGGTTTTTTGGACAAGAATCCATGCCTCTAAACCATCAGAACCTCTTCATTTCCCACAGCCCCCCGCATTTTATTGGGGAAAAGCATGCTCTGGCCGTAACTTCATTCTCTGAAGCAGGGTTCAACCATGCAAATGGAGTCCATCCTTTTTTTGCCAAAGATTTTTAGCAGAAATGTTCCTTTTACAGTATCTTCCCAAGGAAAGAAAAACCAGTTGCTAAACTCTTCCTGAAGCCACTAAATCCTCCCTGGAGGGACCAGCGTTGTACCACAGTGGGGCATCTCTTCAGCTTGGTGACTCCTGAAGACCAGCAATATTTTTACCCTGGGGTTCGTCTTGCTCCTTGTCTCGATGACACTGCACAGATAAATAACACCAGCAATCCTAAATTGAGATCACAACATGCTTTACACTTCTCTGTTGCACTGCAGGCAGGGAAAGCTCTCCCCAGGCTGTAGGAATGCAGCATGGGATTATTTATTTTCTTTTGTGCCAGGCAAAGCTGTGACATAAAGCCTACATCTTGTTGTACGTTGTTTTTTCTCCACATCTCCCCCACTTTGCTTTGGCAAGAAACTGAGTTTTCAGCTGGGAAGAGCATGTGCCATGCCAAACACACCCCCAAATTTTCCCTGGGATAGCAGAAATCTACACACCAACACGCTACAACTTGGCAGCTCTGCCTTATAGGGGGTGGGAATATTAAAGAGCCAATGGTTTCTGCAGAGAAAATACTCTGTTTCCCACCAAAAATCAACTTCTTTCTTCCTCATATACCTATTGCTATGTCTGCTCAATTTTTAGGTGTTTCATAGAAACACAGAATATCCTCGATTGGAAGTGACCCACCAGGATCATTGAGTCCAACTCCTGTCCCTGAGCAGGACAATCCCACCGTTCACACCGTGGGGCTGAGGGTGTTGGCCAAACACTTCAGGAATATTACCAGGCTTGATGCTGTTACTGCTTCCCTGGGAGCTGTTCCAGTGCTCCATTGATCTCTGCGGGAAAAGCCTTTTCTGAATGTCCAACCCAACCCTCCTCTGGCATCTTTCTGACATTCCCTCGTGTCCAGAGAGAAGAGTTCAGCACCTGCTCTTCTTCCTCCCCATGTGAGGAAGCTGCAGAGCATGATGAGGTCTCCCCTCAGTCTCCTCATGCTCAACCAAGGGATGTTACCTGCTCCTCACACTTTTCCCCTCCAAACACTTCACCAATTCCATGTCCTCCTCTGGATGCACTCCAGTAGCTTTAGATCCATTTTATTCAACGGTGCCCAAGCTGCACGCAATGCTCAGAGTGCAGCTGTGCCAGTTTTGTGGATGGCACAAGGCTCTTAGTGTGGCTGCTTGTGGAAGCATGGAAACTCAAGGGATTTTGAAGGTGGATTTGAAGCTGATCTAGCTGGGGACAACAGGGTTCCCTTACTTAGGCTTACTCTCCCCAGAGGCTTGGGGACACCTCTTGGTTGGTGTGTCTCCTCCAGGCAGCACCAAAGTTGCCAAACAGTGTGATGTCCCAGATGCCCAAAGATTCTCCAAGAAAATTTTCTCTGGATTCAAGCACGAGCCAAAAGAAAAAGGAGACAGAAAAGCTGATGTCTAAGCTCAGAGCAGCTCATCTCATCCAGGTCCCATTGATGTGCCGTTGTGTCTGCTTCCTCCTGCCCGGCTTTTTGTATATCCGTATTCCCCCTGCACTTGCTGCTCTCCTGGCCTTTCCCCTCTCTTCCTCTCTTTGATTTATGTAATTTGATGTCCTGGTTGGGAGCTGATATTATGACACGTCCAGACTTCAAAATAAACCTCCCTCTTGATACCAGGTTATTTTATTGGGTGCATCAAGGCTGAAAACAACCTCATTCATCTTAAGAAATGTATTTTCCCATTTGCTGTATAAATACATACATGTTTCCTTGCATTATTCACCTCGGCACAGCAGATAGATGAGCAGCAACCACGGCACCACATTTTTATTTCTCATTCTGTAACAGAACAGGCACCAGGGAGGTTTTGTGGCAGGAGCTTGGCGGTATGGAAAAATCGGCTGGGGCAAAGGGTGGGGAGAAAATGGATTGGAGAGGAGAGATCCTGCTCCCAGCCAAAGTCCTCTGGGGATGGGGACAAGTTCTGGTCTTCAGGGTCCTCTTCCAGGTCAGGGAGATGTTTTGGAAACAGAGGAAATACAGCTGGAGAAAAAGTCAAAGGAGAGATGAAAAATAAGACAAGGAGGGAAGAAAAAAATAGGTAGAGAAGGAGAGGGAGGAATGACAAGAGAGGGGGAAAAATGAATAATTGAAAGTCTGTGATAAACACTGTGTAGACACACTGAAAAAATGCCTGTGTGAAAATGTAATTACTGGCTGTATCAATAACATCAGCACACAAAGGCAGCTGCACTGGGGTTATGACCTAAACAAGCCATAAGTCTTGTGAATGCTTAATTCAGTTGCACCTTAGAAATCATCTGTGTTAAAGTCCAGGCATCTTAATTCCCCCCATCTCCACAGTGATTTCATGAAATAATAAAGGGGAAACACAACCTTTCAGTTAGGAGGCTCAGACTGCTAAAACTCCAATAGGTTTTAGCTACAGCTGCACTGGTCCTGTAGAGACTAGGTTAGGGGAAAAATGTCTATGGCCAACAGAACAGCCCTAGTGGTCAACGGTCCCAGCAGGCAAGAGTACCAATGGCCAACAGTCCTGATTACCAACAGACCCAAGAGCAAACAGATCCAATGACCTAGAGTCCTGATAAGCCGCAGATCCAACGGTCAACAGATCCAAAGGTCAACAGTCCTGATAACCACCAGACCCAAAAGCCGATAGATCCAATGGCCAACAGTCTTGATGACCAACAGACCCAAAAGCCAACACATGGGAAAGCCAACAGCCTTGATGGCCAATAGCACTGATGGCCAGCAGATCCAATGGCTAACAGCCCCAACAGTTCCAACGGACAATAATGGGGGAGGTAACCCTGCCCATGGTGTGGGGGTTGAAACCAGATGATCTTTAAGATCCCTTCAAACACAAGCCAAGGTATAATTCTATGATTCAGTGAGCAACAGGACAGGGTTTGCCAACATAACCTGGGCATATTCTTTATCACAGAATCATAGAATCACCAGGTTGGAAAAGACCCCCAGGATCATCGAGCCCAACCATTCCTATCAAACACTAAACCATGTCCCTCAGCACCTCATCCACCCGTGCATTAAACACCTCCAGGGGAGGTGAATCAACCCCCTCCCTGGGCAGCCTGTTCCAGTGCACAATGACCCTTTCTGTGAAAACTCTTTTCCTGATGCCCAGCCTGAACCTCCTCTGGCAGAGCTTGAGGCCATTCCCTCTCGTCCTGTCCCCTGCTACTTGGGAGATGAGGCCAGCTATCTCTTCTCCACAACCTCCTTTCAGGTAGTTGTAGAGAGCAATGAGGTCTCCCCTCAGCCTCCTCTTCTCCAGGCTAAACACCCCCAGCTCTCTCAGCCATTCCTCATAAGGCTTGTTCTCCAGCCCCTTCACCAGCTTTAGTACTCATGGAAGCTGACTTCAAGTCATGCCTTGCCCCTGTGAAGGAGAACTGAAAGAGTTAAATCCCCCCTTTGCTTCCTTTTGAGCCTCAGATGACTTGAAGTCTACATCTGCTATTTTTAAATCACTTCTGGGGATGTGTAGAGGATTCCTTTTAATTGGACACCGTTGCTGACTGTAAGGAGTCCAAAATGAGACTCTTCTTTTCTTCATTAACTTCCTACAGGTCTTTGGGGTTTCATTTAATTTCACCAACAACCCTCGCTTACCAGTGGCTGCAGTGCTATGATGGGATACTGGGGTTTCCTAATTGCACCCTGAATACTGAGATAGGAAAATCAAATTCTTTAACCCTAGAAATGTTGTCCTGCACCTCCTCAGCCTCTTGCAGCCCAGAGGCCTCGTTGGCTCTGATAACGCATCTTCTGGGCACCTCAGACTGGTCTGCAGGTATCCTGTGGTGGTCCTGCTTCCTTTAGTCTTACCTGTACCCAGACCCAGCTGGGAGCAAATCAGCCCCAGGGTGGTGTCCGTGTTCTTCCTTGCACACCATAACCTGTTGCAATCCTGCTCCTTCCTCGCACACCAACCCCCTTGTGCCCAGAAGCACTGATAAACCCAGCAGAGATGCAGATTTAATGTTATCGGGTGATGCAGGGCATGTTTAGCAGGAACTTGAAGGATCATAGCAAGAGGCCTGGATGTAATCCAGGCTACAGCGGATCAGGAGCTGAAAAGCTGCCACTGTGCTGCTTCGTCTTTTCCTTTTTCTTTTCTTCTTTTTTTTCATCGGTTCAAGATTGCAAAGAGGCTGAGAGAGAAGAAAGGGGAACACAGGGACTGAGTGATAACGGGTGATGGACGTGATGCTGTATCCTCATCGAGAATACCAGAGATTGTAACGCATTGAGAAATCAAACTGACAAGTGGGAACACAGGCTCAGCATAAGAAACGGCGACTCGTTCTGAGCTCCTGCAGGCCTGGAGAGCTTTTCGCTCCTCCTCACGATGGATTAAGTGGATGTTGGCGATAGATAATTTTAAACTCCTTCTGCAATGTGTTCTGGCTTGTCACATCCTCAGAGAGGCCTGGAGCCACAGAGACAAGCACCCAGCGTGATGCTCACAGACATGAAACTCCTTGAACAAGGTAGGGGGGATTGGGAAAAGCAGTATCCAGTGAAGCTGGTGCCACCAGGGAGCATTTTTCTACTTGGCCAGACTCAACCATGGCTTCCCTGGAGCTGCCAGGGATGAGTGAGGAATCAGGTCAGGATTTCATCTGGTTTGGTAGCCAAAGAGGACGTTGGCCTTAGCCAACAAGTGGCTGAGAATTTAGTAGGCTCCCCGGGAACACATGGAGTTGTTAACCTTGTCACTCCTGCAGAACTGGAATGATTTTTGTCAGGTTTAGAAGCAAAGTGATCCCAAACCCAAGTTGCTCAGCGCCAGAGGAAGAGCAGACATCTGCAATGCATCCAAAAGTTCTCCTTCTCTGCTGCAGTCATCTTGGCTCACTCTCTTTGCCTCAGTTTCCCTCCCACTGCAAGTAAAAGTCATTATCCTGGGATAACAGAGTGAAGGAAGCTGAATTTCAGGACAAAAGAGAGGTAAGTCCCAATACCAACACAAAAAAAAAGAGGGAAAATACTCTCAGGATCAGATGCAATGAGGCCTTGGGAGAAAAACGTCCTAATAATGAAAATTACAAAAATATAATTCTTCATTTTAATTATTTTGCAATTCAATGTGCACAGCACCAGCACGGATCGAATCCTTTGGTTTTTAAGACTTTTGTGTCTCCCCCTTTCCCTGGATCTCTCTCTTCTGTTGGACAGCGCAGCAGAAGGAGCTGCCCTGGAAGGGCAGGGGATGCTCTGCATGCGGATGAGAGCCAGAGGCTGCTTTGAAAATCCCCAGGGCAAAGAAGAAGGACTGAGACAGGATGCTCTGCCTGAGCCACCATTCTCTTAAAATTGCCTGAGAAATGGAGCAGCTTTGGTGAAAAATGCTTGCCTTTGCTGCTCCTGTCCAAACAGCATTAGGTGTCGAGCTGATAGTGCAGCTTTCACCTAAGGTAGCAGCAAGAAAAAACATGCCCAGATAGAGATTCTGGCCTCTGCTGAGCTGAGAGTGACGACAGGGTGTGTGGAAGTTTCAATTTATAAGTTCAAAGGCAGTGGATGCTGGAAAGAGTCTCTAACCCAAACGAGAAATAAAGATTGTGATGTGAAAGCCGTGTCAGCACAGGAGGCAAGCGCTCACCCAGGCACAGGCAAATTCCTGGGCCAGAAAACCAGGACTGTAGTGAAAATGAAAGCATTTAAAGAAAGTCCTCACTATACACATCCATAGATGTAACTTTATGTTAAAACTCTCAAGATTTTGGGGTGTTTGTGCTTCCATGATGAGCATATTTGGGGGTTTTAGCTGGTTTCTGCCCATTTTTCTCCATTGCTCATGAAGAAATTGGTTCAAACTTCATAAAGGTAGAGTTGAAATATCTTTGAATTTTGATTAATAATGAGATCTCCATATGGGATGCATAATAATCCAATCCCTGCCTGTGCCATCCAGTCAGATATAGGTCAGCCTGCGATACTGATCTTCAATAAACCCTTGAGCACTGGGAGAGATCCAGGCAGCTGAAAGAAAACGAACATCGTGCCAATATGTAGGAAGGATAAATGAGATGACCTGTGTAATTACAGCCCTGTCGGCTTGACATTGATTTTGGGCAAAATAATGGGATGTCTGGTACGGGACTTGTTTAATAAGAAATTAAAGGGAATAACACAAAGGATGCCAATCAACAGGGATTTATGGAAAATAAATCTTGCCCAACTAAGTTGATATCTTTTTTTTGATGAGGTTATAAATTCGGGCTGATAAAGGTGACGTTGTCAGCGTAATGTACTCAGGCTCCTGCAAGGTTGGGTCCTGCGTGACATCTTGATTAAGAAACTGGGGAGGTAGGAAATCACTGTGGCAGAAATCAGATGGATTAAAAACTGGCTGCTTGACAAGTTTCAAAAGGCACCTCTCGGAGATGGAATCAACAGGGTCTTCTGCTCCCTGCTGCCTGCAAGGGCCAGATTGCTGCTGTTTGACATTTTTATCAATGACCTGGAAGAAAACAGCACGTCACCCCTGATAGAGTCTGCAGCTGACAAAGATCAGGGGGATGGCATGGGAGGAAGAGGAAAGGGCATCGATATAAGATGCATCTTAACTAAGGCATTCAGCCAGCGCCAGAGAAGGATGACTTTTCCCGTGGCAATGAGGATAGGAGATGGGGCTGATAGGCAGATGGACAAGATTTGGAGGATGAAATACGATGCTTTTCAGGCTGGGAAGCATCTTTTCAGGCTTTTTGATATGAAAATGTAGTGTATTTTGGAGCAAATCCATTTTTGTTCTCCCCTGGGAAAGCCATGCAGCACCCATGTTCTGTGCTCACAAGGTCCACGATGCTCACTTGAGTTCAGCTCATTCCTCACGCACTTTACAGGATTTCAAGGACTTGCAATGCTCAGACTTCCTTGCAAATCCCACGAGGCACCTGGCTGAGCCTTTTGCCTTCGAACTATATTAAAAACGTGGCCTGAAGTGACTTGCCTGAAGCCAGGCACCACGGGATTGATACTGTTTGGCACATCTCCACATCGGGTGAGCTTTATGCAACATGCAGCCAAGCTCAGAGACCCCTCCCTGCTCTCCAGCTCCCATCCTTTTTCCCAGGATTATGTCTTTCCCCTATAAAAAAAAAAATAAAACCCTCTTGTGAGCCTCGGGTAACCACAGCCACTGTGAGTTTGAAGCTGCCTTGGCGATTTCACCCAACACCAAACACACACGACACTTCAGGGCTCTCTGTAGTGAGCATTTTATTGCTTCCAGAGTGAATTTTTTCAGCTCCTGCAACCCAATGCCTGAGAATAATGGACAGGCTTCAGCCGAGGGAATTTAATTCTGCTCCCACTCCTTTCAGATCAGAGCCTGTGTCAGCGGGGTGCTCTTACAACAAGAGACTTTATTACAGCTTATCCAACACTTGGCAAGTTCTCAATCTGGAGAACTGGTTTGTACTACCCAGATTGCCACTCTGCGTTGCATGCTAATAGAGATCTATTGCTGCGCTGTGGACGTACAGGCTTCAAACTTACAGTAAGTGAAACAGCATAGAATCACAAAATCATAGAATGATTTGATTTGAAAGGGACCTCAGAGTCCATCCAGTCCCACCCCACCCACTGGCAGGGACACCTCCCACTGGATCAGGGGCTCCAAGCCCCATCCAACCTGGCCTTGAACCCCTCCGGTGATGGGGCAGCGACCACTGCTCTGGGCAACCTGGGCCAGGACCTCCCCACCCTCACAGCCAAACATTTCTTCCTAACATCTCATCTCAATCTGCCCTCTTGCAGGTGAAAACCATTCCCCCTCATTCTCTCCCTGCCCTCCCTGATCAAGGACCCCTTCCCAGCTTTCCTGGAGCCCCTTTCAGCACTGGAAGCTGCTCTAAGGTCTTCCTGGACCCTTCTCTTCTCCAGGCTGAACAACCCCAACTCTCTCAGCTTGCCCTTTGATGAGAGGTGCTCCAGCTCTCAGATCATCTCCGTGGCCTCCTCAGAACCCATTCACACAGTTCCATATCCTTATGTTTTCCAGCACATTGGAAAACTTGTGGAAGTTTGTGGTCAGACTGAATTGGGATGCTGACATGAGGTGCGCTGGTTTACCTGGAACTCTTGAGCTGAACAGCCCCTTTTCATCCAGCACTTTCCATCCATGAGATAAAGGAAGAGTCAATCACACCAGAGACGTATGCAATTCCTTAGCTGTGACTTCTGGTCCCAGGTCTGCAAAGCATCACTAGACACTGTGTTGGACCCACATTCAGACACAAACTTCCCCCTCCTTATGGTTTCATCTTCTTTTTTTTTCTAGTAGGAGCATGGCATTCACCTGCAGAAAAGCTTTGGGAGTAAACTTCCCTACAAAAAAATGACCCACCTAAGAGCCCTCAAATTTAGCCTCCCAACATTTTTTCTTCTGATTTATATTTCCCTTCTGGGGCCACACAGGGGAATGAAACCCAAGAACCCCATTTCCTGTGCTCTGGCTTTGCCAAAACAGAGCATCTTCTCTTCCCCTGCCCTGAGCAGACATCAAGCTCCCTTTAACTTCAACAAATGCTCCCCAGACCCGGACAGCCAGGTAACATGAGGATGCATGGCTTGTCACCGCAGATGACACATGCCTCTCTCTCAGGATGTGGTATAATGAGCTGCTTCGTGGTCTCCCAAGGCAGAAGTGTATTTATGGCACAAGGAGAGATTTATAGAGTTTTTCTTTAAAACCTGTCAGCTAATAATAGCCGCAGCCGGGGCTGGGTTGAGCCAGGCTCTCACGCAGGTATAAATCAGGGCGAGCCCTCAAGCCATACCATCATTTTCTCCCATCTGGAGACCAAGGAGATAACATCATCTGCAAATGTTTGCATCAAAGAGAGAAGGATAAGAAAATATTCCAGCTAGATGTGATGTCTTTATATACATCCTGGTGCTGCCCTTACCTTTCTCTGCCACACATTCCAGCCCCAAACCACCTGGAGCACTGGGACCTCCTGCAGACCTGCTGTTGCTTTCCAAGACAGGAAAACCTCAGTAAGGAATGGTTCTCGATGCTCACAGTGATTCATTATTACCCTGCCAAATGACCTATATATCTTTGGCCTCAACCAGCAAGTAAAGTTGATAAGAAAGCCTTTCATTGTCCCCTGGCATCGCACTGCCTTGAACAGTACAAATGCCCTAAAGACACCTTTTTTTTTCCAAACAAAATAGATGCATATTATCTTTTGATTGTCTATGGGGGGGGGAGGGGGAGGAGTGAATAAAATAGCTAACAGGTTCCTGAGGGATGTAGCCTGTTAATTCCACTCATGATAAAGGTCTTTTAAAATGCCACTGATGCCTGAAGCTCTGATGAGTTTCCAGGTTTGCTGATTTGCCGACCGCAGGGCAGGCTCCCACCGGAGCCCATTAGATGGCCTATAGATAGGCAGCTGGGTGCACAGCACAATGTTCATAGGTGCCAGTCAAAAGCTGAAAAGCATTACTAAGCAATCCCGGATATTTCCCATCTCCTACAAGGCCAAGGGGTGGAGTGGGAGGGACCGGTTTCTGAAAACTACAGCAAATTAGGTCCTGTCTTTTTTCTCTTTCTGCCACGTTAATTAGCGTGGAGCTCAAAGCATGATACTGGGGACAGAGTAAAGCTCATGGAGTTCAACAAGGCCAAGTGTAAGGTCTTCCAACAGGATCAGTGCAATCCCTGCAAAAACACAGGCTGGGTGGAGAATGGATTGGCAGCAGCCCTGATGAGAAGGACTTGGGGTGCTGGGGGATGAGAAGATCCACCAATATGTGCTCACAACCAAGAAACCAACCGTGTCATGGGCTGCATCCAAAGCTGTGGGATGAGAAGGGAGGGAGGGGATTCTGCCCCTCTGCTTTGCTCTGGAGAGACCCTACTTGGAGCTTGGTGTCCAGTTCTGGAGTCCTCAGCACAAGAAGGAAACAGAGAGGTTGAAGTGAGTCCACAAGAGGCCACAGAGATGATGTGAGTGCTAGAGCATCTCCTGTATGAGGACAGGCTGAGAGAGTTGGTGTTGTTCAGCCTGGAGAAGAGAAGGCTCTGTAGAGACCTTAGAGCAGCTTCCAGTGCTGAAAGGGGCTCCAGGAAAGCTGGGAAGGGGCTCTTGATCAGGCAGGGCAGGGATAGGATGAGGAGGAACTATTTTTAGCTGGAAAAAGGGAGACTGAGATGAGATCTTAGGACGAAATATTCTTCTGTGAGGGTGCGGAGGCCCTGGTCCAGGTTGCCCAGAGCAGAGGTGGTTGCCCCATCCCTGGAGGTGTTCAAGGCCAGGTTGGATGGGGCTTGGAGCCCCTGATCCAGTGGGAGGTGTCCCTGACCTTGGCAGGGGGTGAGACTGGATGGGCTTTGAGGTCCCTTCCACCCCAAACTATTCTGTGATTCTATGGTTCTATGATTGCTCCTGGATTTTTTTCTTCTTATGCCACATTAACTGTTTTAGTGTGGAGCTCAAAGCATGATGCTGGGGAGAAAGAACAGAGGAATGAACAGGCTCAGCACGTTTCTTCATGTCATCTTTTTGCCTTGATGCGTCTTGCACTCTCTTCTTGTCCTTCACCCATTGCTCCCAAACCCTCATGCGACCCACACCACAGGGATTAGTTTTTTTCATTCCCTGCCTGGTTCATGTCACATATTTGAGCACGTCCATCTTGAGAGGTTCTTGTCATAATGTCATCATGTCCATCTCATTTTTGCCTGGGGCTCCTTTATTTCTACCTGCAAGGCCATCCTTAGCTCGGTGGTGGACAGTGTAATTCAATAGGCTTGCAGATCTGTCTTGGGTCAATTTTAATTCTATTTAAAGGACAGTCGATAGAGCCATCTCTGGGGTTTTCTGAGACAGAATTTCATACTGCGTTTATTATGCGCTGAATGCACTGGCTGGGGGAGAAAGCATTTCAGCATTGATGAGACATTAAGGTTGGGATGGGAAGCACTTTGCAACCTTTCTCCTTTGCTATTTTAGGCTCCATGAGACCCTCGTGAGTTGGCTCAGGAAGGGGCCAAGGAGGAGATGGCTCTCAGCGGGATTTTTTAGAAGCACTCATGCTGCCCTGCTCTCCTGCTGCTCATGGAGGCACAAATCAGCCCCTTCGTGAGCATCACCAGCCACAATCCCACCCTGATGCCTGACTTACACCACTGTGAACCTGTCCTTGGGGTTCAGGGGAGGTGGCATGCAGCAAAAAGGAGATAATCCCCAAACCGTGAGATCTAAGTACTGCTACATGACCATTACGACCTGCTCTGCCTCCCTGTGCCTCATAAAATAAGGGGTAATGTCCCAGAGAAGAGCTGGATATTAATAAAGAAAGAGGGCTTTCAATGCTGCTGTTCATCTAAACCATTCCCTTAAGTGCAGGATGAGATGCTCGAGCACTATGGCACGGGTTTTATGCAACTTAATAAAAGGGAAAAATGATATCACCACTGGAAAAAACAAAATGCATGCAGGGGAATTGGATTGCATCGCTTTACACTCAGATCAATCCTGAGATGGCATTGCACAACAAAGGGGGAGTTTTCCACCTCCCACTACTTATGGTAACAGGCTCAAGAAAGCTTTGCTCAGGCATTTTTAGGGGGACAAACCCTATCACCCAAGATGGAAATACTGTCATAGAATCACAGAACAGTTTGGGTTGGAAGGGACTCAAAGCCCATCCTGTTCCACCCCACCCATGGGCAGGGACACCTCCCACTGGATCAGAGGCTCCAAGCCCCATCCAACCTGGCCTTGAACCCCTCCAGGGATGGGGCAGCCACCCCTGCCCTGGGCAACCTGGGCCAGGGCCTCTGAACCCTCACAGTAAAACATTTCTTCCTAAGTTCTCATCTCAGTCTCCCCTCCTTCAGCTGAAATCCCTTCCTTCTCATCCTATCCCTGCACTCCCTATTTTCCCACTGGACAAAGCAGGAAAAAATGCCAACCTACCCAATAAAACTTCTGTAGGGAAGTTATCAGTGATGCATTTAATGAGCATTCAGTGATCAATGTGAGTCCATACCAAGGAATAAATCCACTCAACTCGTGTCAAAGCGAAGTCCATCTAGGAGTTAAACACCTCCCCCCAAATTTTACCATGTTATGAGGGTCCCCGTGGCTGCTTTCATGTCCTTTCAGAGTGTCATGGGGCTCCCTCCCATCGTGGGGAGCATCCAGGCATCTGCTGTGGCTCCAAATGAAATCACCCATTCCCTGCTGGAGATCATTAACGTATATCAGAAGGGAATTTAGCTGGAGTGGCTATTTCAGTAGCATGCGGCGTTCTCCCCCAGTTTGGGTTTGTTTTCGAAATTGCACATAAAGTGCAACTGCGGCACATTTACTTTTCTATTATGCCTACGAAATTAAGTTAGATGGCCCTAATAATAGCATTGCCTTTAAAATAACGTTGTGTTTAAAGAACAAACTCTCCAATGTCGCAGGCACAGCATATTTGTCTTGTGCTTAATTTCCACTTGCTGTTGTATTATTAGACATTAACATGATAGTTTTGTTTAATCTCTGGCTCCGTTGCCCATGGCTGACTTCAAACCGATCACTGGCCCCTCTTGATGAAAGTCCTAATTCATCCTTGTTAGTGCAATTAGGAGGAAATTGGATAACGGTGCCACTTCTCACAAAAGGTCTGGGAGAGGGCGAGGTTCTCCCCTGAGAGGTGAAGCCAGCGGCGAGCTCCTGGCTGCAGGAGGATTAGTCAGCTCCTGGGAAGATGATGGGGACAAATGAATTGAGGCTTTGTGAAGTTTTGAAGTGGGTTTTGATGGATTTTCTTGCTCTTTTTGTGGCACAGAGGTAGTAGGAATCCATCCCCGAAACCCAGCTAAAGTCACCATCAATTTGAGGTTGTTTTGAGTACACCTACACGAAGCATGAAAGAAATGTGAAAATAATGGGATTATTTTTTTTTCCAAAATTTAAGTCGTCAAAAGGTTTCAGGAAAGTGGCTGTGGGTTTTCTGCAGCATTTGCTCTCCATAGGCATCTATCTCCCCACCATGAACGTGAGTACAGAAATGAGATAAAACACTCTTCAACCACAGCATTGAAAAGAATGTGTGTGTATGGAGCGGTTTCCCTGCCTCTGCACCTCCATGCATCATTTCTTTAACTCTTAGCCCCCTTCAACCAAGTTTTTCTAGACTGAACTAAAATCCCCACATCCAGGACCACCTGCAGACCCAGAGACTGCTTTGGGTGTTACTTAGGTCTTATAAAGAAATGTTTTCCTCTGAGGTTGGGAGGCCCTGGCCCAGGTTGCCCAGGAAAGTGGTGGCTGCCCCATCCCTGGAGGGGTTCAAGGCCAGGCTGGATGGGGCCTGGAGCCCCTGATCCAGTGGGAGGTGTCCCTGCTCATGGCAGGGAGTGGAACAGGATAGACTTTGAGGTCCCTTGCTATCCGAATCATTCCATGATTCTATGATTCCCATCTTGGTCAATATGGGATCTGCAGCAAAGTCCAAAGAAAAACATGAGAGACTATCAAATCTTGGGAATCTGCTGTCCATCTGCAAAAACTACACCCTCATGCTCGAGATATCCACCTCATATTGCATTAAAAAATGAGGGAATTCAAGGCAACTAAGGAGGAGTTATTGTGGCTCTCAACTCACCCCGGTACTTGCCTTCCTGTGTCTCAGAAAGCGAATTAAGCTAAACCAGACAAACGAGCTTTTATTGCTTAATGAAATACATTCCTCACGGGTACAACTAGGAAAGGTACAGAAGCTTTCATACCAAAGGAGATTAAATAACTTGGGTTTCTTACCTTGGAAAGGAGGCAGGCAAAGGGGATTCGATGGAGGTTTACAAACCGTGGATGGTGTGGAGAGAGTGAAATGGAAACCTTCATTTCTGCAAGCACCTTGAGACTGAAGTGGCACTGGACAAAACCAGAAAGAGGCAAGTTTGAAGAAAATAATAGGTTAAACTGTGGAACTCACTTCCAAAGGATTTTGTGGAAATCCAAACTATAGATGAGGTGGAAGCAAAGGATTAGAAACATAAAATGGTTTGGGTCAGAAGGGACCTTAAACCATCCAGTTCCAGCTCCCTACCTATACTGGGGCACTTCCCACTGAAGTGAGGTTGTTCAAGGACCCATCCAATCCAGCCTTGATGAGGAGAATCCAGGGAAAATTGTCCATTTCTGTATTAAACATGCAGATGTTGATGCAATTGTAGCAGGTGGAGCATTTCTTGAGGGCTACTTACAGAAGTGCTTTATTCAGAATAGTTTTGTGTGTACATTCTCCACTTTTTGTCCCCCTTGCTTGTAATCCCAAGGCCAGACTTGTTCCCTTTGACAAACCCACACAGGAATACGCATCAGTAGCCCAAGGATACAAATATACATATTTACGTTTGGATGACTGAATTTAGAGATGCCAAAGGCAGGAGTCAGATGATCTGAAATTGTTCAGGTCTGTTAAGAATATCATCATCCAAACATCACTCTTACCAAAAAACAAATATTTCCTTTTGAGGCTGGGACATCTCCCAGGCTCTACACTGGATTTATTGCTTATTTGCAGATTTTGGTAGCATCCTTTCATTTGCATGGCTTACATCATGTTCATCGTGATGTCACTGAGTGCTGGAGTGTTGAGATACTCATCTGGCTAGACGAGAAAGGCAGCTGAACTCCATGAGACTTAGAGGTGTGCCCAGCTGGAGGAGGCAGATGGTACCAATGCATCTCAGTCCACCACAGCAAAAGGGGAAAATCACAATAGAAGTAGATTGGAATTTGTGTAAACAACTTGCTCCATTTCCAGATGGTCTCACACATAGAATCATTAAGGTTGGAAAAGATCTCTAAGCTCATCCAGTCCAACACCACCATGCCTAATATACCATGTCCTGAAGTGCCACAGCCACATAGTTCTTGAACCCCTCCAGGGATAGAGACTCCACCACCGCTCTGGACAGCCTCTGCCAGGGCTTCATCACTCTTTTGAAGGAGGAAGTTTTCCTAATATCCAGTCTAAACCTCCCCTGGTGAAAATTGAAGCCATTTCCTCTCATCCTATCACTTGTTACTTGGTTAAAGAGACCAACACCCACCTCACTGTAACCTCCTTTCCATGAGCTGCAGGGAGCGATGAGGTCTTCCCTCAGCCTCCTCTTCCCTAGGCTAAACAACCCCAGGTCCTCCCTCAGCTGCTTCTTCTAAAATCTGTTCTCCAAACCCTTCCCAAGGTCCATTCCCCTCCTCAGGATGTGCTCCAGCCCCTCAATGTCATTCCTGCTGAGGAAATGATGGGTCCTTGGGTCCAGATACCCTGTTCTCTGGGGTAGTTTTATAATTTTCTAGCAAGGCTTTCCCAGTACAGATCACAGTGTGCTTGATGAAACATTGACATGAAGTTCATGTCAATAGGAAAATAGGTTTGGACAGCAAAGAGGGGAAGAGGGAGACTTATGAACAAACATCTTGCTGTCACAGTCCTATTAACCTCCTCTCAGTCTAATCCTGTCCTTAATTGACTTAATTCTGATTATATTCCTGATATGCCTGCATCAGCAGGGGTAGGGTTGGAGGTCACGCTGAGCGATGTAGAGGAAAAGAGAGGAGCAGCGAGTTACACGCACTCATGTACACATTCTTTGGAACAGCAAACAGAAATAAAAAGAAATCAAAACTTCCCAGAAAGGCTAAAATGAAAAAGAAACCTCCACCAAAACAAATTGCAAGCTACTCTTTTAACAGTTAAGAGGCTTCAAACTGCCCATTTAACGCAGACGAAAATACCATCTGCAGGTAACAGGGGGGTGAAGCTTGATACATAATGAACCATCCCCTTGGTAAAGCAACTTCACCTGTCTGTCTGCAATCAGTGGTGGAGCAGAGGCTGCGCTGCCTTCAAGTGGCTCTCCACGAGGGTTCAGTAATTGTCTCGGCAGAAAGTAAGAGTTCCCCCTAGTGCAGAGCGATAAATCAAGGATAATAATAACTCTTTCCAAACTAATCCTCAGGTAGAAACAAAATCCAGCAGAGAAGGTGGTATGGAGGCAAAACTTGGCACCTGGATCTGAGGGTTAGGTAGGTATAAATATATTTCCTGTGCCTCTGCCGTTGCTAAAATATATCGTTACTAGGAGTACACAACTGTACATCTTTAGATTTCTTTTTAAGCTATTTATTTCCTGTCTCCTCCTTGTGCAGTGATGCTTCTCCCACCATCATCCCGAGTCCTGGGGCTGGTGGTAAAGCCTGGCTGTATGCAAAGAGGATGGGGACACCCTAGGGCTGGCATGGGGGACTGCGAGTTCCTTCTGCAAAGATGAGGCTCCACACAGCCCATTTCAAGGTCCATGAGCTTCAGTTTCTTTCCCAGCAGGTCTGGCCTTAGGATCAAAGACCTCAGGATGGGTTTGAGGATGTCTCAATGCTGCAGCCAAGAGGCGACAGGGGACGAAGACAAGGCTGAAGTGCTCAATGCCTACTTTGCCTCAGTCTTTAACAGTAAGGAAAATTGTTCCCTCTGTGCACAACCCCAAGGGTTGGAAGATTCCCAAGGTCCAAGAGGATGTGGTTAGAGACTTGCTTGCCCAGCTAGATGCCCACAAGTCTATGGGGCCGGATGGAGTCCACCCAAGAGTTTTGAGGGAACTGGCAGATGTGCTGGCCAAACCCCTTTCCATCATCTTCCAACAGTCCTGGATGACTGGGGAGGTTCTGCTGGACTGGAGGCTGATGTCGTGCCCATCTATAAGAAGGGGCGCAGGGAGGATTCGGGGAACTACAGGCCTGTCAGCCTGACCTCGGTACCGGGGAAAGTGATGGAGTGGGTGATCTTGAGTGCTATCAAGAAGCACTTGCAAGAGAACCGGGTGATCAGGCCCAGTCAACACGGGTTCATGAAAGGCAGGTCTTGCCAGAGTAATCTGATCACCTTCTATGACCGAGTGACTAAACTCTTGGATGAGGGAAAGGCTGTGGATGTGGTCTTCCTGGACTTTAGTAAAGCCTTTGATACAGTTTCTCACAGCATTCTGCTTCGGAAACTGTCGGCCTCTGGCCTGGACGGGCGCACACTCTCCTGGGTGAAAAACTGGTTGAATGATCGGGCCCAGAGGGTGGTGGGAAATGGAGTTAAATCCAGCTGGAGGCCAGTGACAAGTGGGGTTCCCCAGGGCTCAGTCCTGGGTCCAGTCCTGTTTAATGTCTTTATCAATGACCTGGATGAAGGCATTGAGTGCTCCCTTAGCAAGTTTGCAGATGACACCAAGCTGGGTGGAAGTGTTGATCTGCTGGAGGGTCGGGAGGCTCCAAAGGGACCTGAACAGGCTGGATCCATGGGCTGAGACCAACGGCAGGAGGTTTAACAAGGCCAAATGCCGGGTCCTGCACTTGGGGCACAACAACCCTGAGCAGAGGTACAGACTAGGAGAAACCTGGCTGGAAAGCTGCCAGGAGGAGAAGGACCTGGGGGTGTTGTTTGACAGCCGACTGAACATGAGCCAGCAGTGGCCCAGGTGGCCAAAAAGGCCAATGGCATCTTGGCTTGTATCAGAAACGGCGTGACCAGCAGGTCCAGGGAGGTTATTCTCCCTCTGTACTCGGCACTGGTGAGACCGAATCCTGTGTTCAGTTCTGGGCCCCTCACCACAAGAGGGATGTTGAGGCTCTGGAGCGAGTCCAGAGAAGAGCAATGAAGCTGGTGAAGGGGCTGGAGAACAAGAGGAGCGGCTGAGAGAGCTGGGGGTGTTTAGCCTGGAGAAGAGGAGGCTGAGGGGAGACCTTATTACTCTCTACAACTACCTGAAGGGAGGTTGTGGAGAGGAGGGAGCTGGGCTCTTCTCCCAAGTGACAGGGGACAGGACGAGAGGGAATGGCCTCAAGCTCCGCCAGGGGAGATTTAGGCTTGAGATTAGGAAAGAATTCTTCATGGAGAGGGTGGTTAGGCATTGGAACGGTCTGCCCAGGGAGGTGGTTGAGTCGCCGTCCCTGGAGGTGTTTAAGGTGAGGGTGGATGAGGTACTTAGGAGCATGATTTAGAGATTGGTGGGAATGGTTGGACTTGACGATCCAGTGGGTCTCTTCCAACCTGGTTATTCTGTGATTCTGTGACAGCGATGCCAGCCCAGGGGTGACATGGGCTGAGCTGTGAGATGCCATGAGATGCCATGAGATGCCATGAGATGCCATGAGATCAGAGATTTGCAAATACAAATATAGAGTTGCAAAAGAACTTTTACCAAAAGCTCTTAGGGACCAACCCTTCCCCAATGGCACCGTGCAGATGCACTGGGTCCCATTGGACCAATTGCACCAATGGTCCCACGTTCCACCTGCTCCTATTTCCAGTTACTGTTTCCATCCACTGGAAGCAAAACCATTACAAACCCCCCCTGTGGGTCAGCAAAATATAGGGAAAGCATTAAGCCACCCAACACCTGCATGAAGGGAAAGCCAGCAAGTGTGAAAAAAGATCACCCAACTAT
Organism: Clamator glandarius; assembly: GCA_033459285.1. Lineage (NCBI taxonomy): Eukaryota > Metazoa > Chordata > Aves > Cuculiformes > Cuculidae > Clamator > Clamator glandarius. Next base: position 2,103,947 of record JAUNZM010000716.1, read on the forward strand.
ATATATTTTTTTTATTTACTCATTTATTCCCTTATTGGTTCTGTTTTTCTCATCTTTTTGCAAAAAAATAAAAGGTGCATGTAGGGTTATTTCAATGTTTTGAACTGACTCTATTTACTCAGGAGCTGATAGGATTGATTTACAGCAACATGATGAATTCAGAGAGGGGAAAAAAGATACCAGAGAAGAGCAGTAGTGTTTGATTTCAGGGCTGGGTTTGTGGTGATTGCTGATGCCAGGAGAAACATCAGGCTGTGGCCATCTGGAAATGAGGGGTTTCAACTTATTCACTGAATCTGGGGTAAGGAGTGAGGGCATCTCACTATCCAAGAGACTTTCTGAGACAGTCTTGGAGGAAAATAATCAAGTTTCAGTGTTATACAGATTTCCTTCGAGGTGATAGGGAAATCTATTCTCTGATTATTTTTCTTTTTTATGCTTTTTTTCTTTAAGAAGAAACGGAGTAAGGGAAGAAAACATCAGTGAACCGAGCTTTTATTGGAAAAGGAATAAAAATCAAAGGAAAATTCAAGCATTCAATTCAGAAGTTGATTATTTAATATAGTAAAAAAAGTTGCAAACAAGTCTAAACTACAATTTTTGGAGCTAAGTTGGTTTCCAGAGCACACGTAGAGTATTAGGCAGGGAACTAAATTCACTTGGGATCTCTAGACCTCAAATTCCCCTTCTGAGCTCGCAGGTTAAACCTTCTAGTATAAAACCAAAATGCCAGATACGGACATCTCTGCAATAGCTAACCTGATCCCGGTCCTGCGTGATGTCCTCAGACTGCTCTGATTTGGAAAAACCCCACAGCCTTAAACCTTCTCTTCTTGGATATATGTTATGATTTGCTGTTATGTGACCTTTAGGAAAGGAAGGCAAAAGGGGAAATCTTGCTCTTCTGAGCAAGGCAAATTGGTGTCCATGGACCAGAGTAGGGCATTGGCTTTGCTGCTCCTCTTACGGAGACGCTAGAGAATCATAGAATCATGGAATGTTTTGGGTCAGAAGGGACCTCAAAGCCCATCCAGTTCCACCCCACCCATGGGCAGGGACACCTTCCACTGGATTAGGGGCTCCAAGCCCCATCCAACCTGGCTGTGAACACCTCCAGGGATGGGGCAGCCACCGTTGCTCTGGGCCAGAGCCTCACCTCCGATCTCAACAGTCTCCCCGTTCCCTCAACCCAAAATGAATCCTCCCACACATCTTACAGTATTATCCAAACGTTTCTATATATTCTTAATCTCCCCAACAGCTTCATGTCCTTCTTTCCTATGGAGGTTTACTTTGATCCCCAAGACCTCAAAACTCTTCAGATTTCCCCTAGTTTCTGTATCAATCATTATTCAGCTGCAACATCCCAAAGGAAAACCTCAAACTTTATTGTCATGCCTTTTTTCTTCAATTTTTCATTCTTCTGTTAAAAAAAAAAAAAAGTAATGTTTTCTTTCTGGAAATGGTGGATTAAAGGGGATGTGGCAGGGATATTGCTTGTGCCCTCATGTCTTCTCTGCTGTGGCCATGCAGTTAAACTGCACTACAGCATCAGAACATAATTCTCCAAGCACAAAGCACAGGATGTTTCAGGAGACCACGCACCAAGCCTGGCATGCCAGAGCAAATGAGCAATTTGCAAACACCCAGGAGGTTGGAATTTGTTGGCTGCAAATGTACAAAACACCCACATCACATAGACAGGGTGATTCATGAGGAGATCATGTGAGTCACCTGGGCAACATTTGCCACTTTTTAGAAATGAAGCCAATGGAGTTGGAGTAATTTATAAGGGGAAAAGCTGCCCCAGAATGCCCAGAGCAGTGGTGGCTGCCCCATCCCTGGAGGGGTTCAAGGCCAGGTTGGATGGGGCTTGGAGCCCCTGATCCAGTGGGAGGTGTCCCTGCCCATGAGTGAGTGGATCTGGATAGGCTTTAAGGTCCCTTCCAACCCAAACCATTCTATGATTCTATAAGAAAACTAAGTTGATGGCTGCACCAGGCACTTTCTTCTGGCCAAAGTATGAAGAGGGAATAGAAATGCAAGTGCTGTGGGGTATGTGGGGATGTTCTACAGCCACAGCCACTCAAGGATGGGGAAGTGTTGGGGTGCAAGGAAAGGGGTGCACAGTAGAGCACAGAAAGGCAGTGGATTTTAGCACAGAGCCGCAGAGCAACATCCTACTCGAAAGCAGGAGGGACTTATATGCCACTTACCCACACTCTGTTTGAGGGCTTCTTCAGCAGATAAGACTAGGACAAGCCATTTGCGGTGACCAACCTAAGCCTGGGGCTGGAGGTGCCTAACCCCAGCTCCATGAATTCTCCCAACTACACCTTTGCCTTTGAACATACAGGTGTGTTCATCCAATAGGGATGTGCTCCTGTGCTCATCCAAGCCACATTCCCCTGCTTAGACCTTTTTTTCTTTTAATGAGCCTTGGAATTTGAAAGAGGCTCCTCTCTCGGCAAGGGACTTACTGGCAAAGACAAAGAACAAAATGATCAAACCCAAAGATTCCTGCCTCTTGTCTTCTCCACCTGGCCTCTTTTGCAGCCCCGTGGAGGAAACTTGCTTTTAAACAAAAGCTAAACACTGTCAGTGGGAGAGCAAGGCAGGATCTCTCTGAAATGCAAATGCATTTTTGAGAGCAGCCAGCTTTGAAAATAGGGATCCTGCTGACTCATGTTTAGGAATTGGGGGAGAGAATCTGCTCCTGCTCCCTGTTCATCACCCTCTCTTCTTCAGCTTCCTCCTGGCGATGCATATATCAGCACAATAAAGGACAAGTGGACTACATGGATGAAATAAAGTCTGTGGGGACAGGATCTACAACTCAGTATTTGCCCTGAAAAGCTGTCGGCTGCCCTTCCAACCAGGCACGGTGTGTTAGGGTCGAGCGCTGAAATCCAAGGAGATATGTGGCTCCACGGTCTCGTCCCAGTTCCACTTAACAGCAGATCCTGCACAGGACTGAAGGAGCAGGACCCTGGCCTGTGTTTTGACAGCAAGAGAAAGGATGAGAGCAGGAAGGAAGAAGGAAGGAGAAGAACAAGGAGATGGCTTGGATTCCTTTCCATAGAACAATGAGTTTCTCCATCACATGGTGGTAAGGACAAGCATGTGAAGTTGACATAGGGATGCTGCAAAGCCACTGAGCTTGCAAGAGCCAGAAGCTAAATAACTGTATTTCTTTTTGCTTTTAAATCTCCCTTATTATTTTCAAGAGCGCACTGTCAACCTTGTCTGATTTCCCAAGATATTTACTGTCCCGCGCTCATCCTTTGAGGGGGCAGGAGGGCCTGTATCAAGCTGTGCCACCATGACCTGACACATCTGCAAATCATCTGCCTGTTACTGAGTGTGCACATGAGCCTCAAAAACTAAAATTGTGGGTCTATATTCTTCTTGCTTCCTTGGCAGCATTGATCATAGAATCATAGAATGGTTTGGAATGCAAGGGATCATGAAGGCCTTCCAGTCCAATGTCCCTGCAGCGAGCAGGGATATTTGAGTAGGGACATCTTCAACCAGATCAGATTGCTCAGAGCTCCATCGAACCTCACCTGGAATGTTTCTAGGGATGGGGCAGCCACCACCTCTCTGGGTAACCTCTGCCAGTGCTTCACCGCCTCCGGCAAAAAGATATTCTTCCTAATATCTAGTCCGAACTCCTCCTCTTTTAGTTTAAAAACATCACCCCTTGTCTTATTGCTACAGACCTTGCTAAAAAGTTTTTCCCCACCTTTCTTATAAGCTCCCTTTAAGTACTGAAAGGCTGTGATAAGGTGTTCTTGTTGTTTTCTCTTCTCAAAGATGAACAAGCTCAACTCTCTCAGCCTCTCTTCATAGGAGAAATGTTCCAAGCCTTTGATCATTTTGGTGGCCTTCACTGGACTTACTCCAACAGGTCCCTGTCTTTCCTGTGCTGAGGACTCCAGAACTGAACACAGGGCTCCTGGTGGGGTCTCACCAGAGCCAGCGGGGGAGAATCCCCTTCCTGGCCCTGCTGGCAATGCTTCTTTTTATGCAGCCCAGGACACAGTTGGCCTTGTGGGGTACAAGCACCCATCGCTGGCTCATGTTGAGCTTCTCATTCACTAGCTTGTCCATCTTCTTTTATTAATATAAGCCCATCAACACCCTCAGGATGTCTCTGATACGATGCAAAAGTTTCCTTCCCTGAGTGATGAGGAGCTGGCAGCAGAGTTGTACAAAGCCATCAGCTCCTGACAACTCCCGCACACACTGGGGCAAGATGCTGCCGAGACCCAAATTAGCATCATTGGTGAGCAATCCCCATCTCCACTCAGACCCTGGCTTAGTACCCTGGAATCCGAGCCACTCGTAGGTGGGGTATCTGATATCAAAACACATAATAATAAGCAGAGCAGGAGTGGAAATACCATGGCTCGCGGGGATGTCAAGCTCCAGGGGTGTAATGGAAAGTCAGACTTTTTTTTTTCCTAATGTGCTTCTGCTCTAATAATCACTTTTTTTTTTTTTTTTTTTTTTTCTCCCCCTTTCATCGCTTTTCAGCCGGAAACACTGGCATGCTGCACCAGCAGCAGCCGATCAAGACTTCACACATCTTGCTCATTATCCCTCGCTCCACACCAGGGGAAACAAGAAGGATTTATAGCACCCAATTGTGTACAAGTGTTGCCCAGAGTGAAATACCCGGCTGTGTCTGCTCTAGGAAAGCCACAGCTGTGCTGAGTCTAAGGCTGGGAGACGAGAGACTTTATAGGGATAGATAAAATCTTTTATTAGGCCAACTGATCCAGCTGGAAGCAGCAGACAGGTTTTAGGTGTGCAGACCCATCTTTGGGTCTCTGGTTTTCTGCAGACAGCTTCAGAGCTCCTGCAACACTGTCCCCAGCCCGTCTTTATCTCCATAAAACCTCAAGGGTGCAGGAGATGAATGAACAGCAGCAGCATGGCCTCCTTGAAAACCCCTAAAGCTCCAACACTGATAAACACCAAAATCCTGCCTAAACCCTTCTTCTTCTGGGTCTCTGGCACACCAAAAAATCTCCATCGTGTGGCTTTTGCTGCTTTCCCCTGAGCCACAACCCATTTTCCCCTTGCTGTATCTCTTGCTATGAAAACCCACCTTGCAGAAAATAATGCAGAAAGGCAGGTTACAGAAGTAGAATTCAATTTGGGTACCAGAGCCATAGGCAATGCCAGCAATGGAAAAATAGTGAGGGGGAAAATTAGAGCAAAGCATGGGAGCATGCAGGCTCATAGTGGCCAAGACTAGCAGTGCTGGAGATGACACCCACAGGTACATGGTCTTGCGCCCTCACAAGTGTTTCAGTGAAGGTAAATGTCTGAAACAGAGATGCAGAAGGTTAAAATCATCACTTTGAGTCCTCAATACCACTGACAGCAGCACTTCCATGCATTTTTGCATCCACTCCTTCCATCCATGACAATTCCCAGCTAAAGACACCAAGCCCTGTCCCAAATGTACCCCTGTGGTGGGCATGGGAGCTGTTAGAGCACCTTCTGTATGAGAACAGGCTGAGAGAGTTGGGGTTGTGCAGCCTGGAGAAAAAAGGGGACCGGGGAGATCTTAAAGCACCTTCCAGTATTGAAAGGGGCTTCAGGAAAGCTGGGGAAGGGCTCTGGATCAGAGAGTGCAGGGGTAGGACAAGGGGGAGTGTATTTGAGCTGAAAGAGGGGAGATTGAGATGAGATCTTAGGAAGAAATGTGAGATGAGATCTTAGGAAGAAATGTTTTGCAGTGAGGGTGGGGAGGTCCTGGCCCAGGCTGCCCAGAGCAGTGGTGGCTGCCCCATCCCTGGAGGGGTTCAAGGCCAGGTTGGATGGGGCTTGGAGCCCCTGATCCAGTGGGAGGTGTCCCTGCCCCTGGCAGGGGTGGAACTGGATGGGCTTTGAGGTCCCTTCCAAGCCAAACAGGATTCTATGATCCACTGGCAACTGTGCCCAGCCATGGCATCAGAAACAAAGCACAAGTTGCCCTGCATGATTCACCCTTTCTCTTCTGTCCTTGTCTATTATATGAATTCCAATGAGGAGCAGCCCCTTTCCCCTCCAGTTATTTCAGACGGCATGAGGCACATCAGTAAGATTTCTCTTTTTTTTGGAAAAATAATAACACGGGTTGATCCTGCTGGCAATTTATAGCAATTGTAGTAACCTGATAATAATTTCTAGCAATTAAGCACAATACTAATTCACTCATTTACTGAGTAATGTCTTGCCTTTATTTATGGGGGCTGTGCCAGAGTATAAATATCTTATTCACTTTGTTGGGTAATGAAAATTTACTAAGTAGCTTTTTTTATAAAATGTTTATTCATTTTCAGCTATTCTTAGCAATCACGTGTGAATAAGGAGTAATTGCTTTACTTGGGGATGGTAATTAGATAGTACTAAGTCATTGTTTTCTTCTTGCAAGTGGATGGTTTGTTTAAGTGTGCATCTGCTCTCCCAGCATTAATTCAACCTGCCAGTCCCTCACCCTCTTCCAAAGCACCCGCGGCCACATCCTGCTCCCACTAAAGAGGAGGTTTTGAGGGCTGAGGAGCTGGATCAGCTGTGGGGTTCACACAGAGCACGGGTCAAGGTGTCCAAGTGGGTGTTGAATTGCTCATAGAATCCCAAGGTTGGAAAAGACCTTTGAGATCATCAAGTCCAACCGCACCTGCCCACTACTAAATAATATCCCTGGGCACTTCATTCACCTGTCTTTTAAACACCTCCAGGGATGGGGACTCCACCACCTCCCTAGGCAACTGTTCCAGTGCTTGAGAACTCTTTTGTTGAAGAAATTTTTTCCTTGATTCATCTTGTTGAGAAGCCCTTGGCGGCTTTGCTGCAGGAGCAGAGCGGACTATCAGCATGCACGGCAGGATTTGCATCTGCTAATCAGAGCTGGATCCGGGGAAGCAACTTTCAATAAAAGAATCCCATTACAAAGCAACCAGCTGTGAAATACCATACCTGTGCTGCACCCTGTAAACCTCAGCCTCTTCTTTTTCTGCCAAGAAGGGAAGGGCTTCTCCTTAGCTTGGAGGTGGGGAAGGAAGGGGGAGGGAAAGAAATAAAAATGGGAAGCGGGTATTGATATTCACACGCAGGATTGCTTGTCTGGGGACCCTGCACTGTTCCATCTTCCCTAGGCAGGGAGGATGCTCCTGGGAACTTAGGGAAAAAGTCCTTTCCATAGAATCATAGAATCATAGAATCATAGAATAACCAGGTTGGAAGAGACCCACCGGATCATTGAGCCCAACCGTTCCTATCAAACACTAAACCATGTCCCTCAGCACCTCATCCACCTGTCCCTTAGACCCCTCCAGGGAAGGGGACTCAACTCCCTCCCTGGGCAGCCTCTGCCAGTGCCCAAAACAGGCAGAATATTCATGGCCCTTCTCAGGACCGGCCCCAGGACTGGCATATTACAATCTTGCCAAGCAGAACTGGGACTCGATATGGCTTTTAATGGCTTAAATTGGAGAGGGAAAGATTTGGATTAGACATTAGGAAGAAATTCTTCATGCTGAGGACAGGGAGGCCCTGGCCCAGGCTGCCCCATCCCCAGAGGTGTTCAAGGCCAGGTTGGATTTGGCTTGGAGCCCCAAATGCACTGGGAGGTGTCCCTGCCCCTGGCAGGTGGTTGAACTGGATAGGCTTTGAGGTCCCTTCCAGCTCAAACCATTCTGTAATTCTATGAGTCTATGTTTTAACACTTGCAAGTATCTAGAGGCAGCCCTGCGCTTTGGTTGCATCTCCAACAACAGCCCATCCCAGAGGGTCCATCCCAGAGGGAAATGATAGTAAGTGATGTGAGTTCAGGGGTAATTGCCCATGATGCCTCAATTTTTCCATTTTCAAACTGGAATTTGTGATTCTGCTCTCCTTTGCAAAGCACATTGGGATTTGCTGCGGAAGGACTGGGCTCTCACACCACCTTAAGAGACGGTCACTGGAGGAGATGGTGGGCAATGCACCATAGTTTGGAGGTGGCTGCAGACAAACGGCATCAGATGTGTTCTTTAAAAGCACCAAGTGATTTTTAAGTGCTTCTGTGAGAGCATTTACAGGGCCCTGATTTACTGAGCACTCAGAGCAGCCTGTTCTTGCTGGAAAACAGGGCTTGAGATGCAGTGAAGCATTTACAAATACAAGCTTTGTGCTGTCTCAATCTCTGCATTTCTCAGTTTTCCTGCCTTTAAGATGGGGATAACCCAGCTCCCCAGGACCATTCCTCAAACACCACAGGTGCTGTCTGCAACCACCGTCAAAAATGGCAAGACCCTATAAAAACTGACCACCCTGCCCTGTTTCACCCTGATGTGATAGTAAAGACAGGGGCAAGATTCTTGGTGCCTGGAGGGGCTGGGGATACCAAAAGAAGGAGAAAACCAGGGTGGTCATTGAAAAGGCATATCATGTCCCAGGGAACAGGATAAGAAATTGGATGTTGCAAAGAAAATACATGGACCTGTTGGAGCGAGACCAGAGGAGGTCATGAAGATGATATGGGGGCTGGAGCACCTCCCATCCAAGGACAAGCTGAGAGAGTTGGGGTTGTTCAGCCTGGAGAAGAGAAGGGTCCAGGGAGAACTTAGAGCAGTTTCCAGTATTGAAAGGGGCTGCAGAAAAGCTGAGGAGGGGCTCTTGATCGGGGAGGGCAAGGATAGAATAAGGGGGGATGGTTTTCAGCTGAAAGAGGGGAGATTGAAGTGAGATCTTAGGAAGAAATGTTTTCCTGTGCAGGTGGGGAGGCCCTGGCCCAGGTTGCCCAGAGCAGTGGTGGCTGCCCCATCCCTGGAGGGGTTCAAGGCCAGGTTGGATGGGGCTTGGAGCCCCTGATCCTATGGGAGGTGTCCCTGCCCATGGCAGGGGATGGAACTGGAGGGGCTTTGAGGTCCCTTCTGATACAAACCATTCCATGATTCTATGATTCTAAATGAACCCATCCAGTATTGAGTAGCCAGAAACAGTTAAGAAGGGGTTTGCATGGTGTTGGTGTTGTAGACACAGGCTCTACCATACCCATATCCTATGTCCTTAGCAGCCAGGGAGGCAAAGGAAGGGTCAAGACACCAGGATGAGCATTTAAGGGTCTGAACCACCTCCTTGTTCTACCAAGATTCAGCAGCCTTATGCAAAATCTCCCAGGCCGACTTCTCATAGGGACCATGTGTGTTTTCACATCCCCATCCCTTTCCAAGCATCCTTTCCCTTCGGCATCACTCCCAATGATTTTGTTTTGCTTTCAGCCGCATTGTGTCTGCAAACAGCCCTGTAATCTCAGTGGTGTGAGCTGTAAAGTCCGGGGAGGTTCTGTCTTTTTTAAAAAGCAAAGCATCACTGAGGATTTCCAAAGCAGCTACCAGGAGAAGGCAAAGGAGATGATGTGGGTGATGCTGTCTCCAAGACTTTTCACTGCAAAATTGCTATGGAATTGCCCTTTTCAAACAAGACTTAGCCCTTTGTACCCCTCCTTTTGCAACTCCTTCTGCTGAGTCTGGTGCTCCACGGGTGCAAAGGAGCTGGCAGGAGAAGAAGAGGCAGCTCCAGGGCACCCTGATAAATCCCTGCAGGGCTCACGTCCAGCATGCCTGCTTCCCAGAGATAAAAAGAAATCATCACTCCTCCAAGCTGCGGACACAGGCTCAACACCAGGCTAATCTCTTCATGCACTTGGTCCATCACCATGTCACGAGAAGCAAAGACAGGCAAGGGAGGGAGGTGGCAGTGATGGGTCTGTGAGCATCCCAAACCATTCCAGGGAAATCAGCCCCATCCAGCTGCTTGAGGAAGAGGTAGCAACTCGTGTTTATTCTGCATAAGGAACTGGAAAGCATTTTTTTCCACCTCAGAGTGGAAAAATAATCCTGTAGAAGTCATCTGGAGTATCAGCACAGCATTCAGGTGCATAGGAATCTATCCTAAGGTGTGATGCAGCTCTGAGCAGCTCCACTACGGGGATCTGGAAGCACAAAGAAGAGCCTTGCAAAATTGCAGATGCTGAAGGAAAATCACTCAAGGAGTCAGAAAAAAAGGAGTTGTAAGGACATATAAGCAGCTTCAGAGGAAGAAAATACTGGGCAGGGAAAGGGAAGCAAAGTGCTCCTGCAGGACATTAGTGCCAGACAAAAGTCACATCGGAATTAGGCACTCATTTTGAACAGGGAGGATGATTAGCCTTGAGAATAAATTATCATGTGAAATAGGAAACACTTCACCTCTCGATGCCTATGAATAAAAACTAGGAAGGATGACCTTTAATCATCCCCAAAGAACTGGGCTCCCCAAACAGCCCCTCGGGGATGGACACTGGACAAGGGCTGGAAAAGCCAGGCTGATGTTCCCATCAGATCTCACGAGCACTGCAAACACTTACAAAACCCACCAGTCTGTACAATCATGGAATGATTTGGGTTGGAAGGGACATCAAAGCCCACCCAGTTCCACCCCTGCCATGGGCAGGGACACCTCCCACTGGATCAGGGGCTCCAAGCCCCATCCAACCTGGCCTTGAACCCCTTCAGGAATGGGGCAGCCACCCCTGCTCTGGGCAGCCTGGGCCAGGGCCTCTCCATCCTCACAATAAAACTTTTCTCCTAAGATCTCGTCTCAATCTCCCCTCTTTCAGCTTAAAACCATCCTCCCTCATCCTCTGCTTGCCCTCCCTGATACAGAGCCCCTCCCCAGCTTTCCTATAGACCTAGACCCCCACTGTGAGGTGATGGCTCATTTCTTCCCTATGAAATGACCTCCCAGTTCTTCAGAAGGAATGACAATGAGACACAAAGCAATCACTGGGTGCTAAATGAGGTTCCTTATCCCATTAATAAAGTGGATTTTAGATGTTCAGGCCAAATGAAAGACCCCAGTGAATTTGCTCATGGATCAGCATCACAATATAATGACAGCTCTTATTTTCCCAGTGGTTGGTGTCTCTCGGCTTTCTGCTGGCAAGAAAACCTGCTTTTTTATTTGTATTTTTAATTTTTTACCCCTTCCAAGCTTGAAAGTGTTGCTTTTAATCTCACTCCCATTTCCTGAGCTCTGTTACATTAATGTCTCTTTATTTCTGCTGCATGTTTTATGGCAACCTTGGGATGCTCAGAGCCCACTTTTAGGGCAACTTGAATGGGGGGGGGGGGGGGGGGGGAATCACGGGGCAGGGCTGGCAGGTGGGTTGCTATTTCTGCTTAATGACTTCCAGTTTCAATTACCTCCAACATGGCCTAATTATCCAGGTGCCACTTTAATCACTGGGGTGATGGGGGGAGGACGGGGCAGTGTGACAGCCACGGGTTGTCTCTGCTGCGGGGTGGAAGAAGAGGATGCAAACCAGCAAATATCCAAAGACAAGTGGAGAAAGGGTTGGAAATCATTGTGGATTAGACCCTTCTTTTACCCTTACACCCTAAATGGCAGCATAGCAGCAGAGGGGAGCAGCGAGACCTGCCCACCATCCCACCCTCATTCTTCATCCAGATGACTCAATGCCACCGAGCACAAGAGATGCTCCCAAATAACCACCATCCCTCCAAATTAGGGGCTTCAGTGCCTGTTGCCTCACCAAAGAAATTAATGTTGTTTCTCTAAGTGGCCAATATAGGATGTCACTAAGCAAATTCGGGATTTATCACTCCCTTTCCCAGGCCTGTCCTCACCAGCCATTGGTAATCGGTGAAGCTGAGTCCTAACTCAGAACAGCAGCTCCCCCACTCTAGAAATGCGTTTGCTATTTAACCCCAACCAGCCAAGAAGGATAAAAAATAACAAAAGAATTAGAAAAATGGGGCTTTGCTGCTCCAAAGTTGATCTCAGGAGGTATTTGGAGCGTTTCCAATCAAACAGAGCCCTGCAGGGACCACTCTGGGCATGCAGCAGAAGCAGCTTCTCCTGGCTCAGTTGTGGGGAGAGCTCCCTGGGGACCCTGAAGCAGCACTTTGAGTAAAGCTTGCAGCCTCTTCCACTCACTAAAAAGCTTCCAAGTGTGAGTTTTGGATCTGCAGCATGGCAAACAAGAGGGATATTTTGGGACTGCTCTTGGTCCGCCACCTTTCTTCTTCTTGCCTCCTGCTGTTGCTTCACTTTTTTGATCTCTCATGTCTCCCTCTGCCTTCAAGTCTCTCCTTCACAGGTGAAATGCAGTTTCCTTCTTCCCCAGCCACTTGCACATCTCAATGCCAAAATCCAGGAATCACAGAATCATAAAATCACCAGGTTGGAAAAGACCCACCGGATCATCGTGTCCAACCATTCCTATCAAACACTAAACCATGTCCCTCAGCACCTTGTCCACCCATCCCTTAAACACCTCCAGGGAAGGTGAATCAACCCTCTTCCTGGGCAGCCTGTTCCAGAGCCCAATGACCCTTTCCATGGAAATTTTTTTCCTAATGTCCAGGCTAAACCTCCCCTGGTGGAGCTTGAGGCCATTCCCTCTCGTCCTGTCCCTGTCACTTGGGAGAAGAGCCCAGCTCCCTGCTCTCCACAATCTCCTTTCAGGTAGTTGTAGGAAGCAATGAGGTCTCTCCTCAGCCTCCTCTTCTCCAGGAGATGTGTGGCAGCATGGACCATCCTCCCTGGGGCATCGCAAACCCCTGGGTTGCCTGAAGCAAGAAGGCCAAATACCCAACGCACCCAGCACCCTCCAAATCCCCTCACCCAGCCCAAAAACCTTTTGATATAATTATTCCCATGGCTGCTTCCAAGCAGTTTGCAAAGCAGCTGCAAAGCCAACTGGTTGCCCAGTGCAGAGGCATGAATTATTCCAACGTTAGCACTGCTTGCTGGCAGCCAAGATCTTGCAGACTGCAAAGGCAAAGGCAGGGTTGCAATTATTGCTTTAGATTGGGTTGCACAATGATAGCAGTTAGTGACAACGAACCCCAAGAGAGGAACACACACCAAAAAAAGTGCATTGTTTTCATTCATTTTGCTCCCCCTCCCATCACAACTCAGCTCAGGACAGAGAGGAGGCATGAGGTCCTATTCCAGTGTCAAGAGCATCCTCCAAGAGCAACAGCAACCAGGATCTCATCAAGCATGAGTGGAGCCCGAGTGCAAACAAGGCACAGGCGTATGTGTGGTGCCATGGCAGGATTTGTCCTTCAAGGAGCAGAGCTGCTCACTGGAGAAGCAGTGAGATGAACAAGGAGTCAGTTAGACTTCTCTGGGGGTAGATAAGCACCTCTGGTAGATTTTCCTTGCAGCTCTTCTGCATGGACCTGGTCTGCTGAGGCATCTCAAGGGACCAGCTAGAGGCAGTACAGCACCCAGGATGGAGATTTACTTCATTCCCAAAGTAAAGAAGCAAACTGATCACATTTTGGCCATACCCTTATGCCTTTTCCCCTTCTATATTTCCCTACGTGAAATTACCCACCTGCAGAGCAATGCAAAGCGCTGGGGAAACTGAGGCACAGAAAGGGTAACGCTTACACTCAGCAGCTGAGCTGGAATAAAACCCCACATCATTTGGGTCTTATTTGCAACCTGTAGCCTCCTCACCACCCTACCACTGACTCTCTTCTACCTCATATGTTCCAAGAGCCAGCCAAGTCCCTGGGCCCCAAATAACGCCCGCAGACCTTGCCAGCCTGGTTTCCTTGTTCAGAGGGGAGGGTGATAAATATCTTTATGCACATATGGCATCCCAGCACCTCTGAGCACATTTTTAGGGCAAACTCCTCATCCCACTCCTCGCTTGACTGAAAATAGAAAGCTGAAATTGGGATGAAATGCATGGCTGTTGGCTAGGAAAGCAGCAGGCAGTTAAAAAGGAGGGGCTGCCAGGAACAGTTTATACATTAAAAAAAGAAAAGCAAGAAAAAAAACCCAAAGAGACTTCTTGTTTTTAAGATAAAAGAATAAAGTTGTTTGTGGTTTGACTTGCTAGGATCATTTTGGAAAGGCTGAACTGCTGCTGACTGCTGCTGGATGGAAGATGGGTGCAAGGTGCCTCTCCAGCTGCCTCATCGAGCCCAGGTGAGGAGCCCAAGCCAACACTTGGCAGAGAAATGCAGGCTGATGGGGAGAAAAGGGGGAATTTGGGACAGCAGCAGATGCTGTGAAGAGATCATGGAATCATGGAGATATTTGGGATGGAAGGGACCTCAAAGCCCATGCAGTTCCATCCCTGCCATGGGCAGGGACACCTCCCATTGGATCAGGGACTCCAAGCCCCAATCCAACCTGGCCTTGAACCCCTCCAGGGATGGGGCAGCTCAGAACTGTTCCCTCTCTTCCTCTCCCTGCCCTCCCTGATCAAGAGCCCCTCCCCAGCTTTCCTGCAGCCCCTTTCAGCACTGGAGGCTGCTCCAGGGTCTCCTTGGAGCCTTCTCTTCTCCAGGCTGAACAACCCCAACTCCCTCAGCCTGTCCTGGAACGGGTGGTGCTCCACCACTCGCACAGATATTGTATCACAGATCACAGAATCACAGAATGACCAGGTTGGAAGAGACCCACTGGATCGTCGAGTCCAACCATTCCCAACCAATCCCTAAATCATGCTCCTAAGCACCTCATCTACCCTAACCTTAAACACCTCCAGGTATCCACACGGATCAAACAGAGGCAGCTCCATGGTTTTACCTTTCTAGATCATTCAAGCTTCAGGCCATCTCCTCTTCAAGACACATCTTTCACCTGGGCTTTACCAGCTCATCACGGTTCTGGTGGTAAGTGGCTCCGAAAGATGACAGCAACCCTTTGAGCACATAATTGCCCAACTTGGGATGTATTGGTGTGGGTTATATATGAGTCACTACATCAGCTGAGCATATGGAGCGTGTATTTAATCCAAAATATGGAAATTCCCATTTGCGTGGAGGATCTCATGATGTTTGTCAATGTTTCAATTGGATTTGCAGCAGAAGCTGGGAATTTTCCGATGCTGTGAAAGGAACGTCTGCCAAAAAATACATTTACACTTGAGAAAAACTTTCAATTTCCTCCAAAGTTGGCCCTTCTCATATATTTACAAATATGGCAGTAAAGTCTCTTCAGGACAAAACCAAAAACAACAGCAAATTAGACCTTGCCAAACAGTGCAGGATAAGGGGGGAAGTTTTCACCTGAAAGAGAAGAGAATGAGATAAGATGTTAGGAAGAAATGTTTTGCTGTGAGGGCGGGTTGGCCCTGGCCCAGGCTGCCCAGAGCAGTGGTGGCTGCCCCATCGCTGGAGGGGTTCAAGGCCAGGTTGGATGGGGCTTGGAGCCCCTGATCCAGTGGGAGGTGTCCCTGCCTATGGTGGGGGGATTGGATGGGCTTTGAGGTCCTTTCAAATCCAAACCATCCCATGATTCTCTGATTGAAAGAAGCCATCTCCCCAGCTTCAGGGCCCAAATCTGACTAGACATGAATAGAGTTCTTCCTGGAAGCAAAAGTCATCTAACCTGAATGTCTGACTTGTGATGTCGTCCAAAGTCTTGGACTCTTCAGAATAATTTCTACAGTCCCGAGCACATGGACGGGTGTGATGGTGCTCCCCAAAACTGCACATCAATGTGTGATAACCCCAGCTTGGTACCCAGCCTCATCAAAGCCAGCGCCACGAGCAGAGCTAGGTTGAGCTTTCTTCAGGCAGCGAAGAAAAGAGCTAAGGAAGGGGAAAGAAATGCTCTGAAAAAAGCCATTTGTCCCCTCAGCTTTATTCCGGCTGCAGAGCAGAAGCAGCTTGTAGCTCCAGAGAACTTTTAATAGAAATCTTCAGAATGAAATGGGCTACAGCTGTTTGCCTTGATAAATATATTTTATGCTACATGCCTCAGCCGCCATCTGTTTGCTGATACGAGCATTTCTCCTCTGCAGCAGCTGAAGAGAAGTCATCAAAGGGAAGAGCAGGAGACGGGTTTTGTTGCAGGTAGAGGGAAAGAGGTGAAGTGGCCCGTGCAATGAAGTTATTCTGGCAGCTTAATGTGGTGAAGCTGTTCGAAGAACAAGGCAGAGGGGGACCGATGTGGTGGGTGTTGAGGGGAGCTGGGGTTTGCAGCGGGAACCTGGTCTTTCTGCTGGTATTATCCACAGGGAAATGCTTTGTGTAACAGTGTGAGCCCAGGGCCAGGCTCCTCCAAGGGATTTAGGTCTTTAGAGATGTGGGTATTATCTTAGGACTTGCAGAAGTTTTGTCACTTAATGATCATTAAAAACTGCTGCACTGAAGCAGGAAATCCCACGAGGTGGTATTATGCACCTGAAGAAAAGTGGTGATCTGAATTGGGCTCCTTCCCTCATCTCTCTCCATCCCCACCCAAGAAAACTCCCGTTCTGCACAAGTACTTGAAGAACCACCCCTATAAACCCCGAGAAGTGGTGGCTGCCCCATCCCTGGAGGTGTTCAAAGCCAGGTTGAGTGGGGCTTGGAGCCCCTGATCCAGTGGGTGGTGTCCCTGCCCATGGCAGGGGTGGGACTGGATGGGCTTTGAGGTCCCTTCCAACTCAACCTATCCTATGATTTTATGAATCTATTAAACTCAAGTTATCAGGGTTCCAGGTAAAGTTGAGGGTTCAGTCTACATCTAGCCCCAGCAAACCAAGCAACATCACATTACCCTATGATTCTAAAAGCAGGTCTCCTGTTTTCCTCCTTCCCTTCAAGCATCATTCATCCAGCAGACATTAAACTGCCCCTACTTTAGAGACACAGACTGAGACCCTATGGGATAATCATCCAAATCGATATACAACCTCTCAGCAAAGGAAACCCCACCACCGCCCCAATAGCATCGATCTAAAGGCTATTTGTGCTTGCACTTAACGCCTTGCCTTGAGAGAACTTTGCTGGAGTGAATTGCACTGCTCCCCTACCCTGCAACACAGCCTCCCGCACCCAGCAGGACCTGGGAGTACAAGCATCCTGGAGATGTCTGCACACATTTACCCCCAAAATACTCCCTGATTCATAGATATCTAAGTCCATGAGCCCATTCAGGGAGCTGGCTTGACCTCAAGACACAAGCAATGTTGTTGGAGAGTCAAATTTTGTTTTCCTATTCTCCTTCTTTCCTATTAAAACCCAGCCATGGCACCACTACACTTAGCTTAGGTACATAATAGTTGGTTGTCACTGGCTCTGGTACGTCTAGGTGACAGGTACCTTAGCCAGAACACGGCTTATTATTATGATTATTGCGATCTTTGCTATGATTATCATATTATTTGATATTGCCTCAACGGCTCAGCCAAGGTCGGGGCTGCAGGAGGTGCTATAGAAACATATAGGAAAGCGGGAATCGTGTCCAGGTGGATTTGTGAGCAGGTAGCCGGGTCAACAGGCAGGCAGGCAGAGGTGAGACGTCCTGGTTGGACTGGAGGAGGGGAGTAGTAGGTCAGATTTAATTAAGTTGTTCCAAATTCTGTCAGAGGTCGATGTAACCTGCAGTCAGATGGGTGATATTGGATGGAAAATGTGGGTACAAGCACTGTCTGCAAGGGAGGATGTCATGGGTGACTCAGGGACATGGGCCTGGATGACCACAGGGTTCACACTTAAGGGCAATTATGGTCTCTTTATTACGTTTATTCCTGGAAAACCATGTCAACCCCTCCCCGCTTAGCCTGCGCTCCAGCTCACCTCTGTGCTGCTTGCAAGCTCAGCACAGCCTGGCTGTGGGTGCAAAAGGGAAAAACGCTGCCAGCCCAGATCACCAAAATCATCCCTTTGTTAGAAAATCCTCTTTTCTAATGGGGCTCTGGACGGTGAGATGCTATTCCTTCTCCCTGTGGATTTTGGGTCAAAACCTCCACAACTTGCCTGTGATGTCCCCGTCACTCACTGGCACAGAGCCAGCCCGGAGGTGATGTGGAGTTGAAAGGTGCTGGCGTGGGGGGGTTCACAAATAGACATGGTCCCTCCTCAGTGCTGCTGCTCCCCAGGGCACAGGGAGCAGAGTAGTGGAAAGCTGGTGGCCCTTTAAGTCCCTGTTGTTGTCCTCAGCATCCCAGCATCAGCCCCCAACCCTGCCCTCCCCAGGGTCCCTCCCCATCCTGCAACCCCTTGCACTGAGCAAGGCTGGTTCCTCTTTTTTTAGGTTTGGTACAGGGAGAGAGGACCTCAGAGGCAGCCTTGCACTGAGTGTCCTCAGCAGGGCTCTGGTCAAAGCCTGTGGGTTAGGTCCAGCAGCACCAACAGGGTCTGGATCAAGCCCTGCTGGAAGGCTTGCTGACTGTCCTTCACCATGCATGAGAAATGCTCCTTTTATCCTGCATCTCTTCCTCCCTCTCCCCACTCCTATTCTTTCTCCCAGAAAGCTTCAAGCTCAGAGCACTTTAAAATTCGAGGGGATTCAATACAAAGCAGGAGGTTTTATATTATATATATATATATATATATAATTTCCTCCTCATCTCTGGCATCTTTCATACGGTCTCCAAGCACTTTGCTGGGGGAAATAAAGGCTGAGCAAAGCCCTTTTGCAGAGTCGGGAATCCCAGTGGTTCAGAAAAACACTGTGAAGCAGAAAGCAAGTGAGGAAGGCAGCTGTTTCTGAGCAGGGGCTCCAAAACTAGGGCTGGAAAAAACTGAAGAAACTGCAGGAAAGAAGCCCCCTCCCTGCCAGCTTCACCCCAGACTGTGTCTGTTCTCCTTGGATCTCAAGTCACTCGTGCTCCTGGATCTCCTTTGCCCCCTGCCTGCATCCATCCATCAGGTCACATCCAGAACTAGGGCTAAAAAGAGATGATTTGATCCTTCAGCATACCATGTTCCTCAAACCTTAGACCATCCCAACCATCTCAGGGGTACCCACCTGCATTTCAACTGGCCCAGGAGCTTCTGCTGATGGCAGGTTGTGGATTTAGGTGCTTTTATGTCATTCCTGTGAGTGATTACTTTCAGCAACACCAGGCACTGAATCAGTGGTCTGTGATCCTGTAAAATTAACATGCCCTGCTATAAATAACCACTCTCTAATGGGCTGTCATTCGGCAGCTTTTGGAAAGACTCAGCTCACGTGAGCAAAAGTTTTAATGACTGTAATTGAAATTAGATGAAGCCCATCAATGTTGGGCTTTCTGTGACCCATGCTAGGACAAAATCTATCACACATGAGGGAAAAATTACCCCCCTGGAATATGCCACGTGTGACAAATCCCGACTAACTCCGTAGACAAGCTCGGGAACTGCAGCTGGTGAATAGTTTTGGGGACAGAGTACACTCAGCGCTTTCCCTCTCCCATGCAGTTCCCTGGGTGGTTGCAGTGGGGTGGGATGTGATGGAGGAGCCAGTGGGTCTGGGATGCGCTGATGTCTAGGGGCGTGTTGCAGGATGCTCAGGGGCAGACCATGAACCAATCTTTTAGCCCCAAAAGCTTGATATTTAAGAGGATCTCTAACATGAAGGCAAGCTGAGAGAGCAGGGGTAGTTCAGCCTGGAGAAGAGAAGGCTTCATGAAGACCTTAGAGCAGCTTCCAGTGCTGAAAGGGGTTCCAGGAAAGCTGGGGAGGAGCTCTTGATCAGGGAGTGTAGGTATAGGACAAAGGGGAATGGTTTTCAATTGAAAGAGGGGAGATGGAGATGAGATCTTAGGAAGAAATATTTTGCTGTGAGGCTGAGGAGGCCCCAATCAAGGTTTCCCAGAGCAGTGGTGGCTGCCCCATCCCTGGAGGTGTCCAAGGCCAGGCTGGATGGGGCTTGGAGCCCCTGATCCAGTGGGAGGTGTCCTTGCCCCTGGCAGGGGGTGGGACTGGATGGGCTTTGAGGTCCCTTCCAACTCAACCCATTCTATAATTTTATGAATCTATAAAACTCAAGTTATCAGGGCTCTAGGTAAAATTGAGGGTTCAGTCTACATTTGGCCCCAGCAAACCAAACAACATCACTTTCTACAAGGTGTTTGCCTTCATCTTGTTTCCAAAGGGCGTTCTTCAGCAGCAACCACCAAGGCCACGCTATGCTGACCCATGCTGCTAACATTCAATGATCACGGCTGGTTTGAGATTCATTCTGCACACAGCTCAGTGTTTTGTTGTCTTGTTTCTTCTCCTCCCATGCAAAGCCCAAAAGCACCTGGATTCCTTAGGGCTCCAAACCCCATGTGTCCACCCCCAGCCCACATCACATCTTCTGGGAGCGACCAGTGACCTCCAGGGACAAGATAACAAGCCCCTCTGTGCATCTCACATAACAAAACATCTCCTCTCCTGGGACAAGGGGGTGGCACAGGGCAAATTATGAGATGCCAAAGTGTCCCAGAAGTGCTGGTTCGCCCCTGCCACCAGGACACATGTCTTGGGATGTGCAGGGATGCTGCTAATGAGATGGTCAGGAAGCAGGGGATTGTTAAGGGCCCTGAGTTTGTTCCTAAGGGCCAGAGAAGAGGATAAGACAAGAAAATCGACTTTTCCTATTTTTTTTTTGGTTTTGGTCCTAATAGGCCCTGGCAATTTACAGGCACGCAGAGACATCCAGAGCGATGCTTGTCTTTCATTACTCAGGGACGAAGGCTGAAGGAACAGCAGGGAGGCGAAGGGGCAGATCCTCAGAGCACAATTTGAGTGATTGCTGCAGATTTTTTGCAGCAAAGGGACCTGGACCTAAATCACTTGGCAAGGCACCTGGTGTGTTCTTGGGGAAACTGAGGCATGGGACATTTTGGTTTATAGTCCTAAAGCCTCAAAGCACCAGTGTAGGTCATATAATGATGGAATTATTTGGGTTGGAAGGGACCTTAAAGCCCATCCAGTTCCACATCCTGCCAAAGGGCAGGGACACCTCCCACTGGATCAGGTTGCTCCAAGCCCCATCCAACCTGGTCTTGAACACCTGGGTTTTCGGGGAAGCAGAGCTTTGCAGCCTGGCTCCAGGCACTTGATATTTCAGATGAAATACAAGTTATCGTGGCTTCAGCTGAAATAAAGGGTTGGGTTTGCATTTGGCCCTGGCAAAGTGAGCAACAGCCCCTTCTCCAAGGTGTTTGCATCAGCCAAAGAGCCCCGGCATAGCTGTTTCATCCAGTCAAAGAGGGTGAGATGGAGATGAATTGGCTCACCCATCATCTTCAATCCAGGCGTTTCATGCTCTTCTCCACAGGAGCTTCAATTTATTCACTGGTTATTAATCTTTCCAGCTGGTGGGAATGAAATTCAGATTTTTGTATATTTACTAATTGAGGAGATTGATGGTGTGGGGTTTTTGTTTTGCGATGAAACTTCTTCTGGCAAGCAATACCCTTTTTTATGACAAAGAGTTTGATTCCAGTTGGGCAGTTTTAACTGTTTTTAAACTTGCTGTTAATGTTCTTCACTGCAAAAATTAGAAGTTAAAGTGAGGGCAAATGTTTCCAAAAGCCACAAGGAAATGCAAAAAACTCAAATTAGACAGAAAAGCAGCTCAGGGATATGGGAGTGAACTGTCTGCTTAGTCTGCAAGGAAATATCATTTGAATTTAGCAGTTGCAGGGGAATTTTAAAAGGTTTAGTTAACACTCTCCAACAGAGACAATGTTTTTATTTCAAAATGCCAGCAAACCCCCCAAAAATTTCATTTCCTTCTCTCTCTCTGTTTGTAAGTGAATATTCACTGGGGTATCTGATAGCTGTAATTTACTCTTCACACTCTGTAATTAGCCACCTCAATCAAATGGCATCATTTCTCTCTTTGCCCAAAGAACAAACTCTTCCACTGTACAACAAAAGTCTTTTCCTTGACTTCAGTAAATCGCAGGGATAGGCTGAGTCTCTGCAGACAACTATTGCTTGAAGCCACTGGTCACAATTGTCACAGCTTTGGGAAGCTTTCTGGGAAAGAAAAAAGGGAAAACAGGGCTGAATGTTGACTCACAGCTCTTGCTTATCGCCCCATGAGAGCAAACAGCATGACAAGGTGGAAGGAAGGGGTACACAGAATTATAGAATTTTTTGGTTGGAAAAGACCTTTGAGGTCATCGAGTCCAGCCATCCCTGACCACTTCTGAACTAGATCCTTGAGGGTTTCATCTTCCTATCTTTTAAACATCTGCAGAGGTGGAGACTCAACCACTTATTCCAGTGAACAAATACTTCCTAATATCCAGTCTAACCCTCCCCTGGTGCAGCCTGAAGCCATTCCCTCTCATCCTATGCTGTCACTTGGGAGAAGAGCTCAGCACCCACCTCCCCACAATCTCCTTTCAGCGAGCTCTAGATAGCAATGAGGTCTCCCCTCAGCCTCCTCTTTCCAGGCTAAACAACCCCAGGTCCCTCAGCCACCTCTCACAAGCTTTGTTCTTCAGAGACTTCCGCAGGTGACTGGTTTTTTCCCCTACACTGCAGAATTTGAGGATTGATGTCATGGGAGAAGGGAAAGGAGCTGCAGGATTACCCAGAGTTTTTTCTTTTTACACCTTACAAAAGCAGTGCAGAACAATCATTTCTTTCAGTAATTTCTCTTTTCTAGCAGATAAAATGACCCTTATTTCTAACACAGAAATAATTTCCCAAGAAGGTCAGAACTGGAAATCTCCTTCGTCCCATTTCCCATCCCTCAGAGTTGTCTTTTATACCTGGCGTAAAACCCTGCTCAGCCTGATTTCTCTGCTCGTCTCATTTTAAGTTCTAGGATGGAACTGGACTCAGGTACAGACATTGCAGTCCGGGCACATTATTTACCAGGAACACTTATCTGAAGCCAATCCCAGGAGATTCACAGGGCGGCTTGGAGCTGCGAGCTGGAGTTACAGCCTCAGTGCTGTAAAATAGAAGGAAAAGAGGGAAATTGCCTTATAAAAACGACAAGGACTTTGAGCTTTCTTCTTTTTGCTGGAGCTTTTAAATTCAAGGCTGGCTTTCAAGCCTGCCCAGTCCTTGTCTTGTTCCTGGGAAAAGGAGAGACAGAACTTTTCTTTCCTATTCTTCTTAGCATAACAATCCCTTGTTAACATAATAAGATTAATTCCTGTGCTGCAATCAGGAAGCCGTGCTTTGTCCAAGCCCTAAATAATATCACTCCTTCACCACATTTATGAGGTGGTGGGGTTTATTTTCTTCCACCCCCTTCGCATTGGAAAATAAAATAGAAATCTTGTAATCTTGAGATAAATAGAACAGCGTGGAAGCTTCCCATTCTCCTCCAATCTGATTGCAGTGGCAGCAAAAGGATGTGGGCCTAATTAAAGTGCCAATCAGGCAAAAATGGGATTCATTGTTTTTATACAAATGCTCCATTTAACTCTTTGGTGGCCCGTTCATAATTTCTTACGTTCACCCTCTTTTATTCCCTAGCATAATAGTCCAAGCCAGGTTTCTTAAAGAGCTCGTGGGATGAAAAATGCTGAAAAATCACAAAAATGGATATTAAAAGGCACGTAACTGTGGAGGAGGGCAGGGGCAGTCTGTGTCCAGTGGTGTCAACGCACCCCTTCCTTTGCATCTCCCTACAGTCAACTCCTCTCTCGCTGCCCACGGGAGGAGCTGTGGAGCTCCCTCCTGCCCTCCAAGTTTCCTTTTGAGCTGGAAAGTTTTATAGGACCTGGAAAAAAGTCAGGATCAGGTGGTAATTCTTAGGGAGCACCAACGTAGCCCCATGTTTATTGCGTTCAGCCACGTGAATAACATCGTAATTCAGAGGGTTTATAGGTTTGCAGTGGATTGAGACAAAGCGCTCAGCTCTGAATAACCTTGAACCCCAGGGCAGGTGCTGGAGGGTGAAATCTGGCTCCAGTTCTACCATATCACGCACAAGAGCTCGGCAGAGAGATGGTTCCCCAGAAACATCTGGGAACATTTGGGCAGTGAAACAGGAGCTGACTATTTTACAGCCTCCAGTATGGAAAGGGGCTCCAGGAAAGCTGGGGAGGAGCTCTGGATCAGGGAGTGCAGAGAGAGGATGAGGGGGGTGGTTTTCAGCTGAAAGAGGGGAGATTGAGATGAGATCTTGGGAAGAAATGTTTTCCTGTGAGGGTGGGGAGGCCCTGGTCCAGGTTGCCCAGAGCAGGGGTGGCTGCCCCATCCCTGGAGGGGTTCAAGGCCAGGTTGGATGTGGCTTGGAGCCCCTGACTCCGTGGAAGCTGGGGGCTTGGAATTGAACGGGCATTGATGTCCCTTCCAACCTGGACCATTCAATGATTCTATGATTCACTCGTGTCACCATCCCCAGGAAACACCTCACGGAGCTTCACGCCAGGGTTTGGAAGCCTCCCCTCCTCACTATCATCTCCTCCACCATGCCTCATAAATTCCCACTCCTAGAGACAGGCTGAGAGGCATCCAGCCCATCCATACAGCAGGTTCAGCTCAGCTGTTTTAACCTTGCCTCACAGGGACCACTGACATAAAAGCAGACAAGCCCCTGAATGCAAAGCACACCATTAAAATAACTCAGCATTAACAGACCCACATGAGAGGCTGCATCAAAGCATCCAGGGAACAGCTGTGGGACTGGCCTTGATTAAGTTAGGAGAGCCTAACGAGAAACCAGTTGGTGATGGGGTTTGCTCATCTTTTTAACTCTAACCCACCTCTATGTCCACTGGTGCAACGCAACCAGGTCTGGCTACGACCGCACGTGGCTCCGAGCATCGAGCAGGGTAGCTCTGTGAAACAACTTGATGAGGACCCATGTATGACCCAGCCCTGCTCTTCCAGTCCCAACAGCATCGCTTGGCAGCAGCAGTTTCCCACAGAGAGGTCCCAATTGCATCCCTTCTCCTGCCTGCTGCTTGAGCTCCAGCATTCCCCTAGGGCTTGCCCCTTCAATAAAAGAGATGCCAGACTGGGAGAGGAAAGCCAAGCTGCATCGCTATCCCCAACCTGAAACCAAAATGGTGTCAAACCGCTTTTATTTTTCATCTTTAGCTCTTAAAGCCTCAGTGCCTCCACCCCCTCCCGTGGCTGTTTCCAGGCCCTGCTTATCTCTGCCCGTATTGTTCCCAGACCTGCTGTACAAGAGCTTTATCGAGTGCCACAAGCTGAGACGTTTTGGCAGCTGTCCATACAGCCAGGAGAAAAAGAAGGAGACAAGAAGAAAAAAGAGCTCTGGCACTCCCCCCGATCTGTTTCCCCAGCCCCTGTTTGGGTTGTTTTCAAAGAGGGTCCATGGGGAGACCTGGGAAGGGACTGGCACTTTTTGGCTGGAGTTGCACTGAAACCCAGAGACAGCGTGAGAGCTGGAGCGCTGCAAATCCTTCTCGTAGAATCATAGAATCACCAGGTTGGAATAGACCCACCGGATCATTGAGTCCAACCATTCCTATCAATCACTAATCCATGTCCCTCAGCACCTCGTCCACCCATCCCTTAAACCCCTCCAGGGAAGGGGACTCAACCACCTCCCTGGGCAGCCTCTGCCAGTGCCCAGTGACCCTTTCTGTGAATTTTTTTTTCCTAATGTCCAGCCTGAACCTCCCCTGGTGGAGCTTGAGGCCATTCCCTCTCGTCCTGTCCCCTGTCCCTTGGGAGAAGAGCCCAGCTCCCTCCTCTCCACCTGGAGTAGCCAGGGGGTTTTTGTAGGCAGCTGCCTTCACTTTTGCATGGAAAAGCAAACACCATGCCTACCTGTTGCCATGTGAAAAGGTCTCCCTGCATCTTCTTGCAAGGAACATCCCAGGAAGGTGGTGACCACCTTGAAAAGTTCACTCTCCCACCCTGGTATCCTTGGCTCGCTCAGGGGAAAAACAGAATCCAAGTGACTCCCCAAAATGTGAGAGACACAGAGATGCTTCACTGCATCCTGCCATCTCCAAGGAAGTTCTCTGGCATCTCCACCCCACCTCTCAGCCCCAAATTTGAAGCAGGGTCCCCCGTATGTGATAAGGACAGCACATCACTGCTGTTATTTGGAGAACAACTGCTCACTCCTCCATTCCATTATCCAAATTACTTTTCTTTCCAATTAGGAGACAGCTCATGCTCGGAAGTATCTGTCTTAGAACCACAGAATCATAGAATCATTTGGTTGGAAAAGACCTTTGAGATCATTGAGTCCAACTGTACTTGTCCACTGCTAAAGCATGATCCCTGAGCACCTCATCTGCTCATCTTTTAAACACCTCCAGGGATGGGGACTCCATCACCTCCCTGGGCAGCCTCTGCCAGGGCCTGGGAACCCTTTCAGTCAAGAATTTTTTATTAACATCCAGTACAAACCTCCCCTGGTACAACTTGAGGCCGTTTCCTCTCATTCTGTCCCTTGTTACTCGGGAGAAAAACTCAGCACCCACCTCACCACAACCTCCTTTCCAGGAGCTGCAGAGAGCAATGAGGTCTCCCCTCAGCCTCCTCTTCTCCAGACTAAACAGCCCCACGTCTCTCACCTGCTCCAAGAACCCTTGTTCTCCAGACACTTCCCCATCTCCGTTCCCTTCTCTGGACATGCTCCAGTCCTTCTTGGAGTGAGGGTTCCAAAACTGAACCCCGGATTCGAGGTGCAGCCTCACCAGAGCCGAGTCCAGGGGGACGATCCCTGCACTGCTCCTGCTGGCCACCCCATTTCTGATGCAAGCCAGGATGCTGGTGGCCTTCTTGGCACCTGGGCCACTGCTGGATCATGTTCAGCTGCTGCCATCCAACACCCCCAGGGCTTTCCAGCCACTCTTCACAAGGCAAGCAGCACTTTGCAGAAGAGGAAACTGAGGCACCTTGGGATGAACTTCCCTGAAGCCATGGGAAAAGCTCTACAGCAAGAGCAGGGAAAGCCTCTGAGTCCCGGTTCAGCATTTTCACAGCCAGGTTCTATACAGCTTTCATCTGTCACAGGTATTTTTAAATGACAAGGAAAAGATCTTATAAAGCAGGGAAACGTGTGATTATTTTCCTCTCTCTCTCTCTCTCTCTTCCAGGTGCTTGGCTTAGCTTTGTGATACACAAGAATGAAATCCACCTGAGTTGTTCTTGTCCTGCTGTTTAAAACTCCATCTTTCTGTCAATATCCCTTCATTTTTATCAAGTTGCTTACATGTTTTATATTATTCTCTTTTTTTCCCCCCTCCCATTTTGCTGCAGCATTTCAGAACATTTTGTTTCCTGCTCTCGTTGGTAAATAGCCTGCAAGTAAGAGAGTCAAAAGCACGCAGAAAGTATTCTCTTTCATTGTTGTGATGGTTCATACTTATTGCACTTGTCAATGTGGGATTCCATAAAAAAAAAAGGAGAAGAAAAAAGGAGGGGAAAAAAAGAGAAAGATGCTTGAGTGATCCCCCTTGGCTTTTGGAGTGAGACATTTATTATCTGGTCTGCCCAGCTCTTTAGCATCGCTCTTTGCTATCAGATACTGCACAGGGCAGGTGTGTGAACCCCAGGTTACTCGGGGAGATGTAGTTGTGGTCCCCTCACAGCCCAGGTCTGGGATCTGAGCGATGCAAAGGGACCCAGTGTGGGATTCCCACCTCCAAACCCAACCTCTCCCACAGACCAGGGTAGGTCAGCTCCCCATCAGGCTTAACATCCCTCCCCAAAGGCCATTTCTCACTCAGCTCCCTGATTTTCTCAGCTCTTTAATTGCAATGATTCATTTCCTTCCACAAAGCACAGCAGATTTAAATGAGATACCCGAGAAGAGCATTTAATAATGAGTTTGCACTTGATTTTGTCTCCTATAATAACACGGCCGTGCAGGAAAAGGAAAGAATCCTGCAGGACGATGCTCAGCGCTGCAGCCCTTTTCCAGCTCCAGCGAGGCAGAATTATGAAAGAAACCTGCCTTTTTTTTCACATGCATGGTACAACTGCTCAGTCCTCTAAATCAAATTTGACTCCCAATGTAGTTGAAGCCGCAGAGGTAATCAGTTAATAAAACTTCACACTCACATGCTACTTTCATTCAAGGATTTAAAGCCTTTTGCAAAGGTCAGTATTACAATGATGGGAATTTTCCAGCTGAAACGTTTTCACTGGGAAAGGGAAAAAAAAGAGAAAAATAGTCTCTTTTCCTCGAAGTTAAAAATTCTGCTGGTTTTAATGCAGAAATAATGCCTTTTTTTGTGAATAAAAAAAGGAAAGTAGAAAATGCCATGAGAATGTTAATGGTGTTTGGAAGCTTCACGGAGAAGTCTTACTTGTGTAGCAGCCTTAACACACATTAGTATCCCGAGTCTGCAAGCAAACAGCATTTTGCAGAATAAACTCAAACAAAACGGGGAAAGGCTCCGAATTATTTAGAAATCTAATTCCCACTGAAGGCATGCACCGAGCATTTTATTCAACGTGCATTTAAATCAGTGCTGCCGCCAGAAGAAAGAGCCCCACCTGTAACCTTTCTCCGTCCTGCCGTGCAGGGCACCCATGGAAACACCTCTGCGATTGTAACCAAGGGTCGGAGCTGCAGTGATCACACAGAGTAATGGAATGGGCTGAGTCAGAAGGGACCTCAAAGCCCATCTAGTTCCATCCCTGCCATGGGCAGGGACACCTCCCACTGGATCAGGGGCTCCAAGCCCCATCCAACCTGGCCTTGAACCCCTCCAGGGATGGGGCAGCCACCCCTGCTCTGGGCAACCTGGGCCAGGACCTCCCCACCCTCACAGCCAAACATTTCTTCCTAAGATCTCAACTCAATATCCCCTCTTTCAGCTGAAAACCACCTCCCTTGTCCTACCCCTGTGCTCCCTGATCCGGAGCCCCTCCACAGCTTTCCTGGAGCCACTTTCAGCACTGGAAGCTGCTCTAAAGTCTCCTCAGAGCCTTCCCTTCTCCAGGCTGAACAACCCCAACTCTCAGCCTGTCCTTGTATGGGAGGTCCTCCAGCCCTTGGATCATCTCCATGGCTTCCTCCAGACCCATTCCAACAGTTCCATCTCCTTTTTATGTTGAAGATTCCAGAACACGAAGCAGGGCTCTAGGTTGTGCCTCACCAGAGTGGAGAAGAGGGGCAGAATCCCCTCCCTCCCTGCTGGTCCCACTGCTCTAGATGCAGTCCAGGACACGGTTGGTTTCTGGGCTGCGAGCACACGTTGCCAGCTCATGTTGTGCTTCTCCTCTTCTCACACCCCAAGTCCTTCTCCTCAAGGCTGCTCTCTATTACATCATCCCCTAGCCTGTACTGGAACCATAGATCGCCCAAGGAAAGCAGATGGCAAAGGGAAAACAGTCCAGGAGGAGCACTGTCCTTTCCAACCCCTGTGGAAAATGAAGGAATACAAGAGCTGCAAAGCAAACATCCCCACTTAAGCACTTTTCTCACCCAAAGCGGTTGACAGAGAGGGGAAGCAGGCAGAAAGGGGAAAACCAGCATGCACACATAAAATCAAATAAGATCTATTTCTTAAGAGATGACTTAAAAAGCTCTTTATTTCCAGAGTGAGCACCCCTGCACAGAGAGCAAAGTATGCATCAGGCACTTGTGTTTCAGTCAATGAAGCTCAGGTCAGCCCTGCTCCTAAGTCTGTTTTAACCTGCTTGGTGCTGGTTTACCTCGTTAGCACAAGTGCACTTGGGTGAGTTATCCCTACTTAACTAATCCAGCAGAAGCAGCCAGGGAGCCAAGGCAAGCAGGCACTTGCAGAAGCTCAAGAGCAGCATAGAGAGCTGTGGCAGCCCCTTTTGAAGTTCACCTCTCAGCACAGCAGTAAGTAATTAGAGTCCACAGCTGTAATTACTTTCTGATGCTCGGGTTTATAATTGCGCTCAGTGGCCACACGTGCCCCACTAGACTCGGCGATGGGAATGTAGAACTCCCTGGTCTCAGTGGTTGATGGCAAGAAAGGCTTTCTTTTCTTTTCTTTTTTTTTTTTTTTTTTTTTTTTTTTTTTTTACATCCCTGTGTTCTGGCCCCACACTCTCTTATTTTCATGGGTGAAAATAAGAAAATCCTTCCACAGGCTGTTTTGGGAGGGGGGGGGGTTGAGGCTGCAATATTAGATACCCTCCCAGTTCCCTCACGACCTGTGAGAGGATGTAACTCACCCCAAAGAGGAGGGGTGGGATGTTTTGATGTTTTTTGTCCCCCTCCCCCTGGACTGGACTGCAGGGTGAGGCTCTGGCTGCTCCCCCAGTCCTGTGCTTCACCCCAACAACTTCAGGAGAGCAAGCAAGTGAGGATGGTGCTGGAGGAGATGCAGCAGTGGTCAACGACCCTCCCTCATTTAGTGATGGGGGGAAGAATCCATGCAACTGCTTGTGCTGCTGCTTTATTTGTAGGAAGCAGCACTGGGGGGGCAATGATATTAACACCTTCCCGTTGGGGCAGGGAGTTGCACGGGAAGGGGTTGGGGAGGGGCACATCCCTTTCTCCCCTGCACTTGATGCAGAAGTAACAGCATCTACCTCCCCTTTATTTGTGACCCCACCAAGCAAGCGTTTGGGGGTGCATGCATGCTCCCCACCACCTTTGCAAAAATTATCCCTTTGGGACGTGGAGCAGCCCTGGGAGACACCCACCCCCTCGACCCCCCCTCCGCTTTGGGGCAGGGAGCATCACCGAGGGGGGGGGACAATGTGGGGGTGCACACACATCCCCACCTCCCCTTGCAACAGACACCCCTTAGGGGCAGGGCGCATCACTGAGGGGGGTCACATCCCTTCCTCCCCTCCCCTGGATGCCGAAGTAGCAGCACCCCTCTTTCCCCTCCCCCATTCATTTAAACCACCTCACCCCCAAGCAAACGTTTTGGGGTGCACACAGGTGTCCCCCTCTCCCCACCTTTGCAAAAAAACATCCCTCTGGGACATGGAGCAGCCCTGGGAGACACCCACCCCCTCGACACCCCGTTTCTCTTGGGGCAGGGAGCATCACCGAGGGGGGGGACAATGTGGGGGTGCACACACATCCCCACCTCCCCTTGCAACAGACACCCCTTAGGGGCAGGGCGCATCACGGGGGGGTCCCATCCCTTGCTCCCCTCCCCTTGATGCAGAAGTAGCAGCACCCCTCTTTCCCCTACCCCATTCATTTAACCCACCTCACCCCCAAGCAAACATTTTGGGGTGCACACAGGTGTCCCCCTCTCCCCACCTTTGGGGGGGGGGGGTCCCCATCCCTTGCTCCCCTCTACCTGATGCAGAAGTAGCGCACCCCCCCCCCCCCTCCCCCAAGCGCTTGGGGGTGCACAAACCCCCCTCCTTTTCCAATAAAACCGCCCCCTCCCGGGCTGAGCCGCTCCCCCCGGCTCCTGGGAAGTTACTCCCCCATCTCCATCACTT
This sequence comes from Clamator glandarius, assembly GCA_033459285.1. Lineage (NCBI taxonomy): Eukaryota > Metazoa > Chordata > Aves > Cuculiformes > Cuculidae > Clamator > Clamator glandarius. The sequence goes on from JAUNZM010000716.1 coordinate 2,135,002, forward strand.
TCCTCCCCTCCCCTTTCTCCCCCCCCCCCCCCCCCCCCCCAATAGGCAGCATCGCGCCGGGCTCGCTCCGCCAGTGAGGGCAGCGCCGCCGGGGGAGGAGCTGGGGGGGGCGGCGATGGAGCCGGGCGAGCGGAGCTGCCGGGCGGTGGCTGCTTGAAACCCCCCCTTTCCCATCGCCTCCGGAGCCCCCGGACCCCCCAGCCCACCCTGAGGAATGAGAGCTTTCCAGGCAGACCTCCTCCTCCTCCTCCTCGGCTTCTTCATCCTCAGCCACGGTAGGACCCGCGCTGCACTTGACTTTCCGAGAGAAGCTTTTTTATTAGGGGGGGGTGGTGATTTTTGCTTCTTGCACGAGGGGGGAAAAAACGAGGATTGCAGAGTTTTTCGTGTATTTTTTCTTTTTTTTTTTTTTTTTTTTTTGGCGAGGCAGCTCGGTTTCTGGTTTAAGGAAAAAAAAAAGGGGGAAAATCTTTAGCATGCAAATGAGTTCTGAGCTCCAGCTCCGTTAATTAGATCGTGTTTGTGTGTAAACACGGCTTTGCTCAGCAACACCCCCCCTTCCCCATCGGCACCAGGTCCTTTCGCCGCTCCGGGGGAGGGGATGATGCTAAATTTCGGGGGGAAGAGGGGATGGGGGGTTCCGGCTGGCACGGAGGCTGCTTCAGCCCAGCAGAGCCTGTGGTGGTGGAGATGGGGTGTAAGGAGAGCTCTGGTCCTGGGGGTGATGGGGGGAGAAGGGCTGTGGGGGGTGCAGGCAGCCCCGCCGCGGGGGGAGCCCCCAAGATGCTGTTTTGGGGAGCAGCAGCTGCTTGCACCTCCTGAGCGTGGGAATCTGGAGGAATTCACCCCCTAACTTTGCTACCTGCTTGCCTCCCCCCCTTAAATTTAAAAAAAAAAAATAAATAAAGGATTTGGGAGTGTTTTGGGAAGCTGTCTTTAACGCGGGGCTGTGTGCCTGGACAACCGTCACCTGTGGAGGATGCTGAGCTCCCCCAGCTTTGCCTTTCTGCTGGGCATCCCCTCGCCACGCCGCTGTCAAACACCATCTGTGTCAGCTACCCTGGTCCCAAAGCTGCTTTTGTGAGGGGAGGGCTTGGGGTAGCTTTAAAAAAAAAAAAAAAAAATAAAAGGAGGGGAGGCAAACCCCAAACCCACGCAGCTGGTCCATCTGTTGATTAAATGAAGGATAAAACTTTTGGAGAGAGTACTGCTTCTCTACAGGCAGCTGGTTTTTTCGCTCAGCCAGACATTATTGCTGAGCATCCCCCGCCATACGCTGCGTTTCGCCCTACTCCCTGCGCAGGGATGCTGTGTTTCGAGGTGGCTGTGCTTCTGGTTGTCCTTATATCTCTTTTATTTTCCTGAGCTCGGATGCGATACTGGGCTCCCACGCTGCCCTCCCTTCCCCTTTTCTCTTTCCCTCTCTCTGTACTAATATTCCTTCAGGGGGGAAAGCTGTGTTTGCACTCGCCTTTGCTTCTCCACAAAAGAAAACCCACTGTGCTTTCCATGTAGGTTTCTGGCTGAACAAATTTGAACTCTCCCTTGTACAGTGGGCTCAGGGATCTCAGCAATTTGGAAGCTAATCCTGGCCTTCTCCCATCTCTCCCCACTCCCACGAACGTCTCCGCTTTCGGCAGGTCAAATGGCACTTTGCTAGCGGAACCGAATAAGTTTGTGTCTGGGATCCAGCGGGGATTTGCTGCTTCTCTTTCTCCCCTCCTCCCGTTCGCAGCCATTATTTTTAATAAGGGCTGATGCACTTTTTAATAGCGCTCGTGTTCATGAGCTGCCGTGGCTGCTCAGCTCTGCTCAGCTGATTTGTCTCCCTGTCTGTACTGCCAGGAGCGTGCAGCTGGTACCTTGCTTATTCATGCTGGGTTTCGAGGCAGAGAGTCTCTTGCAGAGCGATGTTTCCCCTGTTGCTCTCGTAGGATGAACCGAATGCTACGGGGCTGCCGCTCGCCGTGCACGAGGAAGGGCTGGCGGCAGCATCGTGGCTTCCCTCTTTGGGGTGAAACCATGCAAAGGATCCCTAATAGGATTTCATGCAGAGGATTCCTTCAACCACACACTATGCTGGGGGAGGAAGGGCCTGGGTGGAGGAGCTGAAGCTGATTTTCCAGCCCCTGTCGCGTTTGCCTCGCCTTGTGGTTGCTCCGCTGTGTCCACGCGTGGTGGCATCCCGTGGGCAAAGGTGTCCTAAGGAGTTGGGGGCTGTGGGGATGGGGTGGTAGGTGTGCACCCAGAGGGATGTCCTGCCTCGCTCTCTCGCTCTGGAGGGACTGGTGGGCCAAAACTCACTTGAAGGAACAATCAGCATCACTTGACTCTTCCTGTCAGAAGTTTCAGTGGCTCCTTTTTGTGGGAAAGGAGCAGGCAGGGCTGTGTTTGCTTGCAAAGTGGCTTGAAGGAATTTGCTGTAATAATTCAGGCAGGACTTAAACTCTCCTCAACCAAGGGCAGCAGGGATGGGGAGGATCATCTCTGCAGAAAGCCTTGCTTTGGGTCCATGGTTCAGATCCTAGTTTAAAAAAAAAAGCTCCCTTACACAATAGCATCACCAAAAAGACATGGTTTTTGTCACCAGATCTGCACACCTATGCCCTTGGGTTTCTACTTCATAGGCCCTGTGCCTCCTTGTGGCACGCAGGCATCCTGCTGTCTCTGCAAAGTGTGCAGGCTCAAACTTGGGCTCCCAGCTGAGCTTGCAGTTGCTCCCTGTCTGGGGATGTGCTGCACCTGGATGCACCCAGACATCCCTCAGCCTGGGAGGACGAGTTCCTTGCAGCTGACTTCTGTGCTCTTGAGGTGCTCTAGGAAGAAGAAATTGCCTTCCCTTGAGCATCCTCTCTCTTTCACCCTTGCAAATGGCCTGAAAGAGCCTGTGTTTTCTCTTTTGGAAAATCAATAGGTCAGTGATTCCTGTTTCCCTTGGTATTCCCTGCACTTCTACCCCTGAAAGCTGTAGGGACCACAGCTTTGGTGGAAGGTGAGGTGGAGTTGCAGCACAGTTTTCGTTCTGCGGAAAGCAGGTGTGTGGTGCACCTTGGTGGGAAGAAATTGATTCTGCTACAAAAGCAGCTGCCTTTGCTTCTGCCAGGTGAACAGATCCCCCCTGCCCTCCTCTGCCCCAGGTTCAGCCACACTGGTTAGGCTGGAAGTGACTGGGGAAGCGGCTCAGCTGCGGGAAGCTGTGGAAGGAGCATGACTGAAGATGTACCTACAACCACCTCTTGTGGGTCTGTACTCTGACAACCCAGATGAATTTGGCAGGATCTGAAATTTACCTTGGATAGGAAGATTTCTGCCTGCTCGGGACTCCCTTTCCAAAGGCGTGTTTGCTTTTCCTCGGGTGATGAATACCAAGTACTCTGGGTGTTGCAGGGTATGTTTTTCTCCTTCACAGTTCACTTGGTTCCTCCCTGGAAGCCAGTGCTTTGCAATATTCTGTCGGAGGGTTTCGTTCTCAGCAACAGTGGCTCAACTATCCAGTGGCTGCTCATCATCCCCTGGGTGGAGAAGGGTGGAATTAAACTGATGAAAGAAACCAGGCCAGTTCCACCCACCACCACCGGTTAGGACTGGGAGATGAGGATTTTAGCATCTTGGGAAAAGTTACTGGGTGACAGGGAGCAAAATGCAAGGTTACAGGGTGCTGGGAGCTGTGTGCGTCTACAAGGGCGGGTGGCATTGCTCCTCTTTGCAGCTCACTGATGGAAGAAGCACTTAGATTGCTGTGTCTGGCAGCCATGCACCTGCTAATGAGAAGCCTGAAATCTGTGGTTGTGATCCCTCTTTAAAGTTAATTCCACCTGCCATGTACAGACCAGGGTAGCTTTGCAAGAGAAGTGTGTCGGGCTGTTTCCTAAACCCAGCGGTTGAGTCTCGGCACTGGGGAGCTGTTGGGGAAGTACAAGGAGTGCAGAAATGAGTGCTCAAAATGAGCAGTGGGCTTTAAAAATTAAGCTAAGGAAGAGTGCTGGCAGCACAAGAAGTTGCAGCTAAAAATGGTTGAGTACAAGACAGTGATAATTTGTGAAAGTGCTTTGTGAGGATGGGAGATGCTGCTGGTGCAGGTTTGGTGGGGCCACAGGAGTTCACAGCTGGGCTGCATGGGAAGGAAGCTGACATAAGAACCAAGTTAGAGCTGGTGTTGTCCAGTCTGCCCTATCATGGGGGGAAAAGTGCAGCATTGCGTCTCTTGATGTCTGTTTTAGTACAATTTAGAGTTCCCCATCTGTACTGCCTGCAGTGAGATTTGTGTGAGACCCACAGATGACTTTCCTCAAACTGGCTTCCTTGCAGGTTTGGGTTATTTGAAAAGCACAAGAGTGGAGGAGCTGCGGTTTTATTCAGGTGCCCTTTACCAGAGGGAGGAAAGCGAAGGAGAACACCTGCCCTGCTGCTGATGTTGCATCCCTACCAGCCTCCCCACCCAAGGGCAGGCAAAGGTCCATAGGCAGTTTATGCACAGCACATCTCGGGCAGATGTCGATTATTTCTGCTTCCCTGTTGTTTTAGGGGACACCGACTGGAGCAGAGACGTGCACAGAAATCCCTGTGTGTTCCCAGCTCCTGGTCTCTGTAGTTGGCCTGCATATGTTAGAATAAAAATGCTCAATCCTCTTCTTCCCTTTGTAGCTGTAAATACAGGGGGGAGGCTGATGTCCCCCTTAGGTTGTAAGCAGGCTGAGGATCAAGGTCTTTGAATAAACTGTTTTCCTACAAGCAGTCTGTGATGGAGAGTGTGGCTTGCTTCAAAACTCCAATATAATGATCAGGTTTGCCAGTCTGTATGGTGCTCCGGGCTTTCAGCTCTGCTGTGTGCCAGAGGTGGGGTGGAGAGGGCTTTATGAAAATACTGCTGGAGAACTGACTTTACATCCTTTCAAGGAACTTCCAGTAGGATTAAACAGCTTTTTTCCCCCCTTTTATTTATTTAAAAGACCAGCAAATTTATGGCCACAATTGATGGAGGCCCTAATTTAGCTTCTGGTCATGAGTAAGGTGAGTCTTTCCTTTGACTTCATCAGGAGCTACCTCTGGCCAGAGAGAGACCCAGGGCAGTAGTGACCCTAGACGAGCTTATTTTATAAATCAATAGGTAGTAAAACAAATTGGTTGTAAATCAGCGGCTTGCTTATTTGCTGAGATTTAAGGCAGTTGGTGGAGCTGTGAGTTTTTAAGGCACTCTGCCCTGCCTTCGGGGCTGGCAGTTGTCCCAGCTCTTGCAGGGAGGGATGCAAATCCATCGCCTGCAGAATTAATTTCAAACATGCCAGGGAACGTGCGGGATTTCTTTTCTCTTGGCTGGGAAGAAATGAAGTTTTAAAGCCCATGCTGCTCTTTCCAGGCGAGGGTTGAATAGCGGGCTCCTGATGCTACTCGAAGCTCGCGGGTTGCCATTCCCCTGCTTCACTGCTCCTCCAGGCAGGTCTCAACTCCAGACTGCTGGAGGCAGGAGGTGGAAAATACCAATTTCTGAACGGTGCGGTGTGGTAGGACAGAGCAAACACTGGGTTCTGGGCTTGGAAACTGTTGCCTGACAGATGTCCTGGTTCAATATGTCTTTTGAGTACAGCCGAGACTGCTTATTCACTGCCTGGCTGGCCAGACCCAGGCTCAAGTGCTTGCCTTTCCCTGGTGGCAGCAGCAGCTTCCAAAGCAGAGCAGAAGAAGCTGGAGGTCACTTGGCTGTTCCGTGGCTCTTTCTTTTGCTGAGTTTCATTAAACAGCTTAACATCTACCCGTGCTTGGAGTGCACCTCTTCCAGTGGACTCTGCGCATCCTGACTCCCTGTGTCCCACTCTGTGTAAGTGGAAGGTGGAACCTGGCATTGTTAGCTTGGAGTTAACATCTGAATTTAAGAGCTCCTCTTAATGTGTTGACTCAACAACAAAAGCTAAAGCTGAGCTTTTGTTGTTTGAGTTGTTGAGTTGGATTGTTTGAGGGATTTGCCAATACTGCTGCTCATTGACTACTGAGGCAAGCACCTCAGACTTTAAACTAGGGTAACAGAATCATAGAATCATGGAATAGTTTGGGTTGGAAGGGACCTTAAAGATCATCTGGTTTCAACCCCCCTGCCATGGGCAAGGACATCCCACTCGATCCCATCCAACCTGGCCTTGAACACCTCCAGGGATGGGGCAACCACCACCTCCCTGAGCAACCTGTTTGAGGGCATCACCCCTTTGTAAACAGTCCCTCCCCAGCTTTCTTGTAGCCCCTGAAGACACTGGAAAGTCACTATAAGGTCTCCCCAGAGCCTTCTCTTCTCCAGGCTGAACAAGATTAACACAGCCTGTCCTCGTATGGGAGGTGCTCCAGCCCTTGGATCATCTTTGTAGCCTCCTCAGGACCTACTCCAACAGTTCCATATCCTTCTCATGTTAAGGATTCCAAAACTGGACACAATACTCAAGATGAAGTCTCACAAGAGAGGAATAGAGGGGCAGAATCCCCTCCCTAGTAGATGCTCCCTTTTGTTTCCAATGACTGTGTGTTTGGTGCAAGTGCTGCTGCAGTTTGTGATCAGATGGTGGCTAATTGACCTCTTAAGTGCCGGTGAGATAATGTTCTGGTGTCTTTAGATGTCATTTTCAATAGGGCATGGGACAAAACCATGATGTATACACCCTGCCTGGGGCTGGATGCTGCAGCACCCACAGGCTGGAGATTCCAGGAGCCTTTTGGTCTTTCTGGGAGAGGAACACAGAAAATGTTCTGCTTTAAGCAGCTTGCTGCCCAGCAGGATGTACGCTGCAGGCTAGCGAAGCCTGCCTTAATTACAGTTGAAATATGCACCAAGAGTGGAAGGGATGAACTTCCCAAACTTCCTCTTGGATGAAGAATCAAAGCATTGTGCTGCGGGTCCAATATTGCTTTATTTTCCCCCAGGCAGGGAGTGAGTGGGAGAAACCACTGGAGTCCCACCTTGCGTTTTGGGCAGGTATTCACTCACTTGTTAACTGTGAGTAACTAATTAAAAAGATCATAAATGAAGGATATGGATCCTTCTCTGGCTTCCCCCCTACCTCCAATAGCATAAATGAGTATTCAGGCTATACTCTGCCAGTCAGTAAATGTCAATATTGGATAAGTGTTTCCTTTATATCACTGCAATTTAGCATAAGCTGCTTGGAAACAAATGTCTTCCATAAGCATGAGGTGTTTCGGTAAGTACACAGTCGACATTACTAGGAGGATTAAATAAATGTCAGCCCCACTTGTATGCTCAGCATCAGGTTAAGACAGCTGAACTCGCAGGCTGGCCAGCGACAACAGGATGGATTTTGAGAGACTCTGTGGAGAGCGTGGAGTGGAAGTAGCTGCTCTGGATGAGAGGTACCTGGATCTCAAGGGTGTGTGGAGATAGGGTACAGAGGCACCTTACAGCACTGGGAGTTGACGGTAGGAGGTGCGAAGGGGTGCATGGACCTTCCCCCCAAACACATCTGCTCTGGAAGGCACCTTTCAGTGGCAGCCCAAAGCAGAAACCTTGGGGAAGCAAGGCCAAGAGGTGAGGGACCGTTGCCTGCTCTGTGGTGAGGAACATGTGCTTTGAGAACTATCTGTACACCCTTGAGCTTGCCTGCAGACCGAGGCTTCCCACAGTGATGCTGGTCCATGCTGGCAAGGCTTCTGCACATGAAGGTGGATGAAGGGTGGTGGTGGTCACCTCTGGTTGCTCTGCCTGCAGCTGCCTAAATGAGTTTCTCTCTGCCAAACAGGCAAGGGCATCTGGCTTCTGTAAAAGGATCCGAATCCAGCCAGCGCGTCGAGGTGTTGCTCAGTTGTCAGCAGAGGCTCAAATAATTTCTTTGAGCTGTGTGTGCAGGAAAACCCTCTTCTTTACCACTTCACTTTGCATCTTCACCGGTCACCCTGAGATGTCACTGGCTGCTGTCTTGGTCCGTCTGTGCCAAATGCTGCCAGCAAGGAGAGAAAATCTGGGAGCACTGTGGGGAGCTGATGTGTTTCCATTCCCAACGATGCAAAACTGCTGCTTTCTCCCCAGCTGGCAACTAGCTGACTGTAGCCACTTGTTCCCAGCTGCACAAAAATAACTGTAGACAAAATCGTTAGCAGGCAGATGAGCCTTATCAGCTCCTACACTGCCTGTCTCTGCCTCTGGTCTGCATGGACTTGTTACTCTGCAGAGCGTGTCTTTTAATGACTGGACATTCCTGTTCCAGGTGACTTGAGCAGAGCATCCCAGTCGTGTTCTAGCAGCCCTGGTGAGCAGGCAGAGGGTTTTGCAGCTCGTTCGTAGAGCGGAGTCCAACTGCGGCTCTCGCCTCGTTAGGCTGTGCGTTTACAGCGCCAGAGAAACAGCTTGCAGACATGTGGGGTGTCTTAATAATTCAGGCTAGAGGAAGGGAGCACCGGGGGTGCACGGGGAAAGGAATAACCCGAGGATTCTGAACCTCAAACCAGGTCAGCCGGCAGAGTTAATGCAGCTTTTGTCATCACTTTTCCAGTTCAGCCTGGCGGTGGCAGCAGCAGCACTTGCATGGAGCCCTGCTCTGCTCCCACTTGCTGGGCTCCAGCTCTGGTGGGGCTGAGAGCATCAAGATTGGGGTTTGGGTTCAGCATCCAGGGTTGGACATCCCACCTCTGTGCTGCAGAGAGGCTGAGGGTTGGGGTGGGTAGAAGAGTTGGGTGCCTCCATCCCTCTCCTGAGCTGGGTTCTTATCCTACTTGGGAACAGTCACCTTGTTGCATGGTCAGGTGCATCTCTAGACAACAGGGCAGATCTGGACGTGACCCTGCATGGAGTGGTGATGCCATCAGCATGGAGTGGTGGTATAGGAGGGAAGAGTGGGGCTGTGCCTGACCTGCTGCGGCTCCCCCTTTCTCACATGAGCTTGGCTTGTATCAGAAATGGTGTGGCCAGCAGGTCCAGGGAGGTTCTTCTCCCTCTGTACTCAGCGTTGTTGAGACCGCTTCTTGAATCCTGTGTTCAGTTCTGGGCCCCTCACCACAAGAAGGATGTTGAGGCTCTGGAGCGAGTCCAGAGAAGAGCAACGAAGCTGGTGAGGGGGCTGGAGAACAGGCCTTATGAGGAACAGCTGAGAGAGCTGGGGGTGTTTAACCTGGAGAAGAGGAGGCTGAGGGGAGACCTCATTGCTCTCTACAGCTACCTGAAAGGAGGTTGTGGAGAGGAGGGAGCTGGGCTCTTCTCCCAAGCGACAGGGGACAGGACGAGAGGGAATGGCCTCGAGCTCCACCAGGGGAGGTTTAGGCTGGACATTAGGAAAAAAATTTTCACAGAAAGGGTCATTGGGCACTGGAACAGGCTGCCCAGGGAGGGGGTTGATTCACCTTCCATGGAGGTGTTTAAGGCACGGGTGGAGGAGGTGCTGAGGGACATGGTTTAGTGTTTGATAGGAATGGTTGGACTCAATGATCCAGTGGGTTTCTTCCAACCTGGTGATTCTATGATTCTATGATGCACAGTGCCTCCCTAGGGACACGGTGTATCCTGTAGCAGTGACAGGGATCGGATGCCATCGCTGGTCTGTGTTGCCTTGTCGGGTTGGGTTTTCCTCTCTCCCATGAGCTAATCCCAGAGGGTGATTTAACACTCTTCTCCTGGCTGTGTCTTTAATAAGCTGGGAGTGACGGGGCCACCCCCTCCACCACCCGCAAGTGCTGAAGAGACGCAACCAACAGATGCTAAAATTAGGCACAGCTGTTTGCAGTGTTTTGTCCTCTGGATCACAGAGTCTGACACTGTCTTTGCTTATTCTTCATCTTGTCCAGAGACTGAAAAGTTTTAAGATGTCAGAGCTCTGAGTGGCTGTAAATTAACTCCTCCTGCCTAAGCCGAAGCCTGGTTTGCTGCTAGATTTCTTGTTATTTCCTTTATTTGTGCTTATAATGATGCAAATTGCCAGGTAACCTCCATATGGGCATCTTGTTTCTGTACCTAGGAGACAGCACAGCTGGTTTTCCAGCATAAAGCTTCCTCGCTGAAGGCCAAGGGAAACATCACCAGCCCTGCTGTCCCTCGCACTCTACCTGCCCAAGCCCAGCTCTTGAGTGCAACTTAGGTAACAGCTTCAGGCCAGGTTGGTCTGTGCATGTCTAGAGATCCAGCATCACATGTTGTGCTCTGCTCTTGCTTGGAGAGGTGGAAGATTCACTGAGTGCTTTTTCTTGGCCAGTGTGCAGACTTTGTGTTCAGGGTTTGGTCTTTGGGATGGGCATCATCTGATGCTCCTTGAATCCTGGGTTCAGTTCTGGGCCCCTCACCACAAGAACAAGAAGGATGTTGAGGCTCTGGAGCGAGTCCAGAGCAATGAAGCTTGGTGAAAGGGCTGGAGGACAGACCTTATGAGGAGCAGCTGAGAGAGCTGGGGGTGTTTAGCCTGGAGAAGAGGAGGCTGAGGGGAGACCTCATTGCTCCCTCCAACTACCTGAAAGGAGGTTGTAGAGAGGAGGGAGCTGGGCTCTTCTCCCAAGTAACAGGGAAGAGGACGAGAGGGAATGGCCTCAAGCTCCACCAGGGAAGGTTTAGGCTGGACATTAGGAAAAATTTTTTCGCAGAGGAGGGGGTTGAGTCACTTTCCCTGGAGGGGTTTAAGGGATGGGTGGATGATGTGCTGAGGGACATGGTTTAGTGTTTGATAGGAATGGTTGGACTCAATGATCCAGTGGGTCTTTTCCAACCTGGTGATTGTATGATTCTATGAGGTGGTGGCTCTTCATCCATCTGGGATGTTTTTGCTCCTGGCAGGGACTATAGGAGGCTTTTTGGGAGATGATGCATGTCCCTGCCTGCCTCAGAAAATGTTTGTTCCCCTCCTCTTGGGCAGCAGCACAGGGGCTTGGTGTGAACAACGCAGAGATGTGTGCTTCAGAGAGGGCAAAGGGGGGAACTTTGTGGGAGAGCAAGAGTGACTTTCGCTGTCAAGCCCAGAACTGTGTAAATGTCACCTCCTGACAGAGCTGTGATGATAGCAGCCACAGCACAGATGGGCTGGATAGGAGTCGGGGTCTTGTGTGGTGGTGTAAGTCTGAGGGATCTTTCTTTCTTTGCCTCTGTCTCCTGTGGCAGGGACAGTTTCTGAAGATTTCTTTTGCTCCGGTCATGCTTAAAATGATAATATTGGTTTGAGATCGACATTTGTGATAAACTAGGAAACACGATGCCCTTTGAAATCTTCAAAGCCCTCTTCCATCAAGAGGACTGGCTAGAAAGGCAACCACCAGGGCATTCTGATTGTCACGCTTCAGATGCAAATCTCCTTCTAAGGCTGTGTTTCCTTTTAAAGAGCTGGCACCTCTGACCTTCCACTCCACCTTCTCTGGGAGGTACTGGCTCCATGGAGGTGGTACCCACTGCACTTGCTCAGAATCTCTGGCAGGTTCTTGTGTAGCACCTGTGAGAAATTTACCTTTTCTCAACCTTTCTGTGAAGGAAGCAAACCAGATGGGGGAAATGCTAGCCAGGCAAAGCAGTTTTTTCCCTGAAAATGGATAGGGATTGGGGGACGAAAGCTGCAAAGAGTTGAAAAATCTCTTCTCAAGAAAGAGAAAAAGACCGTACGCAGTTGCCAAGTGGCTAATGTCAATCTGTGAGAGTGGAGAGGCCCTGGCCCAGATTTCCCAGAGCAGTGGTGGCTGCCCCATCCCTGGAGGTGTTTAAGGCCAGCTTGGATGGGGCTTGGAGCCCCTGATCCAGTAGGAGGCGTCCCTGATCATGGCAGGGGGTGGAACTGGATGGGCTTTGAGATCCATTCTGACCGATGACAACATCTTTGCAGTGGTGGTTGTAGCAAAGTTTTCATCCTGCGTACCGATTTTCTTCCGCACCAGGGAGGTTTCTCTCTGTGGTTTGGCTTTCTCCCAAGTATATGCAGAAATTCATGTAGTGTTCTTAACCTGTGCAAGTTCCTGCTGACTGGAGCAGATCAGAGTTGCCATCCCGGTGGAAGCGTTTTCTTCAAAATCAGGAAGAAAAGTTGAATTTTTGAAACTTGTGGAGTAGAAAACATCTAAGAATTATGGATTGGAAGCATTTGAAGTGGACATGTCAAAATACCATGGTTTGATATTTGCAATTCAAACATTGGCTTCGGGAAGGGGTTTCTTTTTGTGCATAAACGATTGAAAGAACCACTGGCCTCCAGTGGGTGAAGGGATGCTGGGAAGCTGTTGTAAGAACTATTTGTCTATCAGTTGCTGGTCATCCTTCTCCAGGCTTTGTAAATGGGGTGCAGATCTCTTCTTACCTTTGGCTTGGCCAGTGAACCAACCATGATGGCTCTCGCAGTGTGTCAATTTGTCACAATATATTTAATTCTAGGACCATGTTAACTTGACCTGTGTGGCCATAAAGCATCTTGTGGGAGGTTCAATCCAATTGTGCTGTTATTGTCTTGTTATACAATTTATTATTCTCGGTCTGCATGCTTTCCTTGCCTGTTCTTGTGTGCCAGGAGGACACAGTGTGCCTGTGTGTGCCCTCTTTGCTTTTCCCTGAAAGCACCCTTAAAATCAGCACATAATTATTGGAAAATATGGGCAGATTATAAAGGTACCAATGCTATTCATCTGGCCCTGGTGCACTGAGCAGGTAAAGAAAGGACCTGAGAGGCAATTGAAGAGATTGATGGGCAGTAATGGGTGTAATAGTAATTTTTGTCCTGTGTTTTTAGTGAAGTGATTGATGACAAACGTAGCTGGAGCCCCCGTGCGGAGACCAAGAGATGCAGTTAAATTACAGAGGCTTTTTAACTTAATGAGGCCATGTAATAAAAATGAGGCATAATGAGCAAAGTATAATAGTACTATTATGCTTACGAGAGCTCTAGCAGAGGGTTGAGCAGGCAGCGACTGGGTGTCCTGGGAGATGATCTCCCTGGGATGAAGGACTTTCCTGGCTGGGATGAAGAGGAGGGGGCTGGGATATATTTGGGAGACCTGAGAAAAATACTGGCTGGCCAAGTGTCCCAAGAGATGAGATTGAGATGAGATCTTAAGGAGAAATGTTTTGCTGTGAGGGTGGGGAGGCCCTGGCCCAGGCTGCCCAGAGCAGGGGTGGCTGCCCCATCCCTGGAGGGGTTCAAGGCCAGGTTGGATGGGGCTTGGAGCCCCTGATCCAGTGGCAGGTGTCCCTGACCATGACAGGGGTGGGACTGGATGGGCTTTGAGGTCCCTTCCAACCCAAACCATTCCATGATCTATGTGACATTCTTACTTATCATCTGATGGGAACAAATGAGAGGGTGAAGCACCAGACATGGTTGATGCCCCCAGGCTTTTGGGATTATTTATAAGATTTCAAGCAAGTCTCTGCTCTGGGCTTTGTTCACTTCTTGTAACCTTGGGGAAGTCCATGTGAGCCTCCTTGCTGCACAGATGAGATTGTGAAGTGGTCAGGTTTTGCAACAAGATGGTAAAACTATGGGATTTTGGACGAGCCTGGAAGCAGGATGTGCAGGGAATTGATGGGCAGGCTCTGAGGTTGGCCAGGACAGGTGTAATTTGTGTGCCAGCACCTTGATTTGGAGCCTCAGTACTGAGGCTGCATTAGCTGAATTGGGGCCTTTTGGGGGATGGAGGTGGGGAGTGGATTAGCGCCTGCCGAACAGTTACATCTCTGCTGCTGTTAAATGTAGTTAAACTCGAGCAAGTTCTAATCTAATAATGGAAGGAAGAGAAATAAGTGTTCTCAGTGATGCATGCCCCTCACTGTAAGTACTAATTGAAAACAGATATTTACTTTAAAATGAAAATGTAATACGATAAATGGTGGGTTGAGAATTTAGCACATGTAGGAGGGAGCAGTGAATGCATGGAGCCTCTCGCCTGCTCTGCCCAAGCCCCGTGTCTGACGAGGAGCAACATCTCCCACACTGTGGGGTCAGTAAGCTGGAGAAAGGAGTGGAGGCTCTTCTTGGAGCAGAGCTCAGAGTCTTACTTGGCTAAAATTGGGTGCACTGGGGTTTTCTTCATCTGATCTTGGTCTACAGAGGACCTTCCAAGCTGGGCTTCTGTTTCTCCTCTTTGCAAACCTTTCATAGAATCATAGAATCACCAGGTTGGAAAAGACCCATCAGATCGAGTCCAACCATTCCTATCAATCACTAAACCATGTCCCTCAGCACCTCGTTCACCCGTCCCTTAAACACCTCCAGGGAAAGTGACCAGGGAAAGGAGGGCCTAAGCCTTTTAAGACTGGGAAAGCATCAACTCCCTTGTCACTAGGAAGGTGGGACTGGATGGTGCTGGTGACTCTTTTCCTGACAGTCTCTGCCATCCAGAAACCCACCTGAGACCCACCTTGCTGCCTTGAGCTGGCTGTCCTGACCAGGTGAAGTGGCTGGTGCTGGGGAGCTGCTGGCCAATGCTGTCTTTTGGGGGCTGCTGGAGGAGCATTGAGGACATCTCTGGTCCCCTCAGGCCAATCTGACTGGGTGGTGCTCCCTTAGGGAGATCCTTGGTTGTCTGTGTGGATGCTCCAACACCCCTTGCCTCTTGTTGGTTTATTGATCCTTCCTCTACAACCCATCTCAAAGAAATTGTTGCTCCAGCAGCTAAAGTCAGAGTCGCAGCACTTTTTAGAGCAGTTTGTAGGCAAAGCTCAGTGCTGCATGACTGGTGACCATTAAAGGATGCTCCTTGACAAACCGCCCCCCCCTCCAGCACGGTAATCTTCTGAAAGGAAGCAGCCTGGCCGTAATCCCTTTGTGCAGAGTTCCTGCCTGTTTCTTCATATGGGTGCATTTGTATAATTTGCATTTTGCACACTGATCGTATGCATAGAATTCAAATTGAAATGGGGGCTTGAATAGATTTGCATGCTAATGAGGCACTGGCTTTATTTATTTATTTGGAGCCCTCTCAAGCAGTCAGCAGCCTGCTGGAAAGCAAGTCATGCAGCTTTGGTGACAGAACTCTCCAGCAGTGCCAGGATCCTTGTGTTTTCCCAAGACTCACTTGCCTGTTGTGAATAAGGGGTTGAAGCTGGTGGTCTCGGCTCCAGCAGCTCTTGGCTCGGTCCTTCTGAACCTTTGCGGAGGCAACTGTCTATGAAGACCACCTGGACAGTTTCAGCCCACCTTAACTAACCAGAGATGCCTCTTTAAGGTTATACTGGTGATAACTGAGTGTGGGTATGGACTTGCCACATGTTGAAGTGGAAACTCAGGCCAGGATGAGCCACTTCATGATGAATGTCGTGGGTGAAATAATCATAGCGTGCCCCTGTTCTCTCCTTGACTTTGCAGCAATGCTCAGGGTGTGCCCTCGGTACCTGCTGGCTGGAGCTACCCAAGTTCCTCATCAGTCCATGAACCTTCCCTTCATCATCAGTCTGTTATTTCTGGTACATTTCAGCAGCTGACCTTGCTGCATATGGACTTTGGCTGTGATGCCCATCAATCCTGCTCTGCCATGACGTGTGGTGCTGCTGAGGCCGGCTTCCTTTGGTGCTGCTGTGGTCCACCCATGCTGTTTTCCCTCCACGGGAGCCTTTTGGCCTCTTTCAAAGTCAGCAATAGAGAAGAAAGTTTGGAAATGTTGAGCAAGTGTCAGACAGGGAAGGGTAACCCAAAGTCTGGGAGAAAACCAGTTCCCAAAACTCCGTGCCATTGCTGGAGACAGAAAAAGATGCTGAAGTACAGGTGCCTTCATTGAATTGCAGGACCATGCCCCTCTGAATTCTCACACCCTGCCCCACATCTACAGCTGACATATAGCTTAATGCTCAGTCTTTCCATGCCACCTCTCTCTCTCTCCCCAGATGACTTCTGCTGTATGCTGAACAACGGCCAAGCTTCTGAGATGGCAGCAGGAATTGGGTCACATCGCGCTGCCCCAGGAGAGCGAGTTTCTCAGAGCAGTCTGGCTTCCAGTTATTATTTTACAGGGGATGTTAGAGGTTGATAAGGGAGCTGTTCTGACTGCCAGTGGGGCTTATTTGGGGCTTATTGTACGCTCCAGTTTATATTTTAATATAGTCAAAGGTGACTTACAACTTTAATATTAATTTTAAAACTGATTGCTCAAGGTTTTTTTTTTTTATCTATGTGAAACCAGATTAATCTCAGCCTGCCTTGATCCTGCTGGTAGCTTTTCTTTCCCTAGCTGGAGACGTGTGTGGTCTGTGTTGCACCAACAAAAGATGAGAAGGAAGATGTTTGCGTGGCAATAAATAATTGTCGCGGGGTCTGCTTTTCTTACAGAGCAATCTCTGCTCTCCGAGCCCGACAATGGCATCAGTGGGAGTCTTGCTTTTGTATGAAGTTCTCTGCCTTGGCTTGCAGAGCAGGGCTTTGCTGAACAATGTCCAGCTTTGTGCTTCCTGTAGAAGCCTCATTTTTTGTCGTTGTGTTTCTCCCTAGTAGTACAGCCTTTCCATAATACATCTCCTTTCATGCTGCTTTGTGCTGCCAGCATTACAATTTCTCACACGCTTGCTGTGCTGCTTGCAAGATGCTTTGTGCTGGAGATGACAATATTTTATGGCCTGAGAAGGTGGCCTTGTGGCAGGTGCAGCGGGATGGGCCACAGGGAGCTGGAGTTGAATTGTTATCTTGCTTCTAGTTCCTTGAGCATCACTGGGTGGTTGTGCTAGGCTGGAGAATACAACAGGTACCAGAGCTTGGAGATGCTTCTGGGTGCCTGGCTTGTGGTGTTCTGAGCCACACTTAATACCACACATTTGCCTGATCCTTTGAGTTGCGCTGCCTTTTAAGATGACCAAAATTGGGCACCCAAAACTGAGTTGCTTTTGGGAAAACTCAGCATTAATGCTGGGTTGCTGGGTCGCCTTTGGATGTGGAGGCTGGTGCTCTCTGACCCATTCACAGGTCATAATCTTGTGGTTTGAGGGAATCCCCTTGACTTGGCTCCAGGACACTGTGTTACTGTAGATGCCATGAGTCTAGGAGCAGCCTTGCGGGTGCTGCCAGGTTGTGGAGCACCAGTGGGTTCTCAGTCTTTGGAATTGGAAGAAAAGGATCAGAGTTGTGGCTCTGAGGAGCTGTGGTAGGGAACCTTCATGTCTCAAACATCAGTCAGCCTGTCTACCAGTGGCACTTGTTAAATTTACCCCAGACAATTAGTTTACAATGTGCTTTACTGGGACAGTTCTCTGTGCCTCATTGAATGATCGATAGAATCATGGAATCGTTTGACTGGAAAAGATCTTTGACATCATCAAGTCCAACCGTACCTGTCCACTACTAAACCAGACACTTAAGCACTTCATCTGCCCATCTTCTAAACATGGGAGGGGGAATTCCACCAGGGCCCAAGAATCCTTTCAGCAAAGAAATCTTTCCTGATGTCCAATCTTAACCTGCCCTGGCACAACTCGAGGCCATTTCCTCTCGTCCCATCACCTATCACTTGGGAGAATCATGTTCTATAACCAAACTTTAGCTCTTCTATATGTACAATAGCTCTTCACTGATGACCCATGTTCTCCAAAATACCTCCTAAATGCTGCCTATAGTTTTTCCCATCCCAGCCTTACTAATAAGTGCTTTTCAGAGCTTGTTATTCCATGCACAGTGCAAGTCACTGTATATAAATGTGCTGGATTGATGGGCTGAGGGCTGGGAATAGAATAAGCTGGGAATAAGCAGTGGTAGAGGAGGGGAACTGAGGCACAGAACTGTGCAGCAGAGATCCATACTAGCGGGTATCACAGCCTGGCAGGAAAAAAAACCAGGAGGGTTTGCTTGCTAGATCTACCCTGTGTGTGTCTTTTCCCTCTGTTGTATTTCAGCCTGTGGTGGGAAACCATCAGGTATTGTGTTAGCTCCGAACAACAAATGATCTTAAGACAGTGACGAGCCTGAAGAGCCATTACAGGCAAGACTCGACGCTGCGCAAGCGAATGCCAAACAGCAGCCACATAAATCCTATTTGTTTTACATTTCAGAGTTTAATGAGACAGAAATCGCATGGCAATTGTCATATGTGAAGGCAGAGATTGCTACTTTGCATTTAACTAAAGCAACCACCGTATGCGGCACCAGCGCCTGAAACTAAGCTGTGATACCCACTGGCTGCCATGAGGAATGTACCTTGTGCAGCTGCAAACTGTTGGTTGCCCTGAAACTCTACCCGTATTATGTTTGTGAATGAAACCTCCAACAGCAAGGTGAGATTGTCTGGAAGTCTTGGAGATCACGAGCCTCACAGCCCCTCTTCTCCAAAGTCTTTGAGTATCACAGTTGTCATGCAAAGAATTGAGGCATGCAGGGATCTAGTCCAGGAGCCCAATTTTTGCATAATTTCACTAGGTAAAAAAAAAAAATGAGGTCTCCTTTGGAATGATTTTTGGGAAGCTGTAAGGAGCGTTGCTCTGGAAGAGATGACTGTGGGTCTAGATGTAGGCTGGAGCCTCATCTCTGAGCCAGTACACATTTCCAACTCTTCCCAAGAGCCATCCTGCACCAAAACGCATTTTAAGTGATTTCCCAAGCTTTGTGTCATCAGCTTCTCTGAACATTGCTGCCAGGGGTTTGCACTCCATGCGGAGAAATATCACAGTGGTACCTTAGGAGACCAGCCACAGCTTCACACCCTGGTCAGGAGGTGATATCATCCCTGCTTTTTCTAAAGCATTGCTGTTTTCAGTAGGAGTCGTGTTTCTGCTGTAGATACCTTCTTCTGGTATCCATGGCTTGAAAAACGTCATGTTGAAACTACGTAGGCAGCAGCTTCGGCAAAGACGTGCACCTTGCCCACCGCTTCAGGGAATGACCTCAAACCTGTGCAAACGAACACACTTTCCTCTATGCTTTTCAGTGTAACCCTGTATCTCTTTAAAATTAGTCGAACAATAAAAAGACATTAATGTCAATGCATTATCTGGGTAACTCACTTCATCTCTGCTAATTTGTCCCTTAGCTTTCCAGATAATGTTCATAAATTGCTAAAGTTGTATTTTAATATTAACACAAGCTGCAGCCTTTTTGACAACTGTTAGAGAATGAGCTGCATGTGGAGCTCTAAATTTGGTGGGTTTTTTCCCCTTGTCTGAACTGAAAAACTGAAGCGAAGCTTTATTGGGTTAACTGAAAACAAGACTGGAAATATTTGTTCTGGGTAAAATAAAACATTTCATCTGATATGATATGTTCTTTGTTCAGACTTTTAAAAAAAACCCTTTTAAAAAGTAAATTAACTTCAGAGATGTCATGGGGGTGGAAAAAAAGTAAATGCTTCAAGTAGAGGGGAAAGGGTCTAAATAGAAAGCTCTTGCTTTTGACATCCCATCCTCACCCTGTTTCAGGCCAAGCAGCTGAGCGGGTTTGATGGGAGATTGTGAACAGCATCGGCTGACCCACATCTGTGTGTTGGAAGTATTGTGCTGGAGATGCAGGGGGAAGAGCTAATGAGTCATTTTCCTAATGGGTGTCTTGGTAGGTGAGAGAAGTATCGAAATTACATATTTGAAGGAATAATGGGGCCCTAGTTAGATGACTAAATCTTATTCTTAATCATCTTGGGGGCGATGAAGAGGGGAAATTGTGAGCTGGATCATCCTGATGAGATGAGTTGTGGGTGAATAACATTTTGCAGCTAGCCTATAGCCTGTTCCAGGGGGAAGAAAACCCAAGCTGATAATCCTTGCTGCATGCATGGCAGCAAATCTGGCTGGGTCATCCCTAGTGTTGAACTTGAATTGTGTGCTCACTTCTCATCAAGAGGGGTCTCCTCGATGATGTGATTTATGACATGCTAGGTCATAAAATCCTTTCCCTGCTGTTAATCGTGTGGTCTGTTCCCTCAAAACGTTATTAAATGCATCCTAGTCCTAGAGGGACTTCAACATTTTGCATCACGTTTGGATTCCTGATGAATCCTTACTGGGAGAGCTGAGACCCTAATGGGATGGGAAACTGTCCAAGCCCTTTACTACTGAAAAGTATTTGGAAAAGATCCTCCTGCGACCTCTTGCTAGTTGCTGAGGTGTCCAGCAGGTGAAGGGAGCAAAGGCTTGGGAAACAATTCCAATAGGACCTCTGTATTGGTCTTCTCCTGAACAACTGATGTTTCTCTGGGCACTTAGGTTTGGATGCATCTCTTCCAAGTTTGCGCTTGGGCTGCTGGGAAGGGCGCTATCAGTTTTGGTGGAGTAATTGAGCAGTCACATTGTCCTGGACATAGCAAGTAATGATTTTTTTCTGTATGATAATGCATCTTCATTACTCTAGGGAAATCATTTGCTCCTGTAAAGACAAGTCTCTCATTCCTTTCATTGTGTGGGTTAAGGGGGAAGAGACTAATGGCTTAATTAAAAGGTTGGAGACAAAAATCTGTCTAACCCTTTTTTTTTTTTTTTTTGTATTTAGAGAGTACTGTGGGTAGGAAGATTACATATGAAGGCATGCCACAGCCCAGCCTCGTCTAGTGGAGTTATTTGGTACCGTTGCATCAAATGAGGGACACAAATGTCAGGTCTTCAATCCGTCACCCGCGTCTCCCATAAGCCATCTGCCCCTGGAGTAGGCTGGCGCAGGCATGTGCTGCGATTCTTTGTGGAAAGAGCTGAGATTTATTCTGTGTGAAAGGGGAACATTATTTAAATCTGCACATTTTGCAGGATGTGAAAGCAGCTCCCCGTAATATACAGCCGCCTTCTCCGCTGGGACTGCTCTATTAACATCTTTCATTTGTGTAGTTGGATGCTTTGCAGTTCCTTTTAACGGTGATAATCCAGCAAAGACCTCTGTGTTGTTCACACTGCAATATTTATGGAGCCAGCCTTCCTTTTAATTTCCATGCCAAGTTTGGCCATATGCAGAGATAGAATACAAACAGCGGCTTTAGTCACACAATAGTTCAGGCTTTTCCCTCAGTGGGATGTAGGGCTTTTCAGTGACTCATTTGGAGCTGATTGGGCATCCTTTTGGAAATGAAATAGAAAAGGTTTGAGTGTGTCTGACAGCGATTGTGCTCTCCCAGGCTGCCTCCAAAGAAAAACGGTGGTGGAAAGCCCTTTATAGGGAGCAAGTGAACAACTTTAGGCAGGTTCAACAGGACCCATTGGGTGTTTTAGGTTGGAGGGGACCTGCTTGTATGTATACTAACATCCAAGAAGTGTCAGAATAAGCCATCTCCTTATGAATGAGGAAGGACATCCTGGGAATGAGACAGCCTTTACAAGCCAAACTTTTTTGGGTGATGCAGAGGAGAAAAGACCCTTTTTGGGTGTCTCATACTTACGAGCATTTCTATGCTGGGATATGGTTGCCAATTGTTTTCTTCTACGTGAGGTTGGATGGAGCCTATGAGTTTGTCGAGGCAGATCAGGTTGCATGGAGCTGACCGTATACATGCTGGATTTCATAGAATCATAGACTGTCCTGAGTTGGAAGGGACCCACAAGGATCATAGAGTTAAACATTTGTTCCTGGAAAGGACAAGCCCAACATTCACACCGTGGGTCTGAGGGCATTAGCCCTCACTAAGCAAACACTTACCGAATGTTGTCAGGCTTGGTGCCTGTGACTGCTTCCCTGGGAGCTGTTCCAGTGCTTCACCACCCTCTGGAGGGAGAACTTTTTCCTAATGTCCATGATGGCCCTCTCCTAGCACATCTTCCTGCCATTCCCTCAGGTCCTATTACTGGTCACCAGAGAGAAGAGCTCTGTGCCTGCACTCTCCCAGCCCCAAGGGGATGGCAGGTCCTTCTCTGCCAGAGTGAGAGAACAGAAGGGAGCCTGGCAGCAGCCACCGTGATGGGCGCATCCAAGCCGGTGCTCTTGAGGTTGGTACTTTGTCTCATTTAGGTGCTCAGCTTGGTGTGCAGGCACCACAGCGCCTGGCGTGCGTGTGTATCTCTATCTGCGGCTCTGATTCCCCAGCTTCTTTCTCTTCATTTTGTGTGATTAAATATTAAAGCCAGTAAACACTTTAGTTTGTCTGCACAGTGCTGTCTGCCCAATTATCTTTCTGCAGGGCTGTCATATTGTGCCAGTTGCTTCCCTGGGTGCTGGCAGCCTTGAGCCTATATGCCAGGCACCACTGAAGAAAAACCCTGCTCTCCAAGCCTCTCTTCCCACCTCTTCAGTGCCAGGGAGTTACCTCGATGTGAGATATCCCAAGGCAGTATTGGACTGACCGAGCCTACAAAGGGCTGGAAAGAGCTGTTTGTTCTTCTAAAGCTGTTTGTGAGTATTGACAAGGGAATAAAGGGAGAGTCTAGGTGGTGGCTTCCTAGAAACTTGTAAACATAGGTTGGACCTGCTGTGCAGAAGCTGATCTCCATTCCCTGGAGCTACAGGGTGGCACTTCTGCAGTTTAATCCCAGCTGGTTTCAGTGCTTTGTGTGGATCTGCAGGACTTCAGGAATCCTTGCTGCCTCACTGAAGCACTGAGTAGAATCACAGAATGTTTTGGGTTGGAGGGGACCATGAAAGTCATCCAGTCCAGTCCCCCTGCAGTGAGCAGAGACATCTTCAACTCGATCAGGTTGCTCACAATGGTTGAAGGTGAGATTGGAGGTAAAGCATTGGCTTCCCAACTTTAGAAATGTATGGTTGAATCTCTCCTCAATCCCTATCTCTATATTGAAGATACCCTTCTGGCAACTTAAACCCTTCATTGTATTTTTATCCAGACAATTTTGCTGACAAACAAAGCTGCTGCAACCAACTCTCCCAGCTTCAGTCAAGCAGAGCTGGTTTGTTGGGATTGGGTTGTTCAGTTCTTGCCTTTCAGAGCTTTTGATATTCAGTGGAGTCCATTTCCAAGAAGGATGGGATGGCATGATTTTACTGTGGTTTCAAGAGGCACTTTAAGTGCTTGAAATTCTACCATCACCGAGTTACACACCTGAATCTGGCCTTGACTGCGCAGGTTGAATTTCTTGCTATGATTTTCTAGGCAGTCTGTATTAGCAGCTTGTCCTCAGCCAGACAGATCGGTGTTAGCAGCTAACACAGTTTCTTTTTTCATCATGCAGCGGTGATGTGCTGTCCCAGACCTTGGCAACGGAGATGCTCAGTGTGAGTAGCAGCAGAATAGTGGAGTCAGGCTTGCTCCTGGGCCCTGATAATTAGCATAAGCAGAGTTTTGCCCCAAAACAAAATTCAGATCGGAATTTCTTCCCCCATTTCCATTGAAACTTATTACTCTTTGGGACTGCTACCGACTAGGATGTCTTGTCAGTCAATATTTCCTTCCTGGATCAATAAATCATGTTATTGACTTCAAAACAGTTTTGTATCTTAGCAGTACAGTGATGCTGGCTCCAGCAGGCAGCTCAGGGCTTGGCTGCTTTGGGATCCTGAATCTCAGTTCCCCCAGGTTATATCTGCGAGTTGTCCCTTCCATGCTCAGCTGTAGGATCTGGTGTCTGTATGCCAAATGCAACCTCTCCCTCTGGAGATGACACTTGGAAGCCCTTTAGTTGAAGGGAACAGTCCTTGTTCGTGGCTGTGTTCTGTTGTTTCGCAGGTCAGGGGCTCCCATCTGCTGGTAGTCCCTGTTCCCTGTGTGTCCCCCATCTCTCGTAGTGCTGGCTGCTGGAAGTAACCCACTATCATCTCCCTTGTGTTCACTGGGATGGATCCTAACCCTCATGGCTGGCCTGGGATGCTACCTGCCAGGGTGGAAGCTGCGTGCTCCTTGGGACAGGGCAGGATAATTGCTCCTTCAGCCTTCCACAGATCTTCCATGGTGCGTCACAGCTTTGGGGCTCCCTGGGTGTGGGAGTCTTTTGGAAACCTGAGGCCTTAGTGCTACCTTCTTTTGCATCTTACTGTACTAGTCTCACTGTAGGCATCCTGGCTTATTTCTTTCCCTCTCTGATATCTTTCAGGACACAAGTTTTTCCTCTCTGTGCAGTACATGCAGTTGTTCTCAGCTGCCTCTGGTTTTCAGAGCTGTTCAGTTGACCGGCAGCTTTGGTTGTCCTCATCCCCTTTGTGTGTTTTGCTCCCCAGCACCTTGCTTTCCAGCCCAAGGAGACCTCCTGAAAAGCCAGTTAATAATGTGCGAATCTCTCAGTGCTCAGTGAACGTGTCCCTGTGGTGGTTTTTGTCCTATATGAGATGTTTCATAAGAAGCTTTACTGTTTTATACCAGCACCAGATCTTCCAGGCTTAGCTGGCTTAGAAGCAGCTGAAGCATCAGGCAGGATCCCTTATGAAATCTGTTGGGAGTAATGAACCACAGATGACTCTGTTTTCTGAATCGATATTGAGCTGCTGTTGCTAGAAAGCTGCCAGCCACACGAGTGTGAGGTTGGCGATGGAAGAGCGCGTTCGCAGGGGAGTCGGGAAAGCTGTTGGTGCTATCAAATGTCTGTGCTTTCACCCAAGAGCTTCTGTATTTCTGTCTTGGGCAAAGTGTCTGTTCCTGTTTTCTCCCTTGTTCCTTCCAGATACTGCAAGGCTGTAGTGCGGTTTGTGCTTGCAGAGCACTTGGGTAAAGCATGCTTGAAAAGTGCAAAGTATTTATTATTATTTGCATAGCAGCCCCTGACCTGCTGTGAAGAAGTAGCCCTTCAGCTCTGCTGAGTAAATATACCTTCATTAAAAAAACTCTGCCTGTGCTGCGTTGAACCACTCCGTCTCGACGTTCATCTGCTTTTTCATGTGTAAAATCTTAGGAGGATTTGACTTTAATGAATTTTGAGCATGCAAAGTAGCTGCTTGGACCAAGGCAGTGCAGCATCTTGACCTTGACAGTGCCAGTGACAGATATGAATAGCATCCAGGTGGATTGTTGAGAAATTATTTGCTTAAGGAGCACCTCTGCACCCAGTTTAGCGGTTACCTTATGGCTGGAAACCTTCAGTTTAGCAGTCACCTGAAGGCTGGAAACGTTATGTCTGGAAACCCAGTTTAGGTTGGTGTGGGTGTGATTTCCAGCTTGGGTTGCTGGAAAGGTGCACGGGCTGGGGCAGTTGCAGAGCTCCATCTGAACCTGCTGCCAGCTCCAGCCCTGCTTCTGGGGCATCACCCCCACACTTAAAAGCTACTTTAGCCCTCCTGGTGCAAAGCTGCTTTGATTGCAAATGCGATGCCAAGGTTTGTAGATGCTTTCAGTGGCCCATAAAATCTCCTTGAGCTTTACATGACGGTAAAGCTTGAAGAGTCACTGTTTAAAGCAGAGTGTTTTCACAAGTGCTTGAGGTTGGCTTAATGCTGCTCTTGTTGCTGTTGATATAAGTCTAGTTCAAACAAACTTTGTTAGACACGCAGCACTTGCTGGAAATATTCCTCCCTCCCCTCCAGAGGAAGGCAGGCAGATAGCTGTATTAGAGGAGTGTTTGGGAGGCTCTGGTCTTGCTTTATAACACAGCAGGCTACAGTTATTTTCAGTCTGACTGCTAGAGATGTGGAGGACAGAAAGCATTGGCCGTGATCCCTCAGCATCCTGGCCTTGGCAGATATGGTAAATCGGATGCTAAGTGACACTGGGTGTTAAAGGGAGGGTTTATTTCTGCTTTATATTTCATTGAGCAGCATGCAGGTTCAAGTGGGAAGCTGCTTTATCTTCAGCATCTTGCTCAAAAAGTTGCACTGCTCGACAGATTTCCTTGATAAATTCCCCGTGCGTACCCTCATCCTTCCCGCTTGTCGTCTGACAAATGAGGGCTTTGTCTAGCATTCCTATGAACTTATTTGCTTTTAATACGACTGTGTTGCAGGGAATGAAAAACCCAGGCAGGAGAAGCACCTTGCTTGTAACTTTGGGGACTAATTTGGGAACTGGGACACTTTCTTGTGGCTCTTATTAGTGCTAATTTTGAGATTAAAACTCAATTTGCAGATGTCCATTTGTTTTCCTCACCAGTCAACCCTTGGTGCCTGCTGTCCCATTTTTGAACCCCAAGGTGCACCAGCACCCGTTTATCTTTGCTTCCCTCTATTTGAGCGTTTCAGACTGTGACCATGTGGGCCATGTTCATAGCTGTTGTAGACAGTCTTGCGTAGCTTCCCCAAACCCCAGGAACATGTAAGAGATGGAGAATAAACAACAGATGCTTCAGCATCGTTGAGTAAAACTGGAAAAGCATAATCCATCCGTATATGCAAGACGTGTCCCATCTGTATTTTGCTTCCTGTGCAGCCTATTGGTCAGCAGAAGTCTTCAGGGCTTTGCGTGTAAGCCTTGATGCTTCTACCCCAAACAGGATGCCATGAAGGATTCTTTGGGCTTCTTTTGGCTTTCTCATTAAGCTGCCAAAGATGGGATTTGCCTAAACACTCGAGAGCTGAAGTTCAGCTGGCTTGCAATAGGATTAGAGCTCCTAAAGAGGCAAGGATTTAAAAAAGCTGGTGTTACTGTCACCTCTGTCTTGGAGAAGGCAGTCTGCATGTCTATTAGAGTAATTCGGATGCAGGTTCTTTTTATTTTGCCTTTTGGTGTTCCTGTGTCTCTCCTACTGAACTGCCTGAAGACAAGATCCCTTTATTCCTACAGAGCACGGTGGCTGCCATCCCAGCATCGTGCCACATCTCTCGCCAGTTTGACAGGTGGAGAAGAATTAAAAGCCAGAAGGATTATAAGCAGGCAAAATGCAATTACTTGGGGAGAAATCCACTAGGAATCTGCTGAATACCATGTCTTAAAGGGACTTCTGGGGCTTCTTAGCTGTCTGGAAGCTTTGGGATCTGCTAAGACTGTGCTTTGAGAAAAGTAGTTTTAAGCCTGCAGAGCCACAGAGGAGAAGCTTGCTGGAATGGGGTGACATTGTGGGGGTTCTTCATTTAGGCATGAAGTTCAGTCTGTGGAATCATGGTGCAGACTTGAGTGGCTTTGTCTGCCAGGGGAACATTGAGTAAGTGGAGTGTGTAGCCCACTTGACCCAGTGTGCCTAGGTGGCCAAGAAGGCCAATGGCATCTTGGCCTGTATCAGAAACGGTGTGACCAGCAGGTCCAGGGAGGTTCTTCTCCCTCTGTACTCGGCACTAGTGAGACCGCTCCTCAAATCCTGTGTTCAGTTCTGGGCCCCTCACCACAAGAAGGATGTTGAGGCTCTGGAGTGAGTCCAGAGAAGAGCAAGGAAGCTGGTGAAGGGGCTGGAGAACAGGCCTGATGAGGAACGGCTGAGAGAGCTGGGGGTGTTTAGCCTGGAGAAGAGGAGGCTGAGGGGAGACCTCATTGCTCTCTACAACTACCTGAAAGGAGGTTGTGGAGAGGAGGGAGCTGGGCTCTTCTCCCAGGTGACATGGGACAGGACAAGAGGGACTGGCCTCAAGCTCCACCAGGGGAGATTTAGGCTGAACATTAGGAAAAAGTTTTTCACAGAAAGGGTCATTGGGCACTGGCAGAGGCTGCCCAGGGAGGGGGTTGAGTCACTTTCCCAGGAGGTGTTTAAGGGACGGGTGGACGAGGTGCTGAGGGACATGGTTTAGTGATTGACGGGAATGGTTGGACTCGATGATCCTGGGTGTCTTTTCCAACCTGGTGATTCTGTGATTCTATGACCCTTGCCCACTGCCCACATGTGTGGTTTTGCCCCACGAGAGAATTGCGTGCTGATTTGTAACTTCTACAGGAAGGAAAAGGTGGATTGTGTCTTTGTCCCACCACATGGCTGCACACCTGGACATGGGCACACAGGTCTGGTGACCACAAAACATGTGGCTGGAATAGAAGTGCAAAGCAGGGTCAGTCTTAGTTAGAGAAACCCTCAAAAGGTGCAGTTTCTTCTGGGCAGACAACAGTGGGAGGGTCCAAAGAAGAACTGAATAGGCTGGTGGAACAACCAGCTCCAAGAGCATCCTTTTTAGATGCTTCCTTCACCACCTAGTCTTCTTCCAGGACCTTCACTAGCGTTTTGCCTGGTCGCTAACCGTCTTTCTTTTTCATCTTCCTTCTGTTTGAGTGATGCTCCCTCCCCCGTGTCCCAGCACCATATGTCATTAAAATGCTTAGACATGTGGAAAAGGCCTTGACAGAGATTCAAGGAGACAAGGGAGACGCAGACGAGTGGAGACTTTGTCAGATGGAATGATTCTGACATTAGCGACGCTAACCTGAGGAGAAAGATACAGCTATAGGAGGGGTAGGAACGGGTCGGGGGAAGCAAATTGACAGAGGCACGGGGACAGGCATTGTGAGTGAGGGACACTGAGACAGAAGAGAGACAGGGGAGAAATTGGAGCGATTACCAGTAGCAAATTAAGTGAAAAGCAGGTGGTGGGGATGGAGGACCTGACCTTTGTCTCGGTTTCAAGGTGCAGGACAGTCTGACCATGCCTTGCCTTCAGTTTGGGAATGTTCAGGTCTGTGACCAGCAGAGGATTTCTTTCCTCCTCCCTTTGGCATTTCAAGAGCTTGTTTGGGAGCCTCTTCTCCCTGATTCTCCTCCCACAACCCTGTTAGCTAGCACCGGCCACCACCCATGCCAGGTGAAGGTCGGAAGATAACCTTGTGAGCATCTCAAGGATAGAGAATCATCGTAGAACCATGAAATGGGTTGGGTTGGAAAGGACCTCAAAGCCCATCCAGGTTCAACCCTCTGCCACAGGTAAGGACTCCTCCCACTGGATCAGGGGTTCCAAGCCCCATCTAACCTGGCCTTCTGGGCAACTTGGGCCACAGCCTCCCCACCCCCACAGTAAAGAAGTTCTTCCTAAGTTCTCATCTCAATCTCTGTTTGAGAATCTAAAGCTTTTTACCTTCATTTGTCTCTTGGATGAGCCTGTCACCTCCTGCTGTTCGCCCACTGCAGTGCCTGGGTGCAGGATTCCACCTTCTATCTGCTGTTTGCATGAACCCTCCTTGAAAAGAGACGACAGCATTGTTTGGCTGGCTGTTTATCATGTTTTGAAGGTAGTTTTTTGCCTGCAGAGAACAGCTCTGAATTGCTTTGTGATGCTGTAAAGAAAAGAAATGAAACCAAGCCTCCCCTGCGCCCCTTGATAGGAGGAATTCAAGCATCCACGTAGGTGGCAAGCATGGATGTACGGCCCTGTGTGTTTGATATTCAGGATAGGAGCCTGGTGGGGAAAACCTAGCAAAGAAATCCTCGTATTGTTAATGCAAATATGCCTATGGTTCAGAGAAAACAAACATTTGAAATGCTTGGAGCTGGGAGGGGAGGGAAAAAAAAAGAAAGCAATCCTCAAACTACGTGCAACCTGCAACAAAAACAGAACTTCTGTAGTTTAAACAGACTGGGCTAGAAATCGCCAGGAGGAATCCCATCTGCGATGGAGAAAGAAACAGAGGCTCTGACTGCAGGTGATTTAAGTCCTTAGTGAGCCAGGGAAGGCAACTCTACTGTAAGGGTTGCTTCTGCACACCCCTTCTCGCTGTCCACATGCTGTGTGCATACTGAGGCTATTTTTACTTATTTATAGAGAGCTGGAGGTCAGGAGGCTCCAACCAGCAAGGATTTGCCCCAGGTGCGGCTCCTGTGCCCATTTGTCTGGAAGGCTTCTCACCATGTCCCTCACTGGAAAACTTTCTTTTAAAGTTACTTACATGGAGAATATACTCAGAGAATCAGAGAATCACTAGGCTGGAAAAGACCTTTGAGATCATCAAGCCCAGATGTACCTGTCCACTACTAAAGCATAAGCACTTCATCTATCTGTTTTTTGAACACCTCCAGGGGTGGGGACTCCACCACCTCACTGGGCAGCCTCTTCCAGGGCCTGAGAACCCTTTCGGTGAAGAATTTTTTCCTTATGTCCAGTCTGAACCTGCCCTGGTGCAACCTAAGGCCATTTACTCCCGTCCTATTGCTTGTTACTTGGAAGAAGAGACCAACACCCACCTCACCACAACTTCCTTTCAGATAGTTGTAAACAGTGATGAGGTCGTCCTTAGGCCTCCTTTTCTCAAGGCTAAATAACCCCAGGTCCCTCAGCTGCTCCTTGAAAGTTTTGTTCTCCAGCCTCTTCACCAGCTTTGCTGCTCTTCTCTCGATGCTCCAGGACCTCAGAGTCTTTCTTGTACATGGTTTTGAATGGCTTAACCTAGAGCTTTTCTGGATTTGGGGCATTCCCACTGCATCCTAAATAGCATTGTAGTCTCCTGCCCTTATGTTCTTGAGTTTTTACTGCATTCCTTGGTGATGTGGTGATCTGCCTGTAAATGTAAGGGCAGATATTTCCTTCTGTGCAGGTGCTTTTATAGAGGCTGAGCAAAGCCAATTTCTCTTGTACCTGGGTATGATTACCAGCTTTTTGTAGCATCTCCCCAGTGATGGCTGGGTTTTCTGAGCATATTTACACTCCTCCTTGTCTTTCGGCACCGTTTTGTTTCCTTAGCTGAGTCACTCTGCAGACAGCCCGTTATTTCTTGTCTGTAAGTAGCCTATATAGAACTAACTTTGTACTCTTAAGTACGATGGGAAGTGTTCTTGGGGGGAGAAGAGCTCAATTTGTTTAACACTGTAATTCACTGTTAGAAATCTCTGGTTTGTCACCGACAGAGTCATTGGAAGCGTCAGCCTTTGATCTCGGCGGCTGATCTTCTGTGCGTAAGAAATTTCAGTTACACTTTAAATTATGTGTCTAAGATACCCGTTACCACCATGGTGCGCTTAGATTTAGGGAGGCTGTCGACTAGGAGATAAATACTAGATGAGACGCTTTTTAAAATAGTTTGTTTTATTATACCAGTATTTTTCTCTGCTCTTAGGAACTTGGAGACTGCATTTCCTCTCCTGCCATTGTAAAAATTGCTCCACAAGCATGAGTTTATGGTGCTCTGCCTAATTTGATAGATGTTGATAAATGGGATGTCTTATCACTGGTGGCTTGGAGTCTAAGGATGCTTTGTGGTTGGATTCAGGTTTGCTTCTTGCTCTGCAATTGATTCCTCTGGTGACCTTGAACGTATTGCTTCGGATCTGTCTCATTTTACTGTATTACCAAGAAATGAAGTCTCTCCATTTAGAAAGGGAAGACTAAATAGAATATCTGCTGGCAGCTGGGAGATCACCTGGCTGCGTGCAGCGCGTTGCAGAACAGGGTTGCATTTCACCCTCCGGTAAGGTGTTGCGGTCTGTTGTGTTACATTGGAGTTAAATCTCGCCTTTTGCACTCATCTGTCAGGCTTCTGCGCTAAGGAGATTCACCTTGTTGCTTTTACACAGCTTCAGGTCCCTGGGTTTCACTTAAAGGGATTGTCTGTCCAAGCGACAGCTTGGGGAAAATTTAAAGATGTGCTTTTTGCCTCCTGTGCTCTCGCTGTTGTCTACCTAGGAAAATCTATGGGAGGAATTCTCACAGGCTGCAGCAGGGAGTGCTTAGGAAACATCCTGAGACTTTTACACTTCTTCTCAAAGCACCCACCTGAGTGCTAACTGCGTAATCATAGAATCACCAGGTTGGGAGAGACCCACTGCATCATCAAGTCCAACCATTCCTATCAAACACTAAACATGTCCCTGAGCACCTTGTCCACCCGTCGCTTAAACACCTCCAGGGAAGTTGACTCAACCCCCTCCATGGGCAACCTGTTCCAGTGCACAATGACCCTTTCTGTGAAAATTTTTTTCCTAATTTTAAAATCAAGCTTTAGACTGAGAGGCTTGGGCTCCTGTGCACATGTAGCTGGAGGAGGCTGGGACCACCAAGATTGTCATAGAATCATTAAGTCTGGAAAGGACCTCCATGATCATCACTATGAAGAAATACAGCTGCTTGAGGCATGAAATGAGTGCCCCCAGGGCTGGGAGAGGCTGTGGCCAGTTTGGTAAGGCTCAGTGCTCCAGCTTGGATGGAGACTTCATTTGGCCATGGCGTTGATTCTCTGGTAGTTGCTAAGTTGCCCCAGACTAAGAGTTTTTGGATCTGGCTCCTGTAGGTGACCCCAGACAGCAAATGACAGCGGACAGTGCTGCAGGAGGAGCCGCTGCTCCCAAAGCCCTTTGTCCTGCATCCCCATCTCCAGCCATCTCACCCCTCTGACTTGCATGGGAGGCTGAACCCATTCAATAAACCACAGCAGAAGGGGCTGGTCTCCACTCCTTGAGAAATCCAATGGTGCAACAAGAGAAAGCCAAAGTTTTTCCAGGGCTAAAAGCCTGTAGCTGTTGCTAATGGCATAATTTTGAAGCTGATGTTCTATGAACGGGATAGGAAGGGTCAAATTTGGAGCTTTTAGCTGCTTGACCGTTCCTGCTTCTATTTTAAGCAGACTGAGCTTGTGTTTTGTTTGGACCCTACTCAAGGAATAGTACTATGAGGTAGTGTGCAGGAGCGTGCGCCTGCACCGCTGATGCCTCACAAACAGGTTTATAGGCACTGGGATGCTGATTGTTGTTGTTTAACAGGTGACTGAGTCATCTCTGAATAGATTGACTTCAGTACAATGAAGTAAATTTATCAAAAGGTGGATTGTTTTGTTAAATATGAACTTGTGCTCTGAGCATATTGTGTGTGTTTTATCAGATAAAGGTTGCAAGCTTCTGTAGGCAGACACATATGTAGAAGGGAAGAAAGATTCTCCTCAGGTGGGTGTTAAGAGCAAAGACACATTGATTGTGAGAAGCGGGGAGGTCTGGTTGGCCAGATACCTGCCTGGGGCCTGTGGTTTTCCACCAGTCTTTACCTTCTGCATAGAGCTTTCCCCTTTTGCAGCATGGGCTCAGCAAAGCTCGCTTCCCTTTGAAGTGCTTGGAGAGCAGCAGGAGGGAAAAAATAGGTAGGTGCAAGAAACTCTTCCCATGGATTATTTAGCATTTCTGGAAATGCATTGATAGGTATGCAAACCAGACCTTAAGGCGTGCGAGCTGGCGATCGGGTGTGATGAGCATATCTGGGGCCAGAATACCTGTGAGCATGGTTAGTTCAGGAGTGGAACCAGCAGGGTGAGGGAGGGGATTCTGCCCCTCTGCTCTTGGGAGGGAGCCCTGTGTCCAGTTCTGGAGTCCTCAGCACAGGATGGATGTGGAGCTGTTGAAGCGAGTCCAGAGGAGGCCACAAAGATGATCTGAGGGCTGGAGAACCTCCTGTATAAGGACAAGCTGAGAGAGTTTGGGTTGTTCAGCCTGGAGAAGGTGTGGAGAGACCTGAGAGAGTCTTCCAGCACTGAAAGGGGCTCCAGGAAAGCTGGGGAGGGGCTCTTTATCGGGGAGTGCAGGGATAGGACGAGGGGAATAGTTTTCAGCTGCAAGAGGGGAGATTGAGATGAGATTTTCAGAAGAAATGTTTTGCTGTGAGGGTGGGGAGGCCCTGGCCCAGGTTGCCCAGAGCAGGGGTGGCTGCCCCATCCCTGGAGGGGTTCAAAGAAAGGCTGGATGGGGCTTGGAGCCCCTGGTCCAGTGGGAGGTGTCCCTGCCCATGAGTGAGTGGATCTGGATAGGCTTTGAGGTCCCTTCCAACCCAAACCATTCTATGATGCTATGTGACATTCTTAGCTGTCATCCGATGAGAATAAACGAGCACCAGACAGGGCTTTTAGGTCCCTTCTGACCCAAAGCTCTCCATGATTCTATAAATCTCTCATGATGAATCACTGCATCACAGGCACTGGCTCTGTTGGGAGTGTCAGCATGTTGGAACTGGGTGGGCTTTGAGGTCCCTTCCAACCTGAACTATTCCATGATTCAAGGACGTTGCTGTTTCTCTCTGCTATTGTGGCAATAGGTGCTGGAGACGGGAAGAAGCTGCAGTAGTGAACTCCAAGCGCAGCTGCTGGGCTGTGTCAAGACAGTGCTGCCCAGCACAGGTTAGCAGAGGTCCCTGTGAGACATCGTAATGAAACACAGAACCTTTCACCCTGAGCCAAAGCTTCTGTAAATTGCAAAGAAGTATTAAAAAGGTAGCAAGAGACCAAGGCCATGTTCCTTGTGGTGTAAAACACACAGTGAATTCTGCTCAGGCTGAATTGGAAAAACCATGCTAAGAAAACAAGTGTTATGGGGCAAAGGGGCAAGTCTAATGAAACTAACTGTGACCATGTTCCCCAAATTAAATCCCAAGCAGTTGGCTTGCAGAGAACTCGCTGGTCCTGGTTACTTTTTTATTCTTATTTAATAAAGCAGTCATGTAGTATCTGAAAAAATTGCAGAGTTGGAGACTTATTGGGAGGGGGGAGCGCAGGGGGAGGAGATCAAAATGGGTTTGTCAGT
The DNA here is from genome assembly GCA_033459285.1 of Clamator glandarius. Lineage (NCBI taxonomy): Eukaryota > Metazoa > Chordata > Aves > Cuculiformes > Cuculidae > Clamator > Clamator glandarius. The sequence continues at coordinate 2,169,032 of JAUNZM010000716.1, forward strand.
GCGAAAATCACATAGTGCACGACAAAGAGACAGGGAGAAGCAGCTCGCACGGGGGAAAATGAGACTGAGAAACAGCGAAGGTGTCAAAGCAGGTTTGCTGCTGACAGAGCCAACTGGAAGTGAAGGCGTCATGCAGAACTAGAGGCAGATCGAGACTGTCAGGGAGATTTAATTTGTCTGAGGACTGGAAACACGCAGAGCCCTGCTGTGATCGGAGCGGACAGCAGGGAGGTGGATGGTAGAGGTACCTGATTAAGCACCCAGCTTGGGAAGATCTTGTGCGACACCACCATGGTGTTGGCACTCATGATGTCCACAGGGAATGTTGGCCTCTCCTGTGAAGGCTTGTGCCCTCTGGATAGCTCCAGGGTCTTTCACAATGAACACTTGTTTGAAGCCTCAAAAAAAAAAAAAAAAAAACCAAACCAGAGCTTCCGTTGAACAGTGTAGGAGTTGGAGGAAAACTTGTGGCATGTGAGTGACTGGTGGCCGTGTCCACCTGGCGTTTAAGTTGTGATGAGGAAGCTGTGTGCTCCACCAGAGGGGTTACCCTCCTCCCTGCCTCCACTTGCCAACAAATTCCATTCAAATATTCCTCCCAGGTCCTTTTAATATGACAGCCAGGGGATGCTGCTGTGCTTTATTACCACCATGGTAATGAAAAGACCACTGTAACTGAGCCTTTTGTTGTGACTCGAAGATGGATTTCCTCTTAAGGCAAGTAAAACGAGCCATCCTCATCCCGCGTGTAGATAAGAAATGGTGAAAGATGGCTGGGGCTGGAGCATATTTTGCTGAGTGACTGCCATGCTTCTGCCTGATGACTTGGCATTTGAAATCCCAAAGACATGTCCTTCTTGTCAGGCGGTGGTTTGGATGCTGTGAGTAGGGAAGCTTGAGGGTCCAAGGCTCTGAGAATCTTGTTAAAGATAGGGAGGAAGAAATCCTGTCTGCTGATGTGGATGCAGAATCATAGAATGATTTGGATTGGAGGGGACCTCAAAGCCCATCCAGTTCCACCCCTGCCATGGGCAGGGACACCTCCCACTGGATCAGGGGCTCTGAGCCCCATCCAACCTGGCCTTGAACCCCTCCAGGGATGGGGCAGCCACCCCTGCTCTGAGCAACCTGGGCCAGGGCCTCCCCACCCTCACAGCAAAACATTTCTTCCTGAAATCTCATCTCACTCTCCCCTCTTTCAGCTGGAAACCATTCCCCTTCCTTGTACCCCTGCACTCCCTAATCAAGAGCCCCGCTCCAGCATTCCTGTAGACTTCTAAGTCTAAGGCTCCAAGAACCTCATTAAAGGTGAGGAGGAAGAAAACCCTCTCTGGGGATCCAGAAGAAGGTCTCTGATGCCTCAGATGCTGAAACCTGTGCCCACGATTGCAGCATGAGGTCCAGGGCAGATGCAGGCAGTGTTGCTGTGCCCCCCTCAGGTGCTCTGAGTGTGGTGATGAAGGCTTGTAAGCTGAGGAACACTGCAAGCAGAGAGAGAATAGGCTCCTACTTCCCTTCCCAGTGCATTAGTGGGGATGTAAATATTGCAGAGTAGGCAGTGATGCCAGAGCACATCTCAGTGCAGTGTTGGGAAGCGCTGGGTTAGAATCGTAGAATCATTAAGGTTGGAACCTCTAAGTTCATTCAGTCCCACTGTCAACCCAACCCCACTGTGCCTGCTAGGCCATGTCCCAAAGTGCCAGGTCTACATGGTTTTTGAGCCCTTCCAGGGATGGAGACTCCACCGCTGCCCCGGGTAGCCTCTGCCAGAGCTTCACCACGCTTTTGGTAAAACATTTTTTCCTAATATTCAATCTTATTGTTGCTGCCATTCATATCTGCTCTAAATCACACGTGTTAATTAAAGCTCTTGTGCCCCGGCACTGCTTTTGCCAAGATTTGTGGCTGTTTTTCCTCTCTGGTGTTCCTGATGTGGTTTTCTTATCTTCTGGTTCTTCCAGCCTGTGTCTGAAGTGTCTCAGACCACTGGGCACATAATGCTGGGTGGGGATTTGGAGGTGCTATTTTGCAACAGAAGCAAAAATAAAACAGCTTCACTTCTAAAACCAGGGAAGGGAGCCTCAAAAAGCTGCTGGGCGATAATGCTGAGGTCGCATTTAAGCAAATGAAGGGTCAGTCAGGGAAGACTCAATGTTGGATGTTCCTCAGGTTTGAGTACAAGGTGGCAAGTCCAGGGTCACAGGGCAGAGGCTCTGGAAGGAGTTGAAGCAGCATTGAGTCCAACAGAGCTGCCCCTGCCAAGAGTTTAGTCCCTCACTGTTGAACTTGATGCATCTTTTTCATTCCTGCACATTTGCCACTGCAGAAAAGCTGGGTTTTAAAGAAAATAGGGAGGGGGGGAAGTTTCTTATCTGCTTTAAATTAAAATAAATCCAGAGCAGAGAAGGCCTTTTGTAAGGTCTGCTGAGTTAATGGATTCATAATGACTTTTAAAGCTTCACTTGGGTAAGAAATACTGTTCATTTCATAATTGCATATAAATATACTTTCTCATAATCCAGGACAGCATAGCAAAAGGAAATCTACTGGCTTAATTATAAATCTTTTTATTAGCTGGAACCCCACGGGAATTAAAATAAAAGAAAAAAAAGCCGCATATTGTTTTTATCAAAGAGGAAAAGCATGGGGAAAAGGGAGGGAGCGGTGTCTTGGAAAGGAGTTATGAGGAATTAAACAGGAAAGAAAACAACTGAGTGCAGAGGACTGTAGGGCAGCAATGCAGCTGCCGAGGGCTTATGCAAAAGCTTCTCTCTATCGATCTGCGGGCATTCAGCTTGCCTACCCTGGGTTCCCCGGGTGTTTGGAGCTAGCACGGAAGATCAATTCAATATCCAGTTGGTGGCTTCTCAAACATGTATTTTTTATCACTTTGACCTACCGTGACCTGAGCTGAAGCAAATTTGTCTTCTTAGCTCCTGTTTGCCTCGCTGGCACAGGCAGATTTCTCTTTTAAAGCTAGGTCCTGAGGGCTGGAGCAGGAGTGGAGGTGGCTGGGTCCCTGTGCAGCGTTTCAGGTGGCTGGGGAAGAGAATAGATGCCTGCAGTGCTGTGTGTTGTTTGGTAGCACAGTGCTGTGTATGGACTGATGATGAGCAGAGGGATGCTGGGGATGTCTTCTGGGGACGATTTTGTGCTGAAGAAGGGGAGATTGAGATGAGATCTTAGGAAGAAATATTTTGCTGTGAGGGTGGGGAGGTCCTGGCCCAGGCTGCCCAGAGCAGTGGTGGCTGCCCCGTACCTGGAGGGGTTCAAGGCCAGGTTGGATGGGGCTTGGAGCCCCTGATCCAGTGGGAGGTGCCCCTGCCCAGGGCAGGGGTGGAACTGGCTGGACTTTGAGGTCCCTACCAACCCAAACCATTCTATGATCCTGTGGCTGGGACCACCAGCTCCTTACTCTAGCAAGTAGCAGAGATGAACCCTGGTTGCTTGTGCATTTGCCAGCAGTGCAGAGCTTTGAAAGCAGAAACCATCTCTGTATGCCTGCAGGTCCTGTGTGCTGGCTGTTAAAGCCTGCTGTGCCCATGCAAACAGCCCATCCATCATGCCCTGCTCCCTTGTGCCAGGGGAGTGTGGCACCCAAATGTTGCTTTTAAAACCAAAATGGAAGCTAATTAAGCATTTAAAGGTTGAGCCAGCCTGTTTGCACCTGATGGAGATGAAGGAGGCTGCCTTCATCCCAGGAAACCTGGCACTCTGTGTCTGCGCAATTACAGGCAAGCTGCAAAACCCCAGCAGTGCCAGAGCCTTGGTCTGTTCAGCCTGGAGGAGACTGAGGGGAGACCTCATTGTGCTCTGCATCTTCTTCATACGAGGAACAGGAGGAGCAGGCACTCAGCTCTTGCCTCTGGATGAGGGCATGGCAGGAAGATGCCAGGAGAGGGTTAGGTTGGACATAGGGAAAAGGTTCTTCTTCCAGAGAGTGATGGAGCACGGGAACAGCTCCCCAGGGAAGCAGTCACGGCACCAAGCCTGACAATAGTCAAGAAGCCTTTGGCCAACACCCTCAGCCCCATGGTGTGACTTGTGGCATTGTCCTGTGCAGGGACAGGAGCTTGACTCAATGGTCAACTTGTGGGTCCTGTCTAACTCAGGACTTTCCATGATCCTATGACTTCTTGTATAAGTTGTGTAAGGGTTGATTTTCTCCTTGAAAAACATGATCTTCTCGTCTAAACTGGCCACGTTGTGACTTCAGACTCTTTTTTTCCCATTCTCTGACTGCGTTTGGGGAGTGGGGGGGGTTTAGTTCAGACAACTTTAATCTGCATAACCAAAGGGAAGCAGAAGAGACTCCTGCCAGTCCTCATTTTCTGTCCTAAATTTGGGTGCTGGAGTCCTCTGAGCTGTGTTTAAGGTGAAATACAACTGGAAAGTGTGAAGTCTCAGAGGCTGCAAGTATATGTTCCCCTCTCTGGATGTAAACCAGATATGCAGGATTTAAAGTACCAGGATGCCTGGGCAAATAATTCCCCTGCTTATTTTGCTTTGTAAGAGAGATCCGATATTAATTGGTTCCTCCTTAGGGGAACCCGGGAATGTCTTATCTGAGCTGAATCATCCACAGTTTTGGCTACGTCTTCCCTGGATCTGCATGTAATGATGGAGGTGGGAGGGAAAGAGAAAGCTACAGCAGAACTAGGGAAGTAAGAAGAAGCAAAGCAGACCAAGGATGATAATTTGCTTTTTGATTTGTTTCTTTCATGTTTTGAAAAGGAAATAGAAGGAAGAAAAACAATCTCTTCTCCCACCCTTCTCTCCAGACTGTGGAATTAAATCTATAACTATTAGAGAAACATTTCGACCCAGACATCTTTTTTTTTTTTTTTTTCTCTCTCTATGCTCTTTCTCTGTATTCAAAAGCCTCCAAAGTGTCAGCATGTTTCCATGCAGGCAAGATGTGCATAGCATCTAAACAACATAATGTCAGTGTGCAGGAGAAAATTCCCATTGAGGGCCCTGCAGGTCAAAGCAAGCTAATGTATGATGCCCTCCCTCGCACTGGTGAGTGTGAGTTGTGCTGATAAGGCTCCGTACACTCTGTCTATTAAATCTTGTCTGCCATATAAGCAGTGCAGGTGTGGAGTTATTTATTTTTCCTGCCTTCCTCCCCCCTTCAGTTGTCAGCCTGGAGCAGAGGGGACCTGCTTGGCCATAGGAATTGGTGGTAGCCGTCCTATTTGCTTTCATTTTGGTTTTATTCTGCTATTTTTTTTGCCCCTGCGTGTGACACTGGTAACGCATGTCTGGTTGCTTTATGTGCTGCTGTGACTTAGCTTTAGGGCCTGTCCTCAACGTAGCGCTGAACGGTTCCTCTCGTCCCGCTGTCAAGGGTGTGAGGTGAGTGCTGGATTCCCTTCGGCTCCTTTGGAAACTGGCCGCGGTAAGCGGCTGATATTTCATCACTGTCTGAACCTTTTGACGTGGAAGACTGTTCAGGAGAAGGCTGTGTGGTTGTGGAGCTGTATCCCTTCCCCCCTGCCTTCCCAGCTTTACAGGGATTATCCATTGCCAACTGGGTACACAGTTGCTGTTGCTTGTGTTGCTGGTCATGGTATAAAAGGATCGAAACTCCAAGGCCAAGGAGGGGATTGTCTTGCTCTGCTCTGCACCAGTGCAGTCCCACCTTGAGCACTAGGGGCAGTTTGGAAGACACAGGATGAAAAAGATCTAAATCTCTGGAGAGCATCCAGAGGACGGCACGGAGTTGTTGAAGGGCTTGGAAGGGGGATGCGTAAGGAGCAGTCAAAATCCCTCGGCCAGCCTGGAGAAGAAGAGAGCAAGGGGAGACCTCATCATGCTCTGCAGCTTCCTCACACGGGGAGGAGGAGGAGCAGGTGCTGAGCTCTCCTCTCTATCTCCAGATAGGACCTGAGGGAATGGCAGGAAGATGCCAGAAGAGGGCTAGGTTGGACATTAGGAAAAGGTTCTTCTCTAGAGCGTGGTGGAGCATGGGAACAGCTCCCAGGGAAGCAGTCACAGCACCAAGTTGACAATATTCCAGCAGCAGTTGACCAGTGCCCTCAGCCCCATGGTGTGAACGTTGGTGTGTCCTGTGCAGGGACCGGAGTTGGACTCAATGATCCTTGTGAGCCCCTTCCAACCTAGGACAGTCCAGGATTCTATTTGCAGGCTGCCTGCTTGCTGCCCTGCACCAGCTGAACCACTCTGTCTCATAGGCAGCCACTGGGATTTATTCCTCGCAGCTTCTGGTGCTTGTTTGATTAATTCATGCCTGTGCCTACATCAGCCAGGTGGGAAAGTCATCAGTGTTTGACAACAAGGCCAGTGCCTCATTTGGGCTGCATCGTGCAAAGCAGCTGCTGCAGTGAGGCAGCCCGGCTCAGGCAGATTGCACGGAGATGAAGCGTGAGGGCAGAGGCTGCACCAGATAGGTGGGATTTAAGGATTAGGAGGAGCGGATTGTCAGATTCAAGGAGGGGTCAGTGTAGTGGCTGAGCATCAGAGCAGATGTTGGCGATTCCCTCACACCGCTCATCTCCAGCTCTCTCCCCTACAAGCATTATCCACTCTCAGCATCAGAGATCTCCCGTCATCCCTTCTTTTTATTCGGCAGCCTGGCTCTACAGTAGCCAGCTGCTTTCTCTAAATCCACTGGCAAAAAGCCTCAGTTAATGTGAAAGATTAAAGGTGTCTCTCTGGCTGCCTTCCCCAGTTTCTTTTGCTCTTTCTGCCTGACACAAGCTCCCTCCATCACTCCACTAAGACCCAGCCTTATCCTCACAGTGCAAGTAGTGGAAATCTCTCACCTGCACAATCATCCTCCTTTTTGTCCCCATATAGAAATATGGAAAAGAGATCTTTCTTCACCTGCTCTTAACCTTGTCCTCCCCAAAAGCCGCAAGTTCCCTGCAGCCACCATCCTTCTGCTCCTACAGCACCCATGGTGTTGCCAAGCTGCAGCAGGCACTGAGCCACACGGCACTGGACTTGGGCACCTGTTTATGTTTAAAAGTTGATCCACAGCTATTTCACTCCCTGCAGCATCGGCAGTGGATAATGAGTCCCCAAGGCCTCTTTTCTAGGAGGCTCCAACAGTTTCCAACAAAAGCCCCATGTTCACAGCTTTCTCAGTTTGACCTCTCTCCCTCCTTGCTGAGCAAACGAGCTGGTGCAGCCATGGGTAATGAGCCAGCCTTTTGCAACGGGGCTCCAACCAGAGCTGAAATCATTCTGTGCTGCAGAATCCAGAGAGGATGCATTCATCACTAGACCAGGTAGCCCCAAGGCTGGGGTAAGAAAAGACTCGGCATCGTTGAATCATGGAACGTCCTGAGTGTGAGCGCTTCCTGCCATGCCCTTGGGTCCAGAGAGAAGAGCTCAGCACCTGCTCCTTCTCCTCCTCCCCTGTCAGGAAGCTGCAGAGATCTCCCCTCAGTCTCCTCCAGGCTGAACAGACCCAGTGACTTCAGCAACTCCTCACACTCTTCCCCTCCAAACCCTTCACCGACTCCATGTCCTCCTCTGGACACTCTCCAGCAGCTTTAGATCCTTTTTATCCATTGGTGCCCAAACCTGCCCCCAGTGCTCAAGGTGGGGCCCCAGTGTGGAGCAGAGCGGGACAATCCCCTCACTCGCCCAGTGGGTGATGCCGTGCTGGATGCACCCAGGACACAGTTGAGCTGCCAAGACACACTGTTGTCTCACGTTCGAATCTCCCATTCTGACCGTGTTCCTCTGGTAGCTGCAAATATATTGGTCAAGATGTGGGGGAGTCTTTTCCCGGTGAGGCTGGTGGTCACAGAATCACTAGGTTGGACAAGAACTTTGAGATCATCAAGCCAAACCGTACCTGTCCATTACTAAAGCTTAAGCACTTCACCTACTTGTCTTTTAAACACCTCCTGGCATAGGGACTCCACTGCTGGGGCTCATGCTGTGCTTTTCTGTAGGTCTTAACCCAGGCTTATGTTGCATCATCTTGTTGAGGCTCTGGAGCGAGTCCAGAGAAGAGCAACAAAGCTGGTGAAGGGGCTGGAGAACAAGAGAAGCAGCTGAGAGAGCTGAGGGTGTTTAGCCTGGAGAAGAGGAGGCTGAGGGGAGACCTCATTGCTCTCTACAACTACCTGAAAGGACGTTGTGGAGAGGAGGTAGCTGGGCTCTTCTCCCAAAGGACAGGGCACAGGACAAGAGGGAATGGCCTCAAGCTCCACCAGGGGAGATTCAGGCTGAACATTAGGAAAAAAAATTTCAAGGAAAGGGTTGTTGGGCACTGGAACAGGCTGCCCAGGGAGGTGGTTGATTCACCTTCCCTGGAGGTGTTTAAGGCACGGGTGGATGAGGTGCTGAGGGACATGGTTTAGTGTTTGATAGGAATGGTTGGACTTGATGATCTGGGAGTCTTTTCCAACCTGGTGATTCTGTGATTCTATGATCTTTGCTGTCTCAGTTATGGTGTGGTTATTGCTTATGCCCCTTTACTAATGGGCAATGCTGCTTTCTCCTTTGGGGAGCATCAGTCTCAAAAAATCCAAACTTTGCATGGAAACAAGGAGTCTGCAGGCAGCCTTTGTCCTTTCACAGAATCACTAGGTTGGAAAATACCCACAGGATCATCGAGTCCAACCATTCTTTGGCACAGAGGTTTGCCGTGGGGATGCTGGTGGCTTGTCTGCATGTCCTGCATCAGACTGTACAGGGGAACATCACCAGCTTGGTGCTTGCTAGAGGAGTGTCCTTACCTGGAGAAGTGAGGCAGATCTGTGGTTGCTGCAAAGCACACATGTAATTTCTTTTAAGGGTTATAAGCATTTTGTTTTCAAATGCACGTGTGTTAGTCATTGGGGATGCTTAGGTTCCTCCAGACAGCAGTTCAAAGCCACCAAGCACATCATGGGCCAATGTAGTAGTGTTTTGTGGTGGGCTGGTTATATATATGTATTTCCCAGTCCCTCTTCTCAAAGAAATCGGTCTTTTGGAGAGGAGGAAAGGCTTAACTGTCTTTCCATTGAAACCTGTTGGCATGCAAAACATGCTGAGATGCCACCGGTTGTCTTTAGCGCCTTGTCAGCGATGGAGGCTGCGTAGCCAACTGAACCAGCTATTACAAACTATCTTATCAGCTATTTTTTTTTCCATCATACCCAGGTTTCTCGGGTGTGATTTTTCTCCCCCGCTATCCTCCCAAAATTAGCTGGCTTTGCAGTGCTTGCTACACACACACACACAAAAAAAAAATCTATTGGAAAAATACTGCATGAAGAGCCTTGGTTTAAGCTTTTCATGACCACTGGGAACATGTCCCTGTGCTGAAGAAGGATGGTTGTGCTGTCTGGGAGCGAAACAAATGTTTGTTCCCATTGCTTGTGGACAGGTTTATGGTGGTTTAGGCTGGCAGCAGTTGTGCTGCAGGGGAAGCATGTAAGTGTAGCTTGTCTGTAAAGGTGTGATCTGGCACCAGTGAAAACCTTTGTGTGGTCTGTGGGTTCTATTGATCCTGTCCAGCACAACGAGCTCAGTGCTCTGGAATTGCATTGGCATATGGAGCAAAGCAGGGATTGCTGTTCCTGGGGGCTCGTCCTCCCTGTTTGCTGGCATCATCTTGCATGCACAGTGTGATTTATCGCTGCAGCGAGAGCTGGGAAAAACTCATCCCAGAGCCCATGGTCATTAACTCAGGACATCCTGCACCACAGGTGTCCTGTAGATCCTTGGCTAGCAGGCTGACACCTAGGGATGTGTCACTAATTACTCTAATTACTATTGCCCAGGACTGCCAAGGTCATCTCTTGGTTGTTGTTCCAGGCTTTGCTGTTCAAGCACAGCCCTGCCAGTTTAGTGGGAGTGATTTAAATGACACTTAGGCTGCAGGCGATGGAATGGGGTGGGATGGGGAAGGAGACGGAAAATATGGTCCGTGTGTTGCAGAACCGTGCTGCCGCAGAGCCCAAATTTGGCACTTGGACAACGATGCTCCTATGGCCTCCAGCTACTTTCTTGGGAAGGAATAGAGGAGCCCAAGAGACTTTAGAGCTGAGACTGACCGTGCTTACGGTTGGTGATGGGGTGCCTGTGCTGTGTCTTCAGCTCATGGATAACACAGCTGTCAGAGCCAGAAATAACTCAGTAATAACAAGCCCTGCCTGGTTTCCTGGCCTTGGAGCCAAAAGAAGGATGGCACCGAGGTGGGCAGCATGAGCTCAGCAACGAAGATGGGGTAAGTGCTGAAGATGGTTGCCTCCCTTTGTGACCTTGCACCTCTTCTACTCAAAACGTTGCTCAAGACAGAGGCAGCAGCATCCGAGCCTGGCTTGCAGGATCAATTTGTAGATGGGAAAGCACACGGAGCTGGGTGATGGGAAGCACTTGCATAGACACTGCCGTGTGCACGCTGCTCAGAGGTGGATGGATGGATGCCTTGTGTAGTTTTCAAGGGCGAGGAAAAAATATCATTGACACTAACATCTTTCCTGAATTTGGCTGTCTGGTTTAAATAAATCATGTTTGCAGACGTTACCTTGTCTGAGCGTCTCTGCTCTGCTTCGGCTGCGTAGTGGCAAGGCCGTAGGTTCTTGCCAAGTCTGGGGAAATCTGAGTCAGGCTTGGTTACAGGGAGTTGCGTGGATGGGATTATCTCATCTCCGCCAACGTTTCTCATACAGCTGAAAGGAGAAAAGACAAGAGGTACCTTTTCCTCGCTCCTCCTTGCCAACAAAAATTGAGGCTCCTTCTCGCTCTGTTGTAGCTGGTTACCTTACGCCTTTCTTTGTGTTTAGGTAACCTTCTCTTCTTTTAGCCATTTACCCAGCAAGCCGGATTCATTACTTATTAATTTACAAAGTGGTAAATTTCAAAGCTGTCATAATGCCGAAGTCATGTTCACTTTAGTTATTCTGCATAATTAATTACAAAGTAATAATTTGTACATCATGATAGTTTCATTCCAACATGAAAGCAAAAGAATCAGAGCCGTAACAGCCTCGGGCACAAATGAGGGAAGCGGGAGGCTTACAGACATGCCTGCACTGAGAGGAATCTCAATTCAGCCTTGCTGGCCACAGCATTTTGAGGGGGTATCTTCTTCCTTCTCATCATAGTGACCTGCTTCTCCGTGCTCTCTTCTGAGCCTGGAGGTAGTTCTATAAGGTCAACATCGCAGAGGGCAGAAAGGGTGAAGGTTCTCTTTTCCCAAACCTTCCCTTACACGTTGCTGGCAGAGCTGGTTTGCACAACCTTGCTGTTTAACCTGGTGCTGATAACAACTTAATGTGTGTTGTGAAGAGCTTTTCGGTCTTCTCTTTGGAGAGAAGCAGTGCCAAATGGTCTGAACCTGCTCAGATGGAGTCCCAGAACCCACAGGAATACTGCTGATGTGAATGTCTGGGACACGAGAGGGACATGAGTCAACAATGTCTGCTCCCAGCCCAGAAAGACAACGGTATCATGGACTGCATCCAAAGCAGTAGGACTAGGAGGGTGAGGGAGGGGATTCTGCCCCTCTGCTCTGCTCTTTTGAGATCTTGTTTGGAGCCCTTCATTCAATTCTGTAGTCCTCAACACGGGAAGGATGCAGAGCTGTTGGAGCAAGTCTAAAGGAGACCACAAAGATGATCTGAGGGCTAGAGCACCTCTCATATGAGGACAGGCTGAGAGAATTGGGGTAGTTCAGCTTGGAGAAGAGAAGGCTTCAGGAAGACCTTAGAGCAGCTTCCAGCACTGAAAGGGGTTCCAGGAAAGCTGAGGAGGGGCTCTTGATCAGGGAGGGCAGGGAAAGGGTGAGGGGAATGGTTTTGAGCTGAAAAAAGGGGAGATTGAGATGAGATCGTAGGAAGAAATGTTTTGTTATGAGGGTGGGGAGGCCCTGGCCCAGGTTGCCCAGAGCAGTGGTGGCTGCCCCATCCCTGGAGGGGTTCAAGGCCAGGTTGGATGGGGCTTGGAGCCCCTGATCCAGTGGGAGGTGTCCCTGCCCATGGCAGGGGTAGGACTTGATGACCTGTAAAGCTCCCTTCCAACCAGAACCATTTGACAATGCTCTGACCTTCTGGTCACTGCTATGTGCTGGCAAAGTGATTAGGGTGAGTGATGGAGAGGGGTGTACATGTCGTTGTACTCAGGATGCTGAAAAATAAATGTTGATTTGGGTGGGAAGAAACACCAGTGGCAGAAGCTCCACAGGGAACAACCCCCTGATTTTATTGATCTGTTCTTTTGATGCTCTTTTTGTTTTTAAATAGAAGGAGAAATGGATTGTGTCTGAAACTGCCTCAGAGCTGAGCCCTGAAATGCTGAACACTTATGTATAAACACGTCTCCGGGGATGGACCAAGATCTGTTTCCCTTTGTATAAAACACACTGAAGCTGAGGTTTATGTGCAATAATTCTGTTAGCCTGCACTGAGGATAGTCTGAGCCTTCCTTTCTCCTGGTATTGCTTTGGGGGGAGTTGATTGTATTTCCAAACTTCTCAGCCATGAGAATTGCAAACTTTTAAGTGACAGCCAGGAGGACTGGGCTCACCTGACCTGTGGAGCTCAGGCTTTGGGTAAAACTTCAAGAGAACCTAAGCAAACTCTGAGTAAGCTCAGTGGCATTGATTTCACTACAGACGTAATGAGCCTTAGCAGCTCTGTCAGCTGCACATCTTTGATCTCCATTTTACTACTCGTTTCCTTATGTCTCCAAAAAGCTCTGACTTTTGGTTCCCTGTCAGTTGATTCCCCTGATTTTTAGATATTCCTGAGATAAACGTGACGGTTTCTGAATTGTGCCTGTGAGGAGACTTCTGTACTGAAAGGGGCTCCAGGAAAGCTGGGGAGGGGCTCTTTATCAGGGAGTGCAGGGATAGGACGAGGGGAATAGTTTTCAGCTGCAAGAGGGGAGATTGAGATGAGATTTTCGGAAGAAATGTTTTGCTGTGAGGGTGGGGAGGCCCTGGCCCAGGTTGCCCAGAGCAGTGGTGGCTGCCCCATCCCTGGACGTGTTCAAGGCCAGGTTGGATGGGGCTTGGAGCCCCTGATCCTATGGGAGGTGTCCCTGCCCATGGCAGGGGGTGGGACTGGATGGGCTTTGAGGTCCATTCCAACCCAAACCATTCCATGATGCTATGTGACTTTCCTACTTGTCACCCAATGAGAATAAACGAGCACTAGATGAGGCTTTTAGTCCCTTCTGACCCAAACCATCCCATGGTTCTACAAATCTCCCACTAGGAATCACTCCGTTGGTGGAATTGGCTCAGTTGGGAGTGTCACTTACCAATCCTGTTGTGGAATAAATATTCGTTCTGACAAGCTTAATTCATTAATTGTGGGTGAGGATGTCACGTGCAATTGCAACAGCGAGTGGCGAGGGAGATGTGAACAGCGAACATCACAAGGATTTCTCAGCTGCTGTGCACGTCATGTCCTTCAACGGAGCCCGTTCTGACATCCCATTAGCAGCGGATTGCATTCCCACTGATACAGTAAAGGCTTTTCAACCCTCTGGTAACAGGACTGCAATTTTTATGAAGTCTGCCTATGTTTATTTTGCGAGAAAACAAAAACAAGATCTTGAAAGCAAACAGCTTTCAAAAATTGAGTGGTGTAACGGTAAACTTGTAATTTGGGAATGGTTGTTCTATTTACCATTGCAAAGATCAATCTATAGCTTTTGTGAGCTGGTTATTTCGCCCAGTCTGGAGAACTTATTTTAATCACTGGAAGCTAATCTCATTTCCAAGCCTGAAAATGGTCCCAAACATTGAAATTATATGTTAATATACAGAGATTGACAAAAGGAAGCTGGTTGTATCGACTTGGAATTAATGAAGCAATTCAGCGATGAACAATAATGCTGGCAGGAGGTGTTAAGGAGAATTGTTGCGGTTGTTAAATTTTGGCACTAAGAGGTCTCATTGCTCTGAGGAGACGGTCAGATCACAGCAAAATGAAAATTACTTTGCAACTTTGGTGTTATTTAAGCTGCCTGAGACATTACACGTGCAATATGGGAGGAAAGAGGGAAATACTCTGTAGGATTTCCTGTTTATCCACAAGTGCTTTACTATGGTGATGAGCGAAGAGTCCTGTCTGCATTTATATGAAATAACAGGAACAGCACATCCTTCAAATAATTTGGGCTGACTTTGGATGAGACTTTGAGCGCCCTGATCCAGTGGATGCCCCTGCTCCTTTCAGAGGGGTTGGGATTCGATGGGCTTTGAGATCCCTTCCAACCCAAATCATTCTGTGATTTGCTAGATCTTATTTTGCATTACAGCAAAGATTGAACTTCAGGCAGTTACTCCGAGTTGCAGCTATGGAGTTACACATCCTGAGATATGGTGCTTGCAAAGTGAAGTATCTGTTTTACAGCTGGTGATGGGTCAGATATGTTACCACGCACAGAGAGCAGCGAGACCCTGGATGATTGTAGCATGGCTGAAAACTCTTCTCCTGCTGTGGATGTGGACATTTGTTAACTCAAGGTGGCTTCTTGCATGCAGTATGCAAACCATTTTCGTGTGTTGCCTTGGTGCAAAGCGGGGCGTGTTTAATTTTGGCTGCTGAGAGCACAGAAGTATTTCTGCTGCCCTAGGATCAAATTTATAAACAGCTCAATGATGCTTGGTGGTCAGCAGTGTGAGGGCTTGGAAGTGCCTGAACCTTTGATTCTTTGACCGGCGATCAAGATCAGCTGAGACACACAAAGCGTGAAGCTTCATGTCAGTAGAAAAGGAAAACTTGTTAAGAAATAGAGTTTCTGTTCTTTTGAATAAAATCCTCAAGGAAGACTGTACAGAAAGATGGCAAGATGTGTTGCTGCTGTTAACATCTCAAGTCTTTGAACTCATATGTGCAGCACTTGAGAGACCAATTTGAAGCAACTGAATTCAAGGCACAGCAAAAGCGCTTTAGAAGCTGCTTACTGACAGTGATAAACATGTGAAACAGTGAAGTAGTTGCCCAGCGGATTTTGAAGTAGCTAGTAGTGAAACTGTTCCTTCAAGGAAGCCAAAGTTGAAAGTTGAAGCATGTTTACCAATTATTGACTTGGTGATTGATGGTTTAGTGAGACGAATGAGATGTAAAAACATCACTGCCAGTTTCCTTGCAGAAGAAGGAGATTCTGCATCTGCAAAAGCAGAACAGGACCATCAATGGGAGACACGTTCCTCTCTTTTTCTCAGTGCCGTGGCTGGAAAACATGTCTTGTTTGTGAATGCGCATCTTCTGAAGCATCTTGGAAGCAGAGGAATCGATGTCCATGTGCAGGCTTTTTGCTCATCAGTCTTGAACATCAAATGGGATTTCACGTTCCCTGGTGTTAATGCGTGCTTTGAGGCTTTACTTGTCTGGTAGCAAACTTTATGTGCTGCTTCCCTGCACATTTAGACTTGCAGTGCAGTTTTGGATGTGCAGAAGGCTGTCAGAAGTTTTCCTTGTGTTTTTACACTTTCCTTTACAGCAGGAAGGCCACAACTATTTCTTTAACCTGGCGACAGGTAGTCTTTCTTGGAGCGCCTAAGTGTTAGTGAGAGAACTTCTTTGGAACCCACAGGGTGAGGCGGGGATTCGGCCCCTCTGCTGACCTGGAGACCTGACCTGGAGCCCTCTGCCCAGTTCTGGAGCCCCCAGCACTGGAAGGACACGGAGCTGTTGGATTGAGTCCAGAAGGATGATCCAAAGGCTGGAGCACCTTGCATACAAAGACAGGCTGAGAGAGTTGGGGTTGTTCAGCCTGGAGAAGAGAAGGCTCCAGGGAGATCTTAGAGCAGCTTCCAGTGCTGAAAAGGGCTCGTGAAAAACTGGGGAGGGGCTCTTGATCAAGTACTGCAGAGAGAGGACGAGGGGAACTGTTTTCAGCTGAAAAAGGGGAGATTGAGATGAGATCTTAGGCAGAAATGTTTTGGTGTGAGGGTGGGGAGGCCCTGGCCCAGGTTGCCCAGAGCAGGGGTGGCTGCCCCATCCCTGGAGGGGTTCAAGGCCAGGCTGGATGGGGCTTGGAGCCCCTAATCCAGTGGGAGGTTTCCCTGCCCATGGGAGGGATGGGACTGGATGAGCTTTGAGATCCCTTCCAACCCAAACCATGCTGTGATTCTATGAGGTAAAATGCAGAGCTCTCTGAAATTGCGGCTCTTCTGTTTTGGTGGCTTGGGAGTCCCAGGGAGGGGAAGATCTGGTTTTGTTCTATATTAAATATAGGTGGTTTATTTTCACCTCAGTAAAGTTTCTTGTTGATCTGTCCTGGGTATACTGCAAAATAAATGGGTTTTTTTCAATCTAAAAGTAACTAAAATTGTGGACTTCTGTGTTTCCTTGCAATAAAAGGTAAATATGCTGAATGCTGATGGTTGAAAATACTTCCATTTCATGACCTGAAGATGTTCTTGAAATGTAGTTCAGGTTTGCGAAATCACTTCAAGCCCTCTCTCTGCCTTTATTTTTTATTTGCCAGTACCCCTGAAAGACCTGAGCTCTATGGAAATGTCAGTTTGGGGCAGCAGTGCTTTGAATTTCAGGCTGAACTGAACACAAAATCTCCACGTGAGAACCTCTATTAGGGTCCTCCTTATCCTTTATCACCACACTACACACGGATCTTGTGAATGTCTCTGCATTCCCTTGATATAAGGTGGCATTACTGCATTTTTAATGATGGGAAATAATTTGTCTGAGGTCATAGAGTGAATCCGTGACTTAGGGAGGACTTAATTCAGAATGGTTGTATTCAATGCATGGGTATTAACCACAAGACCACCCTTTGGCCCTAATAATAAAGTTCATGTGGCATCAGAGATGTAATATGGGTTTAAGGTCTACTGTCAGATGTCATTTTGGTGTAAGGCTTGAGATGGCATTGAAACTCCAACCAGAGCTTGTTGCCAAGAGCTGGAGTATTTTCTGGGTACTGCAGGGTCTGTGGCCGAGAGCAGCATCTCTGCTGCTTGAAGAAAAATAAATGTTCTGCACTTTATTTGCTTTGATATCTGAAAACTCAGCATGTAGGAGATTTGGATGTCACCAAGATAAAATGCCACGCTTAGTGCAGCTCTGTGCCACTGTAGATGTTCTACAAGGTGCAGATGTGAGATGGATGGCTCGTGTTGTTGTTACAGGAATGTTATTTCTGGTCCTAAAAGGCTGTCTATTGAGATAGGATGACGAAGCCCTATGGAAGGCAAGCTGGTAATTAGTTAAAGCTATGTCAGCACATAGGAACCTGTAAAGCGGGGAGAAAACATGCTCTTAAAGCCAGATCAAATGTTAGGTGCACACAGTGAGCCCCATGGCTTGGTGGTACCAGGCACAACAGTCCCAGAATTGCTGACCCCATGTGCCAGTGAAATGTGATACTTCTTGGATCTCTTCTAACATATTTCATAGAGGCAGAGAATCAGTAGGTTGGAAAAGACCTTTGAGATCATCAAGTCCAACCATACATCTCTAACGGCACTTAGCAGACTCAGGGGGGTAAAGCGATGCGATTCACATCAGTTCTGCTGTTGTACTCCTCGAGGTGGGTGCTAACACATCTCCTTTGGGGGGGTTGTGTTGCTGGTTTTCAGGGCTGGTTGTACGTCTCCATCCACCTTTGGCTGGAGAGCTCTTGAGGACTGCAAAGCTTCACTTGCAAGGAAAGAGATTGTGTTGTCACTCATCTACCATCAAATTTGAAATGGCTTTATCTTTTTTTTGTTTTTTTTTCTGGTTGTTTTTTGTACTAAAAAAAAATAGTTCCTATTAGGGAAAAGGAAGGAGAGGCTTGGAAAACTCCCAGGGCTGACAGTGAGGATTAGGAGTGGATACTATGCATCAAGAACCACTAGAGTCCAAGGTAAGGACAGAGACAGCTAGAGATGGGTTGGTTTTATTTGCAGTGCCTGTTTGAAATGATGGAATGGGGAGGGAGGAAAACCATTGCTTATTTTATTCTTCTACAGAATCTGAATGTTTCAGTGAAGCACTGAATTATTTGAGCCAAAGCCCCAAGTGTGGAAGCTCTCAGGGCATGTCTGTGTGGTCTGGGGGCTCCACATCCTCTGTACATCTTGTGTTGGGCGTGGAGGGTATCAGAATCACAGAATGTCCTGAGTTGGAAGGGACCCACAAGGATCATCGAGTCCAACTCCTGTCCCTGCACGGGACAACCCCACCGTTCACACCATGGGGCTGAGGGTGTTGGCCAAAGGCTTCTGGAATTTTGTCAGGCTTGGTGCTGTGCCTGCTTACCTGGGAGCTATTTGAGTGCTCCGCCACCCTCTGGGGGAAGAACCTTTTCCTAATATCCAGAGCAGCCCTCTCCTGACATCTTCCTGCCATTCCCTTGGGTCTGGAGCGCTATGTAGCTGTGGAATGCAGACCTTCTCCATAGCAGCATCTATTTTTGGATCAGATTTCGTGCTGGCCTCCAGATTCTCCTTTGCTGTCCGATCGACTTGCTCATAAATCAGTCCTGAGAGATGCTTTGCTCCCTGAGGCAGCCCCAGCACAAGACAGCCAGGCTGAGCCCTCTTGGTGCTGTTCTGCCCCTTTGCTGGGATATTCAGGACCCCGTTCCCTGAGCCTTTTCTCACCTTAACTCTAGGCACAATATTAGGCAAGTGCCTTAGCCTAAAGGTAAGAGGTGCTAGATGGGAGACAAAGCTTTTAGGAGGATAAAATAGAGCAGCTTATCAAAATTTCTCACTCCTTGGTTAAATATTTCAGGATTTTGCTGCCTCTTTGGCAAAGCGAAGTCCAACTTGTGTCTATTTTCATTCTGATGATTTTTATTTTGTGAAAAAAACCCACAATCCCTTTCTTTAGCTAAAAGCCTACTTTTCAGTGAAAGCCCGTTTTTCAACAGAAGATAGTAGGAAATTGATATCATCCCTATGGAAAACCTGCCTCTGTGTCTTGCTGTCACCAAGGCGCAAACGTCTGCAAAGCAGCAGTTGCCCTTCTGTGCTCCCTCAGCCACTCCAGTGAGATCTTCTGCGCTCCAGGCAGGCACATCAACAGCCAAGTGTAACCCATGGCTCCACAGCAGAGGATGATAAATGCCCCCAGTGTCCAGCTATAATAACTTTGGGCGTTGCTCAGAGTGGCCTTCTGCTGTCAGGAGAGGGAATCGAGTTTTGCCTGGGTGGGGCGAGGAGCATTATTTGTCAGATCAGCATCCAACCTTCTCCACTCGCCTCTTAATTAGGCTGTGCGGAAGCCGGGATTAAAGACTTTGCGTTATTGGCTGAAGAAAGGTAAAGATGGTTTAATGTGACTTCATCAAGCAACCTTCAACAGCATCTGTTACACTGTCCCCAATCCTGTGTGTGTTTTGAACCCCTGGCCCTGAAGCATGGCAGTGAGTTAGTGCTTAGATATTCCTCCTGGACATTTATTCCAAGAGCTCAAGTTGATGGCCGTGAACCTGACTGCTGGGGATGATTTTTCCATGTCTGGCTTAATCGGTTTGATAGACTGTCCATCATTTATTTTTATTTATTAGTATTTAGGAGAGGGGAAATTCATTGTGTGGGCTCTGTTGGACAGCTGTGTGCAGTGGCAGAAAACAGCATCTGGCTTGGAGCTTGCAGGCTTGATCAGCCTAAAATAGAGCAAGGAGTGTTTAGTAGGCAAGGAAGGTTTGAAGCAAAGCGAAAAGGGTGAGGTGTGTGCCCATCCCAGTCCGGGCACTGCTGCAGGTTCAATACAACCAGGCCAAGCATGAAATTTTACTAAGACTTCTAAAGAAAGCATTCATCTACTAGGCACATTGGTGTTTGTGTTGAGGGTTGGATTTGGTGATCTTAGAGGTCTTTTCCAACCTTAATGATTCCATGATTCTACGGACAAATACAAAGACTAAGGGACTCATTCCCCAGGAGCTCAGGATAGGAAAATACTGTTGTGACTTGGAGTTTAAGATGAAGTGCAGCCAGCTCAAATGACAGGTAGTCTGTGCAGGCAAACAAACCTTGACTGCAAAAATGCCTGTTGGTCATGCAGTGGGTTGGCATCCTCGAGTGCACATGTGATGAGAGAGTTGGAGTTGTTCACCTTGGAGAACAGAAGTCTCCAAGGAGACCTTAGAGAAGTTTCCAGTACCGAAAGGGGCTCCAGGAAAGCTGGTGGGGGCTCTTGATCAGGGAGTGCAGGGACAGGACAAGGGAAAACAGTTTTCAGGTGAAAGAGGGGAGATTGAGATGACATCTTAGAAATAAATGTTTACCTGTGAGGTGGGGAGGCCCTGGACAAGGTTGCCCAGAGCAGTGGTGGCTGCCCCATCCCTGGAGGTGCTCAAGGCCAGGTGGGATGGGGCTTGGAACAACCTGATCCACTGGGAGCTGTTCCTGTCCATGGCAGGGGGTAGAACTAAATGGGCTTTGAGGTCCTTTCCAACTCAAACCATTCCATGATTCCATGATGGTTTTATTCTGCACTTTCCAAATGGCTGTTGTTCAGTAAAGGTTTTTATTGGGAAGGCCAATGAGTTTTTTATATTGGCTTTTTATAACAGGATGCTTATAAATGGTTAAGTTAGAATGGGGTGAGCTGGTGTGTGTTTTTCTCACAGTAATTTGCAGGCTACAGGCAGGGCAAGAGGAGAAAAGCCTCTTCTGTAGCATAGTAATAATAAATAGGAAGCAAGTGTCTAGAGATGTTCAGCATGTTATTGTGCTCCTTAAAATACATATGCCTTGAAGTCTGCCAGGCATTTGTTCTACAAAGCATATGGTTTAACAGATAAAATGATTTCTGACCTGGAGACCTGAACTGACAACTCTGGAGACAAACAAAAACCAGGATGGCTCCATCTGTCAGGCCTGTTTCATCTCCATGCTGCTTACTGACATTTATGTGTTTGCATCAGGAATCTCTGCTTCAGTGCCCCTTTCTCTCCCATTCCCAGAAGTCAGTCAGCATCCATCCTCATGTGGCTTGGCTTGGTGCATGCTCTCAACTCCAGGATTCTGGCCACGACCTCTTTGAAGGGCTTTGCCATCTCTGTGCCTTAAGGGAATGAGTCGGTCACCGGATTCAGTCAGAGCACTGAGAGGACCTCTTTGCAACCTCTCTGGGTGTCAGGAGCTTGCTGTAAGACTTAGCAAGTCAATTTAGCTCCATCTCAGTCTTGATGTCAAAGGGTAATTCATCAATGTCACTCTAGTGGCATATTCTTCTGCATAACAAAGCTTTGGGTGCTGCCCTTGTGCTCTGCTTCCATTTGTTTGTTGTGTTTGTTTCTAACTCCAAGATCTCCTCTCAGCTTCCTGGCACTGGTTGGTTTGATAGGACCATCTACCCATAGACCTGTGGAGTGCGTATCTTAGCAGTTTCCTGGAGGACCTCCTGTTTCGTGCAGGTGTCAAGCATCCTCAGAGACATTGCTGGACTAATTCCATACATCACTTGAATTCAGAGGCTGAATGATGATTTAGAAAACCCATCTGGCCTCTTTTGTAGATGGTAGTTGGTCATCAGCCTCTGCATGGTCACTGCATTCAGGCTTGATTGCAGTAGGGACTGGTAGAGTCCAGAGTCGGATAGTGCCCCAAACTGCTTATCTGCCTCCAGGACCGGGCTTCAAGCATCCACAGCTGCTTGGGTAGCAATACCAGCTTTAACTCTAGAGGAGGAGATTGGAAAATAGGCCAGTGAGATGGAGATTGCCCAGAGACACACATATGCATGTGTTTTCCAGGTGGCATGGGGATCAAGGGCTGGGTGCTGCCAGCTCTGTGAGGCTTTGGGTGAGCAACTGTGCCCATGTTGCTCCTGGAGTAAACTTTGACTTCTTCCTTCTTCTTGTCTCGTTATTCTCTCAATATCCCCAGTCTTCCCTCTGTTTGTTCAGTGGTGGAACAGATGATGGCTTAGGAGAGGGGGATTATTTCTTACCAGCAAATGTATACCCATGTAGTTATATAAAGCTGAAACTAAAAAGCCAGTAGCTTCTGAGAGCAGAAGCTCTGCTAAGAAGTTTTAAGCAAACATTATTAGATATGACCCCTTATTTATGAAAGACTTTGCAAAGAGAAGTCTGTTACCCTGGTCCTGCTGTGGTGAAAAACCTATCTCGGTCATAATATCCCCACTAGCAATCAGTCTGATTAGAGTTTAGGATGATGCAGTAAATACATGAAAGCTCAATTTAACCAACAGCACAGAAGCAAATAATAAGTTGGGGCCTTTGGCCATAAAAATGCAGGTGTTTACCTTGAATGTTGACTTAAACCATTTCAATTTTGAGCCAAATGAGGCTTGAAATGTATCACACGATGTACAGCGCCCAACCTATAAAATTTGCCTTATCTATTGAACCTTCCTGCTGGCAGCACATGCCAGAAGCTAAATATCTCTTTCTTTGTTGGGGTCCCTGGAAGCAGTGCAATAACCGATGTTGTCTGTTTGTTTTGGGACCTCGGTGCAAAATGAATAATCTCTGCTGCCTTGGAGGCTTTCTGCTGTCACCTGGACTGTATGGCAAAGGAAAGCTTTGGGATCTTTCTATTCCAACGTACCCAAGTCTACAACTCCCTGAAAGGAGTTTGTGGTGAGATGGGTGCTGGTCTCTTCACCCAAGTAACAAGAGACAGGATGAGAGGAAATGACCTCAAGTTGCACCAGGGGACGTTCAGGTTGGGTAATAGGAAAAATTTCTTCACTGCAAGAGTGATGAAGCATTGGAGGAGGCTGCCCAGGGCAGTGGTGGAGTGTCCATCACTGGAGAGGTTCTAAAATATGTGTACATGTGGCACTTTGGGACATGGTGTAGTTGGCAGGGTGAGGTTGGTCTGATGTTTGGACTAGGTGAGCTTAGAGGTATTTTCCAACCTTTATGATTCTTTGAAGGAGTAGGCTATGACAAAGGTGTACCGCTAGATAAAGAAAAGCCACCAAAATCTTCATCTCTTTGCTTTACTGAGCTTCCTGATTCATTAGCAGGCTGATTATCCAGTTCCTTGGCTTTAATCTCTAATTGAACACCACCACAGCGAGCGTGTTTGTGCCAAGCTGAACATAAGTGGCCTCTTCTTAATAAATGTGTAACTATGATCTCTGTACTGTTAACCAGAAAAATGCAAGAGCCTGGAGTTATCGGGGAATGGTAATTGCCAGAGACTTGCCGTTTCCCCTGCTTTAACTGCCTGGTAGATGACCATTAGGCTTTCAGCATCTTTTAAATGGTAATTCCTTAAATCAAAAGGAGTTTTTAAAGAAATGGAGGGGACGTCTCTGTATGTGAATGTCAGGCAGCAAGGTGGTAATTAATCTGTCTAGAGCAGAGGCTGGGAGCTGGGGTGCTGTCTCTTGTTTGGAGCTCTCTGTGTTTCCTCTGCTGGCTTTCCGTGGGGACCAAAGGATGCTCGAGCAGGTGCCAACTCCTGACAACACTGAAGTGTTTTGTTTTCTTGTTAGTAGATTAAAGATGTTCAGCCCAGTTAGGTTTTCTGTTCTGATTTTGGGTTATGCCAGTGTTTGGGTGGTCCATGTGGGAAAATTATTTAGGGGAAGAAGCGAGGGAATGTGTTTTAGGGTAGAATATCTATTACACCCTACGTTATTCTGCTGCTTCTCCTAAGAACTGCTGGTTTAGCAGCAAACAGCTTTGAAATGGGTCAGGCAGGATCACAGCCTCTCTGGAAGGGCAGTAACATCTAAACTGCTCAAACTTGATTGCAGAAACACAGTTGATTAGACCTCACCCCCTGCCTGTGTACAGGCATTTTCTCCAACCTCCTCTTATTGTAGGAATGTGCTGGAACAAGTTCTTTACAGAAGAAACACAAAGGGGACAAGGTTTGCAGCTGCTGCATTGACACTTATGCATGACACAGGATGAAAAAGAAGAGTCCTCCAGGACTTTAAAGGAGCAGGTTTTTAAAAGGGACTTTCAGGAAAGATGGAGAGGGACTGCTGATGTGCAGGGAAAGGATGAGGGGGGTGTTTTGAAGCTGAAAGTGGGGAGATTGAGATGAGAAGTTAGGAAGAAATGTTTTGCTGTGAGGGTGGGGAGGTCCTGGCCCAGATTTCCCAGAGCAGTGGTGGCTGCCCCATCCCTGGAGGGGTTCAAGGCCAGGTTGGATGGGGCTTGGAGCCCCTGATCCAGTGGGAGGTGTCCCTGCACATGGCAGGGGGTGAGACTGGATGGGCTTTGAGGTCCCTTCCAACCGAAACCATTCTATCATTCTATGAAAATCTGGAACTGGTGAAAAAACTTTTGGTCCAAACTCAAGAGGCTGAGGGATGTGGATAACCCCCTGAATGCCTCAGGACAAGGGGCTGGGGTCTAGGAGAAGTAAGGGGGGTTACCACTGCAGAACAAACGGACATGTTTGCCCTCTTTCCTGTGAACCTGCTCCTTTAAAGTCACCAGGGACTTCTCTTTCTGTGTGCCCCTGGGGCAGCAGTTCAGCTGTGCAGGCTGCAGCAGATGGAGGGGCTGCCCCATTGCTAGGGGCATTGCTATAAATTCCTGTGTCCTCGAAGGCCAGTGCTGTGCAGTGGACATCTCTTCCTGGCACTTGGCAGCGGGGAGATCATAGAATCATAGAAGCACCAGGTTGGAAAAGACCCACTGGATCATTGAGTCCAACCATTCCTATCAGAGATGTGGCTCTGGGACCAGCCTCTTGCCAACTCCCTGCTGAAAGGCAGGAATTTCTCACAGGTGCTTGGACAGGGCAGGGCGATGCTCTGGTTTTGCAGCCTGGTTCCCACTTACGCTCTGTAGAAGTGCCAATACCTGCAGTCCAAGTGGCCCCCCAAGCCTGTGACCCCAGATTTAGATGAGGGGGTGTGAGGCGAGGTTACCCAGCCCATCTGAGCCCGGTGTGGTACCTACCAGGTGCTGGGTTTCGTGAGAGGTGGGTTTTTTTCACAGCAGCAGACACAGCAGCAAGCTCGAGTCTCCCCCCAGCACTAACTTTTTTTATCCTGAGCGGATGTGAAGATCGTGCTTTTGTCAGCTTTCCTCCTGCTCAAGAAAGGGAAGAATTTGAAAAGAATATTAAATCATATTCGGGAAGGGTGTGCAGAAGGGATGAGAGCAAGTTTTGCGATCGCACATCAGAGCCGCATGTCCCACATTCTCCTCCTCGAGGCGGATCCTCTGCCTTGATTTCTCTTCTTTGCCTTTTTCTTTTCTCCTGTCAGGACTCCTGGAATAATTAGTTCCTAGCAACTGTGTGTGTGCGTGGTTGAAAAGGCATCTTTTCTATCAGCAGCATGGGTTCCCTTTGCCACAGCTCTCTGCAGTGGCTCTTCCCCTTGAAGATACGCAATCAATACTTCTCCTGAACCCACTGATATACTTGGCCATCACTTAAATATCATTACAGGAAAGATTTCAACGAGATCACTGCACATTATACTTTAAAGTCTGACTTTAAAAGAATGCCTGGGCTTTGCTAAAAGGCATTAGTAATGGAATTCTCTATCTTTGAGCTTAATTTATTCTGAGGAGGAAAAAAGGCCATTATCTTAAATCTTTTTTTTTCTCCCTTTTCTCATCTTTACGAAAAAAGAAAAAAGGAAAAAGCAGGGCTCTGAAGTCCAGTACTTACGGTAAAATCATTGTTAATTGCTTACTCGTTTCACCCTCTGGAGGAAGAGGAGGTGGGAGCTGACTGCATTTTGGTGTTGTGTCTCCTGTTGCTCTGCAGACAGCACTGGGGTTGGTATCTTTTCAACCCCTCCCTTCTTGACCTGCTTTATTTCAGGGTTAGAAAGTTGTGGGTTCCTCTTCAGCAAGAAGATAAGAGCTATTCATGTTATGCAGTGTTGTAGCTCTGCTGTGGGCATGCCCTAAGTCAGAGAGTAAAATGCTGGGATTTCTCAGTGT
The DNA here is from genome assembly GCA_033459285.1 of Clamator glandarius. Classification (NCBI taxonomy): domain Eukaryota; kingdom Metazoa; phylum Chordata; class Aves; order Cuculiformes; family Cuculidae; genus Clamator; species Clamator glandarius. The sequence goes on from JAUNZM010000716.1 coordinate 2,194,817, forward strand.
TGACCCACAGCTGCAGGATGGGAACCTCCATCTAAAAGACTCCTTGTGCCAGACAAATCCTCCTCTGCAGAGTTTCCATTAGCTGTGCGAAATCTCAGCCCAGAGGTGAGTGCAGAGACACAGGTGTTGAGGTCCTGAGGATTTGATTTCCATCAATACCACCAGAGCCTCTAGACCTCCTGGTATTAATGCTCAGTAAACTTGAAATTTCTTGGTGCATCCAAACCATGCACTGTACTTATGTTTAAATCAAGCAAACAAACAGCCTTGCCTTGGGTTTAATTCCACCTGAGGTTAGATCTTGCCTTGGATTAATGCACGCAGAACTCTTGCATTAGGCCAGAAACCCAAGCTCTGTTATCAGCAGAAGTTATTTGTCTGAGACAGGAGCAAAACCCAGGAAAGCTTTTTCAATTGAGAGCAACACGTGGCTCCTCAGAGCCCTGAGATGCCAGCATTCACTTACATTGGTGTACTTAACTATAGAATCAGTGGGGCGATGGAGCAGAGAAGAGCAGAGGCTTTGCCCAGGGCTGTGGGAAGCAAATTAACTCCAGATGTCCTGCATCCTGGACTACGACTTTCCCATTTCACTTGAATTGGTTTCGACTCTCTGGGGCCCTTCTGGGTGGAGACAGAACTCTATCCCTTAGAGCTCTAGCTGCTGGTGCCTGAGTTATCATACGAGCTGAGGATCAATTATACATTAGAGACCTGGTAATGATGAGAATTAAATGAGCTTTTGCTGAAGTGTGCCTTACTTCTGTTCACCTTCAGATAGAAACTGCTCCGAAAAGCACCAACATCTGCACAAATAATCTGTCTTCTGGAAAGCACATTGATCTCCTGTTTACATACAGGAATGTTTCCTCCTGTCTCTCCTTGGGCAATGAGCTCTGCATGCAAGAATGCAGGATAGAATGGTTTTCCAAAGGACAGTGCCTAGTATGTGCACATAGAGTTGTTTGGTTGGAAAAGACCTTTGAGATCATCAAGTCCAACCATGCCCGTGCAATACTAAACCATATTACGTCCAGCACCTGCTTATAAGGAGCATGGAGCAAGGTCCTGTGCCCAGGGCTGAGCCTTCTCCTGGGCTGTCAAGGCTTTGCTGTGTACCGATGTGGAACTTCTATCTGGATACATATGGATGCTCCAGCTGATCTTTCACAGATCTATAGGGAGCTGTCAGCTTTTGCCAAAGATGAAAAACCTTTTTTCTCTGAAAACACTACCTGATGATCCCAGACACATGCCTCCTGGGATAGCAGCCTTTGCATTGATCTGTTTCATGGAATCATAGACTGGTTTGGGTTAGAACATCCAGTTCCATCCCTGCCATGGGCAGGGACATTTCCCACTGTCTTGTCCCAGGCCTGGATGTTTTTAAATGAGGCCATAACTTCAGCCAAAACACAAGGGGCTGTGGAGTCATTCAAGTTTTCTCATGTCCTGAATGGTTTGTCATGTTTTTTTTGCTACTAAGCAGGACTTAAATTCAGGTCTCTGAACTTAAATAAGTGTTACTGGGCGTCTGTGGTATAACATTTTATTTCTGCAACTTGTATAGCTTGATGTAGAGCCCTCACAATAATTCAGTTGGTTGGCTAAGGCAGCATCAGGTACTTTTCTTCTGCTATTTGAAACCCTGTGACTCAGTTTCTCCCTGTGGTAAAGCTGTATCAATGATGTTTATCTATTTCATTGCAGTTCTGAAGGTTAATTTGTTTTTTCCAAAGCGCTTCACAAACATTAAGTGTTACATAAATCTCAAGTATTATTATCTATGAGATGCATTGATTTGCAGAGGGTGGTCAGATTGTCTGGATTTCTTTATTCCTTTTCAAAATGCAGTCCATTAGAAAGAAGGGGGAAAATGAAACCATGGCTCTTATGCAAGACCACACAGTTACATAAGCAAAGAGCACAGCATGTGTGTAACCGCAGAATCATAGAATGGTTTGAGTAGAAAGGGACATTGAAGACCATCCTGTTCCAACCCTCTGCCATGGCCAGGGACACCTCCCTCTGGATCAGGGACTCCAAACCCCATCCCTTGAACACCTCCAGGGATGGGGCAGCCTCCACTGCTCTGGGCAACCTGGGCCAGGACCTCCCCATCCTCACTGTGAAGAATTTCTTCCTAATGTATAACCTAAATCTTCCCCCTTCCAATTTAAAGCCATTCCCCCTCATCCTATCACTCCATGCCCTTGTTAAAAGCCCCTCCTCAGCTTTCCTGGAGCCCCTTTCCGTACTAGAAGGCCACTCAGTGGTGCAGCACATGGGGCCAATTGTGTACCAGCTTCAGCCTCCAGTTCTGGTTTTGCATGGGCTACCTTGGAGCATCAGGGACCAATGCTGCTGTGCACAAGACAGCACCAAGCGTGCAGTGCCTGTGTTGTACACTCCACTATGATTTTTTCCCCTTTTTCCTTATTTTCATGCACCTTACGCTACTCCGTGCTGCCTCCAGTTGTCCTTGGTTATTCAAAGGAGTGGCTCGTGCGTCATTTGGGAAATCAAACCCTTCCAGCAGAAAGCAGTATTATTTACACACCTCTGGCACTGTTATCTCTCTCCGGACAGGGCAATATAGCCTGGCATCTTTGGGGACGCTGAATGCAACCACAGAGAATAAATCATCAGGGAGCAGCGGTGAAGAGCAGGGTTGCTCCTCCAGCTCCTCGATGATGCTGTAATTTACCCTATCACGAACAGCAGGACAGGAGAGATAACTGAATGCTTTCTGTTGGATGGGGGAACTGACAGATATGATGGGGTTTTATTTTTGTGGCTGAGTGGCAATATAATGGCAAGTACTGTGTTTTCCTCCATTTTTACTCGGAAAGCTGAGGTGGAGTAAGCTGAGACTGGCTGCCTGTTCCGAGCCATGAAAGGTGTCCCCTCCCCAGCTCCAAATCAATCACAGCTCCCTTAGACTCATCGATTTACAGACAGTATGAAACCCCCTGCTGTCTCCATTCCCAGGGTATTTGCTTTGTGTGAGCAATTCTGAATTCTGTGTTGGTGTGAGGCAGCAAGAGCAGGACTGCTGTAATCGAGCTGAGCTGAGCGACTTGCGCCTCCCTCTACAAGTCTTAGGAGCAACTGAGGGCCCTGGAGCTGTTTAGCCTGGGAAAAGGGAGGCTGAGGGGAGACCTCATCACTGTCTACAACTCCCTGAGGGGAGGTTGTAGTGAGGTGGGTGCTGGTCTCTTCTCTCAAGTAACAAGCGATGGGACAAGAGGAAATGGCCGCAAGTCGCACCAGAGAAGGTTCAGATTGGATATTAGGAAAAATTTCTTCACTGAAAGGGTTCTCAAGAACTGGCAGAGGCTGCCCAGGGAGGTGGTGGAGTCTGGCTGCCCATCCCCGGAGGTGTTTAAAAGATGGGTAGACAGGGTGCTCAAGGATATGACTTAGTAGTGGACAGATGGTCTCAGAGGTCTTTTCCAGCCAAACAATTTTCTGATTCTATGACCTACTACTGTGGTTTGCAGAGCCCATCTCTAGTATCCCCACCTCTTTACTGTCCATGTCTGAGCTGAGATCATGCAAACTTGTATTGTACAAGCCTGTAAAATCATAAGATTTGGAGTCAATGAAATGTGAGTTACCAGTCCTGGGGGAACTAGCTCTTCTTGGTGGTCTCCAGTGTGGTGTTGATGGTTCATGTGTTTGCCCTTCCTTGGGGCAGTCATGCCAGCTCCTGCTTAATCCTCTTAGCCTGCCTGTTTTCACTGAGAAAGATGTGTGATGGTTGCACCAGGCTCTTGGGCTTCTCTCATGTGTGGGAAGCGCTTCAATTTTGCCATGATGCACCAGTTCCTGTGACAAGGAAAAGCCTTTTCTTTTCAGCAAGCCAAAAAGCAAGAGGATGTTCCATTTTCTTTGCTAGTGGATGGGATTGGTGCTTGCAGAAGCGCTTTAGCTTCTAGACAGGAATGCAATGCGCTGTTATTCTCCTCCAATGACCAGACATCAAAGTTGAAGGTGCACTTGGAACCAGCCTCCCCCAAGTCTGAAGTTTTCACAGTGCTGCTAAGCTGATCTGCTCGGCACCTCTGCTCTTCAGAAGAGTGGCCCTTCTGAGGCAGTAGATTATAGCAGTAAGCGCGGGGCGCTGAATGGGATCTCTCTCCTGCTGTACAAGCTTTCATTGCCCTGGCCACATTTTGGTATTTGCCATAAGCCATGCGCTCTTGTAAAAAACCATTTGCAAGATAAGTAAAGGAAAATGTAATCCCTGAGTGGAATGAAGGGTACTTTGAAATGAATGGGGGATAATCCTTTTGTTGTCTGTTACAAATGCACTTTATTTCTGCATTATCTGAGCATGAGAATAGAGTGTTCGCTCAGCCAACAAATCCACCACAGCACCCTCTCCCCAATGCGTCAAACCGCAGTGGCAGGCGGCATAGCAGGCTCTGAACTTCCTTAGGTCGGCACCTTGCAAAAAGGTTTCTTTTGAATTTCAAAATCCTGCTGGCGTGATTATTTTGGCACTTCGCAATATGCAGAGTCATGGCTTAAGTCAGAGAACCATAGAAGTCACGCTAAAAGATGTAGGTTGAGATGCACAAAGCGGTCTAAGGGATTTAGCTGTTTACCTACCCTTGATTTTCTACAAAGATGCATAAGGAAATCTGCTGAAATTGCTTTTAAAATCCCCACACCTGCCCCAGGGAGTTTGTATTTGGGGTAGAATTTCTTCCTTCTGCTTTCAGTGTGTTTTCCTCTCTCTTGTTGGCATATCCTTCATAGCAAGTTCAATCCCACTGACTTATTCAAGGAGGTGCTTCCAGCTTTTATGGAGCATGGGACATTCTGACTCGCGATGGCCAGCAGCCAGGCGCGATCCATCCGGCCACACCAGCAGAAAGCAAAGCCCAGAGCTTAACAAGTGAATGCTGCGTAGGCTTGAACGGTAGCTGCTATTTTCGGCTAATGTAAAGTCCTTTAGTTACTGCAGGCATTGATTCTCGGGGCCTGTAAAATGAGTCACAGCGTGGCTTCTCCTTGTTTCTTTAGCGAGCAACCTAAGTTCAGGAGATCTGTCATGAGATGTATTTGTTCCCTCGGATTTTATTGCCTGCCATATCCAGCCTCCAGCCAGCAATTCAACCCTTCCTTATCCCCTCCCTCCCTCCTGGTTTGATGCATCATTTCCCATCGTGTTTCCATGACATGGCAAAGGAAGAATGCAGAAGTTTTTTTCATTTTGATTTGGCTTGATAAAAATCCTTGAAAGTGAGGTCTGTCCTGGGTCAAATGATGTTGCATGGCCTGGGCAATGTCTTTTTCTGAGTCAACTGCCAGCAGCAATGCTTCATGCTACAAAACAGAAAACGTAATGGGGTTCCATCAGAGCCCAGCAGTATGGGGACCATCGTGGTTTTCCCTAATAATAGAATCATAGAACGGTTTGGATTGGGTTGGAAGGGACCTCAAAGCCCATCCAGTACCACCCCCTGCCATGGGCAGGGACACCTCCCACTGGATCAGGGGCTCCAAGCCCCATCCAGCCTGGCCTTGAACCCCTCCAGGGATGGGGCAGCCACCACTGCTCTGGGCAACCTGGGCCAGGGCCTCCCAGTCCTCACAGCAAAACATTTCTTCCTAAGATCTCATCTCAATCTCTCCTCTTTAGCTGAAAAGCATTCCCCTCATCCTCTCCCTGCATTCCCTGATCCAGAGCCCCTCCCCAGCTTTCCTGGAGCCCCTTTCAGTACTGGAATTTGCTCTAAGGTCTCCTTGGAGACTTCCCTTCTCCAGGCTGAACAACCTCAACTCAATAGCTCCAAGCCTGGAGCTCCCAGCAGTCCCACAGCCTTTAACATGGATGGTGCCGGCCTTGGAATAATCCAGTTCTTTTAGTAAAACAACTATAGCTGGTAGAACTTCTGTTTGCAGGCATTGCAATTCCGGTAGCATAGGAAATCAATTAAAAAGCTAATTATAAATTCCATGAATGTTGGGTTTGAATCATTACATGAATTTATTTTTTGCTAAATGCCTTTTTTTTTTCTGATTTATTCAGCTCCAGTGGTGGTAGTAGGTGGGGAAACAGAGGGAAACAAAACATCAGTTCCTGACGCGGCGTGATGCTGTGCTGTCTTCTAAGGGGATTATGCCATATATGATGGAAAAGACACAGGAACAGCACTAAGCTGACTATAAGCCCGTTGTCTTCCAGCTTTTTCCATTATGAAGCACAAAGGAAATGCAAGTTTTCTGCCTCCTGGAGTCTCTTGCCATTCTAATCTAAAGCTAATCCCTTCAAACAAGCATGCTGTCTGCCCTCGGAGCGGGTTTGTCATGGGGGCTTGCTTTCTGGGGAGCTGCGAAGCACTGCAATTAATCTGGGTGTTTAGGTGGCTTCTTCTCGACCACATTGCGCTCAGCAGCAATTTAAACCAAGTGTCCACTGCTAAGTGGTTGGAACTACCCAGGGAAAACATGGGATGTTCCTATGCATAGCTAATGCATTCATTAGCATCAAAGCTATTACGCAGGATGCCAAAATGACCTTGCACTCATTAGAAGCCAGGTATGTTATGCCTTAAGTTTAGAGGGACTTGCATTACAATGTAAAATCTAATTAGTGTTACCTCTACTAATTGCTACATATTGCTGAGGTCTATAAAAATAAATGCATGATTTATACCAGGTAGCATCGATGCTAAGGCTGGCCCCCATTTTTAAACAGGACAAGATATTTACTGAGATAATGAGTAGCAGCTATTTAGTTGCCTTTATGGAAACCTTGTTAACGGCATCTTTTCTTGTATGCATGAATGTGAAGAAGGGTTTTGTTTGTGAGTTGTGACCGGAGAGTTCACAAATGCCCTTCACAAGGCTGAATCAGGCCACTGGATTCTGCAGGTGGAGGGGACTAGAGGGGAAGAATTAACAGTAATTAGGGTGATGGATTTGCCAAAAAGCTGGTCTGTGTGCCTGGCATGAGTCTGTAGCCATAGATTTTGGGTCAGAGCCTTCACTCATGTTGCTGACATTAAATAAAGGGAAACACTGAGGGGAGACCTCATCACCCTCTGCAGCTCCTGGAAAGGGGTTTGGTGAGTTAAGTGTTGGGCTCTTCTCACAAGAACCAAGTGATAGGATGAGAGGAAATGGCATCAGGTTGTGCCAGTTTAGATTGGATAGTAGGAAAAATTTCTTTACTGATGGAGTGGTGAAGCCCTAGCAGAAGCTGCCCAGAGCAGTGGTGGAGTCTCCATCCCGGGAGGGGTTCAAGAAGTGCGTAGATGTGGCACTTAGGGACGTGGTTTAGTAGGTACGGTGGGACTGGGCTGATGATTGGACTGGGTGAGCTTAGAGGTCTTTTCCAACCTTAGTGATAGTGTGATTCAATGATTTTGTCCTCCTAATGCCTGTGTGTTCTCTCCCTGAAGCGAAAACTTGTGTTCTCGGGTCTGAAAATCCTGGCACAAAGTCTAAGATGAAGTGAAGAATAAGTGATGGGTTGACCACAGAATCATTTCTGCTGGAGGCTGTTCTCTGTGTAGCCACTTGCTGTATTTTCATGTATGCAGAATCACTTACTGCTTTAATAAAGAGAAGAATTTTTTCTTCAACCTGCCTTGCTGGTTACATTTAAAGCACAATGACCTTAGAGTGAAGTGGACCGACCCACCAACAAAGGTGTCAGAAATAGAATTCATAGAATGATTTGGGTTGGAAGGGACCTCAAAGCCCATCCAGTTCCACCCCTGCCATGAGCAGGGACACCTCCCACTGGATCAGGGGCTCCAAGCCCCATCGAACCTGGCCTTGAACCCCTCCAGGGATGGGGCAGCCACCACTGCTCTGGGCAACCTGGGCCAGGGCCTCCCCACCCTCACAGCAAAACATTTCTTCCGAAAATCTCATCTCAATCTCCTCTCTTTCAGCTAAAGAAAGAAGCTGAGTAGAAATACTAATTTTAAGATTAAGAAACAATTTCATTTAAGCTTAAGATACAAGCTTAACTAGAGCTGGTCGGACCAGGATGGTGCCTCCATGCACCGGTGGTGGTGCGTCTACCATAACATCATATGAAGAGGAGGATGGGGCTTAACACTGAGGGGAGAAACTGTGAATGTGTTAGAAACAAGACAGCAACCAAGAACAACTGCAGAGGCAAAATCTTCCCATTGGCGATGCATACCTGAATTGCTGACTGCTGAACGCTTTTGCTTCTCAGCTTCACAACCCGTTTGTTTCCCAGCTGCCTTAGTGTCTTTGGGGGTTTATTTATTTATTTATTTATTAGGGGTTTTTTATTTGTGGTTGTGGGTTTTTTGTTGTTGTTTTTTCTTCTATTTGCAATAACAGGGTTACGAAAAATGGAACTGCTGATAATTAAAATGAAATCTTTGTTCCGTGTGGTCTGTAGTCCTAGGAAGTCATCATCAGAGCCAGACAGTGATAGTTTGATATTCTACCCTCTTTTTTTTTGATATCTGGAGGGAAGTTACAAAGCAGGGAAGGACGGCAGGCCTAGCAGTTTTATAATCGCTCTTTCTAATGTGCGGTATCATGGGATGCCTCTTAGATGTCTCCACGGTGGCTCCTGTGTGCTTCAAACACATGTGCTGTTAAATGCAGAAGCCAGCTACTGAATTAATGAATGCGGCTTCAAAGAACCTCCCCCCCATTCCCAACCTGGAGATCTGAAGGCGATCTCGAAGTGGGTGACATGCCTTTGAAAATTATGCAGCTCAAACAATAAACCTCATTAAATAAAGTCAGCAAAACCAGCACAGAACTCCAGCGTGGGGAATGGACACGTGGGGACAGACGTTGGACTTCCTAACCAGGTCCGAGGTGGCACCAAAAACTATGTGCAGGCTGCGTGGGGAGCTGGGAGCAGAAAGCATCTGAGTGCCCATCACTGTCTCCTTGTAGCGTTCCCTCTGAGGAGCTTTTGGATGCAGAAGGACCCTGGCTATGATGCCCGTGAGTCCCGTGTTGCAGGCTAACTCCAGCAGTGCTTGAGCAGCTAGCTAGTGGAAGCAGTACATGGGTTTCTTGTCTATGTAAGGTGGAGTTGCTTATCTGTTCCTTTTTCTTGGTTGTGGTGGTGCAGGGAGGGTTTTTCTAAGCAGGGTGAACTCAGAGCTTTGACAAGCTCTGGTTTCATTTGTCCCTCTGCTTCTGCACGCAAAGCAGCGGGACCAAAAGGGCAAGGGAGGGGTTTCTGCCCCTCTACTTTGCTCTCATGAGATCTCATCTGGAGGCTTGTGTCCAGTTCTGGAACCCTCAGCACAGGAAGGACGTGGAGCTGTCACAGGAGGCCACAAAGATGATCTGAGGGCTGGAGCACCTCCTATATGAGGACAGCTGAGAGAGTTGGGGTTGTTGAGGCTGGAGAAGGGAAGGCTGCGGGGAGACCTTAGGGCAGCTTCCAGGACTGAAAGGGGCTCCAGAAAAGCTGGAAAGGGGCTCTTGATCAGAGAGTGCAGGGAGAAGATGAATGGTTTTCAGCTGCAAGAGAGGAGGTTGAGATGAGATCTGATGGAGAAATGTTTTTCTGTGAGGGTGAGGAGGCCCTGGCCCAGGTTGCCTAGAGCAGTGGTGGCTGCCCCATCCCTGGAGGGGTTCAGGGCCAGGCTGGATGGGGCTTGGAGCCCCTGGTCCAGTGGTAGGTGTCCCTGCCCATGGCAGAGGTGGAGCTGGATGGGCTTTGAGGTCCCTTCCAACTCAAACCATTCTACGATTCTGAATGTCTGTTAAAGTCTGGTCCACCTCTAATGTGAAGAGCACTCAGCTCTACCACCACCATCTCCAAAGAGCACCCACCCTCCCGTTGGGGATGGTGCCAGTGTGGCTACCCCGACGTTTCGCTTGCTCTGAAATGAGGATTAATGAGTTCTTCCATCTGATACTTGTTTGAGATTTGCCATTTGGGTTCATTTGAAGCTAATTTTATTCTCTATGTCGCTGACAATTTATGCAGCAAATACAATTATTGGAGATGAACGCCTGCCACAGCTGAAGGCTAGAAGTGCCACTTCCCTGGGTGCACAAGGAGCGGAGAGCTGGAGAATTGGGGGGGGGGAGGAAAAAAGAATATTAGAAAAATAATCTTTCCCTACAATACTCTCGGAGCTGATACACACACCTTCATAAAAATGTAATTTAATTTTCCCAGTGCAGCACGAAAAGGAGATCTAATTATCCACTTCTAAATTGCTTTCTTAATTTTTCAAACGTGGCTTTTTGTTTATACCTTTCCCCGAGCCCTGCTTGGATGCTGCCGTGGAGCTCACCTCCGTCTGGAGGTCAGCGATAAAGCCACCAGGAAAAATAATTTCTCATGATAGCAGGTGTTGAGTTTCTAACACACCACGCAGGCCTTTTGCACATGGGAATGGTCCCTCTTTACAGAAGACATCCTCCACACATTTTCTTCATAGAAAGGGTTATCAAGCACTGGCAGAGACTGCCAAGGGAGGTGGTGAAGTCTCCCTCCCTGGAGGTGTTTGAAAGACCAGTGGATGAGGTGGTTGGGGATGTGATGACAGGTACAGTTGGACTCGATGATCTCAAAGGTCTTTTCCAGCCCCATGATTCTATGATTCTATGATGGTGCCAAAGGCACGACCACTCGGGAAGCAGCCCTGGAGCATGGCTAGGGAACGACATCAATCTCACTTTGACTGTTTTCTCAAGTTTTGCAGGAGTTTCATGGCCTCAAAGCCCTGCGCTTGTGCTGCTTTCGGCATTGCTGGGTCTCACTTGGAAGCGCTTCTCTGCCCTCATGCTCTGTTGTGCCTTGGTATCAAAGCCCATAATCCTCTGTAATGAAATTTCTGGCGCCTCCTGGAGATTCCTGTGGGTGCTGCCTTTTAGGCTGTTTATTTACCTTGTACCTGGACAGTGCTTTTCACCTGGTCCCCAAAGACTTGTGCTTCTGAAGGAAAGCTCTTGTAAAAATCATCAGCCAGTGTTAGAGCAAAGAAATGTTTGAAAGCCTCTTGGTTTTGATAACATTGCATAGTGTCCCTTGCCGTACCTCACATATTCTTCACATGGATTTCCCCTAAAGTTCAGGTAACAGGCTTGCCTTCTGCATTTGAAATTATGTACACGCGCACCTTCTCTAATATTTATAGTAAAAACGCGAAGCTGCACTTTAGTGGTTATCATGATTTTCTGCAAAACAGATTTCAGATGTTGGAGATGACAGGATACCTTCAATTATTTACCGGTAACTGGTTTCCAACTACCGGCTACAATTTGTCGGAGTTACAGTATTCTGAGGCTCATAAACACTTCAGATGGATGTTGTCCGTGTTTGGAACTTCTTTTGTGTTGCGTCCTGCTGTTTTTGTGTTGCATCCTCTGCCTGCTTCCCTGTGTTGGTGAGACCAGGTGATAGGTTGTGCACAGAAAGCCCCAGGGGTGTTTGTGAGTTTAATTCATGGAATCACAGATTTGTTTGATTGGAAAAGACCTTTGACATCATCAAGTCCAATTGTCCCTGTCCACTACTAAATCATGTCATCATGTCCCTGGGCACCTCATTTGTCTGTCTTTTAAATCCCTCCAAGGATGGGGACTCCAACACCTCCCTGGGCCACCTGTGCCAGGGCCTGAGAACGCTTTCAGTGAAGACATTTTTCCTGATGTCCAATCTGAACCTGCCCTGATGCAACCTGAGGTCATTCCCTCTTATCCTGTCAATTGCGACTTGGGACAAGAGACCAGCACCCACCTCGCTCCAACCTCCTTTCAAGCAGCTGTGGAGAGCAATGAGGTCTCCCCTCAGCCTCCTTTTCTCCAGGCTAAACAACCCCAGTTGCCTCAGCTTCTCTTTTTAATCCTTGTTCCCCAGACCCTTCCTCAGCTCCGTTCCCTTCTCTGGACGCGCTCCAGCCCCTCAATGTCTTTCCTGTACTGAAAGGTCCAGAACTAAACCCAGGATTCAAGGTGTGTCCTCACCAATGCTGAATGCAGGGGAAGGATGACTTCCCTGCCCCTGCTGGCCACCCCACAGCAGATCCAAGCTGGGAAGCTCTTACCCTTCTTGGCCCCCTGGGCCACTGCTTGCTCATATTCAGCTGCTGTTGACCATCACCCCCAGATCCTTTTCCCTGTTTGTCTTGGAGATGCTGATGGGTTTTGAATTTTTTCTAACCCGAATTTCCTCCAAGTTTTAATGGCAGCAAATGATTTCAGGTTACACCTAAGCCTTCTAGATTTTACTAAAGCCTTTTAGGTTCGCTTGCATCTTAGCGGTTTCAGCGGGGCTGGTTGCAACAGCAGATGCACAGCTTGAGTGTCAGAGCTGGTCCCTGCCATCTCCAGCCGGACTTGTGTGGGTCAAGGACTCAGTGGAACCGAGCTGTCAGCTCCTTGTGAAGCTCTCCTGCCTGTTCAGTAATGCTCTAATTAACTACTGCAAACTTCAGAGGACCCAGCTAACTGTAATTGAGAGATCAACAGAGGCTGCAATGCAGTTAGATGTGCATACTAATTACTGAATTATCTAACACCTGCTTAGGAGAGCGGCACCAAAATATAAATACATTTTGCACTGTAAGGCCCCTGCTCTAAGGAACACAAAATCTCAAGCGGGAGATGAAGCACCTTGTCAGAGAGATCTTAGATCCCTTTTAGTGTCTGCAGCTTCCTAGAGGCACCTACAGGAGCTCATTTGACAAACTCCATCCTTTATTTTTAGCCAGGGTATTGAGGCTGTCATGTTGTAGGCTCAACTTGCAAGGAGCTAATTAAGCAGGATTCCAAACATGGAATCAGATGCTGCTATCATGGTGGTGAAGAAGATGATGATGATGATGATGTCCTTTGCAAGCCCTGGGTGAACTCTATCAGCACTGCAAGTTTGCTGTCAGTGTCCAGATGACACTAAATTTGCTACCAGCTCCCAGAGCCCCTTGGAAGGGGGTGGGAAAATAAGTAAAGAAAATTAGGATTAATTTTTCAGCGCCTAAATTGGTGATCATAAAATCACAGAATGTCGTGAGCTGGAAGGGACCCACAAGGATCACTGAGTCCAACTCCTGTCTCTGCACAGGGCAACCCCACAATTCATACCATGTGACTGAGGGCATTGGCCAAAGGCTTCTGGAATGTTGTCAGGCTTGGTGCTGTGATTGCATCCCTGGGAGTGGTTCCAGTGTTCCACCACTCTCTGGGGGAAGAACCTTCTCCTAATGTCCAACCTAACCCTCTCCTACCATTCCCTTGGGTCCAGAGAGGAGAGCTCAGTGTCTGCTCCTCCTCTTCCCCATGTGAGGAAGCTCTAAACTGTAAGCTGAGAAATACAAAGGTTAAATGTCCCCAGCATTAGGGTCTTCTGAAGGTCCATTGACAGTCTCTCTTTGTATGGGAAGGAGAAACCAGTGAGGAGAGAGGAAAAGCTGCTGCTTTTTTTTTTTTCTTATTCCATTCCACTTTTCTCAGTGCTGATCTAAGGTGCGATTTCCACATCATCAGCTCAATCAGACATCACCATCCACCCTCTGAAGGCAATAATTTTCTGCTAAGCAATTTTGTCATCGTGCTGGAAGGAAAATGCAACTAACATTTGAGTGCTTTGTCCAGCCTGGAATCAGCACGTGGCATGGTTCACCATCTCTGGCTCAACAAGTGGTTCTTCACTTTTTTTCCTCTGCTGAGGATTAAGCCTCTTACCATGGAAAATACTTGAGCTTTGCTATTTTTTCCCCATTTTTCTTTTCCTTGAGTATCATATTTGCTCAAGTGTCATAAGCCTCGTTGACTCTTTTGATGTTTCAAGTACTATTGTTTAGGTTTGTTACAGAACTGGTTTCATACTTTGCTGCTGACAAATGACTTTTCCAAACCCCCTGAAAGGCAGGAGCTCTCATGAAGCCTTTTAATCATCATTGCAATGCACAAAGCCTTGAAATCCAAAACTCTTGAATCATAGAATGTCCTGAGCTGGAAAGGACCCACAAGGATCATCGAGTGCAACTTCTGTCCCTGCACAGGACAAATCCACAATGCCAACCTAGGGCTGAGGGTGTTGGCCAAATGCTTCTGGAATATTGTCAGGCTTGGTGCCGTGACTGCTTCCCTGGGAGCTGTTCCAGTGCTCTGCCACCCTGGGGGTAAGATCCTTTCCCAATGTCCAACCTAACCCTCCCCTGGCACATCTTCCTGCCATTCCCTCAGGTCCTAAATGTATTTGAGCCAAAGCCACGTAGGTGAGCAGGTTGGCAGGGTGAATTTTTGCTTGTATGGTGGCATGTTTGCAGTGCAAATAACCTCCTCTGTGGAGTCTCATCCTATATAAGATGATGTTGACCTCTTAGAACGGAGGTGTCTTACCCATTCCTGCCTTATACTAATGTGTCTCTCCTCTTGGTTCTGATAAAATGCTCTGATGTGGATCCACCTGAGGCATCTCCAGTGTATAGGAGGCTGAGGTTGTTAGGAATTCCTCTCTCGCTCCTCTTATCAGAAGCAAAGCTGGGATTATTGACTGTTGTGATGCTAAACTTCCCATACGCTGGCCTCAGCCTCCTGCTTACTTTGAAAATCTTTTTGTAACCGCAGTTGCCAAGCAACTGTCAGCTGGATTTCTAAGATGCTTTTACCACCTTCAGGATGTTGGGACCTAAATGTTGCTGTTATGCTCTCCAAGATTACAGAATCACAGAATAACCAGGTTGGAAGAGACCTACTGGATCATTGAGTCCAACCATTCCTATCACACACTAATCCATGCCCCTTCAGCACCTCATCCACCCGTGCCTTAAACACCTCCAGGGAAGGTGAATCAACCACCTCCCTGGGCAGCCTGTTCCAGTGTCCAATGACCCTTTCTGTGAACATTTTTTTCCTAATGTCCAGCCTAAGTCTCCCCTGGTGGAGCTTGAGGCCATTCCTTCTCATCTTGTCCCCTATTACTTGGGAGAAGAGGCCAGCTCCCTCCTCTCTACAACCTCCCCTCAGGAAGTTATAGAGAGCAATGAGATCTCCTCTCATCCTCCTCTTCTCCAGGCTAAACAACCCCAACTCTCTCACCAGTGCCGAGTACAGAGGGAGAATTACCTCCCTGGACCTGCTGGTCACGCCGTTTCTGATACAAGCCAGGATGCCATTGGCCTTCTTGGCCACCTGGGCCACTGCTGGCTCATGTTCAGTCGCTGTCAACCAACATCCCCAGGTCCTTCTCCTCCAGGCAGCTTTATAGACAGACTTCTAGTCTGTAGCACTGCATAGGGCTGTTGTGCCCCAAGCGCAGGACCCGTCATTTGGCCGTGTTAAACCTCATGCCATTGGACTCTGCCCAGCGGTCCAGCCTGTTCAGATCCCTTTGGAGACTCCCTACCCTCCAGCAGATCCACGCTTCCACCCAGCTTAGTGTTGTCTGCAAACTTGCTAAGGGTGCCAGCATGGAGCAGCTTCAGGTTATTTTATTTAAGATGCTATGTGCCAGCCAGCTCAGATTGCTACCTGCTGGGTAGCCTGGATAATAATATGAGCCTGTTTCTACTTCCAGCTGATGGGATGTCCCCTGGCAGCTGGATTGTGAAGGCCAGGTAGTGTTCTTCCAGTTTTGTCCTTCTCTCTGCTCTCTTTATTAGGATGCTTTCCCAAAGCATCATGTGCTCTTACCCCATTGATTATCTGACTGCTTAGAGGGTGCCTGGCTCTCCTCATACATCCTTCCAGCATGTGCTTTGATGCCTGGTGTGGCACTGCTTGCGTGTGCTGGAAATCCAGCTGTTGCCCCTGGCAGCCAGTAAAACCTTTTCAGAGGTTTTTTATACATGCCAAAATGTCTTTTTGGCAGGTGCTCAGCTCAGAATCATAAAAAAAAATGAAGCTGGGCATGTTGTGTCTTGGAGTTGGTGCCTGCAGTGCCTTGTGGCCAGTGTATCTGGGGTGGTGGTGTGAGCTGTTTGCCCAGACTCTGGACCTTGCACAGGAGAGCCGGAGCTCTGGATGTTGCACAGAAAAGCAGGGACTCTGGACCTTGCACAGGAGAGCAAGAATTTTGGATCTCCAGGGGTTCTGGGTTGGTTTTGCAACAACAGGAGCCTGGTAGATCTCTCCTGGTCTGCGCAGAATGAGAGGACCAAGGGGAAATTAGAAACCCATCAAACTTTGTCTACAGAAGTGCTTATTAACAGACTCCCTCCGTACATGGATATGCATGGTTTATTTCATTTTAGTGCCGGCCTGTTCCATTTGGGTTAATAAAAGAAATATCCGTTCTATTAGGTGCATTACAATGACAGGGCACCAAGGGAGAGCGAAGCTGCGTGCCTGTCAGCCGCCTGAGCATCGGGCTGTCAGTTGGGCCATCAAGCCTTCCTGCTTATTTGCAATTTTATTTTCAGCTGTGATTGACATCTGGAGGCTCTGACATCCTCGGCACAAACATACAGCCTGTTATTATGCTTGCATTAACATTTTGATAAACACACAGTGCAGCATTGAAAAAGTAATTACATGTCATCACATCTCTGCCTCATCAAAGAAAACTTTGCTGTGTAATTGCTCCAAGATTTACCCAGGTACAATGTGCTGCTTGCAGGAAAGGCTCTTTTCTGCTGAAGAGTTTACATCTACCTTTTGAGATGCACAATACCATTTCCCCATGGGGCTCTCTTGGGCTAAAATAAACTTGGCGATATAATTTAGCTTTCCATAAATACGCTTGGATATTAGAGCGTGGTACTCTTTGCCTAATAGTTATTTAATGCTTCAGTGTAAATATGCTCTGTATTATATGGGCGAAGCTATCAAGGTGAGTTTTTGATGATTGGGAGAAATAGTGCATTGTTACATTGGATTCTGCATTAGCAGAAGGGCCCCTTTACACTTATATTTATATCAGTACTTCTCACAATGACATCTAATTTTACAATAAAGTGAGCCTCGCTGAAGCACCTCATTGCAGATTCTAAAATATTGGCTATTTCCTCGCTTGTAAAGGACTTTTCTGATGTCTCTGAAAGAGGTATTATATGGAAGAATACAAATAATTCCAATGGTCCCCCACACCCCACCTCCCTTTTTCCTTCAGAGCCAGGTAAGGAAGAGAAAACCTCATTGATGTTCAGTCAATACATCATGCAAGACAGGCACTGAAAGACCTGAATGAAAGGTAGAAAGGAAAAAAAGTGTGTGACAATAAACCAAGTGGACATGGTCAATCGGACAATTGCCAGCATGGAGCAGCTTCAGGTTATTTTATTTAAGATGCTATGTGCCAGCCAGCTCAGATTGCTCCTTGCTGGGTAGCCTGGATAATAATATGAGCCTGTTTCTACTTCTGGCTGATGGGATTTTATCCCCTTTACTTAAATAGTGCCTGTCTGGATCTAGAACTACGAGTTTTAAGTTGTGTTCCTGGTTCTGGTGAGGTAAAACCAGAGCTAAACCCTGACATTGCTGGCTTATGTTGAGCTTCTGCTGCACCAACACGCTCAGGTCCTTCTCAGCAGAGCTGCTCTCAAGCCCTTCATTCCCCAGCCTGCTTTGATACTGGGGGTTACCCCAACCCAGGTGCAGGACCTTGAGCTGGGCTGGTTCACTGCTTGAAAATGAGACCCTCTCCCAGTAATGAGATGCAAACAGGAGTTCTTCCCACTGCAATTGTTATAAACCACGTGTCTTTGTTGTCCTCCTTCAGGACATCCTCCACAACCAGGGGCAGAGGAGTGAGGGGAGAGCCACTACTCCTGCCCTGGGGACCTCCGGGTGGTCCTGCAGCTCTCATGGCTGTCACCTGCGAGACATTCAACAGGTCTCTCAAGCTGTCTGCCTTATTTCCATAATCCCTAAAATGCTGTTGATCATTGCCTGTGCTCTCAGATTTACTACTTTCCATTGGGTGTTTAAAATTCACTAATGCTACTATAATAATACTAATATACCCCCTTTTAAAATCCATACTTAAATTATGTACATACATTTGCAAAGAAATGGGATGTTCTTCCATGGCAGCAGAAGCCTGAGTGTAGGTCTGAAGATGCTGTGCACCAGAGATCTATATCTCTTGTAAACTCCAAATTATTTTAGCTGTCCAGTGCACTTGATAATGTGACCATGATTTTGGCATGATCCAAGTAAATCTTTTGTACTTGCTGCAATTGGGATCAATGTTGGAGTTTTCCTGTGCAGAGACAGGAGTTGGACTTGATGACCCTTGTAGGTCCCTTCCAACTTAGGACATTCTGTGATTCTCTGATTGCCTACCAGCACATGACGTATTGGGTGTTTTGTCTGTGCATTTGGAATTCTTATATTGTAAGCTTGCTTTGCTGTGTGTGGCTCAGCAAAGACGTAGGGGCTCACACATTGTAAAGGGGTTGCTCTGATGCCTCTTCTGGAAAGGAAAGTAATTCTCAGGGTTGCTTACGAGAGCAGCTTTATGAACAAATCCTTTGAGACACCTTTTCTCTCTTAATATAGTAAGGAAAATGGGTGAGGATGCCTTTAACAGTCATTTCGGCCCATTTTCTGTCCTCTGCCTTTCATCAGGGCTTCTGTTTCCAAAGGAAAACGTCCCTCTTCCTTCTTCAGGGATGAAATTTTCTGTGCTTCTGGAGATGCAAGGGGAATGATATCTAAAGCTTTTCCTTCAAGGGAGTCTTGAGCCCATCAATATCCCACACAATGGGAATTGTGCCCACCTTAGAGCTGCCACCACTGAGCACATTGGAGTCTCCGAAAAAACAGTTCCCTACTTTCCCAGGACTGGTGCCTCTCTAAAAGAGGTGCCTGACCACACTGAAGTAAACCAGCACCTCCTGGGGCTGGGGTCCCCCCAAACCTCCTGCTCTCCAGGGTGGGAGCCTTTCTCTAGGAGGTGCCAACAAGAGGTGCATGGGGAGCAGCTCTTTGCATCCTCTAGGCAGCAGTCCTGCCACGCACATTGGCCAGGGAGATCAGCACCGCTGACCTTGTTGGGGGGACGCCCGTTCTAATAAGAAGCATTAAAGACGGACAGGATGGTGCGCATTTCCAAGTGTGTTTAATGGTTTGATAATGCGATGTTAGTGTCTATTAATCCTCTAAGGAGATTGGTATTAGCTCAGCTTTAGCACTAGACTGAATAAATACCCTAACAGGATGCACCCAGGCTTGCGCCTGGAACATCTGTATCCAACATCTGTATTATTATGATTATAGGCTTCTGGCCTATATACAGTATCTATGAAACCGGATCTGGCATAATGCCTTTAGCGCAGCAGGGATAGGTTAATTCCCTCGACTTGCTGCCAATGACAGCCAGAAAGGCAGGAGGAGCAACCCTGGGTGATGCTCGGGGACCTTGTATTGCCATGGGGAGGGGTAGGGCAGCGCTGGATTGCGCCCACCGGGGAGATAGCAGGCACTGACCTGCATTTGTCGAAGGTCAGAGACTGTCTGGGCGGGCAAAATTAAGCGATTACGGCCCAGAGGGGTCTTTCTGGCATTGCGTTTAACCTTCTGCTTTCATGCCTTTTATGGGGAACAGCTCCCTGGATTTTAATCTTGTCTGTCCCAATGGATGCTGTAAGCAGTGAGCCAGGCTGCGTTGTCCAGAAGCATCAAAGTGGCTTCCCACTAACACACAGCTTCATCCCCTATGTGGAGCTGAGGGGCAACCTTATTAATCTCTACATCTTCCAGAAAGAAGGTTGTAGTGAGATGGGTGTTGGTCTCTTCCCCCAGGTAAGAAATGATGGGATGAGAGGAAATGGCCTCAAGTTGCACCAGGGGAGGTTTAGATCAGGAAAAATTTCTTTACTAAAAGAGTGGTGAAACATTGGAAGGGGCTACCCAGGGCAGTGGTGGAATCTCCATCCCTGGAGGGGTTCAAAAAACGTGTAGACATGGCACTTTGAGACATAGTTGAGTAGGCATAATGGGGTTGGGATGACAGTTGGGCTTGATGAGCTTAGTGGTCTTTTCCAACTTCCATAATTCTATGATTTGGGCAGCATCAGACCCTGGCCATGGTCTTCCAAGGGAATTTGAGTGGAAAGGCCTCCACACCTATGTCTGAACACCAAAGGGGGAAGTCCCATGCACTGTGCTCCCCATCCTGGTTTATTACATTATACTTCTCCCAAGGAGCCATTGCATGTGGCTCATGATTCCTATTCATCTTTTCAGCCCTTACCCATTTACTTTCAGGACATTTACATTTAAATACATGTTTCTGCAGAAGCTTTACCGGAAAGCAACATTGGACCAAAAAAAAAAAAAAAAAGTAAAAAGGAGTGTTTAAAATGCATTTTTCATGCTCTTTCATACTCTATTGATTTTGTTTTTCTCATTTTTTCTTATAAAGAGAAGATTTTCTAATACATTTTTCAGAAATAAAGGAGTCAGCAGTTCTCCCCTCCTAAAGCGGTAGTTATTCACCTCGATTATAAACAGAATTTGTGAGGGAAGGTTATTTATATAAATTTCCTTTTTCAATAAAATGAATATTGTGAAAAAGCAGGCAGCTTGCAGAGTATGGTTCCCAAGTGGAGAGATTGGTCGCTGAGCTTCTCCTTTACCTGGACTGCAGTGATGGGTGGGCACCACAATTTGAGCTGCCGTGGAGGGCGATGGGAGCAGCTTCCACATCCCCGTGCCAGCGTCTTGTAGGCAAAAGCCAGATTCCTCTTGTCAGGCTTTTTTTGTAAGTACTGGATGGCTGCGGTTTGACATTGTTGACATCCAGAATTCCAGTTCTGGGTTTGAAATGGCTGTTTTCAAACGCTGTTTGTGTTGGGCTTTTTGAAGAAGACAGGAGGGGGGAGATGGTGACATGCAGCATGTCAACCTTATTGGGAAGAATTGCTGTCACTGGCTCATTGTCTGATCTCCCACATTTTTTTCCTGTTAGGGACTGTTTCCGCAGTGTTGATAGGGTTGGGGTTGGGGTTTTTTTTGCATTTGCAAGCATGATTATTTCTGATATCTCAAAAAAGAAACCCTAGAACCTCTCTCTAGCTGAGTTTTGATGCGGGCAACCATGTGTCTTGGTTAAGCTCCTAGAGTTTGCAAGAGGCTGCCAATGATAGTCAATAATCTGCCCTTTTATATAAAATCCGCCTGCTCTATTTGGAGGAAAACAAATGGGACCGCGTATACTAAATGACAAACTTTGGCTCAGAGGCTGAGCTCTTTTATTTGTTTGTTTGGCTCTGCGAAAATTGAGCCAAGTGGCTGTCAAGCCTCGGTCAGACAGAGAGGAGGGAGGGAGGGAGGGACCCGCTTGCTCTTGTGCTCCCACCTCAGGCACTTGAACTGCGGAGGTTTCAGCAAGCAGCACAAATTTTGAATTCAGTCTCTTACTCTGTGTGGCTTTTTATTTTTTCTCATTTCTCTACTGCTGCTATTATTACTATTATTAATGATAATTATTATTAATAAAATAATGCTGCTGTTATTATTTTTGGTTGTTATGCCTCTGGAACGTCACCCCTCTTGCTCTGACTCTGTCACTCCCTATTTGCTGCAGATGAGCTCTGCCTGCTTGGCTTCTTGCTTAGGGTTATTTCCTCCTCCCCCACTTTTGTGGACCAAAATGTCCTTGCCAGCTGCAGGAACCTCCCCTTCCTATTTATCCTTGTTCTTTGTTATCTCGGACGATGTAGCTTAATCAACCCACTGGTGCCCTGCTGAATCCTGTCTGGGAGCCGCAAGAGAATTAAAGCAGGCGGGTGTTGATAGTCTTTGCGCTGCCCCTGCAGTTGGCTCCATGAGTACAACCCTTGTGTTGGGAGCTGCTGGGACAGAGCAGTAACGTCATCGACCCAGACAGACAGACTCTGCCAGCTCCTGTTCCTCTGTTTCAGATTTCCAGCCCCTAAAATGTGCTCAGCAAGTGGTGGTTCACTGTGAAGCGGATCTCCTATAGACCACCAGCCTCTCCTTGTGCTGAAGAGGAGCATCTCTGCCCCGTTGTGAGCAGGGAACTCGCAGAAGAGGCTTGTGCTGCTCCTGGTCTGGTTGCACCTCAGGAGCTGTGTCCACAGCATCATGTAAGATGGTCCTCAGAGATGCTGTTGCCACAAGCACCGCTTTCCAGCTGTCACTGGGGGAACTGTCGGGTTAATTTTGTTTCCATCTCCACTTCTTCCCCTCTTGGTGCTGATCTTGAAGCCTACCATGCTTTATAATAACTCGTAGTGAAGGGCGTGGAGTTGCCCCATGGGAACATCACTTTCCTATGTCCCATTGGATTCATTAATAACAACATTAGGTTATGATGTTTTCCCCTTGTATTATTCTATAGATCATTTTTATTATGTAGATACAAACCCTTTGATATTGTAATTGTGGAGTACACGTTATGAAGACAAATGTGTTTGGCTTAATGAGAATGGATTGCCAATGAAGGCTGAAATAGAGGAAAGCATTATATTTTTTTAGCATTAACCCTTGTAGAAAGCTTTGTCAGGCTGAGTGTTCAACAGAAAGGACCCTCGGATGCAAGGGGTATTTTTAGCCTGTTGATAAAGCATTGACTTCTGGAGCATCATAATTATCTGATAAAAGGAGGAAGAAAAGTCACCTCGGATAACTGTGAGGCTGAGAAAATCAGTGAAGGGGTGAAGTGCAGCAGAGGTGGATCTGGATCAGTCCTGGTCAGCTGCAGGGTCCGGAGCCCTTTTGTGGCTCTACATCAGGAGAGCAGCCAGCTGAAGATCCGTCACACAGGGCAGATGGTAACCCCAGTTGGGCTCAGACAGGTGTGCTGGAAACCAGCAAGCTTGAAGGGCCTGGATTGTGGTCCTGACACCTTCTCATGCTAGAGGTGCCATATCTCTGCTCTTGATACTAGTGATTTTTACCAGTGAGTATCTCCCATGTGAGGCCAGGCTGAGAGAGTTGGGGTGGTTCAGCCTGGAGAAGAGAAGGCTGCAGGGACACCTTAGAGAAGCCTCCAGGACTGAAAGGGGCTCCAGGAAAGCTGGGGAGGAGCTCTTGATCAGGGAGTGCAGGGACAGGGTAAGGGGGAATGGTTTTCAGCTGAAAGAGGGGAGATGGACATGAGATCTTAGGGAGAAATGTTTTTCTGTGAGGGTGGGGAGGCCCTGGCCCAGGTTGCCCAGAGCAGGGCTGGCTGCCCCATCCTGGAGGTATTCCAGGCCAGGCTGGATGGGGCTTGGAGCCCCTGATCCAGTGGGAGGTGTCCCTGCCCATGGCAGAGGGTAGGAACTGGATGGGCTTTGAGGTCCCTTCCAACCCAAACCATTCAGTGGTTGTATGGTTTTAGAGGCAGGCACAGATAAGGGGAGAACACGTTGCTGTCACACCTCCAAGTTGCTTTTTCCCTAATGCTGACTGGCTGTGCACGTCTTGCCAGTGGTGCCAGGAGGTTTGTCACCTTCTCAAGCCCATGGAGAAGAGGAAATCAGTGCTGCTTATCCATCCAAAACATGTTCAGTGGCAGACAGACCTGTATTGAACCGCTGGGGAGGGCAGCATCCCTATTCCTTCTCCTTTGCAGATGAAAATTGAAAACTCTTTCTGCATTATAGGAGGGGCCCAGAATTTCATAAAAGGGCTTGCCTATGTATGGCTTGCACAGGAGAGAAATCATCTCATGGCCAGCTGGCAGAGAGGGATCCAGGGATCTCAGCATCCCGAGCTGGGTTCAACATGCTTTTCTCTCTCTCCTATGCTGAATTTAATAGATAAGGGTTGTTTGCACAGAGGGAGAGGTGGCACAAATACAGGGATCTGGACACAAGCATGCATCTCTGTGCATACCTCTCCCAGCCAGTCCCTGCTAACCTGTGGCTGCCAAAGTGAGATAACTCGGCAATAGCAGCCAAGGGATTCGCTGGCGAGCTAACAGATGGAAGGAGCCCTCTCCCCATTTGATGTGAGCACAGATTTAATCATCTCACACTTTCCTTTTCCACCTGGCATCGACACTGGGAAATGTATCTTGATTTGCGTCCTTCCCAGCTCTCCCTGTAGACTCTTGACATCTTTGTTTTCCTATGTCTTAGCAGCAGCGATTGCAGCGAGCGCTTTCCCACCTGTCGCAGGGACGTGCCGGTCCCTCCTGGCTGTTCCAAACTGCTTGGAGTTTAAGCTGGTGAAGAGCAAGAGGGGAGGGAAACCATGATGGCAAAGAGAGCTGGTCCAGTGCTGGGGATATTGGCTTTTTATGTTGGGCTCCTGGTTCATTTCCCCTCTCCCCGGCTTTCTTCCAGCTTTAGAGACACATTTAGACTTAACTTTGTTCCAGATCTTGGTAAAAGTGGGGCTCTTTCATGCTTGTAGGTGTTGTTGTTGCTTGCAAGTTCCTTAATATTTAATGTCTTACGTTCTTGAAACCCACCTCTTGGGATTGGTTACTGAATGTAAATCTGTTTTCAGTAGGAGAACAGAAGCAAAGAAAAAAACTCAACCAGGTGCCCTCCAGCACTATATTAAAGCTTAAAAGGATTATTTTTTTTTCTCTGAGATTGGAAAATGAATGAAAGCCCCAGCAAAGGAGCTTGATTGCATGGGAAGAAAGAAGCTCCCACAAAGCTGTTGGTTCCTGTCTCAAATAGATCTCTTAAGGTCTATAAAGAGGAGAATGCCTGTTGTACGGATGGGGAAACTGAGGCACAAAAGCAAATTAATCGAGGAGAGAACCAAGGCTCACCTGCTGTGCATGGCAACCTCTGCACATGCTCTCTTACTGTCAGAAAGTAAAGTCATGGAAGCATGGAATGGTTTGGACTGGAAGGGACCTTAAGGCCCATCCAGTTCCACCGCGCTGGACCACCTCCCACTGGATCAGGGGCTCCAAGCCCCATCCAACCTGGCCTTGAACCCCTCCAGGGATGGGGCAGCCACCATTCTCTGGGCAACCTGGGCCAGGGCCTCCCCACCCTCACACCAAAACATTTCTTCCTAAGGCCTCATCTCAATCTCCCCTTTTTCAGCTGAAAACAGTTCCCCTCGTCCTCTCCCTGCCCTCCTTGATCCAGAGCCCCTCCCCAGCTTTCCTGGAGCCCCTTTCTGGACTGGAAGCTGCTCTAAGGTCTCCTCGCAGCCTTCTCTTCTCCAGGCTGAACAACCCTAGCTCCCTCAGTCTGTCCTCATACAGGAGGTGCTCCAGCCCTCAGATCATCTTTGTGGCCTCCTCTGGACTTGCTCCAACAATCCATGTCTTTCCTGTGCTGATCAGCCCAGCTCATGTTGTCTGTAGTGAATAAAATGCTAAATAAAAAATCAACAATAAAAACTGAGAAGGAGGCAGAGTCGCTCCCTGACTGCGATATCTGAGCTGTTTGTGCATCTCAGCAGAGCTGTCAGAGTTAAATCCCAAAAACAACTCTTGGATGCAAGTAAACAGAGAAGTGAAAAGTATTTTATTAGTATTCTGGTATTGATTTCTTAATGGCTTTTCTTCCTGGAAACCAGGGAAGTATTTACTCTGCTTGTAAGCTGCCTGGGGCAGGGCCTGCCTGTGGGGCAGCAGGGCTCTGGTGTGTGATGATTTGAGGGGTGTCCAACCCCGAGCCCCAGCCTGCCACTACAGAGGAGATTTAATGAAGAGAAGGTCAACATGAGAGGCAATGTGTGCTTGCAGCCCAGAAAACCAACCGTGTGCTGGGCTGCACACAGAGCAGTGGAACCAGCAGAGCGAGGGAGGGGATTCTGGCCCTCTGCTCCCCTCTGGTGAGACCCAACATGGAGCCTGGTGTCCAGTTCTGGAGTCCTCAGCACAGGAAAGACATGGAGCAGTTGGGATGAGTCCAGAGGAGGCCACGGAGATGATCCAAGGGCTGGAGCACCTCTGCTGTAAGGACAGACTGAAAGAGTGTGTATGGCTTGGAGAAACCTCTAGGGAGACCTTAGAGCAGGTTCCATTGTGGAAAGGGGCTCCAGGAAAGCTGGGGAGGGGCTCTGGATCATGGTGAGCAGGAAGAGGACGAAGGGGAATGGTTTAGAGCTGAAAAAGGGAAAATGAGGTGAGATCTTGGGAAGAAATGTTTTCTTGTGAGGGTGGGGAGGCCCTGGCTCAGGTTGCCCAGAGGCTGCTCCATCCCTGGAGGGGTTCAAGGCCAGGCTGGATGAGGCTTGGAGCCCCTGATCCAGTGGGAGGTGTTCCTGCCCATGACAGAGGGTGGAACTGGATGGACTTTAAGGTCCTATCCAGCCCAAACCATTTTGTGATCCCAAAGGAGAGATTACGGAACCTTTTCCAGGCTGAATTCCATTTCCCTCCTTGTACCCTCATTCTCACTTGCCCAGTTCTATTATTTTAAGCTTTCAGTGCAGCAAGGGAAGAAAAAGAAAAAAAAAAATTAGAAAATCACTTTCCACCTGCAAATGATTATATAAAACACATCACTGCTGTAATGGGAGGTGAGGAGTCTGGGATAATAAGAAAAACCTCTGAGGAGGTTCCTTAGTTTGCTTTACCTGCCCCCCATCAGTGGGAAAGTGATGTATTAGATACTGGCCTGCTCAGGTTGATGCAGTGAGAAAACGAGTTGCCTGGAAAGCTAAATATTCTGTTTGGTTTGCTCTTGACTTCGTATTCTTTCCTCTCTCCATCTGTTTTTTTGGGGGCCTATGTTATATGAATATCCTCAGCTTAATTTGCATTGCATTAGAGTAAAACATTTTAAATTTCCTCACAGCAGAAGTAAATCTGACAGACTTTATGAAGCCATTACACCTGCAGGTATTTTATACTTTTAAAATACATTCTTGTCAAGCTATCTTAATTATATTATTATATGTACTTTTGAACTCGGATCCACTTTTGGGTGATATATTACACTTCTGACAGTGCAGTCCTAAAAAGCTACAATTTATATCAAAGCTGGGTGGCTGAACAAAGATGTATCTATTATGGATTCAGGGGAATATATTAATTTACTGTTTTGAAACACTTATTCATTGACAAAGCTTGCTAGCTTTGTATTTCTAGCGGGTGATTATTATGTGTGGCATTTATGTGGCTTTGGGGCTGTCGGGACTGAGATTGAGAATTACGGAGAGCGGCTGTAGGCAGCAAGTGCTGTAGACTTTGCTGGGCTTTTATTCGGGGGTCAAAGTTTGAGGCATTATCTCATTCCTGCGCGTGTGTCCACGTTACAATCCACTTAAGGTCATCGCCAGCATTCTTAAGAGGACCTGCTCTGGCAAACATATCTTCAGTGAGTGCTTAAGCAAAGCCATTTGGTGCTCAAAATCGATGGGAGTTAAGAACATGCAAGTTAAGTGGTTTGCTGAATCATAAAGCTTGTTTGCAAGAGTGGTTTTGCTCACAGAAGTCTCTCCCGCTGGCTGGTGGTGTTTATTTGGGTGTCCCAAAGGTTGGGTATCAAGTGGAGACATTGTGTTGGTCATCCCTACGACTGTAGGCAAAGCCTTTGCTCTTCACATACCTCACTGAAAGAAAGAGTTTGGTAGTAAATAAATATCAATTAGTGGTCTCCTGGTAGAGATCATTGCTCTGAACGTCATGAATGGTCTTGCTGCAAGGGGAAGCCACATACTCATCTTTAACAGCATTGCCTAGCACAGTGGGACACAGATGAGAAGGGGCTTCACTTCTTGCTGATGTCTGCAGAGACCTGGAGAGATGAAGGTCTTCTCCGTCTTTCCTCTTCAAACTCCTTCCTGACTCCATGCTGAAGACAAGGTCTTTTTTCTCCTCTTTACCAGCAGCAGACATAGATATCAGCAACAGCTAGGAGAAGCCTGGCTGGAAAGCTGCCAGGAGGAGAAGGACCTGGGAGTGTTGGTCGATAGCTGACTGAACATGAGCCAGCAGTGGCCCAGATGGCCAAGAAGGCCAATGGCGTGACCAGCAGGACCAGGGAGATTATTCTCCCTCTGTACTTGGCACTGGTGAGACCGCACCTCGAGTCCTGTGTTCAGTTCTGGGCCCCTCACCACAAGAAGGATGTTGAGGCTCTGGAGCGAGTGCAGAGAAGGGTGACAAAGCTGGTGAAGGGGCTGGAGAACGAGTCTTATAAGGAGCAACTGAGAGAGCTGGGGGTGTTCAGCCTCGAGAAGAGAAGGCTGAGGGGAGACCTTACTGCTCTCTACAACTACCTGAAGGGAGGTTGTGGAGAGGAGGGAGCTGGCCTCTACTCCCAAGTGACAGGGGACAAGACGAGAGGGAATGGCCTCAAGCTCCACCAGGGGAGGTTCAGGCTCGACATAAGGTAAAAATTCTTCACTGAAAGGGTTGTTAGGCAATGGAACGGTCTGCCCAGGGAGGTGGTTGACTCACCTTCCCTGGAGGTGTTTAAGGTGCAGGTGGATGAGATACTGAGGGGCATGGTTTAGAGATTGGTGGGAATGGTTGGACTCAATGATCCCGTGGGTCTCTTCCAACCTGGTGGTTCTATGATTCTATGAGTCTATGAAATAGTTCATGAGCTCATTACATTGCCATCAATTTTTCTGGCAGATCAGCTCCAATAGATGGGAGGTCATTAGCTAAATTGGCAGCAAAGTAAGGTAAACATCTGCCTCCCTTGTCCATGCTGGCACATGAGGCCCTTGGTGGCTCCAGAAGAACCAGTGGTTGAAGACTAAACGAGCCAGGAGCGTGGGGGTTTTTTTCCATGAAATGTCTTCTCCAGCAACTGTTTTCTTCCTGCATCTCTTCAGATTATGAAGACGAAGAAAATCCGAGGAGCAGTATTAGACTTTCTATTCTGAGCTAGCAATCACCAGAATCCATTCAGAAAGTTTAATTGCTACAAGTAAAACTTGTAAATACCGACGTGGCATAAAGCACAGACAAGACGGCAATTTTCTCCCTCGTCTTCTGACAATTCAAATGATTTTTCCTTTCTTTTGTGTTTCCTTGTTGTTGTTTTGAAGGTTTGGAATAGCACTGAGGGGTTTTTGTCTTCTTCGAACTCTGTGCTTCCCTCCAAAAACTGTGTTCCAGCCAGTCTTGTTGAAAATGTCTCGATATTGTCAGGAAAATCAGTTTGACTGCTTCATCTTGTAAAAACTTTCAAAGCTAAAAATTAACTGACATTTCCAAGTGAAATGTCATATTTTTTTCCCTCCAAATAAATAAATAAATAAATCAAATGTTTTGACATTTTTAAAGCACTTTTCCCTTGCAAAGGGGGAAAGACATTCTCGAGATGAAAATTGTGTCAAAACTGACTCTTTTTTTATTCTCAGAGAGATTTTAACTTTTATAGGTTTCTTTCTGTGTGAAGAAATTCAGTGCCTTGCCCTTGGGGTCTGGTTGCCTCGAAGAGTGACTGGTGGTGGGATCCTATGGGGAGCTGACAAGTGTGTTGAGATTCTACAGGAAGTCTTGGCTGGTCAACACTATTGACTGGTTCCACATGCCTGGTTGCATGACTCTGTATTATTCAATCTGTACTTTATGCTGTCTTCGCTGCTCTTTTTGAAGCCTTGACAAATTTGCAAGGCAGTTGAGCAATGCTGTGATTTCCCATGGTAGCCAGGAACACGACACTCTGGGAAACATCTTTGCTCTTCGATTGGGCTGTAGTAACTGGAAAACATCTGATGTTTGGCTCATCTTTGGAAACAGCCACACTTTCTGCTCATTTTGTTTTCATAGAATCATGGAATGGTTTGGGTTGGAAGGGACCTCAAAGCCCAGCCAGTTCCACCCCTTGCCATAGGCAGGGACCTCCCCATCCAGCCTGGCCTTGAACCCCTCGAGGAATGAGGCAGCCACGACTGCTCTGGGCAACCTGGGCCAGGGCCTCCCCACCCTCAGAGGAAGCATTTCTTCCTAAAATCTCATCTAAATTTCCCCTCTTTCAGCCGAAAACTGTTCTCTGTCATCCTCTCCCTGCACTCCCTGATCAAGAGCCCCTCCCCAGCTTTTCTGGAGCCCCTTTCAGGACTGGATGCTGCTCTAAGGTCACCTCAGAGCCTTCTCTTCCCCAGGCTGAACAACCACATCTCTCTCAGTCTATCCTCATACGGGAGGTGCTCCAGTCCTCAGCTCATCTCCGTGGCCTCCTCTGGACTCACTCCAACAGCTCTGTGTCCTTCCCGTGCTGAGGACTCCAGAATTGGACACAGGGCTCCAGGTGGGTCTCAACAGAGCAGAGCATAGCGGCAGAATTTCCTCCCTTGCCTGTCTGGTCCCTCTGCTTTGGATGCAGCCCAGGATACAGTTGGCTTTCTGGGATGCAGACACATATTGTCAGCTCATTTCATCCCATTATGTGGTAGGTAAGACAGGCATAAAGAACAGTGTCTAAGCTAAAAGCTGGTCTTAGCTTAGTCTTGCCTAATTTTTGTCCCAAGAGCAGTGCTGGGATGCCTGGGAATGGATTGAGCTTGAATTCACCCAGCCCTGCTGCATTTGAGACAGCCCACTCAGAGGTGTATAGGGTATTTTTCTTTGTTATTTTTACATTGATTGATGTGCTCCCTGCCTTTAGTGGAAATGTTGTCCCTTGCTGAGGAAAGTGGATCCACGTGTATTAATGTAGACATGTTATATGACTCATGGGGCTGCAGAAAGTGCTGCATCAGAGGCCAGGTTTAAGGAAGGTGGGCAGAGCTCCAAACTCTTTGAGAAAAGCTCTTCAGCCATGGATTGGCCGAGGAGCACCTCTTTCTTCTTGCAGCGGGGCAGGTTGGTTGCACTGGGGCTGGGAGATGCAGCCGGAGATGCTCACTTGATTGAGTATAAGCATATCTCTAGGTGTTTCTCTTGCTTTTGAGTTAGGGAACCTAACTGACTTCAGTGGTGTAAATGATGCATGGAAGGGGGGAAAAAATCTATTCTCAATGCAGGGAGATGTTCTGTGCTGGGGTAAATTCCTCACAGACATTTCCTGTAAGAACAGAGCAGGGAAAGCTCTCAGACCAGAAACCTTTCATTCAAAAGGGGTAGAAAATAACCTCCTCTCTTCTTATTTCCCTCTTGTTCTCTTTTTCCTGTCTTATTTCCCTGCACACTGCCCTCCCCAACCCAGACAGACTTGGGTCAGTCAGACCTTTTGGGTACTACGGGTACTACCTTTTTTTTTTTTTTTTTTTTTTGTGGTAGTTTTGGGTTTGATTTTTTTTGTGAGATTGCACAGTTCCCATGCCTGTAACTTGCCCTCATCCTTTCTTGGGTGATCTGCAAGCAGGGGGGGAACATCAACTGCCCTTCCATGTGCCAACGGCTGCTGCAGAGCACCATGAGTGACCAAGGTGGGGAAGAGCAGAAGTTATGTATTTAAGTTACAGTCGGGGAGATTTAGCTTGAGCATCTGGAAAATCCTTTTTTTTGTGAGGAGAGCAAAGCCGTGGGATAGATTACATGGGGAGAATGTGAGCCCTCCATCCCTGGAGGGTTTTAGGGCAGCTTAGACACACATCAGCGGCTTTATTGGAGGCACAGTTCCTCCTGGTCCTGGAGAGATACAGAATAAAAAAAGTGGCTTGAGAGGACCTGGAGGGATCATGTAACCCATCTGTTTTAGTCTAAGTCCTGAGCTAGGCAGCACTGGACTGGCTTTATCCCAGATCAGAGACCACCAGGGGTCTCATCTGCAAGAGGTTTCTGTGACCTGTGGAGGTGCTCACTTGGAATACTGGTGAAAGGATGCTCAACCATTTTGCCAGGCAGATTCTGTTATGTCTTTGGGCACCGGCAGAGGCTGCCCAGGGAGGGGATAGAGTCATCTTCCCTGGAGGGGTTTAAGGGACAGGTAGACAAGGCGCTGAGGGACATGGTTTAGTGACTGATGGGAATGGTTGGACTCGATGATCCAGTGGATCTTTTCCAACTTGGTGATTCTATGATTCTGTCTTCTGGAGTAGCTGCATCTCTACAGCCTTGGGTGTTCCTGCCAGGGACTGGCTGCTTCCCACCCAAACCATACCTGCCACAGTTGTCCTCACTGCTGATTGTCCTCCCTCTTGTAACTTGGTTAGGCAAAAAACAACCCTCTGGGCTGCCCTTGGGCCCAGCAGTTGAGGTCAGTGTAGGTCTTCTCCAACCTTAGTGATTCTATGATGCTATGAAAGATACAGGCTGCATAGTGAATTGTGGGATGAAATGTCCTCAAATTGCACCAGGAGATGTTTAGATGGGACATTGGAAAAATTTCTTCGCTGAGTGACTGGTGAAGCCCTGGCAGAGGCTGCCCAGGGCAGTGGTGGAGTCTCCATCCCTGGAGGAGATCAGAAAGAACATGTGGGCATGGCACTTTAGGACATGGTTGAGCAGGCATGGTGGGGTTGGGCTGATAGTTGGACTGGATGAGCTTAGAGATCTTTATCAACCTTAAGGATTCGATTCTATTCTATTCTATTCTATTCTATTCTATTCTATTCTATTCTATTCTATTCTGTTCTGTTCTGTTCTGTTCTAGGTGTGATGTTGCAAAGTGCTCATTTTTCGTGCTGGCATCCTCAGTTGAGGAACATACAACCAGTTTCTGCATCTGACTTTTATCTCCTGCCTTCTCTTGTCTGTCCATGTCCTCCTTCCATGACACTGCCTGTGTTTCACTAAGCATTTTCTTCAGAACTAAAAAGAAAAGGGCTTTGCCTGCTCCTTGGCCAGGATTCAGATCATCTGAGATCGGACCGAGTGCAAGCTGAAGCCCCACCACCCTCTAGCCCATGGTGCAAAGGGGCTATTTTGGGAGGCGAGTGAATGCAAGGGGCTATCGGTTATCTGTCAGCAGAGGCAAGCCGGTAACTGAAAGGTAGTCAATGCCATAAGAGACGTCAGGTTTTATTTCCAGTAAGAGCCAGTGAAGCTGGGAAAATTGCTCATTAATGCTTTATTGATATTCATGTTACTATTGAAGAAGTCTGGGGTGGGAGGTGGAGGGGGGGGTTGCACCCATGTTAATGGGGCCAGGCTGAAAATAGTTTCTTTTATGCCTGGGCAAAGGGTATGTGTGCACCGACCATGGGAGGCTCGGCTGTGTCAGCCTCTCTAAATAGAGAATAGATCAGTGCTGTGGCTGAGCCAAAAGCTTTGGAGGAAAAAAACCAATAACGCAGGTCAAACTGTGCCAGAAGCATTGGAGTACGCGCTTATTTTTTCATTTCACAAAGCAAAATTTAAAGCAGATTGTTGTAAAACTATGCAAAATGTTCATCTGTGGGTTTGGGGACTATTTAACCCTCATGTTTGCTTTAGCGTTCTGTTTTTAGAGTAATTTGAATTTAAAATGCTCTATCAAAAGGAATCTATTACTAAAATTTCAAATTACTTTATTTCAGAAGTGCTGACGCTGAAATGTTTATTTGGGAAAAAACCCAAGCAAATTGCTTTTGTTATTGGGCATTATTGATATTCACAGCTACTTTTTGTGTCTCCGAAACTCCTTATCCCAGCCTGGGGAGCGTGGGGCTGGAAAGCAGCCCTGTGGAAAGGGATCGGGGTTTGTTACCAAAAGCAAGGAGACCACAAGCCAGCAGCACCCTGGAAGGCAAGATGGCAACCGTGTCCTGGGTGCATCCAGCACGGCATCGTCTGCCGGTTGAGGGAGGGTGGGGAATGGTTGGACTCGATGATCCAGTGGATCCTTTCCAACCTAGTGATTCTATGATTCTATGAATCTAGGATTCTATGATTCTATGAAGGGATTGTCCCACTCTGTTCTGCACTGGGGCCTCACCTTGAGCACTGGGGGCAGATTGGGAGCCATGGGATAAAAAGGATCTAAAGCTACTGGAGTGTCCAGAGGAGGGCAATGGAGTTAGTGCTGGGTTTGGAGAGGAAGCATGTGAGGAACATCTGGAGTCCCTTGGTCTGTTCAGCTTGGAGAAGAGGAGACTGAGGGGAGACCTCATCACACTCTGCAGCTTCCTCACATGGGGAGGAGGAGGAGCAGGCACTGAGCTCTTCTCTCTCACAGGAGGGAATGGCAGGAAGATGCCAGGGGAGGGTTAGGTTGGAAATTAGGAAAAGGTTCTTGCCCCAGAGGATGGTGGAGCGTGGGAACATCTACGGCACCAAGCCTGATAACATTCCAGAAGCCTTTGGCCAACACATTCAGCCCCATGGTGTGAATTGTGGGATGTTCTGTGCAGGGACATGAGTTGGACTCAATGATCTTTTTGGGTCCCTTCCAACTCAGGACATTCTGTGATTCTACCTTCTGCCCAGTTTTGTAGCTAGAAATTGGGATTAGCACTGCAGCTCTGCAGGAAAAGCAATTCCCAGCAAAGTCATAGCTCCCGGGGCTCACTGGAAATCTGAACTTCTGTGCCTGTTTCTCATCCCTTGTACACTCATCATCACAGCATGCTTTTATAGTGACCTTTGTGTCAGGGATGAGAAATAAAGCAAGTTATTCATAGAATCATGGAATGGTTTGAGTCAGTAGGGACCTTAAAGATCATCCAGTTCCACCCCTTCTGCCATGGTCAGGGACACCTCCCACTGGATCAGGGGCTCCAAGCCCCATCCAACCTGGCCTTGAACCCCTCCAGGGATGGGGCAGCCACCCCTGCTCTGGGCAGCCTGGGCCAGGGCCTCCCCACCCTCAGCATGAAGAATTTCTTCCTAATGTCTGATCTAAATCTTCCCCTGTCCAATTTAAAGCCATTCTTTCTCACCCTGTCACTCCAGGCCTTTGTGTAAAGCCCCTCCCCAGCTTTCCTGGAGCCCCTCTCAGTCCTGGAAGCTGCTCTAATGTCTCCCCACAGCCTTCTCTTCTCCAATATTTGGGAGCTGAGCTGTTTCATTTGGAATTACACAGGATTAGGATAACACTTCCTGCCTCAGTTTACCTGTGCACCAAAGAAGGAGCCACGGTGCTTCTCCCTGCTATGGGATCAACAATGTTAAGTCTCCAAGCTGTGCTGCCAAGTGGTTTCCCAAGCCTTTCCTAGTTTGCTCTGGCTTTGCAGAAAGCCTCGGCCCTCACTGGAGCAGGAACTTGGTGCAGGAGGGAAATCCAGCACCACTCCGCATCCATGCTGCACTTGGCCGGAGCAAACCTGCGATAACTCAATAACTGAGACAGTTTAGAAGGTAAAAAACCTCCCAGCATCATGTTTAATAAAGCTCTGCTTCTCATCTGTCACTGCGCAGCCTGATTTCCTGGGCTGTGGCTCAGCAGGGAGGCAGTGGATTGACAAAGCCCCAAAGTGCAGCGCATCCATCCTGAGCTCTGCTGTGTGAAATTCCCTTGGTTTTTTTGGAGATCTGGCATTTTTTTCATTCTTTTTGCCGTTCCCATGTGTGTTCCCATACACAGGGAGTATCTGATGATGGTGGGATTTGTTGAAGGGCAGGATATAACATCCCAAAGGCTGAGCTTGACCCAAGGCTCCTTGCTGAGCCATGAACCACTCCATTTGGATGCTGTTTTAAGCTCAATATGGTCCCTGGTCTCCTGCATTTAGTCTGATCCTTCTGTCCTCCGAGACTTTGTCTTAATGGAGCAGTGGGCATCCTGCAGTTGTTAAGAAGCTTATCCTTGTTGTTCCTGGCATATAAAAGCAAAACCGCTCTTCTTGCTTTACAGGTAGAGAAAATTGTCCTTGGTGATGTCTTCTGCTGGTCTCCTTTCCCGAGACAGTGAGGCTTCCCATTTAAGCTCTGCTACCAGAGCAATTGCTGATAAAAGGCTGGGTATTCCTTTTCGTGTAAGACATCTGGTGGGGCAAACTTCTTGCAGATACCTCCCCTCCACTTGAAGAGAGGGGACTAATTAATGTTTCTAGGTGTAGAGATGATGGAAGATGCTCTGGTCAGTGTAACGGCGCTGCCACTCCTAAACCTACCTAAGTGGAAGGTCATGGAAGCAATAACGTACAGGATATTGGTCCCTGTTGCTTTTTGATCCTTTTCATCACAGAGAGTTGGTTTGGTTGGACGTTGATTAAACTTGCAGGGAAAGATAGTGATTTATGCCAAACCAGTCCTCCCAATCACTTCGTGGCCATGGTGTGAATTAAGGGTGGTTAAAATGAAAAAAAGAAAGACTTCCTTCTGCCTTTTGGATCAGGCAATGGGGTGCATCCCTCGCTGCTTCTGCTCCACTGAGTCCCTGGCTGCATGAGAGTGATGAGAGAGGAGGGCATGGGCCAAAATGCAGGAGCATGGCAGTTATTATTCTAAATGAAAAGCATCTCTTCTCATTAAAGCTGAAAATTATGGTCCACAGATAACTCTGATGGTGGTTCATGGAATCAATAAACCCCCGGTTTGTTTTGAAAGCCAAGTTGCCGATATGCCAAAATACATATTTTGCAAATTGCTTAATTTACATTTGAAAAGATCAAACCTTATTTCTTCTGAAAGCTGAGAGGTGGGGTGAGGGAAGCAACATGCACACAGCAATTTAAATCTCCTTTTTGCTCTCCTGCAAGATACATAATGTGATCAAAATTGATAGCAGTTGAGAAACTATTTTCTTTTTCTTTATAAACAACAGTAATGCCAGGAAGCTGATAGTATAATTTATCAGGGAGTTTTTACTAATTCTGAAGTTAATTTTTTTAAGCAATGTTTCTAGCTAGGCAGAGTGTCTTCACCTGCAGCATCTGCTCTCGGCAGCATGATGGTCACCTGTACTCTTGGGGATGCTCATTACTTCTATTTTGAGTTCTTATTCTCTTCCCTAGAAACTTTGTTGACACTGGGAATGTCGGATATCAGCCGCTCTCTTATGTACCACAGAGATGCACGCTGGTAGGAGCACTGCAGCATGAAATCATTAAGACCTGCTCAGCAGAGATGAAGCGGAGCTGCAACCTTGGATGGGGACCCAAACTGCTGAGCCTCTTGATTGTCTAGCTTGGTCCCTAGCTGAGCACACAGACGGGTGGCAGCAATGCAGCTGGAGCCTGTTTGAGCCTCTCTGCTGGATATGTGGAGCTAAGCATCCTATCAGCCCCTGTAACATGGCAGTAAAACTTACTTGAATTAGCTACAGGCTTGCTCAGAAAGGGATGAGAGCCATAGTAGGCAAAGAAGCAGTTTAAAGAAAACAGCCCACCAGTGCCCTTCGGCTGCATTTCCTCAAGAACAGATCTTCCGTAGGTGTCTTGGTAAGGGTTAGGGCTGTCCCAAAGGTGGTTAGGAAGTCTGACAAACTAAACCTGCTGCAGCTCTGCTCCTCCATAAATCATGGAATAGTTTGGGTTGGAAGGGACCTCAGAGCCTACCCAGTTCCACCCCTGCCATGGTCAAGGACACCTCCCACTGGATCAGGGGCTCCAAGCCCCATCCAACCTGGCCTTGAACCCCTCCAGGGATGGAGCAGCCACCCCTGCTCTGGGCAACCTGGGCCAGGGCCTCCCCACCCTCACAGCAAAACATTTCTTCCTAAGATCTCATCTCAGCCTCTTCTCTTTCAGACTAAAGCCATTCCCCTTGATCTTGTCCCTGCACTCCCTGATCAAGAGCCTCTCCCCAGCTTTTCTGGAGCCCTTTTAAGTTTTTGAAGGCTGCTCTAACATCTTCCCAGAGCCTGTAAAACCCTGGAATGTCCCTTTCCTCATTAGGTTGCATGATAATTTACCAACTTGGAGCCTGCTTCAAGAGACCCCCTGGCACTCACCCACCCTCCTGCCCTTTGCCTCCCCACCCAGGGGCTTTACTTTTGTTTTTATAAGCACCCTCCCTACCTGCTTGAAAAATAAAGATATATGAGACCCACTTGAGGAGAAGAGATTGTTTTCGATTGCTATTCATCTATTATTTCAGAAAGTAAAATGAATGGAACTTATGCAGGTCACAGACATTAAAGACCATTTTTATATCAGTTTGGGAGCGCTTGTCAGCTTTGATTTATTAAGTAAAGTTCCCAGAGTGGCTACTAGTGTGTGTTGTCAGTCTCTTGATAATGGATAGACCTCACAGCTGAGTGCACTGTGGTTAGACTTCTCAACTATATATTTTTAAATAAAGGCATCACTTTTTGGGCT
Organism: Clamator glandarius; assembly: GCA_033459285.1. Lineage (NCBI taxonomy): Eukaryota > Metazoa > Chordata > Aves > Cuculiformes > Cuculidae > Clamator > Clamator glandarius. The sequence continues at coordinate 2,232,644 of JAUNZM010000716.1, forward strand.
TTGCTCATTTCCCTCTCGTGGGCGATTCCATTCATCTTTACTTCCCCTCCTTCCTCCTCTCTAAACTTGGTTTTCTTGGAAGCTAAAAAGGAGGTAAATGAGGCACATCTTTAAGGGTGGGGGTTTTTTTGGTTGTTTTGATTGATTAAATGTCATGGAGGGGGGCAGAATGGGATAAGCAGAACCTATCTGAACAGCTCTCCAGAGACACCCACTGCTGCTCTATCGTGCTCTGTTACGACTGTGTCAGCGTTTTCGCTATCAAACTGCTCGTCCTTGGGGCTTCAGGGTGGAAATTACTTGAGCTGCATGGAGAGGTGGCTGACGGAGCCTGTGACCACTCCAAAGGGAGCATGGGGCTGAGCAAACCACTGCTACCAGCCCTGGTACCTCTGTTGTAAGGTTGCAGAGTTAATGGGGAATACAAAGCCTTGCACACCTGGTAAATGATGTGCAGGAAAGTACAGAGGCACGGTTGTGTCTCTGCTAACCACAATAATTTGCTTTTCCTTTGGAGGATGGGCCGGCACTGAGCTCAGATCTCACTGCTTGCTCACTGGAGCCTCTCACATGGGTCTCAGCAGCCAGAGGATTCACAGTGCTTGCTCTGAGCTGCAGGTAGCAGGCGCGTGTTGAGTTCTTCTTATAGGAGTGGCAGCCAGTGGGTCCTAAGGAGAGGTATCCTGGACTGACATCCCCAGCTAGAATGTTAGTTACGCTTTCATAAAGAACTGAGCTGGCATGAGGATGAGATTAACTCCCCAGGGGCTGAAGAAGCACTAGGACTCATTCATCAGCACAGAATTGAAATGGTGCAGGTGGGAGGCCACCAGGTATCTGCAGTGAATCCTTCAGGAAAGGCAGAACTTGAGGATTTCCCCAGGATGCTGGGCTGAGACAGCAGCCTCTCTTTTTTCAATCCAGCACCTTTAGCACAGACCAAAAGTGTAGCTTGCAAAAAATGCAGAATGCACTGAAAAGAAAGAAAAATATCCAATTGCACCGATTTCATCAGCCCTTTTGCTCTCATATGACTCCAAAAATTGATTTTGATTTAAAGGTTAAGATCTGACAAGCCAACAGACCTTAAACAAAGCTCTTTTCTTCACTCTCCTCTTTTACTCACGGTTCCTTTCAAAACTTGAAAGATGAGAACATCCGTATGACAACATCTGTATGAGGGAGGTGGGAAGCAATTCTTTTGGGAAGCGCTTTTGGCTGCCCCTTCCCTGCTGTTTCAAGACACGGTGGTTGGATGAGGACTTGATTTCCCCACTCTGCTCCCTCTAGCAGCAAAAGCTCTGCCTGTTAATAAAGGGGACGAATGACCCCATGGGTGGAGGGTAGATGAGATGAGGTACAGGAGAGCAAAGAAAGGACAGCGTGACGTTTGAAGTCAGGGTTTTGGAAGAGCAAGTGTTGGGTCTGTGGTTGTTGGATGGGATGGTTTACTGCAGGGTGCTGGTCCCAGCTCTGGCCTTGGGCTGTGCTTGTTCCAATGTCTTTTGCTGTTCATTAAGTGTCTCCATGTTGCTGTTCCTCAGCCTGAAACGGCATTTGTTGCTTTGCACGTTCCAGCGCCACTGCCATTATCTCCTACTAACACATGCATTAATAATTAAGCCAGCTTGCGTATTCTACACCTCTAAATGCGAACCCTGCCGTACCTGCTTGTTTAATATATGCAACCCCAGTGTGCTTTGAAATGGCTTATTAGGGTGTTTTTCACTTGTCCCTATTGACTGTTGTGTCTCAAACTGCCACAGTGACAGGCAGGTGGGAATATTACTGGCAAATAAATGCTGGGGGCTCACATGCTTAGTGGGGAGCCTGCTGTTAGGAAAGACGGTTTTGCTATCAGGAGAGGTTTCAGCTACCAAACCCTCTGCAGATGCACAGTGCAGGGTCTCCACTGAGATCAATGTCAGGTTGGGTCCAGCCAAACTCCATTGGTGTTGATGGAGCTGGAGGGAGATCAGTCACTGGTATCTGTTGGCAGAACAGCTCCCAGGGAAGCAGTCATGGCACCAAGCCTCAAAATATTCCAGAAGCATTTGACCAACACCCTGAGACCCATGGTATGAATGTTGGGGTTGTCGTGTGCAGGACCAGGAGTTGGACTTGATGATCCTTGTGGGTCCGTTCTGACTCAGAACATTCTGTGATTTCAATGTTCACCTTTAGCTTGATGAGGAGGTCCCTGGCCAGTCTCTTCAGCAATATTATGTGCGGCTGTGGTTTAGGCAAGTTCTGGGCTTGACCTCTCCTATGTGTCTAGGGGCCAGCAGTTTCAGACTTTACTGCTTTAACCAGCCATGAACACAGATAAACCTCACCATACTAAAGCAGAATCCACCTAACCAGCTCATTTATTCCTTCCATTACTTTTCCCTCATCCCAAATAAAATTTGCCACATCTTCTTGAAGGTACCAGATGAAAATCTGGAGCAATTCTCCCTTTGTCATCTCCCAGGAACATATAAAGGAATATTCTCCTGCAGCAGGACTGGCCATCCTGTTTCCCATGGTGGTGGCAGGTCGATGGCTTGGTAGTGGTTCTCCTGCTGCCTGCGCTGGTTTTTGTCCTCTGTATGCACATGTCCATCACTTGAGCCCTATAAGGAATTCGTGGGCAATCAGGAGGAGATCAGACTTCCAGATTGAAGGCAGTGAGGGAATGTAGATATGTGCTAGAAGAAATTAGTAAATGAAAGCTGCTGTCTGGACCCCCAACCCTTGTGTTTCCCGCGCAGCTCCTGCTGGAGCACCAGATGGGGTTTAATCAGGACTGCCGTGGTGCCGGAGGCATATTATTAAGAGACATCTAGTTCTGGATGAGAGGAGATTATCCAGGGTTTATTTCCAGCCGATAACACTCTGCCCTTCCACAACACCTTTTATCTGAGGATCTCGAGCTCTTGGCAGACTCCAGTTAATTAAGCCTCGCATTGCCCCCTGGTGTTGTGGGTGAGAGCAGAACTAAGGATCGGTGGAGGAGCAATTAGGAGGGATCCACTCCTGCAGGGAGATAAGACAGACGATGTCCTGAGTCTTCTTTGCTATCTTATTTGCATGCTTATCTCCCCTATGCAGTTGAGCAAAGTGAACCCAGAGATTGCTCCACCTGCCCAAAGTCCTCACTCGGTGCTGCACCAGGCTAAATACTTGCAGGTCTCCTTTTCCAGCCCCATAACATGCTCAATCATAGAATCATAGAATAACCAGGTTGGAAAAGACACCTAGGATCATCAAGTCCAACCATTCCCATCAATCACTAAACCATGCCCCTCAGCTCCTCATCCACCCATCTCTTAAACCCCTCCAGGGAAGGTGACTCAACCACCTCCCTGGGCAGCCTCTGCCAGTGCCCAGTGACCCTTTCTGTGAAAAATTTTTTCCTAATGTTATGCCTAAACCTTCCCTGGAGGAGCCTGAGGCCATTCCCTCTCATCCTGTCCCTGTGACCTGGGAGAAGAGCCCAGCTCCCTCCTCTCCACAACCTCCTTTCAGGTAGTTGGAGAGAGCAATGAGGTCTCCCCTCAGCTTCCTCTTCTCCAGGCTAAACACTCCCAGCTTACTCAGATACACAGATACATCAGGGGTACAGGATGTTCTCAGTCTCCCTCTTCTCCTTGCCCAGTGTTGGTTTTCTACAGGGCTCCACGCCTCGGTGCTGCTTGACTTTCCTTCCTGCAAACCATATCCCAAAGTCTTCATTTGGTAGAAAATAACAAAAAACCCCTCTCAGACCTCCAAAAAAAGAGCTTTTGCTGCCTCTCCCTGCAGGGCCAGATTTCTCAACAGCAATTTCCCTCGAGAACTGCTGGGCCTGAGGTTGCCTTCCCCTCCTCTTTTCTTTCCTTTACTTTCCTCTAACTCAAAATCAGGAAGCTCTAAAATCCTCTTTGAAGTAGTACTGTATGAAGAGGATTTATCCTTGTCCACTTAAATATTCATGACAGCTTGCATTTCTGTTCAAAAAGACACTTGTTTATTTAGATAAGATTTAATTTATTCATAATTTACCTAAATTTGCAGGAGCGTGCATGTACATTTTAGCTTATAAGCAGCATAATACATAAAACATTATTGAGGCATGCAAATTACACAAATACCGCATTTGAAACTGCCTGCTTGTTTTAGGCAGATAACTAATTTCTTACCCTGAGTGGAGAGACAAACACAATTGCATGGGCTTGTTGCCTGGGATTTGGTGACTGAATTATGCTTCCCTTAATGGAAGAGGCACAGCTTTTTAGCAGGGCCATGCTGGAGCCCACTTTGCTTGGAGCGTGAACCGTAGCCCTTCGCTGGCAGGGTTTTCTCAGTCCTCTCCCTGGGGGCTCAATTTGGGTTTGCTAAAGTGTCTACATCACTATTTGTTACCCCTGGGTGGGGTTAGGGTTTGTAGCAGGGCATCGTCTCACCAGTGCTTGGGGAGGATGGATGGACCAAGGAGACATCCCGGCTCGAAGCCACTGACCTGGCAGTACACAATCTGCTCTTGCTGTGTGTGGACCTCATGTATGGTGGAGCTGCTCACCCCTAATTTTTACTTTAAGGACGAGGGGGAATGGCTTTAAATTGGAAGGGAGAAGATTGAGGTGAGGCATTAGGAAGAAATGCTGACCTTGAGGCTGCCCAGAGCAGTGGTGGCTGCCCCATCCCTGGAGGTGTCCAACGCCAGGTTGGATGGGACTTGGAGCCCCTGATTCAGTGGGAGGTGTCCCTGCCTGTGGCAGGGGTGGAACTGGATGGGCTTGAGGTCTCTTCCAACCCAAACCATTCCATGGGTCTATGATTCTAATTAATGTCTGCATCCTTCAGGGTGATACAGCCACTTGTTGTATTCCTTAGGGATGCTGTGTAGCCCCCAAATATCCAATTTTACACCTGCTTCTAGATAATAATTGTACAAATTAGCATCCACAGAACATCTGAGGCCCTGGAAAGTGGGCTTTGGCTTTCTCCCAAGTCAAGAACATCACATGCCATACGGATAGCAGGAGAGTGCAGACAGGGGATGGGGCTGGAGATACTTTTTAGGTTGTGTGTTTGGCAGCTGGGTGACATGCACTGATTTAGTACCATGAGGACTTGCAGCACTGTGACAAATTGTTTCTAAACAAGTTCTGGTTAGGAAGTAAATGTTTGTAGTTGTATATATGAAACCTTGAGTACATGCCTGTGAAACCTGCAGAAAGAGAGAGCTTGAGGACTTGAATATAATGGTTTGAAGCTGAAAGTGGGGAGATCGAGATGAGATTTTTGGAAGAAATATTTTCCTGCAAGGGTGGGGAGACCTTGGCCCAGGTTGCCCAGAGCAGTGGTGGCTGCCCCATCCCTAGAGGTGTTCAAGGCCAGGTTGGATGGGGCTTGGAGCCCCTGATCCAGTGGGAGGTGTCCCTGCCCATGGCAGAGGGTGGGACTGGATGGGCTTTCAGGTCCCTTCCAACCCAAACCATTCCATGATTCTATAATAATTCTGTGAATATTACACAAATCTCCTTGCACAAGGCTGTAACCCCACACTCCGTTACTAAGACTGCCTGCCACTTCGCATGAGATTTTGCTTTCCCTCCCCTGTAACCCTGCCAAGCTGTAATTGTTGGGCTTAAATTTCCACAGCCAGATGTCCTGCCAGCCTTGCAGGCTTTGTTTGTTCTTCAGAGAGGGGTGGACGAAGAGAGATTCAGACAACAGAGCTGTTTGGTGCTTTGGGTTTTTCCTATTTGAAAGGATCGCTGATGTTTTTGATTGTTTCCAAGATTGAGGCTAATGGGGGAAAATACGACTTCTCTGGTTTTGCTTTCTGCAAAAATGACCTATGAAGAGCTTCACAGCTTCAGGACAGGGACTGATGCTTTTAGCATGATCATGCAAATGCCTTCCTTATCTTAGAAAAAGCCTTGCACCATGGGAAAAAAAAAATCTCTTTCTTGTGTTGGGCATGGGTTTAAAAGTATGGTGCCCTGCAGGATGATCCTGGCTGGATCCACCTGGGAATTTGTCCCCATAAGGAGGAAGTTTATACTGTCTGCGTCACATATGTTCCTTGTCCTCAGCGTTAAGGCTGCTGAGTAAACCCGAGAGAGTTCTGCCTTTTTTCCATGATATCTGCTGGGTCGTGCAGCAAGGAGGAGGAGGTCGCTGTGCCTGAATGCAGTCTTCACTTGCTTTGTTAGAGACTTTAATTACAGAGGTTTAATTACATGATCAAGCATATGCATGCACAAGGTGGACAGTGTTCCCCGAGCTCTTTGACTCAGGTGCTGCAGTGATGAGCAGTCGGGAAGCCCAGAAGAAAACGAATACCTGGTCTCAGAATAACACGTAGCAAGACGAGGCTCGAGGCAGCAAGAAGAAATCACAATATTAAACACTTCCTTATTAAAGGAGCTCTACCCATTGTGTGCTCACTGTACATCTTGAAATGAAATGGTGTAACAAGTATGAACAGGGGCTTTAATAGTCTGAACTTTGTCAATACTTAATTTAGTATGAATGATCGTGTTATCTGACCACAGTCCTTCAATTTATGCTTCTGTGTCTGAATAGGAAATCAGAGATATTCTTTACGTAGGATTAATCACCATATTGCCCTGGATTCACCTGGCCTTGGCTGACAATCACACAGTATTTTTAGGTGGGAATATTGTGATGGAGCAGGCAGATTCAGAAGAGTTTTATTATCAGGGAGGGCTTGTAGGAGCTTCCAAAGTGCAGAGAAATGAGATTGGTGTTTTTAAGCTATAGGTAACCATGGAATCGTTTGTGTTGCAAGGGGACCTCAAAGCCCATCCAGTTCCACCTCCTGCCATGGGCAGGGACATCTCCTACTGGATCAGGGGCTCCAAGCCCCATCCAAGCTGGCCTTGAACACCTCCAGGGATGGGGCAGCCACCACTGCTCTGGGCAACCTGGGCCAGGACCTCCCAGCCCTCACAGCAAAACATTCCTTCCTAAAATCTCACCTAAATCTCTCCTCTTGCAGCTGAAAACATTTCCTCTCATCCTGTCCCTGCACTCCCTGATCAAGAGCCCATTCCCTGCTTTCCTGGAGCCCCTTTCAGTCCTGGGAGCTGCTCTAAGGACTCCCTGGAGCCTTCTCTTCTCCAGGCTGAACAACTCCAGCTCTCTCAGCCTGTCCTATAATGCCATATAGGTGAATGAAAACACACCTCAGAAACGAGTGCTGGAGAAGAAGCTGGCTTTACCCATCATTTTGGAGTTGAGATGAGTGAGTCCGTGTGTAGAAGCACATGTGTGGAGGAGCGTCTCTGAATAAAAACTTCAGGTTTCAAATCTTTTCACTCAAATAGCTCATCACTGTGTGAGTTTGAATGACACGCTGTGCACACGAGGGGAGATGTGGTGCTTTGGGATGCATGCATGCATGCACGCATGGTGATAATGTGGGCAGCTGAATATTTACTGACTCTCACCCAGTGTGGTGTATTGGAAAAGAAAAAGCTATTGATTGCTGTGGAAAATAAATAAATAAATAAATAGAAATCCCCCCTCCTCTCACACCTGTAGATGTATGAGGGAGAAAATATTGACCTGGGCTCTCCCAGCTCCCATGCAATTGATGCAATTTATTTTCAATTTGTCAGCCGTGGCGTTGGAGCAGCAGTTGGGTTGGGTGATTTATTAGGAATGTTCTAACCAGGGCACTCTGTCATTGGAGTTACTTCACATGAGTCCCAGGAGATTTTTGTCTTTCTGATCAAGCTGCGAACCCAAGAAGGTGAAGTTTTTCTTTATTTTCCATTGTTTTTTTTTTTAAACCAAAAGGGAAAACCATAAGAAACTCAGCCTAAAAGGGAAACTGGGAAAAAGTAGCAGGATTGACATAATTTAAACGTGATGACAGGATCAGCTGTTTAAATTGCCTCTGTGAATTGATTTCAAACATGTTGGTAGGCATCTCTATTTCATTAACTGTCTTTCTCCTTCATTTCAGCCGCTGGCGTCATTGCTTCTTATTACCTTCCAGGCTCATGATATCCATTCCCATGGTTATTTTAGTTATTACTCTCTGTATACAGAAAATATAAGAGGCAATTCTGGGACAGAAGCAGTTTGGGAGGGATAGCAAAATACATAATTGGAGTTCTTTATGACACCCATGATATAAAGCCATCAGGATTACGACAGCATTAGTGCTGGGTCTGCGTTTTGGTCAGAACCTGTGGGGAAAGTGTATCAATGTGTGGTATAAAATCTAGACTTGGTAATGAAGCTCTTTCCCACCTTGAATAACCAATAATGACCCAAACCCAGACTCCTTCCTAGGACCTCATTGCTCTGTCCAACTACCTGAGGGGAGGTTATAGGGAGGAGGGAGGTTATAGAGAGGAGGGAGCTGGCCCCTTCTCCCAAATGACAGGGGACAGGACAAGAGGGGATGGCCTCAAACTCCACCAGGGGAGGTTCAGGCTGAACATTAGGAAAAAAATCTTCACAGAAAGGGTCATTGGGCACTGGAATAGGCTGTCCAGGGAGGGGCTTGAGTCCCCATCCCTGGAGGTGTTTAGGGGATGGGTGGATGAGGTGCTGAGGGACACAGTTTAGTGATTGATGGAAAAGGTTGGATTCGGTGATCCCATGGGTCTTTTCCAATCTGGTGATTCTATGATTCTATGTTTCTCTGACTTACGTGGTCCAGTGCATGAAGGGTGCTCTGCAGTTGTCCTGACTGCTGTGGCATCAGGAGTTGGGTGAGAGTGAAGTGTGATTTCACTGCCCTCCTGCTTCAAGAGAGAACTTGGGGAACAGATGGAGCCTGTCTGTGTCCTCAGGGGCATTAATGACCTTGTTGCTCCAATACACTGGGAATCATAGAATCACAGGATCATAGAATGCTTTGGGTTGGAAGGGACCTTTAAAGATCATCCAGCCCAACTCCCCTTCAGGAGCAGAAGACACCTTTAGACACATTGGATTGCTCTCCTTAATCATGGAATCATGCAATCATAGAATTTCTTTGTTATTCTTTGAGATCATCAAGTCCAACCATACCTGTCCACTACAGAACCAGATCCCTGAACGCTTTCCCGGTCCATCTTCTAAACACTTCCAGGGATATAGACTCCACCACTGCCCTGGGCAGCCTCTACTGGGGCCCAAGAACCCTTTGGTGTACAAATTGTTCCTGATGTCCAAGCTGAAGCTGCCCTGGTGCAACTTGAGGCCATTTCCTTTTGTTCAATCACTTGTCACTTGGGAGAAAAGACCAGCACCCACCTTGCTACAACCTGCTTTCAGGAGCTGCGGAGTGCGATGAGTTCTCCCCTCAGTGTCCTCTTCTCCAGGCTAAACAGCCCTAGGTCCCTCATCCGCTCCCAGAATCCCTGTGCTCCAGCTGCTTCCTCAGCTCTGTTCCCCATATCATGACACGCTCCAGCCCCTTAATGTCTTTCTTGTAGTGAGGCATCCAAAACTGAATGCAGTGTTCAAGGTGTGGAGCATTTAGTAACAGGTATGATGAGAAAAGGTGCCTATGATGCATGGAGAGGCTGCTGTGTGTTCTGTGCAGGTCTGCCTGCTAAGAGTAGCTGGGTCTTTCCTAAACCACAATAGCCCAGAATTCAGACATTTCCATCGCTTCTCTTCTGACCAAAAAAAAAAAAAAATAAAAGGAGCATTCCAGATTATTTTCACAGTTTCTGAAGTGCTGTAGCTCCCAATAATTTTCCTGTGCTCTGCAGTCATTAGCTTGCTTACAGCACTTAAAAGAAAAATGTGGTGCTTAGGAGACTTAGCTTCTGTTTGCTGTCTTTGCCACCAGCTAATTGGTTGGATAACAAGCAAATATTTTTCCTCTGTTCCTCAATTTCCCAGCTTTTTGACTTGCAAGCAGGAAGAGATAAAGCTGCTCATGGTTGGCAGGCAGCAAAGGGAAGCATGTTGTGGGAAGGCAACTGGAGTCACGTTGGAGATGGGATTGCAGCTCTTGCTTCCAGCAGTTGCTCGTGCTTGCATCTTACCTCTTCTCCTTTGCTTTTGTGTTCCATGGACCTGGTTTTATTCATCTCATCTGTCATATCATGGTCATAACTTGCCTTCAAACCAGGTGTCTGGTGGGGAAGGGAAGGGCTGAGGCTCACGGGAGCGGTGTTGGGGCTGGATGGGAGAGAGCAGCACAATGTAATGCATGATTACGGCTCAGAAACGATCAGAACAAAGTATCTGGGAGATGATAAGAGCACTCGAATGCTCCTATTATCAGGGTACCCAAGATGGGAAGAGACACCTCCTGACAGCACATAAGAGCGTTACCTTGATTTAAAGATAGTGTTTGTGGCTTTAAGCCCTGAATTGCCTGGTTTGGCTTGGTTTAATTCAGACCTGAAGGAAGCCCGCTTAGTGTATGGAATGAGGATGCTATTCACCCAGCTCCCTGTTAAAAAGCAACGTTGTTCCACTCGCACTGGCACAATGAAGTACACTAGTGGTCTTAATAAAACATGTTGTAAAGGCACTGGTGTATTGAAAGCATGGACATCCTGAGCGGCAGGAGGAGAATAGAGAGCTGACCTGACAAGTAAGAGCTGACCTCTTTGAGGAATTGATCCATTGCATGAGGATACTCCTGCTGTAAACAGCAAAGCTTCTTGAAAGGGTGACTGTAGGCATGGCTTGCAAAGTGCTCCTCCAGACTGAAACATTTATCTGAGCTTCAGGGCTTGGGAAAGGTGGCTTTTCACATGGCTTTGTGGGAAGAACGCAGCATCCAGATCCAGCACCTAGGAACGCCTGGGGCCAAGGTTTTAACTCATCTTCTTTTTGCTGCTAAAGTGAAGCAAAGAAGAGCCCAGCCCTCCTGGCTGCCTGGGAGCATTGCTTTAGTTCACTCCTGCCCTTTTAGTGTGTTAAATCATGGTGTGTGTTCAGTTCAGAAATACAATGACAGCTTGGTAGGAGTTTCAGCCTGAGAGCATCAGCTTGGTACCACCTACCTGTCTCCACACATGGTTTTGGGAATGGCAGGGGGGAAAGGGACAACTCTCCACAGGCCAGCTCTCTACAGGACACCTCTACATGGTCGATTTTCTAAAGGGACAACTCTACTTAAGGAGCCCCAAGCGTCAGGTTGGTATTTAGTTGATAGAATCATAGGCTGTCCTGAGCTAGAAGGGACCCACAAGGATCATGGAGTCCAACTCCTGCCCCTGCACAGGACAACCCCACAATTCACACCGTGGGTCTGAGAGCGCTGGCCAAAGGCCTCTGGAATAATATAATGAATTGAGTTGGAAGGGACCTTAAAGGTCATCTAATTCTGCTCTCCCTGCCATAAGCAGGGACACCTCCCACTGGATCAAGTTGCCGCAAGCCCCATCAACCTGGCCTTGAATACCTCCAGGGATGGTGCAGCCACCACTGCTCTGGTCAACCTGTTCCAGGTCCTCCCCACTCTCATTGTGAGTAATTTCCTCCTATTATTAGGCTTGGTGCTATGACTGCTTCCCCGGAGAGCTTTGTTCTCTTTATTTTGCGGATATTAGTTTTTAAATTGAGAGACTTAGGGGCACGGTGTCCCACCACCCCAGCATCCTCCATAGACCAGAGCTGCTGGGAACATGGGCAACCAGCAGTCTCTGCTAGTGCATAGACTTGTCCCTGCAGAGAGTTGTCCATGTACTGGTGTCCCATAGAGAGTCCTAGACCCTGGCAGAAGGAGCACGTTTTATGCTTGTTAGCTATTTCCCACTGTCTCAATACAGCTTGATGTGCTTGGCATATTCTTGTTTATCCAGTAACTCCTCTTTGACTTTGTATGAAGGCAATACCCAGCTTTTGAGTTTGCAAGCCCACTCAGAAGCTGTGGGACCACAGAGGTCACTCTGCTCAAATAGGCAGCTGCATTTGCTTCTTGCTGGCATGCAGAAGCATCTCAAACTTCATCCCTAACACCTAGTGACCTCTGCATCCACTGCTAACAGCATCAGGCATGAACCCATGACCCCACCACCTGCATAAAGGCTGCAGAAAGCCCTCGCATTAATTGCATAGAATCATGGAATAACTAAGGTTGAAAAAGCCCTGTTAAGCTCATCCAGTCGAACCATCAGCCCAACCCCACCGGGCTTACTAAACCATGTCCTCAGGTGCCACGCCGCATGGTTTTTTAAGTCCTCCAGGTAGGGTGACACCACCACTGCCCTAGTCAGCCTCTACCAATGCTTCACCATTCCTTCAATAAAGATATCCCATCTAAACCTCCCCTGATGCATCTTGAGGCCATTTCCTCTCGTCCTACCACTTTTGTTACTTGGAAACGAAGTGCATCCCTTGCAGCATCCAATTTCCAAGCCCTATCACTTAGAAATGTTAGTGCTCGTTACTGTAGCATGTGCTGGATAATGGCATTTCTCAACATCTGTTTTCATTTCCAATTTACAAGCTTCTTTTTTGCACGCGGCTTTCGGTTCCGATGCTGCCTCGCACTTACCGGATGGCAGGATGGGAAGTAGTCGTCTCCAACCCAAACAAACCAAACCCCAAATTTTTATTAATGAAGATTTGCAGCTGCTCCCGGGACTTGGCAACTGCCTACAAAACCTGGTGGCAGGATTCATCTTGTGAAATGTACCCATGATAAATATCAAGTGGGAGTGATTAACAAGAGGTGGTTAATTCATGAGCGGGTTTTGTGTGTTGGCTGGGGAATAATTTGGTTTCCAGTGGCAGCAGAATGTATTATTTTTTCTTGCTCTCCCCCAGCCTCCTAAAGATGCTGCAAACCTGAGCTCATAAAGCAGCAACTCTGGCAGCATCTCACCTCGTTTACCAGCCAGTGTTGATCGCAGAATCATTTAATAATGGAATGACTGGGTTGGGGACCTCAAAGCCCATCCATGGCCCATCTCCTGCCATGGGCAGGGACACCTCCAACTGGATCCAATTGCTCCAAGCCCCATCCAAACTGGCCTTGAACACCTCCAGGGATGGGGCAGCCACGACTTCTTTGGACAACCTGGGCCAGGGCCTCCCCACCTCAGAGGAAAGCATTATTTTCCAAAGATCTCATCCTCTCCTCTTTCAGCTGAAAACCATTCTCCTTGTCCTATCCCTACAATCCCTGATCAAGAGACCCTCACTAGCTTTTAGCTGGAGCCCCTTTCAGTCCTGGAAGCTGCTCTAAGGTCTCCCCACGGCCTTCTCTTCTTCAGGCTGAACAACCCCAACTCTCTCAGCCTGTGCTCATATGGCAGGTGTTCCAGCCCTCAGATCATCTCCGTGTCTTCCTCTGGACTCGCTCCAACAGCCCCATGACATTCCTGTGCTGAGGACTCCAGAACTGGACATAGGACTCCAGGTCGGGTGTCATCAAAGCAGAGCAGGGGGGCAGAATCCCCTCCCTTGCCCTGCTGCCCCCGTGCTTTGGATGCAGCCCAGGACACGGTTGGCAAAACGCTGCACAGTAGAAGGATGCAGTAAAGCCTGAAAAGCTGCAATGTGTGCTGGGAGGAGGCGATGGAAGAGTTAAAACCAGGCAGGGTTATTTCGCAGGTGAAGGCAGTGGTGATTGTTATGGTAGGTAATCATCCTTCTCCATCTGGGCTAAAAAATTTGCTAATTGAGGCAGGACTCATTTCCTGTGGGAGAAATCGCCTCCCTGTTTTCAGCGCAATAACTGCCCTTTACTGTGAGGGGCAGAGGTAGGTGTCCCTTTGGAGATACTCCTCGCCTCATCCTGAGGCTGGTTTAGCTGAAATAGTGTCAACTATTTTCCTCCTATTTTCATCCATCCCCAACACTTTCCATCTCCGCCTTGTTATAGGCTTGGCAGGGGAAAGAGGTGGATGGTGGAGGGGGGCGGCGAGATTAGGAAAGAAATCTTTCATTTCCATTTCCAAAGCTGCATCTTGGATCTCGAAGAGCAGGCGCGCAGTACTGATGCTCATGGATCCGCCTCTGACAGCTCGACGCCGGGGGGGGAAACCTGTGCTTCCATTTCCAGCCCTGTCCCTCGCGGGCAGAGCGAACCGAAGCGAGGAGTTCACGGGGATCAGTGAGGAAAAGGAAAACAATTTGATCAAGGGGCCCTGGAGTCAGGCACATGGAGATACTGGTCTGGTGGGGTTTTTCAGCTTTAATCAGTGTCAAGTTGATTTCATTTTGAGAGAAGTGATGATATTAAAAATAAAAAGAGAGGGGGGAGGGATGGAGCAAAGCACCTACCGGTATTTGGGGCAGAAGCCTCATCAGCTGGTCCTTGCTAAACAGCTCAAGCCTTTTTAGAGCTAATTATTTCAGAAGTGATTGATGTGTGGGGTTGCAGGTACAATATTTTACCCTTGCCCTGATGCATATCTGAAATATTTCCTGGTTTCTCCTATAATGGGGGGGGGCATTTTATGCCACAAGCAGCATGGCTTTGGGGGAAGAAATCCCTGGGAAAGCTGCTTTGCTATGGAAGCTGGGGCTGCTTCGCTATTGGAACTGGCTGCAGGGCTGATGGTGGTTGTGATCCCATCTACCCATGGTGGTACCATCAGCCCACTATGGTCCTATCAACCTGTGGTGGTCCTATCAGCCCACAGTGGTCCCATCTCCCTACTAATACACCAGGGAGGACGGCAATTAAAGCAGGTTGTGCTGCTCTGGAGGAGCTGCCTCCGTGTCCTGTCGCTGCCTGTGGCCAGCATTAGGTATTTATAAGACAGATTGAAGAGAATCCTGTAGCAGGCAGATATGAGGGTCATCTACCCTGCAGACAGGTCCTCTCCTAACTCTTAATTGCTAGAAACTGCTATAAGACCTTAAGCCTGAAGTTTTTATTGTCTGTCCCAAACTGTTTCTCCCTTTCAGCATCAACTGCCCTTGCTCACCCTCATCACCCGTATAAACCTTTAATTCTTTCCAAATCCACCCAAAGCCCTGTTCGCGCTGACACAGGCTGATGGAAGCGAGATGGAATTTTGGGAAGACACATTCACTTTTTATAAGCAGTGAATGGAGCCTGGCTCCAAACGTGTCCCTTGGGTTTGTGAGGCGCTTTTCATCTCTGCAGAAAAAGTCAGGAGAACCTGTGGGTGGCAGTCGGTTGCCTGGAGAAGCGCTGCTCCCTTCATCTGCTTGTGCTCAGCCCCAAACTCTTCCCTGTTAATGATGGTCATATACATACCTGCATGACAACCGTATCCTGGGTGCTTCCAGCACAGCATCATCCACTGGGACGGCCTCATCTTGAGCACCAGGGGCAGTTTCAGCACCACAGGATGAATCCTGTGTTCAGTTCTGGGCCCCTCACCACAAGAAGGATGTTGAGGCTCTGGAGCGAGTCCAGAGAAGAGCAACAAAGCTGGTGAAGGGGCTGGAGAACAGGCCTTATGAGGAGCGGCTGAGAGAGCTGGGGGTGTTCAGCCTGGAGAAGAGGAGGCTGAGGGGAGACCTCATTGCTCTCTACAGCTACCTGAAAGGAGGTTGTGGAGAGGAGGGAGCTGGGCTCTTCTCCCAAAGGACAGGGAACAGGACGAGAGGGAATGGCCTCAAGCTCCACCAGGGGAGATTTAGGCTCGACATTAGGAAGAAATTTTTCACAGAAAGAGTCACTGGGTACTGGCAGAGGCTGCCCAGGGAGGGGGTTGAGTCACCTTCCCTGGAGGGGTTAAAGGGACCGGGGGATGATGTGCTGAGGGACATGGTTTAGTGATTGATGGGAATGGTTGGACTTGATGATCCTAGGTGTCTTTTCCAACCTGGTTATTCTATGATTCTATGAAGCTCCTGAAAAGCATCCAGAGGAGGGCAAAGAGTTGGTGAAGGGTTTGGAGCGGAAGCGTGTGACGAGCAGCTGAAGCCCCTTGGTCTGTTCAACCTGGAGAAGAGGAGACTGAGGAGAGACCTCATTCTGCTCTGCACCTTCCTCAGATGGGGAGGAGGAGGAGCAGGCACTGAGCGCTTCTCTCTGGACCTGAGGGCATGGCAGGAAGATGCCAGGAGAGGGTTAGGTTCAATATTAGGAAAAAGTTCTTCCCCCAGAGGGTGGTGGAGCACTGGAACAGCTCCCCAGGGAAGCAGTCCCAAGCCTGACAATATTCCAGCAGCCTTTGTTCAACACCCTCAGCCCCATGGTGTGAATTGTGGGTTTGTCCTGTACAGGGACAGGAGTCAAACTCGATCATCCTTGTGGATCCCTTCTGAGTCAGGACAGTGACCTCTATGACCACTATATATACATATATAATTATTGTGGTGATCTGAGCTGCCCAGCAAAGCTCCCCTAAAATCAGCGTGGAGGGAACATGAAATCTCCCTTCTTCCCATTGCAAAGAACTTGAAAACAAGAGGGTTTTCAAACTTTTCTGACATTTTCTTTTCTTCCGAGTGAAAGGTAATAGGAAAACAATAAAATAAAGCTTCCAGTGCAGACTCTAGCTGCCAATAGAATTATTAGGCTCTTTTCAGTCTTGTCTCAGTAAGGGCTTATTTTACATCCCCAGCCAGGAAGGTGAGATGAAACACTGATGCTGATGGTGCCTAGGCAGGCTGTCTTTTAACATGCAGCTGCAGCCAGCGGCAAAGAGGTCAAGTCAGATCATGCCATCTCCTCTCTCAGCCTCACGTCAAGCAAAAACAATGAATTTCCATAATTTTACTCCAAGTGCAAATTTTACTTTAAGTGTGAAAAAGTGTCTTTGTTGCAGAGATTGCGCTGTTCTTGCAAAGACAATGAGTCTGTGCAGCATAATTGTGACCCTGCTCTGGCAGAAACGCCACGGTGGTTTAATGAAGAATACTAAGCAGGGGGGAAAATAGCAAATGCTAATGTTCGTTTTCAAGCCCACGGAGGTGAGCTGTGCCTCTTGACAGAAGAATGGGTAAAAATTGGCCCATATAGCTCTTATCCTACCACAATTAATCAAGATAATGGTCCACTTGTAATAAGCCACTTCTGTCTTGCCACCTCCTGTGACCTCTTTGAGTTCTGTGGCATCAGTGGTAAAGCAGTCGTGTGAGTCCTGTGCCTGGAAAGCCCAGGTCTGTGCTCAAAACCAGGATGAGAGTCACCGTGGCCTTGGCTTTGTGGTCATCCCAGCCAGCTGACAGCAGCGGTGGCCAAGTAGAGGCTCCTCGGTGGAGCAACAGGTGACTTAGTCTGATCTTTGCAATCAACTGCTTATTCATCCCAGCTTCGAGTGTCATGCTCTGGTAACCAGGCAGTTCTTGTTGCTCATCTAGAAATCCCAATCGAATGCCTTCATTATCACACAGCAGTGTTTCCTTTGTGGATAACAAATCATACTGTGAGCATTAATGTAATGCGTTGTATGGATTTGTGTTGTGGGATTGTCGTAAGCTCTGATTGAAGCTTTCCTTGTGATTAGGGTATTTATTCAGGTGTGAGAGAGGGAATCTCTGTTGTCTTGTAAGATCTGAGTTTGCGATGCATCTCCAAGGGGTGTTTATTGAGGCGTCAAGTTAATAAGTTGTGTTCATGAGCTCTGTGTTTTCCTCTATCCCATCACTGCTATTGCCATTGTCTCACTGGAGTTTGTACACCACCTGTGTTGGAAACCATAATCTAGACGGCATCTGGGATTTCAGCAGCCATCTAAAGGGGGCTTGTGGTTGAAGCAGCATCCTCTCTGCACGGCATGGATGTCTTCCAGCAGAGATGGGCATGTGGATGCACAGCAGAAGGGGGAAAAGCTGGAGAACAGACCTTATGAGGAACAGCTGAGAGAGCTGGGATTGTTCAGCCTGGAGAAGAGGATGCTGAGGGGAGACCTCATTGCTCTCTACAACTACCTGAAAGGAGGTTTTGGAGAAGAAGGAGCTGTCCTCCCAAGTGGCAGGGAATGGGACAAGGGGGAATGGCCTCAAGCTCCACCAGGGGAGGTTCAGGCTTGACATCAGAAAAAAATTTTTCACGGAAATGGTTACTGGGCACTGGAACAGGCTGCCCAGGGAGGTGGTTGATTCACCTTCCCTGGAGGGGTTTAAGGGACGGGTGGACGATGTGCTGAGGGACATGGTTTAGTGTTTGATAGGAATGGTTGGACCCGATGATCCACTGGGTCTCTTCCAACCTGGCTATTCTATGACTCTGTGATTCTATGAACTCATCTTCCAGTCCACCCAAGAACAAGAAAGGGCTCTGGGGACATGAGAATTGATCTTTTATTGTTGTATGGCAGAAACAGGACATCAGGCGGAGCAAGGGCTTCTGGTCCTGCAACTGCAGGATTTGAAGGGCAGAGTTGCTCCAAATAGCTGAACCCATGATGCTTTCATGCTTTGAGGAGATCAGTTGCTATTCCTTAATTGGGATGAATGTGTAATTGGGGGAGAGGCCAGCGACACAATCCATCAGTTCTACCAACGTGAAATGATAGGAAGTGACATCCTCCCACTGTCTGGCAGGCTCCCAGCCTCCTCCGCTGCACACCTCATTAACCCCTTGGACTGCTTCATCTGGATAGTGTTCATCCTTAATGATGGTAGAGTGATATTACGTTTCTGCAGTGTTATTTGATTATTACCTACACACTCCCTGTTCCTGCTGGAACAGTAATGGGGCGTGTTTCCAAGACACCATGTGCTGCTAAATCTGGACTGATGGTTGCAAGATGAGGAAGAAGGATGTTCATATGTAGAGTCCTGCCTGGTGTGCGTAATGTTTCAAATTCATCCTTTCTATCAGTGTTTCACAGACTTATGGAATGGTTTGGACTGGGAGGGGCCTTAAAGCCCATCCAGTTCCATCCCCTGTCATGGGCAGGGAGACCTCCCACTGGATCAGGTTGCTCAAGCCCCATCCAACCCGACTTTGAAAGCTTCCAGAGATGGGTCATTCACAACTTATTTCTTTCTAATATCTCAACTAAATCTCCTCTCTTTCAGCTTAAAAATGTTACCACTCATCAAGAGCTCCTTCCCATCTTTCCTGGAGTCCCTTTCAGCACTGGAAGCTGCTTGAAGTTCTTCCCAGAGACCTGCCTTCTCCAGATCCAACAATCACAACTCTCTCAGCCTGTCCTCATATGGGAGGTATCCCAGCCTAGATCATCCTTGTGGCCTCCTCTGGAGTCGCTGCAAAAGCTTCATGTCCTTCCTTTGCTGAGGACTCCAGAACTGGACACAGGATGCCAGATGGGGTCTCACCAAAGCAGAGCAGAGAGGGAGAATCCCCTCCCTGGCTCTGCTGATGTCACTGCTTTGGATATAACCCAGGACATGGTTGGTTTCTGAGCTGCGACCTTCCTCAGCACCCCAAGTCCTTCTCTTCATGGCTGCTCTGAAGTGACTACTATTTCTGGCCAAACTTCTGTTTTTAAGGTGCCAGGAGGAGTTTTAGCTTGAACACCAGCAGGACAAGGGTGCTTTGTCCTGCTTGGGAGTCATGTAGCTGAGTTGTGGGTTAGCCAGAAAGCTAGGAGGTGCAATGAAATAGGTAAAGCTTGGTGTTATGGTACAAACAGGCCTCCAGGCCAGATGATAAAGTAGTTAAATTATCCCCAAGAGTTGGTGTCAGTGTGGGCTATAAAACCTGCTTCTCACTTAGCTCCTATTGGGCCTCTTGCAGTATCTCAGAGGCAGTCCCTGACCCTGAGAGATGTCCTTGTGGATCTTCTTTCTGGGACCTTGCACTTGACTTTCTCACTTTCTATGTCATCAGGAGCTTCAGACATTCACCATTAACATTAGCCTCACGGGCTGAATTTCGTCAAATGCTCCCAGTCCCATCTGAGAGATGCATGCCAATTGCAGCTTGCTTGTCCACTGAGTCAAGTAATCTCTTCAAAGACTTCTAACAAGTTAATAAGGATTGATCTGCTTTTCATGAGATCATGTTGACTGTTCTTAATGAACCTGAGCATTTTCAAGCCTTTCCTTCCCCTTAAAAATGAGCTTCCAAATACTTGTCTTCCAGTCATGGACAGCTAAGTCTTTCTATGTATCCCCAGCGTGCAATAAGATCTTGATTGAAGGAGACACCCCTCCAGCTTTTGTAATGGTCGCATGTGTTGGTTTAGAGGAGGGAGAACGGGTTAAGTTAAAGAAAAACTTACATTTGTCCTAAATGGAATCATAGAATCAGAATGGTTTGTGTTGGAAGGGACCTCAAAGCCCATCTAGTTCCACCCCCTGCCATGGGCAGGGTCACCTCCCACTGGATCAGGGGCTCCAAGCCCCATGCAACCTGACCTTGAACCCCTCCAGGGATGGGGCAGCCACCACTGCTCTGGGCAACCTGGGCCAGGGCCTCCCCACCCTCAGCATGAAGAATTTCTTCTTAATGTCTAGCCTAAATCTTCCCCCTTCCATTTTAAACCTACTAATCCATCCTGCTGTCTGCAGCAACGGCAGGAAGAGATGTCAGACTAATGGGATCTTGGAGGTATCACTGCTTCTTGTATAAATGTCCAAAACCCTGCACTCTCTTTTCCCTGTTTTACCCATTTTCAGAGCCATCCATAAGACCCAAGTCCTGCTTTGTCATTGCTTCTCCTGGCTGTTAAATCCCTCGTGCACATGTTACCATCTGGTCCCTAATGCTTTGTGTCAGTTTTAAGTTCCCCTAAGCTTTTATTGACCATTTCTTGTGTTATCTGCACACTCCCTAATTCCTCTTCTCCTCTCCCTGGGGATCTGATCCCTGACTTAGGCAAATCCTCATCCTCTTCATTTGCGAACACAGATGCAAAAGTAAATATTGTAAGTGTTGGTGTCAGCTTCTTATCCTCCCCTGCCTCCAATTTCCCTCTGTCACTCTTATCTCTGCTGTATCCACTTATCTCCAGTGTATATATAATGGTCTTTACTGTTTTTGTACAAGCCAAGAGATTCTCCATCGTTAACCAGCTTTCCTGCTTTAATTACATGCTTGTATGTTTACCTTCCCGGACCCATGCTCCTTACTTCTAACACATCCCTACTTCTAAGCAGGTGAGTTTTCTTTGTACACCGCTTTGATTAAAGATAGGGACGCAACAAAATCTCGCATTTTGAAGACTCAACCTTGCGCTGTTTGAAGCTGAACCTGAATTTTGCATCAAGCCAACATTTTTGTCTCCACTTTGAAAGCTGCCGTGACTGGTAGGGTGGTGCAGGTGTGAGATGGAGACTACAACGCCATCGCAGCCCTTGCGGTGATGCACTGTATGAAATCAGGGGTGGTTTTTATATGTCTGTCTGTCTTGATTTTCCTGCCTGTGAGATGGAGAGAGCATTTCCTACAAAGAGGAGAGAGTAGAGTTGTGCAGGTGAAAGCTTCTGCAGAGGGTGGGCACAGCAGAAGTGGGAGCTGAGCTACCCTTTTTGTTGTGATGTGAGCAACATGATATGCTTGAACATGTCCCTGCTCCCTGTAGGGGGTTGGACTGCATGATGTTCATGGTCCCTTCCAACCCAATCCATTCCATGACTCCTTCTTTGAGGATGCCAGAGTATTTTGGGAGAGGCTACATCTAAGGTGCAAAAGGTAATTCAAGCCAGAACATGAGCAGAAAACCTCCAAAACTGTTTGAATGGGTCCAGAAATGTCTATAAAGATGATCCAAGGACTGGATCAAGCACCTTCCCTATAAGGACAGGCCGAGAGATTTGGGGTTGTTCAGCGTGGAGGAAAGAAGGCTCCAGGGGGACATTAGAGCAGCTTCCAGTGCTGAAAGGGGCTTCAAGAAAGCTGCGGAGGGGCTCCTGATCAGGGAGTGCAGGGAGAGGATGAGGGGAGATGGCTTTAAATTGGAGGGGGAAGATTTAGATTAGAAATTAGGAAGAAATTCTTCATGCTGAGTGTGGGGAGGCCCTGGCCTAGGTTGGCCAGAGGAGTCATAGATGCCCCATTCCTGGAGGTGTTCAAGATGGGGCTTGCAGTCCTTGATCCAATGGGAAGTATCCCTGCTCAAGGCAAGGTCCCTTTGAACTCAAACCGTTTTGTGATTCAATGATTCTATGAAAATGGTTTGGATCATCCTGCTCCTCAGAGAGCTAGTGTCCGGTCCATGCTTGATCCCAGCATCTGATCTGTCCCAAGACTCAGGATTTGTGGTCCAATCATAGCTGATGCTATAACCTGATTACGAATTGTCTTTTTTACCTGCAAACACCACCCAATAGCGTTTAATACACAACAATTTCTATCAGGAAGACGTCTTGGTGTGTGATGTACAGCAATACTAAACGTCGGCGTAGCGTCAGGGCTCTGCTTTTTGCAAGATGCAGCACTTTGTAATTTCAAGATCAATACGATGATGTGTTTTTTGAATTTTAATGAATAAACTACACTGGTGTTTGTTGTTTACCTGCTTTCTGATTTTTTAACAAGTGGCTCTAGTGTTAATTACTGAAATTCTGTAGTCACAGAAGGAGAGGGGAGGGCGGAGGGGGAAACCTGGATCCTTCATAACTCTCCAACTGGGCAATTATCTCCATGCTGTATGTGCTGCTTTTCTATAAATGTTGAAATGCAGTAATTACCACTAGAGCCAGCCGTGACATTTCGAAAGCAGATACATAACAAATAGGGATGCCATGGAGTCATTAAAATTCAGGTATCAAAACAGCTCTCCCTATTCTTCTTTGCATGAATCCATCTCTTTGTTTCATGAGGAATTCAGTTGCCAATTAAATACCTTTTCTTTCCTTTTTCTTTTCTTCTTTCTTCTTAATGTTTTTTTACCTTTCTCTTTGCCTTTTATAAATGAGTTCTGATCTCCATGAAAGGAGCGGAATTGACAGTCCTGACAGTTGGTGTGTTAGGAAAAAACATGAGAGAGTTGAATCCTTCCTAAGAAACCCAGCCAGCAACTCCCCAGCATTGGAAATTATGAGGTTGGATCCAAAACCTAGAGGGAAGGATGTTTTTCCCAGTAATTCCCCTTTTCTCCTTCTGGCACCATTTTTCTTTCTCATCCTGTAAGGGAAAACATCTTTGACGGTTGCTGTAACTTCAGAAAGTTTGGGGGTTTTGTCTAATCGCCAACAGGAATAGCTCAATTATTTCCCCAACTGTTATTCTCGCTACGGTCTCAATTGCTGGCATCTGGCAGTTGTGGGTTGCTTTTTTTTAACGAAGTTGTCTTGTTTACAGGTTTGACTCTTGGAAGATAGGATTTGATGCCTCCCAATCAGTCGCTAATGAAACAGAGGGATTGACAGCACAGAATTGATCCTTTCTTTGTAATCCCTTAACAGGGAGACATGTTTGTTTCGGAATATGTCAGGGGGTTGTATGTAAACCAGGTGTGATGAGAACCCGTGCGCTGAAAACAAGGAGAACAGAGGTTTCATAAAGCTCACAAGGAGGAAAAGCTGTAGGGATTCTATGCTTCCTCTCTTCCCATATCTGAGTGCTGCTCGTGTATTTTTCCGTGGATGTCTTTTAGAGACAGCAGGATGGATTTGTTCATGGCTGATGTACATGGAGTAATCCTGATCATTAAGCACGGGTAAGCGAGCCTAAGTAACAATAATGAAGGGGCTTGGATAGATCTGTGCTGCTAATGAAGCACAGCTTTTGTCTTTTATAGCTTTATTCCACACATGCTCTGTGTTCTGCCCACAGCAAAAGTCTCCTCACCTCTTGGACAACACCTTGACCTCTCTACATTGGGCAGGGTAATTATTGCATCCTTCCTCTAAAAGTGATTCTACAGAGACTGAGAGATTTCACATTGCACTGCGCTAAGGAGGAGCTGCATTAGCTCATGCAATCCTAAGAGACCTCGAGTCCATCCTTTGGTTATCGAGTAGAGGACAGCCTACATTACCCCTCCATCAGCTCCTCTGTGGGAGCAAAGGCTTCAGCGAGGCCCATTCAAGGAGATCTCATCTAAGGTTTTTTCACGAGCTGATGCATGTATGTTAAGGTGAATAAGAATTATATTCACTTCAAGGAGAGATGAGGCCCTTGTGTTGACTACATTATCATTTATACTAACAAAAAGAGCTTAAAATGTTAGCATATTCTTTTGAAAACGGAGCTTTGCATCCTATTAAGAGGAAGGAAACACAACCTGCGGCGCATTATATTTCCAAGTGCCTGTCAAGAAAACGCTTATGGTTGTCGCTTGCTTACTGAGCATCCAGCTATGGGAATAAATTGGGAATCACTACCTGTGTGCTGATCCCCAAACCGAGAGACAGGAGATGGTGTTCAATTAAAACGTCAGCCAAACACAAATCTTGGATCAGTGTTGGACAGAAACTGAGGGAATTGGGGGTTTCAGGGAATTGCAAAAGTTTGTTCAGGAAGGTAGGAGTAGAAACGTGTGTTCTAGCTTGGTTTTCAAGGGTGGGGGAATTTCATAGAATGACATAATTGTTACAATTGGAAAAGACCTCTAAGCTCACCCAGTCCAACCATCAGCCCAATCCCACCGTGCCTAATAAACCATGTCCCAAAGTGCCATTACTACAGGCTTTTTGAACCCCTCCAAGGATGGTGAGTCCACCCCTGCCCTGGGCAGCCTCTGCCAGTGCTTGCCAACCCTTTGGGTGAAGTAATTTTTACTAATATCCAGTCTAAACCTCCAGTGGTGCAGCTTGAATCCATTTCCTCTCATCCTGCCCTTTGTCACTTGGCAGAAGAGCCCAGCACCCACCTCATTCCAGCCTCCTTTCAGGAGCTGCAGAGCAATGAACTCTCCCCTCCGCCTCCTTTTTTCCAGGCTAAACAGCCCCAGGTCCTTCAGCTGCTCCTTATAAGACTTGTTCTCCAGACCCCTCTCCAGCTCTCTTCCCCTTCTCCAGATGTGCTCCAGCAGCTTGATGTCTTTCTTGTACTGAGGGTCCCAAAACAGAAGCCAGGATTTGAGGTGTGTCCTTACCAGCTCCAAGTACAAAGGCACAATCACTTCCCTGCTCCTGGCCCTCTCTCTTGGATGAGATTCCCCTGCCTTGCAGCTCTGTGGATTTTGGCACCGTGTTTTTTATCCTGAGAGAAAAAGCAAGCCTAATTTATCTTCTGTGACTTGGACTCCGATTTGGGAAGAGCACTTAAATGGCAAGATTGCAACCTGTTGGTATTAGATAGTTGGTTTATGTGCAAGGATATAAACTGAAATCCCTCGGTTTCAGGTGGATCAAAGTGTGTGATATGTGGCTCTCTTGTTCTATGTCACATTGTAAATTGGCCAAGGGCTGGTGCGTACTATTCCTTAAAGCTGCTCATCCATTCCCTGAAGAAGGCATCAGAGCAAGCAGAGTCTTTGTTTTAAGGAAAAATGAGAGAAAACCCTAAATCCCAAACACAAAGTCTGAAAAAGCCCTTCCTTGACCGGGGCTTTTGGAGATAAACTGCTGCTTGGCAATTTACTGACTTGAACTTCTGGCACCACCAGTAGTCTTTCTGGAACCAAAATCCACCTTAAGGGGAGGAAACAAGATCATAAACTGATCTGTATGCGATTGTAAAACGAGTGCAGAGTTGTTTCATCAGGCTGCTGAATCTGATGCTTTGAGTGTTTTACAGTTGCATCCTCCGGTTTGGAAGGAAATCACTCGTGTACCCTTCACGCTCTTTACTGAGCTGCACAAGGAGGACGCGTGCAGCTTCTGTAGGAGCTTGAGCTCATTTTTGGGGTGAGAGTAGATGTTTGCATTTGGACAGGGGCTCAGCACACATGTGTGTGAGCTGAGGAAGGGGCTGGAGAGCAGGTCTTATGAGGAGAGGCTGAGGGACCTGGGGTTGTTTAGTCTGGAGAAAAGGAGGCTGAGGGGAGACCTTATCACTGTCTACAACTCCCTGTAAGAAGGTTGAAGCCAGGTGGGTGCTGGTCTCTTCTCCCAAGTAACAAGTGATAGAATGAGGGAGAATGTCGCCTAGTTGCACCAAGGGAGGTTTAGACTGGACATCAGGAAAAATTTCTTCACTGAGAGGGTTCTCAGGCACTGGCAGAGGCTGCCCAGGGAGGTGGTGGAGTCCCTGGAGGAATGCTCAGGGGTCTGGTTTAGTAGTGGACAGATCCAGTTGGACTCAACGATCTCAAAGGCCTTTTCCAACCAAATGATTCTATGATGCTAATATCTATAAATTGAGATCTTCCGTAGCTGTAAAGCATCACAGATTTGCTTTAGCCAACAAAGTGAGGCTTGTATACTCAGTAAAGCAGTGACCATGGACACACCCTTCCAGAGTTCCATCGTGTGTGAGCTGCAGGAGATTGGGCAAGAAGTGACATCAGACAGGCTTAGTGAACAGGCTGGATGCATCTTTATTGGCATCTGTGTTATCTCAGTGCAAGTCCGTGCACACTGACACATGCTGCATCTGTCTCCACGAATGCGAACAGGTGAAATGAAGATGTCTTGCCGTCCTTTCTCATCAACAGTGGTGCATCCAACATCCCACTAATACACAGAGCACTCTTCCCTTCCCTGTCCACTTTGATTAATTTGGTGCCTCATCTCTGGAGTCT
This sequence comes from Clamator glandarius, assembly GCA_033459285.1. NCBI lineage: Eukaryota > Metazoa > Chordata > Aves > Cuculiformes > Cuculidae > Clamator > Clamator glandarius. Next base: position 2,259,025 of record JAUNZM010000716.1, read on the forward strand.
ATGAATTTATCTTGGTTTCACTCTTCCCCTTGATTCAGAAGTTTGTCTCCACCCTTTAAACACCACTCTACTACAAAGCCCTAGCCTATCTAGGCTAGTGTGACATGGTGACACCAGCAGGAGATGATGTGCTAAGTCCCCATGCATTACAGAGCACAAAATCTGGCCACGAATCCCCTTTACAAGACTCCAGAAACCGTTGCTAACACCACTGCACCGGCAAAAGCCCCGTGGCTTTCAGGCACTTCAAAACCTGCGATATCGGGAGAGCTTTGGGCTTGCACAAAGTACTTTCAGGTTTAACACAGAGGAGGGAATAAAAGCTCAGCAACAGCGAAGTCCATTGGAAAGGTTCCTTGTGTGTGCAGTAAGATAATATATGGAAATGAGGACAGCACCGAGTTGCTGTAAGTTACAAGAACTTATCACTGCTCTCTGCTGTTGCGGCACATTCCCGGGATTCGGTCTCGCCAAAGCAGCGTGAATAGATTTATTTTGTATTGTTAGACTGTCAAGCCACTGCAGAGCAACGACTTCCAAATGATAACTTCTCCAGCATGCAGAAGTTGTGAATTATATGCTTTTAGTCCCTGCCAAACAAGCAAGTTGGGTTGACAGCTGCTCTGCAGAAACCTTCCTTCCCGCTCCCTCCCTGCACTCACCGCTTATGGTCAGCAGCTCAGCGTTCATGCTCTCCTACCAAACCCCATGGGGCTGTTACTGAGGATTATATCAATTTATTTCTAATGGCAGAGATTAGCAGGGCAACCAAGCATGTAATCAAGGAGAAGAGGGAAACACTCCCTTATTGATCCCTAATGTGATGTTAACTGGGCAAGTTTGGGTTGGTTGGGTTGGTCTGGAAGGAGTTAGGTTTTAAGAATGGGAGGTGGCCCAGGCAAGGGGGTCATAGAATCATAGAATTATTTGGTTGGAAAAGACCTTTGGGATCATTGAGTCCAACCATACCTGTCTGCTCCTGATGCACATCCCTGAGCACCTCCTCTGGCTGTCTTTTAAACACTTCTGGGAATGGTGACTCAACCACTTCCATGGGCAGCCTCTGCGAGTGCCTGAGAACCCTTTTGGTAAAGAAAGTTTTTCTTGATATCTAATCTGAGCTTCCCCTGGCACAACCTGAGGCCATTTCCTCTCATCGTAATGTGCTGTGGTGGGAAATCTCCTTTTCTTGCCTGATGTATCAACGTCTCTTCTGGGGCTTTGGCCTCTGTTGCTGTCCCCAGCAAAGGAGATTTGATTTGAGAGGTGTTGCAGGTGACTTCAGCATGGAAACCATCTATCTCTGTCCACCACAACCAGGGGCTTCAGGAAAGCTGGGGAGTGCAGGGATAGGATGCAGGGAATGGTTTTCAGCTGAAAGAGGGGAGATTGAAATGAGATTTTAGGAAGAAATGTTTTGCTGTGAGAGTGGGGAGGCCCTGGCCCAGGTTGCCCAGAGCAGAGGTGGCTGCCCCATCCCTGGAGGGCTTCAAGGCCAGGTTGGATGGGGCTTGGAGCCCCTGATCCAGTGGGAGGTGTCCCTGCCCTTGGCAGGGGGTGGAACTGGATGGGCTTAGAGGTCTCTTCCAACCCAAACCATTCCATGATTCTATGACCTACAGAAGTTTATTTGTTTTTATGGTGGATGTTGCTCGTGTAAGTCTGGTCTGCAAGGACCAAACTAGATGAGTACAGTTATTGGGTAGGAGCTTAACATCACAGAAACTGGTATTGCAGTGCCGCCTGCCTTGTGGTGAGGAGGGGCGGGCACTGGTGTGTGGATGCAGAGCACTGGGAACAGTGACGCAGCTGGGAAGAGCTGCTATTATTTTTTAAAAGTCCAGTAGAATTTAAGACTGTATCGAGAAAATTCTTCAAGAAGGAAAAACCCATAAATTATAGCATAGTCTATGCAAAAAGGCAAAGGAGAAACACAAGATTGTTTAAACGCATTATTTGCTGACCTTGACAGTTTACTTGTAATGTTATTTAAACATTTGGTTTTGCAGGGCCGCGTTCTTATTTATTTATTTCATAAGCTGCCAGCTTACAAATTGCAAAACTTTTGCAGTTCCTCTTATCTTCCACAGAACCACTGAGATGGCAAAATATATTCTCTGTCTCAACGATCCGGTCTGTATTTGCATGAGGAAATTGGAAAGCAAGTTGTTTTTCTTCGTTTGCATGACAATACCCTGAGCACAGTACAATTCGCCATTTAATTTGTGATAGTTAGCGTGCGAGAAGAATGGGCCCAGCAGTTTGGCTCCATTTTGTTGCTGATGTTGTTGTCATCGTAATTAAAATTGATTTATAAGTAAAGGGAAAGAAATCTAAACTACCTGTTTATTCAGCATATTGTCAACCTGCGGAGCAAAATAGTTGGGGTCATGGAGTTCAGATTTCCTACCATGGATGCTAGAGGGGTTTTGCTGAATTTAGTTTTCAGGGGTGAGTTTCTAATTAGTCAAATATTTCTGAGTGGCTGATGGTAGGAAATGTCAGATGCAAAACTGGAGCAGAGAGCAGCAGCAGCTGGACCTCTGCTGGCTTTGCAGGACCTGGTTGTGCTCCATGAACCCGGAGTCCACTGGGACATCCTTATCAGCATCATGGAGGCGTGGAGTGGATTGAGTTGCAAGAGACATTAAAACCCATCCAGTTCCACTCTACCTGCCATGGGCAGGGACACCTCCCAGTGGATCAGGGGCTCCAAGCCCCATCCAACCTGGCCTTGAACCCCTCCAGGGATGGGGCAGCCACCACTGCTCTGGGCAACCTGGGCCAGGGCCTCCCCACCCTCATCGTGAAGAATTTCTTCCTAATGTCTAATCCAAATCTTCCTCCTTCCCGGCTCAATCTATTCCCCCTTGTCCTGTCACTACAGGCCCTGTGAAGATTTTCTACCAAGCTTTCCTGGAGCCCCTTTCAGTACTGGAAGCTGCTCTAATGTTTCCCCACAGTCTTCTCTTCTCCAGGCTGCACAACACAAACTTTCTTAGCCTGTCATTATAGCAGAGGTGCTCCAGCCCTTGGATCATCTTTGTAGCCTCCTTTGGACTCATTGTGGATGCACACAGAGGTCTTACAGCATAAAAATTACATGCCAGCAGTGACTTTATCCTTGACTCATTGCATTAATTTGGCTCCAGTCTTACATCTTGGTTGATAGCAACTCAGGGGCAGTTAATGAGCACTTGATTGGATTGGGGAAATCCCTTGGTCGTGGGGAAAATATCTGAAATAAGGCTCTGGTGGAAGGCATCCCCTGCTGTTTGTTATTTTGTGTCATGCTGGTATTAGCAAAGATAATTTAATGTTTCAGGTGAGGTCTGAAAGTGTGAGCAATGAAGCCTATATTCCCAGGTTTGGTTTTTCAGTCAATGGAGAGAAACAGGCAACCTCAGCGGATGATTTGTCTCAGCTGAAAATAGGTGTTTGAGAAGACTTTCCTGCTAAAAGTGCTCATTTCTCTCTTTTGACTGTAAAGGTAATCTCAGGTGACTGATTCATTCTTCAGTGTCTGACTTGAGGTATCTGTCCTGCTTGCTTCAAACCACTTTGAAGCTTTTCGATGCTTTCTGAGTATTTTAAAAGGAATTGAATGTCCTGACTTTTGCTGTATGTCACTAGATTAATTCTCAAGCTGGAAGCAATCTGTTTCAAGTGAGGCAGTGCGGTTGTAATTATGAAGCTGTTGAGACAACAAGAAGCGTTTTGGACAACTGGTTTGGTCACGGAGGAGTTTTGAAAAGCAGATTTAGGCCGCTGCCAAATAGGCTTTGAAAATCCCACTATTTACTCTTCAGAATAAGCAGGAGCAGAGATTTTATGAGTAATCACTGTACTTCTTCAGCACAAAGAAATATTAACATGAGGTAGAGGTCATCTGATTTTGTAAAACAATAAATAAGGCCAGAAGGATTGACTGGATAAAGAAAACTGCACAGTGAATGGAAATCCATTTCACTTGCCCTCTACAAGCATGGGCCAAGGTTGGAAAGAGTCTGAAGTATTTTTCTTTTATAAATATGGGTCACTGAGGAGAAGGGAGAGGCAATATGCATGCACATACTTAATGACTGTGGTTACCTTGAGCATGGTTTCTTCCTAGTGTTCAGGTACTCAGGTTGTCAGAGTTTGAAAGTTATACTTCAGGAGTGAAGCATATAATGCGAAAGAGAAATGGTAGAACAGCCTAAGAACAGAAAGTTCTTTAACTGTTGGTTCAGAATGGAAGCTCAGAGATGTTGTTGTGAGGCTCAGACAAAGTATTTGTAATCTGTGCTAAGAGGTCCCCTAAAAGAAGGGATTTCTCCAAGCACTGTGCAACAAATGCCAGCAGGATAGAAAACAACTGCAAGCTACATAGTTTGTATTTGCATTAAAAAGCCACCTGTAAGGATGGTCTGTGTGAACAAGTCCAGAGGAGACCACGGAGATGATCCAAGGGCTGGAGCATCTCCTGTGCAAGGACAGGCTGAGAGAGTTGGGGTTGTTAAACCTGTAGAAGAGAAGGCTGTGAGGAGACCTTGGAGCAGCTTCCAAGTGCTGAAAGGGGCTCCAGAAAAGCTGGGGAGGGGCTCTGGATCAAGGAGGGCAGGGATAGGATGAGAGGGCTGAAAATGGGAGATTGAGATGAGATCTTAGGAAGAAATATTTTCTGTGAGGGTGGGGAGGCCCTGGCCCAGATTCAACACTGAATCAGGTTGCTATGAGCCCCATCCAACCTGGCCTTGGACACCTCCAGGGATGGGGCAGCCGTGACTTCTCAGGTCAACATGGGCCAAGGATTCCCCACCTTCACAGGAAAATATATCTTCAGGAATGTTTTCTCCAGAACTGGACACAGGGCTCCAGGTTGGGTCTCACCAGAATGGAGCAGAGGGACAGAATTCCCTCTCGCGCCCTGCTGGACCCACTGCTTTGGGTGCAGCATGTTTCAGGATGTAATTGGTGCTCTTGACTCAAGAGAGGAGCCCGGATAAAATGTTTCAACAGGAATTTAAGGTGGCCAGAGTTAGAAAAGATGAATTTCTCCCTTGGCATCAAGAAATGGTCAAGCACATTGAAAAACAACATCCATGAGCAGCTCTCTGGCATTGGGACTCATCTGAGCCTTTTCAGTTCCCATAGTCTCCAAACTAGAAAAGGAGTTCTGCAGTTACTGAGTAGAATATCTTTATTCAACCCTAAATGTACGCAATCAACATTAGCTTGATGTATTCCAGCCAGCAGCAACATGGGGGACTGGCTTGAACAGGAGCCTTCATGAATATTCTGCGGACTGACATTTGTTTGCAATATTTGAATATTTCCTAATAACCAGGAGAAAAAAAGAAGTATACCAGGAGGCCAAGCTCATGAATGCTTTATAAAGTAAGGTCTCCCCTGAAATATCACAAATGGCAAACATAGCTTGCTACATATAGATATGCAAAAGCTTTCAGCTCTTTTCTTGCCTTCCCTCCGCTGGAAGCTCCCCTTTTTGAGCCAGGTCTGATGGGCAGCACCTTCCAGCTGCCACTCTCATCTTAAGATAGAGGGGAGGAGGTGGCCATGGTTTTCTGAAACTCAGAATCATATAATCATGGAATAGTTTGGGTTGGTAGGGACCTCAAAGCCCCCTCATCCTCTCCCTGCCCTCCCTGATCAAGAGCCCCTCCCCAGTTTTCCTGGAGCCCCTTTCAGTACTGGAAGCTCTAAGTTCTCCCTGGAGCCTCCTCTTTTCCAGGCTGAACAATCCCAACTCTCTCAGCCTGTCCTCATACAGGAGGTTCTCCAGCCCGTAGATCATCTCTCTGGCCTCCTTTGGACTTGCTCCAGCAGCTCCATGTCCTTCGTGTGCTGAGGCCTCCAGAGCTGTTCACAGATGAAGCTTCCAAACAAATTCAGGTTAAATAGTAAGCAATACCTTTAATACAGAGGCTAACTGGCATTTGGCACAATGTGCCAGGGGTTCTGAGTAGATTCTTTGTTATTGGCAAAGTTTCAATGTCAGCCAGATGTTCTGCCAACATCCATGTGTTGTAGTTCAAGTGGATGTTTATTACAGGGAAGCCTTCCTGCTGTGGTGGCCGCTGGCTGAAACAGCTGATTGCAGTGGTCCCGTGAACTTCAAAAGTCTGTGGATCCAGTCTCAGGTTTGTGGGCACTGCTGCAACACAAATTTATCATGAGAAAGCTTTGCTGTACCTTCCTTTAGCCACCACTTGCTTTTTTTGTCACCCTCATTAGCATGTGAGCCGCAGGGAGAAATTATTACATTTAATGGAAGAGGTGGTTTCCCAATGAAGATGTACAGTGGCTGCACACAACGTGCTCCTAATGAACAGAAATGTCAGGCCAAAGTAATAGATGAGAAGGATTATATTCTCCGAGGTGCGTTGTGTTATTTCCTCTATGTTAGGCTGCCTGGAGATGCTGCGCCTCAGCCAGGGGTAGGTGTTGGACAAGAGACCGATGAGTTGATTGAAAAGAAGAGAATCTCACCTTGCTGTAAAGAGATGCTAATCTCATTTTTAATCTAATTTTTCTTGTTAAGCATCCAGGCACTAGGAATGGCTGGAAGGGGAAGACCCTTTTATCCCCCTGGACTCGGTGAGGCCACACTTTGAATCCTGTGTCCATATTTGGGCCCCTCACTCCAAGAAGGACATTGAGGGGCTGAAGCGCGTCTGGAGAAGGGAATGGAGCTGGGGAAGGGGCTGGAGCCCCGGGGTTCTGGGAGCGGCTTTGGGACCTGGGGTTGTTTAGGCTGTAGAAGGGGCAGCTGATGGGGGGACCTCATCCCTTTCTGCAGCTCCTGAAACGAGGTTGTGGTGAGGCAGACTCTGGTCTCTTCTCCCAGGTAACAAGTGATAGGATGAGAGGAAATGGCCTCAAGTTTTGCCAAGGGAGGTTTCAATCTGATATTAGGAAAAATTTCTTCATCAAAAGAGTGGTGAAGCACTGGCAGAGGCTGCCCAGGGCAGTGGTGGAGTCACCATCCCTGGAGGGGTTCAAAACACATGTAGACATGGCACTTTGGGACATGGTTTACTACGCATGGTGGGGGTGGACTGAGGGTTGGACTGGATGAGTTTAGAGGTCTTTTCTAACCTTAATGTCTCCATGATTTCTTTGGCCACCAGAATTCCTGAGTGGAGATAGGAAGAGCAAGCTCTCCTGGTGCTGCAGTGAGACCTTCAGGTGGTGGGAAGGCAGGACAGGTTTCCCTTGTCACGTAGCCCTTTTTATTGTCTTGGTGTCCCTTGGCCATGGGAGCTCTCTGGAGCCTGTGGTGGGACTGTGGGAAGCTTTATGCCTTCTGCAAGGCAGCTCTCCATAGTCCCTGGGTTTCCTCCTGCTGCCCCAGCTCGTGTTGCAGAAGTGCCTCACGTAATCGTCAGCCTGTGACCCTGTCTTGCTGCACTTTCATGACCTGCTTTGCGAGCTTCTGTTCTTCAGCCAGTGCACCTACTCAGAATAAAATGCAAGAGACCTTAAACCTTGCTCCTAATTTTTCACTCTTGTTAAAATTGCTGCATAAGGGTATTTGAAGAAGTCATTGCCCCCGATGGATATTATCACTTAATCTTTTTTTCCTCTTAATAAAGGCTGGTCATGAAAGTCACTCGCTGAAAACAACTGTGTTCTGAGCTGCTGGTGTCTCACAACAGTATTTTTTATGATCGTAGCTCATAACCACAGGGAGAGGTCTCTGTGGAGGGAGTGAGAAGTAACTTTCTGTTTATAGCCATTTACCTTCTGCTGGAATGTATTTAAGAAGGAAAATTGCCACTTACACTTGCAAAGCAAATTGGCTTGGGCTCAGGAATAGCCTTCTAGCGTCTGTCTAGGAAAGGTCATCCTGGCGACTTCTGCACTCTGCAGAACTTCGTCTTGATGGCCAGGAGGGAAATCGCATGGCCCCAAGCTGTAATTTCTTTCATATGTGAAGAATTCGACACCACCACACTCAGCCTTGACAGGTTTTTCCATCGCCGTTGCATCCTGGCTGGGATGCAGATTTGTCCTTGATGTCTCCTTGTTAAAGCAGGAGCCCCCCAAATGTGCGCACCCCCAACTTGTGTCAGACTGAGACCCACCGGATGGCATTTTCCCCTCTCCTTTCCTCACATCCAACTTTGCAGAGGCATCAAACTGCCGTGTCCTGCTGCAAAAGGGCCTATGTTCCATTTTAATGTTATTAGCTGTCACCTTGGCAACAAATATAGATGTTGTGTTTGCAATAGCACTGTTTCACAGGTCCCTGAGGAGTCTTTACCCTTGAGTGCATTTAGTTGATAGCAAAACCAAAGCGAACTTAAAACAAGCAGGTAGGAAAAGAGGCAGTGGCCTTTTTTGCTCCAGTTGGGCTCCAGAAGTGTGAATTATCAGGTCAGGTAATGTAGCTGACTGTCATCCTGTGTGTAAATCTCACCCACTTATCTGTCCTCACAACTGTAATGCAAGCAGTGTTACCAGCTGGTAAAAGCTGCCATTGTGGCAAAGCTGGCAAAGCAATTATCTTAATAACTTAATCAAATAACAGCAACTGTAATAATACAGCTATGTGTGTATTGGTAAGTATTCTTACCTTTATTGAAGCATCAGGTTTGGGGAGCGGCAGGAGACAGAACAGGGTTTGTTTTCAGTGTGGGATGCAAAGCATCCAGCCTCCAAATCCAGAAATCCCGGTTAGGATCTGTGTAACCTGGTGTGGGGAGGAAGGTGCACCTTGGAAAAGGGATTAGAATATCCCTGAGAGCCATAAGACAGGGACAAGAGGGTGCCAAGGGTGGTCAAAACCAGGCTCTAGCAGATTATTCTTGAGAACAGGGACTGAGTCACAGTGGCTGTTGCAGGAGCTCAGATTTAATAGCAGCTCAGATTTAACTATCCATATCAATGGATATTGTGATTGTAATCAATATTGTATCCGTATCAATTGGACAAGAGAAACTTCCTCCTAGTGGTCCAGCAATTCATCTCTGCCTTGGGAGAGAGCACTGTTCTTCTGTTTCCCCTCATCTTAATACTGCTTTGCATCAAGAATCTTCCCAGCTGGGCGTCTTCTCAGTTCCTTGCTGAGTTTTCCTCTTGTCCTGTGTCACCTACTTAAAATGAGGACTTGGTGAAGCAAAATTGCCGTTACCTTTAATTATCATCGTTCCCCATGCCCTGATTTTGTCTGCCTGTCTCAGCTCAAATGACAGCCGAAGCGCGTTTCCGAAAGCTTGCACTGGCAAACGATGGATGCAGCTTCTTTTAGATGTTTTCTTCCGTCAAACCATCTTTCACAGGACAATAAAAAGATCTCCCTGGTCCTTTGGAGCCTATTGCATCATTAAGCTTGAGAATGATCAGGCCTGTGCAGCCAGAGGCTGGGAAGAGGAGCTTTGTGGATGGTCTCTGCAAAGCGTTGAGGAAATGCCCTTGTCACCGGCCAGAGGAACAAGTGCCACACCAAAGGTTCACTAATGAACCCTGCTAAAAGGATGCCTGGGGCTCATTATAGGGGAAGTGAAATTTGAAGGTCAAAGTGGCATGGAATGATGGTTTCAGGCCTGGGAAGGAAAAGAAGAAATAAAATGCATGGGAATTGTCTTTTGTCTATTTTGGATTCTGGGCACGGCAGGCTCAGAGGGCAAACTTCTCATAGGAGGCATGTTTGTGATACTCCACCGCAGCTGAATCTTAATCGAGATGATGTTTGTTCCCCCTGGCAGATCTGCCCTATCTGTATTATATTTTTCAAACAAACAAGCTAATGAATTTTTCCCATTTATTTCAGTTAGACTTCCCTTATCACCATCTCATAGCCTTTGCTGGTTTTTTGCTGTGAGAAGAGTGCTGTCTTCTGCTTCTAATGGGGTGCAGAGTGAGAAACCTGTGCTGAGGTGGGAATCACAGAATGATTTGAGTTGGAAGGAACCTTAAAACCCATCTAGTTCCAATCTCTGCCACGGGCAAGGTCACCTACCACACCAAGCCCCATCCAACCTGGCCTGGAACACCTACAGGGATGGGGCAGCCACCACTGCTCTGAGCCAGGGCCTCCCCACCCTCACAGTAAAACATTTCTTCCTAAGTTCTTATCTCAATCTCCCCTCTTTCAAGTCAAATCCATTCCCCTTGTCCTATCCATGCACTCCCTGATCAAGAGCCCCTCCTCAGCTTTCCTGGAGCCTCCTTCAGTACTGAAAGCTGCTCAAAGGTCTCCTCGCAGCCTTCTCTTCCCCAGGCTGAACAACACCAACTTTCTCAGCCTTCCTCATACAGGAGATATCCTAGTCAAGTATCTTTAATTTTCTTTAGCTGCAGAGGGAGCGGTCACTTCTCATCACCCACTCTCTTCTGCTGGCTTGCTTTGGGTTTTTTCCTGTTCTTTTTCATATTTCTTTTTCCCCTCTTACCAGTGAATCCATCCTCCCTTGTCAGCTTTGGTTGGGATTCACCAAGAAATTCAGAAGTACTTAGGAGGCACTGATTGATGGACCAACAGGGCTATCAAAACAGTCTAAAAAGTGAGGCTAAAACTAAAGCTAATAATTAGTGAAATCATGAAGAAGGAAAGAGGCTTGAAGGCTTTCCGTCTGCTAGACCTAGTGGAGATTATAAAGGCAACCCAGCACCCGGAGTAGAGACTGCTAGAAAATGAGCCAAGAGGTCTTCTGCTGAAAACATTAAGGCAGACAAAGTTTGACATTGTTTTCATGACATGCCTAATATTTTGGGGGGGAGAAAAAGGCAGGATATTCCCCTAGAAAAATGTTTTGATTGATGTACTGTTGTCATTCGGATGTATCATACCTTCATTTTCCTCTCTGCGTGGCTCTTCGCTGCTGGCTTGTTTCTTCTGCAACACACAGGCTGTCAGAGCTGTTAGGAAGATAATGCAGAGGCGAAGGGAGTCCTGGATCACCTAGTGATTTGTGGAATGATGTGTGAGACTGACAGGGACATTCCTGAGGATGCTAAAAAGGAAAGGGCGTTTTGCATCAGATTTTTTTTCCACCAATTGATTATGTTCTGATCAAGGAAAGAAAGAATATAAGATAGCCAAAGACAATACAGGTGGTTACTCCCCTGCAAGGTGAGGAATGCAAGGTTTGTAAAACCTGAGGAGCCTGCAGTGGGTCTGAGCAATGCCTCTTCCAGTAGATCCCTTTCTTGACCAGGTGAGCACCTTGAGCTACATGTAGATGGATGGCAAAAGGCTTAAAAGAATCATAGAATCATTCCCAGGGAGGTGGTTGAGTCACCTTCCCTGGAGGGGTTTAAGGGATGGGTGGATGAGGTGCTGAGGGACATGGGTTAGTGATTGATGGGAATGGTTGGACTTGATGATCCGGTGGGTCTTTTCCAACCTGGTGATTCTATGATTCTATGTAATGGGTTGTGTTGGAAAGGACCTCAAAGCCCATCCAGTTCCACCCCCTGCCATGAGCAGTGATACCTGCCACTGGATCAGGTTGCTCAAAACCTCATCCAACCTGGCCTTGAACACTTCCAGGGATGGAGCAGGCACCAGTGCTCTGGACAACCCGTGCTAATACTAAAAGAAACCAGTAAAAGAAACTCAACCTATGGTTCATGGCCCAAGGGGTGTGAAGCAAGGGCTGACATAAACAAAGACAGAGTAGGGTACACACACAGGAGTAAGGCTGGATTAGCTGGGGATAGTGTAGGGAGCCACCAAAGCCAAGGGAGCCCTTGTTTGGACCTTGGATGCCAAGGCAGGGTCTTCACAGGTTTCTTTGATGTTGCTTTTCTCCTCCAGCTCTGATTAATCAGTTTGGAGCTGGATGTGAATACTAAATCCATGGCAAAGTTTGACCAGAGGCTCACGCTGGTGATGGGCGCGATGGAGTGCTTGTACACTTCACACCCGTGTTTGTAAATGTGCGTCTACATGCAGAGGAATGGTCTCAAGCTGGTCAAAACACATTTATTTAATTTTCCTCCTCATTCAGGACTGTTGTTGTTTAGGAATAAATTGCTGCTGCCGCTGCTGATTTACAAGAGCAGGAACGATGGCATGAAATGGGCTCAGTGAAGTGATTTGGAATTTCCACTACAATTACTCTTCTCTTCAACCATGATTCCCTTTTTCTCGCCTGCACCAGCCGGGTCCTGGTTTTGTTTTGCTCGCTGCCCTGGGAGATTTCCCTAACCTCACTGCAGCGAGTCCTGGAGCTGAGCATGCAGAAACAAACCTGAAGTGCTAAACTGCATTTTAATAAAGGCAGAGGAGATGTGTCCCAAAATCCCACTGCGCTGGCACCGAGGGATGTTGATGCTTTGGCTTCAGTGGTGAAGTCAAGAGTTAATGGATTTGTGTATGCCCGTGTGCCTGCTAACTGCCGGGTGACGTCTTTCTCTTCTTGGTACCTCAATTTCTCTGCCTTTATGCTCTAGATAAGGTCTACTGGCTCCAGACTGAACTCCTCGACAAGCCCATGTACTGCACTTAGTTATCCTATGAGGAGATGTTCCAAGTTCAAACAGATGGATGAGATTTTGTGTGTCACTATTACAGCTATTTATGTCCCAAAGGGCAACTTAGTTATTAAAAAGGGCCTGTAGGCTTGGTAGAAGTTTGTCTCCTGGTGTCTTTTGTTGTCTTCTCTAGCTCATTCAGCTTCCCCAGGGTCACATCTGTAAATGGGCTACAAATCCCATGTTCAGGTTGGAATACTCCATGGGTACATCTATTACTCAGCGTGAAGGATCAATTTAAGTGAGCAGAAAAATAAATTGGAGGAATTCAGCTTTCTCTGCTGTTTCTTGGCTTAGTTTGGTGTTGGAGTAGAAGTATGCGACTGTGAACTTCAGGCTGTATCTCTTTGCATCATTTGTGCTCCACTTAAGCCTTCCTTCCCCTTTACCAATGCAGGAGCTCTGTACCTCAGAGTCATCCTGCTAACCTTTGCAGGACCCTGGGATTTCTGGAGGGGAGACTGAGGTGAGATCTTGGGGAGAAATGTTTTGCTGTGAGGGTGGAAAGGCCTTGTCAAGGGTTGCCCCAAAAAGTGGTGGCTACCCCATCCCTAGAGGTGTTCAAGGCCAGGCTGGATGGAGCTTTGATCACCCTAATCCTGTGGGATCCATGGCAACGGGGTGGAACTGCATGAGGTTTAAGGTCCCTTCCAACCCAAATCATTCCATGAGTCTGTGTTTCTATGATCTTGCCTGGGTTTCCGAAAGGTATGAGCTGGGGATTCCAAAGTTATTAACAAGAATCTGAGCTCTGGTAACACAATGCTAATACAAATCAACGCCAGCTACACTGAGCTCTAAGTAGTGTAATAAATGTGAACATCTTGGGTAAGTGATTTATTATTGGTAACATGAATAGGAAAATAATAAAACAATATAATGGTTCTGCAAGAAAAATGAGGTTTTTTATTATTATTCCTACTTCGAAGCTTGTTTACAAGGCAGGAATGAGGTCAGACTCTTAAACAGAGCTGTTGATGCCAGATCCTCAACTTTGTGTGTATCAGGAGATGTAATCCCCTTTCCCCCAAGTTCATTTGCGTGGGGAATTAGGTTCCCCAGTTTCATTATCGCTAATAGACCTTGCCAGCTTCTAAGTGGCGCAGTCTATAGCAGTGCTGAATTGATAACTGAAGCTGCACAGCTTTATGGGCAACGCGTTTTTCCATGCCAGGCAAAGGGAACGCTGGGTGTTTGAAAGTGGGATTCATCAGTTTAGCTCAACAGGGCAGAAGCTCAAGAGGAGAGGTGGGCAGGGAAAGCCACAGGTCTGCAAAGAGGGGTATCCAAAATGTTGTACACTTGAAATGGCTTTGGGGAGAGGGAAGCTGAGGCACAAAGGGATGATGGAGCTGTTCTGGGATAGAGCTGTCAACAGGGCTTTGGGCTCCGTCCAGGGATGCTCCATCAGAATGGGTGTCAGTAGGGCAGAGCTGTTGGCACTGGTACCACTGACACCCCCTTTTTCTTTTGTTACCTAAGATCCTCCTGTTTTCCTGGAGATAAATGAACCCATTGCCTTCCCTCTGTAGTGACTGATGCATCCTGCAACTTCCCAAAGTTAGGACAAGAGGAGGTGGCCTCAAGTTGCACTAGGGGAGGTTTAGATTGGATATTAGGAAAAATATTCTTCACTGAAAGAGTGGTGAAGCCCTGGCAGAGGCTGCCCAGGGCAGTGATGGAGTCTCGATCTCTGGAAGGGTTCAAAACCCGTGTGGATGTGGCACTTTGGGGCATCGTTTAGTCGGCACGGTGGGGTTGCGTTGATGGTGAACTGGATGAGCTTAGGAGTCTTTTCCAACCTCTATGATTCTATGAGAAAAAAAGGCTTTTTGTATTTTGCATCCCACTTTTTGTCCAAGATGGTAACAGTGAATGGAGACAGAACTGAGGACACTTATATTCCTCTATTTTCCATCAGCCCAGCTGCACTCCAGGCCAATTGGATTTTCCATTACCATGGGAGGTTACGATCCTTCAGTTACTTTTCCTGTAATTTTCATGTTTGCCTTTTAATATTTCTTACGAGATTGAAAGCTCCGGATAAGAGGTGGGAAGCTTTTGCTCAGCGTGTTAGAGAGGAACTCCTTGAATTTGAATGAGGAGGGTTTAGAGCATGGGGCTGGCGTCTTCTCCAAGGTGCTGCAGATGAAGGGAGGTGATGGAGCTGAGCACAGGGAGGCTGGAGTGCATGAAGCAGCATCTACAAAAAAGTGTTTCTTAATGCCCAGCAGCGCTAAATCTCTGCCCCTTTATACTGACAGCTTCTGCTGCCATCAACACCTCCTGTGTTTCTCAGTACAGTAATTGGTTTAGATGCTTCATATATAGATAAATTTTTATAGAGAGGGGTTCTTTATTTATATATCTATCTCTGTTGTCAGCTGGAATTACAAAGAGTATCAAACACATCTCTGGCTTCTACATGTTTGGCTTGTATGGGTTCATCTTGCAGGTGGGAGAAAAGGAATGAACCAAAAACCCTGTTTCCCCTCCGTAGGGTACCTGTAGGCAGACTCATCCCTATTTGACTGGCTGTGGGATATGGTGGGATCTGTGTGTTTGGGGTAATTCCTGGGTGTTTTTCAAGACAATGTGTATAACCAAGCTTTCATGGCACCTTTTTTTCCTCCACATGGAGTTCTTGAATACCTTTTGCTGGAAACTGCCAGCTTCCCTGACTGCATCCCTCTGGAAAACAGGGGCTTGTGGAACTCCTTTTTATCCAAAAGGTGGATAATGCCAATTAACTTGCACGTGTTCATAGCCAAGAAACCCAACCGTATCACGGGCTGCATTGCAAGGAGCATGGCCAGCAGGGTCAGGGAGAGGATTCTGCCCCTCTGCTCCACTCTGGTGAGACCCCACCTGGAGCCCTGTGTCCAATTCTAGAGTCCTCAGCACAGGGAGGACGTGGAGCTGTTGGCGTGAGTCCAGAGGAGACAACAAGGAAGATCCAAGGTCTGGAGCACCTCCCATTCAAGGACAGGCTGGGAGAGTTGGGGTTGTTCAGCCTGGAGAAGAGAAGGCTCCAAGGAGACCTTATAGCAGCTTCTAGTCCTTAAAGGGGCTCCAGGAAAGATGTGAGGGATTTTTTACTACGGCGTGTAGGATGATGGGGAATGGCTTTAAATTGGAAGGAGGAAAATTTAGATCAGATATTAGGAAGAAATTCTTCACACTGAGTATGGGGAGGCCCTGGCCCAGGTTGCCCAGAGCAGGGGTGGCTGCCCCATCCCTGGAGGTGTTCAAGGCCAGGCTGGATTGAGCTTGGAGACCCTGATCCAGTGGGAGGTGTCCTTGACCATGGCAGGGTGTGAAAATGTCATTAAATGCCGCCAACGGCACTCAGCTACACTGTGTGGTTTTCACAGGCAGTGGCAGAGCACAGCATTTCCCTTGCTGGAGAGACAAGCCAAGAGGGATATGGAGTTGGTCTGGAGGAACTCTCTGCCGTGGGACGCAGATATTGCATTTAGATGTAGTCGCTTTCATTAGCTCCCTGCTTTATAGCCCTCATCAGTCTTTTTCCCCTGCCAGAAATGTGCTATAGGAATATTCAGGCCTCTTTTGGCTAGCACCAGAGATAAGTGGATAATAAAACACACCTTGAAAATATTCTCCATCCTATTATTAGCTACTTTCTTATTATACTTGCAAAGAAAAAAGAAGATTCCAGTTACAAAGCCAATGCTTTTCTCTGTTGTCAGTCCTCCATGTCCAGACACTTGCAAGGAAATTCTTTCAATAATATTCCCACTATTGTTTGTTGATTGGCTCCATTAATCAGTTGTTCAGAGCCTCAGCTCTGTATTTCCATAAGTGTGCACCATTTAAATCCCCCTTTCTCCCTCAGCCTCCTTTTATGCTCCCAGGAAACTTGGAAAATGCCTAAACCGCCACTTCAGCAGGAATGAGAGGAGACAGATCTGCAAAGATACCTGCTCTCCTTTTAGAGAGAACAAAAGCTCCCTGGAATAGCAGCTGTTATTTACTCATCTCTCATCAGAGTATTTGACCTAATTTTGCTCTCTCCTAGCTGTTGTTTCAAACACCTGGTTGTGGCATCACCAGCGGATCAAACTCCTTTGTCAGGGCTGGTTTGGTTTGATGGGAAGGCGGGAGGAGAGGGGCAGCTCCTCTAAAGCAGAGCTGCTGCGATTGTGGTGTGGCTGCATCTTGGACCGAACCAGCGCTGCAGAACAGACCCCACTAACTTTGCTTCTGGGAACCCTCCCAGGAGGCTTCCCTTTAGTGAGCACTGCATGTGGTTACGGGCACGTGGCACACAAACCACTCTGTCAGGATAACGGTGACTGTGTCAGCTTTGCCATAATGTTGGGGAACGGTTTGGAGTGGAAATATGTGAAGAGTGGGTGAAGTCCCTTGATCTGTTCAGCCCAGAGAAGAGGAGAATGAGGGGAGACCTCATCGTGCTCCGCAGCTTCCGCACATGGGGAGGAGGAGGAGCAGGCTCTGAGCTCTTCTCTCTGGATCCAAGGAAATGGGAGGAAGATGCCAGGGGAGGGTTAGGTTGGACATCAGGAAAAAGGTAAAGGTTCTTTCCCCAGAGGTTGGTGGAGCAGTGGAACAGCTCCCCAGGGAAGCAGTCACGGCACCAAGCCTGACAATATTCCAGCAGCCTTTTAGCCAATGCCCTCAGCCCCATGCTGTGAATTGTGGAGTTGTACTGTGCAGGGACCAGAGTTGGACTCGATGGTCCTTGTTGGTCTCTTCCAACTCAGGACATTCTATGATTCTATGATTCTATCAAGCTTGGGTTGTCTCAGATGATGGCACCTTGCTTCTATCAATATGCCCAGGCGGCTTTCTGTAGCGAGCCCGGCTGCTGGAAGAGCCAAGCGCCTGCTGATGGGCACCTACATCGCTTTTCCATCAGCTCACATAGTAGGAGCTATTACTTTAACATCAGAAGCTGCCCAGCTCTCTCCGGCACTGCCTGGATGAATGCAGCCTCATTTTTGTTATGTTTTTCCATTTAAAATAGCCTACAGCCCTCCTGTGCCAGTGAGGGGGCAGCCAGGAAGGGAGATGCACTGATGAGAAATGTGAGGCCCTGAAATTCATTTTTCAAAGATGGCAAGCAAAGCCAATGATTTATCTGCTGTCAGTCTGGCCCGAGCAAACCTTCCCCACCAGGTGAGCAGCATAGAAAGGGCTGCTCACCAAACCCGGAGAATACAGTGAAGTCCTGACAGCTTCGCTCACCTACAGCTGACTTTTCAGCCCTGGAAGTAATTAACAGCACTGACGTGAAAAAAATGTAATGAACCCTTCTTCCGCACAGCCTCGTGAGTCTGTTAGGTGACTTCTCTACCTGTTCACTTCATGTGTTCCCCATGAGTTTTCATGCCAGTAGGTCTCTCTGTCACCTCTGATTTATTGCCTTCAGAGTGGGACCTTCATCCCCAGGGCTCAGCCTCTTTGAACTGGCTTTAGAGAGACCTTCAGCATCATCGGCATAGACCCACTATCCGATTTAGAATGGTTGGAAGTATTGGGTCCGTTTGGACTCCCTTGAGGAGTCCATCCTTAAGGCAGTCTTCTTTTGGGGTAGCAGGTCACAAACATTTCTGGCTGACATTTCCTAGAATCATAGAATGGTTTAGGTCGGAAAGGACCTTAAAGCCCATCCAGTTCCAAATCCTGTATGGGCAGGGACACCTCCCACTGGATCAGGGGATTCCAAGCCCCATCCAACTTGGCCTTTAACACCTCCAGGGATGGGACAGATGTAACTATCTCAATCTCAGCTGAGTTGCTTGCTGTGGAAGCCACGTCTCTTCTATTTTGGAACCATATGATATTATAATTCGCACTGTCAGGCAATAACTGTGCTTCACCTCTCATTTATGTGGGTTAGCAAGCTGCTCTATGTGCCTTCAGCCATGATATGACATTGATTTGGGAAAGCAGCAAAGCTGGGGTGAGACCCACAGTTGTTGCAGAGGGGAGGCACTTCGAGATCTCCCCATCCCTGGAGGGGTTCAAGGCCAGGTTGGATGGGGCTTGGAGCACCTGATCCAGTGGGAGGTGTCCCTGCCCATGGCAGCACGTTGGAACTGGATGGGCTTTAAGGTCCCTTGTGACACAACTCAACTCTGTTCTATAAAATGAGAGGGGTTTTGGGGCTTCAGAAGGCAGGTGAGCACCACACCACTTCTAAGGATGATAATAGTGGTTTACAGAAGAGGTATGTAGCAGAAGCAAACCAACACCTTGTTACAATGCCCACGTGATTGGGGAGGCACTAAAAGATCCACAGCATGCTGCATGCACTTAAATAACTACCCCACACCAAATAAAACTAAGAGTATTTGCTCCCATATCATTATTGTTTTCTAATAAGGATGTGGAGAGGCTCTACTACCTCCTGGGTCACTCTTTGTGTATGAGATCACTCTTTCGTCAGGCAGGTTGGATGGAAGCCGTGCGAACCAGGGCTGCAGTCCTCACTGGGTCATCCCTGGTCAACAGCTTAGCTGAGAAATCAATCAGCAAACTCGAGATGCTGTCAAATAGGGCTGATAATCCCCTATCTCTCTTGTACCTCTCAAATAATGGGAATATTTATAAATATGTGGTTGGATTTTTTTCAACCAGAAATGGGAACATAATCACCTGCCTGTGCACAGTTGAAGGAACGTTTTCTAGAAGATTGAAGGTGGTGACTATGGGCTCTGGTTAAATTTTAGGTTTTTAACTTGTGTTGCTTTTCCCTAAATCACCTTTTGGGGGGGCAATTTCAGGTGGCTGAGTTGTTCCTGATCTCCTGCCTTGAATTCTCATGGTTCCTTACTGCTCATTGTTAAAGAGCCTCTGTGATCCACATCCAAATCAATGTCGTTCAGGACTAGGTAAATGAATCCAGTAGATAGTCGATTATAAGCACTTTGGGACCCTTCTGAGTGTAAAGAAGTTATATAAATGCAAGCAGTTACCTTGTCATTTAGATAGTGAGATGAATAGGCTATTTAGAAGTACCCAATAGGTGCAGGTAGTTATTGCTATTGAAAACCTCCCACCTGATGCTTAGTTTAATTATCAAAATTATCTTAGAAGCAGGTTCCTGAATACCTCCTTTCTTCCTCCTCAAAGGCAGCACAACCTGGAGTTGGGTTTTGCCGTTCCAGCTTAATCCTAGTAATCTTGCTTTTCAATATCATTACAACATCTGCTGAGAGGGCAACCTGATGGTGCATTAGGGGGAACAGCCACCTGTACGCTGTAGGTGGCCGGTTTTCATGGATCTTAGAGTTATGAGACCTGAGTCTCTCTGCTTTCCCCTTTTCTTGCGTTGGGTGGAAGGACTGTGCTGCATGTTGGGTTTCCGAAGCTGATGTAAAGTCTGTATTACCCAACTCAGTCAAACATCTTGAATAACCCTGTAATTCCAGAGGAACCTGGACAGACTGGAGAGGGGGACCTGTGCAAACCTCATGGAGTTCAACAAGGCCAAGTGCAAGGTCCTGCACCTGGGTCAGAGCAATCCCAAGCACAAACACAAGCTGGGTGGAGAATGGAATGGGAGCAGCTCTGAGGAGATGGACTTGGGATGCTGGGGGATGAGAAGCTCCACATGAGCTGGCAACATGCACTCACAGCCCAGAAACAAGCCATGTCCTGGGCTGCATCCAAACCAGTGGGAACATCAGGGCAAGGGAGGGGATTCTGTACCTCTGTTCCACTCTCGTGAGGCCTCATCTGAACCCTTGCATTGAGTTCTGGAGTCCTCCAAACAGGAAGGACATGGATCTGTTAGAGCAAGTCCAGAGGAGACCACAAAGATGATCTGAGGGCTGGAGCACCTCCCATGTAGTGAGAGTCTGGGAGAGTTGGACTTGCTCAGCCTGGAGACGAGGAGACTCTGGGATAATTTAGAGAAGCTTCCAATACTGAAAGGAGCTCTGGGAAAGCTGGAGGGGCTGTTGATCAGGGAGTGCAGGAATAGGATGAGAGGGAATATTTTTCAGCTGAAAGACGGGAGATTGACATGAGATCGTAGGGAGAAATGTTTTGCTGTGAGGGTGGGGAGGCCCTGGCCCAGGTTGCCCAGAGCAGGGGTGGCTGCCCCATCCCTGGAGGGGTTCAAGGCCAGGTTGGATGGGGCTTGGAGCCCCTGATCCAGTGGGAGGTGTCCCTGCCCATGGCAGGGGGTGGGACTGGAAGGGCTTTGAGGTCCCTTACAACTCAAACCATTCTATGATTCTATGATGATGAGGTGTGTGAGATACTTGCTAATCTAATAATGCTCAGATCACTTTTATTAATGCGCCAGCGATAGGGCTAGGACTTTGGGAGAGGGATTGGGCTTAGATAAAAGAAAAGCAATATTTTACTCTGAAAAGAAACACAAACCACTGCGCGACTCATGATAAATCATGTGCTAGACATCAGCACAGCTGTGATTGAAATTAATGGGAGTTGCAAGTTGAAATTCCCCATAATCTCTTGCAAATCTCAGCTGGAGTTTGTGCTCTCAGCCGCCTGCTTCATGCATTGCTGTGTTAAGCCCATGCTCCCACGCTCGTTCTTCATGTAAAAGGGGCCCTCCAGCAGGCTGTAAACTTTACGATGTGATGGAACAAACTGGAGCTAAAATGTAAGCTTTTTGTCATCACCAAACGCAGCCACTTCAGGGGCTCGGCGGGAGCAATCGCCTGCAAAAGGGAAGGAACGCTAAGGCAGCGAAGTCTTCAGTCACTTACACAATATGCAGAGCAGCAGAGAGGGTTCAGAGTGAGGCAATAACCTCAGAGTTGCTCTCCTGACTCTAATAACCCAAATGTTCAAGGTACTGGGTTGTATCTCATCAGAAACGGAGCTCCTCCAGCAGCACGGCACGCTCACCGCTGTGCTGGTGCGCTGGAGTCAGCGCAGGTCCTTAATGAAGCATTATTTCATCCAACACTGCTTGTGGAGCCTCCTGGTTGAATATGAGACAACAGAGCATATATCTAGTCAGAGGAGCTTCTCCTTCCACCCCCCACCCACCCCTCCCCTTTATCTTATTCTTTTCACTTGCAGGAAGGTTCCTTCTTTGCAGGTAACAAATTGATTGCAGGTGGCAAATAGCCAGATCCTGCCATGCCCATGGCTGCTGTAAAAAATTTAAGATGTTGAGTTGCATGAAACTTCCTGCAATGAAACATCTTCACCCATACCTGCAAGGAACAGGATGCAGGAAGCTTTTTCTCCCTGGAACGCATGTGCACTACCTTTTTTTTTTGTTTGATTACCCTACTGCATTGTTGGGTTTTTAAAACCTCTTTGATTGCAGCTTTCTGAACAGAGCTTATGCTCAGCCTTCGAAAATATGAAGCAGGCATCAGCGCTCTTCCCCAAAGGGACACCAACCCACAGAATTCAGACCCATCATATTTCACTGTGGTCTTATCATAGAATCATAGACTGTCCTGAGGAAGGAACCCACAAGGATCATTGAGTCCAGCTCCTGTCCCTGCACAAGATAACCCTACAATTCAGACCTTGGGGCTGAGGGCATTGGCCAGTGCTTCTGGAATGTTGTCAGGCTTGGTGCCGTGACTGCTTCCCTGGGAGCTGTTCCCGTGCTCCACCAGCCTCTGGGGAAGAACCTTTTCCTAATGTCCAACCTAACCCTCCCCTGGCATCTTCCTGCTGTTCCCTCACATCTAGAGAGAAGAGCTCAGTGCCTTCTCCTCCTCCTCCCTGTGTGAGGAAGCTGCAGAGCGTGATGACGTCTCCCCTCAGTCTCCTCTTCTCCAGGCTGAACAGAACCAGTGACTGTGGCTGCTCCTCACACTCTTCCTCTCCAAACCCTTCACCAACTCTGTGCCCTCCTCTGGACACTCCCACATAGCTTCACATCCTTTTTATCCTCTCGCACCCAGAACTGCCCGCAGTGCTCAAGGTGGGGCCGCCCCAGTAGGGAGCAGAGTGGGACAATCCCCTCCCTCGGTGATGCCATGCTGGATGCACCCAGGACACGATTGCTCTATTGCCTGCCAGGGCACTGCTGACTCATGGTCACCTTGCTGTCAGCCAGAACCCCCTGAGTACTTTTCTGCAGGGCTGCTCTCCAGCCTCACACTCCCTGATCTGTCTGTCCATCCAGGGTTATTGTGTCCCAGGGGCAAAATCCAACCCTTGCCCTTGTTAAACTTTATGTGATTGCTAATTGTTCAACTCACACATTTGCCCAGATCCCTCCTTAGGGTCTCCCTGCCCTCTAGAGTGTCAGCAACTCCCCCATTTTCATGTCATCCGCACTCTGACTTATTAAACCTTCCAATCTGCATCCGGGTCATTTATGAAGACAGGGAAGAGCGCTGGCCCTGAAGTGGATCCATGTGGCACTCCAGGAGGTACTAGTCACCAGCCCGATGTAACCCCAGTTACTTTGACCCTTTGAGCCCAATATCACCCATTGCATTATATGTTTTTCCAGATGGATTCTGGACAGTTTATCTTTTGATTAGATTAGACGTTAGAAAGAAATTCTTCACACTGAGGGTGGGGAGACCCTGGGCCAGGTTGCCCAGAGCAGTGGTGGGAGCCCCATCCCTGGAGGGGTTCAATGTCAGGTTGGATGGGGCTTGGAGCCCCTGATCCAGTGGGAGGTGTCCCTGCCCATGGCAGGGGTGGGACTGGATGAGCCTTAAATTCCCTTCCAACCAAACCATTCCATGATTCTGTGAAGCTCTTCTACGCCAGGTGGTGCCAATAATCATGGGCACAGCCAAGGAAAAAGGACTACAAATACAGCATGGAGCAAGAGTCTGGGGAGCAACGTAGGGTCTCACTGCACATCTGCTCTGCTTGGTTTCAGTTTCTGAAAGCAGTTTGGATGGGAAGAATTTTTCTCTTTTCTGAGGATTCTTTTCATATCCCTCTCTTCTGTAAGCCTGCTTGGTTTTGTATGTGCAATGTAGATGGTTGAGTAAATTGCACCATATGGGATTAGGATTTTTCCCCCCATAATAATGGTTGAGTTGATAGCAGATTTTGTTCTTTTTTTTCTTTGTTCCCCTTTCTCACAGAAAATAAGCTGATTTTTTTTTAGCATGGGGTTTTCAGCAGGAACTGTCTGCTTTCAATCAGCCATTTGAGCAGATAAAAGAAAGAACATATTGCTAATTTTGGCCAAAACTTGATGGCTTGTGTTGAAACCACGTGTTCCTTGCTCTTGAGACCTACCAGCTTGCAGCAAAATGGTTGCAGAGAGAAATGTCGAGGTGGTGAAATCCTCAGCACCTCCATCTCTTTTTGCTGAGCTTTCTCGTGGAAGCAAATTTCCCAGCTAGCTGTAAATATTCATCCCTGTTCCCCCTTCATGAATTATCCAGTGCTATTCCAGTGTCTCGTGGCAGAGCTCTGGCAGTGAATAGGTACTGTCATGAAACACTCCAGAACTGTAATTAATAGCTCAACCTGCAGAAAGAGCTTAAATTTAGAGCTGTGTACTCTTGTGCTCTTCTCAGATGCTTTTCCTGGAGCACTTTGCCTCCTCCACTATGGCTGCTGGGTGACCTGAGGCACACAATTTTGCCTCTCTTTCCAGGCAGGGCACCAATAAACCTTTGTGCCAACTCACTGCCAGAGAACAGCAAGGATTTCTGTTCAAATTCAAGGAATACAAGGAGTTTGTGAAAGGAGCACCTGGGGAATGTGATTGACCTGCTTCCAGGGCAGAGGTTTAGGAGAATCAGGCTGAGAGAGCTGGGGTTGTTCAGCCTGGAGAAGAGAAGGCACCAGGGAGAACTTAGAGCTGCTTCCAGCACTGAAAGTGCCCTCACCGAGCAACAAGCTGTACAGGGACTTTGCAAACTGCCCCTCTCAGACCTTCCTTAGAGGATGGAACTGTATTTTCAAGCTCCCAGTGGGGTATTCGAAGAGCCATAATGCTGAACGTCTTTGTCTTTTGCATCGTGATGTCTTGGCTGATAGCATTAAGGAGGTAAAAATGCACATTCACTTCATCACATGGTTTACTCGGCACAGTGGGGCTGGGCTGATGTTTGAATTGGATGAGCTTAGAGGTCTTTTCCAATTTAATGATTCTGTGATTCCTGCACTTGAGGCACAACAACCCTGTGCAGCTACAGACTAGGAGAAGTCTGTCTAGAAAGCTGCCTGGAGGAGAAGGACCTGGGGGTGTTGGTTGACAGCGACTGAACATGAGCCAGCAGTGGCCCAGGTGGCCAAGAAGGCCAATGGCATCTTGGCTTGGATCAGAAATGGCGTGACCAGCAGGTCCAGTGAGGTTCTTCGCCCTCTGGACTCAGCACTGATGAGACCGCTCCTCGAATCCTGTGTTCAGTTCTGGGTCCCTCACCACAAGAAGGATGTTGAGGCTCTGGAGCGAGTCCAGAGAAGAGCAACGAAGCTGATGAGGGGGCTGGAGAACAAGCCTTATGAGGAGCAACTGAGAGAACTGGAGGTGTTTAGCCTGAAGAAGAGGAGGCTGAGGGGAGACCTTATTACTCTCTACAACTACCTGAGGGGAGGTTGTGGAGAGGAGGGAGCTGGGCTCTTCTCCCAAGTGACAGGGGACAGGAAGAGAGAATATGGCCTCAAGCTCCACCAGGAGAGATTTAGGCTGGACATTAGGAAAAAATTTTTCATGGAAAGGGTCATTGGGCACTGGCAGAGGCTGCTCAGGGAGGTGGTTGAGTCACCTTCCCTGGAGGGGTTTAAGGCACGGGTGGACAAGGTGCTGAGGGACGTGGTTTAGTGTTTGATAGGAATGGTTGGACTTGATGATCTGGTGGTTCTCTTCCAACCTGGTTATTCTATGATTCTATGATTCTTTTGGGGTGGCACCTGGAGACCAGAGACCTATTGTGCAGAAGGGAACACATAATACCTCCCACCTCTGGGGATCTGGTTGTAGCCCACCTGGTTTGGTGTCCCCTCCTCATCCTTTGCGCCAGTCCCATCCATGCGAACTGCTCATCATAAATTGCGCAGAAAACATGCGGGTGTGGAAATGAGCCTTTCACCAGGCCAGATGGGAAAACCAACTATAACTAACAACAGTGATGCGGTGGGTGGCTAGTGTTTGTCTTTATTCCCTGTTAGGTTGCCAAAGACCAGGCCAATTAATCTGCTACAGGTGGGAGTTGGTTTTAATATTGTGTTTAAGGTCAACCAGGCTTTTCGGCTTCTTTTTCCACTGCCTGAGTCAGTCCTCCTGCCCTCTCGCCTTCATTAGTGGGAGACAGTAAAGCAAATTGCAGTGTAGCCCACTGAAGGCAGCTGAATGGGAAGGGATTTTGAAAAGACAGAAGTAAATAACAGTGACCTGGCAATTACTGGAGCATTGTTTATTCCAGCGCTAAATGCAGAAGCCACAAACCTGCTCAACTGGAGGAACATGGAAACCTATTATAATAAAGATTAAAACCAGCTTGCCTTTGAAACAGGAGTTTGGGGTCTTTTAAAGGTGATGCGCACAGGGTTGTTTCTTCTTTACCAATGCTTTTAACTCTCCCTTCTACAGGATCACACGTAGCTTAGGTGGAGGGGAAGGGATTCTTGATCAGTAGAGGGATTTACCCACACAATTAGCTTAAAATAACCTCGTGCTGCAACCTCAGGTTGGAACTGAAGGGAGGAACCATCACACTCTACAGTGTCCTGAAAGGAGGCTGTGGTTAGGTGGATGCTGGTCTCTCCAGGTGACATGTGGCAGGACGAGAGGAAATGGCCTCAAGTTGCACCAGGACAGCTTCAGATTGGGCAACAGGCAAAATCACTTCACCAAAAGGGTTCTCAGGCCCTGGCAGAGGCTGCTCAGGGATGTGGTGGAGTCTCCATCCCAGAGGGATTTAAAAGATGGGAAGATGAAGTGCTTAGGGGTATGATTTAGTAGTGGACAGGTTCTATTGGGCTTGATGATCTCCAAGGTGTTTTCTAACCTAGTGCTTCTATGAGTCTATAATTCTATGAATACACTGGATATTATTAGACTATTAATACATTGATATTATACGCTAATATATTGAATTATGTATTATACACTAATGCTATTCAGTTTTACAAAGCAATTCATTAAGGGTGAACACAGAGCGATGGTGGCTCCTGGTGGCCCAGAGCGATGGCCTGAGGAGCGGGCTTATAGATTGTGTCTGCCTGAATTTCTTTCAGCTGTGGGAGCGGGAGGTGAATCTTGGAAAATAATGAAGCGGAATTCATTCTGGTTTAAGTACCTTTTTAATGCTTAAATGCATGAATTATCTTCCCGTTAATTGGAGGATTGGAAATATCAGTGAGCATATGCATCAACCTTACCTCAGTTTTTCCCTGGGAAAGGGTAGAGGCGGAAAGGAGATGGGGGCATGGATGCGGCAGGAGATGCCGTGGAGGTCAGCTGGAAATGGCGAGGGCCGTGGCGTTGTGCCTGGTCCAGGAGGTGCAGGCACTTTGATGGGTAGCAGTGCTTGTGTTGTCAGCCTCTCGAGCATGTCTTACCGGCCCTGGCTGACCTCTGAGGCTGGGGAGATGCTTAGAAAAGTCACCCTTTCCTCCAGCGGCTGCGTGCACGGTGAGGTGGGTGAGCAGGGGACCTTGCTGTCTTCTGCAAGCTCTGTGGCTCAAAGCTACACCTTTAGCAGCACATCTGCAAGAGAAACTCACCTGCAGATTTAAGGAGGCTCATTTCCAAGAGGGGAACCAGGGTTTTGTCTAACCCTCCCTTTACCTTCTTCTAGAAACCCTTTTGTCTGAGCTCCTGCCAAATTCTTGTTGCTTTGTCTACTTGGAGGAAGAGAAGACCTCAGTTCCTCCCTTTATATCTTCCTTGCAAATCCTACTTGTTTCTTCTCCTTGCTGAGAGGAGACAATTTCTGTGGCCAGAGCTGATGATTTCCCTCTGCTCCCTTGACTGTGGATCTGTAGCACCTCTAGCTTCCCCTGATCCGGAGTTTTTCCCCATCCTCTTTGCTTTCATTACTTGATGTTTCTGTTCCCTTGCTGCAGTGAAAATCAGTTATTAGCCAGCGCCCTAATCCTTAGTAGCTCACTTGATTTTGCTGGAGTTGAGGCCAGATTTTAATCTTGGTTGTAGTGGTGTAAATCCTCCAATGGCTTCAGTGGAGTCAATCCAGGCTTTATAATAGCGTGAGTGAGATAAGAGTCCTCTGCCATCCCTTCTTCCACCCCTGCACCCAAGCCCTTGGAGAGCTGGAGTCAATATATTCTCCCAGCATCATAAATCTATACATGAGCTTGACCAATGTTCCCCTAGGGTAATGCAAATCAATAATAGCATTTTTTCCCCTCTTTTAACAGGACTATCTCAGGAAAATATAAATCATAGTATTAACTACAGCTGTCAGCCCAGAGGGTATCATAAAAGCAGGGAGAGTGACGCTGGGGCTGAGGTCAGAGGGGGGAAGCAGCTGGCAGTGGTGATAAGGTTCTGCTGGAGTCCAGTGTCTGCAGATGCACCTTCGGCTGCTGGAGCTGGCAGGAGAGTCTGAGTTAAAATGCTGCTTTCATCAGTGTGAGGGATGCTCTGGAGTGTCTCTTCCCTGCGCAGCTCCAAAGACGTGTGCAAGAAACCGGTGCCTGTGGAATGCAGAGATGTCATGGGGGTCTTTGTTCCACTAAGAGCAATGAAGCTGGTGAAGGTGCTGGAGAACAAGTCTTATGAGGAACAGTTGAGGGACCTGGGGTTGTTTAGCCTGGAGAAAAGAATGCTGAGGGGAGGCCTTACTTCTGTCTACAACTGCCTGAAAGGAGGTTTTGGTGATGATGCGGGGCTAGGTGGTGGAAGTGTTGGTCTCTTCTCCCAAGTGACAGGTGATAGGATGAGAGAAATTGGCCTCAATTTGTGCCAGGGCAGGTTCAGATTGGACATCAGGAAAAAATTCTTCACCAAAAGAGTTATTGGGCACTGGCAGAGTCTGTCCAGGGAGGTGGTTGAGTCTCCATCCCTGGAGGGATTTGAAAGACAGGCAGGTGAGGTGCTCAGGAATGGTTCCATAGTGGACAGGTGTGATTGGGCTTGACAATCTCAAAGGTCTTTTCGAACCTAGTAATTCTATGAAACTATGATCCACCAGCCAGGCTGATCTTTGGTTTTGCATCATGATGGTCAATATTAATGTGCCATCCTGGCTCAGCTGGAGGCCCCAGTGCAGAAATCAGGATGTTGTATGATAAGAATTGATGCTTGCATAGGCAGCAAAGAGAGGAGAAGACACCATGGACACCCAAGGTTTCTCAGCTGCGGTCCTTCCAGTGAGCTGTTGCTTCATAAAAACCATAATAGCTCCGATCAGCTCAATTAGCAAGAGCCGTCATCCGTGTTTGGAGTTCAGAATTAGCACAGCAGAGGAGGGCACTGGAAAGTACATTTGTTTATTACAGAACCCATTTCTCCCTGCTTTCGCCTGGATTAATAGCCAAGCAGAGACCTTGAAAGGTTAAGCACTTGTGTCCCGGTTCATATATTCTTGCTGTTTAAAAAATAAAAATGCCCAATTCATTCAAGTTGTGGCTTTTTTTGCAGCCAAAGCAGTTTCCGGGAAGAAGTTGTCATGCAGACTCACAGTTATGTAAATGCGATAGTTATTTTTGACACCTGTAAATAATAGTTCTGTATGCACCGGTGCTGTTTTCTTACCTTATCATGCTCCGTCTCGAGCCATGATTTAGATGTTTGCAGCTTATTAGCATTTTTTGGACTGTGGCAAGCAATTTGTACGATGTGTTTCAATCTTATTTTATGCACACGGAAAAGAGGGGGGTGGGGGGGGATGGGGAAGGTGATTAGCGCTTTTTGGAAAGAAATGTCTCCGAAATTGCTGTTCTGATCAAGGTAAATCAAGCCATCCGGTGTAATGATCCGGTATCATTTGGAAGCCAATCATGCCCAAAGCTACTCCACCTTCACAGAAAAATTAAGTCCTCGTGTTTTTTGCTTCTTGGGTGTGAGTTTTTGTTCCCCTTCTACAATGGAAAGACCTTGTTCCTGGGAAACAGGTTATCCTGAACCAGGGAAATAGGGTCTGGCTTCTTTCCCCTGGAGATCTCAATGCCTATTGGTGCTGAAATAAGTCTTGGGAGAATGGGTTTGTGTCTCTGCCATGCTCAGATTAAACATAATCCTGGCCAGATAAGCTTTGC
The DNA here is from genome assembly GCA_033459285.1 of Clamator glandarius. Lineage (NCBI taxonomy): Eukaryota > Metazoa > Chordata > Aves > Cuculiformes > Cuculidae > Clamator > Clamator glandarius. The sequence goes on from JAUNZM010000716.1 coordinate 2,288,647, forward strand.
TCAGTTGCATCCATCACAGGTGAGGTACAGGACTGAAGATCCGTGAAGCCTACACCACACCTTCGGTCTTTTTGCCAGAGGATGCTTTTTGATGCCAAGTTTTCCATGGTTGCACATAGTGTAACCTGAGTGAGCAGGAGTGCATCAATGAGTCCATTGACCTGCTCGAGGACTGGTTCTTTCCACTTTTGCCACCCCAACATAGGTTTTCTAATCTGTTCTTGCAGTGGAGGAGACTGCAAAGCTTTCTTTTTCCCCGGAAGTTTTTTATATGTCTTTCCTAGCTTTTTCCTGCTGCAATTTAAGCTCATTATTTTTTATCCCCTCTGCTGTGGTCATGGAGAGCAGTTTCCCTCCCTCTTGCCGCTGGCTTTTTATGTGTTTGAAGATTATTCCCGTGGCTCTCCTCAGCCATCCCTTCTGCAGACAAAACAGCCCCCATTTGCTCGCTTTGTCCTCTTTGGTCGTGTTTCCTCCTCCTCCAGGCGTTGTCACTGCTGTCACCTGGATGCTAATCCCTGTCTCCTTTCATGCACGGTGTTGCAAACCAGACTGCTGCTTTATCAGAGCCGAGCAGAGCACAAGGATTGCTTCAAGTCGCTTACAGGTCCTACTTGACTGTGCGCAAAGAGAAAGCGAAGTCTTCACGGCAGGGGAAGATGCGCTTCATCTGTTTCCAGCTTGCACAGGAAAGCATCGCCTGCGTGGGAGATACTTGTGAGATTATGCAGGCTGGGAAAGACTTCTTGGGGTACATCCAGTCCTTTCCTCTCTCAGGAAACACCCTCTCACAGCTGAGTTTGCATACTTACCAATGTTTGGTCTATAGCTAATTAAATTCTCAGCTAGCATCACCCGACAGTACTCTTGAGATGTTCTTCCACCACCTCACCCTTGTCACAGTTCAAACATTCTCAGAGTTTCCAGCCAAAATGCATTCACCTGGCAGGAGAAATCCAGCTAGGCTTGCTCATGGGCCCCATTGCTTTGCTGAAATTAAAGGAATGTGATGATAATTAAGTATGAGGAGTTATGCATCCTACATCTGTACGGTCATGCTGGGAGAGGGGGATGTAAAAGTGACTTGTAGCTCTGGCTTGGGCTCCTCTCTGGCTCCAGGAGGCTCCGCTCCAGCTGGAAAGGAGGAGCTTGGTGGCGATCGTTTGAGATGAGAGTTATTCATGCAACCTGGCTGTCCTGTGAAGTCCAGCCTTTGTCTCCCTTCAAAGTGCTCCCCACCAGCTTTTTCGTTCATGTTTAGAGCCACCTTGCCCTGACCTCGAGGCGGTTTGCTCAGCTGGTGGCATAGCTTCCTCTTGAAATCCCTTCTCTCCACCTCCGGGGCTTGTGTGCCCGGCACCCTGTGTGTAATTATCTCCAATCCGACTGCTCATTTCCACCAGAACTTTAAACATTGTTCCTTTTTATGTAGCGCGGCTTTTTAATTTCCCTCCCTAACAGAAGCGATTGTTTATGTTGTAAATGCCACATTAGTCTCTGTGAAATGGAGATGGAATTGATTTTCATTTCAGAGATTTCACAGCTTGCCCCAGAACTTTTCTGCTTGATTGCCGGTGCTCGGGGAGGCACGGGGCTGTGAGAGAGGCAGGAACGGCGTGTGCAATGTGCTATGCACAAATACAAGAGTCTGGATGAAACTGAGATCCCCTGCTTTGCTTGTCTGCAGTTTGACAGCCACCTACAAGACTTTGTGCATCTTCAGCTCCCCCATCCCTTTCGCCTTTTCAAGCAGTGGTTCAACCCAGGACTGTTGCTGAGCTTTCAGGACTCATTATCTCACCAGTGGGCAAGGTGAGAGGTCAAGGAGCTGCAAGGCAATTATTTTGTTCTTAATGGAGATGGTTGGATCAACCTTTCCCTTTTCAGCTGTGAAGATTAGAGTGAGGTGAGCCCAAGTCAGCCTAACCACATCACAACCCATTCTGCCCATGGCAGGGGAGTTGCATTGAGATGGTCTTTAAGGGCCCTTCCAACCCTTCAAACGATTCTATGTTTCTATGATTGGACTCAATGATCTGGTTGGTTTCTTCCAACCTGGTGATTCTATGATTCTGTTTCTATGATTCTGGGTGGCACTCCCTTAAGCTGCTGTCTTGCCTGGCATGTGCCAAAGCCTCAGTCCCCGTTGTTCTGCCTGCTAAGTGGGTAAGTCTGAAGGAGGTAGGATAAGGTTGGTTTTGTTTTTTTTTAGATAGTGGCATGATGAAAATTCATATTGTCTTCCAGCCCAGCTCAGCTGTGCTTTCAGGGTCATAGAATCATAGAATCATAGAACCACCAGGTTGGAAAAGACCCACCGGATCATTGAGTCCAACCATTCCCATCAAACACTAAACTATGTCCCTCAGCACCTCGTCCACACATCCCTTAAACACCTCCAGGGAAGGTGACTCAACCACCTCCCTGGGCAGCCTCTGCCAGTGCCCAATGAACCTTTCCATGAAATATTTTTTCGGAATGTCCAGCCTAAACCTCCCCTGGTGGAGCTTGAGGCCATTCCTTCTCATCCTGTCCCCTGTCACTTGGGAGAAGAGCCCAGCTCCCTCCTCTCTACAACCTCCTTTCAGGTAGTTGTAGAGAGCAATGAGGTCTCCCCTCAGCCTCCTCTTCTCCAGAAGGACAAACTTTGAGTAAAAAGAAGCTTTTGCATGTTCTTCTTCCTGCTAGGTATCATATGAACATAGAACCATATAATCTGCAAGAGACCCACAGTGTTCATAGGGTCCAACTCCTGTCCCTGCACAGGACACCCCAACATTCACCCCATGCATGTGAGGGCATGGGCCAAATACTGCTGGAATATTGTCAGGCTTGACGCTGTGACTTTTTCCCTGGTAGCTGTTCCAGTGCTCCACCACCCTCTGCATGAAGAACCTTTTCCTAATGTCCAACCTAACCCTCCCCTGGCACATCTCATACTGGGCATCATACAGGTGAGATCATCAGTCCCCATCATTTAGCTCAAGTCACCAGGGCTTGTGAAAACACTGTGGATCCATGGAGAAGTGGAAGTGAAGACACCAAAGATCCATGGAGAAGTGGATCATGCATGCAAGGAGCAGAAGGAGCTGCAAAGGCACCTTTCCCTCTTGTATTTCAGCCAGAGTAGTGGGAGTTGTGCGAGGTCACGAGTGTTTGCTGGTAAGCTGGTCCCTAAGCTGCGTGGAAGTTCCTCTCCATCTGCTGCCATATCTTTTTCTCTTAAAGATCTTTAATCACTCTGAGCCCGTGTATCAAAGGCAAACTCGTTTTGCAAAGGGAACTTGAGTGCCCTCAGCGATATCACAGTGAATTATTTGTGAGCAACCCAAAGGCTGAAATATGTTTGAATCAACCATTTCTCAAAGAATGCTACATAAAGAATCAGTTCATAAATAATCAGGCTGGAGCACAGAAAGTTCATAAACATCAGAGCCTGTTGAACAATTTGCTGCCAATAATTCACTATTGAGGGGTTTTATAGAGGACAAGGGGAAAAAAATGCAGAATTCTCTTTCTTGTCACCTTATAAATGAATTAAAAGAAGCTGGAGAACAATCCGTCCTCTTCCCAAAATGTGGTTTTTGGAGCAGACTTCCTCATTTCTATGCAAATACAAGCTCCCCTCTAGGCAATGGAGGGGATGCAGCTGTGTGGATGCAGAAGGGAGGCAGCAGTGAATTGTGAGTAAGTGGCATGAAGACAATTTGCTTGGACCAGGGAGGAAGATGCGCTCTGACAAGGATAGATGGAATGAGGTTGTTGCCAGAGAAAATCTCAAGGAATTGCAAGCCAAGTTGGGGGGGGAGCCTTGGATGCAGCGAGCGTGCAGATCTCCTTGTGTTTTTTGATTTTGAAGGGGGGGAGGCAAATCCAAAGAAGCTTTGTCAAGTCTGACATTGCTCTTGCATCCAAAAGTGGGTATTGATTTTCCACCCGTGACTGCTACAAATAAGAATTTCTGTGTTGCAGCTATAACCTGCACTACTTGTGTTTCTTATCTCTTTAAATATGATTACCTGCACTTCATGGTTTCATGGTTAAAATCGTAATGAACTTTGCCAGCCAAGTCAGTCCGGCAGCTGGGGTGCGTTTGTGTGTGTGATCAAATGAATCCTCGTGCTGGTTCCTCTCAGCTCTATCTCCAGGCTACAGGTTTATTGACTTACTGCTAATTTTCTTGTCAGGATAATTCTTCCAATCAAGATTTAAAACAAACTGGGAGGTTACTAAAGTGCTGGAGATTAAGCTCCTAATGCTTTTTGATTTGATTAAGACACCTCTCAGCATGGGTATTTATTTTAAGGGGGGCAGGAGAGGGAAGTGGACAGGGACGGGACTTAGAGCAGCGTCCAGTATAGAAAGGGGCTCCAAAAAAGCTGGGGAGGGGCTCTTGGTCAGGGAATGCGGGGAGAGGATGAGAAGGAGGGGATTTGAGCTGAAAGAGGGGAGATTGAGATGAGATCTTGGGAAGAAGTGTTTTCCTGTGAGGGTCGGGAGGTCCTGGCCCAGGTTGCCCAGAGCAGGGCTGGCTGCCCCATCCCTGGAGGGGTTCAAAGCCAGGTTGGATGGGGCTTGGAGCCCCTGATCCAGTGGGAGGTGTCCCTGCCCACGGCAGGGGGTGGGACTGGATGGGCTTTGAGGTCCCTTCCAACCCAAACCATCCCATGATTCTATGGCTCTGGGTTAGTGCAAAGCTTTTCTTGGTTGGATGAGGTTGTTTGTTTAAAGTAAATCCCTTCTTCCATGCCAGCATCTGCTGCTCTGTGTTTGCTCGAAGGGGAAACTTAAAAAAAAATAAAAGGGAAGGAAAAGAAAAGAAATAGATTATTCCCACTGCATCAACCTACAGGCGGCTGCTGGCTGCAATTTTCTTCAATTTCTCGCCGTGAAAAGCAAGACCGTTCATTTTGTAAGTGCTGCTTTTGTCTGTGACCTATATTTTGAAAACTGATGGGGTCACCACCTCCCTCCTCCCAACCTGTTGAACCACAGACTGGTTGAGATCTGTCCTAGATTATATTTATCTTGAAGATTATTTAAAAAGCAAGGTAGCTATTACTAATAAGACAGTGTTCTTCTGGGGTTTGTTTGTTTTTTTTCTCCTCCCCTCTGTTCTCCTTTAGAAATGAAAATCCCAGCTTGGCTCCACCTGACCAAAAAAAGTGCTTTTCTTCCTGTCTCTGCCCATCAAAGGCGATCTTGAAAGCACGTAATCTTTCTCCATTCATCATCTGCTGACCCTTTTTGATTCTTTCCCCTCTTTGCTTGCTATCAGGCTGGCTGACAAGTTTGAGGAGGTGTCGTAGCTTGTCAGGTAGTTTTGAAGACATCGTATTTGTGCATATGGATACGCGCAATTTCAGCACTGGGGTTATTTAATGACACATCTTGTTCCCATTTGATTGGAGGTTGAAACCACTGCAGGAAAAGCCAGGTAAGATGCAGCAGCCTGAATTCATCTACGTTCCTTTTAGTCTTTATCAAGTTTGGGGTCTTTTTTCCCCATCAGAAATTCCTTTTTTTTTTCCTTTCCCTTCCCCTTTAATCTCACTTTCTATTAAAAGTCTTCCCAGAGCTAATGTAATAAATTTAGATCCAAAGCCAGATGCATAGCAAAACTTTTGGCAGCGAATACTCTATCAGAAGACATTGCAAATGAAATATGCTTTCCCTTGGGGATTATTCTACAGTTTAATTTAATTTGATATTTCAAATTAAATTAATTCAAATGGTTATGCAGTTTCCAGGGAAAACAGACTTCATTTATGATGTTCTGCCACCAAATTGTTTTGCTCCTATCATATATCTTATATTGTTAACCAGGAATGATAAGTAGTGACAACATTGGATTTTTTCATTCCCTTTGTTTTGCAATTCCCATCCTAAAGGGAATGGGAGCGTTCAGCTTCTCTGTGTATGTAGGCCAGCATTTCCACCGAAACCCTTTTTTAGGGGGCTGAAAATTAGATTTTCAACAAAATGTTGTTTAAAAAAATAACATGTTTGCTTTGAGCAGGTTTTGTTTTTATAGAACTCCTACTTCTTGCTGAGTTTCAATTTGCAGATGAAAAAAATAGCAATGCTTTGTTTGGGACTGAGATTTTGATGTACCAGGCTTACAGCACAGTGAGGACTGACATTAGGAAATAAACACAGACTGAGCTGCTTAGATGGCTGCTTCTTTTGGTTTGGGATTCTCAGGTTTTTGGCATGAAGGAATTTGGGGGGTTTGTTTGTTTGGTTTTTTTTTTCTTGAAAGGGCACGGTTGGGAAAATATCTGCACTTTCCAACCAGATACAGCTTTACCCACATACAGAATTCTGTAGAATCACGGGATGGTTTGGGTTGGAAGAGACCTCAAAGCCACCCACTGGATCAGGGGCTCCAAGCCCCATCCAACCTGGCCTGGAACCCCTCCAGGGATGGGGCAGCCACCCCTGCTCTGGGCAACCTGGGCCAGGGCCTCCCCACCCTCACACCAAAACATTTCTCCCTAAGATCTCATCTCAATCTCCCCTCTTTCAGCTGAAAACCGTCCCCCTTGTCCTGTCCCTGCATTCTCCGATCAAGATCCTCTCCCCAGCTTTCCTGGAGCCCCTTTCAGTCCTCAAAGCTGCTTTACAGGAGCCTTTGGGATGGCATCCCTTCCCTCCAGCGTGTTTACCATGCCACATAGCAGAATTTAGGAGCTTGGCCTGCATTTGGAGAGGGTCCCTTCCCTTTCATCATTAATCTGCAGGAGGGAACTTGCTAAAAAAAAAAACAACTAAATCCCAAACCTAAATCATTCTGCTTCTGTTGTGCATGGGATTAACTGCTCTTCAACAACTGCTTCCCAAGACTCGTGTGGGCTCCCATGGGTTTTCTTTGTCATCCTCTTACGCTGCTTTTGAAGTGGCTGATTTATTTAACATGGCTTTTCTCCACCAGCTCTTATTATCCAGAGTCATCAAGGAACTTGCACCAACTCTGAAGTACATTAAGACAAGGTAATTCAGAGAAGTGTTTGCATCTAGAAATATATGTAAGCACTTTCCTATCTGCTGGCCTGTAGAAAAGCCATTATTCTCGACAGGGGAAAAAAATATTGGTAATATCACAAGAGGCTTTGGAAGAGCATAAAACTGGTTTCATTTTCCAGTCAACTGAGACCTAATATTCCCCATACAAGATGTTTACATGTTTTAGAAAAAGGAGCAATGTTTATTTGTATAAAGCGATGCACACACAAAAGTTCTCTATTGTGCTTGTGGCTTTTTTTCCATTGTAAATTGTTTTCTAGTGAGAAATCTCTTTCTCATCCATCGCAGCCAGGAGATTAGAGAAATATAAATATCATCTAAAGAGAACGGAGCTGAGCCTGATAACGAATGTACAGGAGAAAAATGGGAGATGGAGCATCCCTCGTGACGAGGCAGGCTGAGTGCTGAGGCAGAGAAGGCTTGTGGTCTCCACAGCTTCAGGGGTTTTATTTGCTTAGACTGTCCTGGGACAGCCTGGTCCCGGTGTGACATTTCTTCTCAGATGTGTATTTTGGGCTGCTCCAAACCCATTTCATATGATCAGTCCTTCACCAGCAAAGGAAGATATGTCAAAACACTTTCTTTTCACCCTGGAAGCTCATTGGGTTTTTCAGTATATTTTTCAGCAAGGATTTGTTCCAGAATAACACAGAGCCCTGAAGCGCTGGGGAGTGGTGAGATTTAGATGTCCCCGTGGTCTTATTCACAGCCAGGAGCCTGGCAGCCCAGTGGATGCTCCAAGCTTCTGCCTTTTGAGCCGTGGCCACTCCCCACCCATTGTAGGCGGGATGGGAGCCTTTTTGATGGAGCTCACGGATGGACAGAACAAGTATGTGTGTGATGGGGCCGAACGAGGCGGTTATGGGGACAAGGCTTGGAGTAAGGGTTGAACCTCTCCTGTCCATTTTGCAAGCCCATCCCCATCACTAGGGGCACTGGCACATCTCACTGTGCTTTAGAGGTTTTAAGTGTTGGGATTTTCATTTATTTTTCCTTTTTTAACTCCTCTTTTCTTCATTTTATTATTATTTGAGAGCAATTTCTTACTCAGTGCTTCCCCAGCAGTGAGAAAGGCAGCCAAGAATTCTTAACCTTGAAGCTTCAGTGGTTCAGTTTGATCTCGTGCTGCCAGTGGTTTCAGTTTAACGCGGTACGGAGCACACCACAATGCCTGCTGCTTCATTGCTCCTTATGCGGAGACCAAACCCACCTCCCAGCACAGATTTTGCTCTCCTCATCTCATCTTCGTGGTGTACCTTGCAAAACTTGAGCTAATTCAGCTGGGATTTGTTTCCCTGATTAGGTCCAAAGAGCCACTTTAACTCTAGCAGGGTTTTTGCATCATTTTATCTCCCTCTGCAACCTCTCCTTCCCTCACAATGCACTCAGATCACTGCACAGTGAGTGCGTGCAGGGGAAGAGGAGCATGCAATCATGGAAAGCCTCTCCCATGGGAGATGGCATCTGTCTTCTGATTTGGTTTCTTCTCTTTGTCAACCCTTTTTCTGGCAATGAGGTCCATAGTCTCATGGGCCATGTTTGCAGGGTCAAACCTTAGGAAAGTAATTGTTGTACGAAGTCCCTATTACCCAGGGCTCATGATGTGAGCAGATGTGCCAGCACCTGCTTGGCTGCCATGTGCTGGAAAAAGCAGGCGCTGGAAATTAAAAAGTATAAGCGATTGTAGGAAGATTCCTTCTCCAGCCAGCCCTCATCCTGCAACCCATTCCTTTTATTTTGCCCCTCTTCAGAAAGTTTCTCAGACTCAATATGCTCTATGACACCCCTACTTGTATTTTTTCTCTTTCTGCAGCAGTATTTTGTATTTCAGCAAAGTTATTGTGTCAAAAAGGAGATTGAGCCCTGTTCTGCTTTTGGCTGGTTTGCTTCCCCCACGCACCTGGGTAGCATCAATAGGGGGCTCATGGTGAGAGGCTGGAGCCCTCCCCAGGTCACCGTGCCAGTGCAGCCCTGAGCAGCAATCTCAGAAGAGCTAAGGAGAGAGGAACAGGCTGTATTTGGTGGGGTGTGGGTGCTGGTCTCTTCTCCCAAGTACCAAGTGATAGGATGAGGGGAAATGGCTCCAAATTTGGCCAGGGAAGGTTTAGATTGGATATTAGGAAAAAAATTCTTTACCAAAAGAGTGATGAACTCCCAGCAGAGGCTGCCCAGGGCAGTGGTGGAGTCTCCGTCCTTAGAAGGGTTCAAAAAGTGTGTAGATGTGGCAGTTTGGGAAACGGTTTAGCAGGCATAATGGTATTGGGCTGACGGTTGGAGTGGATCAGATTAGAGGTCTTTTTGAACCTTTATGATTCCATGATTATAGATGGGAAATTGAGTCACAGGCTGCTGGAGGGTTTTCTCAAGGTCCTGCAAACATGCTGGCTGGACTCCAGGTGGGGGAAGATAGCTATTGTCTGTAAATATCTGCAGGAAAAAAAAAATGTATTAAGGGGCTGAGATTCCCAGGAATGCACATCTCTGCTCCTGGGAGTGGACTGGAGTAGGTGTCCTTGGGGAACACCTCTATGAGTAGGAATATTGCTGCCTGATCTCATGATCCAATCAGCCCATGGTGGCTTTCTTCCCACCTCAGCTGCAGTACAGGCTCCCCGTCCTTGCTTTTGGGGTGAATTTTATCATCTCTTACTGGAGTTGCCTACTTTGCTCCAAAATGAGCTGTTTGCAGGCAAGGTTAATGACCATTGAAGGAAAGGCCTTCAGCTCACGGCAATGAAGAGTACTTGTCCTGAGCATCTTTGAGTGAGACAAGAGAAAAGGCACTTGTGTGTGCCCAAGTCCTTGGAGATGGTTCAGCTGCTGCATGGATGGGCATGGGGGCTGGTGTCTCACATGCTCCATGAAACTTTGCCGACAACAGGGTCCTCTTGCACTGACCTCAGGAGCATCAGCTCTTCTTGCTTAAATACATCCATGCAGCTAGAACCTACAATGTAGGATGCTATTTCAATGCAGCTTCAAGAGCCCTTTGGGGCTGAGGCTGCTGTCCTTAAGACAGTTTAGGAATTACTGATGGAATAACGTTTGGAAACCAAGTCTTGCCTTTCGCAGATGCAAGGGAGGAATTGTTGTTTAAGTAACACCCTGTGGACTGGAACTGGTGGTGACCCAGAAACAGTTTATTTTTTTATTGCTTTCCCTATCTCCCCCAGGCTAAAGCTGTCTCTGATAATGGAAAACCAGTTTGTTACTGGGGGAGAAATATTCAGCAGGCAATGGCAAAAGCTTAACAGAGTCAAGTACCCAGGAGGCAGGAGCTGGGACAGCTGAACAGCCCTTGCACCCATCTCTTTTCTTTTACTTTTAATGCTCTACTGATACAGAGCCCTCTTCCCAAATAATGCCTTTATTGTTTAATTTTTCATGCCATTGTTTCAGTAGCTTCGGATCAAAATAGATGTTGACTCTTTGCCATGTGGCAGTTCTAGTTTCAGCCAATGTGATGCTCATCGAAGCCAAACTGATTTCCTCATCCACAGAAGGATGTTATCAAGAGTTCTAGTGTTCTTTATCATTTTAGCCACCATGGCTTCCCAGGTACCTTCTAATGCTAGGAAGTACTAGAGGGAGGAGGAGGGGATAAATCATACCAACAGAATGTCCTGAGTTGGAAGGGACCCACAAGGATCATCGAGTCCAACTCCTGTCCCTGCACAGGACACCCCAACATTCACACCATTGGGCTGAGGGCATTGGCCAAATGCTTCTGGAATCTTGTGCCGTGACCGCTCCCCTGAGAGCTGTTCGGTGCTTCACCACCCTGTCAGGGATGAACCTTCTCCTAATGTCCAGCCTAACCTTCCCCTGGCATCTTCCTGCTCTGCTCTGGTTCCTATTTACTCATCTCTTGACCTAAGTAGAGACGACCACCATCTCTAATTATTGCAGGGCTGAATTTGACGTTGTGAGCATCAATGTGTCCATTAGCTTTTGTGCCAAGACATTCATGCTTGTTTTCTGGGAGCTTCTCACCACCCATGGTTTATATGGACCCTGCTGGTGGCTTTGCCAGCACAGAAGAGTTTGTTCACTTGTTTGGCTAGTTGGATTTTGCACCGAAGGGCATTGTTTGTAACCGCCCCATCACCCGAAATCATCAGCGTGGACCCCACCCCAGGCCATCGGTACTAAAAGCACAAACCATAGCTTGGCAGACTCTAGGAGAAACGTTGTCATATCCTATCAGTATGAGGCCTCACACTCTCCTGAGCACCAGCCATGAGCAGAAAACGTGACAAATGCAGCAGTAGCAAAGATGTAGACAATAAACAAGCTTGTGCCCACATTATTGGTTTGCTAATGAGGAGAGACCTCATCAACCACCCAGCCATCTAATTTCTCTTGGCTACTATCACAGCCAGTCAGGGACCACACAAGACACGACATTTTCTGACACAAAACAGTTCTGGGAAGGAGACATTTCACACGGGAAAGCGGCCAATTCTCCCTTTCAACTCCAACTTTGATGCTGGAAATCTCCTTTGGACCACACATTGTCTGGTGAAAGATAAGAGTCAATCCCAACTGCTTGTCTCGGTTGAGCTCCCAAACTTCCCAGCACCTCCCATGGCTGCACTATGCCAAGCCTCCATGGATGGGAAGTGGGAGAGACTAAATCCTCTTTTCAAGCACTGCACAGTCAAGCCCAACGCATTAGGCTGGTTTGTTTTTTTCCATGACCTCTTCTCCGTCTAAGCAGAGTTGTCTTGGAGTTCAGCCACCAAGCTGAATTCACCGCTGCCCTTTCCAAAACTCAAACAACAGGTCTGTCTCCCTGCCAGGAGGAGACCTTGTTCTGCTGTCTTGCAAAATTGGAAGTGGCCCATTCTTGAAACTGGCCACAGCCCTCATGGTTTTGCATGTGCTCCCAGCATCAGTTGTGTTGCACGGAGATCTATTGCTTGCCCAGCGGTGTCTCGACTCACAAACTAATTAAAGTTCATGTCACACCAGGAAGATGCAAAACGCTTTTTCAGTGCTCGATGTTATTATTTTAAGCTTCCTTTCTTTTTCCTGAGGCACAGTAACTCCCTGAATCCCAGCTGGCACACCACATCCAGCCACAAAACATCGCTAATTGGGTGTTTCTCCTGTTGACCTCATTTCTCACACAGTCTTTGGCTGGGTATCTTTCTTTCTTCTTCTATTTTTTTTTCCCCTTACCAAGAGAGCTCAGAAACTCCATAAACAGAAACCCACCACTTGATGAGCATCATGGCCAGTTCTTGGTTATATCTGCCCTGTTTCAGGATATGATGCTGCTGCTCTTCCTCCAGCATCACCCGTTCTACACATTCAAGGAGTTATGGCCTAATGTCCTCAAGTTTTGCCAGGGAAGATTTAGAAAAAGTGGTGAAGCTTGGCAGAGGCTGCCTAGGGCAGTGGTGGAGCCTCCATCTCTGGAGGAGGTTCAAAAAGCTGGTAGATATGGGGGTTCAGGACATAGTTTAGTAGGCACAGTGCGGTTGGACTGGATGAGCTTAGAGGTGTTTTCCAACATTACTGACACCATGATTCTATATGGGGCAGGGGGAAATGAGAAGGGAGGGATTAAGTGTGGAGAGATGTTTTCGGAAGAGGCTTACTTGGAAGAGGTCTCAGATAGGCAGAACCTAGTTTGTTGCTCCTTTCCATCAGCAAGGCATTACCAGGTCCACTATTCTTGATTTGGATACTGAAAGGTTTCTTTTGTTGCCCATCAGAAGATAACTGGAACAGGCTGCCCAGGGAGGTGATTGAATCACCTTCCCTGGAGGGGTTTAAGGGACGGGTGGACGAGGTGCTGAGGGACATGGTTTAGTATTTGATAGGAATGGTTGGACTCGATGATCCAGTAGGGTCTTTTCCAGCCTGCTGATTCTATGATTCTATAAGGTGACTCGTGCTCTTAATGATGGAAAGCTCGAACTGTCTCTCATGGTACGACCCTTGCTTCATGACAAACACACCAGGTTCATTAGAACCAGCTTCGTTCAAGTCTCCCCGAACAAGTTCACCTCCCAAAATATCAAGTAGCATCCCATTAATTCCTTAATTGCCTGGTGTTATGGGGAAGGTGCCTCCTCCAGCAAAGCCTCAATGTCACATTGTGGAGGTGGCAGGTGGAGACCTCTCCATGCTTTTCTCGAGGTGGCTCTTTTTCTTCCTTTGAACATGTATTTATGAAAACATATTTTCTTCTGTGCCTTGGATTCTGCCCCATCTACCTTCCCCAGCATTAATCAATTGTGCTTTTCCCCTGTAGCATTCATTACCTCCTTAAAAATGAATGTGGAGAGAAAACACAATTAAGTGTTTCCTTGGTTAAATAACACCTTGGAAAAAAAAACCCCAGAACAATGGCTTTAAAAATAAGGAGAGAGTAGAGATTGTAGAGTTTGAACTAATGATGGAAATTACCTCGGGTTAAGTTGGGTTTTAAATCAGAGGTTTGGGGGTATTTTATTTTTTTCCATTCTTTCCAGTGAATTATGACAAATAGAGAGGCCCGCCGGATGGATGATTAGATTTTTTTTCCTCTCCCATCCACATTGAAAAATGAAATATTTCTGTAATATTAAATCCGTCAAATTGATCAAAGTGTGGTGTCAAAAAATGTTGTAAGCGCTTCTTCTCATCCAATCCCCTCAGTGACTGCAAACCAGAGACCTTTTCATATCCCCTTCTAGGTGTAGCAGTGGATTACTTCTCCAAAAAGAGCCTGTGCAAGGAATGAATCTGCATTTCTCCATCTCATTCCAATAATAGGGACTTACAAAGGGCTGTGGAACTGGCATGTGAAACAAAAATATGTGGCCCTCAGCTTCATGGGTTTGCCTCTACTTATGCCCATAGCCTGTCCTAACACCACCTTTTCCCTCCTGCCTAACGGCAGGGTCAAAATTAGAGTCATAGAAGCACAGAATGTCCTGAGTTAGAAGGGACCCACAAGTATCATCGAGTCCCACTCCTGGCTCTGCACAGGACAACCTCAAAATTAGGGTGGGTTGTGGCTTGAAAACACAGTGATAAAGGGAAATTTCTCCTTTATGAGTAAATGCTGGTAGATATATTTATGTTTCCCTACCCTTCTGTATTTCTTTCCCCTGCTTCCTTATACTGGAGATCAAGAAAACCAAACAAATTAGACCCCCAAAATATTTGGTTGTTGTTTGAGAATCATAGAATCCTGGAATGGTTTGGGTTGGAAGGGACCTCAAAGCCCATCCAGTTCCACTCCTGCCATGAGCAGGGACACCTCCCACTGGATCAGGGGCTCCAAGCCCCATCCAACCTGGCCTTGAACCCCTCCAGGGATGGGGCAGCCACCACTGCTCTGGGCAACCTGGGCCAGGGCCTCCCCACCCTCACAGCAAAACTTTTCATCCTAAATGTTCCTAAACCTTTCTTTCTAAATGTTCTTATCTCAATCTCCCGTCTTTCAGCTTCAAATCATTCCCCCTCATCCTCTCCTTGCACTCCCTGATCAAGAGCTTTTCCTCAGCTTTCCTTGAGCCCCTTTCAGTACTGGAAGCTGTTCTATGGTCTCCCTGCAGCCTTCTCTTCTCAAGGCTGAACAACCCCAACTCTCTCAGTGTCCTCATACAGGAGGTGCTCCAGCCCTCAGATCATCTCTGTGGCCTCCTCTGGACTCACTCTGAGATATCCGTGTCCTTCCTCTGCTGATTTGAGGAAGCCAATCCAGGGTGCAGACAAACGTTCAGAAAGGCAGTAATCTGGAGCACTGCACGACAGGATAAATGTAAATCATGTCCAGTAAAGAAAGATTGACTGGAAAGCTGTCAATGAGGAGATTGGTCATTGTAAGTGTAGAAAATAAGGGCTAGTCTTCTTCAAGAATGAGGTTGTTGTAGATAAGATTCTGAACGGTTCTCTTCCATTCACAGCAGTTAGATGAGAAGCCAGCTTAGTTTCAACAAGGAAGAGATTTGTTGGTTAAGAAATGGGAGAAAAAATCCTTCTGCTGGGGTGGTAGAGCATGGGAACAGGTAATTTATGGTGTGATAGGCTTGGCAGCTTCGTTAAGAACAGGTTAAACCCATATCTGTTGGAAGTTCCTGGAGTATATCCTGGTTGGAGGTTCCTCGTTCTGTCCCTGGGGATGCGTGGGACGGAGACTGACCTGACATCCCTTTTATTCCTGTAAAGCTGTACTTACCAGATCACACCAGCTACTTCTGTTGCCTTAGTTCTGCTGTGCTGTTTGACATGAAACTTCAGTTGTCTTCAGTGAAAAACACCAGGCAATAAAAGGACGAGGCTTTTGCATATGCTTGCATAACGAGGAAGTGTGTTTGCTCGTATTTTTTTCTGTGGCGGTGTGGAGATGTGCTCTGAACTTCCATAAAATGTGCAAAGAGCAGCAAGTTTTACTTCATCTCTTGATGAATAGGCAGGGCTTGCGACATGCAAAGCAAGGAGCAAAAGGCTTCTGTTCTCTTCCAGAGTCGCTTTGTGCCTCAGTGTCCCTCAGCTTCCTCGGTTTGTGCATTTGAGATCAAAAGATAGAAATCTCCGCTCTCCCAGACATTGATTACTTTGCCGTAGGAGCTCTTTGTGCTATCGACTAACCCTCGCAAGGGAAAATAAGCATTTTCCTTCATTATACAAATGGGGAAACAGGTGTAAAAGAGATGAAGTCATTTTTCAGAAAGTCACCTACAGGAATGAGAGAAATCAGAGTCCTCCTTCCCCATCGCAGCTGCTGGTGGGTCTCCGTATGCTCTGGTTAACCCAGAGGAGGGTCTCAAACAGCCCTACAGAAACATAGCAGAGATGGATTGTCACAACTCTGCCACTTACCAAATTAGAAACAATTTAAGGATTTAAGGATTAAGTACCATTAATTACTGCCCAACAAATGCTGAGCTACAATGGAGCACTTGTGGAAATGGAGAGAGAAGTTCTGTGTGAATACTAAATGGCTTCATTAATGCTCGGTGCAATTTCATTGAGTGATAAATTAATTCACTTGGTGCTCCAAGAATCACTGAGCGGGACTACGGGCTCATGTGATTAAGGCAGGGCAGGGGCCCAGCTTCTCCTTGCTTATGCAGAGCAAGTGTCACCAGTGTGGGACACTCCAGAACAAGGGAAAGGGAACCCTTGAGTAAGGAAAAAGTGAGAAAACTTGTTTACTGAGTGAGGAAAAAACCAAAATGCTGCTCCACCTCATCTGAAAAACAGTAGAAGTTTTGAAGGTCAGGATGAGAGCAGGGGAGTCAAGGTCATCATCTCCGTTTTGCATCTGGAGCTGGGAGTTGATGCTGCACCCTCCTGCACAAATGGAAGTTTTGCTGTCGATGGGGCCCTGATATTAAATCCCTGCAATTTTTTTCTTTCCTTCCTTTCCGCTGCAGATGTAACCATGGGGCTGAGAAGACCTTTCCAGCCAATGGAATTCCTTTGACTTCTTGCACTCAAGCCCAGCTCTGTGGCTCATGCTAGGTTGTCCTCCTGTCAAATACCAGGTGGGATGAGCAAGCCTAGACTTTGCTTCCCCTTTACCTAATGCTTATGGTGAGCTTTTGCAAGGCTTGGAGCATCCCAGTGTGTTGGTGCTGCCCCAAGGGCATGTTTACCTGGGCCTGAAGAAAGATTTGATGCTTCCAAAATGTGGGAGAAGCACATCTGGTGTGGCAGACCACCAAAGCAGTGACAACTAAAACTGGAGTCTACTTCCCAGCAGCACTTTCCCCCAGAAGTAGTTGAGAAGGAGGAGGGAGCAGCATCTAGCCAGGATGTCTTGCCATGAATAATTTTGATTTCTCCTCTGGCTATCATGGCACGACAGCTGCCCGGGCAGAGCCTCGCCACCTCCCTTTAGTACATGTTACCTGGAGTTCAGCATCGGTTTTCTGTCCCTCTAGACTTTTTAGCCTTCCGTTATGTTGCAGCGTTATTGATTGCTCACCCAGCCATGGCCTGGAGGCTGTATTAGGTGTGAACAAAGTGCTGGCCCCAACAGGCTCGTGATACAGGGCAGGATGCTTGGAGGCTGGTTTCATAATCATTCTTTTTTTAGCTCTATTATGCATTGCCCTTTGGCCACCTCCTCTGCCTAGGTCTTCCCAAGCCAATTTACGGTGCCTGTAGAGGTTGGGTGGTTTCACAGCTCAGCACAGGTCCCTTTGCCCCATGGTGCAGGGTTCCTTGGCTCACCTGGCTTGCAGTCTCACCTATGAAGGCAAAGAGTGTGGGAAATGGGAGAGAAACCTTGTTTTCTCATTGCCAAAGGGAGATTTAACAGTGAGGATTTGTGCAAGGATCTGTTTCTGCCCCACGTACAGCACCATGGTTCTCCACCTCTCTCTGCATCTTTCCTCTCCCAACCCCTGCAAGAGAGTCTTGAGGGCACAAGGGCTCATCTTTTGCTATCCTGAGACATTAGGACCCTTGTCTTGGTGCAGCCAAGTGAACCTTCAAGACATAACCCAAATATGCCAGATCTGCTTTGGCCAAGAGTTATGGGTGTCCAGCACACCTACGTAGGTTGATACAGGTGGATATGGAGACTTCCACCTGCTCTTCAAGACAGGCAGGTCTCCTCTGCCATGTTAGCGTGGTGCTCTGCTTTCATAGTCCTACACAGCTCCAGGTTCAACCCTGGCTCACAACAAGGCAGCTCAGAAATGAAATGAGAGGAGATGCGCACATCCCCCCTGTGTATGAAGGCACATTCTTGGTTGGCCATTAATGAATGGAGGAAGAATGTCTAATTAAACAACTCAAATGCTAGCAAGATGCAAAACCCAGACTAAAGGTTTCCTAGAGTAATGAGCTGATAGAGAAGCAGCCAGAGGGAGACATCGTCAGCTTTATGGGGCTGGCAAACCTAGGCAATAGAGCTGTGCATTCTTGAGTGCCATCTTCTGGCACCTTGTGTGTGAACTCGTTGTGTGTCTACACAGTTAGAGCAATCTGGTAATGCAGAGCTGCTGCCAGGCACAAGGAGCAAAGCAGATTTCTTGCATTTTCCAACACAGCCTTGAAAGCTGCATGGGGAGCAGATGCCTTTGGGTTTGCATCTACCATCTCTTTGGCTGTTGAGTACCTGCCTTGGCCAGCACGAGGAGCTGCACGCCTGCCAGGTGGCCTCGGCATGTGGTTGGTATCGGCTCACCGTGCCAGCATGGGAAGCATCTGTTTACTGGTTTATTTATCCCCTCTGCAATCACCAGGGGAGGATAATCTCCACGACATGCCACATCTCGTTTACAGCCTGCCCCTGATAAGTTAGAAGTGCAAGTTGTGGGGTGGGGAGGAGGTGGAGGAAGACGTGGAGCCGCACACACTGGGGACAGAAAGGGGAGTTGGGGAAATGTATAAAATATTTAACAACATCGTGGCAAGACACAGACAGGGGTAGAACAATAATTAAAGTAAACAGCACATCAAAAGCCGAGCTAAAACTCACATTTAAATTGCAAGTCAGTGCAGAAGCAGCTCATGTAGCCATGTGTAAATGTGTTTCCAGGAACCTTTTAAGAATATTAATGATGATGGAAGCAGAACAGCAATGATTCAGACTTTATGGTATGTGACAATCCAGGAGGCCTCCATCCTCGTGCTTGTCTGTGGGCAGAAGGAAGCTGATGAGAGCTTGGATCTTGCCAGAAAAGCAGGTTTCTTTCCAGGGAGACTTCAGGAGAGAGGGATCCTGAAGTGAGCAAGTACAGAGTCTCTTCTCTTGCTAGGGATGCACCCAGTTTTCTTTCAGCCCCATGGTGGGACTGCACCACTGTAAACTAGGTGGTCGGAGCCTCTGTGATTTTTGTTCCCTACAGCCATTCCCTGGTTGCACCCCTCTTGTCTGCTTCCCTAGGCTTTGCCCTAATTAGTTTTAAATTACCTAGGTCATGTTCTTTTATGTTCTTGCTTGGGATCCTCAGGCACAGAATCATAGAATCATAGAATCATAGAATAACCAGGTTGGAAAAGACACCCAGGATCATCAAGTCCAACCACTCCTATCAAATACTAAACCATGTCCCTCAGCACCTCGTCCACCCGTCCCTTAAATACCTCCAGGGAAGGTGACTCAACCCCCTCCCTGAGCAGCCTGTTCCAGTGCCCAAGGACCCTTTACGTGAAGAATTTTTTCCTAATGTTCAGCCTGAACCTCCCTTGGTGGAGCTTGAGGCCATTCCCTCTCATCCTGTCCCGTCACTTGGGAGAAGAGCCCAGCTCCCTCCTCTCCACAACCTCCCCTCAGGTAGTTGTAGAGAGCAATAAGGTCTCCCCTCAGCCTCCTCTTCTCCAGGCTAAACACCCCCAGCTCTCTCAGCCGCTCCTCATAAGATTTGTTCTCCAGCCCCCTCACCAGCTTCGTTGCTCTTCTCTGAACTCGCTCCAGAGCCTCAACATCCTTCTTGTGGTGAGGGGCCCAGAACTGAACACAGGATTCGAAGAGCAGTCTCACCAGTGCCGAATACAGAGGGAGAATGACCTCCCTGGACCTGCTGGTCATGCTGTTTCTGATCCAAGCCAAGATGCCACTGGCCTTCTTGGCCACCTGGGCACACTGCTGGCTCATGTTCAGTCTCTGTCAACCAACACCCCCAGGTCCTTCTCCTCCTGGCAGCTTTCCAGCCAGACTTCTCCTAGTCTGTAGCTGCCAATTGTGCCCCATTTGCTGAACACCATCAGCACCACTTTCTTGAGCTCCCTGTTGCTCCCGGTGATGCCTGGTGCTCCATTTCCAGAACGGAGCCCATTCACGCCCCGCGTGTCATTACCATTCTAGCACTTCAGTATAGCAGAGGAGCCATCACGTAATTGGAAGACTGAGGTCAGGGCTGAGGCCATGCCAAACAAGCTGCATCGCGGGTTCCTTCCCAAGATGGGTGATGACACAGCACCTTCCCTGCCTGGCTCTGCAGAAGAGCACGGTTTGAATTAAGGGCCAGAAATCAGTGTCAGATTTGCCTTGACTCCAGCGCTGAACACCTTCGGGCTATTAGAGCAAATCTCTTAATTATTCCCCGTACCATTTGCCCTCACCTGTACAAGGAGTACAATAGCTCTGTCCTTTGGGGGGACAAATTCTCCTTAGTCCTGATAATACTGTGATTTACAGAGGATTTCTGTCAGTGGCCTTCAGGGCATGGTGGTATCTAATGGAAGCAATTGAAAAGCAGTGGGAAGTGACCCCCTGGAAGTCTGGAAGTTCAAGCAGCTGTAGACAAAACAGAGGAATTAAGAAGCAGACTGCGGAGAGATGCTGGAGCGCGCAATTGCCTTCCTCGTGTGCCGCAGTGGGTGCGTGTTGTTGGAGTGGAGCATCCCAGTGGGCACTGGGAACGGGATGCAGCAGGAGGGGCTAAGCAGGGAGATTACAGGTGGAGTGTTTTTTCACTCGACCGTGTATTCTCATAAGATGCTCTTTGGATATTTCAGACTCTGGAGTCCTTCCTGGGAGATAGCAGGAAGGTTTAACTTCCCACAAGGTTTAATTTTCCAGAAGTTTAAGTTTCCAGACTCTCTAATTGCCTCATAGCAGCAGCAAACCCTTTTGAATCCTTCTGTGCTGCAGTTTCAAAGCTGCTGTTTAAAGAAGAGCATTAACCCCTGCTTTGTGTATGGGTAAACTGAGGCATGACATGGAGAGACCAAGTCTAAAGGGGGCAGCACCCAAGCCCAGCATCTCCCTGGTTGGGTAGGGAGTCCTGCTGTTTTCTAGGAAGACAAGAATCACCCTTGGCAGAAGCACTGGCAGCCAGAGTGTGCCTCACCAAGCCTTTACCCATGAAATATCTCTGTTGCTGCTCCTTCCCAGGGCAGTCAAGAGCAGCCGGCAATCAGAGACCTCTGTCTCCAGCGCCAGACGGACAGCCCTAACAATTTCCAAGCACAATTGCCTTCAAAATATTCCAGTCACTCCTGGGTAATTTGCAGCCTTGGCAGCCTGATGATGTTTTGTCCCTGTTGAAGTGATGACGGCTGCGCTGGAGTAGAAGGTGACTGAGGCAGGGTCTGGTCTTCCATTCAAGAGGGTCTGGGGACATTGTGCATCAGCAGCTATGTGGAGAAACCCAAGTTCAAGGGAGGTTGGCCCCATCTCCCAAGGTCACTTGTTACCTGGACCAAAGACCTCTCCCCATTGCTGCATCACCCCAGCAAGAGCAACGCTTCAAATGGGAGTGGAGGGAGAGGACAAGGGGGAATGGTTTTGATCTGAAAGAGGGGAGGTTGGGATGAGATCTTAGGCAGAAATGTTTTCCTGTGAGGATGGGGAGGCCCTGGCCCAGGTTGCTCAGAGCAGAGGTCGTTGCCCCATCCCTGGAGGTGTTCAAGGCCAGGTTGGATGGGGCTTGGAGCCCCTGATCCAGTGGGAGGTGTCCCTGCCCATGGCAGGGGGTGGAACTGGATGGGCTTTGAGGTCCCTTCCAACCCAAACCGTTCGATAATTCTGTGAATCTCCTTGCATCTCAATGGAGAAACACATAATTTTATTTTGGCAATAGCTAGCTCTAAACAGAACCCTCTTTGGTGCCTAGGTGAAAATTCAATACCATGCCAAGCCCTTTCTCCAAGCAATGGTAGGTTTAGCAAGGACAGGATTTCCCTTTTTCCTCCTTGCAGAGTGGCTGCAAGCCTCCTGTCAGTATTTTTCCCGGCATGCAGATGTTGGTTTGACCTAGATGCTTAAGCATTCGTTTACTGCTGAAGTTTTGCATTTAGAGGTCTTAAGAGTTTGTATTGTGGGCTGTCTGGAAAGCTCTGAAAGGGAAAAAAACACCGAGGGCAGCTCATGAGTTATGGAGGAAAAGCGATTTGACGTTATTCTGCCTCCGTTTATTGGCAGCCCGCAATGAGATGTAAAGAAATGTCAAAAAATCCCATGTGCACATTGGTTTGGCTTGGGAAAAAAATGCTGTTTTCCTCTGCCCGGAGGCTACGAGTCACTCTGCTAATGCAGAAGGCACTAAAATGACCCCTTTGTTTTTCTTATGATCACTTCTGATAGCGCGCTCTGCCAGAGATATCATATCTGTGATCTCTCAGTACTGATGTTAAGTCTCTCTTGAGTTCAGTAGCATCTCCTTGAGATTAATACTTCATGGCATTCTCAGCACCAAGCTGTCCTAACCCATACATCACAAGATGTCATGCTTCGCACTCGCCTCCTGCCTCAATGACTTCGTGCTGGCACAATAAATAACCCTTGGCCAGCACTGCTCTCCCCTCTTTGTTGTGCACAGAGAGTTTAACGAGGAACACGGAAACTCTCCGGATGCAAGGAGGGAAGAGATGCTCCTACGGCCAGATTGGGTGTGAGGACAGCCCTGCTTCCCTCTCCGGAGGGAGGAAGCTGGCAAAATTTTGCAAGGGTTATTCCTTGTCCCTCTCCCGAGCGGAAGAAGAGAAGATGCATAGGGGTTTCTCTGTGACGTTTTATAGAGAGTGACAAACCGGTGCACGCCCTGGGTACCCATCTGCCAGCTAGCTCGTTTCACATCCTGACCGTTGGGCAAATGCGTTAGGAAAACCACTTTCTGCTTTGGCTTTTGCTTTGGTTTCTACTTCTTTGCATGCTTGCGTCTTTTCCAAGGGCTGTGCAAGCAGACCAGGCTCCTTTCGCAGGATGAGCTGTGTGCAGAGACACCTTCCTTCCTCATTTGTGGGGTGAGTGAAGGAGGCTGTCAACCCCTGGGGCTGCAGCCCTGCACAGCACACTAAGTGCAGATGGGTTTGACCTTCAGAGCCCTCTGGAACCTCTGCATCCTGACCCCATGGGCTGATTGCGGATGCTGATCCTCTAGAGGAAAAAAGGAGTTTTAAGGGAACTTAAAACATTGTGTCCATCAGCAATTGGGTTTCTGCAGGTGAATATCCACACCGTTGAGCGCTGTTCAGTATTGAGATGTCGGATGTGGACACCAGCAATGCCGAGCACAGGCTGGGCTGCTGTGGCCTCGCTGCTCTCAGGACTGAAACTCAAAATCATGTTTGTGCTGCAGCCAGGGAGAAACAGCAGTTGTGGTCCTGGAGAGGCTTGAATCTGAGCTCTAGAAGGTCTACCCAGGGGTGCCGTCTGCTGTTGTTGAGGTGGTTTGAGGTGAAGAAGACTGTAAGATGTGTTTTCATTACTTTGGGGTCCATCAGAGAGGTGGTTGAGTCACCTTCCCTGGAGCGGTTTCAGGGAAGGGTGGACGAGGTGCTGAGGGGCATGGTTTAGTGTTTGATAGGAATGGTTGGACTCGATAATCCAGTGGGTCTCTTCCAACCTGATGATTCTATGGTTCGGTGATTCTATGATTCTATGGTCACTTGTGTCTTGAGTTGTTTATGTGATTTTGGTGCTGCTGAAGTGACTGTGCTGTTCAGTGACCGTGTTTCAAGGCCTGGGGAATCAACCCTTGTTGCAAAGCACTTTGGGCTTCTTGCCTCCTATCTCAAAAGCACTCTTTGAATCAAAGGAAGGAAAGGTCTCCCTTTAACTCACACCCACACATCCTCCTTCCTCTCCCTCAGTGCATTCGATGTGGGGGAAGTGAACCCGAAGGGCTCACCAAGGCTTGCATTAACGCGCTTGCCTGGGAGCAGTGCGGGCATCGCAGCGCATCTAATGCACTGCCCTGTGTGGCGCGAAGCACTGTGGCAAGGAACGAGCTGTTGGCTGTCCATGAGTCCCCAGACTGAGAAAGGGATCGGTGTCAGCTTTACACAGCATGATGGGGTTGCTGAGGAAAAAGTCCTTCAACTCCCTTGTTACTGATTTTAAGGAGAGGATTGAAAGGAAGAGGTAAAGTCTCAGGGAAAGGAATAAAAAACCCTGCACTAAACAGTGCTAAAATGAGGTGTCCTGCAGTCTGTGACCCTCCTGTTTGCTGGCAGGACATGCCATGCATCCCCTCCTGCTGTTCAGGGTCCCTCCAGGGTGCCAGTAGCAGCTCCCATATTGATAAAGGGCTGTTTAATAGAATCATAGAGTGGGCTGGAAGGGACCTCAAAGCCCATCCAGTCCCATCCCCTGCCGTGGGCAGGGACACCTCCCACTGGATCAGGGGCTCCAAGCCCCATCCAACCTGGCCTTGAACCACTCCAGGGATGGAGCAGCCACCACTGCTCTGGGCAACCTGGGCCAGGGCCTCCCCACCCTCACAGCAAAACATTTCTTCCCAAGATCTCACCTCAGTCTCCCCTGAAAAACCATTCCCCCTCATCCTATCACTCATTTCTGTTATAATCCTGTATTTTAGATCATAGCTGCCTCTCGAACTCCCCTTGCTAGGAGCCAAAAAGTACCTGGCTCAAAGAGCACCCACTGAACAGATGCAAGGGGGAATGAGTCCCCAGAAGAAGAGGAGATGAGGGCACTCTGCAAAGCTTTGCCTCCTCAAAATAAGGGCTGTATGAGGCCAGGTTGGATGGGGCTTGGAGTCCCTGATCCAGTGGGAGGTGTCCCTGCCCATGACAGGGGTGGAACTGGATGGGCTTTGAGGTCCCTTCCAACCCAAGCCATTCAATAATTCTGTGAATCTCTGCTGCTCACTCTCATCCTAATCCACAGATACCCTTGTACCAATAAACCTGTCTCTAACGAGAGCATGATGCTAATGAGGTCCATCAAGCTTGGGAGCACAGGTACAACGTGTTCCTCACAGGTTGGGTAGCCAGTCATGAGAAGGGACAATGCAATTAGAGAAACCCTGTTCTTTTCCATTTTTTTTTTTTCCTTTGACCTCTGGGAAAAAAGGGTTTCAATTTTTTGAGTCCTGTCACAACAGGTTAAGGTATTAGCAATCATGGTTCACTGCCATCTGTATTTGTTCCGTTTGTGGCATTTATGATGGTTATCCACATTAATTATTTCTCTGCTAAAGTCCCTTCTAATTTCAGAGCACTGTTATTTCTAAGAAAGATGGATATTAAATATGCCAGACATCAGCACAGGGTGGCATTACACAGTGCTATTAAGTTCTGATGCGAAGGCTTGGCAAAAAATAACTTTGCTATTTGTAATCACCGTGAAGTGTTTTAGTGTTGCAGCTTGGAATAAGAAATAAAGATGATGACAGGAACTGATTTCTTATTAGGACATGATGCAGGAGTTTACATAAATCAGGAAGGAAAAAACAAGGTAACCCTCAGCTGGTCAAACCCACACAGGTACCTGTTGGCCAGGGGCTGATGGGGAAGGGGTTGGCTACCAAGTCTTTAACGGCATCGCCATCCAGCAAAGATCCTATATCTACCCTGGGAGAATGTGGAGCTCTGGTAGGGTGGAATCACAGAATCATAGAATAACCAGGTTGGAAGAGACCCACCGGATCGAGTCCAACCATTCCCATCAAACACTAAACCAAGTCCCTCAGCGCCTCGTCCACCCATCCCTTAAACCCCTCCAGGGAAAGTGACTCAACTCCATCCCTGGGCAGCCTGTTCCAGTGCCCAATGACCCTTTCTGTGAAAAATTTTTTCCTAATGTCCAGCCTAACCATCACTCCAGGAAGGATGGAAAGATCCATCCCAAGGAAGGGGGTGAACCCCCCAGCTCTTTTTGGGGTGGTGTGTGATGTTGCATAGGCTCAGCAGCACTCTTCGTGGGCAGCAGGACCTCATCAAATGCACGTGGGGCTGTACTTTGCTCTCTCTGTTGTTGCTTATAGGTATGTTGGGCTGAGTTCCCATGGCTTACAGGTGCTACATTCCGTCCCAATCCAACGGTGAAGCCCCTGGGCTTGCTGTACATCAGCCTGCAAGGATCATGAGCTCCTGGTAAAGCAAATGAGAGGGATATTGTACCCAGGGCATAGACAAACAGTTTCCCCCATCACTCCTGTGTCCACAGAAGGGGAACAGAACTGGGGAAGAGTCCAGAGCCCAGGGGTTCTGGAAGTGGCTGAGGAACCTGGGGTTGTTTAGCCTGGAGAAGAGGACACTGAGGGGAGACCTCAAAACTCCTACAGCTCCTGGAAGGGAGGTCAGAGCCAGGCAGATGTTGGACTCTTGTCCCAAGTAACAAGTGATGGGATGAGAGGTAATGGCCTCAAGTTGCACCAGGGGAGGTTTAGACTGGATAGCAGGAAAAATTTCATCGTCAAAAGGGTTGTCAAGAGCTGGAACAGCTGCCCAGGGCAGTGGTGGAGCCACCATCCCTAGAGGGGCAGATGTGATGCTTAGTGATGTGGTTTAGTGGTAGTGTTGTGAGTGTCGGGTTAATGGTTGGACTTGATGAACTTAAAGGTCTTTTCTGACCTAAATGATTCTCCAATTCCTGTGGCTGCTAGGAATGCAGTGTCTGTGCCCAGCTGATGTGGTGGGGCAGCTGGAGAGCCACGTCAAATGCAACTCACAGCCAGCATTAAACATCCAAGTTCTGCATCAGGGGGCTGTACTGCAGGCTCTGGCTGGAGCTGCTCTTATAATATGACTTGACCCATAAAGCGACCCTTTATTATCCGTCCAAGGAGGGAGGAAGGAGGTGATCCATCCACATTTTCAGCAGTGGTATTGAACCCCAAACAAGAAGTAGAGTTGCAGGTCATGAGCAATGGCATCTGTGAAGAGGGGAAAGGTATTTGAGTGAGTAACTGCTTTGTAGAATACTAGAGGTTGTGGTGGGTTACTAAGGGATGGAGTTAGGAATTGATTCGCCTTAGGCTGAGCCTAAGGAAAATTCTTTGTGATTTTCAGCAAACCAGTCAGAAAAAAAAACCAACAAAAAAAAAGTAGGAGGTTGAGATCAAATGCAACATTTTGCTCAGCTCCCAGGTGAAGTGTTCCCTCTTAGCCATGAGTGTTTGTGTACAGGTTTCGCTAAGAGTGAGGGATAATTTGAAATGAAAAGTAAACTAAAGGGGGAAACCACCCTCCCTGTTATTTTTTTTTTCAAACAAATCTCTCTAATTCCTTGGGGCAAGTTGTTTGTTTATTTTTGGCTGCTGTGGGTTTAGTTCCTCAAGCCCTGGAAAACTTGGCGAGGCTACAATGAGGATTTCCAGCATCTCCGGAGTTGTCTGTGCCTCAGAGAGGTGCTGCAGAGTGCAGACGTTCCAGCTGCATCTACTTGGACATCTCAGGTCCAGGCTCTGATCCCCAGGGTTGCTTCAATCCATCCCTGGGGATGGGCTTCAGCAGCATCAGCAGAGTGAGCTCAGCAGCTTGCAGAGTGAGAAGTCAAATGTCTTTCCACTACAGAGAGGTCCTCAAATCCTGCTCTGTTTCGTATCTCAGCTCCCAAGCAACTCAATACAGAAGGAAACACCAACCTTTCTCGACTGTTGCTGTTATTAATTAAATACTAATTAATTATTTAAAGAGTATTTATTGAGATTTAACAAGTCTGCAGCTAAAAAAGAAAAAAAAAAACTGGCGATGGCAGGTGTTACAAGCCAGTAATGAGGTTGTTAATAATCAATTGGCATTTGTTTGACTTAGAATAACATTCTTATTAAATCTAAAACAACTCTTTACTTGAGACACTTAATTACATGCAGGTTATTTTTTTTCCTGCTGCCTTTCCTTGCCACAGAGGGAGTTCCCAGCCCACGTCTCCAGGCGTAGACGGAGGAGTCTGTGCTTTAATAAATATGAAAGGTGATGGTTATTCATTGCGAGTGCCACTTAAGGAGCGATTTCGCTGAGCTCCCATCCCTGCTCATGCTAACAGGAGCTTTAAGGGCACATTTGCTTTCCATCAGTAGAGCTGGGGGAGCACCAACCCTGTGTCCATCCCAGGGCAACCGTGTCCTTGGTGCATCTAGCACAACATCATGCACCAAGAGAGGGGACTGTCACGCTCTGCTCCACACTGAGGTGGCCCCACCTTGAGAACTGGGGGCAGTTCAGGAGCCACAGGATGAAAAGAATCTAAAGAATGTCCAGAGGAGGGCATGGAGTTGAAAGTTTTGGAGGGGAAGCCGTGTGTGGGGAGACTGAAGTCTCTTGGTCTGTTCAACCTGGAGAGGAGGAGACTTAGGAGGGACCTATTCATGCTCTGCACCTTCCTCACATGGGGAGGAGGAGGAGTAGGCACTGAGTTCTTCTCTCTGGACCTGAGAGAACAGCAGGGAGATGCCAGGAGAGGCTTAGGTTGGATTTTAGGAAAAGATTCTTTCCCCAGAAGGGTGATGGAGCACGGGAACAGCTCCCAGGGATCCAGTCACCATGCCAAGCCTGACATTCCAGAAGTGTTTGGCCAATGCCCTCAGCCCCGCGGTGTGAATTGTGGGGTTGTCCTGTGCAGGGACAGAATCTGGACTTGATGAACTCTGTGGGTCCCTTCCAACCCAAAACATGCTCTGATTCTACAGTTCTGCCAGCAAGCATCCTCCTCCCCTAGTTTAGGGAGGGAGTTACCAGACTCACTTTTGACTTGGCTGTTTCTCAGAAATCACATTTAGCACTGGGAAAAGTTCCTAGGAGGGGAAAAATAAAAATCCCTCCAAGCACCTGCATGGTCACAGAATCCTGTGGAGAAGCAAGAGCTTTGCAGAAAGCCACAGCAGTGGCTTTGGCTGAAGTTTTATGTCACTGATGGGAAAGTGAAAGGCTCCCCGCTCCGTTATCCAGACAGTTCAGTTCCTCCAGGGTCAGAGGAGTCTTTTCAAATGTCTTTGTTGGGTGCATTTTCGCCTCACAAGGAAATAGGAGGCTGGGCAGGGGAGCAACTGTTGGTTTTAATCGAAATTTAATTACTTCCTCTGTTAATGCGGCTTTTACAAAGGAAAGAAGGAGCCCAACCGGGTGCTCTTTTAGCACAAACAGCAACAGGAGGGGTAAAAAAGGAAAAATAACCAACAGCAACATACAATCTGTGCTATTAGAGGATCATTATTCTGATATTATTTATTTCAGACTTTTTTGTACTCTCCAATGCTTGACTTCACAGGCTCATTTAGTTCCTTTAAAAAGCCAGGCGGCACTGCAATTTTCTAGGAGAAAATGTGATAAACATTATAAAGGGGGGGAGGAAAAAAACCCAGCGATTTGGGGGATAAATATATATATGTGTGTATTTGTGGGCTGGAGAGACATGTGGGCTTGTGGAGAGCATCCTTCAGGGCTTCAGAGTCACAGGCCAGAGTGTTCAGGCTGGATACAGAGGTTCAGAGGATGGTCCTTTCAGCTGCATCTCAGATGTCAAAGCACCTCCCTGCATCTTGCCAGTGGTGGGCATGAATTTTCTCCGTCTCTGATGTATTTGCAGTTGTGAAAGCCTGAGCACACAATGAGTGGGTCAGGGTTCTTCAAAAGGCTGCAGTTCCAAGTTCTCCAACCCAGGGGGAAATGTTACCTGTTCACCTAGTGTAAAATACACTCTTTTTTTCCCCCCGCCTGACTCCGTGCGCTGAGGAGATGTGTATGACTGTTTACCCAAGGACCGCTGCAGGAGGCTGCAAACATCCACGTGTGATTTATGCCTCCGAGGCTGTTCTGCTTTCACAAGCAGCATCCCCAAGCTGTGGAGAGGGATGCTGAAGTGCATCAAGGCAGCGGTAGGTTAATGGGCCCCCTCCAACCCTGGCAAGAGAGGCAGGAGATAATGATGGTTTATGAGCTTATCCAAAACCACGAGAGCTGGGCTCTATCCGGGTGTGCAGCTCCTAGGGAGGAATAAGCTGTCGTCTCTGGAAAGAAAGTCTTGAGCATCCTTGAAACTTTGGAAGCTCCTCGGCATTGCTGCCAGAATGTGTTAGTTCACTGTATCATAAGATCACTTCGCTCAGCCTGGTTATTATTGATAGTCAATGAGAGCTGTTGCATTCAATTAGTTTTATGGATTAAGAGAATCCCTTCTGAAGTTTGCCATCCCAGGGAAAAAAAAATGAGGAAAAAAACTTGAATAAACTGGTTTGGATTAAAAGCGAGCCCTTAAAAAGCCCGGTTGCAGGGGGGCTCTGTCATCACTTCACTGCAGCTTCCATGGGAGCACAGTCACCTTCGAGGGTCAAAAAATGAGCAGATTCTGGAAAGTTTCAGTTGATGCAAAGTTGGTCAAATTTCATTTTCTTCCAGTCCTGATCTTATTCTGCACATCTTCAAACAAACTCCTTGCCATGTTTTTCACTCCACATGCACCACAGCAGCTAAGGATGTTACTGCAAGGCAGCTGGGGTGACAAAACTGAACTGGCATCGAGTTGCAGAGTCCTCTGACATGGATCTACTGGAACAGGCCTAGAAGAGGCCAAGGGATGAAGCACCTCCCGTACGAGTACAGGCTGAGAGAGTACAGGTTGTGGAAGAAAATAAAGGCTGTGGGGAGAACTTAGAGCAGCTTCCAGTACTGAAAGAGGCTCCAGGAAAGCTGGGGACGGGCTCTGGATCAGGGAGGGCAGGATGAGGAGGAGGGTTTACAGCAGGAAAAGGGGAGATTGAGATGAGATTTTAGGGGGAAATGTTTTGCTGTGAGGGTGGGGAGGCCTTGGCTCAGGTTGCCCAGAGCAGTGGTGGCTGCCCCATCCCTGGAGGGGTTCAAGGCCAGGTTGGATGGGGCTTGGAGCCCCTGATCCAGTGGGAGGTGTCCCTGCCCATGAAAGTCCCAGGGAAGGGACCAACTAGGATTGTTTGGTCCAGTTCCTGTCCCTGCACAGGACAACCCCAGCATTCACACCCTGGGGCTGAGGACATTGGCCAAACACTTCTGGGATATTTTCATGCTTGGGACTGCTTCCCTGGGAGCCGTTCCAGTGCTCCACCACCCTCTGGGGGAAGAACCTTTTCCTGATGTCCAATCTAACTCTCCCCTGGCATCTTCCTCCCATTCCCTCTGGTCCAGAGAGAAGAACTCAGCACATGCTCCTCCTCCTGCCAGTGTGAAGAAGATGCAAAGCGCAGTGAGTTCTCCCCTCAGTCTCCTCTTCTCCAGGCTGAATAGATCAAGGGACTTCAGATGTTCCTCACACTCTTCCCCTCCAAACTCTTCACCATCTCCATTCCCTCCTCTGGACACAGTCCAGCAGCTTTAGATCATTTTTATCCTGTGGCCCCCAAACTGCACCCAGTGCTCAAGGTGTGGCCCAAATGTGGAGCAGAGCAGGACAATCCCCTCCCTCGCCCAGCGGACAATGCTGTGCTGGATGCACCCAGGACATGGTTTCCCTCTTGGCTGCCAGGGCACTACTGGCTCATGGGCAGAACTCCCGGACAGACCATCCTCACCTGGTTATTGTTGGAAAGGGAGAGGAAAAAGGGGTGGGGAAATGATGTGTACCTGCAAAACAACCCTCTAGGACTCACCTTACACCTATAAGTGCCAGCTCCCCATATGTGTTTTTATCTCAGCAGTGCATGGAGAGGCCAAATTTACAGGGAGTGAATTAAAAAAAGCAAAATTTCCTAATGAAAAAAAAAAATCTAAAAAACCAACCCTACAGCAACGGTAAAATGCTGCAACCAACCCAGCCCCCTCCACCCCTCCTGCTTGGCACCACAACCGAGCTCGTAGCTGTTATACGAGTCTTTTTTAATAGAGCCTTCGCCAGCCTGGGAGAGGATTTGCACTCCCCAGAGCCTTGTCTTTGGGACACGTGTCAGAAGCATCCTTAAATCTTTGGGAAAAAAGAAAACCTCCTCGTCTGGCTACGAGGATGAGAGCCTGGCTGCCGTAAGGAGCTGTAAAAAAGCTGCTGATAGACAGATGGAGCAGTGTAATTATACATGGGGGGGAGGTGGGGGGGGAGCGCTCACTGAAATTATTAGTGTGGGCAGACAATTAGAGGCTTTTCCAGAAGATTACTCGCTCCCTCCCATCTGTGCTCCACGGAGGAGTTTTTACGCTGGCGATGCTGTTGCCATCCTCAGCCGGTTTGCCCAGAGTAGGGCTTCACGTCAGTTCGGACTTTACTAGCATCACTCAAACATCACAAAATCACAGAATGGGTTGGGTTGGAAGGGACCTCAAAGCCCATCCAGTTCCATCCCCTGCCATAGTCAGGGACACCTCCCACTGGATCAGGGGCTCCAAGCCCCATCCAACCTGGCCTTGAACCCCTCCAGGGATGGGGCAGAAACCACTGCTCTGGGCAACCTGCACCAGCACCTCCCCATCTTCACAGGAAAACATTTCTTCCCAAGATCTCATCTCAATCTCCCCTCTTTCAGCTCAAAACGATTCCCTCTAATCCTCTCCCTGCACTCCCTGATCCACAGCTCCTCCTCAGCTTTCCTGGAGCTCCTTTCAGCACTGGAAGCTTCTCTAAAGTCTCCTTGGAGCCTTCTCTTCTCCAGGCTGAATAACCCCAACTCTCTCAGCCTGTCCTTATACAGAAGATTCTCCATGGCCTCTTCTGGATTCGCTCCAACAGCTCCATGTCCTTCCTATGATCAGGACTCCAGAACTGGATGTAGGGCTCCAGATGGAGTCTAACCAGAGCTGAGCAGAGGGGCAGAATTCCCTCCTTCACCTTGCTGATAACACTTTTAATCACAGAATCACAGAATGGTTTGGATTGGAAGGGACCCTTGTTTTAGGAGGAGGTGAAGGTGCTGATGGGGATCTTGCAGGGGTTGGGATACCCAGGGGGGGCATCACCAGATTCCCCTGGGTCATCAACCCTCAGGAAGCTGATTTGGGGTGAGATCTGGCAATTTCTGTGTTTGTTCTGCTTGCCAGGGACACTTTCAAGCACATTTGGTAGCGTCAGGGAGCAGGAAAGTCCGGCCACAGAGGGAATGGCTATTTGCAATCCAATTTCAACCCAAGTAATTATCTTCATGTTGATTGGGGTTTTATTTTCAATATTTGTTGTGCTGAGGAGTTAAACAGGAATTATTATGGATGACTCACACCTGCCCTCCCCATTTTTTTTTTAAAAACAAAACCAAACCCAAATCAGCACATTTCAATTCAGCGTTGAGGGGTTATTTTTCAACTGTTTATTTTTTCACATCACAATCACTTTATTTTCAAAATTGCCACTGGCCATTTGTTGGGTTTTCTGAATTAGGTGAAAATAATATTTATAACTGAGAAAAAACAGTGCTGTGTTCCCATGAAAAACCTGAGGAGAACACGGGAGGGGCGAACACTAACCAGTTTGAACCAACAGCCCAACGGGAGACCTTAAGGGGAAGCCTCATTGCCCTCCACAGCTCCCAGAAAGTGCTGAAAAAGTTTAATTTTTGGCAGTCTGGTACTATTTATTACACTATGATAAACCACTGAATTAGTACAATTGAATACATAGGTTAATTATTCCATGTATTAGAAAGGATGTATCATCTTCTGCTTAGTCTAATTAGCTACTTTATTCTTTTTTAGTCTCTCAAATCGTGCAGTTTGGAAAAATAAACTATTTTAAGAGTTGTGTGTTCTTTCTCATTTAAGTCCACTCCGAATTTCTGTGTTTTTAAAAATCCTTTAGGATCAGGACATTGAAGGAAGAGAATTAAGTCTGTACCAAATACACAGCAGTCTAAAAACATTGTTGTCCACAGGTGTTTTACACACGTGTGTATATAATGTTTTTGTCTTACTTTTAAGAAGTAAGGACTTTGAGGTCTTGCCAACCTGCTATGCTGAAAAATGAGGTCCCTGGAGATAATTACTATTATTTGTACTGAGTACTGGGCACAAATGAAATGCGTTTGTTGTGAAATCACCCAGTATTTCCTTATCAGATGTGAAGGGAGGTGTGCGACTTGATATAAATGAAATGGGGACTGGTCTCTTCTCCCACCTAACAAGGGACAGGATGAGAGGAAATGGCCTCAAATTGTGCCAGAGGAGGTTTAGATTGAACATTAGGAAAAATTTCTCAACCAAAAGAGTGGTGAAGCACTGGGATAGGCTGCCCAGGGCAGTGATGGGTTCACCATCCCTGGTAACATTTAAAAGACGTGTAGATGTGGAGCTTAGGGACATGACTGAGTGGTGGTATTGGTAGTGTTCAGTTAATTTGATGATCTTAAAGGTCTTGATAATGTTGGGTTGACTTCATGATCTTAAAGGTCTTTTCCAACCTAAACGATTCTGTGATTCTATGATTCCCATATTTATTAGGGGTGCAGTGTATGTGCCCAGCTGATGTGGTGGGAAATGCAGCCAGCATTAAACGTCCTGGAGATGTTCAAAAAGCATGTAAGCATGGCACTTCAGGACATGATTTAACAGGCACCGTGGGGTTCACTGACGATTGGACTGGATGAGCTTACAGGGCTTTTCCAACCTTAAGGATACTATGAATATTTTCCAAGGTGCCGCATCCTCCTTTCTCTCTCTGAGACTCTTTACCAAGCTCACAGCAAGTCAGGATGGCAGCACCTTTTGAAGGGAAACCACCTGTGGCACGCGAGCCTGGGGTTGGGGTTGTATGTCTGTGGTTTTTTCTCTCTTGCCTTGTCATGAAAACCCTGTCAAGATCCATTGCTTCAAACCCTGCCAGACTTTAAGAGGCGACCTGAGGACTCCTTTCTGTCCTGTAAATATGTACAAGGTCCGACACAAAAACCAAGATTGTGCCTGTAACTATTTATCATATTTAGAAAATCAACTCAAATCACCTTCACAACACTCGGCTGCACACAGTGCTGCTGACATCCAACACCATTCTGCAGGTCATTTTCTGAAAAGATATGTTTAAGATCTCCATTATGCTTCCTTTCACATCTTCTTCTGACAAAGCATGAACTCTTTTGAATGCTGCCTGGGTCATTGGGCAGAGGAGATGGCTCTGGCCAAGAGGGTCAGTGCAGAAATGATGTTGTATTCTCTGTTGCTCAGAACTGCACCCAGTACTCAAAGGGCACCTCCAGCACCAGCCTGGCCTCCCAAAACCTTTCCCACTTTCCCTAGCCTGCTCTGATGGGGTGATTAGATGTGTTCGCATCATTTTGAGGCTGCAGTGAGCATGTTCTTGTATATGTGACATTTTGGGGACAGCAGTGTGGACACAGGTGGCTCTCAGACCTTGCAAAGCTGTTGGCATCTCCTCTCCTTGCGAAAGATGCCCTCAAAGTGAGCAGAGAAACGACCATCCAGATCTTATTTCAAACGAGGCCGGTTTTGGCATACTTCACTCTGGCACCGTCGGCTCCCGTTCACATCCAAGCCTTGCAGAGGGAATGTGGGAGGGGGCGTTTGTTTATTTGCTGTGTGCAGCAGACTGCAGCGCGCCAGGCAGGAGGTGCTTGCACACCAGCCCCGATGCTCTTTAAGCAGTCCTTGATGGAAACAAGTTTTGGAGGCTGTGATGGGGGATTTAGCAGCTATTCCCAGCTCTCCCTCCCCTCCTCTTGCTGCTGGGAGCCCTGGCAGGGGTTCCCTCAGCCACGATCTCCTCTCACCTCCAGTTGCCAACGCTGCCGGCAGCTCTGAGAGCATCGCAGTGCTCTTGTCCCCACCCATTACCTTCCCCCCCACCTCACTTACATTTTCACTTCTTTCTTTCAGGGCTGAATTACAGCCTCTCTGTGCAGTGTAATTGCGATTAGATGCATGAGTGGTGCTGCCAGATAAGGCCAGGGAGGCAGACAAAGATGCATTCACCTCACCGATCATTTCAGCCACTGTTTACTTCTTCCTTTTTTCTCCTAATTAGTTTTTTCTCCTCCTTTCTATTTTCTCCCACTCTGCTTGGTTTGTTTCGCATCATTTCCCCTGGTTCCACCACAAATGAGCTGTTGCCCAGAGCAGGGGTGGCTGCCCCATCCCTGGAGGGGTTCAAGGCCAGGTTGAATGGGGTTTGGAGCCCCTGATCCAGTGGGAGGTGTCCTTGCCCATGGCAGGGAGTGGAACCGTATGGGCTTTGAGGTCTCTTCCAACTCAAATCATTCCATTGTTCTATCATTCCAGTCAGATGAATCCATGAGGCTCCTTGTTTGCCTTTTTCTGACTGTATTTCCCCACCCTTGGCCCTGGTTCCACTCCATCCCTTTTTTCCCCCATTTTCCTCATTTCACCTGAATGTCACCCACCTTTAGCAGCTGATACGCATTCCATCATGTCACATTACAAGTAGGAAAAGGGGGATTTATTGGAAGCCTTTTAATGGGGAGAGGCATTTTCTCTGAGAAAGAAAAAGCACAGCCTGAGTTTGGAAGAAGTTTGCAAGGAAGGCTCAGAAGGCAGAGAGAGGGGTATGAAACGATCACTCTGTTCCCCTAATTTACAGCTGTGACAATACGATGCCGTTAGTGCGCATCCATCTTCATGTATGAGGGGGGAAAGAAAGCAAAATAATAAAATAAAAATCATTCTGTGCCTTTCAGCATTGACCAGCATGAGGAGACAGGAGTTATTCTTAAGAAAGTCATGTATCTTCTTTACTTTGGCATCAACATAAATACGATTATTTATCTCTCCAATTTAAATGCTCTGCACCTTTAGCAGGCAATAAATTCTTCTCTCCTGTCCCCTTATGTATTTATTTCTTGCTTCATCCTTCAGGGCTGAATATGAAAGCACAGCTTCCCTCCTCGCTCAGTTCAGGGGAGGACCCCAAAGTTTTCTCCATCCTTCCCACTTGCAGTGGCCTCAGGGAAGGATGTGCAAAGCCCAAGCAATGTGTGGTCATTTCCCACATCCAGCCTTGCTTTTCCCCACTGCTGTGAGCCCCGCTGGGGACAACAGGGCTGTTAACGTCCCCATGTGATGAGTCAGCCCTGACATCTCATCAGCTGAGTATTAATTGCTGCCCGGGATGGCAGCTGACAGCATGGGATGCCTGGGGTGGGGTGGGAGGGGACCCTACTGATGCTGTGGGTGCTCCTGGTCAGCCATCAGCACTTTTCTCTTCCCTGACATCTTTAATCCAAATGGTTGTTGATGTCCCAGGGTTGACAGCGGGAAGACATTGGATGCTAGGAACAAGCACAAAAAACCTTGTTTTCTGCTTCTCTCGCTCCTTGGTGCTTTATTCTGCACGCTCAACTTCTGCTTCCTTATACTTCCCCTCCTGGACTTAAAATGGAATTAATATAGTAATAACAACCATCATCTTGCAAATCAATGTGTATTCTTGCAATGGTGAAATCATAAAGATTTTAATAGCAGCCTCGTTATTACTGTCTGTCTTGTGTAGCACTGTGAATTATGATGGCTATTATGTGCCTTGTGCCCGAGTGGCTTGTGGTCAGCGCTGCAGCTTGGAGGTGAGAGAGCAGGACAGGCTCTGCGAGACCTTGGGCAATGTCAAGTGACTCTAGAGGGGACAGTACCTGGAGCTCTGCATCCAGTTCTGGGGTCCTCAGCACAGGAAGAACATGGAGCTGTTGAAGCAACTCCAGAGGAGGCCACAGAGATAATCCAAGGGCTGGAGCATCTCTTATATGAGGACAGGCTGAGAGAGTTGGGGTTGTTCAGCTTGGAGAAGAGAAGGCTTCAAGGAGACCTTAGAGCATCTTCCAGTCCTGAAAGGGACTCCAGGAAAGCTGGGGAGAGGCTCTTGATCAGGGAGTGTAGAGAGAGGAAGAAGGGGAAGACTTTTCAGTTGAAAGAAGGGAGACTGAGATGAGATGTTAGGAAGAAATGTTTTGCTGTGAGGGCAGGGAGGTCCTGGCCCAGGTTGCCCAGAGCAGTGGTGGCTGCCCCATCCCTGGAGGGGTTCAGGGCCAGGTT
The DNA here is from genome assembly GCA_033459285.1 of Clamator glandarius. Taxonomy (NCBI): domain Eukaryota; kingdom Metazoa; phylum Chordata; class Aves; order Cuculiformes; family Cuculidae; genus Clamator; species Clamator glandarius. The sequence goes on from JAUNZM010000716.1 coordinate 2,326,201, forward strand.
GAAGGGGGCTTGGACCCCCTGATCCAGTGGTTGGAATGAAACTTTGAGGTCTCTTCTGACCCAAACAAATCGATGATTCCATGACATGCAACCTGGGGTTTTCTGGATGTCATGATGGGACAGCACAGGGATAGTGGTTATCAGCATACTGTATGCCATATGGCTGGTTATTCTTTGGTTCCAGCTCTGTGCCGCGGGCAGATGCCAGCTGGTGCATAGGATTTCTTTGTAGTCTTGCCCTTCAAGCTATTGGCTGGCTCTGAAGTGCTGCAGGCCAAATAGGTGGTGGAGGGCTCAGAGAGCTGGAGGGAGAGCTCTGCAGGGAGGCATTGCAGGTGTGCCAAGGCTGCCCAACTGTATTTAGGGGGGAGAAATTCAAAGAGAGCACTTAAGGATGGGACATATTTTCCAAAGGAATTGCCCAGGAATGGCTCGGGTCTGCATCAGGAGCAGGAAGCATAATCTCCATCTGGGACACCCCATCAGCATCCCCCTTGGTTTTGGCAGGCAATTAAATCCAGCTGGAAACCCCATATTTGCTCCAGAAGGAACTTCAATCATAAAAATCCTAGTCCCAGGATGTCTTTTGGTGGGAATATTTTTGCTCTTGCTCTGGGAAATCTAAAGGGGTTTGGGCTGAGTAGTTCTGTCTCAGGATCCTGTGTTGAAACGCAGTAGGAAACAGTCCCCTCACCTGGAATTATTTCAATTTCAAGTCCATGTTTTCCAAAACCACCTTTCTCCTCCCTAAACTAAAAATAACCCAGCAACACTGACATTTAACAGGAAATTAAATTAAAACATTTGTTTTGAATTGACATTTTGACTTGAAATGTTGATTTGTTCTGGATTTCTAAGCCAGAGAGCAGTAAGATTGGTGGGACAAATAAGGAGAAATGAGATTGTCTTGAAAAACAGCCAGAGTTCTTGGAAATGGACATTTGTTTTGGGATACAGCAGGGACAGACAGGGGACACTTTGTTTGTGGGGAGCCCCAAGGTCTCTTCTTCAGCTCTATGGGAAGGAACACAGGAGACAGCTACTCAGCTTCTGTAAAGCCTTTGCATCTGGGGTGCACTGACCTTGGCTGGACACCAGGTGCCCACCAAGCTCCTCTTCTCAACAAGATTTTGGGGGGAAATAAGGTAGAATAAATCTCATGTATCTAGATAAAGCCAGTTTAGTAAAGCGAAAATAAAGGCTGTGCATAGAAGCAAAGGAAAACAAAATATTTATTCTCTACTTTTCCATCAGAAGGCAATGTCCAGCCACTTCTCAGTGAGCAGCTTTTGATCAGGGAGTGCAGGGATAGGATGATGGAGAAAGGTTTAAAGCTAAAGAATGGAGATTGAGATGAGATCTTAAGAAGAAATGTTTTGCTGTGAGGGTGGGGAGGCCCTGGCCCAGGTTGCCCAGAGCAGGGGTGGCTGCCCCATCCCTGGAGGGGTTCAAGGCCAAGTTGGATGGGGCTTGGAGCCCCTGATCCAGTGGGAGGTGTCCCTGCCCATGGCAGGGGTGGAACTGGGTGAGCTTTGTAGTCTCTTACAGCTCAAATCGTTCCATGATTCTATAAGTATGGCCTCAGCAGGTGCAGCAGTTGCCTCCAGAAGACTGATGTCAAGTAACAAATGCCCCTTTTTTCCTCCTTTCTCTTAGCTTAGATGTTATATGGTTCAGAAAATTTCTTCTGTCCCTTCGGGTCACCTGTCCTGGCTGTGTCCCCTCCCAAGGGGTTGCCACCCCCAGCCTTCTGGTGAGGGGAGAGCTTGGAGAGGCAGCAAATGCTACTTGGTTGTAACCAAAACGCTGTTGTGTTGTCAACACCTTCCTGGCTATGAATACGGAGGAGAGCTGCTATGGGGAAAATTAACTCCACCCCAGCCAGACCCAAACCAGCATCGTATTAAAAACAATTGAAAAAAAAAAGTAGTTTTCCCTTTTGATGAGAAAGTCTGAAATTTTCACAAGGAGAGGAGAGGCGGATTCAATTTTTCAGCCATTTCGCACTGCCGTTAGGAGGGTGATATTGTAGATGTGTTGTGGTTTTGCCTTCTTTAAATATCACTGGTATTTATTTTCATTACTTACTGTTAATTGTAATGAAGCTGAAGCGTCTTCTGAAGCCTGGTGGGGAATTTATCCCAAAAAGTGCCTACAAACGTTCAGTTTCTTGGTCTGCAAACATACTTTCATCTCTCCAGCTTCCCATCTGTCTGTCTCGCTGCTCCTCCACCGCTTCCTTCCTCTTCCTTGTGATCACAGCCACCAAGCCCTGCTAAATGAACATTTGCACAAACTCTTCGTTTGCATTTCAAACGAGACAAAAGCACAAAAACCCACAGGAAAAAAAAAAAAAGAAGAAGCGGAATAAAAAGCCAACTTTGCTTTCCTGGTTCCTCCTCATTTCTCACATCTGAAGAGATTACTAAGCTTGTCCAAATGTAAAAATCTCAACTCTTCCTCACGCACCTCCAATGGAGAAAATTCCCATTGAATATTTGCTTCCCCCCATCCTCTTTAGTGTGGGTCGAGTTGGGATTTTTGATGTTACGATGGATTTGTGCAATGCTGCGCTCTAATGGCTGATCAATGGGAAAGCTATGAGACCTGCCCAGGAGTTTTCCGTTTATTATTTCCTGGGATAAATGGGGTTCTTTGGACATAAATCACAGAATCATGGAATTGTTGAGGTTGGAAAAGACCTCCAAGCTCATCCAGTCCAACCATCAGCCCAACTCCTTCATGCCTACTAAGTCATGCTCCCAAGTGCCACACAGTCATTGAATGCTTCCAGGGATGGAGACTCCACCACTGACTGCTCTGAGCAGCCTCTGCCAGGGCTTCACTACTCTGTTAGTAAATAAATTTTTCCTGCTATCCAATATAAACCTCCCCTGCCACAACTTGAGGCCATTTCTTCTTGTCCTGTTGCTTGATACTTGGGAAAAGAGACTGCCACCTGCCTGGCTCCAACCTTCTTTCCGGGAGCTGCAGAGAGCGATGAGAGCCTCCTCTTCTCCAGACTAAACAGCCCCAGGTCTCTCACCTGCTCCCAGAACCCAGGGACTCCAGATCCTTCCCCAGCTCCATTCCCTTCTCTGGATGCACTCCAGCCCCTCAATGTCCTTCTTGGAGTGAGGGTTCCAAAACTGACCCCAGGATTCGAGGTGCAGCCTCACCATCTCACAAGGAGATGATCCCTGACCCTGCTCCTGATGGCGACCCCTGGCTGATCCAAGCCAGGATGCTGTTGACCTTCCTGGCCACCTGGGCCACTGCTGGCTTGTGTTCAGCCTCTATCAACCAACACCCCCAGGTCTTTTTCCATGGGAAACTTTCCATCTGCTCTTCCCCAAGCCTGGAGCTGCATCGGGTTGTTGTGGCTCAGATGCAGGACCCAGCACTTGACCTTGTTGAATCTCAACCTATTGGCCTCAGCCATTGATCCAGCCTGTCCAGAGCTCTTATATGTCCCTTATAAAGTCTAAAGGGCAGTTTGCTCCATACCCAGCAGAGGTGAATGAGAAACACAAGCTACACTTTCATAATGTAACTTCCCTGAACTCCTTGTTATTCATCCGTCTACTCTCTAAATGGAAATAACCAAAATTAAGGTTTTGGGAAAGCATTTTTTCCCCCAAAAAAACCTTCCCGTGATGCCTCCATCTGCAGAAGATGCCATGAGGACCTGGGCAGATGCCTCCCCATCCTCACAGCCCCTCAGCCGACAGCTCCTCCAGTCATTTGTTTTTTGAACGAGCGAAAACATTTTGACTCGAACTTTCATACATAATGATGAGGGTTAGTTACCAAAATCCACACATTTTCTTTAGTCATTTTCATTTACTACTGTTTTAAATTATTTCACAGCCTTGCAAATCTCCTCCTGACAGCTGGAGCCCAGGCATGGAAAACAAGAGAGAGGGAAAAAAACCCTACTCACTGTTCATTTTTCACATAATATATTCCAATCCTGTTAGGTCGTGCTGGTGAAGGTAATATTTCTGGCATTCATTTAATGAAATTGACAGTGATGAATGGTTAATTATACAAATTACATTCTTATTAAATCCCCTGGAATCACTGCCTTAGAAAGTCTGAGCTATGGACTTCTTGTGTTATATACATAGTTTTTTTTTAGAAGCATCTTTACTGCTGGCTGCTGCAAAACCGTCTTCCAAAAAACCTTGAAAAGCATTAAAAATCCTCTAGTTAAGTCAATTACTGCAGATAAGTTAATCTTAATGGGATGCTTAAACCCCTGTCCCTGCATAAGTTTACTTTCCATCCCTCCCTCTCAGCTCTGGAGATGCCGGAGAGAAAAGTTTTGCGGCAATTGTTGTGACAAGTGGATTAAGAGGGGCTAAGTAGGGCTGGATGCAAAATTTCCATCAAAACGAGTTTTTAGTAGGATTTTCTCCCTGAGTTTGCACAAAAGTTGCCCAGTTTGGGTTGGGAGCAGCAAGATTCCTTTGTGTCCTCCAGGATCAATCAGTGGATGGGGATGTGATGCCCTTGGGGAGCATGGTCTAAGGTTGTAGCACCAGCGTGATCTAGTTGGTCATAGCACTAAACTCCCCTTGATCTCTCTGTGAGAGTGGAAAAAAAAAACCAGCTATGACCAACCCTCATTTTCTATTCAATGATGTGGGGAAGGGAAGGTGCTGCATGTTGCCTTGTATCACCAGCCATTAACCTCTGCTTACTCTGAGTTGTTAGACCCTGCTCCCACCTGTGCCAAGTCATAGAATCATAGAACCATGGAATCATTTATATTGGAAAAGACCTCTAAGCTCATCCAGTCCAACCATGAGCCCAGCCCGAAAGTGCCAAATAAACCAAGTCCCGAAGAGCCATATCTATAAAGTTTTTTTAACCCCTCCAGTCATGGAGACTCCACCATTCACAACTCTTTAGGTTAAAGCATTTTTCCTAATATCCAATCTAAACCTCCCCTGTTGCAACCTGAATCCATTTCCTAGAATCATAGAATCACCAGGTTGGAAATGATTCATCGGATCATCGAGTCCAACCATTCCTATCAAACACTAACCCATGTCCCTCAGCACCTCATCCAGCCATCCCTTAAACCCCTCCAGGGAAGGTGACTCAACCCCCTCCCTGGGCAGCCTCTGCCAGTGCCCAATGACCCTTTCCGTGAAATTTTTTTTCCTAATGTCCAGCCTCTCATCCTGTACTTTGCTACTAAGAAGTGTAACAATAACTGCGTGGCTCCAACCTCTTTTCAGGGAGCTGTAGATAAGGACTCCACTCAGGCTCCTTTTCTCTGGACTAAACAGCCCCAGGTCCCTCAGCTGCTCCTCATAACCCTTGTTCTCCACCCCCTTCCCCAGCTCTGTTCTCCTATTCCAGACGTGCTCCAGCCCCTTAATGCCCTTCTTGGAGGAGTGAGGGGCCCAAAACTGAACCCAGGATTCGAGGTGCAGCCTCACTAGCACCAAACACAGGGGCACAATCCCTCCCCTGGTCCTGCTGGCCACCCTATAGCTGATCCAAGCCAGGATGCTGATATCTTCTTGGCTGCCTGGGCTACTGCTGGAAGGTCCTCGTGGTGTAAACACATTGTGGTGGTTTTAATTGCACGGCACGGGTTGAACTGGCAGATATTAGCCAGGCCATGTACACTCAGGGAATAAATGTAATAAATAGACTATTAAGTTAAGCAAGTTTTCAGCTTCAGCAGTGAAAGTGCCCATCAATCTTGCGTGGCTTTCTGCATGCTTCATTACCGCATGTAACCACATTGAAAAAATATGCTTTATCCTTTATAATTAGATGATAAGTTCCCCAAGATCCACGTTAGCGCTGCCAGCCACCTGATCCACGGCAGCGGCACTGAGTCGCCAGCTTCCAGCAGCTTCTAATGGAATTTATTACCCAGCCTCATATTAGACTAAGTTAACATCATTTAATCTTCTTACTTGACAGAGTTATGTACAAGGCACTCCAGGATGGATTGGGTGGGATTTAGGGACTGGGAAGGGAGGGAGCCGTGCCCAGTGGGGAGAGGTGAGTGCAAGGCGGGCAGTGAGGGCTCTGAGCTGCCCTTATTCCCTCATTGCTTCATTTCTATTCATACGCAAATGGATGGAGCATCTTCTGTACCTTCTCTTCATTTCTCTTAACTAATCTGGTTAATAGCGCCAAGAGCAGCAGCTGCTAATAAAGAAATAAGTTATGGCCTCTGAGAAGAGGGAGGGGAGTGTGCAGCGTCATTTGACACAGACAGAGGGTCGCTAAAACTCATAAATATTTTCCTCTAATGAGACCTTATAATGGCCTTCCAATACCTGAAGGAGTCTGCAGGAAAGCTGGGGAGGGACATTGTACAAGGGCCTGGAGTGATAGGATGAGGGGGAGTGGCTTTAAATTGGGAGGGGGAAGACCTGGATCATACATTAGGAAGAAATTCTTCACACTGAGGGTGGGGAAGCCCTGGTCCAAGGTTGCCCAGAGCAGTGGTGGCTGCCCCATCCCTGGAGGTGTTCAAGGCCAGGTTGGATGGGGCTTGGAGCAACTGGATCCAGTGGGAGGTGTCCTTTCCCATGGCAGGCGGTTGGAATTGGATGTGCTTTGAGGTTCCTTCCAACTCAAACCATTCAATGATTCTATATCCTATGCTGGTGAAGCCCTGGCAGAGGCTGCCCAGGGCAGCCGTGCAGTCTCCATCCCTGGAGGGGTTCAAAAAAGGGTGTAGGAGTGGTCCTTGGGGACATGGTTTAGTATGCACAGTGGAGTTTTGTTTATGACTGCACTTGATCTAAGAGGTTTTTTCCAACCTTAACTATTCTATTCATACGATTAAATTTTGGCTGCAGAAAAGTCCCCTCCAGGTCCAAAAATTGTCCCCGCATCACTATCCAGTCACAGCATCTCTATGCGGTGGTCCTGGTGTGGTCCTAAGTGCTCCAGGTCTTTTAGCCAAGGGAAAAGGTGGAGTGTTTGCTTCCAAATTTTCTTCCTCGTTTCCAAGGGAGGCTGGAGATGAAGAGTTCTCACAAAAGAACAACTTGTTTGGCTTTGGATCTGGGGCTTCATCCATCTCTCCCCTCCCTTCTCCCCAGCTTCTTTGTCTTCATAGCAAAATATTGAACCCCTGGTGCCTGCTAGAGCCTGGAATAAGCCAAAGGCAGGAGGAATGATAGAGCTGCCATCACGTCTCCTTCTTTTTACTCACTAAGCTTCATAATCTCTGTATAACTACCTATATCACCCAAAGACAGGAGGAGCAGGGGGAGCTTTATGAGCTGGTGAGAGCAGGCAACTCCATCACCAGCCGTGACTATTATTATAAAATATTCTGGAAGTTAACTCAATAAAAAAACTAATAATGAGAGGAACCATCCCTGCCTTTGTTTATAGCTTCTTTAAGTGTATAAATGAGCATGCGGTGATTAATGAGGGTGATCTGAGAGAGAAAGATTTGCATGCATGGTGCTTGAATTATTTCCATATTGCATGTGCTTCCCGGTCCCTCTGTTTATTGTGCAGCTCAACGCTATTTAATACAGAATGACTAAAGTTATGAGATCCTATTTATTCCACCTGACATTGTCCCCTCTGCCAGCTCAGCCCCTGGGACAGATAGCGCATGCACAATGAATTCAGAAAATATATTAAAAAGCAATTATAAACTCCCTGCCTTCAGTGTCCTGGCCTTATTCTTCACAGCACTCCCCGAGAATTAGCATAATGTCTACAGGCTCTCATGGAGTTATCAAAACACGATGAGTCTCTATCTTATTTTCAAGAGCTGATGGATTTAGGAGCTAAAGGTTGTCAAAGGTGTCTTCATATACTCCTCCTCCGCACCATGGTAAATGTTACTGGTGCCAGTAACTCATTTCCCCTGCCACCAGTCACCCCAGGAGGTGGTGGCAGCTGAAATTTTGCCGGCTCAGCGCATGTTTCTTGCATTAAGCAATGTCCTTTGCTCTTCCCACCACGCTGGCTCTGATATTAGAATTTCATTATGTTGTTGGGTTGCTTTCCCCACTGTCTTCTGGTTTATAGACTTCTACAAACCTCTCCGAGGGACGGGAAAGACGTCAGAGTGAGCCATTTCTTATATAATGGGTAATTTTTCTTGCCTCTCATACCTTGCAGGGGAAGGTTCTGTTGACTACAAGCTGGATTTCATCATTTCTCTTCTCTCTTTCTTTCTCCAGAGCTCCTAAACCAGATATTGGACGCATTCTCAGCTAGGAGGGTGGTGAGGTGGCACTGGGAGCATCCTGCATGCATGGGGCTGCTGGGCTGCCGTGCTGAGGCACCAACCCACCAGGTCAAACATCCTTAACTTGAGTCAGCCCTGCATGGGTGGCAGCCACCAAATGGCCAGACAAGGGGAAAAAAATCACAATTTAGTGGCTTTTTGAAATTGTCACAGTATCTTGGGTAGTTTTAGTGGCATTTGGGATTAAAATGATTGTGAAACTGGGGTGTTCCACTACTTGGTAACTGGAGAAAACTGGCAAAGCTGCAACAGAATCAATGCAAGTTTGCCAGGTTGCACTGAAAAAAACCTCTAAACTGGATATCACACTGTTTCATTATTGATGTCTTCTCTTATGCATAATAACACATATATATGTTGTAAATCTGAGGTAGTGTTCAACCAGCTGGCACCGTGCGTCTCCATCTCATTTTATACAGTCGCCTGGGTTGTGTTCCAGCTGCACCATAATTCTCTCCGGCAAACCTCGTGGAGGATTTTAACTCACTCCCGACACAAACCGCTTCATCTCTGTTAAAAGTGAGATCGCGTGCAAATCTATCCACATTTCAGGAAGTACTTGAAGGCTTTTTTCGCCCGTCTCTACCCAGGAATTGTTTATCAAGCATCTTAATACAGAGCAATTTGTATCCCTCAAAATATATTTATGCTGTAAATTGCTTATAGAAAGCCAACAGAAGGAAATGGGCTTTGCTGCTATTGAATTCATTAGTAGCAGACTGCCTGATTGCTTTTATTCCTTTCAACCTCTTATTGTAGATTTTATTCGCTTGGGTTATCTTATATCCTTGGGCAGCCTGATCTAGTGGGACGTGTCCCTGCCCATGTCAGGGGAGTTGGAATTAGATGATCTTTAAGATCTCCTGCAACACAAGCTATTCTGTGATTCTATGATTCTATATCCCTTGGCGGTGTTTGGAGCTGGATGGGTTCTGCACTGGGGCTTTCAGGGATGTCTAGGGGAGTTAAATCAGCCCCAAACAGAGAGGAATCAGACAGAGTCACTGCTTTTTACCCCACATGTTGGTTTTGTTGGAATAAGTGAGAGAAGATAGCGACAAATTAAATTATCTTGTTTATCTGCTCTCAGGCGGCTCTGAGCGGTCACTAGGAAAGCAAGGATCCCCTAGGCTTTCCGTAAGGAGGGGTGGTGGCCTTAGAACATGGCGATTGAGGATGCTGGTCATCTCTCTCGGTGATGAGACAGAAGTTTCTGGAGTGACTTTTCTGTTTTTTATGTCTCAGGAGACACTAGAGTCCCATGCAAGCACTAGTGGATGAGCGCCACTGCTTTACTGGGGGTTCTTCCCCTTGTGCAAAGCACCACTGTGACCCCAACCTACCCACAAACATCACCCCACAAATGTTTTCAGTCGATGCTGCAGGGAGGGCAAGCCAGGAAGGGTTGGCAGGACCCGTTCTTGGTGGTGGAGGTTTCGTGTTGCTGTAGGTTTGCCTCACTGGAGCACTCCTAAAATCCCTTAATCCTGCCTCATTGCTCAGACGTTTATTCCTTTAGCAGAAGAAGGGGAAAAAGCCCTGAGAAAAAATTTCCAGAAGAATTAATTAGACCAAACTCCTGTCTCCTTGCATCAGACAGATAAGGCCATTGCTAGAGCAGACAGCGGTGCTGAAGTTGCAGGCACTTGTGAAAGAGCAGAGCTGGGAGGCACAGCTTTCCCAGGCTGCGATGTGCTGAGCTAAATTGCGCTAAACAACTGGGTCATTAATGTAAAACTTAGGGAAGGAATGAAGTGTCTGTTTGATGTTCCTGGCTTTGGGATTTCCTGAGTATTCCCAGCCCTGTTAATCCCATCCCATCACCTCATCCTGCACATAAACAGACCTGAAGCAGCACTTGCAAAATAGCTTTGGGTAAAAGTCTTATATTTGGATATGGTTGGACTCGATGATCTCAAAGGTCTTTCCCAATCAAACGGTTCTGTGATTCTATGGTTTTTACCTACTTATGTGGGATGTGGTGGATGCCTTGCCGTTCTAAAAAGTCACCCATTCCTGCTCTTAAATATTGTGGCCACCTTCTCTCCTCACCTTCTCACCTTCTCTCAGCCTTTTCTGGAGAGTGTTTCGATATATAAATGCTGCTCATTGTCACCAGTGTTCAGAGTTTTCAGGATGTGTACTGGTTGTATGTGCTTATGTGTTGCATATATGTTAAACTGTGCTGACTACTTTGGGCTTTGCCTGTAGATTAGGCTGCTGGTACCTCCTCCAGGGTGTAAGAAGTCAAAGCTCCCCAGTACTTTATTGGTATAAGTCCCTGGAGTCTCATTCTACTTTCTTGTATTGGGGAATCCAAGGAAGATATGAGAGGAAGTGACTCCTTGGGCTGTAAATAAACCTGAAACCCTCTATTTAAAATGATTCTGTACCACAAAAGAGCAAGTACAGGATCAGCTTTTAAGTCAGGACCTGCTTCATCCTTCCTGTGTGCTGAAGCATCTCTGTTCTCGCTTTATGACTCCTCCAAGCCGTGCAGGATTGCTTTCCCCACGTGAATCCTGCCTCGCTTGCCCCATGCCGTGGGGCTCGTGCCTTTTTCTGTTGTAGACAGCATGCCCTGTTTGATCACGACAATGTGCGTCTTTCATCACACCCAGCAACACCTACCTATGATGTGCGTGCAAAGGAAGAATTTTAAGGGGAGATCGATGGCTTTGAGCCTGCAAGTCAAAGGGAGGCTCTCACCTCCAGGGGCTCCCAAGAAGAACACCTAGAAGGTTGATCAATCAGTTACTTGCATTTCCCTCCCTTCACTGTACACTTCTCTTTCATTTTCTTCTCCGAGGCTCTAGGCTTGGATTTTAGACCATGAATGGATAAAATATAGATGTTCAGTTACAAAACTGGCCCAAGTTGCCCAGAGCAGGGGTGGCTGCCCCATCCCTGGAGGGGTTCAAGGCCAGGTTGGATGGGGCTTGGAGTCCCTGATCCAGTGGGAGTTGTCCCTGCCCATGGCAAGGGTTTGGAACTAGGTGATATTTGAGGTCCCTTCCAACACAAACCATTCCATGATTCTATGACTTTGTGCATAATGTTGAAGGGATGTGGGACGGTGGTACCTGGCAATTTCACAGTGCAAAGGAGCAGAGAGCACACAGGGCCAAGATCACACCCAAAGGGTGTGTAACCTTTCACTTCAGAATATCCCAGAACCCTCAGCTGGAGGAGGTTGGTGTCATGACTGCCGTGTGGCTCTACCAAACTGCTTCACTGAGCTGCAGAAACACAGTCGTTTCTTGAAACAGGACCTGCTTCCCCATGATCCTGGTGCCCTTTTCGCTTCTTTCTGCAACATGCTCATCTTTTGCTGTCATGGTTTTGGTGGAGGTGAAATGGCACAGGGAGAGGGTTCATTCTCAGCAGATAGGGAACAGGTGGGAGCCAGTTCTGGACCCTTCATTCCAAGAAGGACACTGAGGGGCTGGAGCGTGTCCAGAGAAGGGAATGCAGCTGGGGAAGGGGCTGGAGCCCAGGGCTTCTGGGAGCGGCTTTGGGACCTGGGTGTGTTTAGTCTGGAGAAGAGGAGGCTGAGGGGAGTCTCATTGCTCTCTACACCTTACAGAAAGGAGGTTGTGGTGAGGTGGGTGCTGGTTTCTTCTCATAGGTAACAAGGGACAGGACGAGAGAGAACAGCCTCAAATTGCACCAGGGGAGGATTAAATTGGGTATTAGGAAAATATATCTTTAGTGAAAGAGTGGTGAAGCCCTGGCAGATGCTGCCCAGGGCAGGGGTGGAGACTGCATCCCTGGACGGGTTCAAAAACCTTGTGGCTGTGGCTCTTTGGGACATGGTTTATTAGGCACAGTGGGGTTGGGCTGATGATTGGATTCAATGAGCTTAGAGATCTTTTCCAGCCTCAGTGATTCCATGATTCTTTGATTGTGTGATTCTATATCAACCTCCAAATCCCAACTCACCTGCATGCACACAGCTGTGATGCCCTGCTGCCCCTGCCCACATCCTTCATGAAGTGGGGCTGTAGCTCCGGGCTGGGCTCTGCTCCTCTGCAAGAACTTCACCTCCTTGAACAAAAGCAAGCGGAAAAAGCAGTCGGGTGAAGGAAGAAGGAGCTGGGCCTATCTGGCTTTAAAAAGCAGAGGAGGGCAGGGAGGGGAGCAGGGTGTCTGGGATGGGGGCGTTTCTCAGTGAGACAAACTTTGGATGAAAACAAACAAAGTGTTTGCCAGATCGTGAGTCTCCAGGGAACCAAGGCATTTAGCACTTTGGCAGGACTGGTGTGGAAACCTCCATGGGACCCACTTTGGAGAGCAGGAGCCAGAAGGAGCTTTTTTCTCCTTTTCAATGACAATAAATGAGAGAAGAAAAAAAAAAAAAAGGAGAAGAAGAAAGAGCGAACCTTCCTTGGGAGGGAGTTTTAACACTGGGAAAGACTATCTCCCTGAAAAGGACAGGCTGCCCAGGGAGGTGATTGAGTCACCTTCCCTGGAGGGGTTTAAGGGACGGGTGGACGAGGCGCTGAGGGTCATAGTTTAGTGATTGATGGGAATGATTGGACTCGATGATCCAGTGGGTCTTTTCCAACCTGGTGATTCTATGATTCTACGAATCCTCTTATTTCCTCCTTCCTATCAAAAATGTCTCCTGGTCCCTGCTAAATCTGCCCCCCTCTGGAAGGGAATATGGGTAAGGTTGTTTTGGCTTCATTCTTCCTGCACTCAGGCTAGCAAACAGATTTTCTTTTTCTCCTTCTTTATTCCTGTGTAACACAGGACAGGACGAGAAGAAATGTCCTCCAGTTGTGCCAGGAGAGGCTTAGACTGGATGGTAAGAAAGATTTCTTTACTGAAGGAATGGTGAAGCCCTGGCAGAGGCTGGAGTCTCCATCCTTGGAGGGGTTCAAAGATGTGTAGATGTTGCCCTTTGGGACATGGTTTAGCAGGCATGGTGGGGTTGGGCTGATGGCTGGACTGAATGAGCTTGATGATCTTTTCCAGCCTTAATGATTCTATGATTTGAATCCTGAAATCCCCCTGGGGGAGAGCAGGGGAGCCCGGCTGCAAGCAGCATCCTTATTGCAGGCACCTCTGCGTGTAGGGTGTACACATATACCTATAATTTTGCAATCCTACCAGCAGTGAAACAGCTGAAAGATGCAGGAATGGTGGAATTTTTTTATTCTTTACTCCCTTTTCTTTACTCTTTACGCACTGGGCGGGGGTGGAGAGAAGACACAGCAGAGAAGAGAGCGGGATCCACCCTAAAACTGTGGTCTTGTTTTCCATCAGGGAGAGACAAAATTTTCTGCTGAGCTCGACTTCAAAGGCAAGCATTGAGCCTTGAGATATTCATTTTAGTAATTCATGTACAGCTGCATTCGTTAGGGGCTTCGCAATGTTTTATCCACTTGTCACAATTAGACATTATTATTATTACTGAAAACAGAGATGGCTGAGAGATAATAATTCTTTATGAGCCTCCCGTCACAATTAATGCAGGCTCTATACTTGCCCGTTTACTGAGTTTTAAGCTAATCATTCCTTATATGTGTTTCAAGCCTTTAGTGAAGTACAAATAATTTGAACTAATTAGCTTATTAAAAGAAGGGAATGAAAACAAATGGCACATGAATGAATTGTGGGATTTTGTATGGAATTAATATCTCACTATGTGGATACATGTAGATTTGGTAAATTCATTATGCATTCATAATCAGACCTGATGAATCACCTAGCTAATTCGGGAGTAATTAGGCATGAACTACTGACACTTATTTTAAAGTGCACCCAAACTGGTTGGCTTTATCCGAAGGACTCAATTAGGGTCTGTGAGGCACAGGGAAGCACTATTGTGTGCCTTGTAAAACCAGCCCGTGTTAAACAGGGCAAGCGCCACTGTGATTTATGCCTGTGCTTGAGGAGATTGGACACGAGGGCATCCACACTTCTAGCCCAGCAGGATGCTGACTGAGCCACCACACCCTGGCCTTGGGAACAGCAGCCTCACAGGGCTGCTCACACCAGGAATCATTCATAGGATAAATCTGTGGAGCTCCTAGAATGAATGAGTGCCATTGCTACCCTTCTGCTGGGTACTTTTTCACCACTCAGCAGCTCGAGTGCATTAATGATTCTCATAATTATTCATTTTTGTATCACCACAGAATCATGCAATGGCTTGGGTTGGAAGGCACCTCAAAGCCCATCCAGTCCCACCCCTGCCATGGGCAGGGACACCTCCCACTGGATCAGGGGCTCCAAGCCCCATCCCACCTGGCCTTGAACACCCCCAGGGATGGGGCAGCCACCACTGCTCTGGGCAACCTGGGCCAGGGCCTCTCCCCCCTCACAGGAGAACAAACATACCATAGTAGCTCACCCAGGATAGCATCCCCCTTGCCCAGCCTCCTACTGAGTGAGGCGTTGGTGAAGAAGTAGAGCAGCACACTGGTCCAAATTGGCCCTAAGAGGATGCATGGAGATGCAGGTGCGCAGGAAAAGGTGAGGATCGAAAGAGGTAGCATTGGGGAGAACAGGTCCAGGAGTACAGTGTAAAAAGGATCTAAAGCTACAGGAGAGCATCCAAAGGAGGGCACGGAGTTGGTAAAAGGTTTGGAGGGGAAATGTGTGAGGAGTGGGTGAAGTCCCTTTGTCTGTTCAGCCTGGAGAAAAGGAGACTGAGAGGAGACCTCATCAGGCTCTGCATCTTCCTCACATGGAGAGGAGGAGGAGCAGGCACTGAGCTCTTCTCTCTGGACCTGAGGGAATGGCAGAAAGATGCCAGGGAAGGGTTAGAATGGACATTAGTTTTTCCCCCAGAGGGTGGTGGAGTACAGGAACAGCTCCCAGGGAAGCAGTCATGGCACCAAGCCTGACAACATTCCAGAAGCCTTTGACCAATGCCCTCAGCCCCACAGTGTGAATTGTGGGGTTGTCCTATGCAGGGACAGGAGTTGGAGTCCATGATCCTGGTGGGTCCCTTCCCAGTTGGGACAGTCTATGATTCTATGATAGTCCCAGTCAGGCATTTTGGGCATAAGGGAGAGCTGGAGGAGGCTTTGCTGGGATTTACAGGGAATGGGAGGGGTAGAAGAAAGCACTGAGGTGTGGGTGTGTGTTCAAGGGTATAACAAGGTGGTGGGAATTGGCTTGCATGAGGGACAGGAGGGCAGAGGCATCACGAGCAGAGCAGAGCATAGTAGGATGGTGATCTTTGCAATAGGATTCAGGCTGGAAGCGCGCAAGGCGATTGTGTGTTTGCAAAGGTCAGAGGAAAGGATATTGTGGTATCAAGAGAGGAAAAGCTCAGGGCCTGGATGAGTGCTTGAGCCAGGTGAGTCGGGGGAGAAGGGGGAGGAGGATGCAGAAAAGCTTTGCTAGGAGAGGACCAGGATCAAGGTGATGCCTGTGGTTGCAGTGGGGTGACATTGTGCATGTGGATGGAGAAATCATCCAAATGAGCTCCGTAACAACCAGATTGGGCTGGACAGGATGGTGAGACATCTCCAAGGAGATGCTGGACAGCAGCTCAGGCTTCTGGTCAGCTGGGTGGGAAGGCACTCACCGCTCCCTCTGCTCCAGATGTCTTCCCATCTCCAAACTGAACCTCTGCTGCAGATCTGTGACTCATCTGCCTCCAGGTACCGAATTTGTGTTTGCAGATAAGATTATCCAGGGATTAATTGTAGAGGGAGAAGAGAAATGTAGATGAGTCTTCCCTTGAGAATAGACATAGATCAACAGCGTTTAGAATTACCTTTGGGTGTTTAACAGCCACGGATCACCAGAGTACCTGAACACCTACCATGTAAAATCAACAGTCTCGTTAATTATGAAAAATACTTCATGTCACAGCAACCCACTAAAATCTCTCCATTCATTCCAGAGGCAGCGGCATCACTCCTGCGCTTGCCCTGGGGCCAGGGGCCAGCAGACTGGATTTTTTCCCAAGCCAGGGTGGGACAGTCTGGGTGGCCACAGGTGCTGCACCAGCAGATTTCTGTGGTGTAATCCCTCCCACAGCAACTACTGCTGCGAGTACCCGTGGCTTTCACAGCCAGCAAAATACCCTGCAAACATGTCTTTAATTCCTTGACCAATGCATTTTCCTGCAGGCACCTTCCCTCTGTGCAGCAGAGCTGCGCCCAGTGCTGCTGCACCTGGAGGGGCTGGACTTGCCCTCGCAAATGAGTGTATGTAGAATCATAGATTCATAGAATGTCCTGAGTTGAAAGGGACCCACAAGGATCATAGAATCATAAACTGGGTTGGGTTGACAGGGAAATTGAAGCCCATCCAGTCCCATCCCCTGCCATGGGCAGGGACACCTCCCACTGGATCAGAGTCCTCCAAGCTCCATCCATCTGATGTTGAACACCTTCAGGCATCACGCAGACACAGCTTCTCTGGGCGACATGGGCCAGGGCCTCCCCTCCCTCACAGGCAAACATTTCTTCCTAAGATTTCATCTCTATCTCCTCTCTTTCAGCTGAAAACCTTTCCCCCTCATCCTCTCCCTGCTCTGTCTGATCAAAAGCCCCTCCCCAGCTTTCCTGTAGGTCTCCTGGGATGATCAAGTTCAACTCGTGGCCCTGCATAGGAGAACCCCCACAATTCACACCATGGGCCTAAGGGTGTTGACCAAATGCTTCTGGAATATTGTCAGGCTTGGTGCCATGACTGCTTCCCTGGGAGCTATTCCCATGCTCCACCACCCTCTTGTGAAAGAATCGTTTCCTAATGTCCAACCTAACCCTCCCCTGGCATCTTCCTGCTATTCCCTCGGATCCAAAGAGAAGAGCTCAGCACCTGCTCCTCCTGTATCGACAGGTGCTGTCTGATCCTGAGTCCCTAGAGCTGGACCAGAGCTCTACACCTCCAATGATTCATCCCCATCTTAACACATAGGAAAATTCAGAGACCAGGCTTCATAAATTGGGAGCTTTTGTTCTACTTTCGGGAGCACGTGCGTGACAATGCAGTCTTTCCTTACCATGTGCCGATTGGCCTAAGAGAAGAAAAACAAGATGAGAAATTGTATTCCATGCACGCCTGCATCCAGCAAGCAGTAGGGCTGGGACCACTCCACTCTTTGCCAGGTACTTGCGATGCTGCGTGCGGATCCAAAGTGCAGTGCAATCACCAAGAATAAACAGTAGCAATTACTTAATACTTTGTGCTGATGGAGTATTAAAAATTAGCACCTGAGTTAATAAGATTCATAACACTCTGTAAGCCTGCAGAATTTTATATAGTAGAATCAGGAGTAAATAAAATTACGATTTAAACAAAGGCAGATAATTTAATTATCGTGTAGGCACAGTACTAAAATTTGGAGTGATTGGCTAATCAATAGGCTATTACAAATTGGAACAATGTGACCTGCCTGGGAGGTTGTAGGAAATGGGTGCTTGAGGCTGACAGAGAGAGTTGCGGGGTGTGGGTGGTTGGAGACAGGCAGCACCGATCCCTGGGCAGGCAGCTTTGGCAGGGCCATCTGGATAAGCATCGTTAGCATTCCAAGGATATTCATTGTGGCATAGATGAGCTGATCTCCAGAGAGGTGGAAGCGCAGGAGGAAGTAAGGTTGGGTGCTTTCACGTTTCCCTTCTTTCACCTTTCCCTTCCTGTGGTTTTTGACTCTCAGTGTTTCACTGCTTGTCATTTAGACAGGACAAGAGGGAATGGCCTCAAACTGCCCGAAAGCAGATTCAGATTGGACATTAGGAAACATTTCTTCACTGAAAGGCTTCTCAATCACTGGCAGAAGCTGCCCGGGGAGGAGATGGAGTCGCCGTCACTAGAGGAATTTAAAAGACAGGAAGATGAAGTGCTTGGGGTAATGATTTAGTAGTGGACAGGTAAGGTTGGGCTTGATGATCTCAGAGGTCTAACTTCCAATCCAAACCTCCCGTGGAGCAACTTGAGACCATTTCTTCTTGTTCTATTGCTTGATACTTGGGAAAAGAGACCACCAAACCTCCTGGTTCCAACTTCCTTTCAGGAACTTCAGAGAGTGATGACGTCTCCCCTCAGCCTGCTCTTTTCCAGGCTAAACACACCTAGATCCCTCAGCTGATCCCAGAACCCTTGGGCTCCAGATCCTTCCCCAGCTCCGTTCCCATCTCTGGATGTACTGCAGCCTCTCAATATCCCTCTTGTATCAAGGAGTCCAAAACTGAACCCAGGATTCGAGGTGCAGGGGTCGATCCCTGCCCTGCGCCTGCTGGCCACCCCATGGCTGATCCAAGCCAGGATGTTGGTGGCCTTCATGGCTACCTGGGCTACTGCTGGATCATGTTCAGCCACCGTTTACCAGCATCCCCAGCTCCTTCTCTGCCAGGCAAGTTTCCAGCTGCTCTTCCCCAAACCTGGAGCAGTGCACGTGGTTCTTGTGACTGAAGTGCAGGACCTGAGATGAGATAAACAGATAAGCAGGAGTGCGTTGCTCCCTCCCAGGGATGCATCTCCCCTGTTAGCAATTTGCATGGTGAGTGCTTCGCCATCCAATCCTCAGCTGGCAGGAGCTGGTGTCGCCGTGCCGGTGGCGAGGGGCACATGCCAAATTACACCACCTGAGGAGCTGGCCACCACAAGCAGCCGGCTGAGATTAGTGATGAGCGATAGTCTGCTGCATCCCAGCATGAAATACCCTCCTTTGGTTCCACACCGATGCCAATCTTCTAAAAGGACACTGATCTTCTTTCCAGCCCATTGTATTTCGCTAATTTAATTCCATTCTGTATGTCAAATCATATTATATATTCACACTGACGGACTATCTATTTTTTTTCTTTATTAATATTAAGACATTTATTTGTCATTTCTTAACAAAATTGAAAAGTAATCAAACCCTCATTTTCTGGAAAAGCAGCGTTCTTGGCGGGCGTGCATGGCTACATCTGGCTCTCTGTGTGCTGCAATTTCTTTCCTCCCTTTTCCAAAAGTCAGCTTTTGCACCCCTACGCCTCCTCTGGTCTTTCACAGAGCAAAACCCTTTGATTTTGGGACACGAGCCCTAATTCAGAGCGACCAGCAAGAAGCACACTGGGCAGCTGGGGTGCAAACGCTGATACCACGCCGAACACGGGTGGGTGAGCATCCTCTCCTCCCATGCCACAGAGGTCTTCAGCAATGAGGGATGATGTTGAGATGCCAAGCAGAACAATTGAGAGGCTCAGGGGGGGATTTGGGTTGTCCTGTGAAAATCTGATTGCTCCCTTCTGTGACTACAGCACACAGTGATGCTGCAGCAGCAAGATGCAAGTCCTACCTCACATGAGCTCCTACCATTTATTTTGTAACTTGTCTTCCTAGATATTGCATTTCAGGTTGTAGGAAGAAGGCTCTGGAGCAGGCAGTGGGAGCCTGGGGGGCCTTCCAGCCTCTGCAGCACCAAGCATGGGGTTGGGATTCAGTTAACAGGAGCAGGATTTGGGCTGAGTGTGTGGTGAGGTTGCAAGCTCTGCCTTTGGAAATTACAGTGTTTGAAAGGTGCTGTGGTCCAGCAAGACACGAGTTACAGGAGTAGAGTGCATTCCTCATACTTATTTTACTGAGAGGAGCCCAAAACAGCGTGGAAAATATCCTTCTATGACCTTGGTGGGAAGCTGATGACTTCTAGGTGCTGTAAAGTAATTTTAATGGTGTTTCTGGGAGAGGATTATGATCTGTGCTGCCAAATGACTGAGAAACTCGTATTTTACAGAATCATAGAATGGTTTGAGTTGGAAGGGGCCTCAAAGTCAGAGAATCATAGAATCACAGAATAACCAAGGTTGGAAGAGACCCACCGGATCATCGAGTCCAGTCATTCTTATCAAACGCTAAACCATGTCCCTCAGCACCTTGTCCACCCGTGCCTTAAACACCTCCAGGAAAGGCGACTCAACCACCTCCCTGGGAAACCTGTTCCAGTGCCCAATGACCCTTTCTGTGAAAAATATTTTCCTAATGTCCAGCCTAAATCTCCCCTGGTGGAGCTTGTGACCATTCCCTCTCATCCTGTCCCCTGTCACTTGGGAGAAGAGGCCAGCTCCCGCCTCTCCACAACCTCCTCTCAGGTAGTTGTAGAGAGCAATGAGGTTATCCAGTCCATCAGTTCCACCCCCTGCCATGGGCAAGGACACTTCCCACTGGATCAGGGGCTCCAAGCCCCATCCAACCTGGCCTTGAACATCTCCAGGGATGGGGCAGCCACCACTGCTCTGGACAACCTGGGCCAGGGCCTCCCCACTGTCATAGTGAAGAGTTTCTTCCTAATGTCTAGTCCAAATCTTCCCCCTTCCAATTATAATTGTATTTTGTTCAAGACTCCATATCCCTGTAAAAGCCCTTTGATCAGCAGCCAGGGAAACGGAGTGAGAAGTGATAATGGCCATGGGTAGGCGCACGGGAGCTGGATCTGGGAGCGTTATCTCTCCACCTGCCTGCCTGGTGCTCTGTCCCCTTTCTACTAGGCAGCATCATCCCCCAAATATCTTGTTATTTTCCTCCCTTTGTAGCTGAATTCAAATAGGTTGTCATTTTTTGGGGGGGTTGAAATGTGATCATTCCACACCATGGCCAGGGGAGCTCATCGTGTTGTACAAGATGCTAAGCTCCTCTTTCTATTTTCACATCTGAGAGCTGTTTGGTTTGGGTTTGTTGTTTTTTTTTTTTTTTTTCTTCCTTTCTGCTTTGAAGCTCTTTGAGGGCAGGTTCTTTGGAGAATCAAATCGCTTGGAAAAACTGTGTTTCAGCTCAGGCTGCTGGGGATTTGTCACATCCTCCAAGACAAGCATTGATGGAGTTAAGCACGTAAACCAGAATTAAAACAGGTGTGGAAGGGACGTGCCTGCCCTGTCCACGCAGCGTTTGTACAGCGTGGTGGCTGCCCATAAAGAGGTTGGGTGAGTTTACAGCATCTTTGGCTAATGAAGCACACATCTGCATTGCAGTAGGTGCAGTGAGGGTGGGAGATATCAGAGGTGACTTTGCAGGGGTCGGGAGTGGTGCTGAAGCTGAAGAGGGAGCATCTAAGGGACAGTTGATCTGCTGTGTAGGTCAAGGTTGTTGGACCTGAGCTGGTTGATCGCCAGCACTGGTTGTTCATAGAATCATAGAATCACAGAATGCCCTGAGTTAGAAGGGACCCACAAGGATCATCGAGTCCAGCTCCTGTCCCTGCACAGGACACCCCCACAATTCACACCCTGGGGCTCAGGACATTTGCCTGATGCATCTGGAATGTTGTCAGGCTTGGTGCTGTGACTGCTTCCTTGGGAGCTGTTCCCATGCTTCACCACCCTCTGGGGGAAGAACCTTTTCCTAATGTCCAATCTAACCCTCCCCTGGTGCATGTTCCTGCCATTCCCTCGGGTCTACATGGAAGAGCTCAGCACCTTCTCCTCCCCGTGTGAGGGAGCTGTAGACTGATGAGGTCTCTTTTCAGTAGCCCTGCAGCAGTCGGCTTCCCTGCAAGTGTGGGTTTGTCAATGTTGTCACTCACAGGTCTCCATGTGGCTTCACACCAGCAGATGTGGTCGGTTGTGCACCTCCCAAAGATGCTCCTCAACTCATGTGTGATCCCAGAGGGCTCACGCTTGCCTCCCCTGCATCTCTTAGCTGACAAACCTTGTCATCTCCAAGGCTTGCTTCACCCTTGCAAGACCTCTGGTGCCTGTAAGGTGCAGACATTCCCCTCATAATTAACTTCCCATCAGGTTTTCTCCGGCTTTCCTGCTTGCTTGTGGAGCAGCCCACCAGTTGTTCCCGCTGGTAAGGTGCCACAACTTGTTGTCTCATTGCTGGAGCTCCATCCATCAGCCAGAGAAAGATGAAACCTGGCATTTATTTTCCTATAGGATGCTCCAACGCAGCACAGTTCACCTGAGCTGAAAAAAAATAAAAAGGAATAAAAAAAGGCACTTCTTGAAAAAACAAATGTTTTTTAGAAGAAAGTGGGAAAAAAAAAAAACAGTTGCTCAGTTGTTTTCCTGCTGTATCAACATAACCTGAGAGAAACCCATTGCTTTGATGAGGTCTATGTGTTTCCTTTCTGGTTTATGGTATCGTATGATTATAAAGTTGAAACAATAAAAGCAAATCAAAGCCCTTTGATATCATGAAAATGAAACGTTTGGGGGTTGGCTAAAATGAAATATGTTGCTGTAGCTGTATTCAAGCGCTTGGATTTTAAGGACTGTCTTGTGGTGCTTTCTGGAAAAACAGCTTCACATTAGATTTAGGTAAAATGTAAAACAAGTGATCGTTTCAAACAAGAAAAAAACCCTAATGGTTTGCTTTGAGAAAGCACAGACAAAAACTTCCTAATTTTCATGTAGAAAAAAGTGAGCATTTCCAGTTAGAAATGTTTCAAACCGATGTCGACAATTTTGGGGCATGATTTGACTCCTCAGTTTTCAGCAGATAAGATTTCTGATTGGAAGGAGCTGGCCCATCGGTTAGAGTGTGTCCTATATACACAACTAATAGTGTCAGCATGAATAATTCATCCATCTTTATTACATGGAAAGGTATGTGCTGAGTGTGATGTGCACATGGTTTCATCAAAGAAAAGTATATTCAGTGAAACCTAATCAGTTTTAGTGTAGATTTTTAGTGCTTGCCTTCAACTCCTTTGCAGATTAACTCGTGTCCAGCAAATCAGCCTCCAAACTTGACTTCTGTTTGCCTCTACCCGATCAGTAGGAGATTATTAATATCGTGTAACATTCAGTTAATAGGTCAGATGTGAGACCTTATTACAGATCTAGGATGAATTGCTTCTCCGGTAGCATTTAGCTTGACCTTCACGGACTTCAGAGTTCAGTATTCAGCCTTCATACATTCAGACTTAATTACTGTGTGCATGGACATTACTGCCACCACAAAAGGTCCAGGTTCATTTAGTTCACACCCTGCTTTGCATCGTCACTTTACACACTGCCGAGCCACGGAAGGACGTGACAAAGTCTTTGTCAGGGGGCAGGTTTAGACCTAGGGTCTTGCACTTCTCTAGTCCCTCTCTGAGTTGTTTTACACCCAGAAGTCAGACCTGGGGTCCCTGGGATCGAGGGAGTACTGCACCTCCTGACCTGGATTTCAGGGATGCATTTGTTGGCATGGTCTTTTCTTACTGCTCCCCAAGTTCTGAAGAGCGGGTCCTCAGCTCTGCGGACCAGCAGTAGCACAAGACAGCTGCAAAGGCAGACCAGACTTGGTTTTCACCAAAAGCCCAGCATGGCCAGAGGAACATTGTGTACGTATCGTATACTTGGTTGCATCCAAAATGGTGAAGGAAGGGATTCAGCCCCTCTGCTGCACTCTAGTGAGACCCAACGTGGAGCCCTGTGTTCAGTTCTGGAGTCCTCAGCAAAGAAAGGACATGGATCCCTTGGAGTGAGTCCAGAGGAGGCCACAGAGAAGATCCAAGGTGTGGAGCACCTCCCATACAAGGACTGGCTGAGAGAGCTGGGATTATTCAGCCTGGAGAAGAGATGGCTATGGGAAAACCTTAGAGCAGATTCCAGTGCTGAAAGGGGCTCCAGGAATGCGGAGGAGGGGCTCTTAATCAGGGGGTGCAGGTACAAGACAAGGGAGGATGAGCTTAAAGAGGAGAGATTGAGATGAGATCTCTGGAAGAAATGTTTTGCTGTGAGGGTGGGGAGGCCCTGGCCCCATTTGCCTAGAGCAGTGGTGGCTGCCCCATCCCTGGAGGTGTTCAAGGCCAGGTTGGATGGGGCTTGGAGCCCCTGAACCAGTGGGAGGGCTTTGAGGTCCCTTGCAGCTCAAACCATTTCATGATTCTGTGATTTGCACAGGAGAGCTGTTGGGCTTTTCCTTCTATAGGAGCAGTTGAGGTTATTTGTGCCAATTGCTTTAATTGAGGACAAATGAGAATGAGGATCGTTGTTGGGCAAGAAACGTGGGCATGGGGACAGTTTTAATGATTCAACCAGTCCAACAGTGTCAATGGGGGTGGTCAGCAGGTGGCCCCCAGGGAAAAGCTCCAGAGGGACCTCACAGAGCCCTTCCCTAAAAATGCACCTTTTCAGTGTTACTAAATTCTGCTTCTCTCACCAGAGAAAGTCAATAGCTGTCGTTAGGAGTCAGAGCAGGTGACATAATTCTCCTTCTGCACTTTCAAATCTATGAACACACAAACTTAATATTAGCAACACAGATAGAAATAGCATTTTAACGCAACATTTATCACAGCGCTTTCTTAGGAGAAAATCTATCAAAGCTTTAAATCTAAACCTCTCCCATTCTTCTCAAGCAACAAGATCAATTCATTAATATTTGGAAAGCTCTCCGTGTTATTAATCATCTATTATTATATTATTTATGCACCTCTTAGTAAGAAAAAGCAGACAAACCAAGGCCGATCTCACTGATTGCATTTTTAACTGGGGGGGAAAGGGTGTGGGAGAAGGATGGGAATGATTTGATTGGGTGAAGAAAGATGCTTTGTGCTTGCATTTTCTATGGCAGAAGTAATAAAAGTCATCTAAAGGCTGAGAAGGGCAGGAGGTTAATTGTCTTATCAGTAGGAGTTTGCTTCGTATTTGTGGTTGCAACACAGATGATCATGAATTTGTTTAGATGCTGATGTCGCAGTACCTTCCTTCCGTGGATGGCAATGTAATAAGCACCTCAATCATAGGGGTGGTCCAGGAGGTGGTTGTGAGCCTGGGCTGGCGTGGATACCCAGGAGATGTTATTAAACCACCTCGGCAAACAGCTAGGCAGAAAGGTCGACCCCCGAAATGAATTTAGTTCCTTCCCTGGGTCTATCTCATAAGAGTACCCACAGCTTGAATATAAGTTTGTAATTGACTGATCCCAACAGATGGGTTTGGGAAGAGGTGATTGATGTCAGCAATAGATTCAAACTTAATCAGCCTTGCCGAGAATACTAATTGTAGAGCCTTTAGCAGCACAGATCTGCTGCTCAAACACACTTTAGGGAAGCAAATCAGATTGTTGGTGTCCAACTCCAACTGCTGCCCTGGGCTTCAATGCTTTTACGACTCACAAAGCAGTGTGGGATCAGGAGCTGCAAAGTCAGTTGTGTTTTATTGGCACTAAGCCGTAGTTTGCTCTTAAGGTCTAGATGCCCTCAAGCTTGCAGCATGCTCTTACCTTTAAGATCATGAGTAGTTTGGCTGAACTTGGGAGATGTAATCCGCCCCAAAATGTCAGGAACGTGTGAGGACTGTGCTAAATCAGTCCAGATGCCAGCAAGCTTAGCATATGCTGGGAAGTTTGAGGCATTGGGGACTGGAAGTTCAAGGGATTTAGATAAACTTGAGCAGAATAACAGCCTCCTGCACACTTTGGTCATGAGGAACTTTGAAGCCACAGGCTTCAATGGCAGAGAGACAAACTCCATGATTATCACTGAGGGCATTATCAGTAGCAGAGGTTGTCCTGTGCAGGGACAGGAGTTGGACTCTATGATCTTTGTGGGTTCTTTCCAACTCTGGACATTCTATGGTTCTAGGACATGGCCTGTTGATGCTTTCCATGAAACAGGGCAGCGAGCAGCATTGGCTTGGTCACCGCAGCTGTATCCAACCGGCAGCTGAACCTCTGATCCCCAGGTGGGTCCCTTTGGGGACAGCATCTTCACCAGGCTTGGGAGAGGTCTAGGAAATCAAGGTGGGTCAGCTAAAGCAAAGCCTCCTGCTCCTTAGGGAATGGAAAGGAATGAACTGCAATGGTAGGGTGGATAAATGGGAAAATCCATGTTTGCTGCTCTTGTGCTTTTCATAACCACAGCAATAACTCAGACAAAATCACAGTTTAGTTGCTTTGCTGCAAGACGAAACTTAAGTTCTGGTGATTCTTCACCTTGAGAAGCAGTGTAAAGAAGCATCTTCCCTTTATACTTTCTGGATAATTAGATTAATGGTGCACTTTGGGTGAGTTTTAATGTATGAAGGCTAGGTTAGATCACTGTAATTCATCACTTTTCCAGCTAAAGCACTGAGAGCCTGGGATGCATGTGGGTAGGTTTAGGGCTATAGCCTGTCTCCCTTGAATAAAGCTGCAAAGGTCTCCACACAGTGATCACTGGAAGATGTGTAGTTGCCACAGGCAACACCTACTCAAGCTGCCTTGGCAAGACAAAGCCCAGACAGCTAAGACGAGGCTAAGAGGTTTTATCGCCCCATGATACAGTGACAAAACCTGCTCATGTGGCACCCCTGGGGGTTCACTGAGGACCAAGATGGGGGCATCACTCATGCTCTTATTGTTGCTTTTCTTCTTTTACAAACGTTACCAGCAAAGCCTCAAGGTGTGGAAGGGGGATTTTCAGAGTTCACTGCTTGCTTCCCATGCACACGGGCGCCAAACCCCTTGCCACCTTTGGGAAATCTCTGCCTCTGACTGTGTCCAGTCTGAGTGCCGATGCCCGCAGAGGCACTGGCTGGATGTCTCAGTCACTGGAAAGCTGGCACGGACAGAAGGCACAGGTCAAGATTTACAAAGTGCCATTTTTTATTCCCTTTCCCCTTCCCTACAAGGCATCACCTTGATCCAGAAGTCAACACTGATTTGTTCTGCATTGTAGGGTGCCAGCAGCCAGGGATCTTTGCTGGCTGCTGTCTGTGGGGGAAAACTCCTTGGTGCTCTTTGGGCTCTTTGATAGCTCAAATCAGAGTTATTTTTTTAACAGGTTCTCACTTACGGCCAATGGAAACAATCCTGGTGCTTTCCCTGAATCTTACATTGTTTGGAAATGCTTCATTGATCTGCATTTTCCTGCAAAAGACCTGCAAGAGCAACAGAAAGAATCATAGAATCATGGAATGATTTGGGTTGGAAGGGACCTTAAAGCCCATCCAGTCCCACCCCTGCCATGGGCAGGGACACCACCCACTGGATCAGGAGCTCCAAGCCCCATCCAACCTGGCCTTGAACCCCTCCAGGGATGGGGCAGCCACCATCCCTTGGGGCAGCCTGGGCCAGGGCCTCCCCAGCCGTAGCGTGAAGAACTTCATCCTTATCTAAATCTTTCAATTTAAAGCCATCCTGCCTTGTCCCATCACTCCATGCCTTTGTAAAAAGTCCCTCCCCAGCTTTCTTGTAGGCTCCCTGGGGACAAAGGGACAGCTCCACAGAGATGATTTTAGGAGGTTGAGGTAAAAAGCAGGGATGGCTCCTCAGAGGTAATTGCATGGAGTCAAGGTACAGGTGATGGAGTTTCCCCTTGTCTCTGCAGCTTGTTGCAATTACAAAGTTGCATCTCGCCTCTCCCTCCCCGAGTGCCGTGGCTGATGGGCTCAAGTGATGAGCAGTGTTGCACTGAGCTGCCTTCATCTGTCCACAGCCTGGAAACGCCAGTTTTATGGCTCTGTTGCCCGTGGTAATGGCCTCGCTGAGAGACCATCAATCGGTGTGATGGCTGTCAGGAGAGACGAGCATTTTTATTTCTTTATCAACTACCTCACTGCTAACCTCCAGCTGACAGAGGATCATGTGTGTGGTTAGTGCCTGTGTTGATGTTGTCTCATTTCTTCTCCCATGTGTGTGTCCTACCTTTGGACTGGCATCGGGATCTCCCTGGGGCACCAGGCATGAGCTCTCAGGCATTGCTGGTGATGTGACCTACTGTTTTCCATTAGTTCTATGTTTCTTTTGTGAGCTCACCTTTCCAGAGGACAATAAATGTGACAGTGGGATTGAGAGCACCCTCAGCAAGTTTGGCGATGACACCAAGCTATGTGGTGTGGCCAACATCCTAGAGGGAAGGAATGTCATCCAGAGGGACCTGTGTTAACCTCAGGGAGTTCAACAAGACCAAGAGCAAGGCCCTGCAGCAGAGTCAGAGCAACCCCAAGCACAAATCCAGACTGGGTGAAGAATGGATTGGGAACAGCCCTGAAGAGAAGAACTTGGGGTGCTCGTGGATGAGAAGCTTGACATGAACCGGCAACCTGTGTTCACAACCCAGGAAGCCAAACCCTGTCCTGGGCTGCATCCAAAGCATTAGGACATCAGGGATGGAGGGGATTCTGCCCCTCTGGTCTGCTGTGATGAGACCCAACCTGGAGCCCGTGTCCAGTTCTGGAGTCCTCAGCACAGGAAGGACATGGAGCTGTTGGAGCAAGTCTAGAGGAGGCCACAGAGATGAACCACAGGCTGCGGCTATGATTCGACGATAATTACAATTCAAATGCCAGTGGCAATTTTCTTCCCCTACCATCTTGGGACTCCCCAGCCTGGCAGCAAGGATAGGTCCTTCCTGCCTGTCCTGCCCACTCCAAGCTCTCCAATGCAACATTTGCAGTCTATCCAAGCCTCTCTCCACCTGACAGAGCTGGTGCTGCTTTTATCCCTGCACGTCTTTAGCTCTTCGCTCTTTACGACTTGTCTTCCTCTCTGAGAGGATATGAAAAAGCCACAGAGATTGAGTCCTATTTAAAGGCATCCACCAAGAGAGGGGGTTTTATTTTCCAATCCTCCTTCCCCTTCTTTCCTCCTTGAAATGAAGTTTCTTCCACTGCTCATTAGATGATAAGTGAATACAGAAAAACCTTTGAGCGAAGGTAATTCCTGGTGTGCGGAAGAGGGCTGTGGTGCTGGCTGCACATTTATGAATGCAAACGAGTCCGGGCGTCCTGTGGGGATGCTTTGTCAGTCCTTTTATCTCCAAAACCAAAGTTCAAACGGACTTCCTGAGTCAAGAGCCATAAAATTATTCTGCTGAAAGAATTCTCAAATGCCATTGGTAGAGGTGGAGAGACCTTCATTTCTCAGCCTCTGAACTGGTCTGTGCATGTGTGGGGGAAATGAAAGAGCCCCTCATTATCAGGGTCCTATTCAGCTTCATGCTGCTCTCCTATAATTGATGGAATATATTATGCTCCAACAGGGAAGGTCCTGGTGACTCAAATGGAAAACTGTAATAATAATAATAACACAGTGCACCTCTGTAGCCCATTTCATCTCCACATCTCAAAGCACTTTTGAGACAATTAACCAAGACCCACAGAAAATCTTGTGAGAACGGGAAGACTTTAATACAAAATTTGCCTTTCTTGCCAATCTGATGTGAGTTGTAAGTCAAGAGTTGTCCCTTCATCTGAACGTCACTGAATGTTGGATGCCAAAGTCTACATAGCACGGGAACACATCGGTCTCCAAGAGATTGATGTATTAGTGCATACAGGTGGAAATTACAGATGGGTGGAGAACAGATTGGGAGCCGCCATGAGGAGAAGGACTTGGGGTGCTGGGGGATGAGAAGCTCAACACGAGCCAGCAATGTGTGCTCACAGCCCAGAAACCAACCGTGACCTGGGCTGCATCCAAAGCTGTGGGAGCAGCAGGGCCAGGGAGGGGATTCTGTCCCTCTGCTCCCTTCTGGTGAGACCCCACCTGGAGCCTGATGTCCAGTTCTGGAGCCCACAGCACAGGAAGGAGATGGAGCTGTTGGAGCAAGTCCAGAGGAGGCCACAGAGGTAATCCCAGAGCTGGAGAACCTCTGCTATGAAAGCAGTCTGAGAAAGTTGGGGTTGTTCAGTCTGGAGAAGGCAAGGCTGCAGGGAGACCTTAGAGCAGCTTCCAGCACTGAAAGGGGCTCCAGGAAAGCTGGAGAGGGACTCTTGATCAGGGAGTGCAGGGATAGAATGAGGGGGAACAGCTTTCAGCTGAAAGAGGGGAGTTTGAGATGAGATCTTAGAAAGAAATGTTTTGCTGTGAGGGTGGGGAGGCCCTGGCCCAGGCTGCCCAGAGCAGTGGTGGCTGCCCCATCCCTGGAAGGGTTCAAGGCCAGGTTGGATGGAGCTTGGAGCCCCTGATCCAGTGGGAGGTGTCCCTGCCCATGGCAGGGGATGGGACTGGATAGGTTTTGGGGTCTCTTCTGTCCCAAACCATCTCATGATTCTATGATTCTATGAAATTCAAGTAAGTGATGTGTATCAGGCGTCAACGCAACCATGGACATGGGCTAAAGCTGCCTGGTTCCTTGCCAGGTTTGCCTGGGGTAATTCAAGGAGTATTTCCAGGATCTGCCATTGTAGAGCTCTTAATTTCTGTGATGAGGGCATTTGCATGTGATATCAGAGCAGTTGATCCCTGGGATGACCTCAGATGACAGACCTGAGTTTCCTTCATGGTGAAGTAACCCCAAAACCAACCATGCTGGAAATAAACCCTTTCTGTAGGTTGCACCTTTCAGCTGGGGTGGGTAAAGAAGTGTAAAAGCTTATGTACAGGAATGCCAAAACCTGGATAAATAACAGAAGGGACCACATGGTGAGGAAACAACACCAGAAAAGGAGAAATACAACTGCTGTGACTGCCAACACATCTGTCCTTATTACTTCCCACCAAAGAGAATGAACCAGGCCATATTGCCGATTCCTGTCTCGTTACAAGTCACTCTGCCAAACTTTGTGAACATTCTGGACGTTTTGATTTAATTGCAGCCTCAATTAACAGTCCGGTTTACAGGCAGCTTGCTGGAGTTTTTGTGTGCATTATAAATTCCATCACTTTTATAGTAGCTCTTCCTGCAGAGACAAATGGTTGCAGTGTTGTTGGAGACCAGAATTGCTGCGTGTGCCATACTTCTTGTGTCTGTTTAGCTGAGTTCCAGGGTGGCAAGGGCATCTTTGCCCACACGGGTCAGTTGTGACCTAAATCCCTCTGGTGTCAATGCAATGATCAAGCCCATCTCCTGCATACAGCTCACCTGGAGCTGATGGAAACCTTCTGGGGGCTGAAAGGTGACCCTGGGCTCTGTTCCAATTTAATCTTTATTTGTTGTTATTGCCAAGCAGGAGGAGGCCAAGGTAGGGGTTTGGTCAAGACAAAGCTGAGAGGTCCACGTTGCTTTAGCAGCTATATGAGAACCAGAGGATGCTCCTCTTTCCCATTCAAGCACGACTCCAGCTGGTCTCTTCCACTATCTCCCAGTGCTGCCTAAAGGTGGAGACCCTATTTAATTAAGTAATGAGAATCGAATATGATAGCTACAAGCATCGGCTAATTAAAAGGAGGCAAACTGCAAATGAGAAGCACCATGAATTCAGTAAAAATCAATCAAATTAGTGTGTCTCATCATCCTTTCAAATGGACCTGATCTTCTCCCTCCTTCTCACTGTTTAACCCTTTGCTTGGTATTAGGGGAGGATTCTGAAGAGACTTGTGATTGGCAGAAAATGGCATTTGGCACCCTAAAGGCATGGGGGCCACTGTGGTGCTTTAATCTTCTCACAAGCATGACTAGGGCTGTGTTTTCCTTTTCTCTCTGCAGGAACTGGCAGGGCCCTTCTTCCTTTAAATCTTCACCAAAGAGTGCGGTAGTGGCACCCACCAGAAGAGGAGGAAGCAAAATCCCACTTAATCAAAGAGAATATTAAAGTTGAGCTTTTTGTACAGCAACAGCCCTCAGCTTGAGAAATCCCCTCCGTCAGCAGGGGGAAGAGCCAGGGAGAGGGAAGGAGATAAAAAGGCATCAGAGTTCTAATTAAAAAGCCGCATCCCCTCTTCAGTTGCAGCTTGTTTCCGGATCCCTTCATTAGGCTTCCCCCTTTAAACACTCATTATCAAAGATGTACAAATTCCACTGACTCCGTGCATGTGTTTGCTTGGTTTGGGTGCTCAGTGCGGATGGGACAGAGGAAAGAAGAAGCAGAACTCATTGTCCTAGGGGGAAAAGCATCCTAACCCCAGTGATTTTCTTTCCTTGGTTTCACCGCTGGACTGCAGCAATCCCTGCTCCAGAGGAGCAGTCTCTGCTTGAGGCATCTTGTGAGCTTCCATGAGGCAGAGAGGTAAAGCAAGGTGTGTGATCATTAAATGAGAGCTAATTTGGCTCCCCAAGGTTTATCAGGGCATGGTGGGGGCTGCAGCTCCCCTTACCCACTGCTTTGACCCACTGGAAGCGAGTATTTCTACTGGAGCATTAGGGCTGCTTGGTTTTAGACAGGGCCCTGAGCATCTTGCAGTTATGTCCATGCTCCTGGCATTGCACGAAGCTCCATGCCTGATCCCTACAAACTGCGGCAGAGCAGGGTTTGGCCAATGCCACAGTCCCAACCCCCTCTCCTTATGAGAAGTGGATTTGGGCCCCTCACTCCAAGAAGGACATTGAGGAGCTGGAGCGTGTCTGGAGAAGGGAATGGAGCTGGGGAAGGGGCTGGAGCCCCGGGGTTTTGGGAGCGATGAGGAACCTGGGGCTGTTTGGTGTGGAGAAGAGGGAGGCTGAGGGGAGACCTCATCACTCTCTGCAGCTCCTGGAAAGGAGGTTGGCGGAGAGGAGAGGGCTCGGAAATGGCCTCAGGAGAGGGTTAGATTGGATATTAGGAGAAATTTCTTTACTGAAAGAGTGGTGAAGAAGTGGTGAACCCCTGGCAGAGGCTGCCCAGGGCAGTGGTGGAGTCTCCATCCCTGGAGGTGTTCAAAAAGCATGTAGACATGACTCTTTGTGACATGGTTCAATCAGCACAGTGAGGTTGGGTTGGTGGTTGGACTGGATGAACTTAGAGGTCTTCTCCAGCCATTGCAATTCTATGATTCTAAGTGACACAGGACCTTTCAAGGCCACTGGTCCACACCTTAGTTTCAATTAAAGTGCTAACAATCCCTTCCAAATAAAGCTGCATAGAAATATGCTGGTTTCACCCTGAGGAAACCAGATGCAGAATAAAAAGAGAGCATGTAATGTGGGTGAAAATCCCTCATTCCTGCATTTTCCCTTTTTCCCCTGCATCTTGCTGGGTCTGGCTGCATGCCGGGCTGGGAAGGGGTGCGTGGCAGTTCAAGCAAGGGGCCAGCAGCTGGGCTTCACACAACCATGGTCTCCAGCAGCATTAAATGTTTAATCCCGAGAAGAGCCAAGAGGCCAGGACACCTGGGTTCGACGCTCACGCTTGCCAAGCTGTCTTGCCTAATAATTAGCAGAGCGGCAGGAGTCAGGGTGCACAAGTTCAGTTCCTTAACGGATCGAGCCTCTTCCCTTTTGTACGTGATGCTGGGGACTGAAAACTCAGCCTCTGAGACAGCAGGTGACCTTGAGCCAGGTTCTTCTTACCATGTTGGAGAAGCTTTCTCCATCCCTCGTGCAGGGCTGTTGGAGGACCGAAACTCATTGCTGTTTGCAAAGCTCTCTGCTCTGAGAGCACATTGCTCGGAAGCCGAGCTCCTGATGGAGTGCAGGATGCTGCTAGTGTCTCGTTGCAAGATGAGGATGAAATGGCAAAACTCATTTTCCTCTTTCCACCTGCTGCTAGGAGCCCACTGGCGTCAAAGCCACCCTCACCTTGTGACCCTGAATTTGGGACCACTCTGTGACCTTTTCCCCTTAAATAACATCTTCAATACAGTTTGCTCTGCCTAACCAGGTCTCTCTGCTGGGTCCCAATGACAGCTGCTGGAAGCGCGTTACTGCAGCCAACTGCCGGACCTGACAAGAAGCGTTAATTAGGATGTGATGTACCACGATATGACACATCTAAAGCACAGCAGAATTGGCAGCGTCAGTCACAGCAGAGAGAGGGGGGCATGCACGCCGCTTTTAATTAAAGGCAAGCGTGGGCTGAGAAGGACTTGTCAGCACCAGTGCCGGGGCCCTGCTCGCTCCAGTGAGGGGCTGGCTCATGCAAGGTCTGCAGCTGTTGTCCCCAGGCTGGTCCAGAGGGATATTCCCTGCCTGGGAGCAAATTCAGACATCAGGTTTCTGCCTTCTGTCTGTCCTGAGGAAGGACAAAGCCAGGACACAGGTTTATAAGGCAGCTCAGCCATCACCTGGAGATGGATATCTCGTTTAGGCCCAATGTCTCTTGAGATGTGAGGGTTTAGCAGTCCTCTGCCTTCACCCACACAGTGCTTGTGGCTGTATTTACATCTTCTGCCTTGATAGGAACCTGGGTTGAGGTGGGGGTTGAATGACCTGGATGCACTCATGTTAAAAATATGGGGTGCAGACCCAACTGTGCATCTACTCACAGCCCCTGCCATCTGTCCTGTACCTCTCTGGCTATGCATGATGACTCCAATGTCACGTCTGGACTTTAGGGTTTAGGTCCTTCTTGGTGGAGTGGATGCCATCAGCCCAAGCTGTGAGTGTCCACAGGGCATGAAGAGCTGGGGCTAGAGACTTGTGAGGACCACTCGCTGCTCTGTGCTATGTAGTTTTGGTTGAGTCACCTCACTACTCACGACCTCATCAAGATTAATGGAACTAGTAAAGGTTTTAGAGTGACTTAATTATCGTCTTCAGAAGTTTATCTCTGGGGAAACTCCTGCCTTAGCCCTGGCCATTGGGACCCTTTGCCTGATTTCAAATCAGGTTGATTCTGCCTTTACATCAGAAGCATCTTCATATTTGCTGTAACTCCATTCAAGTGAGTTGGGGAAGAATCTGGCTCTTTTTTTGGTGCAGCTGTGAAACCCTGGGTCTGATCCTGACGCAATATTTGTCTCTGTGACTCCTGGTAGCAATGTGCTGCTGAAAATTATTTCTCAATACATCTTAGACTGTACACAGGGGCCCAGTTAGACAGGTGAATGGCACAGCTTGCACGTTGTTGTTGACTATGATTGTCATGGTTCTACAAGGAGCTTCGGATGTATCTCAGGTGGAAATAATAACCCTAGTTTTATACAAATGTAGAAATATATACCCAGGCCTAATTCCATTGAAGGTTGGAGCCACCTCCCCTGCACAGCACTTATGGGATTGGTTTTTCCAGCTCCAGCGGAGCTTGTCTTTAAAAAAATGACACATATTCTCATTTCCATGCAATGGGCTTCAAGGAAAAGGCAAAAGAAAGGCTCAGGTTGTCATGGGCAAAGCCTCTTGAGGAGAAATCTTTCCAAATTGCAGTGCTTGGCATGTCTTTGTGTGTCTGAGATTGGCTCCCCAGAGCCATGAGACCCCCTGGAAAGTGTAATCCAGAAAGGAATCAATTCTCCATGTTTGCATGGAAGTAAAGACCCCGAAGAGACCAGCAGCGTGCCCTGGGTCAGAAACTGTGAGCGTGTTCATGGAAATAGAGACTCAGTCTCACAGAGTTAATGATCTGTATAGAAAACATTGTCTCAAGCAGCTTGGAGGTGTTTCCCTGGTGAGATGAGTGCTTAAACTGTGTGTTGGAGCTGTGTTTGGAGGAGCCAAGTGGGAGGTTTCTGCTGGAGTGTCTGTTCCATGCTTTACACTGAACCCCATATGTTTTAGCACGATGCTTCTGCTCTGATGGGGGGTGTGCAGATCTCTGGGCTCCACTTGGTGTGTGGTGACCCTGCATTTCCCTGATGCCTTGGGTTTTCTCCCAGAATACAAGAGAATATGTGGAGCTTTGGTCCTGCTGTGTCCTTGCTAGGACCTCACTGAATTGGTTACACCTCCTGGTCTTCATAGAGGCTTTTACTCTCACCAGTTGAAACTCTTATCCTGACTTCGGCATCAGGTCTCTCCTCCCTCCCACTTCTCACTTCACCCATTGAGCATCACAGTCTCTTCCACATCCTATAAATGGTCCCATTCCCTGCCTTTCCACCTCAGGATTCACGGAACATCTTCTCAAACCAAAAGCAGAGAATGTGAGTAGCTTGAGCTTCCTTCTCTTGTTGCCAATGGATTTAAAAATCAAAAAATAAGGATCCCTTGTGATTTGGGTGAGGAAATAAAATGTTGGAAGAAGAGAGAAAAAGTATTTCTCAACATAATGAAAACACAAATGGACAAGATAATTATCTTCATAAGGGCTTGGATCCGTGACAATGCATCTCATTTTATAAAGCCCATTAGAGTTGGAATTTTATGCAAAACACTAAAAGAAATCTAAAAATATAAGGCAATAGAGTCGAAGCAATGGGGATTATTAAAGGGGGAGAGTGTTATATTGGAGGCAATAAACCTTGGAAGAACCAGGAAAACAATGTTCTAGTAAAACAGTAATAAATGGCTGGGGTTTAATCACTTGGTAAATAACTAAGATATTTTCTGCAGGTTTTATAGTGTCACTAAAAAACACCAAAATCCCAAGCCCTTCTACATTAAGGATTCAGCCAAGATGATTTTTCTGGAGACAGAATCACAGAAGAGTGTCATTTTAGCAATTTACTTTTTTAAATAATAGTATATTATTTTCTGCACAGATCCACTTTTTTCAGCCTCTCTCTTGCTTTTAAGATATCATTTACCATTAGTTTTCTCCCTTCCCCACTCAGCAAAGACTCTTGAGTCTTTGAACACACAAAATGATATTATTCCAAGCAATCTTCCCAACACAGCAAAAAGCAAACACTTAGCAAAATTCCTGGAGGGTCTCAATTTTAATAACGATCTTTCATGTGCTTGGACTCTAATTGCAAGATATTATATGAGTGGTTTGGAAAATATAAGCACATTTTGCATGACTTTCTCTTTACCTATTAAATAGCTGAAATCAAAGCAGTGGCTGTTCTTCTTCCTCCCCCTCCCAAGTTATGGTGCATTATATTAAAATGAAGTGCTTTCATTTCGTATCCTTTCTCTTCTGAATCGTTCCTGTGCAGCTGAATGAAACCCAGCTCTCAATTTAGTTTTTAAGTAGGCGGGTTAAGTGCGAGGAGGAGGTGCCCAAGTCGCATGCTTTCCCCGTTCAGCACGTGCTGCTTGCCTGGTGTGTTGATAACGCTCTGGAGCAAAACTGACTTGTCCACAGCAGCAAACAGCTCTCTTGTGGTCTCATGAGCTTCACCCAGTCCTGGTTGCTGCAGTGCTTAGTGTAAGGAGCTGGTATGAACCCTCCTTGCTAGATGGGGACATCCAGGCTGTGTGGTGATGGGTGCTGCAAAACACAAGGATGTGTGAGCTAAGGTGGGGCTTTCATAGAATCAACTGGGCAACCTGGGCCAGGGCCTCCCCACCCTCATAGGAAGCATTTCTCCCTAAGGTCTCATCTCCATCTGCCCTCTTTAAGCTGTAAACTATTCCCGGTCGTCCTCTCCCTGCCCTCCCTGATCCAGAGCCCCTCCCCAGCTTTCCTGGAGCCCTTTCAGTACTGGAAGCTGCTCCAAGGTCTTCCACCAGCCTTCTCTTCTCCAGACTGAACAACACCAACTTTCCCAGCCTGTCCTTTTACAGGAGGTGCTCCAACCCTTGGATCATTTCCGCAGCCTCTTCAAGAATTGCTCCAACAGCTCCGTGTCCTTCCAGTGCTGAGGACTCCACGTGAGGTCTCACCAGAGCTTAGCAGAGTAGCAGAATCACCTTCCTCAACCTTCTTCCCTTTTGCCCCTGAGCATCTCCTTTCCCTTCAAGCAAAGCTGATGTCTGTTGGGGCTAAGCTTCCTGCTGGAGTCTTTTTCATTCCCCCATAATATTTCCTCAGCCTCCAGCACTCCGAGTTCTGCAGGGAGAGCTGAGATCAAAAGCCCCCCGACACATTTTATAAACAGCCTATTAATGCAGTAAAGCTGTGACGGGGCGTCTCCATAAGAAACTCATCAGGAAAAACAGGCACGCATTTTCCTCCCTCTTACTCATTCAACATCTCAACAGAGAACAGACCTCTGTGCTGTGAGTGGATTTAATCCTCCTGGCACTGTGGGTGCTCTCGGGACAGGCACACCAGTTCTGTTGGTGAAAATGAGAGTTGCAGTAGGGGAATGTGTGCGATGGAAATGGATGAATCAGCCAGCAGGTCACCCCAAGTCCCTGTGCAGATCAAACAGGGCATAAACAAAGCAGCTTTTGCTGCAAACATCACATGTGCTCAGGTGGCCAAGAAGGCCACCAGCATCCTGGCTTGTATCAGTCATGGGGTGGCCAGTAGGAACAGGGAAAGGATCATCCCCCTGCACTCCGTGCTTGTGAAGCCATACCTCGAATCCTGGGTTCAATTTTGGCCCCTTGCTCCAAGAAAGACATTGAGGGGCTGAAACACGTCTGGAGAAGAGAACGGAGCTGAGGAAAGAGCTGGAGCTCAGAGGTTGTGGGTGAAGGACCTAGGGTTGTTTAGTCTGGAGAAGAGAAGGCTGAGGGGAGACCTCATCACTCTCTGCAGCTCCTGGAAGGAGCAGTGGAGAGGTGAGTGCTGGTCTCTTCTCCCAAATAACAAGGGGCAGGATGAGAGGAAATGGCCTCAAGTTGCACGAGGGGAGGATTATACTGAATATTAGAAAAATTTTCCTTAATGAAAGAGTGGTGATGCCCTGGCAGAGGCTGCTCAGGTCACCAGTGGAGTCTCCATCTCTAGGGGGTTTCAAAAAATATGTAGATGTGACACTTCAGGATATGGATTAGCAGGCATGGTGTTGGGCTGATGGTTGGACTGCATGAGCTTAGAGGTCTTCTCTGAACTTAATGATTCCATGATTCTATGATTCTTGTTTATTATTAAATGTGGATCTAAGTGTACCCAACACATGGCACTGCTTTTCCCCGTTGACTACCCCATGACCAGGGCTTTGCTCAGATTGGTGCTGGCAGAGGCCGAATTTAAGACTCAACATACATATACATTAGACCCAAGCCTAATGTGGCTCCTGTGTGGCCGCAGGGAAATTTGCATCAGGGTAGAGGTGTAATTGCAAAAGCTTTGAGCATCTCCACATCGGAATTCCTCCTGTGTGTTCCATTCAGCTAGAGGAGCCCTTGCTGCATTGCCTGTTGGGGAGGGGCGTTGCTCTAAGGGGTGAAACCCTCGGTCCTGCCCCAGAGCTGAATGTGCTTTGTGGTGCTCAAGTAACACAAGGTTCACTCTGAAACCCACGGAGCTTCAGCTTGTGAGTCTTTGTGCAAATAAAAAGAGCTTGTTTGCCTGAAGAGACAGGTTAGAAAGAGATTTATGGATATCCCAGGCCTCATGGGTTTGGCATCCTCCTTAAATCTAAATTCCACTGTGGGCAGCTGTTAATCTCACCAAGTGCTGGGACCCAGGGTGACTTTCAAGATAGGAGTAGGTGCGGAGGTAGTGTTAGGGCAGAGACTTGCTGGGCTTCTCCAGTGACCCTGCTCCTGTCACATCCCACCTGTAAAATGAGGCATTTGGGTCGCTGGTTTGGTCTGAACCCAAGGGAGACCTGGCCCACACCTCCAGGTGATGGAGTCAGCCTGCATTTTCACATGGGTGGACCTACCTTTCTTCACCAGGAAAAGCCCCATCACCCCGTGTTTGGCATCATTTGGAAATCTCCAGAAATCTGTAAATAAAAAGGTTAAGCATCATCTTTAACAATCTCGATCCTCATGGTTACAGGGAGAAGGCTATAAAATATTGACCCCTTGAAAGCTCAAGGCTCAGAAGAGAAATAGAAAGAAAACACTAATATTTACTTGCTTTAAAAATGCCACTGATTTCTTTTTTTTAAGCTGGTCCCATGAGGTAGGGGCATAAATCATAGTTTTATTTGAATACTTGGATTGGGCATCTCTCTCTTTCTCCTTGGAGCCGGAGAGCAGTGGATGCTTGTAAAGCTCCTTAAAATGTACTTCTCTGTCTAGCACAGAGCTGCTCAGGGAGCCCAACGACAAGCAGCCCTTGCAGAAGTCCAGCCACTGCCTAAATGCTCGTTGTTTCCTCTTTTCTTCAAGCAGCTTGAACCCTTCGGAAATTTGGATGAAGTCTTAGGAAGAAATGTTTTCCTGAGAGGGTGGGGAGGCCCTGGCCCAGGTTGCCCAGAGCAGGGGTGGCTGCCCCATCCCTGGAGGGGTTCAAGGCCAGGCTGGTTGGGGCTTGGAGCCCCTGATCCAGTGGGAGGCGTCCCTGCCCATGGCAGGGGTGGGACTGGATGGGCTTTGAGATCCCTTCCACCCCAAACCATTCCATGATTTCCAGTAACAGGACGTGCTCTGTTTCCTCCACAGACCTTATCCTGCAAAAAAGCATCTCTGCCGTAAATCAAAAGCTGAAAGCAATTCTTATAAACAAATTTAAAGTCCAGGTTTTTTTACAAAAATAAAGAAATCAAACCCATTAGGCTTAGTCCCCAGCTGGCAGGGAAAGGAAATAAATATATAAAAGCTTAAATTAAAATTCCAGGGAAGTCATCCAAAATAAATACGCAATATTTTCCTGCAAAAGACCATAATATTATTTTTATTTTTCACTTCCAATATGATCAGACTACTTTACATTCTAATAGATGCATAGTTTTGAAGGGGAAAATAGTATTGCTTTGATATGGTGAAGATTATTTGATCAAATAATGTATTAGAACTTTTCAGGACTGCATTATGGGGAGAAAATGCTTGTTTCTTTGCAGTTTTCGTCTATCTAATAGGCAATGATTGCAAACAAATAATTATACGCTGGAACAAATGGGGGAAAATTAAGGTTATCTGGCATGGAACAGCACAAAAAATCCAGTAAGATAACAATAAGGGAGTAATGTATAGCTAAGTGTTTTGGAGATAATTGCATCTCAATTGGCTGATTGCAGAGCAGGCTGAAAAATTAAGACAGCTGATTGTGTGGCAGAGGAGGTCTCCATCCTCTCACTCGCACAACCAAAACATCACCTGCCACGTCCTCCTGGGTGACTTCTCCTCCTCTTGAAGCAGACTGGAATGTGCAGAAGGAGCTCCTGGTTGCAGTGGGGCTCTCTCCATTCCAAATCCTGGGGCACAGCAGTGTGGTGAGGGTGGGTGCTTTGTGTATTTTATGTCATAGAATAATAGAATTGTGGGATGCTTTGGGTTGGAAGGGATGTCAAAGCCCATCCAATCCCAACCCCTGCCATGGGCAGGGACACCTCCCACTGGATCAGGGGCTCCAAGCCCCATCCAACCTGGCCTTGAACCCCTCCAGGGATGGGGCAGCCACCCCTGCTCTGGGCAACCTGGGCCAGGGCCTCCCCACCCTCACAGGAAAACATTTTTCCCTAAAATCTCATCTCAATTTCCCCACTTTCAGCTGAAAACTATTTCGCTCGTCCTCTCCTTGCACTCCCTGATCAAGAGCCCCTCCCCAGCTTTCCTGGAGCCCCTTTCAGGACTGGAAGCTGCTCTAAAGTCTCCCTGAAGCCTTCTCTTCTCCAGGCTGAACAACCTCAACTCTCTCAGCCTGTCCCCATAGCAGAGGTGCTTCAGCCCTCAGTTCATCTTCAGCCTCCTCTGGACTTGCTCTAGCAAATCCATCCTCCAGTCATCAAGTTCCTGGAGTTGCTCAGCCAGGGAACATCTCAATTTATCCTGTCAAATATATGGTGGTAGGAGACAGCCAAAGCCGTGCTGAGCACCCTTTGGAGAGGTCTTGGCTGAACTCTCCGGCCAAGGTTGATGGTCATGGGCAGAGACAGGCTGAAGGTTATTAATGAATATCACATGTAATGAATCTCTACCACTTTAGTGAGGAGTGAAGAACAAAACCAATTGTTGCAGTTGGTCTTTGTCCCACTGCTCCAACACATGAGCAGCTGTTGATGAGCATCAGCTCGTTGGGAAGCCAGGTCTTGCAAACAGCTGATAAAACTATCAGGTTTACAGCATCTTGAGGGCACTCAGGGAAGAGGAAATGTCTAGGATGGAGTCCCAAAATCATTAAAATCACACTCACTGAAATACATAGAGGCGATACTGGTTTAGTCATTGATGGGAATGGTTAGACTTGATGATCCAGTG
Organism: Clamator glandarius; assembly: GCA_033459285.1. Taxonomy (NCBI): domain Eukaryota; kingdom Metazoa; phylum Chordata; class Aves; order Cuculiformes; family Cuculidae; genus Clamator; species Clamator glandarius. Next base: position 2,367,990 of record JAUNZM010000716.1, read on the forward strand.
GGTCCTTTCCAACCTAGTGATTCTATGATTCTGTGATTCTAAGACCCAGAGTAATAACTGGCACTGAGCTGTGCAGCCCAGTAGGTGAGGAGGCCACCCTAGGCAGGCTCCAGGGCTATCTCTACCGATGGAAACTCTTGGAGGTCACTCAGAGAACTGTTCCATTGCTGCTTCTCCCAGATAACATCGCTGAAGCCCTGAGGGCAAGAGCTGAATCCACTTCCCTTTGCTGCGTCTTTGTGCATGCAGCAGGCTTGGAGGAAGCATCACAAGCACCACAGACAACTCAACGCTGCTGTTTTTCACTGCTGACAATTGTGTGAGTGCATGCAGGGCTGTGCCTTGATCTCCAAGGCTCCTTCTAGCTGAGAATGGGAGGAAAAGCAACTCTGCAAGCGCTCAACAGGTACCTGGATGCCTTCTCATCAGCAGGCAGAAGTGCAGAGAGCTGGACGAAGACAGAAGCTGGAACAGCATTTCTGATTTTAAAGAGCTCTCTTGTGGGTTGGTAGTCATGAGTCAATAGGAAAATATTCTTTGGAGAAATGGAAAAAAAGTCTGTGTGCTTTTAATGGTCTGATTCCCAAAGTTTTTGTTGGTCCTGGCTGAAAATACGTCAGTTCTCTTCACAGGGTACCAGGGAAATTACATTGATGGGTTTGATTGCGGTGATTTGAGACTCCCATCACCAAACATGGTGCATCTGCGTGGAGTTTACTGCTCGGCTGAGGTTTTTCTCACCTGAATTCTGCTGCCTATGTGTCACAGGTGAGGTGCATCACCTCCCAGAGGCCCTGGTCTGTCTGTGTTGAGGAGAAAGAACCTGGACAAGCCCTGATCCAGAGAAGGGGAATGAAGATGGTGAAGGAGCTGGAGAACAAGCCTTATGAGAGGCAACTGAGGGAGCTGAAGTTGTTTAGCCTGGAGAAAAGGAGGCTGAGGGGAGACCTTATCACTGTCTACATCTCCCTGGAAGGAGGTTGTAGTGAAGTGGGTGCTGATCTCTTCTCCCACGTAACAAGTGAAAGGATGAGAAGAAATGGCCTCAAGTTACAGCAGGGAAGGGTTAGATTGGATATTGGGAAAAAATTCTTCACTGAAAAGATTCTCTAGGTACTGTCAGAGGCTACCAGTGGTGCCTCTGATGGTGCTGCCCCCATCCCTGGAGCTGTTTAAAAGACAGGGAGACAAGGTGATCAGGGAGCTGGTTCACTATTGAACAGAGACGGTTGGACTCATTGATCTCAAAGGTCTTTTCCAACCAAATGATTTTACAATTCTAAACCCATGGGGCCTAGACAACCACCTCTTCAGCAGCTAAAACTCTATGGAGTAAAGCGCATCCACAGCAAACTTATCCTGCCACCCGATGCTCATCTTTCCCATCATCCAGCCCCCTTTTCACGCACAGTGTGTGAGCAGCCTTTTCCTGCACAGCACAGAGCAATTCTCACTCTCCCTTTGCAGCCTCCCTTCCACAACCCGCTTAGAGTTTGCAGCTTTTTTCTTTTCTGTAAGCCTCTCTTTAAACTCTTGATGTAGCTCTTTTTCCATCTGTTTCTGCCTGTGCATCTTTGCTACGCTCTGCCTAATGACTTACTCTCGCTAGGAAGAGACTGTATATTAATATTATCAGTATAATTCTTCTTTCCAGCACTTCAGATCTTGTGAGTAATGTAATTGCTAAAGCAGATTTTAAGTTACATCATGATAACCGAGGAAGTTACGGGGGAGGTTAGACTATCGCTCTGCTCAGTAGTTTCAATTTCCATTCAGTGTTGCTTTCTGAAGGGCCCCAATTGCACAGTGAAGGCAAATCCCACACCAGCAAATTCATTATTAACATTGTTGTTCCTGATGCTGTGAAGTTGGTGCCTGGCAGTCCCAATTATGGGCTGAGATCTTGTTGTGGCTTTTTCCCATAGAACTCCTCTTCCATCAGTTGCGAGTCCTTTTTCTTCGGCTAATACTGCACCCCAGAATCTCTCTCTTGCATCAGTCCATGTGTTCCCAGACAGAGTATTTTCCTCTGCCTGGTGCTCTCTCCCCAGAGGACCTGGAGAACGAGGCTCCCATGCAGATAATGTGCCCTGAGATGTTTATTCCAGTCCATTGCAATGCAGTTAATAGTCTCCATAGGTTTAATACCTGCCTAACATTTATCTTCATTTTGCACTAGGGTGAGAAAAGCAAGGGGATTGGCTTCACTTTCACCCTCAGAGCAGGTTCCCACAGGTTCGAATTTCATGGGACATGAACGAGTCAGCACACTCAGTGCAGAGTTTTCCACCTTCCCAACCTTCAGCATGAACTTCTATGATACAGACAGTTGCCTACTCTCCCTGTACCTATGTGGCAGGACTCTCATCCTCCCAGGGACAGTGGGAACACACGTAAATAATATGAATAACGGCACTGTCGGCAAACTTGGTGATTGCTCTGTAGAGGCAGAGGTTAATTTGGAAATGAGCAGGAGGGAAGGATGCTCTGCCCATCTCCTGGTTTACCAGCCCCCTTTACATTAACAAGCTTCCCCAATGCCGACAGGGTCAGCTCCATCGGAAAGCGAAGCCTGCCCAGCTCTGCCTGCCCAAACCCCTGCGTTAGGCGGATTGATGGCTCGAGAGTGCATTGTACTTATTAAGTGGAACAGACTATTTTCATTAACAGCCACTGACATTATTAAGGCTAGTTAAATGCCTCCCAGAGATGGTGCACCCAGCGTGTGATGGGTACAGCGTGTTCTCCAGTTTGGCTGGGACACCCGAAATTCATCCATCAGCCCTCGCCTCATTTCTACCCGTTATCTCTCAGCTGCTGGGTTCCATTTGGACAGTCCTCCTCTCTTCCTCCTGTAATGCAGTTCCAGGGACTCAGGTGGATTGAGAGCCGGGGACTGAGAGACTTTCATTATTCACATTGCGTGCACCTGAAAATTGCATTGCCTGCTGGCTTCCAAATTGAGTACATTAAATACAATGCATTAAACCTCCAGAATATGGAAATATCCAGGGAGGGACTCAGATTTAAGACATTACTCAGCACAGTCCACATTTTAGAGAGTAGTGAATTCAGTTAATAGACATGCGTGTTGTTGGTGCAGAGCCAGAAAGGAGAGCGGGGAAGCTGGCTGCAGCGGAGTGGAAGGAGGTGAGCCAGATGGGGTCCTGGTCAAAGAGGAGATGCTGTGTGGGATTCTGGCAAAGAGGAAGAATTGGGCTGGATTAAATTGCGGCAAAAAACAGGCTTCATCCCCTCCCCATCCATATGTTCTCATAGAATCATATAATGGTTTGGGTTGGAAGGGACCTCAAAGCCCATCCAGTCCCACCCCTGCCATGGGTGGGCACACCTCCCACTGGACCAGGCTGCGCATGGCCCCATCCAACCCAGCCTTGAACACCTTGAGGGATCGGGCAGCCACCACTGCTCCGGGCAACCTTAGGCCAGGGTCTCCCCAGCCTCATCATGAAGAATTTCTTCCTAATGTTCAGCCTAAATCTTCCCCCTTCCAATTTAAAGTCATTCCCCCTCATCCTATCAATTCAGGCCCTTGTCAAAAGCCCCTCCCCAGCTTTCCTGGAGCCCCTTTCAGTACTGGTAGCTCCTCTAAGGTCTCCCTGCAGCCTTCTCTGCTCCAGGCTCAACAACCCCAACTTTCTCAGACTGTCCTCATAGCAGAGGTGCTCCAGCCCTTGACGTCATCTTCATAGCCTCCTCTGTACCTGTTCCAACAGTTCCATATCCTTGTTATGTTCAGTCAGCTTTTATGTGGGGCGTTAGCTGGGATGTTAGGTGTTGCTGAGGGGAATGTGCCATGGGAAGTCCTCTGGTAATCCCACACAGCAGTGCTGGTGGTGAATGCTGGGCTGAGCATGCAAAACACCCCTTTTTGTCCCTGTTCTGCTTGGGCTCGGCATTAAGTTCATGCATGGCTTGATTCACCCCTTGTGAAAAGTGGAGTTCATCCCTCTGCACGCACGGAGGGGTTTCTTTGGCTGAGGAGTACTCAGGGAGTGCCAAGCACCACCCCTTTGGCCCTTCTAGGTGCCTGTGAAAGAGCTTCACCATCAAGGAACAATGCAATGTTGACCTTGAGATGGTTTTGCTGTTTTATGTGGGGGAATCTAAGGCAAAGCAAAGAAAATAACTCCTTACCCAAGGCCATGAGACTCAGTAACAAAACCCAAGCATCTCGTGTTCCCCATATGGAAATGAGGTTGAGCTTTAGACCCACCACTCATCTGCCCCAGTCACCTCAGCATTATTCCCTCTGTTACTTTTAATGACATGACAATATCTCCCTGCAATACGTATTTTTTCATTAAAGATGCCAAAAATCAAGCAGGAGTGCTACCATTCAGGTAAGGAGTTCAAACTGCCTTTGCATTTATGTGGCCCGTTTCGCTGCTAATTTGGGATGGATCTCTCAGTGCTTCACAAGCTTCACAAATGGATTTCATGACCACCACGCATACAGACCCACATGCAGATGCTTGGAAAATCTTCCTCCCCACATCACACCCTACAGCTTTCTCTGGACCACACTGCACAGCAGCACAGCCATGCAGGTCACGAGGGGAATCAGGTGAAAATATTGAGTTTCAGCTGGGAATTCAATTAAACAGGATTTGATTTAGAGAGCGGATTTCCATTTCTGTGATTAGAAAAGCACTGCAGGGTCTTTGGTGACCAATAGTGATCAAGGTTTTCATTTAAGATTTCATTGAGAGAGAGAAGCCCACGATAATACAGCAGCCTCAGCACTAGGCACATGTGGCTCCAAAGAGGAGAGAGGTTTCCAGAACCAGTGAGAGGGGTTCCTGTTGAAAAAGCATAGAATCATGGACTGAGCTGGATTGGAAGGGACCTCAAAGCCCATCTAGTTCCACCCCCTGCCATGGGCAGGAACACCTCCCACTGGATCAGGGGCTCCAAGCCCCATCCAACCTGGCCTTGAACCCCTGCAGGGATGGGGCAGCCACCACTGCTCTGGGCAACCCGGTTCAGGGCCTCCCAACCCTAATAATAATGACTAATAATGGCTAATCCCTGTTTTGTTGGCAAAACCTGGCTTCTTTTTTCTTGACCTCCCACAGAGGGCCCCTCAGCAAAGCAGAAAGGCACCTTTTCACAGAATCACAGAATAACCAGGTTGGAAGAGACCCACTGGATCATCGAGTCCAACCATATTTTCTTCTATGCAAACACTTTTTGCCAAGGAAGAAGGCTCCTGTACTCAGGTATAGAGGAAGGACAAATCCAAATCCAGATTTTCTCCTCCTTTCCAGGTTGTTCCAGTCTCTGGTTTTGCTTTCACTCCATCTCTGGCTGAACTGCTGAGTTTCACCTCTATTTAAACCAGTTTCCCATCTCCTGGCTGGAAGAGCATCCTGCAGCGCTGCCTCCCATTCCCCCAAGAGCCCTGCACTCCCACATTAATTGAATCGTGTATTTTAGTGCCAGGCCTGGCAGCTTGCTCTAAGTGATTGTAAACAGGGAGTCTTACATAAAAGGAGAGACTGCAAACATAAAATTTTATGGCTTAATAGTAGCAATTAGAGGGGACACAGGTATATTTTGGAGCAAAGGTTCCTGCTCCCTCTCTTTAGAGGGGCTGCTTTGTTTGCACGGCAGCTCTGGATGCCTCCCTCCCTCATCCCAGTTATCCCTGCCTCATTGCATGCCCGGATCCAGCCCTGGGGATGCCTGGGGCAGCGCAGGTGGCAGCAGGCGAGCACACCTGGCTGTGAGGGAGGGCGAGCCTGGCGCGCAGCGGCTGCTGGGATTTTGGCAGGAGGAGGCGAGCGGCAGCAGATGCCGATTGTCAAACGGAGCAGATGCCTCATTAGCCACAGCGCAGCAACAGCCCAGCAACAACCCAGCTGTGTGGAGGGGCCAGTCAGCAGCCCTCGCTCGCAGAATGAAGTTGTTGAGGGCTTCACTCTTGCTTGCCACTCTCTGCTTCTCTACATCTGGTGGTTGGACACAGAATCGTAGAATCACCAGGTTGGAAAAGACCCACCGGATCATCGAGTCCAACCATTCCTATCAAACACTAAACCATGGCCCTTAGCACCTCGTCCACCCGTCCCTTAAACACCTCCTGGGAAGGTGACTCAACCCCCTCCCTGGGCAGCCTCTGCCAGTGCCCAATGACCCTTTCTGTGAAAAATGTTTTCCTAATGTCCAGCCTAAACCTCCCCTGGTGGAGCTTGAGGCCATTCCCTCTCATCCTGTCCCTTGTCACTTGGGAGAAGAGCCCAGCTCCCTCCTCTCCACAACCTCCTTTCAGGTAGTTGTAGAGAGCAATGAGGTCTCCCCTCAGCCTCCTCTTCTCCAGGCTAAACACCCCCAGCTCTCTCAGCCGCTCCTCTTGTTCTCCAGCCCCTTCCCCAGCTTCGTTGCTCTTCTCTGGACTCGCTCCAGAGCCTCAACATCCTTCTTGTGGTGAGGGGCCCAGGACTGAACACAGGATTCAAGGAGCGGTCTCACCAGTGCCGAGTCCAGAGTGTGGGACTTGGTGATCTTAGTGGTCTTTTCCAGCCTTAATGATTCTCAGCTATCTTCCTTCCTTCCCCACAGAATTGTTCAGGTTGGAAAAGACCTTTAAGATGATCGAGCCCAACCCTGAACCTCACGCTGCCGAGTCCACCATTCAATTGTGTCCCTGTGCACTGTATCTACACATCTTTTAAACACCTTCATGTCTTTACTCCACCTTTGGAGCAAAGGTTCCTTCTTTATTTCTTTAGACAGTCTGCTTTACCTGCACAGCAGTGCTGGATGCCTTCCTTAGCAGAATTAACTCTGCCTTGTTGCATGACCAGATCCAGCCTTGGGTATGCACCTACACATCTTTTCAATACTTCCAGGGTTGGTGACTCCAGTCATACCATGATCCTTGGCTTGTGTGACAGCTCCTACACCTTTTCTCCTCATTCCAATGACATCCCCACTGGGATCTGATCTATCCCCAAGCATCCTTCCCTCTTGCCTGGAGGGGAGGGTGGGGAGACAAATAGTGAACCATTCCAGCCAGCACCTAACAGAGCGGGACCCTGCAAAAGGGCAACAGCTTTTCAGGGTTGGTGTTGGGTGGCAAGGGGCGTTGGCACTGAATGTGTTGTCTCCAACCTTATTTCGGTGTGAGCTGGGTACTGGAATAAGAGCCATCGTTCATCGGCTTAAACAAAGTGTAGAACAAGACAATTCAATTAGCTGCGAGAGAAAGTCAATAGCGCGTCTCGGTTTGCGCAGCGCTTCCTGAGCCAGGGGAAATCAAACCACTGTGCTGGCGCCTGCCGGCCAAGGGCTGCAATCCCAGCATGGGAGAAAGGGATGCTGGTAAGAAAAACTAGCTCCGGGACCATCCACCACAGGGAAGAGTCACAGGGATGCTGGAGGCTGGTTTCTCCAGACAACTGCCCTGGAGGAAAAGGGAAGATCTGGGGCTCTTGACCAGGGAGTGCAGGGACAGGATGAAGGATAATGGTTTTAAGCTGAAAGAAGCGAGGTTGAGTTGAGACCTGAGGAAATATTTTGTTGTGAGGATGGGGAGGCCCTGGCCCAGGTTCACTAGAGCAGCAGTGGCTGCCCCATCCCTAGTGGGGTTCAAGGCCAGGTTGGATAGGGCTTGGAGGACCCTGATCCAGTGGGAGGTGTCCCTGCCCGTGGCAGGGGTTGGAACTGGATGGGCTTTGAGGTCCCTTCCAACTCAAACCTTTCCATGATCTGAATGCTGTCATTAATGAGGGAGAGCCAGGTGGAGGGTCAAAATGATATTGGAGATTTAGATAGGTGGGAGAGCCAGTGGCAGGGGGATTTTCTGGAGAAACAGCAGGCCTGAGACAGATCTGTGCTGACATGATAGTATTTGTTGGTACCTCTAAGGCCTGGCACTTCTCTCCACTTCTCCTCATGAGCTCAGGCCAGTGAGCAAGCAGGCTGGGGCTCTCCATGCTTTGTCCACCTTGCTTTTGAGCACTATCTCCCTTCTCTCTTTATAGACTCACTTCTCTTATCAAACCAGTGGAAACATGAAGATCTGATTTCACCTCTCCATCCTCTGCCCATCCTTGTATTTTCCTGTGCCTCCCCTGAGCTTTGCCAGCGATTCCCCCTCCGATGTACTTGTAATGCTATTCCTGTGTTTCCTGAGGTTTGCTTGTGTTTGACGAAAAGACCTCATCATTCCAGATTTGTCTTGCGTGAGCTATCACAGGATTAGCGAGCTGGAAATCTCTCCGAGTTCTCTTTCAGAAGCTGGTCCCTCGGGAGCATCGCTTTAGTAAGTGATTTTTCTGTTCTAGCCCAAGGAATTGGATCCGCATCCGGTCGCCAAATTGAATTCATTCGGGCAGGGTTAAGAGCCATTTGATACAGTTTTAGATTAGGTGAAGGCAGCCGTATATATTTCATATTCTGCACTAACTGCCACACAGTTTCCAGGGATGGGCCAGGTAGTGGTTATTGACTGCTCCCCGGTGATCCCGCTCTTACAAATTGATGTTGCTTAACAAGGGAAAGGATCCTAAATCTTTCCCTGCTGAAAGGTAATGGATGTAAGAGAGTGATGGGCAAAGGGAATGGCTTGGTACTTCATAAAAAGGTTGGTGTGATTGTGGGCAGCCAGTGAGAGCTTTCTCCTCAGGTAAGAGGGGGCTGTTTGTGTATGTCCCAGTAGCTCGAGGTCATTCCAAGCACTGGGCAGGGTTGTGTGGGACCCTTACAGGAACATGTTGCTGTAGTCAGCAGCGTGATACCGAGCATCACTGCTGTGTTACCGTAGTAACACGGTGCTGTTTGGGATCCGTCACACGATACGCTCACCTTCCTAGGCTTGCAAATAGCTGAAGTAAACCACCGTAGGTTTGTATATGCCGAGGAGGGGAGGCTGATTTGTGTCAGCTAAGAATATAGACATGAGTTTGAATAGAAGGACAAATGAGTTTCTCTGTTTTCTTAAGGTGAGCCCATCCATAATCATCGTGGTGCCTGAAATGTTCATGTGCAATTGCCATCTGCTCCCTGCTGGAACGATGTCAAGAGCAGCATTCCCTGGGGCTTGGGCCCTTCTTGTGTACACTTGGCCCGTTGCAGGAATACAAAAGGGAAAAGAAATTGCACTGAGCTCTGCAGCGAGCTACTGCTCAGGCTGTGAGCCGTGCATGGAGGGACAGGGGTGTGGGTGCCCCTGGGGCAGCACTGTGTGTTCCCATTTACAGCCGTGGAGTGGGGGGAGAAAGACAACCATAGAATCATTAAAGTTGGAAAAGACCTCTAAGCTTATCCAGCCCAGCCATCAGCTCAACTGCACCGTACCTGCTAAACCATGTCCCAAAATGCCACAGCCACACATTTTTTTGAACCTCTCCAGGGATGGCAACTCCACCACTGCCCTGGGCAGCCTCTGCCAGGGCTTCACCACTCCTTCAGTAAAGCAGTTCTTCCTACTATTGAGTCAAAACACCCAGTGGCACAGCTTGAGTTCTTTTCCTCTTATCCTATCACTTTTTCATTGGGAAAAGAACCCAGCACCTGCCTCAACAACAACCTCCTTTCCCAGAGCTGCGGAGCACGATGAGGTCTCTCTCAGCCTCCTCTTCTCCAGGCAAAACACCCACAGGTGCCTAAGCTGCTTCTATTAAGACTTGTTCTCCAGACCCTTCCCCAGCTCCATTGCCATCTCTCCTTAGGGCAGAGAGCTTATCTACAGCAGCACCTTGTGCACAGGTTCCAGCAAAAACCACCCTGAGCGTGGCTGATGAAAAAGCAGAAAGTTCTATTTAGAACAACTGCAGGTTCCCTTTGAAGGATCCTAAGGCAAATGACAGTCAAGGCCATAAAATTCTGTATTTATTCACATATCTTACCAATACTCACCAGCATCAGTCCTGTAATGTTTATTGCTTTTCTGAAGGGTCCAGCTCCTGGAGTCATGACATGAAATGAGGAATTCTGCTTTTCTTTTGACTGTTTGGTCTTTACTGCGGCAGGGCATATTTGGAAAACATAACCTTTATGTTCTGCAGAGCCAGGGAGCAAATAAAAAGGATGTGGAAGTAGTTTGCTATTTATTTATATTTTAAAGAAAACTCTTAGTTTCATTTTTTTGGAGAGCACGTCAGTCTCTCAGGCCTTTTTTAACTGTTGAGAGGGGAGACTTGTAAATGATTATGGGGTTTAGGACTTTTTTTGCATCCACCGAGTTGTTCTTTTATTAGAAAGAGCAACTAGGGAAGGAAGAGGATGCCTAAAGATGTGATAAAGCACAAGATGAGCACAGATCGTCTCCTGGGTGTGAAGGGAAGAGGCACGAGGCAAGAATGCTTGACCTGAACCCTTGTGTCACACAAAGAGAGCTCTTCAAAGCAGGAGGTAGCAGAGCAGCACACTTCAGCACTGGGGCGGCAGAAGTGGCTCTAGAAAAGGTATTTGGTATCAATTCCCACTCCACTTTGCCGCTAGAGCATTTGTCTAGGCTCCTCTGGGTGGTTTTGTTAGCCAGAGTCCTGGGAGTCACTGCCCTGTGATTGTGTGACGGGGCATCACAAGTGGTCTCTGCTTCATCCCCAGACAAAGCGGGATGAGGGGGGTGAGTTGCCACAGCAGGAGGACGCAGGGCACTGCCACAAGCGGCTGCCAGTTGCTGTAGGAAAGGATGTGGCATTTAAGCATCCCTTTATCTCTTTTTGTCAGTAGAAGCCTTCCTCTTCCTCCTTCTCCTCCTGCTCCATGTTCATCACCGTGAAAATCAGGGTTCCTTTGGTGCTTCCTCAGTGACTGGCATCATCTTTCAGGCTCTGCCTCCCCTACTCCTGGCTAGGTCCGTGATTCCTTCTCCCATGGGGCTTTCACGACTCATTTTCCTGGTTATAAAACAGTTTCTCCCCATCTTCCCCATGTATTTACCCTCGGGTAACAGTGCAGAAATAGAATCATAGAATGGTTTGAGTTGGAAGGGACCTTAAAGATCATTTAAGTCCAACCCTCCTGCCATGAGCAGGGACACCTCCAGGGTATTGTTCCCATTTGAACCAGGAGAAAAGACTTTTCCCTCTTCACAATCCCTCCTCGAAAAATTCCTCTGTCATTATTGTTTGATTTGTTTTTTTTTTAATCCAACAGTTCAAAACAACAAGGATTGCTTTATTTTGCTTAGAAATGAGTGCAACCCAGGTAGAAATGTTTCATCTTGGGGGATTTTCCAACCTATAAAGAAAAAGCATAGAAGGAAGCGTGGAGGAAACAAAGCTCAAATAACACAGTGCTGTGAATCCCATTGAACTGGGAATTAAACACTGTGCTTTCCAATTGTTTTCTCCAAGCAGACCAGTCACTGTGAACGGTTATGACAAATGTGTTTATATTCTTTGATGGAAATCTCCTAGTCAGTATTAAAATATAATATTGCGGGGCAGGATGAGGAGGGGAAGCCGTATATGTATCTCTCCAGAAAACAAATAGAGTTTACATGAATATGGGCATATCAGGACACATTGGACAGTAGCCATAGGTCTTTAATTTAAGGTATTTGATGGCTGTGTATCCAGCAGTGTAAATGCAAGGGAGAGTGTTTCCCTGTTGGCATCTGCATAGACCAGAGCAATAAATTCAGGCTGAAGCATCACACTCATCACTGCAGTACCCTAAAGGGACATCCAGGCACGGAGATGGAGAGTGATGTCTCCGCACACTCCTCAGCACTGCCTTCAGCAGCAGAGCAGCTGAGCCTGGCAGGGTTCTTGTTTCCTCCCAGAGCTGACCTGGACTCAGAAAAACACATTTTTGCTCCTTTTCAGAATTCATCCTTTTTTTTTTTCTTTCCAATTTCATATCATTTTGAGGAGGAGGCAGGCTTTGGTGCTGACTCGGGATGTCTCCCTAGGCTGGCTTCAGAGGAGGCTGTGTCATCTCCAGCCTTTCAAGGAACCCACAAGGGCTTAATTAAAACCTAAACTCAGGCACCGTTATTCACATGAGACTGTCGGCTCCTCTGCTGATGGCAGCTCAAACTTGTCACTTTGCTCGTGCTGCAGATCTGTGCTGTAAGGTAGGAAATTTCAGCTGAGAGACAGGCTCTGGGCTGACGTGGGCTGAACTTTCCTGCCAGAATCCTCGGGCTGGCACAAGCGGGTCGGGGTGACAGTAGCGTCCCTGTAAGGGCAGGGAGCAATCAATCAATGAGACTTCATTAAAAGAAGCATTGGAGCCAGTCGCTTGACAAAGCCAGTCTGCAGAGGTGACACAGACCTGACTCCAGTCATGGGTACTGCAGGGAGAAGAAAAATCTGCATTTCCTAATCATGTTGCTGTGGTCAGAAGGCTCTTGTTTTCAGCTGCATTCGGGGCATTTGCATGCTTGGGAGGAAAAAATGTAATATTAACCATTGCCTCCCGTCACTGAGGAGTCAGGAGTGACATATGAAGGAGCAACTACAGAGAGAGAGATGGGTATGAGGGATATGAGAGACCCAGAGGAATGTAAAGTCAAAGAATGTCTTAAAAATAGAAAACAGAGCATTAATGCAATAAGAGTTTGTGATTCCCAGCAAAACCAGTAGCCAGGTGGTGAAACAGGAGCATAATTCTGAAATTTTTATGACTACAGGCAGTGTAGGGAGGTGGTGAGTGTGTCAGAATCATAGCATCATGGAATGTTTTGTGTTGGAGGGACGTCAAAGCCCATCCAGTCCCACCCTTGCCATGGGCAGGGACACCTCCCACTGGATCAGGGGCTCCAAGCCCCATCCAACCGGGCCTTGGACAACTCCAGGGATGGGGCAGCCACCCCTGCTCTGGGCAGCCTAGGCCAGGGCCTCCCCACCCTCACAGGAAAAGATTTCTTTCTAAGATCTCATCTCAATCTCCCATCTTTCAGCTTCTAACCCTTCCCCTCAACCTGTCCCTGCACTCCCTGATAAAGTTCGTACACCCTGTGTCTGCATAGAGAAGGTGGTAGTTGTGTTTGTGGAGGAACCACACCTGTACGAGACAGGCAGCATCCGTGTGCGCACTGGGAACACTCGGAGGACACGTATCGGAATGTGTGTTTGCGTCTTTGCATCCAGATCGATGGCAGCCTGCACCCAGGCACAGTTACAGATGTGTCTGTATGCGGAGATGTGGTGGGCACGCACTGCGCAAGGCAGAGGGGCAAGTGTGGGGTACATCTGTGCTCTTGATGAGAGCAGATGGCATGGCTGTTTGAACAGTTGAAAGTATCCTCTGGAAGAGGTTGTTGTTGCCTGTCTCCTGGAAGAGGAGGAAATGGCATCTTGGCTTGTATCAGAAACAGCGTGACCAGCAGGTCCAGTGAGGTTCTTCTCCCTCTGGACTCAGCACTGGTGAGACCGCTTCTCGAATCCTGTGTTCAGTTCTGGGCCCCTCACCACAAGAAGGATGTTGAGGCTCTGGAGCGAGTCCAGAGAAGAGCAACGAAGCTGGTGAAGGGGCTGGAGAACAGGCCTTATGAGGAACGGCTGAGAGAGCTGGTGGTGTTTAGCCTGGAGAAGAGGAGGCTGAGGGGAGACCTCATTGCTCTCTACAACTACCTGAAAGGAGGTTGTGGAGAGGAGGGACCTGGGCTCTTCTCCCAAGGGACAGGGGAAAGGACGAGAGGGAATGGCCTCAAGCTCCACCAGGGGAGGTTCAGGCAGAACATTAGGAAAAAATTTTTCACAGAAGGAGTCATTGGGCACTGGAACAGGCTGCCCAGGAGGTGGTTGAGTCACCTTCCCTGGAGGTGTTTAAGGGACAGGTGGACAAGGTGCTGAGGGACATGGTTTAGTGTTTGATAGGAATGGTTGGACTCGATGATCCAGTGGGTCTCTTCCAACCTGGTTATTCTATGATTCTATGATTCTAAAAGTTTAGGGACCACAGTCCCAACAATAGCATCTGACCATTTAGTGATTAACAGTTAAGCATGTAGTGATAGGGCAAGGGGGAATGGCCATAAATTGGAAGGGTTAAGACTTAGACTAGACATTAGGAAGAAATTATTCACAATGAGTGTGGTGAAACACTAGAACAGGTTGCGGATGCCCCAACCCTGGAAGTATTGAAGGCCAGGTTGGATGGGGTTTTGAGCAACCTGACTCAGTGGGAGGTGTCCCTGCCCATGGCAGTGGATGGAACTGGATGGGCTTTGAGGTCTCTTCCAACCCAAACCATTCTATGATTCTATGATCCTAGAGACCAGCATGAGGTTATAGAGACATGGTGAGATTATAGCAATTGTGAGGAGATTGGTCCCTCTCTTGGCCCTTAGAACCACTGCATCTCTTACTTTGCAGAAGGGTCCTGGTTCCCAGAACCACGTAATCAACACTCTCTACGCTAGCAAGGCTTTTATTTGCATACTCAGGAACACGTAGAGCAATGGGCAGAAGACACTGAGCTAAGTGTAAAGCAATGGCTAAATTTAGACTGTCCAGGAGAGGAAATTAAAAAAAAAATACCTAAAAATGAGGCAGAAAACTTTGTGAAGAAATTACCATCGTTAAAAATGAGAGTGAGTAAGAGAAGGAAGGCCAAGAATGAGAGGAAATGGCTAAGTCAGAGAAAATAAAGTGAGAATTTTATTTTCCCCTCCTCACAAAAAGGCTGAGAACTGCCAGAGCAGGTCAGCATTTCCATTTTTCAGCTGCCTGCACCCTTGCTCACAGCCAGAACTCTGTCCTGAGGCACCCAATGGTGATGCTGGCATTGTGCAATGCTGACACAGACACAGATGTTGGCAAGGGACAAGGCTTCTGAGGCTGTGCTCAGTCAGAGATGCCCACCTGGGGAAACTTGTTCCAGATTGAATAAGGACCAGGAAGGCAGACGCTGTTTCAGGTTGTAGAGCTGCTAACAGGAATCCACCATAAGTGCAGGATGGAGGCATGGTGATGGTGTACCACTTCTGCCCAGCGTCCAGGCACTCTAGGAGCTGGTTCAGTCAAGGAGTATCAAGTTCCCTCACCCCTCTTTAAACCCACAGTGCCCCTCTGCCAAGCAAATCCCATGACCACTTAGAATCACAGAATCACTAGGTTGGAAAAGACCCGCCAGATCATCGAGTCCAACCATACCCGTCAATCACTAAACCATGTCCCTCAGCACCTTGTCCACCTGTCCCTTAAACACCTCCTGGGAAGGTGACTCAACCACCTCCCTGGGCAGCCTCTCCCAGTGCCCAGTAATCCTTTCCATGAAAATTTTTTATTGATGTCTGGCCTGAACCTCCCCTGGTGGAGCTTGAGGCCATTCCCTCTCATCCTGTCCCCTGTCACTTGGGAGAAGAGCCCAGCTCCCTCCTCTCCACAATCTCCTTTCAGGTAGTTGTAGAGAGCAATGAGGTCTCCCCTCAGCCTCCTCTTCTCCAGGCTAAACACCCCCAGCTCTCTCAGTTGCTCCTCATAAGGCCTGTTCTCCAGCCCCTTCACCAGCTTCGTTGCTCTTCTCTGGACTCGCTCCAGAGCCTCAACATCCTTCTTGTGGTGAGGGGCCCAGAACTGAACACAGGATTCGAGGTGCGGTCTCACCAGTGCCGTGTACAGAGGGAGGAGAACCTCCCTGGACCTGCTGGTCACGCTGTTTCTGATACAAGCGAAGATGCCATTGGCCTTCTTGGCCACCTGGGCCACCGATGGCTCATGTTCAGTCACTGTCAACGAACACCCCCAGGTCCTTCTCCTCCAGGCAGCTTTCCAGCCATTCTTCTCCTAGTCTGTAGCACTGCATAGGGTTGTTGTATCCCAAGTGCAGGACCCAGCAGGCGTGTAGGTGATGGGAAGTATTTTCTACCTTATTTGTTGTTTGGGTGGTGGAAACCAGGTTGGACCTTGCTCGGGTGTTTCTTGAACAAGCATGAGAAAGCACATCCAGTACCACATCCTGGTGGACAAGATAGACACCTGGAGCAGGAAAATTAGCAGTTCTCCCATGGTGGGTCCTGTCCTGAGTGATGGTCTCTGTGTGTGCGCACATCCATGCCATTCCAGCCTGCTGTTAGTGCATCTCTCTCCAAGGAGGTCCCAGCTGTTCTCAGCATTCCATCTGCAGCTTCAGTCGCAGCAATGGCGGGGGGGGGGGGGGTGAAGGATGGAATTGAGTTCAAGGAGGGAGGGAAAAATAATAATGATAAAAAAAAATCAGCTCATCTGGCATCCCATAAATCTCAATTTATTTGTCCCTTTCTTTTCGTACAAGTGTGCAGGGGAGCGGAGCTGAGACGACTCAGCTGAGGGTGGTGGCCTCCCTGGAGACCCTTTTGACATGATGAGGGGATGTTGAAGGCAAGAACCATCAGCTCCCAGCCACCTGCAGCAAGGGGAAGGGGATTTGTTGGTTTTAATCTAATTTTTTGCCTCAGGAGCTTTTGAGATGCTGTGATCCAGAGGTCATTTTTGCCTTGAGGGCAGAAAGTGCTGGAACATGCCTACATGGGTGTGGGATGCTTGTGTGGGATGCTCGTTAGACCCCTGTGCTAGTGCTCAGCTTATGAGGGCCCTGAGGGAGCTCTTCATGCCTGCTTTGCTGAGGGAGAAGCTGCTTTGTGTGCCTGTTGTGGTATTTTGGTGAGGCAAGGAGATAAGCTGACTGCCGTGATGAGAAAAGAAGGTGACAGGGAGCCCCAGGTCTGTGGGATGAAGGACAGGTACTGCTTTCAGACCCTGCTACAAAACTACAAAATACTCTGTGGAAGTAGCATCCACCCTCCCTTTAAAATCTCTCGTGGAGAGTCTAGGACAACTCTCTGTGTCCAGCTGTGTGGGGGACACCTCTACATGGCCAACCATTTACAGGGACAACTCTACGTGGTGGTGGGGACTGCTGGTTCCCCATGGTCCTGGTTGCCTGGGGCTGAAGAGGACACTGGGGTGGTGTGACACTGTGCCCATAAATACCTCAATTTAAAGAACAACACCACCCCCCAAAGAAAAAATGAACAAAATAATAATGTGTGCTTGAGGCTCACCACGGAGAGATGTCCTCAGGGAGAGTTGTCCCTGCAGAGCTGGCTGCTGTGGAGAGAGGTCCCTTTTCCCTCGAGGAAGGCTATTCATGCGCATTTTGCTGCAAAAGCCGTGTGGTTTCTGGTTCCCTAGTTGTGAGGTTGGGGTGATGCTGCCTCATGGCCACCTCTCCTCAGGAGGGTTGATGGAAATGGTTGGACTTGATGATCCAGTGGGTCCTTTCCAACCTAGTGATTCTGTGATTCTGTGGATGCAGAGGGGTATTTTGATGCAACCACAGTCCAGGGTGTGCTTGCAAGCTGCCAGAGTGGTAACAGTTCTTGCAAATGAGCATCTCTTTCTGTGATTCGTTGCTGCAGCCGCAGAAGAGTGATTTTAGTGTTGGCTGGAGGGGGGGTTGTTCACTGCTCTGAGGAGGCGGCTCTGATTTTCCTGACCTCTTGGTGGGATTTGCTCTCTGTAGCACCTAGTTTTGACACACCGTGTAGGAGCAGAGAGGTGGACTTCGGGTCACTTCCAACACCAGGTTGTCTTGCAGGATCACAATGGTTTGCTGCAGTCATAGAATCATAGAATCACCAGGTTGGAAAAGACCCACCGAATCATCGAGTCCAACCATTCCTATCAAAATGAGTCATCTCTGCGGCCTCTCAAAAGCCCAGGCTTTTGTCGAGCATTGCTGGAGTGGCTTTGGTTGCACAGAGGGGGCTTAAGAAGGGCACTGCAGGTTCATGTGAGAGCACTGCTTCCCATAAAGACGAGGACACCAGCACTTCATCTGCTCTGCCACGTTTCCCGTAGCCTGGTAACTTTTCCCTCCACACAGGGAGCTGGCAAGGACCGTTTGACAGCCTTCGTGTCACTTATCACACAACACTTGTATCCAAGTCCTCATTTTTCTTGGGCTAGGACATTTGCAAGTGGTAGTACAGCAGTAATTACACCCTCCATCACTTTCCCATCAAGAAATAAATGGAAGAAAATCACATCGCGAAGTACCAGCACTGCCCTTCATTTCAGAAGGTTGGTCACAGCCAGCTGGGCTATAATCTAGCCCTAAGCTTACCCAATACCTTGCTGTTCCCTCAGGCTTATTACATGCTGGAGTGTGGGACAGCGGCCAGCGCTGGCCAGGCTGAGTAAGGAAGAACAAGTGCTCCAGGAGCACTTTCTGCAGGAGAAGGTGTCGGTGGAAAGAGAGGCTTGAGGTGGCTTTTCAGTGGAAGCAAACAGTCTACAACAGACAGTGCCTGCCCTTGTGCCTTGCTCTGTTAGTGGTTTTGAGAGCAGGAAGGCACTGGGTGTCCCCCTGAGGTCAGACATTTAAAGTTCATTAAAACTGTTCCCCTCCATGGCCTGACAGAGATATGATGCTGCCTATATCTCCCTGAAATGTCATCTTCCTCCTGTGTTGGTGCATGAATTTCTTTCCGAAGTCTTGCCTGAAAGTGTAGTGCTTGACATTGTTTTACAAGAAATTATGTTTCCATCCCTCGGTCCCACAGAGCTCTGAAGGATGCAGACCCTCTGCTGGGATTGGCAGTAGAATCATTGAATCATGGAATGGGTTGGGTTGGAAGGGATCTCAAAGCCCATCCAGTCCCAACCCCTGCCATGGGTAGGGACACCTCCCACTGGATCAGGGGCTCCAAGCCCCATCCAGCCTGGCCTTGAACCCCTCCAGGGATGGGGCAGCCACCCCTGCTCTGGGCAACCTGGGCCAGGGCCTCCCCACCCTCACAGCAAAACATTTCTTCCTAAGATCTCATCTCAATCTCCCCTCTTTCAGCGCAAAACCTTTCCCCTTGTCCTCTCCCTGCCCTCCCTCATCAAGATCCTCTTCCCAGCTTTCCTGGAGCCCCTTTCAATACTCACTCCAACCCTCCCACTTGCTTTCTTGTGTTGGGGGGGTGGGGGAAGGAGAGTAGGAGTAGATGACAATAAGAATTGTGTTCAGCTGTTTTATTTGTCATAATCATTTCTAATCTAAATGTGCAGGAACACTATTACACAGCCTAATCAGTCACATATATTGCACTGCGTCTTCAGTTTAGTGAAAAGTAAAAGCCATCAAGGAAACTGAAATATGTTCCGTGAGCACCCTGGAGTCTGTGTACCTTTTTTTAGTGGATGGAGCTGAATGCATCAGAGCTTGGGTGGTTTATGCTAAGCAGTTCTGCAGAGTAGGGATGCATCCCTTGGACACGAGTAGTGGAAGGAAAGATTGTTCTACAGAGTAATGACTTGCTCCATGTATAGACGGAGGAGGTGGGCAGGGGGTAGCAGAACAGCTCTGCGTGAGGACCTGGCAGCTGGAGGGGTTTCCTCAGGCAGCGACCACATGTTGGACAAGGGTGTTTTATCTGGGGACGTTGCCATGGGGGTGTATGGCCTGAAAAGCTGCTCTTCTCTTCCTAGGTGGCTCAAGGAGTCTCCGTGCTGGGAGGATCCATGCCTCTGTACTTAGAGCAAAGCTAAGGAAGTTGGGGCAGCAGGATTCCTGCTAGTGCTCCAGGGATGGGGCAGCTGTCAGTAGTCAGACAGCAGCCCAGGTTGCCCAAGGAAGTTGTTGCTGCCCCATCCCTGGAGGTGTTCAGGGTCAGGTTGGATGGGGCTCGGAGCAACCTGATCCAATGGGAGGTGTTCCTGCCCATGGCAGGGGTTGGAATTGGATGGGCTTTGAGGTGCCTTCTAACTCAAACCAATTTGTGATTCTGTAATTCCTTGGACAATCTTTAATACCGATGGTCCCCTCTGTGAGGGCATTTGCATGCCCAGAGGGTGTGCTGGGAGAGATGTGCTGGGAGAGACCTGGCCTGTGCTGCGCTCTCCTGCGGGAAGTCCCTGAGCTGGCGAAAGGGACGGAGACCATTAGGGAAGCTGGAATCCCTCCAGCTTCTCTGATCGTATCATGTTTGTTCCCTCTGCGTTTGCCAAAAGCACCCTTATTTATTTCATCAGCTAAATGCTGGAAACCAGATGCCTGACTTCCATAAAGGCATTTAATGATGATGATCATTGCTTCCTCTAATGCAGTGTCTTCTAGTGAGGGATGATGCCAGAGCCCCGCACAGCTGTTGACCGATGGGTGCCTGTCTCTTTTCTCCCGTATTTTAGGGTACTTATCTAATTCTGTGCCAGGGCTCCTTTATTTCTTTTCGTTCTGCTGAGTTGCAGGATGTTCTGATGTAGAACGTGGCAGCTGTATAATAGCACGCTGGAGCCTGGTGAGGCAGATGAGCTCAAGGAGCGAGGAGAACCTCCTGCTCCTCTGTAGAGCTACAGAATGAATGCCTCATGCATGCTAAAAATATGATCCCTGCATGCTCTTGGAAGCAGGGGAAGGATGTTGTTGCTCTTTCCCAGCTAAGCTGTGAGTAAATAACATGGATGAGGCTGCAGGAGGAGGTTTTGGCAGAGCCAGGAGGAAAGAAGTTTGCATTAGAGATTTGTTTATGGTGCAGAGGCGTGCTTTTCCTTTTCTTAAAGGGAAGTGCCAAGTTGAGCTTGAGAGGATGCCAGGTAGGGCATAAATGCCTGGGAAAAGCACCAGCACTGGGCATGCTTAGATGACCTGCACCAGCTGATCAAAAAATGAGTTTCTTCCCTGAGTTGTGAGTGGAGAAATTGCCTTGAAATATTTTCCTCTGAGGACTGGGAGGCCCTGGCATGGGTTGTCCAGAGAAGACAAGGCTGCCCCATCCCTGGAGGTGTTCAAGACCAGTTTGGATGGGGCTTGGAGCCCCTGATCCAGTGGGAGGTGTCCCTGTATGTGGCAGGGGTGGAAATGGATGGGCTTTGAGGTCCCTTCCAGCCCAAACCATTCTGTGATTCCATGATTATATGAACGTGGCTCAGGAAGGATGCTCAAATCTCATATTCACACAGGCACACGCCTGGATATTATTCTGAACCGCTCCATTGATTAAGAATGCAATCCAAGAACTTGGTGTGAACAAGCCAAGATGCTTCATTTTCTCTGGTGGCTTCACCTGCAAGCTGGGAGCAGCCCAAAGTGTTTCAGGATGAACATGCTGTCGAGACAGGGAAAGGCACTTGAGCAGCGCTGTTCTGAAAGGTGTGAGGAGACCGCTAGGCTGTCACCAACCGACAGAAGACATACGTGATTGTGAGGTTTCACTACGGTGTCACTTTCCCTCTGCAAAGTGTTGCGTGGCTTTTGGAGGAGTGCTAAGATCTTTTAAGAAACAATTAAGAATTTCAGCATTGCTTTGATATTTGTTGACGCAACACACCAGGCTACTCAGGTTTGGTTTAACCTGCAGTTTAGACTTCAAAACAAGAGTATGAGATGAATTAGCAAATTGCTTTGATTGCTTTGTTCAGTTTTCCAACAAGAAAGCAACGCGACTGGAAAATACTGCCTGGCTGCAGTCGGAGCAGAATCTATTTCCTGAGATAAATGGATCTGGGATAAAAGTACTCTTTATTTTTTCATTGTGGCTGCAAAGGATGATGTGCTTCTGTTCTACTCTTTGTGCTGAAGATCAAATAAGAAGGAACTTTGCATAGGTGTGCCAATGCCTTTCAAGGAAAAGTTTGGTCCCCCACCCCAACCTTTTCCTCCTAGAAGCAGCACCTCGGACGTGAGATGAGAGCAACATTGACTGTTGCTTTCACAATGATGTTGATGTGACTCTGAATCACAGCGCCGGCACTCGGATTCTGTTTGCCATTCAGTCGCACAGTCTCTCTCTGATCTCTCTACCTTGGCCTTGTTTTATTCTTTTATTTTTTCTTTCCTCTTTCTTTCCCCATTTCTCTTGTGAAGATGGCTTTGTGAAGGAAGTATCGTTTCATTTTCCCGAAGGTCCTGAGAGGGCGGCTGGCAAATCTCATATGCAGGGCATCAGCTACATTAAATGAACACACTCAGATCACTGTAAATCCCTATTTACACATAATAAACAAGAGGGTATAAAACACGGAGGAAATAATACATTATTGATTACAACACTGGCATTTAATGTCCTTTGAAAGGCAGGCAGAGCGTACCCATCCATCAGCACTCCCAACGTGGATCTTCCTGCTCATTGGCAATTCAAAGACAGTCAGTCATGTTCTGCCACCCTCCCCTGGCTCAGGGTGGGGATGGGGGGCAGACAGTGACACATGGTGAAAGCCAGATGACAGCCTGATGGTGTTAGATGACGTCTGGAAACAGAAGAGTGATGTGGTAGTTCTGTGGGTGACTGGAAGGGTGACCTGTGGGATATGTTTGGGTTTTTTTAAGCAAGGAAATACTGGAGAGATTTTCAGATCTCGTTGGGTTTCCCTTTAAGTGCATCTCTCCCTTGGTTGCATCAAAAGGAGCAGTTTGTATGCAGGATCCCCTGGGCACAGGTATAGCAGCCTTCCAGTATGGAAAGAGGCTCCAGGAAAGCTAGAGAGGGGCTCTTGATCAGGGTGCAGATATAGGACGGGGAGAACAGTTTCGAGCTGAAAGAGGAGAGGTTGAGATGAGATCTTAGGAAGAAATGTTTTGCTGTGAGGGTGGGGAGGCCCTGGCCCAGGTTGCCCAGAGCAGTGGTGGCTGCCCCATCCCTGGAGGGGTTCAAGGCCAGGTTGATTGGGGCTGGGAGCAACCTGAGCCAGTGGGAGGTGTCCCTGCCCATAGCAGGGGGTTGGAAGTTCATGGGCTTTGAGGTCCCTTCCAACCTAAACCATTCTATGATTCTATGATCTATCTGTGAGCAGAACTAATGTGCAATGCAGCATTTGAAGGGGGCCAGGTTAGC
Source organism: Clamator glandarius (assembly GCA_033459285.1). Classification (NCBI taxonomy): domain Eukaryota; kingdom Metazoa; phylum Chordata; class Aves; order Cuculiformes; family Cuculidae; genus Clamator; species Clamator glandarius. Next base: position 2,390,716 of record JAUNZM010000716.1, read on the forward strand.
AAATTATTTTATGGGCTTGGTTAGAGAAGACAACGTGTAGTGACCAAGAAGGATGCCTTCCAAGCCTTAACAATACTCTTCTTAACAATATTCTTCTTAACAATACTCTTCTTAACAATACTCTTCTGCTTATTAGGAGTATGCATACCAAAAGAAAGCATGTGGTGTTTTTTCTGTGTATGATTTCGTTTGGGGTTTCTTCGGCTTTGAGAGGTGATCATCTAAAATTCTTGCCATCTGAGATGCCTCATTGGCAACGCTGGCCTGGTACTGGTGTTGCAGTGCTGAGGAACAAGGTTTTCTGATTGCTAAACTTGTAGGTGATGATTTTTTTTTTTTCCCTTGCTCAACAGCAGGCACCATCCCTAATCTCCCGTGCAATACATGAAATTCATTCCCTTGTTTTATCTCCGGCTGAGGTTGCAGGAGAGTGAGGTCCTTGAGGCTTGACAGGCAATTGAAATGGGTTCTGTTTGGATTAAATGAGTTGAGAGTTCAAGCTCAGGCAGGTAATGGAGCGGTTCTCCTCCCCTTGCTCGCTCTTCAGGGACCGCAGACCTTGCTGCTCTCGTAGTGTTGGCTCCAAGGCCGGCTGCTGGGGTCAGAAGAATTTCAAGGTGTAGCCACGCTAACAGAAAGAGCATCTTTGCGTAAACTGCATAACTTGATACATGGGGAAAGCTTCCCCCCCTCCACAAGCCACCCCTGACCTCGGATCTGAGCTGTTTGCTTACTCGTGTGAACTCTGCAGTGAAAACATATTAAAGTTCCCTCTTCCTGCGGCTTTCTTCCTCCAGGTATTTAATCTTAGTTTACAGATGAAATGTGCAGTGGAGAAAAAGATGCTAATCACACAGTTGCTGCACTCTGCTCCAGCCACTGAAAAATTTATTACCATCTGTCCTGGATTGGACAGGGCTGTGAGCATCAAGACGCTGGCAGCTTTGAAGCAGCAGCAGAGAGGCTCAGCACCGCAACAGGGCACAGTGTCCAATCCATGGAGGCCACGCAAAGAGCTCGTGTGGATGTGTTACAGGAGTTGTGCGCTTTGTAGTCTTTCCTTGCAGTCTTCAGAGTCTGGATGAGGCTCTGAGCAACCTGATCCAGTGAGACGTGTCCCTGCCCATGTCAAGGGCTGGAGCTGGATGGGCTTTGAGGTCCCTTCCCATCCGAACCATTCTGTGATTTTCTTTACTAAGGTCATAGGCAAGACAAGTCTGTGTTGTGCTCAAAACTTCCATCGCTTGACTGTAAATGTCATCTCAGAAACTTTCAAGTGTTTGGGTGCAGAGAAGTTTTGTATTTCTGTCAACCATTTAACAGTCAGCTCTTGGCCAGATATTGAGGTGGGTGTTGTTATTTCAGTCTCACAGAATCACAGAACGTCCACAAGGATCATCGAGTCCAACTCCTGTCCCTGCACAGGACAACCCACAATTCACACAGTGGGGCTGAGGGTGTTGGCTGAACACTTCTGGAATATTGTCAGGCTTGGTGCCATGACTGTTTACCTGTGAGCTGTTCCCATGCTCCACCACCCTCTGGGGGAAGAACTTTCACCTAATGTCCAACCTCACCCTCCCCTGGCATCTTCCTGGCATTCCCTCGGGTCCAAAGAGATGATCACAGCACCTGCTCCTCCTCCTCCCTGTGTGAGGAAGATGCAGAGTGTGATAAGGTCTCCCCTCTGTCTCTTCTTCTCCAGGCTGAACAGACAGAGGCACTTCAGCCTCTCCTCACACAGCTTTCCCTCCAAACCCTTCACCAACGCTGTGGCCTCCTCTGGGCACTGTCTTGGATATGTCACTATGTCCATCCTCAATGTGTCCTTTCCCTGGCTGGAAAGGGGACACAAGGCTTTAGATGATCAACTTCTGCCAGGCTTTCATGAAACCAGAGCAGAAGGCGAGGTCAGCAATCGGAGCAGAAATGAGATTACTCAAGCTCCCAGGGAAAGGTCTTTGGCCATGCAGCTTTGAGTGCGTCGTAACATCAAACTGTCTTGGAAGCAAAGTGTTTTGATTTTTGGCTTGTTTCTGCCCTCCGTATGTTATTGGACTGACAGTTCAGAAGTGCTCCAGCTACAGCTCCTGTGGTGCATCTTAAATATCTGATTTGCACTTGGCTTTTTGCAAGAGCCATGGTTCTCCCCGGCCAGCTCTTCCTGGAGCTTCTCCTCCAGCACCAGCAGGACCAGATGGATCTTGAAGCACACAAGGCTTTCACACGGTACCTCTCCCATGGTGGTGTTCACATATGTTTCTTCTTCTTTTAAAAGAACTTAGGGCTATTTTTGTAAAACCTCACACCTTGAAAATCCAAAAATTGCTGAGCAAGGCAATAATTGCCAGCGGTGCAAGGAGTGCTAGTGTCTCTCCTGCAGCAATTAGCGAACCTAGGCTTGGCTCTCTCTCCAATTAAAGTCTGGCAAGCTGGAATACATGATGTGATAATGAAGCAGAGAGTTTTGGACCAACTCCGCTTGCTATTTTGAGGATATGGGAGCTTTAGGCTGTCTGGCTGAAACGGAGCCATTGAAAGTAATGGGCTGGACAATCTCACCCCATTACTTTTAATGGGATGGAGAGAGTGCACGCTCGGGAGCAGCGCGCTGACACTGGGGGAAGCAGGGGAGCTGTTTTCACATCTCATTCAAGTTATGGCCAACACTGGGAAAATGACCCCCTGGCAGTGGAAACCAAGCTGCTTGCAATAAGTTATAGGGCTTGGCGGCACATCTGAGGAGCAGTAGCAGGGACGATGCATAAAGGCAGCAGCTGTGAGCTGGGGCTTAAATTGGTCCAGGCAGGTCGGGAGGAGGGGAGCTGTGGTGGATGATAGATCCCTGCTGCTCATGAGTGCTTTGGGCTGTGTAAGGGCACGAGCAGGGTCCTTTTCTTATGCTGCTCTTCTCTGGTTTACCTTCCTACCTCTTGCCTGTGATAATTGCACCCACAGGCATGGAGAAACTATTGAGCATCGTGTGAACCGCTGGCCTTTTTTGCTGGAGCTGGTAAGCACCTAAGTGCTTCAGTGTGGAGATGAGCCAGCAGGACCAGCTGCAGAAACAGAGTTTTCAGGTTAATCAGGAAACTGGTAATGCTCTAAAAGGGAAATGGAGATGGTCATGAGACCAGGTAAATATTGCAGGATTAAAGATTGAGGCTGAATGCTGCAACCTGCAGCTGGTGGTGTGAATGCTCGGTGTCTTCCCTGGTCTCCGGCAAGGTGCCTGGTGCCAACTTGGAAGCGGTGCAACCACTGTTGTAGTGGGATGGCCTGCACAGCCTTGCAGTCTGGGTGATGGATTTGTTTCTCCTGGTGGGACTGAATCTGCTACTTCCTTGATGAAGGAATGTGGTGCGGATAGCACAGCAATCAACCTCCCACGGCCCCAAATTTGCCCACTCCCTTTCCTGTCTCCTGCTGCTGAGTGTGACCAAAGCCTTCCCTGCCAGCAGACTGCAAAGCTTGAATGCCTCAATCAAAGCAGCCTTCCTGGAGAAAGGGACAGAAATGTCATGATTAGATAATCTCTGAAACCTTGTGGCTTTCTTGCCTTTCCTGTAATTGGTGCTTTGTTGGTGCAAGGTGGGGAGCTTTCCCCTGCTGCCCCTTCTGTCTTAGCACTGTGCACTCTTTGAGCAAGTTTTAATGGAAAGGAAAGAGCAGAGTCTGCAGCAACTACACCTCCAACTGGGATTCATCTCAAATTGCTTCTTGCTTGGCCACCTTACCTATCTATGATGGCTGAGTAACACCACCACGGGAGAGATGCCCTGAGATATTGAGGTGCCTCAGCTCCCACTCAAATTCCAGGGAGGTTTAAGTAGCAAAGGAGATAAAAAGGATTCACCTGTGGATGAGGGTCTGGCCCAAGGTGACTTGGTCCCATTGTCACATTGAACAAGTAAGGTTCAAACAGGTGGTTGAGGAATATTTGCAGTTCACCCCAAGCAGAGCGGCCAGCAGCCCTTTGCAGCATTGCCTGTCAGAGAGACAATTTTGCAGCGCTGAGGTGATAAGTAATGTAATTAGAGCAACAGGTAAGAACAAATTAAGGATCCCCATTGATAAATGTGCTTGCTGCCTTAGCGCTTAAGCAGCTACAACCAGTTTGCAATGAGTATATATGGACATAAAACAAATAAGAATAACACTGGTTTTAGTAATAGTTTTCCTGAGGAAAACATCTAAGAGAGTCAGAGGGGCAATTCCAGCCAACAAGGCAAGAGGAGGAAGAGACATCCAGACCCATCAAACAAGGTGGTCACTTTTTCTTTCCCAAAGAAAGGGTTTTCAGGTATCAGTTTCATATCATTTGAAAACTCTTCGGTGCTTCTTAGCGAGGTGGGTCTGGGTCAATTAGTATGTGCTGATTAGCCCTTGACAAGGCTGCTTGTTTTGTAACAAGCAGGGATTTGGCAGTTTTCCACACCTTTGAAGCGAGGAGCTCAGTCCAGGCTTTCAGGGGTGTTCCTGCTCTTCACTGAAACAACATCAGTCTGTGATGTCTCCGTCCCACTCCAGGTGTCCTTAGCTGATATGAGTGCTGGACCACTACCCAATCCATCTGGATCCAGTCGCCCATCGCTGGTTGCTCCCTCTTGCCAACTGCTCTCTTTTCCAAAAACAAGGTCTCCTTTGCAAACTCACAATAAGTTTGGTATTCGCCATCCACAAGATCTAGTGAGTGTGTTAGACCACATCCCGTCACTGGTTTCCTTCGACTCGGGCTGGTGGGTGGCTCAAGAGGAGCTGGAGCAGCACAGACCAGTGCTGCCTAGTGGGTCTCCTGCCCCTTCTCACCTCATAAGCGGGAGGGTGGCTTAAAGAGTTTTCTGAAATTGCTGGGAGTTGGCAAAGACTGGAAAAATAAAATAGCAGCTGAAGATCAGAAAGTTTTTTTTAAAGCCTCAGATGCACAAGAATTGCAGCCGTGCTGTGAGGTAACCAGCAAATACAATTTAATTATAGGATACACAGAAGTAATAGCATTTGCGAGGCTGGAGCGTGATTTCCCGGTAATAGAAGGACCGCAGGGTTTCCCACCTCCAACTGTTGTGTCATACTTAAATGAGTGCACGGCTGCACTTCAGTTCTTTCCCTGCCTTTGGAGGGGATTTAGGGCCACAGGTTCTCAGCCACAGAGGAGCCATGGCAGTTACCTAGGGTGTCCAGCACATGAAGTATTTGGAGGCGCCGGACAATGTGCTTCATAGTATTTTAGGCAGGAGGAGCTGATGGACCTGAGGCAGATGGGATTGAGAGCAGTGGCAGTGATTCCCTCAGTCAGGCAGAGGATATCTGTGTCTGCTGGATGTTTCCGAGGCCAGAAATGGTTTGTGCTTTCCTGTATGGTCCTCTGCTTTCCTGGACTTGTAAAATGGGTTGCTTAACCAGAAAGACTTTCAACATGGGAGGTGTGAGAACCTGTTGTTCACCCAGAGTGCTATAATAGCTGTGCAAGGTCCTACACCTGGGTCAAGGTAGTCACAAGCACAATTACAAGCTGAGTGGAGAATGATTGAAAGCTGCCCTGAAGAGAAGAACTTGAGCTTCTCATCCAGCAAAACCTGCAATTTGAGCTGGCAACATGTGCTCACAGCCCAGAGACCCAACTGTGTCCTGGGCTGCATCCAAAGCAGTGGGACCAGCAGAGCCAGGGAAGGGGGTTCTGTCCCTCTGCTCTGCTCTTGTGAGAGCTCACATGGAGCCCTGCATCCAGTTCTGGAGTCCTCAGAACAGGATGAACATGGATCTGTTGGAGCAAGTCCAGAGGAGGCCATGCAGTTACATGGGTGACTTTCATGAGGCTGGAAGAGTTGGGATTATTCAGCCTGGAGAAGAGAAGGCTTCAGGGAGACCCTAGAGCAGCATTTAGAACTGGAAGGGGCTTCAGGAAAGCTGGAAGGGGATCTTGACCAGGGAATGCAGGGATAGGACAAGGGAGAGCGGTTTGAAGCTGAAAGAGGAAAGATTAAGATGAGATCTTAGGAAGAAATGTTTTGCTGCAAGGGTGTGGAAGCCCTGGTCCACGTTGCCCAGAGCAGTGGTGGCTGCCCCATCCCGGAGGTGTTCAAGACCAAGTTGGATGGAGCTTGGAGCCCCTGATCCAGTGGGAGGTGTCCCTGCCCATGGCAGGGTGTGGGACTGGATGGGCTTTGACGTTCCCTTCCAACCCAGCCCAAACCCCTACATGATTCTGCATTACCTTTACACTGCTGTGGTTTTATTTTTATCTTGTTTGTTTGTTTGTTTTCTCCAGTATGTCTGCACTCTGCAAGACCAGCATGGGCTCTTCTAGAGCTCACTGCAAAGTGTTTCTGTTGCTATGATCCCTGCATAGTTGGGCAGGGGTGTTCCAAGTAGCCCAGGTTTGTTGGAAGCTGGTGTGCCTCCTGCTCAATGCGGAGCTCTAGACCTGCACGTAAATGTGGCTCTCTGTGCCAGGGTGCACAAAATGTGTTATTTATTCCAACATGAGATGCTCCCACCAGGCTTCAGGATAATTTCATGCTGTGTGCGTGGCTAATGTTGCTTGGATTGTGATGGGACATGCAGGGGTCCTACAGCAGGAGTGAGGAACAGTGCAGTGGCTTCCACTGAAATGAGAAACCAAAGTGTTTGGTGATGAAATCAGCTCTTCAGAGAAAACAATGTGCTCTTAAGGAATGAAAATGTGTGGATCTTGTATCTTTCTCCTTATTAGTTTGTTTTGAGCTTTCATTCCTATTTTAGACCTCTCGGAGACTGACAGTCCCTCCTGTTAAAGCCCTCAGTGCAATCACTGGAGATGGAAGGCTCACCTTAGCTTAGACTGATCCAATCCATCTTCCAAACACCCCTCCCTTTGCAGCCCCCAGGTTCACTTGGGTGCAGCACAAAGCATGGATGATGTCTGGGTCTCTTCCAGTCTCTGGGGCACATACTCACAAGGGCATTTTGATTCTCTGAAGAGCTTGTTCCATCAAGTGCAATGGGGGAGGCATTGCAGGAGGGTGAGATGGATTTCATACCTTTTCCTTGCTGGTAGGGTGATGTTATTTTCCTGCTGCATGGAGCTGAATTTGCAGCTCCTGGTTTTTGGTCGGGTAGAAGAGGAAGGTGGCTGGTGGAACAAGTAATGCCACATCAGTGCCACCGCAGACCCTGGCGGGCAGCTCCCCACATGACTCCAGATCTGAGGTTGGGACAGGTAACAGACAGCCCAGGGCCATCTGAGCCCTTTGCTTGCAAGAAGAAATGCCTGCGGGAGGCAAAGCAGACAGGCAGGGCAAGGGACATGGCTCAGACTGTCTGTTAGCCCTCGCTGTTCGGGCCCCAGAGATGCGAGGAGCTCCTCAGAGTGCACATAGGCCGTGTTGGCTGGTGCAACGCAACTGCTGGCATGCAACCAGCACAGATGTGCCCATCACCCAACTGTCCTCTGCTGGCCTTGACTGCCCTGCTGGCTTCTTGGAGTCAGCAAGGATGGTCTGTGCAGTGCTTGTCTCCTTCCGGGGGGACGATGGGGGTGGCAATGTGTCCCAGTTCAAGACTGACCTAGGGAAGCATCAGGACGAGGTTGGGGGATGCTGGGGTGATACTGGAATATTGCTTAAACCACTTTCAAAGCCTTATTCCTGACCTTCCCGTGGGTGCGTGGAAACAGATGTGTTTTGTGGCTTGAATAGAGCAGCGCATACAATGGGCTGCAGTCAAAAGCAGATTAAATTCCCAGGAAGTCCTTGAAGTGCAGGTCAAATCCACCTGCGAGGTGAATTGGCTGTAGCCCCACCAAACAGTGTAGATTTCTTCCCAGGGAGGGTTGGAGCTCCGGGGCTGTAGCAAGCTGAGGAGCTTCAGAGGGGCTGAGCTAAATGAGATGAAAGCGGCAACAGGATAGAGGCTCTTGCAAAATACTGTAGAAATCATGCAAATCGGGGAGAGATGCTCAAGAGCCAGCGCTGGCCCAGGTGGCCAAGAAGGCCAATGGCATCTTGGCTGGGATCAGAAACGGCATGACCAGCAGGTCCAGGGAGGTTCTTCTCCCTCCGTACTCAGCACTGGTGAGACCGCTCCTTGAATCCTGTGTTCAGTTCTGGGCCCCTCACCACAAGAAGGATGTTGAGGCTCTGGAGCGAGTCCAGAGAGCAACGAAGCTGGGGAAGGGGCTGGAGAACAAGAGGAGTGGCTGAGAGAGCTGGGGGTGTTCAGCCTGGAGAAGAGGAGGCTGAGGGGAGACCTCATTGCTCTCTACAACTACCTGAAAGGAGGTTGTGGAAAGGAGGGAGCTGGCCTCTTCTCCCAAGTGACAGGGGGCAGGACGAGAGGGAATGGCCTCAAGCTCCACCAGGGGAGGTTCAGGCTGAACATTAGGAAAAAATTCTTCACGTAAAGGGTCCTTGGGCACTGGAACAGGCTGCTCAGGGAGGGGGTTGAGTCACCTTCCCTGGAGGTGTTTAAGGGAGAGGTGGACAAGGTGCTGAGGGACATGGTTTAGTGTTTGATAGGAATGGTTGGACTCGATGATCCGATGGGTCTTTTCCAACCTAGTGATTCCATGATTGTATGAGATTGTAAAATGAAACCTCAACCCAAAGGGGTGGAGGGGTGGGGAGGTGTTGCTGTGGACAGTTGGTCGTGCATCTCTCCATGGTGGAGCCTCCAGGAGGATGCTGTGACTGATCTGAGCAAGATGACATAGAAATTTCTGGCTGTATCTGTTATCTGACCAGCAGAGCTCTCATTAGTGCAAAGAGGAGCTGATTGGTTACTGCTGGTGGTGAAGAAAACAGACTCTGCTTCTTCATAACATTTTATTTGTTTTTCTTTGTAATAAAACTGGGACCGCGTGAGTGTTATGATTTTTATGACATGAAATAGAACAAAAATACTTTTTCCTGCAATGCAAGTGTCATTAACCTGTGGAATTTGCTACTACAAGACCTTATCAAAGCAATGCATTTCAGTTGACCAAAATGTGGACACATGCATACAAAACCTCTTTATGAACAAATGTTCAGGTATTGGAGGCCACCTTACTCTGGGGCACTTTTTCTTGTTCTCCAGCTGCTCCTTCAGGCTTCTTTACTTCAGGGGAAGGAAAAACATAATCTGAAGAGTGAGTGGATTTGAGGCTTATGAGTACTTAATGTTCCCGATGTAGAATGTATTTGTAAGAGGTTCAGCAAAGGAGCACCAGCCATGGAAGCTGGGGAGAAGAGTGGGAAATGCAGACAGATCCATCAGGCTGAGCTTACAGGACGAAAGTCTCTGTGTTGCCACTAGAGAATGAAAGCTCTTCAAAACACTTCAGTGCTGAGCTACAACTTGGAGCTGTCTTTTTTCCCTTCGTTAGCCAGGGAACACAGGGAAATAATTCTCTTTGCTAAACAGCGTGAATCCCTCTTCTTTCTTTCACCTTCTGCCAGTTGTGTTTCCCACTGAGAAGTAACTTTTAATTGTCTTCTGCCAGGGATAGAGCTTGTTCCTGGGGAGAGCAGCTTGCTGCGTCTTCTCTAGTCTTCCCCTTGAAGCTTCTGGTGCATCCTGAAGAGCTGGATGCCACTTCACTACAATATTTCAAGGCATGTGCCTGTCCAAAGCTGTTTGTCCTGGAGAATATCCTGCTGGTTTATGGCTGACTCTAGGTTGAAACGGGATCAATGGGAAAAAAAAGTACACTCAAGTTTTCCTCTTATTTTCCATTACAGTTTTTAACCCAGATGAATGGTTTAATAGTTCTAGGGACCCTCCAGACTGTCACACTTCAGCATCAGAATTTTCCCTTAGGGAAAACCAATGACACCAACAAAGGGAACGGTAGAAAGATGCCATGGAAGGGTTAGGTTGGACATTAGATTCTTCCCCCAGAGGTTGTTAGAGCACTGGAAAAGCTCCCAGGGAAGCAGTCACAGCACCAAGCCTGACAATATTCCAGCTGTGTTTGGCCAACAACCTCAGACCCACAGTCTGAATTGTGGGGCTGTCCTGTGCAGGGACAGGAGTTTGACTTGATGGTCCTTGTGGGTTCTTTCCAACTCAGGGCATTCTATGAATGGTCTGTTCTCTTAAACATCACTAGGGCTGGCTTGTTTTGGTGATGCCACTGTTTCCAAGCTGCAGATATGTGCCTCTCCAGCATTGTTCCTGGCAAATTTAGGTCTTAGAGGTACTTCAGGGGGTTTCAGTTTCAGAGAATTTTCCTTTGCCATGCAAGTTGAGTCCTTCCCAAGGTGGTCTTCTCCTCTTGTGCAGTGGCCAGAGAGGAGATTTGGCCACTCCAAAGCCTTCACCAGAACTGGCTCCTCAACGGGGGCCTGGTTTCTGCAAGCTCTGCTGGATGTGCCTTCCCTCTTCAATCCGCATAGGACTTCCAGGTCTGTGGCCCATCAGAGAGTAGCCCTTCTGCACAGTTGCACTTTACATCTCGGAGCAATGATCTGGCAAACACCTCTGCTCCATCTGTTTTCCTTCACTGATGGATTCTTTAAAGTCAGATTGTGGTCCCACAGGGACACACTCAACTAATCCTCTGCTTTTAAGATTTTATTTGTGCAATAAATGGATGACAAGGTGGTTTGCAAGTACATAACACAATAAATGGGTTTATAAATGCAACTTTTCTGCAGAGCACTACAAAATAAAATACAATATCACTGCAGCAGTTAACACTGATCTCTGGTTCATTCTTATTTCAAACAGTAATGTGCCCATTTTCTCATCTGGGAAGCCTCTTAGGTTTTTTTAATACATTTTTATAAATTAGCCAGGCACAGATTTAATAATAACTCGAGTTTGTATAGCTTTCTTCATCTCAGAGGATCTCGGATTGCTCTGCAAACTTAATGGTGTAATATAGAACTGACGTGCCCAAGGATCCATTTGCTCTCTGCTGAAACACATCAGTGCTTTGGATTGCTTCCGGATGCAAACGGCATCGTGGAAGGAATCTTGAATCTAGAGCTTGTGGCAGGAGGAGGGTTTGGAAGGGAAGAAGGCAGCTTTCTTCATGGGTGCTCCGAGCAAAGTCCTCTGAAGAAGAGGTCACAGGGATGCTGAGGAAATCTGCACAGGGTGGTTCTGAGCCTGGAAAAGAGGACGCTGAAAAGCAAAGAAGAAAATGCTCCTTCACACTCTTATACCTTTTGGGATGTATTGTCACTACATATGGGAAAGCCAAGAACATGGAAGGACTTGGTCCCTTCTGTTTGTAATGTGTTTCTTTAGCAAGGTATCCGACAGCAGACAACTTTATCTATCAGGATGGGAAACTTCTAAGCAGGAGCATCAGGTTTATCAACCAAAGAGGTTTTAAGTGATCCAACACTTAGTTTTGGTGATGTAGGATCTCCTCATATCACCCTTGCTAGTCGACTTCAAAACGAAGAGGAAAGTTTTGAGCCTCTTCCCTTGGAGACTTCCATGCTCTTTCAAGAGCTCCCACCCAAGTTCTTTGCTTCTGAGGTCACAGGTGAGATGGGGCTTTTCCAACCCACTGTCTGTCCCAGCCACCGTGTTTTGGTGTTGCTGACACTAAAATATCCATTGTGGATGCTGTCTGTTCCCGATCATAAAAAGAAAAGTTCAGAACAAAGCTTGTGCACATAACATGTGACTGGAAAAATATTTAGATATGGACATCTCTGCAGAAGGAAAACATGGGAAAATGGAAATGTGATATTTATGTTAATACAAAGTTTTTAAAACTTAATTTAAGAGACCAGCTGTTTCTGCTTCTCTTATAAGCACTTAATTGGTATATAATAGCATAGTTAATTAAATACAAATCAATAGTTTAAAACAGCTAATTGATATTTAATATGTATGGGAAAATATAACTTAGTTGTGATATAATTAAGTCAATATTAAATAAGCAATGGAATTGCAATTATGCCTTTACAACAATTATAAAGTTTATTGTTCTTTAATAAACTTGCAATTAGGCAGGATGAGCTGAAAAATTATTAAACAGGTATTATTGAGCTATTAAGCATTTATTATCATTCCTGGTGGAATACAGCTATACAATAGTACACACTATGATTGTACTAATAAACCTTTATTACTGCTGTGCAGCTCCAGCCTTTTCTGCACAGGTTGATCAGAAACTTGAGTTCCCTCCAAGTTGTAGGTGGAGGGATTTCCCTGAAATGTTTTGTTGTGAGGATGGGGAAGCCCTGGCCCAGGTTGCCCAGAGCAGGGGTGGCTGCCCCATCCCTGGAGGGGTTCAAGGCCAGGTTGGATGGGGCTTGGAGCCCCTGATCCAGTGGGAAGTGTCCCTGCCCATGGCAGAGGTGGGACTGGATGGGCTTTGAGGTCCTTTCCAATGCAACCATTTCATGATTCTATGAAACTGAGTAAAGAAATCCAGTCAATGGGAGAAAAGAGGAAAAAACTGATAATTCCATAGTTTGGACCAGCAAAGAGAAATCTTTCTTTCAGAGAAAACTTGTTGAGTCTATGCATAAAGATCACTTTCTAGAAGACCTTGAACTTGTTTCTTTTAATTGGCTTCTGCTTTGTTGTCACTGGCTCCCCCTAATGCTGGCAATTCATTCTTTGAACTTGCTTCAGCTTTGTTGTCCAAGTGACTCTTTTGTAAGTTTTGAGGTGATTAATAATACAGGCATTTCTGAGTGAGTCATAAACATGATTCTACCTTGCATTTTCCTGGCATAAACTCACAATTCTTCAAAGAGCCTGGGCTGATAAACTTCAACTTTAACTAGTTTTGCTGCAAAAAATCAATTGCCATTGCAAGGAAGTGGATGGGATTTGTTTTGTGGGTGAGGGACATGCAAGGGTTAAAATGTTCCGTTTTCAGTGGGATCTCAGCTTAAAGGGGGCACCCTTAAGCTAAAACATTTAAAATGCTGGGTGTCTGCTTAACTCTTTTAGCTTTAGGTAGCCACTAAAAGCCATGAAGTGGTGAGACATCCTTAGGCATCACAGTAATCTTGAAGTATTTTACCTTTTAAAGGCGCTCTCAGGTATTTAAAGGTGCCTTTAGCTATAAAGATTTTTGCATGTTCTCATAAATTTATGGTATGAATTATTATAAAGCAGTGCTCTTGTGTAGCTCCTTTCATCATGGGATATCAAAGTGTTTTATAAGCATTAATTATAGCACACCTCAGGGAGGGAAGTGGAAGATCGACACCCATACTGGTGTGTGCTGATGCCGGCTCCAGACAGGTAATAACCCAGATTTCATGCCCATGCAGTGTAGCCCTGCATATCCCTCCCTCCTACAAGGGTTAAGTTCTGATTGGGACCAGCTCATGCCTTGGGTTGTAGCCCCTTGCCACAGCCTCTAAAACATGACCACCTCCTCAGGAAGCACTGGAGACTGGAAGATGAGAGGTGGATCACCAATGGCCTTCCAGTACCTGAAAGTGGCAACAAGAAAGCTGGGGAGGAACTTTTTACAAGGGGCTGCAGTGACAGGGCAAGAAGGAATGGCTTTAAATTAGAAGGGGGAAGATCTAGTTTAAACATCAGGAAGAAATTCTTCACGCTGAGGGTGGGGAGGGCTTTGCCCAGGTTGCCCAGAGCAGTGGTGGCTGCCCCATCCCTGGAGGTGTCCAAGGCCAGCTGGGATGGGGCTTGGAGCCCCTGATCCAGCGGGAGGTGTCCCTGCAGGGGTTGGGACTGGTTGGGCTTTGAGGTCCCTCCCAACCCAAACCATTCCATGATCCATTCTGTGATTGTATGATCCAAGTGGTGGGACTTTCATTCCTTAAGCAGGCTGCAGCTATCACTGCCTCCATCACTGCCCTACTCCTTTCTGCTTTGGTTCTGGATGCTCCGGTGGATATTTTTGAATGGCGAGCATGACAACCCCTGTCCTGCCAGGTCTGTGTGTCCAGGAAAAACCTAGCCAGCATCCACAAACAGGCTGACACGTGCATGCCAGGAGTTAAGGAGCACATCTGAATTAGTAAGATAGGAACGCTGGCTTGCTCAGCTCCGCTGTGGCCTGTGCTGCCTTGTGTGACGCTAATCTAATTGTGTTGTTTTAATTACGCTTTGATACCTTGGTGCTTGTTGAAGGCTCAATAGGAATCGATGCAGTTTTGCTTTCCTATCAATAAAGACATAAGCACTTCTTGCCTGCTCTGCCGGCTCTGGGTGAGTGGCCACAGCGGCTGTCGACAGGCTCGCAGCCATCTGCCTGCACGCACGTGGGATGCTTGTTCTCAAAGACGGTGGACAACTCTTCATGGAAACCCCACTGGATGGTCAGCAAGGGCTTACTAATTCTCATTATTGGACAGCGTGAAGGAAGGTAGCCTCTGCTGGACATCCTTCAGCTAAAACCAGCAAAGCCTTGCAGCGCTTGGGAGTATTGGACATACCAAATGCTGCACAGGTCAACTTGTTCCTTCATGTTTGCAGTTTTTTAGGCTGTGGAGGGACATTGGATCCTGTCACCTCTCCACTGCAGAGCAAGAGGGCTGGGTTCCACCTTTGCATCCAAGATGGGAGATGGTCAGTGTTTAACCTTTCCTGCTAATTAGGATTCAAGAAATGTCTAAGGATGCAGAGTTAAGTCATCTGCCCTGGTTTGCCTAACCTTTAGACATCTACACCTGAGTTAGTCACTACTTTTTAGGGCCACTGAGAGGCTTCTGAGCCCCTCCAAGTCATTCTGGGGAGCTGAAGTTTGTCATGTTCCAGAGATGTCTCTTTCTCTCCAGGGCACTGCCCTAGGCAATGTGTATTTGGGGGGGGGCAATTAAATTTCAACTTACTCTAAGCATCTCTAGAGACTTACTTTTGTCTGAGCATCAGCTTCAGAGGGATTACACACTTGATTCATTTTCACTGGATGCTTAGGTCCTCCCTGATGGGAGCCTTAGGATGAGGAGCTGTTGGTCCTTAGTGTCTTACAAGGCAAAGCCCTGTTTAACGTTAGAGAAGTGCTTTAAACAGTCTGATTTGTACCCTGAATGTCCTGGAGTCAAAAGAAGTCTGTTCTATCGAGGTTTAGGCTCTGAATCTGCCTCATCCTGTGCCAAAAATGAGGAAGGCAACCCTTCTGCTGGAATGCCGTGGCAGCAAGCAGGATTGGAGAGGAACACTCTACATCTGGGTGTAAACCCGTATGCAGGGTATCTTCCCTTCACAGCACATCATGCTGTGGTGAGCGGCTTTCTTCTTCCTCTGGACACAGTCCAGATCTGCAATTCGAACCAAACTTTGCATTGCTGTGCTAAAAGCCCAGGCAGCTCTCGCTCTGCTCTAAAGCTGCACTCTCAACCCTCCTGCGTCGCTGCTTTCCCCTCTTGCATGCGGCACAACTTCATGACACTCCAGAACGCTCCCTCCTCAGCAGAGGGGGGCTCTAAAGAGACCACAGCCACATTAAGTAAACATCAAAGGGGCTTTGATCAGCAGGGCTCTGCAGAGCACTGAAGCCCCCGAGGAGCTCTGCAGGTCCATAGGCAGGCAGCATCGGGGACATGGTACCTTAATTTTCTCCGCTGCGACACAGGAGAATTTGTTTGAAGAACAAGAGCTCTTTGCCGCTCTGAGGTGCTTACGGGGAGAGCACGCATGCACACAGCCTACTTCTGGAAAAACCCATGCTCAGATCTCTCTCTGTTACCGATAGCCACAAAGCCCCATTAAGAAATCAAGGCATCAAAGCCACGTTCCTCCTCAGACTCCAGCACTTTGCTGCTTGTAGGGTCATTTACTTGCTTCTATAGAGCAAGATGCCTCAAGCCAGACTTCTGTTCCTTTCTGAGGGCCATTTCCCATTTTACTTTGCTGCCTGCTGGGGGAAAAAGGGATTAAAGAGCCCATGTTGTTACATCTGGCTAATGTGGAGGAAGATGCAGCTTGTTCCCTCTGCCTAGTGCAGAGAAATGCTTAAGAAAGAGACAAGGAAGGGGATGGTGACCCTCCTGTCTCTAGATACATATGGCCAAGTGCAGCACACAGCTGCTCCATCTGGAAGTAGTTATTTTGGAACTACTGGCTTGCACATCTCTGGGAATGTCCAGCAATGTTCTGCTCTTTAAGGCTGAGCAAAGTCTTCAGTATGCCTCACTGCTGCTTTACCTGAGTGGTGTAACTGGCAGGATTTGCTTCAGGCAGCATCCCTATGTGCTTGCTCTGGTCCCCAGCTTCATCTTCTAACATCCCTGTCTTCTTCTCTTGCAGAACTGGGTCTCCCAGGAAGAGGATGCTGCCTAGTGCTGGGGTTCATGTACAAGGAGAAGTACCACAGGATGACTGAAGGTGAGCACTGTCCCCACCTTCTGTTCTTCCTTTCTCTTTAGCAAGCTTGCTACAAGGGATGTGGATGTGCTACAGCCAGGAATGTGCTAGGTTCTTGATCACATCGAGGAGAAAATCCTGCTTCTCCTTTGATCCTTGAAACATCTTAGTAGGCATGGGAGGCAGAAGTTACAAGACCAGAGCAGGAGCTTATGAGTTCCGCATGTCCAAAATACTCTCTTCCCATGGAAAGGATTTGTCACATTCCAGCGATTGCAGTGTCTGGTCTTTTTATCCTAGCTGGGTGGTAGCACCTCACCATGACACTTAGAGAGCACCAGTTCTCTTTGTACCTCTCAGAGGCATCATCCAGTTCGTTGTCAAACCCCTGCACTCTGACTTGAGAGCTCACTAAAATCTCCCTATTGGTATTCCGGTCATTCCCAAGTACTTTATGAGCATTGATTAATCCACAGAAATATCATAAATAATTATGAAGTATAATAACTAAACAAAAACTATTTACGCCCGGAAGAACTGGCACCCATGCTTCCGATAGCTTCATTGCTTGGCTTCTTTTTCTGGTGCAGCAACTTCTCTGATTGATGCTGGATCATAAAGGACTGAAGGTCCCAGAACCCTGCAGGATAAGTGTGTCTTGACATTATGCTGAATCACAGAACCACTAGGTAGGAGAAGACCTTTGAGATCATCAAGCTTGACTGTACCTGTCCTCTGCTAAATGAGATCTCTAAGCACTTCATCTGCCTGTCCTTTAAACACTTCCAGGGATGGGGACTCCACCACCTCCCTGAGCAGCCTCTGCCAGGACCTGAGAACCCTTTCAGTGAAGAATTTTTTCCTGATGTCCAATCTGAACCTGCCCTGGTGCAACTTGAGGTCATTTTCTCTCATCGTATCACTTTATCTGGGAGAAAACACCAACACCCACCTCACCACAACCTCCTTTCAGGTAGTTATACACAGTGATAAGGTCCCCCCTCAGCCTTCTTTTCTCCAGGCTAAACAACCGCAGGTCCCTCAGCTGCTCCTCACAACCCTCGTTCTCCAGCCCCTTCCCCAGCTCTGTTCCTTTCTCCAGATGCGTTCCAGCCCCTCAATGTCGTTCTGGTGGTGAGGGGCCCAAAACAGAACCCAGGATTCAAGGTGTGGCCTCACCAGAGCTGAGTACAGAGGGATGATCCCTGCCCCGCTCCTGCTGGCCACCCCATGGCTGTTGTTAGCCAGGATGCTTTTGGCATTCTGGGTCACCTGAGGCACTGCTGGCTCATATTCAGCCACCATCAACCAACATCCCCAGGACCTTCTCTGCCAGATGCAGAGGAGAGTTTGGCTGTTGCAAGGTTACTCTGAGGACTGCAAGGTTGATCCAAACACGGATTTAGTCCTTGTTTTGGGCTTTCATTGGGAACTGTTTTGCTGTGCTGTGCTTCCTTGAGCTCGTCACGGGGTGGTGCATTGCCCAGCAGTCACCACAGGGTGCTCGCTCCTGCAGAAGCCTTCTCTTCATGGGAATAAAAGGTGCATTGGCTTTCATGGGGTAAAATTCTCACGGAGGCAAGTTTATGGCTCAAATATCTGTTAGAAGATCAAAAGTTCCTTCAGTTCCCCAGGAGCCCTGATACTGAGCTGATAACATGGGCAAAGGACTTACAAGACTTTACCTCATGCTTGTTAATCACCACATGGTATTTAAACATTGATTAGAGGATGCTTTTAATGGGAAGGGGCTGCCCTTTGGGAGAACAGATGGCAGAGCCTCATCCCAGTGCTCTGAGAAGGTGCCGTCTCTCTCTCTAGACCTTCCTATCCCTCAGGCCTCTTGGAGAGGCTGCCTGTGGGTGTGCTCAGAGGGGCAGGAGCACCCTGGGGATGCTCACCGTGTGTCTGTGAGCTGGCAGGACCAGGGCCACACCTGGGCATCCTCCCCATCCTTTGGTACGGTTCACAGAAGCTCCTGCGGCTTCAAAGCCTGCATCCACCTATGAATTGAGCCCCCTTTGCAGGCTGAACCTGTCTTTGTGTGGAGAGAACAAAGAAACATGAAAGTCCAAAAGTAAAGCCTTTGTGTGGAAAAAGGAACAAAGTCTGCCTGCCTGGCCCCCGCAGGCTGTAGGACCATTCCGTTTAAAGGTACAATCTGCCCAAAACAAACTCGGGGATTTCCACGGCTACAAAGACCGCCTAGGACTTGTGTTTGCACTACAGACAGTTCTGGATGACAATTGCAAGTCTCCATGCAGGTTTTTTTGGGGGGGAGGGGGTTCAGTGTAGATCCACGCATGAAGAGGGTTCAGACATCTGGTTATCCACAGGGATACAGCACAGGTGTTCCCTGCCCAAAGTGAAGACTCTTTGGGCCAGTTACCTTGCCAGGATAAGAAGAGAGACAGCTTCCCTTTTATAGTTTTGCCAAGTGAGAGCTTTTCCTCTCTCTATTGCGTGATGGTGCTAATGAATAGCCCTATTAATAATTACAGGGTAGCTGGAGGAACTGAAAGCTAAGGTAGGCAGTGGGGCAATGGGATAATTATGAGGTGTGGGGTCTCCATCATAATGGAAATGGGTAATTACAGGGATCATTAGAAACTTGCTCGCACTTAATGGAGACATCTACAAAATATGCTTGTAGGTAGAGGAGCACAAGAGGACTTAGACCGTGGTCTTGTCGGTGTGAAGGAATTGTTCCTTAGTGGGAAAACGTTTCTCTTGGCTATTTCCATGGAGATGATCCAGGCTGGGTACTTGCAGGCCAGCGTGGCAACCTCTCCCAGCAGGGTCAATAAATGTGATTTAGAGATTCTCTGTGGCCGTGCCCAGCAAGGATGTCTGGTGCCTTTATGTTGCTTGTTTACCAGCTGGCATGTGATAGATGTCCATTAGCACAATGGACTGCAGATGCAGGCTTTTCTGTCTGAGCTGTCCTCAAGGGCAAGAAACCAAAGTAAGTGTCTGAGAACTTGGCTCTGACAGTGTTAATGCAGATCAGTTCCTCATGTTAACATGTGTCACGAAAAAAACCAGCTCTGGGTGAGGTGTTGGAGCCTCTCCCAGATACAAGAGCAGCCTGGGCTGCTGATGGCAATGCTGGTGATGTGCAAAGCCAAAATGGTTCCGGTGCTGCCTCTTCAGGTGGCATCAGGTCTGGTTGCCTCTTGTCTCACGACTGTGAAGCCCACCTCAGGAAGGGTACTGGGTTTGGGCATGATCCAGAGGAACATATAGCCTGGAGAATGGGAAGGTGCTGCTCCAGCGTGGCTGCTATGTGCTTATCCCTTCAGTGTGATTGACGATTGCTTCGTCTGCGTGCTTGGATCGGTCTTTGGCGTGCGGCTGTGAGTTGTAGGGGGAAATTAAGCTGGTGACAGTTGTAGACAGAGGGAGAGAGAGGTAGAGCTGTCTGTGATGACGGCCCTGCAATAAAGACGCTTTAGAGTTAATCCTCCTCTATCTGTCTTCATTCTGCTAATAACCCACTCAATCAGATGCTGCTGACTGTTTGTTAACATTCAGAAACAGATACATAATCGGGAGGAACACACTATTTGCTCACCAGGGGCTGGATTCCCCCCAAGAACAACTCTCCTCTGGCTGTGGCAGCAGTTCAGTGGGAGCCAGAGCTCATGGATGGATGTCCCAAGGCACGTGCTGTGCAATGAGATGATCATGGAATCATAGAATGATTTGAGTTGGAAGGGACCTTAAAGATCATCTAAGTCCAATGCCCCTGCCATGAGCAGGGACACCTCCCATTGGATCAGGTTGCTCCGAGCCCCATCCAACCTGGCCTTGAACATCTCCAGGGATGGGGCATCTACAACTTCCCTGGGCAACCTGTTCCAGTGCCTCACCACCCTCATTGTGAAGAATTTCCTCTTGATGTCCAGTCTAAATCTGTCCCTCTCCATCCTCTCCAAATTAAAGCCATTCCTCTTTGTCCTGTTACTCCAAGCGTTTATAAAAAGTCCCTCTCTAGCTTTCTTGCAGCCCCCTTCAGGTTCTGGAAGGTCAGGTCTCCCCAGAGCCTTCACTTGTCCAGGCTGAATAACCCCAACTCTCTTAGCCTGTCCTCATATGGAAGGTGCTCCAGCCCTCGGATCATCTTTGTAGCCTCTTCCAGACCCGTTGCAACAGTTCCATATCCTTCTTATGTTGAGGAGTCCAGAACTGGAGACGGGACTCCAGATGGGAGTATAAAGCTTAGGCTGGCAGCAAGCTAAGTTTCCCTGATCTCCCCAGGGTAATTCAAGGTGATTTTGGAGTAGGAAAGTGATGTCTATGAGGTCAGTCACCATAGTTCCCCAAGAACAAGGATCTGGACCCAACCTGAGCATCTGAATTTGTTTTTCCCTCCCCTCTTCCCTTTCAGTTCTCTGCTGGAGGTCTCAGTGCAGTTTGTGCAGGTGAAGGGTGCGCTGCAAAATGCCTCTCTGCTCACCCATCACACTCAGTCCTTGCCTGTCCTTGGCTGCAGGTCCCAAGCTGGGCTCGCTCTGCGCTGCAGTGGTCAAAGGCAGGTACTCAGGTGTCGATCCTGCTCCTGCTATTTTTCTTCTTCTCTCCTGCCTTTGACTTCTTGCCAGATCTAACTCGAGTCATTAGCAAGTGTCACTGCAGCAATTATGGCACTTTTTGGCTGCCATTCATAAAGCTACTAACGGGAACGATTAAGCACTGAGAGGTGTCAGCCTCCTCCTTCCCCACCTGCTCCTGCCAGCCGTCAGCTGCAGGAAGATGCCTACATCCACCTCCCCACAGGGAGACAGGAGCAGGGCAAATCCCTCCCTCCTTTCATCTCCCTTCCTGGGCTCTTCACTGGCTCTGAGTCCTCCTGTGCAGCAGGCAGGTGGCATCTCTGCAGGATGGACCCAGTGCTTGGCTGTGTCACTGCATGGAGGGGGAGGGTGGGCTTCATCCTCCTGCCCAAGGCTGGGTGGTAAAAGCAGGCGTGGCCGGGAAAGGGGACAGAAGAAGGACTCGATGCAGCATCCTCCTCCTGGACCAGCTAATGGTTAATGATCTGTGCTCAAGGAAGGACAAACTCTCCCTCTTCAGCTCCCTACTTTGTTCCAGCCCTGCTCTCTGCTCAGCTCGCATCCACCCCATCATCAGGCACAGGGCACAGGCACGAGGCTACAATCTGTACCTTCATCTGCAGGCAGTCTCCTCAGTGTTGGCTGCTGAAGATGTAACCACCGCCTGGCGTGCCAGGAGAGGGGCTTGTGCCAGGGTCATCTCCAGCAGCAGCCACCTTCCATTCACATCGGGGCTGGAAGCAGAACTTGGTCTCTGGACTTTTAAGCATTCGAGGTCTCCATTCACTGTACAAAGCAGAGCAACACCAGCAGCCATGGCTGTGGAGCTGCAGTTCCGCATAGCAACGAGCGCAGCTCGCTGTTTAATTGGGAGAGGGTGTTGCTTAGCAAATCGGATTTGCTGGGTAATGACCGTAAAAATCTGCTCCGATAAGGGCTGTTGGAATCCGTGGCAGATTTTCTCTACAGGCCACATGGGGCTATTGGTCAGCATGCAACCAACCTTGAGTTTTGAGAGCGTGGGGGGTGAGGACTTAGAAGTATTTCAGTCTGAGCTGCAGATTTCTTCTGTTCAGAAGATTTGGGATCCTATTTAAAGGCTCTGGGATGAATCATAGAACAGTTTGGATTGGAAGGGACCTTAAAACTCATCCAGTTCCAACCCTTCTGCTATGGATGGGGACACCTCCCACTGGATCTGGCTGTTCAGGTCCCCTAATGCAAAGATCTGATGTCTCATGGGGGGAAGATAGAGATCCCAAAAGCTGGGCTTGTTTAGCCTGGAGAAGAGGAGGCTGAGGGGAGACCTCATTGCTCTCTACAACTACCTGAAAGGAGGTTGTGGAGAGGAGGGAGCTGGGCTCTTCTCCCAAGGGACAGGGGAGGATGAGAGGGAATGGCCTCAAGCTCCACCAGGGGAGGTTCAGGCTTGACATTAGGAAAAAATTTTTCATGGAAAGGGTCATTGGGCACTGGCAGAGGCTGCCCAGGGAGGGGGTTGAGTCACCTTCCCTGGAGGTGTTTAAGGGACGGGTGGACGAGGTGCTGAGGGACATGGTTTAGTATTTGACACAAATGGTTGGACTTGATGATCCGATGGGTCTTATCCAACCTGCTGATTCTATGATTCTATGATGAGGTCTATCCACATACCTCAAAGGTGGGACACAACAAATCCATGTTGATCCAGAGAGAGGGTGGCCTGAATGAAGGAGAGCCAGCAACTCACTCTCTGTGAAGGATTGTGCATCCATGAAGCCTCAGGCTGCAGGGGATGATTCTGTGTTTGGGCTGTGTTATCACTGTGGCTTCCCACTGGTGAACTGTGAGTGCTGTAGCTCTGGATGGGGCTTTTTTGTCTTCAACTCCAACGTATCTCTACTCTGCAGATAGGTTTTGGTTCTGCTAGGCGTGGGGAGAGACTCAGGCATGCGGATGAAAGCTGTTTTTATGGCTTATAATTATCTCGTACCCTTCTTTATAATAATTATACTCCTTCATTATTAATAATTGGAATTCCAGCCCTTGTCATAGATCACAAAATGGAGAGGAAGCTCAAGCCAGGGTTTGCATAATGTACCTTGGTCTAAATTGAATAATGGGTAAAATGGTGAAAATCGTTAGTTTTCCCCCATTCCTTGGTGCTCGAATTAGTGAGATATTAGTGCAATTAGCCAGTGCTTCCATTTGAGGCTGCAATCATTTGGTTTGTAATTTAGAATAAATGTAAAATCCCACTTGTGCTTCCAAACGGATTATTTGTCCTGTTTAAAAGTATCTAATGGGGTGGCTGTCATCTAAGCAAGATACATTTGACCCATTTCAATTTGTTTCCTCTTTAATCTGCTATCTGTTTGCCTGGATCTTTTTTTAATAAAAACATAAAGAAGTGGGCAAGAGAGAGCAAAAAGGGGGAGAATAGAAGCATTATAGATCGGGAGTTTATCATAAGCCAAAGTAACTTGAAATCAAGGCTGTTAAACTACAGAAAGCAATAAAAAGCAAACACTATTTGGAGATCATTTAAAGGGCCGAGTGGCTTGTCGATGAAAGGTTGCTCTATTTGACTGCTGCTTAATAGCTTCTCAAAGGGAATCTGCCGCTCTTGTGCGATTGGGGCTGCGAGTCCCTCTGCAGCAACTCTCTCCTGTGGGGGAGAGTGTTTAGGGTGCAGCAGCAGCGGTGCTGGGATGGGTAAAATCCAGCGTCGGAGAGCAAAGTAGGAAAGGAGGTGGATTCTCTTGTTCAGGCTGGAGAAGAGAAGGATGCAGGGAGACCTCAGAGCCGCTTCCAGTACCTGAAGGGGCTCCAGGGAAGCTGTGAAGGGACTTTTTACAGGGACATGGAGTCATAGGATGAGGATAAATGGCTTTAAATTGGAAGGGGGAAGATTTAGAGTAGACATTAGGAAGAAATTCTTCACGCTGAGGGTGGGGAGGTCCTGGCCCAGGTTGCCCAGAGCAGTGGTGGCTGCCTCATCCCTGGAGGGGTTCAAGGCCAGGTTGGATGCGGCTTTGCACTCGTGATCCAGTGGGAGGTGTCCCTGCCCATGGCAAGGGGTAGGACTGGATGGGCTTTGAGGTCCCTTCCAACCCAAATCATCCTATGATTCCGTGGATTTAAGCTTTAAAACATATCCTAAATCTTGGAGTCCTGGACATCCTGATAGGCACAGAGGTTGGATGCATCACTCTTCTCTGTGCCCAGTTCAGTCTCGTCCTGCTTCAGCCATCTCACCATGACCTCCTGCTTCTCCAGTGGAGAAGAGGAACACAGCCTCTCCTTCACAAGGGCTGAGCATCCTTCCTACAGCTCTGATTGAAGGCTTCTGTCTCTCAAGCACTTTCATACTGCCTGGAGAGAAACCAGCTGGGGCTCTGGGATGGAGCCCCTGCTGTTTGGGGAAAAATGGCTTGTTCAGAGGAGCTGGCTGTGCCTCTGCTCCAAATGTCTCTCTGCTTGAACACCTTTCCTGCTGCCTGCAGGAGTTCAAAGCAGGCTCAAGTGAATGTTTCTTGCCAGCAAAACGTCCTGTTAGAGCGTGGCACTGAGATGCAGTGACGTATTCCTGCCACCCATCAGCAGCCCAGCAAGGCAGTTGCTGCCTTGGAATTGCTTGGATTTATGGGGACACTTAATCTGGATCTTTCAAGTGACTTTTACATCTGCAGCAGCACAGACTGAGCATGAATCTTTCTCAGTCTCAAGGATAAATTCGAGCCAGCCTTTCTTATCCCTGTAAAAAGTGACTGACCTCCTCTACCAGATGCCAAGAGCTTCTGTGCTGTGGGAGGAGCCTGCAGTGCTGGAGAAGCTCAAACTTTACTCAGTTCTCTGGCCTGGTAGTTGAAAGGGTCTCTCCATTGGGACTAGACCTGTAATGTGTTACTTGCTTAAGCAGCATTGGCTCTGCTCAGCCTGCGTTTGCACCCAGTAGAGCTTAACACCCCTAAACAACTTCAGCATCTTCTTGAGCATCCCGTCATCTTCTTGCACAGTGTTGTCAGAGGCTTGGGCGACCACCAGGACCCACTGGCATCAGTCTGCAGCCTGGGAATGGGATTCCCTGCAAAGCTACAGGATCCCTGGAAGAAAAACTGCTGGGATCCACTGCAGCGATGGCTCCTTATAAGCTGATCTGCAAAGCTCCCCACAGGTCGGGGTGCAAGCTTTGCGTTGCTAACTCTGATGTCATCACCAATAAAGGTGTTGTCTCCTCCAGGCCTGGCAGCTCTGTGATAGGGTAGCTCACATTACCCCAGGCATCATCATTCGTGTCTTCCCGTGAAGACACAGTCACAATTGATTAGGGAAGGCATCTCCGGTATCACCTGCACTGAGCCTTTTGTTCTTTATCTGACAAAGGCATTTGGGGAGGAAGAGGCGAGTGGATAAAGAGAGATCTGGAGAAGTTGTTAAAGATGCATTGTTATCAGCAGACGGCTCATTGATATTTCTGTGATGCTTTGTGTGTCTGTTAGCTAAACAAGGCAGAGATGTAAGCAAAACCTGAGGGAAAAACAGAAACACAATGTCTTTTTTTCTGCTATCAAGGGGAAATTTCCCTGTGTTGGGTCAGGTGGAAAACTGGGTGAAATGCAGGAGATGGAGAGACCTCACTGGAGATGCGCACGCTGCTGAGAGCCAAGTGTTTGCTGGGCAAATCCATGTTTACCAGGATATTACCAAGGGAAGGATACTCTGGGCACCACTGTCCAGGCAGGATAGAAATCACCTTCCCCATCTTACTGCTGCTCCATGCCCCTTTGGAGAGGGAGAGCAGTGTTCCACACATGATGTTCCAGTTGTCCACAGAGGTTGCAGTGCAGCTGAGGAACTGAATCTGCTACAAAGCTTTAGGGTAATGGTGGTGTGGTAGCAGTCTGGGGCCTGAGGGTGTGATTTTATCTGACGATTTGACTAGAGATGGAGTCCTGCATTCAGTTCTGGAGTCCTCAGCATAGGAAGGACATGAATCTGTCAGAGCAAGTCCAGAGGAGGCCACGGAGATGATCCAGGGGCTGAGCCACCTCCTGTACGAGGACAGGCTGAGAGAGTTGAGGTTGTTCAGCCTGGAGAAGGGGCTCCAGGAAAGCTGTGAAGCGGTCCTTGATCAGGGAGTGCAGGGATAGGACAAGGGGGAATGGTTTGAAGCTGAAAGAGGGGAGATTGAGATGAGAGAGGTCATGGTTGCCCCAGTTGGAGGTATCCAAGGCGAGGTTGGATGGGGCTTTGAGCCCGGTGATGTAATGGGAGATGTCCTTGCCCATGGCAGGAGAATGGAGCTGGATGGGCTTTGAGGTCTCTTCAACCCATTCTACGGTTATTTAAGATAATTCAGGAGCTGCTTCTTTTGCTGTTCAGCTGTCAAGTGTCTGTTGGAGATCCTGGGATGATGTGGAACCTGCATACCATCCCGCTGCAGTCACTGGAGATTCTGCTTAAGACACTTCAGGAATCTAAGGCTTTAATAAAGATGGATCAATATCTAAGGAGGATTTTGAATATTCTGGCTGCTTGAATTCTGTTCTCCTTGCACTCCCCTTCAGGTCCTTAGTGGCATTTGGAACAGGATGTGCAGCTAAAGGAGCACAGCAAGCTGTGGGGAAAACCTTGTCCTGTAAAATGCACCTGGAAAAGGGCAGAGTGAAGGTTGTGTGCGTCACCATCCCTTGAGTGGCTGTCACTGCCTTCGGTGGAGCTTGGGTGGTTTATTTTTAAAATCTACCAGGAGGTAGGAGGGTGGAAATGAAAGGGGATGCGAAGCTACTCTCCGAAGACGGTGACTTTGGCTTTCTCATCTCTGTGCTGCCTCCAGGCTGCCCTCAGAGTTTACCCTCAAGCGTGTGTACCTGTTGATAACTTTTCCCTCTCTGCAGTGCTCTGCTGCAGCCCAGGGGTCTGTTATTTAGCTTTCCTCCCTTGGTGTCCACAGGGATCCTGCCAGTGAGGTTGCTGGAGGGCACTTTTTCATTAGCAATATAGGTCACACTGGCGTGGTGTCCACCAGACCAGAACCTGGACATGCTGGTCTGGCTTTGCCATCAATTCAGGTTCTGATGATGCCATAAATCCTCCTGCCATGGATTTTGTGTAAGCCACCAGCTTCTCATCATATCCAGAACCCACTGCTTCCAAGAAAACAGTCCAGACTGTGAATCAGGAAGGGGGGCAGAAGGTGAAAATATGACCCTACCCAAGGCTGGAGAAAGAGCATCTCTTCTGCTGTTTTTGGAAGTCTTCCTGGGGTACAGGCACTGCAATGCAGTTCTGCTTTCTAAGAAACACTGCGGGTGTACCTGTGCTGCAAGGGAATACCTCGTTTGTGCCTTCCTGGCCCAGATCCCTGACCTCCCTCTCCTGGAGAAAGACACACACATGTGCTTTCTGCAGGCTTAGCCAGGGTTGGAGCTTCACAGACTGGAGCAATGAAGCAGTACCAAGTTACCATCACTTAGAATATCAATTAAAATTGCTGCAACCTTGTAAGTCCTGCTCTGAGATGTATCTGTATTGATGAACGGCCAGGCTTGCCATTAGAATGGTTCTTAAGCCAGTAGAAGAAAATCTATTGTGTAATTGTGAGCAGAAATTTGCCTGGCTAAAGTACTTCCAGCTGAACTTGATCTGTGAGGCTGGAGCTGAGTAGGATTGCTGTAAAGAGGAGACCATGCAGATGATCCGAGGGCTGGAGCACCGCTGCTATAACAACAGGCTGAGAAAGTAGGGGTGGTTCAGCCTGGAGAAGAGAAGGCTCCAGGGAGACCTTAGTGCAGCTTCCAGTCCTGAAAGGGGCTACAGGAAAGCTGGGGAGGGGCTCTTAATCAGGGATTGCAAGGACGGGATGGGGGAGGATGATTTGAAGCTGCAAGAGGGGAGAGCGAGATGAGATCTTAGGAAGAAATGTTTTGCTGTGAGGGTGGGGAGGCCCTGGCCCAGGTTGCCCAAGGAAGTTATGACTGCCCCGTTTCTGAAGGTGTACAAGATCAGGCTGGATGGGGCTTGGAGCCCCTGATCCAGTGGGAGGTGTCCCTGCCTGTGACAGGAGGATGGAACTGGGCATTGAGGTCCTTTATAACCCAAACCATTCCATGATTCTGTGATTCTAAAGATGAAACACATCTGGCATCACAAAGCCTGGGGCTTTGGTAGGCTATGAAAAGACTGACATAGATAGTTTCAAAGGTCCATTTCCCCCTGGTTTCCCTGTGTGGGATTAGGTCACATCACATCATCTCTGCTCAGCAGTCCTAGCCTGTTAGCTGAAGCTCCTTTCACATGGAGTGGGGCAGGACGGCTGTTGTTTCACAGCTACCACAAATCAGAAGAAATGGTGTGTTTCAAACCGACACAAGGAATCTCTTGCCATTTCTCAATGAAATGGGATATTGTTGGATGTGAGTGAAAGGTACTGCAAAACAGCCAGCTAAATATCTTAATTTGTTTGGGACGGCTTTTAAACCCTTTGAAAAATCCATTCTTATTGTAAGGAAATAGTGAAATATTGCTGTACAGCATCAAGTTGAACACTGTAAGTCCTGTTCTTTGTCTCCCCAAGTTCTTGGCTGTATCTGGCCAAATCCTGCCATCTGTATTCACTACAGAAACCTGAAGTCCTTTAGCAGCCTTCAGGTTGAG
This sequence comes from Clamator glandarius, assembly GCA_033459285.1. NCBI lineage: Eukaryota > Metazoa > Chordata > Aves > Cuculiformes > Cuculidae > Clamator > Clamator glandarius. The sequence goes on from JAUNZM010000716.1 coordinate 2,419,125, forward strand.
GCTGATGAAGATGGAAGGAATGAGCTGACGGATTGATAGGGAGCGTATGTGAGTGAAAATTAGGGAATGTGTGAGTGAAATAGGGAGCACAAGTGAAATTTCCCTTGGCCAGGCAGCCAAGATGGGACTTGTTCAGCGCCCAGAGATGCTACCGTGATCCTTTGCAAAGCGATGAACTTAAACCATAACCCAATTGCCTCCAGTGGAGCAGCAATCTCAGGGATGGTAGATCCAAATCCTTTCATGCCCAGTATTTGCTCCCGTAGGTATTTACTCAACCTATAAATGTATTAATGGGGCCAATCTTAAAGCACATGCAGAGCTATAACTCGAGATGGGTGTTTTTTTCCTTTAACAAAGATGAAGGTTTTATATAGACGGGAGAAAGAGAAGGGAAGGGAAATGTTGGGTGACTAATGATCCTCATTAATATTCATGAGAGATGGTATGCATTCCGAGATTTAAAATAAAGGAAGGAAAAAAAGAGAGAAAGGAATTGACTTCTTCAGAAGCTAAATGAAATATTTAGGTTGACCTGGAGATAAGTATGCCAGGTCTTGCCTGTCATCAGTGTAGACCAGGGTTCAATAGAGAAGCTTTCAAAGAGAAGCAGGGAAGCTGGGTTGCTGGTAGGGGCTTGTGGAGACAGTGTGGCAGGGAGGTACGAGGGGGTTGGCTTATGTTCAGAAGTCTTCAGCTGAGGCTGAAGGCCATGTAGCACTGTACAAATGGAGAAGCAATCCCTGCCCCAGCAACCTGCAGCCTAAGTTGACCCAAGGAATAGCAGCAAGGGGGTTGTGCACCTTGAGCCAGAGGTGAGGCTGGGATCAGACTTGGGCTGTCCCAGGTGCATCCTTGCCCGCACTGTCCTCAGAAGAGCTTCCTGCTGCAAGGCTGCTCTGTTTGGGAAGAGATAGCCCTAGGGACAGCTCAGAGGGTGCAGTGGACATTGATGGAGGCAAGGATGCCATGGGACTAAGCTGTCTGATGGGAAACGTCCCTTGCACGAATGAAGGGCTCTGTCTAGAAACAGACATTAACATGTCTGTTGATGGTTGGGGAGCAGATTTAATGTTGTGGAAGATCTCTCCATCCATTGCATGGTTTCTACCTGAGTCTTTCCCTCCCTTCTTGTCTTTGCCACAGCAGAATATCCCTCTGGGTGTACTTAACCTGAAGGTGAAGTTTAAAGCCCCCCAGGTATTGCAAAGAGATGGGGAACCTTGATCTTTCCCCACTTCAGTCTTCTATTAATGGGTCAGGGAGGAGAGGGAAAGCCTCTGCAGAGACCTGAATTGTGCTTTAGTCCAAAGAATGTTGCTCTAGATGTGCCACAGCAATAGCAGAGGATGGGAGGATCACTACGTTCTTATTAACCGAGGTAAATTGCTGAAGGAACACATCAGGCCTGGAAGAAAGGCTTCCACTCAGCCTTCTGCATTTCTCCTCTTAAATCTTTTTCCTTTCTTCTTCTGCAAGTTGCCCTTGTCTCCCTCTGCTTCCAAGGCTGCTCCTTTTCATTTCCGTGCCAGCCTTTCCCTCCTTCGAGTGACAGCTGTCCCACCCCCGCCAAGGGCGGTTGCCCTTGAGACCATCTTTGATCTGTGCCCTGATAGAAGGGCCGAGTATTGACTTTGGCTTCGGCTTCATTAAGAACCAGCCTCATTTGTCAACTTGTTTGTTTCGATAGCTGCTTGGGAGACGGCAGGCCCCACAACCCCTCCTCACCGAGCCACAGCATTATTCCAGAATTAACTCCCTTTTCAAGGGTTTGCAGGCAAGGTCGTCGCAGGTGGCCCTGCTCCATCCTCTCCTCCTCATTAATCAATGTCACAGAGGTTTTCAAGCAAGGTTAGATCCAGTTGGTTTGTGGATGGAGACCTCTACCGAGGCTCTGGGTGCCACAAGAAGCTGCATGCATGTGCATTAAGCCATGGTTCTCCTTGCTGGAAATGCAGGCTGTCCCACAGAGGTCTGTCTGCTTGTAGGGAGCTCAGCGATTGGGTCTCAGATGAGCTCTTGTGGTAAGAACCTTGCAGGAGGTTCTCTGGGGTTGGTTCTGTAAGGATTGCAAGTATGATGATTTATTTAGAATCGTAGAATAGAATCATAGAATCATAAGTGTTGGAAAGCCCTCTAAGCTCATCCAGTCCAACTCCCAGTCCAATCCCACTGTGCCAACAAAACCATGTCCTGAAGTGCCACATCTACACTGCTTTTTAACCCCTCCAGGAATGGAGACTCCACCACTGACCTGGGAAGCCTCTGCCAGGCCTTCTCCACTCTTTCAGTAAAGAATCTTTTTTTAATATCCAAGTTGAGGCCATTTCCTCTCATCATATCACTTGTTACCTGCGAGAAGTGACCAACACCCATCTCACTGCAACCTCCTTTCTGGGAGCTGCAGAGACCAATGAGGTCTTCCCTCAGCCTCCTCTTTTCCAGGCTAAACAACCATAGTTCTTTTGGCAGTCATCATCAGGTACCACATCTGCCAACAATAATTTCTGGTTTTAATCCCAGTGGTCGGATGAGGTAAATCAAATGAGTTACCTAGGCTTTTTTTCCCTTTCCTGTTGGTCAGTGAATAAGGCATTGACAGGTATTTGCTCATAGCATTTGACCTCCCTAGGAATTCCCTCCCTGTGCTACATATTCCCAGTGCAACTGTCTGGGAACACACTTGGTAGTGGGAGGGCTGAGACCTCACCTGGTGATGAGGTACAGATGTACCCCATCTACTGTTCCTGAGGGTGTTCTGGTAGAAACAACCTTTCCCTAAAACTATGGGAAATGGCTGAAACCCAAGACATTGATGTTCCTGGGGTTGTTTAAGGATGTAAAGTGGGTTGGCACAACAGACATGGGAGGCAGGCAGTTTCATGGCAACACAGGAGTTGGTTCAGACCAGAAAGAAGAAGCTGTGCTGCTGCAGATGAATGCTTGCAGCACAGGGATATCCAGACCTGTCAGGCCTTGTGCAGGAGAAGCAGGTGAAGACAAAAAGCCAAACATGACTCAGCTGACAGCAGGGGTCCTGTTTACTGGAGACCCCAAAGTCTCACTGCCCCAGTGCGGAAGAGGCTAATGATGCTGTTTCCTTATTCCCAAGAAACGCAGCTGTGTGTGTCAAGCCTCTGATGGCCAGAGGGTGTGGAAGCATCAGCGCAGCCCTACAGTGCCCGTGTTAGGGGAAGTGGCTCAAAAAGCAAATGCTAAAGCTTGTTTCATAGAATCATAGAATCACGGAACGGTTTGAGTTGAAAGAGACCTCAAAGCCCATCCAGTTCCAACCCCCTGCCATGGGCAGGGACACTTCCCACTGGATCAGGGGCTCCAAGCCCCATGCAACCTGGCTAGGACCTCCTCACCCTCAGTGTGAAGAATTTCTTCCTAATGTCTTACCTAAATCTTCCCACCTGCAACTTAAGCCATTCCCCTTCTTCCTATCACTCCATGCCCTCGTAAAAAGTCCCCTCCCCGCACCCCCCCCCCCCCCATCTCTCCTGGAGCCCCCTTCAAGAACTGGAATCTGCTCTAAGGTCTATCCAGAGCCTTCTGTTCTCCAGGCTGAACAACCGCAACTCTCTCAGCTTGTCCTTGTACAGGAGGTTCTCCAGCCCTCAGGTCATCTCTGTTGCCTCCCCTGGACTCTCTCCAACAGCTCCATGTCCTTTTTATGTTCAGATTCCATAACTGGACACAGGACTCCAGGTGGGGTCTCATGAGAGTGGAGCAGAGGGGGAAAATACTCTCCCTTACCTTGCTGGTTTGTACTGCAGGGGTTAAAACAGCTTTTGGAACATCCTGACAGCAGGGAGGGAGCTTAGAGAAAGATGTTCCTGCCTTTTGCCATGGGCATTTTGCTTCAGTAGATCCCAAGTTAATAAGGCATCAGTAATTGCGCAGCTCCACGTGGGCTGGGATACAAGTGAGACCAGGGTGTTGTGTGCAGCACTGGTCCCTGTAGCCCAGGGAACATAGAGCAAAGCCAGGGAGAACATGAACCATGGTGGCAGGAATGGCTCAGGGATTAGAGATGAGGTTGTAAGAGGAGAAACTGGAGGAGGGAAATTTATATAGTCTGGAGGAGGCTCAAGGGGAGACACGACCAGAGTCTATAAATACACACAGCAATAGAAACCAAGGGAGGAAATTATTCAGAGGATGGAAGGACAAGGAGCAGTGCCTGAAGCAAAGGCAAGAAAAGTTTATGCTGGGCCTTGCATGGAAGGGGAACAGCCTTCAGTATCAGGCTTCTGGCTGAGACAGGGTGCTACCACTGCCAATGCTCCCTGCTGCCTCTTCTTTCTCTCCATCCCCTTCCGAAGCCTCACAAAGCTGATTTCTTTCTCTCCTACCCAACTCTGCTTTGTCTCGGAGCATCTCCACCACATTTCACAGGGGCATCGTTGTGCCGAGCCACCCCAGCATGCCTTTGATGGTTTAATAAAACAGATTGAGATGCATTGGGGCTTACGGGTCGACAACTGGTTCCCTTGGATGGGAACATTCGCCTTCGCTGGGCGACAATGGTTTGAGCTTGTAGCCTTCAGCTCTGTGGCTCATTGCTAGTCATCTCTCCAATGAATAATACACAGGCCTGCATATCTGCTAGTATACATCTTCCTTTCCTATAGGGTAATTTAATGTTATCTTTGGGCCTTCTGCTCCTGAGATGAAGAGATTACTTCAAACCTGCAGCCCACAACCACAGCCATTGGTTTCAAACGTCGTTAAGTTTCATTATAACAAATAAACACTGCAATGACATTTATAAGTTACCAGAGAGCACAGAAACACAAATATGAAGCAGATAAACTGCATTTGATCCAAATAATTACTGCAGGCAATATCGAGCTTAGGCTGAGCTGGCAGCCGAGTGCCAAGTAATTTATAGGAGTCTGTAAGGCACCGTGGTGCACACTGCTCCTTAAAAATTATGATGATGGTTATGTGTCTCTCTCTAAAGCCTTAAACAGGTTATGTTCCTGCCTTGCTGAAGGGAGGAAGCCTTTCCTCAAGTCAGAAATGGAGGTGGTGCTGGATAATGTACAGCTCTTAACAGTTTGGGGATGTTTTCTATCCCCATTCCTCCAAATTTTATGCTGAAGAAGGACCTGCAGTTGAGGTTTCTTGTAGTTGAAACCATCAAAGAGGGATATCTTTTTAATTTTTCTTCCACCTGAAGGTTTTTGTCCCCAGCTGTGGACTTAGAAGTTTTGAAGAGGGGATACTTGGAGAGAGATTTCCACTGTAAGAGACTGTGAGATTATAATCATTAAATCACAGAATGGTTTGGGTCAGAAGGGACCCCAAAGCCCATCCACTCCCATGCCCTGCCATGGGCAGCGACACGTCCCAGTGGATGCAGTTGCTTCACACCCCATCCAACCTGGCCTTGAACCCCTCCAGGGATGGGGCAGCCACCACTGCTCTGGGCAACCTGGGCCAGGGCCTCCTCACCCTCACAGGAAAATATTTCTTCCTCAGATCTCACCTCAATCTTCACTTCAATCTCAGTTTCAAACTGTTCCCCCTTGTCCTCTCCCTGCACTCCCTTATCAAGAGCCCCTCCCAGCTTTCCCTTTCAGTACTAGAAGCTGCTCTAAGGCCTTCCCAGAGCCTCCTCTTCTCCAGGCTGAACAACCCAAACCCTTTCAGCCTGTCCTTGAATAGGAGGTGTTCCAGCCCGTTGATCATCTCTGTGGCCTCCTCTGGACTTGCTCCACCAGCTCCGTGTCCTTCCTGTGCTGAGGATTCCAGAGCTGAACACAGTAATAATAATTAGATCTCTTCCATTTTGACTCCCAGCTTTATGCTACCAGCACTTCATCCTCTATCAGCAAACCAGATGGAAAAGTATCCCCCCGGACCCCTACCCAGAAACCTGAGTGGAAAGGGGATTTATTGCTGTGTTGGCCGTGTGAACTCGCACTAAGATTTGTCTCACTGTGTAGAGCCAGAGGTTTGTCTGCTCTGGGGTGGCACATCATCTTCTAAGTGAGCCACATGGAGCTTGTCACAGAATGGAAAGCTTCTTATGTCCTGCAGGCATGGTGGCTCAACCCAGGAGAGGGTTCAGAAACAGCTGGGTTTATTGATGAGCATCTCTCATTACCTGCTAATTAACTCAGCAGGCTGGAATGTGCTAATCTTCTCTTGGATGGGGGTTATGCATAAGGAAGCTGCTGACTCTGCAGTGGGAGCTCTTGAGAAGGAGCTACTGACAAAATAAAAAGCAAAGTCTTGTGTTTAAATACATCTGAGTCCCCTTCTGACATGGTCGTTTCTCCACCAGCAATGTAGCAAAGAGGTTGCTGAGTCTCTTAGCATGGCCACTTCATAGAATCATGGAACGGTTTGGGTTGGAAGGGACCTCAAAGCCCATCCAGTCCCACCCCCTGCCTTGAGCAGGGACACCTCCCACTGTATGCAGTTGCTCCAAGCCCCATCCAACCTGGCCTTGAACACGTCCAGGGATGGGGCAGCCACCACTGCTCTGGGCAACCTGGGCCAGGGCCTCCCCACCCTCAGTGTGAAGAATTTCTTCCTCATGTTTCTTATCAATCTCCCCTCTTTCAGCTGAAAACCCTTCCCCCTCGTTCTGTCCCTGCAGTCCCTGATCAAGAGCCCTCCCCAGCATTCCTGCAGGCCCCAGGCTTCCCCCAGGGGTGCACTTGGGCTGATAAGGCAGTTGGAAGGCTATAATTATTGACTGAATTGATGTTTCCTCTCATTTTTCATGTCTCTGGGCTTTATCTGGATAGCCCAGTTAAAAAGCAGGACCCAGTTGCTGTAGACTCTGATGCAGCTCACTGGCCTCCTCCGTGATGGCTGAGCAATGGATGAATACATTGATAGCCATTTCTCTGCATCTGTGGCTGTCACAGCAGCAGTGATTTTCAGGGGAGGGGAGCTTTCATTAGGTCTTCATGTATGGATAGAAAAGCACGAGTTTTTAAGTTCATTGGGTTAATGAGGATGGGCACGTGCACAAGATGTTTCCTGCTCTTTATGCCATGTTCTGCTCTCTGCTCAGCTTAGCATCTCTTATCTCCTCCTGTCTTTTCCCTGCCACCTCTTTTTTGGTGTTTGGCGTATGCATAACTTTAGGCTGTTCTTCAGAATAATTTGGTTGAGCTCTAAATATGAATCTTGAATGTAAGAAAAAGAAAGCATGTGTATTTACAATCATTTCCACTCAGAGAGATCCAAAACAACAATAATTACAGCAGGAACCTACTAATTCTCACTCCACTTCATCTTCAGACTTGGTAATTCACGCAACACAACCTGAAGCAATCTCACCCTGCTTCTCAGCTTAGCTAAACAGCAGGGAGCTAGAGCGAGTCATCAGCCTCAGCACAGTCTCAGTGCACCTGTGATATCCACCACTTCATCTGGCCAGGAGCTCCCCTCGAAGCAGCACGGTTGATGTTTTATGCAGACAGTGGCCTCACAGAGTTTCAGGGCTGTAGTAAGATGTGTTCTCGCGTTTTCCTGCCTCAGCACGTGTGCTTTGGGATGGCACCTAAGTGTTTCTGTTTCAGGGATGGTATCTCATAGAATCATAGAACCATTTGGTTGGAAAAGACCTTTGAAATCATCAAGTACAACTGTAGCTGTCCACTGCTAAACCATATCCCTAAGCACTTCATCTTTTAAACACCTCCAGGGATAGTGACTCCACCACCTCCCTGGGCAGCCTCTGCCACTGCCTGAGAACCCTTTTGGTGAAGAAATTTTTCCTAATGTCCAGTCTGAATCAGCCCTTGTGTAACATGAGGCCTCCTACCTGTTGGAGGGCATCTCGTGTGGTGGTAGTTCAAACACGTGTCGAGTTGGAAGCGAAGTCCTGTAGAGAGACTTGGCTGGCTGCTCTCTGTATGAGTCCCCAAGTCTTTACGGCAAGCCTGATGTCCCACCAACTTGTAGTGAAGTTATTTACACTCACACCTATTTTGAGAAGGCTGTGGCTTTACATACATATATTAAAGCATGGGTTATTTTCTGATAAGCTTTGGCAGAGCTGAGTTTAAGTTAAGGGGGGCAAAATAAAGGCTTGTTGTGCAATGGGGTTTGCACTGGGAGTTTGGCTGGAAGGTGGAAGAAAGGGGCAGAATCTTTCACTAGTTATAGTATTAAATATCTACATTTTCTGTTCTGAAATGAATCTTCATTTTTATTTCTCTCTGTGATTCAAAGCGTGCGATAACAGATTTTGAAAAATGAGGATGGAAGTGAAACACGGTGTGACCCAAGGCGAGCTCTTTGGTCTAATTTTCCACCCTGTAGACTGTACAACTTCCAGTTGCTGCTCTTCCTGGGAGCAGAGCCAGACTTTGAAATCTCCAAATCGTTTGTGAAATGGATTATTCATCGGACGAGTGTCCTCAATGCCCTCTAACTCAAAGATGAGCTGAGATTTATAGGACTATATTTCAAAAGAGCAGCCAGGATATGAGAAGAAATGCTGGGCTCAGGGGACATACCTGGACTGGATGTAATCCAGGGCCATGGGGCATCGCCCGAGAGATTTCATAAGGTCACAAGGGATAAAATCCTTAAGGATGTTATCCATGAGATGTCAGGGGTCAGACTGCTGCCCACCAGTCTGAGCATCAGCTGTTATTATAGAAGAATCATGAAATCATAGGGTTGGGTTGGAAGAGACCTCAAAGCCCATCCAGTTCCACCTCCTGCCATAAGCAGGGACATCTCACACTGGATCAGGGTGATCCAAGCCCCATTCAACCTGCCCTTGAACATCTCCAGGGATGGGGCAGCCACCACTGCTCTGGGCAACCTGGGCCAGGGCCTCTCCACCCTCACAGGAGAGCATTTCTTCCTAAGGTCTCACCTCAATCTCCCCTCTTTCAGCTCAAAACTGTTCCCTCTCATCCACTCCCTGATCAAGAGATCAAGCCACTCCCCAGCTTTCCTGTAGGTAAGAAAAATTCCTTCTGCTTGTCGGATTCAAGTGAGTGTTTCTAGATCCCAGGAGTGTCTCTGCAGGACACACTGACCTGTTCCTGAGTGAGATTTGTCAGCTACAAGTAGTTGGCAATGGAAAAGTGTCTGTAGTTGCCACAGAGGAAACTGGCTTGGCTGGATGTATCGAGGCAACCCCCTCTTCTTCTCAACTCCCTTGTGAGCCCATCGGTCTAGGTGTTGTGGAGCCATGCCAGGTGCCTTGGCAGAAGAGCAAATGGTAATTCATTATTCTGCGACAGGCTCCTCAGAAGTGCTGATAACAAGATACTTCTTAGAGTCACTGGCAATTTTCAGTGGGAACTGGGGCCTCCAGTTCAATCGATATGAGGAAATCTCTTCCCTCTGTTCGTGAGAGGAAAGCATCTCCTGTCTCAAGCAAGGGATGCTGATCAGCTCCATGGCCAGGCTTTCCAGTCCCTTTGGCATCACTTGTGGTGCTGTCGCCCTCCCTTTCTAGCAAGAACAGGCATCACTCCTGTATCATGCAGCCTGTGCAGGAGGCTCAGGGTTTGTAGCTGACCTTGGCCTTAGTCACAGGGTGACTGCAGCATCTCAGGCTTTGGGACAAGGCTGTGGCCCTGGCCCAGACTGTGGGAACCGTATGCACTTCTTCTGCCTCCCATTAGCTTTACAAACACAATGAGCTTTGCCTCCTGCTGACCCTTTCCTTCTGCTGCTGCCTCACTTTGAAGCTTCGCCTGCTTCTCTTGTGCCACAAGCACAAACCCTCATGTGCCGGCCCCATGGCAAAATGCCACCTGATTGAATTTGCAGCTTCTGTCTTCAACCTAGGACAAGCCCTGTGTGCCCCAAAGCTCAGCTGGTGCTCTGTCAGCTTGTCTAACAGAAGATGACACTGCTCCCTGTGAGCCCAGCTTTATCTGGGCAGCAAGTATGCGTGAGGTTGTTAAAGCTGAACGACCAGGAGCCATCCGTTGAGTTGGGATATTCAGTGCAATCCAGTCCATAAGGCCACTCGAATGCTGCTTTTGGGGGACAACTTATTTTTGATTGCATCATGCAGTACATTAGTTTGTTTTCTATCAGTGCAGCTGCCGAGAAAAGGCATTTAATCTCACAAGAGGTAATTCTCGAAGCCGGTGCTGGGAGGAGGATGCTAATAAATATCCCACGGTAAGTATCCTCTTACACCTTTCCCAATTGGTAGCTAATAACAGAGCAGCCGATGACATTTAAGCCCTTTCTGCATGGCTGATCAAACTACTCACAGTGACTTTGAAAGCAGTGCTGGGATTTCATGTGGGTATCAAAGCGAGTGGAATACTCGATAGTTCAGATCTCTCGCCTGTGTGACTAATAGACAAAAAGATTTCTAAAAGGTCTAATATCTTATTCAGAATTTCTCTGTCTCCTGTTTGAAGCTACTTAGTGGACACAGTGGGATGCTGATGTTTCTTCTCTAAGCCGCATTAGGACAATGTCTGACATCACTGCGGGCTGAGCTCAGGCGTGTGCACAGGCTTGCGGCTGGTACCCGGTTGGGAGGCAAAGTTCTGCAGAGGCCAAGCTTAACCTCGGCTCTGGCTGTTGGCATTGCTTTTCTTGGGGTGATCCCTGCACCCAGGCTCACTTTGGCTTTGATTTCACCTAAATGTAGCCCTCACCCCACTGGCCATGCTGCTTTGGATGCAGCCCAGGACACGGTTGGTTTCTGGACTGCAAGCACATGTTGCTGGGTCATGTCGAGCTTCTCCTCCCCCAGCACCGCAAGTCCTTTTCCTTAGGGCTGCTACCAATCACATTCTCCCCTGGCTTGTACTGAAACCACGGACTGCCCCAACCCAGGTGTAGGATCTTCCCCTTGGCCTTGTTGAATGTCATGAGGTTCACACAGGGCCACTTCTCCAGCTTGTCTAGATCCCTCTGGACGACATCCCATTCTTGTATTTTAAGCACCTTCCTTGGGTAACAAGGATGGACACGTGCATTAGAGGTTCCCTGCTGAACCAATGATCTGCTCTTCCTCTGCTCAGCTTAGCATCTCTGGCTGTTGGCACTGCCTTCCTTGGAGTGATCCCTGCACCCAGGCTCACTTCAGCTTTGATTTCATAGAATCATAGAAGAGTTTGGGTTGGAAGGAACCTTAAAGATCATCTGGTTCCAACCCCCCTGTGATGGGCAGGGAACGTCCCACTAGATCAGGCTGCCCAAGGCCACATCCAGCCTGGCCTTGAACACCTCCAGGGATGGGGCAGCCACAACTTTCCTGGCAACCTGTTCCAGTGTCTCACCACTCTCATGGTGAAGAAATTCCTCCTTATGTCTCGTCTAAATCTGCCCCTCTCCAGTTTATACCCATTGCCCCTAGTTGTATCACTACAAGCCTTTATAAAAAAGTCCCTCCCCAACTTTCTTGTAGCCCCTTCAGGTACTGGAAGTTTTCACCTAAACATAGCCCACTTCTCTCCATCCATAGCTGCACAGCTGGCTGGAGCTAATGGAAACTGCCAAGCTTTGCTTGTTGGGATGCTTCAAGAGGGAGAAGGGTCCCATCTCCATCAATGTTTGTGGGTGAGCAAAGTAGGAGTTCAGGTCTCAGCTTTGCACCAGGAGAGGGGGCACGTCCAATGCCCAGTCACACAGCTGGCAGGGCAGCGAGAAGGAGGCTGCTGCTTGTCCTACTGTACAGCTGATTCATTCCTTGACTGAAGGGTGTTGTGCTTTCTTTTCTTTCAAACTGAATAATTCAGCAGCAGCAAGAGTAGAGAAGCCACGTGAGCTGGACTTACGTAGTCAGACTAAAAAAGGCCAAACTGACATTTTTGTTCAAATGGATTTCCCTCCCCCGCCCCAACGAAGGAATCAAAATAAAATAAAGGAAAGCTTATGTAAGGGACAAATCCAAGCTACTTTCTTTGAGGCTGAAAGGAACTGCAAGACATGGCTCTGGCCATCAACAACAAGTGGCCCTACCTTGACAATGCTGCTTCAGGTCTCCTTACTCTGGACAATATCACTGGTGCGATTCATTTGCTCCTGTCATGGGTGTCACAGTTTGCTTTTTTTCTCCTCTGAAGGTGAAAGTAAAGCTTGCCTTTGTTTTCATCTGGGGAAATCCTTGCTGTGCCCCTGGGGACTCTAGGCTGTCCCTTTCATTTGGGCTCCACAGGGGCTGTGCTTAGCCTGAGCTTGCATATATGAGGCTGGGTTGGGTCTATCTCTCATCAGGGATGTCATAAAATCATAGAATCATGGAGTGGTTTGGGTTGGAAGGGACCTCAAAGCCCATCCAGTTCCACCTCTGCCATGGGCAGGGAAACCTCCCACTGGATCAGGGGCTCCAAGCCCCATCCAACCTGGCCTTGAACCCCTCCAGGGATGGGGCAGCCACCACTGCTCTGGGCAACCTGGGCGAGGGCCTCCACACCCTTGCAAGAGAACATTTCTTCCTAAGATCTCGTCTCAATTTCCTTTCTTTCAGCTGAAAACCATTCCTCCTCATCCTATCCCTGCCCTGCACTCATTGATCAAGAGCCCCTCCCCAGCTTTCCTGGAGCCCTTTTCAGTACTAGAAGCTGCTGTAAAGTCTCCCTGAAGCCTTCTGCAGGCTGAAAAACCCCTACTTTCTCAGCCTGTCCTCATATGGGAGGTGCTGCAGTCCTTGGATCATCTTCATGGACTCCTTGGGACTCACTCCAACACATCCATGTCCTCCTTGTCCTCAGGACTCCAGAACAAGACACAAGGCTCTAGGTGGGGTATCATAAGAGCAGAGCAGAGGGGCAGAGTCCCCTCCCTCATGCTGCTGGCCATGCTTCTTTGGGTGCAGCCCAGGACATGGTGGGTTCCTCGGCTGAAAGTGCATGTTGCTGGCTCATGTTGAGCTTCTCATTCCCCAGCACCCAAAGTCCTTCTCCTCAGGGCTGCTCCCAACCATGTCATCCCCAAGCCTGTACTGAAACGAGAGATGGCCACAACTCACATGCAGGACCTTGCACTTGGCCTTGTTGAAACTCATGAGGTCACAGGGAGGCAGGCAGGTAATGAGCTCTTCCCTGCTCTCCCTGTTTGCTCTGTGCTTCCCTATGATTGACAATTTCAGAGAGCTTTGTAAATAATGTAACGCTTTTGTCTGCTTGCTTTTCCCAGTCATCTAAAAATCAATGCGGGCACGTGTTTTCATCTGTGGTAGGCCTTATGCAAGGAGCTCGTTGTCCTTGGCTCAGAGGAGAGGACCCATTGAATGGGCATCTGTCATGGGATCAATAGCAGAAGGTGCACATGGTGGTGTGGAGACAAGCCCACGTCTGACAGGAAAGTGCAGGCACACAGCCACCTCTCACTACCTACAACTGCCTGAAAGAAGGTTGTAGTGAGGTGGGTGCTGGTCTCTTCTCACAGGTTACAGGCAATAGGACGTGAGGAAATGGCCTCAAGTTGTGCCAGGGCGGGTTTAGGTTGGATATTACAAAAAAAGCCCTTCACCAAAAGAGTTCCCAGGCACTGGCAGAGTCCTCATCCCTGATGTTGTTTAAAAGATGGGTAAGTGAAGTGCTCAGGGATGGTTCAGTAGTGGACAGGGGCAGATGGATTCAATGATCTCAAAGGTCTTTTCCAACCAAACAATTCTATGATTCTGTTGTTGATTCTACCCTCCCTTCCTAGTCCTCAAGAGATTGTTCCATCTCCAGATGTCACATCAGGAGATAGCAACCCTGAGTTTGGCTGAAGGGCTGTGACTTCATGTCAGGCTACTTGTTGGTGTGATCTGCTTGGTCTGAAGAGAGACCCTTCCAGAATGGTGTGTAGGCTTGGGCTGTCCCTCGAGCATCCTCCTACCAGCTTCACACCAGCTCCAAGTCCGTGGAAGGATTAGTGCTCCCCATTGAGGGACAAGAAGTCCCACCACTCTTAATCACTACACCTTTCATTTCTAAACAGTGATATTTTTAAAGGAGCTTCATAAGTCCTCTTTCGCCAGTGCTATTCTCTCCTCAACAAAAAGGACTAATTCTTTTTGGAACACAATGGAAATTCAAAGCTCCACTTACATAAAAGGAGCCACGGTGTCTCCATTTCTAATGAGTCATTGTTCCCTCTCTAAGTCCCTCGCTTCTTACTACAATAATCGCTTCTCTTGGGTAATGAAAATTTAACTATCTGCTGTTCTCAGTTGCCTCTTCTTGCAGCAAGTTGTCTGCAGGCAGGCTGATTTTTACACAGGAGGCTGCAAGCTGAAATAATTCAGACAAGAACTCATGCAAACAGATTGAAGTCTTCAGAGAGCTTAGAAAGCCGGTCGCCGATTTGGGCTTTGGGTATGGCAGGAGCATGAAGGTCCTGCTGCATCGCACTCACCCTATGTGACCTTGGCACCACCATTGTGTAGGCACCTCGCTCTGCTTTCTGGGGTGTAAAGTGGGATATTTTTTTGGTCCTTCTCACCACACGTGGGTGTTGGGACTTGTTTGAAGAGGAATGCTGTGGTGGTGGTGGCATGATTTCCCTTGGAAGTCACAAACATTGCAGAGTCTCAGCCTTTGTTTGAAAGAACAAGGCAACATTCCAGAGAAACACTGAAAAACAGGAGCCACAGGTGCAAAATCCATTAAGGAAATATAAAGGGTTCTAAAGTGCTTCTCTCTTTTTTCCTCTTTTTTTCCCCCTTATGTTTTATGACACACTTGTGACTTCATAAGGATCTTGCCTGTGATTTTTAAAAGCAGGGTTAGCACTGTTGCCTGCTCACCGTTCCCAGCAGGTCCTTTGTTCTCCCAGTTTTGTTCCTGCCGTTTAGAATTTCAGTAGCTGCAAGAAGTGCCCCCCGCTTTTGTTTTAGAGACTTCCTCCAGGAAGACAGGAGATTGGAGGGCCAGAAAACAGGTCACGCAGCTGTCTGGCAGTGTAAGTGGCTCCTCAGGGAGCAAAGCAAAGCCAGAAACCAGGAGAAGATGAGTCTCTGAGATCAAGAGCCTCTAAAGCCTTCTCTGATACCAAAGTCCCCATCTACAATAGCAGGTTGACCCGTGGCTGATAATCTGCAGCAGAAGGGCAGCTTGATAGCACAGATAGGACTTCAGCATCACACTGGAACATGGCCAAGAGGCATGGTTAGCATTTACATATCCATTTGCTTTTTTAAATAGAAAAGTCAACAATGAATTTGGCGTCCTAATGTTTGCTTCTGCTTAGTGTGTCTCATCCCTGCTAGATGAGTAGCAGAAGATGCTCCCATGGATGCTCTTAGGGTGACAGAGCAGCTGAGCAGCTCCCAGCAATGCATGCAGGACGCCAAGGGTCAATTAGGTTCATTCTTTCTTTGAAAGTCTCTCAAGTCTTTGGTTTTTCAAATGAGGGAAAGATGGTGTGCAAGTAAATGAGGGCTCAACTTGGGTGGGGAGGCACTTGGACACGTCATTGCATTTGTAAACATTGATGATCTGAGGGCTGGAGCACCTCTCATATGAGGATAGTCTGAGAGAGTTGGGATTGCCCAGCCTGGAGAAGAGAAGGCTCCAAGGAGACCTTAGAGCAGCTTCCAGTGCTGAAAGGGGCTCCAAGAATCTGGGGAGGGTCTCTTGATCAGCAAGTGCAGGGGTAGGGCAAGGGGGAATGGTTTGAAACTGAGATTTAAGGGAAGATTTAAATGAGCTCTTAAGAAGAAATGTTTTGCTGTGAGGGTGGAGAAGCCCTGGCCCAGGTTGCCCAGAGCCGTGGTGGCTGCCCCATCCCTGGATGGGTTCAAGGCCAGGCTGGATGGGGATTGGAGCCCCTGATCCAGTGGGAGGTGTCCCTGCCCATGACAGAAGGTGGAGCTAGATGAGCTTTCAGGTCCCTTCCACCCAAACCATAATCTCCCTGCTCTTTGCAGTGACTGCCACAGAGCAGAAGCACTTCCCAAAAACAGGACCCGGTTCCCATTCTGCAGCAGGAAGGCACTGTAGGAGGCGATAGGTAGGTGGTAGGTGGCTAGTGGCCAGTGGGGGTACCTTGCCTGGGCTCTAGGTTGGACTGGTGTGGTCTGAACTCTGGTCTCTGCAAGGATTTGCAGGCAGGTTATAGTTAAAATCAGGGGGTTTTTTGCTAATTCCCTGTGGAGAATGGGAAATTTCTGGTTCACCTGCAGCATCTTGTGTGATCATTGAAGTGCTTGTTTTACAGCATCCTGGCTGGAATCAGCCATGGTGTGACCAGCAGGACCAGGGGTGGGATCGTCCCCCTGGACTCAGCACTAGTGAGGCCACATCTTGAATCCTAGCTTCAGGTTTTGGTCCCTCAGTACAGGAAAGACATTGAGGGACTGGAGCACGTTCAGAGGAGGGCAATGAAGCTGGTGAAGAATCTGGAAAACAAGTCTTATGAGGAGCATCTGAGGAACTTGGGGCTGTTCAGCCTGGAGAAGAGGAGACTGAGTGGAGATCCCATGGCTCTCCACAGGTCTCAGAAAGGAGGTTGTGGTGAGGTGGGTGTTGGTCTCTTCTCCCAGAGAACAAGTGATAGGATGAGGGGAAATGGCCTCAAGCTGTGCCAGGGGAGGTTTAGATGGGGTATTAGGACAAAATTCCTTACTGAAAGATTGGTGAAACCCTGGCAGAGGCCTGTGGTGGAGTCTCCATCCCTGGAGGGGTTCAAAAGCCTTGGCACTTTGGGACGTAGTTTAGCAGGCACGGTGGGATTGGCCTGGCAGTTGGAGTGGATGAGCTTGGAGGCCTTTTCCAACCTTAATGATTGCAGGATTCTATGTTTTGTTTTGTCCCTGGAGATGACCCACCCTCCTTTGAAACCATTTTGTAATTACATCGTATACGTTCATGACTAAAATACACAAGTGACCTGTTTCAGCCCATTTGCTTGTAGCTGAAACCACTCAGCCTGTGTCTGTAAATCACCCTCTTCTGGTCTCTCTTTTCTTAGTTCTTTTCAGTCAAGGTTCTTATCTCCCTTAAAATTTTTCTTCAAATTACTTGTTCCTTCGACATTAAGACATAAGACAGCTGAAAGCTGGAACACGAATGGGCCTCTGATCTTCCAAACCCAGTTAAACCCAGTAATCAGACTTTAAGCTGATTTGAAAGCTGGTTGAGCTCTGCTTTCAGTACCTGTTTTTTTTTTTTCCCCTGCTGCTTTTTTATCTGTGATTTAGGGAGAGATGATCCTGCCGTGGAGCAGGGACTGGCCCAGGTAATGCTCTTAAGTTCCTTCCCACCATCTCCCCTCTCCTTGGAACTGTTTGTAGCTGAGACGAAGCCTTGGACTGAAAAAGAAATGGTTTCAAGTGGTAATTTTTCACACTGAACAAACAGAGGGAAGGAAAAGACAGGAGACATATGCCTTATTTCTGCTCTGATTTTCCACGGCCATCAGCTGCTTTCTAAAACACATCAAGAAACAAAAAAAAAAAAAAAAAAAGGAAAAAAACCCACCCTAAAAAGGGCTTCATTTCCAACAGCAATTACCAAATGAAGCCTCTGCTTAATGGACATTTTCAGAGGGCATGGACACCACTTTGTGCTCCTGCTTTCTCATTACGGCTCTTGCAGCTCCCAGCTGACAACCTGATAATTCTTGCCGATAAAACAATCTTTTTGGGTTATTGCTGCATTCCAGTGCTATCCCCGCTTGCCCGGCTCGCCTTAAGAATTGTCAAGATTACAGAGTGAGCCGTGAAAACATCGTTAGCGGGCAGAAAATAGATATATTGAAAAAAAACCCCAACAAAGCAAAATACTTTTTTTTCTGCTTCCTTTCCTAATTTTCTCTCTTATCCCCACTTTTCCATATTATGCTGGTAGTGCGTGTCCTTTATGAGTCTGAATAACATCAGAGCTGATTAATATTCCCTGCAAAATCAGATTTCAAGATCATAATTCAGAATAGCAAGGGTTTCTGCTGGTATTGGAGGCCTCTGGGGCTTCCAACGAGTCTCCCAGCAGGAAGAGCTGGAAGCTCTGCTGGAACAAACCCATCCTGTTGTGGGCACAGCCCAGCACCAGCATTTGCCTTATGGAGCCTCTGTGGTGAAAATCAGATCTCCTTGCAAATACATGAGTGCAGGGAGAAGCAGGACCTCTGAAATCCACAAGGATGTGATGCTCAGTGCACCTGGATGTTTGCAAAAATTTTAGCAGGGCTTTTTATCCTGTTGTAAAGCAGGAGAGATCCAGAAAGGATGGCTCTGCTCCTCCTCATGCACCTTTATCTGGCAAAGAGCGTGTGTAAGTTAAGCTAAATTGAAATATAAGCGTTCACAGCAGGTCTTTCATTGGTTTAACTGCACAAGTTAGGGAGTGATTGAGCTTTGCAGCTTTGCCCTGTAGGCAAGGCCCAATAACTCATTGGGAAACAAGTTTAGCTGTGAGAATTTGTGTCACGCGTAACCTTGGTTTAGGATTAATCATCAGTCGATGATTAAATTGAGTTAATGTAAATTAGGATCGAATTGATTTAGGGTGGTTCACGTGGAGACTGTCCTGGTTTAACAAATTGATTTTAAAGAGAAACTTTTCCTTCAGCCTGGTACCCTGCGTGTTGAACTGACATTCAGCGGAGGGCTGGGGGCTTTTAACACAAGGCAAGAACTCATGCACAACAAGGCTCCTGATCTTTAAGATCCCTCAGGTAATAAAGTGAGTCAGAATCCAGTTGCTCTGCATTTCTCCCACCATCCATCTCTTTCAGCTCCATCCTCTATCCAGAGTAAGAGCAGGACCTGAAGTGTTGGGAAAGCACTAGTGCTGTTCAGAAGCTCTACAAATAATCAACGCAACGGGCCATGCTCCAGAGGTGTCCAGATGACAGCAGAGCAGCCCAAAATGGCCTTATGGTTAAGACCCTCCAGTATTAGAATGTGACATTGCATACGTGCGGTAACTGGTAGCACAGCGAGGCATGTCTCCATGGTATCATAGAATCATAGAATCATGGAATAGTTTGGGTTGGAAGGACATTCTCTTCACCAGGCTGAACAACCCCAACTCTCCCAGCCTGTCCTCTTATGGGAGGTGCTCCTCCCCTCAGGTCATCTCCATTGGCCTACCCTGGACCCATTCCAACAGATCAATGTCCTTCCTGTGCTGAGAATTCCAGAACTGGACATAGGGCTCTGGGCAGGGTCTCAGAAGAGCATAGCAGAGGGGCAGAATCCCCACTCTTGCCTTGCTGGTAGCACTTGTTTTGGATGCAGGCCAGGATACAGTTGGCTTTCTGGGTTGCGAGCCCAGAGTTTTATCTGCTTCAGGGGTGCTTTGTCACCATTTGTTCTTGTTTTACTCTTTTCTTTACAAGAAAGTAAGGAGGGGGCTTCCATGTGCCCTGATGTCTTTTGGGCCACGGGGATGTGCTGTATGGGCACCTTGGATTCCCACCTTGACTAAATGAAAACCAGAGCAGTCATTGTAAAAAGTAAAAACAAAGAAACAGAAGGAATTAACACTTTGGATGTTTTTTAGTCACGGCAAAGCCAAAGGTGATGTACTTCAAAGGGTGAAAATAAAACATACTTCCAGCACATCACAAAACCTGACAGGAGGAGGTTACATGGGATCAGAATATTTTCTCTTAGAAATAAGTTCCATCTCACACCTGAGGTGTGAGACATCTCGCAAGGTGGGAGATGACCCAAGGGCTTTGAACTGTTATTGCAGCATTTAAGGCAGGCAAGAGCAAGGAGAGAGGTGACAAACCACCACTCTTGGTCCACCTGTGTCAACCAAGGTTGTTGGTGTCATGTTTTGGAGCTTGGCTCATTATGGATGGATGGCTTGTGAGTTTGATGATGAAACTTCGGCAAAAGGAGGTGTGGAACCAGGACTGTTGCTTCCTCTTGTCCCCAAATGTGTGTGGAGCTCACAACTCAATGTGTATGAAGCCCTTCACAGCACAGGAACGGGCTGCCCAGGGAGGTGGTTGAGTCCCCATCCCCGGAGGTGTTTAAATGGTGGGTAGATGAGGTACTTGGGGACATGATTTAATAGTAGACAGGTACAGTTGGAGTTGATAATCTCTAAGGTCTTTTCAAACCTTATGATTCTAAAACCAGGAGGTTATGCTGTGGGAGAAGAGAGAACAGCAGCAGCCCGTTGTTTTCTGAGGGTTTTTTAGCAGGTTCTCCACTGCATCCTGGTTTCAGAGAGAGCATAGAGACAGGAGAGAAACAGAAGCAGGGGACCAACATCCTCCTGCACAAAGTGAAATGCAAATTATCCCTGTGTCCTCAAAGCCTTCTGCTTTTCTACTTGTCAGTCCTGCAACACCAGCCCCACAGTCCAAAATCAAACAGCGAGAAGAGATGCCTGATACCTCTTTGGTCTGACTTTTTGTCCCTCGGGGAGGAAAATTGTTGGAAATCTTTGTCTGCAAGTGCACAGGGGCAATAATTAACCACGCAATTAAGAGCTGCAGAATTCAGCCCCCGGTTTGTGCTGCAGCTGAGGCAGAAGCATCTTGCGTTTTGCACCCTAGGGCCCTTCATCTCATGGAAAACTGCCTTGGTATGACAGCCGCCTGTTTCTCTCCTGTTCCCATCTCCAGGTCAAGCATCCTCCTTCACACAGCAGCCCCAGGACCAGGTGGTGATTGCTGGGCAGCCCGTGACACTGCTGTGTGCCATCCCGGAGTACAATGGCATCGTGCTGTGGATTAAGGATGGACTCGCCCTTGGAGTTGGACGGGATCTCTCAAGTAAGTCATGCTTACCTTAGCTGCATAAGAAAAATTGAAGCTCGCCCTCTCCAGCAGCTGGAGTCCTCAGCACAGGTAGGACATGGAGCTGTTGGAACAGGTCTGGAGGAGGCCGTAAAGATGATCAGAGGGCTGGAGCACCTCCCATACGAGGACAGACAGAGAGAGTTGGGGTTGTTCAGCCTGGAGAAGAGAAGGCTGTTGGAACACCTTATAGCAACCTTCCAGTACTGAAATAGGGTCCAGGAAATCTGGGGAGGGACTTCACACAAGGGCCCAGAGTGGTGGGATGAGACAGAATGACTTTACGTTGGAAGGAAGAAGGTTTAGATTGGACATTAGGAAGAAATTCTTCATGATGAGGATGGGGAGTCCCTGGCCCAAATTGCTTAGAGCAGTGGTGGCTGCCCCATCCCTGGAGGAGTTTAAGGCCAGGTTGGATGGGGCTTGGAGCCCCTGATCCAGTGGGAGGTGTCCCTGCCCGTGGCAGGGGTTGGAACTTAATGGGGTTTAACATTCCTACCAGCCCACACTGTTCTCTTATTCTATGATTCATTTCAACTGCAAATCCTTCCAGGCAGCTCTCACATAAAAACTGAAAACTTGGAATAAACGAAAATGTTTTTCACTCTGACTTGAAACAAAGCAGTTGGTTTCCCAGAGCTACGACCTGGATCTCTTGGAAAGCTTTGCCTTTCTTTCAGTTGGCTTTTGGGTGGAAATGTCATGTTTCCTAAATACAACCTGAAATGTTTTCTAAATGCTGAAAGCAGCTTTTTTGATGTTCTCAAAAACCTCTGTATCTCTCTTTGCTTTGGATAAATGTGTTCATTGCAATCCAGCAGAGTCCACAAGTACTTGTGGCTTCCTCAAGTTGTACTTCTGGAAAATTATAGCTTGGTAATCAAATTCCTCAGGCTTTTCCTTACTTAATCCCATGCGTGCATTGTGATTGATGGTTTATTGCAACTGGTGAAGTCCCTGGAACAACAGTGAAGAAGTTATACACTTTATTCAATATATTTTACTTAAAATGTGATTTTTTTTATTTTTAGTGCAATATTTCACATAACTAATGGAGACATTTGGCTTGAGAGACAGAAGCCTCAGAGGGTGCTGAGCCCTTCCCTGGGCTGCTGCTTCATGTCCCCTAAACAGCAGTTTCTACACACCCTGTTGTCACTGCTCAGTCTCTGCAGGCAAGAGGGGTTGCTCCAAGTCAAGCAGCAACATTCAAAAACCAGGGGAGGATTCGTCTTTCTTGGTCTCCAGGGTCCTCACTCTTGTCTGAAGTGGGATGCCTGCTTTTTCTTTTTAGATTGGATATTAGGAAAATCTTCACTGAAAGAATGGTGACGCTCTGGCAGAGGCTACCCCAGGCAGTGGTGGAGTCCCCATCCCTGGAGGGGTTCAAAAAACATATAGATGTGGTGCTTCAGGACATGGTTTAGTGGCCACAGTGTTGGCTTGACAGTTAGACTGGGTGATCTTAGAGGTCTTTGCCAACCTTAACAATTCCATGATTCTCTGATTCTTCTCCTCTTTTTTTTTTTTGTTTAATACACGCAATTACTCATTTCTCAGGCTTGTCTCAGTGAGCATTTCCCTTCTTCAACTCATTTTCAAAGCTCTATGTCACAACTTTTCCATATATTAAAGAGCTGAGCTTTCCATACAAGACCTTGCAACACGAATGGGTAACAAGAGCTCCACTCAAATGTGTAGTGTATGTGAATGACTTCCACAATTAATGGA